>OY728142.1:2037158804-2038580988 GCA_963277665.1 Viscum album | reverse complement strand
CAACGGTTTTAGAAAACCATTGGAAAATATTAGGAATATATACACATTGCCAACGGCTTGTTCAAACCGTTCTCAAATGTTTCTTCTTTTACACTATAGAAATGGTTTTCTCAAACCGTTGTTATAGTACCATTGGGAAAACACCAATTTCTTGCAGTGAAAATGTATGGATTTATCCTCCTTCAATATATTGAAGCTTTATTTTTCATGTTTAAAGGTTAATTTTTAAGAAAATAGTTTAAAAGGATATTTTTAATGAAATGGTTTCCAAAACATCTTCAAGATCCTCTTATAAGTTTAATGGAAAATAGTTTTCAAAATAAATTGCAAGAATATTTTATATGTTTTTAAGGAAAATATTTTTTTTAAATGTTTTCAATTATATAGTATATTTTTTCTAGGAAAAAGGTTTTCATTAAGTTTTATATAATTATTTATATGTTATCAATGTATTTTTAAGAGAAATGGTTTTCAAATGGATTTATGTTTTAAAGAGGGGTTTTCAATGATGAAAGTATATTTTCTTCATAATTTTTTTTCAAAATATACTTATAAGTTATTTTCCTTCTAATATGAAATATGTTGATGTTACTCATGCCCATCTAAGAAATTATCCAAAGTTTCAATTCATATCTTTTCTTGAATGGTTATATTTTGATGGAATAATTATTATGAAACCAATTTTGATTCCATGGTTTATATTCTTTTGAAACACACTTCTTTTCACAGATTATGCATTGACGAAATGAAATCTATCTATTTTACATAGGTTATGATATGAGGAAATGTTAATGATTCCCAATTCATTTCTTGTGTAGTGATTTTATGTTTATAAAACTTGTATATTTATATGAATCATGATATAATAAATTCTGATTACCTTATGGGACATGTATGAATGATTTTATTATGATATGGGTGGGACCAATATCTCCCTTCAATGCACTTGGTAATGATGGATGACTCATATGTATAAATGTTAAGTGTAAGCCCGATTACATGTTCAAAATGTTATGCATAGACCTAGTTTCATGTCCAAAAGTTTATCCATGAACATGATTATATGTTCAAAATGTTATGTGTGAACCTAATTACATGTTCACAATGTTATTCATTGACCTTGTGTCATGTCCATAAGTTTATTCTTGAACCTAATTACATGTTCACAATGTTTTGAGTGAACCTTATTACGTGTTCACAATGTTATGAATATACCTAGTTCCATGTCCAAAAGTTTATGATTAAACCATATTAAATGTTAACAATGTTATTCGTTATCCTTATTACATGTTCACAAGGTTATGTGTGGACTTGGTTTCATGTCCATAATGTTATGTGTGAACCTAATTACAAGTTCACATTGTTATTCATGGACTTGGTTTTATAACCAAAAGTATTTTTGGGGTCCTGATTTTAGGTCCTCAAATTAATGAGTGAACCTATTTCTACTTATACATGTTCAAAATGTTATAAACCAATGTACATGCCACTAATTCCATGTCTTATTAATATGTTATTCTTTCATGACTTATTCTCTCAATCCTCTTATCTTATTAAATACCAATATTTATTATGATCACTAAATACAAGGTTTTATCTTTAAATGTTATTCTCAAGTTCCACACCCTTTTGTTTCACATTACACTTACACATTTCAATTATTTACCATTACTTTGCATTAGAGCTCACCCATTTCTTATGTTTACTTTCCCTAGATTATGCCGAAAGGTTTTATGAAGAAGTAATAAAGGAGGATAACTTTATGGGATATGTTTACGATATTTCATGAGGATATAATCTTTTGTTTCAATTTTTCCAAAGACACTAAACTATTATGATCCTTATGCATGTATTTTTGTAATGGACTGGGTATTCTACTCAAATGATGTAATATCAATGTATGTTAAACTTGGGTATCTATGGTTGGTATCAATGGAAATTTTTAGTAAAACTTTGGAAACTAGTATGAGGAAACATTAGTGAGATCCCTATGTATATTTATAACGATATGTCTTGGGATATCTCTAAGGATGTGTATAAGGATGATTGAAAATTTAAGAAAATGTCCTACAATCTTGGTAAAGGATAAAGTTAGTTGTATCCTAGCTATACATCCATGTCTCGATACTAAAAGTGGATGTGGAGATAAAACATATGTAACTAGGGGTAACAAATCTTAAAACATGTTGGGGTACTAAGTTAGGGTAATCCGGTACATGAAAACAGGCTTTACTGCAAATGTAGTTTGACACTCCCAAGAGATATGCATTAGGAATTCACAAAATATTCACAAACCATGATGATGGATTTAAATAGAAGTTGGATATGAATAACATAGTATAATCCAAATGTTTCCTAGATTAAAGAAGTAATCATACATTAGACATCATCTAAGATAATTCTCATGATTATGTGGTTCCTCATTATGATAACTATTTATTACTCTATGATTTTGTATTTAGCCAATGGATGGAACCTGAAGGAACAAAATTATTTTTTATTGAGATGGAAAATGAAACAAATGTCCTCATATAAATCTGAATTCCATAGGGGGTGGAATAAAAAAATCATTTCTATACTCTCATAGATTTCTTAATCTATGAATCACGTGGAGTTTCAAAATGAGCCAAGAAGAGAACAATGTTTTTTCAAGTCCTTCATGAGGAATCATCCACCTTCTTTCAGTAGGTCATCTAATCCACTTGTTACTTAATAATGAATCAATTCAATGGAAAAGATATTATTTTTTATCATGTTTTTTTATCAATAGAAGGTCATTATAGTTGTTTATTGGATAGAAGGTTAAGTAGACTAGTGGTTTAATTTGGTCAAAAATATGAGGAAGAAAGATCAAATTGAATCCATGGATTGGGAAAAGGATTTTATTGATTTTAATCAAAAGGACGATGAATCTATTGGTACCTATAAGGATAATTTCACAAGACTTGCAAGGTATGATTTTGTTATTATCATCTATCCCTAATGTAAAGTTGATAGGTTCTTTAGGGGTTTAAAACCAAGTCTTAGAATTAAATTGGACATTAGAGACTTTAGTAGCTTTGAATAGATTTTACTTTGCACAATCAAAGTTGAAATGGATGTTGGAGTTACATATCAATCTCATGGTTTTAAAAAGTACAAGAGGATGGATTTTAAATTAGAATCTAAAAACCATGGAGAGAATAGTTTTTTTCAAAATAATACCTGCCCAAACTTTGGTAAAGGGAACATAAGAGAGTGCCTAAAAAGAAAAACAATGTATTTCAAGTGTGGTAAGCCTAGCCACCGAGAAAAATAATTTATCAGTGATGAGAAGTGGAAGCTCAATTAAATGAGTGGAGAGAAAGCTCAAAAAAATGAACCACACACACTTCATTGTTTCAAGTGCACGGAGTTAGGGAATTATGATAATCATTTCCCCAATCCAAGGGCAATTATAGATGATAAGATAGAACAACCTCTTAGGAAAAAGGAAAAATGGAAATCATATGCAATCAAAATAAATGAAGTGAATAATGAAAACTAGGGGAAATCATATCCCCCACCCTATTTGGGATGTTTAGGTTTGATTTTTGAATGAATAAGACCTATGATAATATTTTTTCATCATTTAGTGATGTTTCATTTTATTATATCCCTCTATATGTATTTTGGAATAATAAATTCTCATTTAATGTTCTATCACTACATGGATGAACCCAAGTATTCAATAAAAACGTTTTTGGTATAAGATAAGATCATAATTAAAGAAGGATGGGTGAATTATATTTTTGAAATATTATAAATTTAGCCATTTATGGAAAGTTTAAGTCATTTTTCAAATAATGTTTTTGAGATTAATCTTTTATTTCAACACATGAGGACTTATGAATATGGGATAACATATTTATGTGGATGGTAACTAAATATAGTTAGGTTATCATATCATGGATCACATGAACTATTATTACTTTAGGAATGAAAATTTAACTATCATATTTGGAGAAATGGGTTAAGTGGATCAAGGAACAAAAAAGGGTGAGGCTGTCCCAAAATCATGCAAGTATATCTTTTCATTAAAATTCCTTAACTTTAGGAAAAGGGATCTTGAAACAAAAAAAATGTTATCATTTTACCTCTGTTTTTTATGAATTATATAGTCCTTTATTTCATTACAGATTTATGGATTTTTTATTGTTAACTTTCTTATGATCTTTCTTTATACCACTCTCTATCAGAACATGAAAATTATATTTTTCTTCCATGTCCATGTTTCAACTTCCAACCTATGTTCTCAAATGTGGAAACCTAGTTTTATGTTACTTAGGGTTACCATTTTGATTCCAACATTCCCTTTTATGGTAATTGTTTTTATTTATTTTTAAAATTTGGGTTTCTATGAATGAAAATTTCAAGTATTAGTCCTTTTTTGACACAAAATATTTTCGAGGGAGAAATCTATTTTAAGGGGGTAGTGTGTGACACCCTGAGATTTTATGAATTATTTTTTTCCAAATTAATTTATCGTTTTTGATATTTTTCATTTCACATGACACAGGAAATAATAATATATATATATATATATATATATATATATATATATATATTAAAACACAAAGCTAAAATTTTATTGCACATGCAATACGGACTTGGCTTGCAATACATGAAATTCTGACTTGGCTTGCGCTACACTCAATACTTAATTGGCTTGTGCTACATGTAATACCAATTTGTCTTGCACTACATGAAATACAAACCTCTCTTACACTAAATGCAATACCAACTTGTCTTTTTCTACCCACAAAATCGACTTGGCGAACGTTACACGCAACATATTTGTTTCTATAAACCATTATTTTATTATTATAATTATTTAAATGATATAATGAAATCCTATCCATTAAAATTAGTTATATGAATTGGAATAACTAGTTTTAAAATATTATTTATGATTTATTTATATATATTAATCATATTGATAATGAATGATATGATTTATGGTAATGTCCATTATGTTTAAAAATACTATTTTCTCGAATGAACTTTTTTAATAATGAAATTAATTTTAAACACAACTATAAATTGAATTTGATAAAATAATACTCATTTTTGAATTTATAATACCTAAATTATCTTTTGGAAATTTTTTGGAAATTTTCTG
This sequence comes from Viscum album, assembly GCA_963277665.1. Classification (NCBI taxonomy): domain Eukaryota; kingdom Viridiplantae; phylum Streptophyta; class Magnoliopsida; order Santalales; family Viscaceae; genus Viscum; species Viscum album. Next base: position 2,038,575,848 of record OY728142.1, on the reverse strand, counting down.
AGAAACATTATTTTGTGATGAATATTGAAAAATACCATGTTTAAGTTAATAATTGCCTTTTGGTTTAAATAATTATTAATGTTCAATTATATGTTCAATTTTTTTAATGTCAAATTAGATCAAATATAAATTTATTAATACCATTTATGTAATAATAATCAAATTTATATTGAAATTTAAAAAAAAACATAACAAACTTTTGAACATTTTTCTACTTAAAAACCCATTATTTCGTCCCATATGTGGGTTGAAAACTAATCTTAATTTTTTTGCTTCTGTGAATTAAATTTCTAAAAACTGACATAAACCATTTTAATCATTTTAATATTTATATTCTAATAACATTAATTTAATATTTTGCCAATTTTTTTGTAAAAGTGATTAAAATTAATCACAATAATTAAGGTCAAATTAATCTTAATTAGGAACAAAACCTCAATATTAGGGGCCCAAATGATCTAAAACATTTTCCAAAACCCATTTGATGGAATTTTTTCCCATAAACCTTAAATTGTCATTTTTTTGGTATGACTTTTGTTAGATAAGAACTTGTGTACACCTATCTTGCCTTCAAAAAGTGCATGTGAGTCTTTTTCCTTACCTATAAAGGGCCACCGTCTCTCCTACTTTATCATGCCACTCAAACATATTATTTTTGGACAAAATCTACCCAATAATCTTACCAAAATCCCTCAATTACTCCTATAATCCTTCATATTGGATCAAAGGCAATCTGGGGAAGCATTTTGTCATAAACAAAATAGAGTTTTCCAATCCAGAGGTAACATCTAATATCAAGTCATTTATTTTATTTTCCTTCTCCACCCCTAAAACTCTCTTTATTCTATTATTATATAAAAAAATTTATCCTAAATATACTAGGATGTTTTTACATAAATGGTTTTACCTACAATTACACACAGCACCATCTAATGGGTAACGAACATGTTGCTTCTGTATACGGTGAACTACTGCCTCATAAAATGAAGATTGTTAATTTTACATTACCACCTACCATGGTGTCCATTATGATGGAAAATGTGTTCATATATTTCATATATTAAATTTATTATGTATTTAATATTATTTATTAATTTTTACAACACATATCCTTTTACATTACATTTTGTGTTAATATGATAATTTCGTTTGAGTAAATGAAGACTACCACCCACTCAAAGTGATATGATTCATTCATACATCACATGGATTGTATTAAGGATGGTTTTAGTGCATATATATGATATATAAGATATATATTATATCATAAAAATAATTTAGTAATGATATATTTGTATATGACTTTTAATTTTTTCATTCAACATGAAAATTAAACAGAAATAGTGTTCATGCGTATGTACGTCCTACTATCTCCATGAATGATGTATTCCATTTCAAACATATATATTATATAGATTATTATAATACACATATAATTTCTATAAATTATATTTATATTATGGTTTACATTATGTACATATTCATATAATTATAAGGACTAAAGATATAACAAATTAAGACACATGCGAAGAATAAAGCAAATATTAACCTAAGTGAAGCCTTAACATAAGATCATTAACAAGAGGGTAATATAAGATAATAATAAATACATATATAGTATTTTTTAAGATTATTATTATCTAAAATATTAATAATAATCTTATATTTATTATACAAGAATCTTGTACAAGTATGAAGAGATTTAAGACACAAGGTATGAGGATTTCATATCACTTTATTTCCGTGACATATATGTTATGTACACCACTATTTACTTTTGTGTGGTGTATGTACTGCATAATATTGTTCTATATGTATCCTATAATTAAATTTTTTATTTTTCAAATATCCATTTTATGATCTTTATTTCATAGGGTTTAGGTTTTAAAATATATCAAATCAGTACAATAGTGGTGTCTGAATTTGCCTTCTTTGAGACTCATGTTTTGTTATGCACCTAAATTATTTTCAGAGGAGTTTATAATTAAATTTTAAATGTTATATCATTAAATTTCATCCTTTCATGACATTTTATGCTTCTTTTATGTTACCTTTTCATACTTGCAAAGTAGGATCCCAAGTTACCATGTTGTAAGATTGTATTGGGACAATCTCATTAATTTTCATGATTATATATGTTTATGTTTCCTTTTATGAAATATTATGAGCCATATCTCAAGAAAATTAATTATATTATGGTTATTAATCATTTATTCATGTATTAGAACCATTTTTATACTCATTGTTACAAAATATAGTTATGAGTATGCTTTTAAGAAAATATGACTTTACCCTTTATTCGGTTAGAAATCTGTGTTCCTTTAAAATCATGTTTTCTAAAAAGGGTTTCCAATAATACTATACTAATCACCTATTATAATTAAAATAAAATTTTACTCTTTTTTTATTTTACCAATATTTTCAAATGATTCTTCTTGCCTATTTCCAAATGAGGCATTTTTCTATCATTTTTACAATTCAAAAGGAATGTTCTTTTTACCTCATACGACATGTATAAATTTGTCCGAATTAAATCCTCTCAAAATTTATTTTCATGTTTAAAGGTAAATTTTTTAGAATATATTTTTAAAAATATTTTCAAATAAATAGTTTTTAAAAAGTTTTCAAGCTCCTTTTAATGTTTCAAGAAAATAGTTTTGAATTTTTTTTCAGGAATATTGTATAATTTTTCAGTGAAAATGGTTTCCAAAAGGTTTTCCAGATTTTTTTATAATTTATAAAGAAAAAAGGTTTTCAGAGTGTTTTAAACCCTTATTTCTCTATTTTAAAATTATTTTTGAAAGTATTTTTTTCAATTTTTTTTAAAGAGTGTTTTTCAATAAAGAAAAAATATTTTTCTCAAGAAATTTTCTCTAAATATCCTTCAATGATATTTTCCTTTTAAGATTATGTCTGTTGATGTTAATCATGCCCATATATAATTTATTGAAAGGTTAAATTAATATCCTTTCTTTAATGGTTATGTTTTTAGGCAATGAATCTTATTACACCCATTTCTATTCCACAAGTTATATGCTTTTGATACACCCTTCTCTTCACGGGTTATTCTTTGATGAAATGAAACCTATCTAATTTCTGTAGGTTATTATGTGATGAAATGTTAATGATTCCCAATTAATTTTGTGTGTTATGATTTTATGTTTATAAAAACCTTATGTTTTTATGGGTTATGACATGATGATGTTTTATTAACTTATGGAATATGTATAAATGGTTTTATTTTGAGATGGGTGGGACCAATATCTCCCTCCAGTGCACTGGGTAAAGATGGATTACTCATGAGTATAAATATTATGTGTGATTTGCATTACATGTTCACATGGTTATGCATGGATGTGGTTGGATTTCTATAAGTGTATACATGAACCTGATTACATGTCCACAACGTTATGTGTGATCCTAATTACATGTTCACAGTGTTATGAGTGAACCTTATTATATGTTCAAAATGTTATGCTTGGGCCTGTTTTTAGGTCCAAAAGTTTATTCGTGAACCTAATTACATGTTCAAAATTTAATACGTGAACCTTATTACATGTTCATAATGTTTTTCATGGACATGGTTTCATGTCCATAAGGTTATTCCTGAACTTGATTACATGTTCACATTGTTATGCATAGACCTAATTGCATGTCCATAAGTTGATTAGGGGGTTTAATTTCATATCCTCAACATTATGAGTGAACCTATTTGTACTTAAACATGTTCAAAACATTATAAACCAATATTCATTACACAAATTTGATGTCTTATTAATATTTTATTCTTTCATGTCTTATTCTCTTAATCCTATTTTGAACTATGTCTTATGAACTTCCAATCTTAATTATGTTCTCTAATATGTAGGATATGATCTACAGATATTATGACCAAGTTCTACACCCTTTTGTTTCATGTTATTCTTACACATTTACTTTATTTACCCTTATTAAGCATCTAATCTCACCCATTTCTTATGTTTCCTTTCCCCAGGTTATGAAGAAAAGGTTTTAGGTAGAAGTATTAAAGGTGGAGATCTTTGTGGGAGATGTTGAATATATTTCACCCAGATATAAGATTTTGTTTCCAAGTTTGCAAATACACTATATTATTATAGTCCTTGGGAATGTATTTTTGTAATTTATTAGGCATTCATCAACAATGATGTAATATCCATGTATATTAATCCTGGGACACTATAGAAATCAGCTATGGGAATCGAGTACATGATGAAATATCCAATGTGGTTCTAATATAATATGTAATTCAATTCATCTACGACAAATTTATCTACATTAATAAATTTAGCTACATGAAAAATTGGATATTAAAATAAAATTTTCTACACGAATAAGGCCTATGTGAATTCACCTATGTCGATAATTCATCAACACGGTGAAAATAGTTATATGGATTAATTTAGCTACATGAATTCAAATGTGTAGAATTTGAATACGTGATGATATATAATCAGCTACATCATTCTATAACATAGTATTTCTTTTAGAAGTTGGGTGAGATTATAATGTTTTTTGTACACATGTTCAATGTTGGATTACTCCTTTTATAAAACACAACTATGATAAGAGTCATGTACCATTAAAGGAAGAAATTATAATGATAATTTAATCAATACTATTATTTTCTTGGAATTTCCTCCAAAAATACATTTTTAATCAATAGTAATAAATTTTATAGATCAGTTGATGTGCATAAACATTCATGTTTTTCATGATTTTTCAAGGATTGTGGATTTTTAAAGAATGTAATATAGAATAACTAAATAACCTAAACAATATAATATGTGAATATCTATTTTCTATGCATCCTTTTTCTAAATAATAAGGAGAATAAGCTCTGCAACCTACAACTATGATATCTTAATCATCCTTACATAGTTCATAAGACTCTACTATAGCTATTGTTCATGATTATAATCTCTCTTGGATATTCCTTCCTTCTATTAGTTTTTCCTTACAACCGCACTCTCAACTTGTAAAAACAATTTTTTCGATCATTCATTTTAAAGGTTCTTTGTAAAATAACCTTGAAGGATGTTGTTTGTAAAGACTTGATAAATCCTATTTTAAAGTTAATTTATTATTGTAACATGTATCGACATGTTGTACATAGTTGTTCAGTCCTTATAAAAGGACTGGAATTCCCCATAAAATCGATTTGTCTAATGAAAATCACCAAACTCATAGAGAAGAGTGATGGTGGACTAGAATAGGATATTTTTTCTCCCAAAATGACTGTAAATCTCTATGTATAATCATTAGTTTTTTTAATTTTATTTTTTGATGCATCATGTATTAAAGAATAGTTCAAAATCTAACATATATTCAAATAGCATTCTTTTCTTTGTGAATAAAATTTAAACAACTTGATTCACCCCCCCCCCACTTGAGTCATAGTGATATATATCTCTAAATAGATGATTTCCATATATTTACATTCTATTTTATGTTATCAAACACATGATATTGTTTTTTAAGACAGTGTAATGGATCAATGGTGTAAGGTACACATACACATGTTTTCTTCATTTAAAATACATGCATTTCATTTATTTATACATAGTGATATGAGTTTGGGATTCCTTTATTGCTTTTATTAAATCTTAAAAGTGTTCTTAAAACCTATTAAATTCCTCCACCCCTATCCAATATTTATTACCCATCTCCATAGGTATATTACAAAAAACACTCTAATCCATCTCCTATATCTCAATCAAGGAAAAATACTCCCATAATTATATTTGAATGTTGTAATTAATTTTGAAATTTACATTAATTAGGTTTAGAAAATTACAGGGATCATATTAATATCCAATATATTCTATTTAATCCTTAATGGTATAGTATAGAAAAATTATATATAAAGACACTAAATAATGTCTTAGAAGAAGAAATCATGGAAACTATCTTGTATACATAAAACTAGGGAAATCATTTTTAGGGGAGGAAAAATAAGAACACTATGAACCACTTTTTATTTCTCTCAATGTGATGAATACTAAACCCATATTTTATATTTATATAGATATAGAGGGAAATTAAATAGCCTTAAAAAATACAAATTAATAGAAAATCAAAAAAGGTTCAATAAAGTCACAACACTGGGAAATTTGAGCATTAAATAGAAACAAAAAGTTTTCTATATTCAATCCCACCTTTGAAGGTGAATTATTATACCTCCTATTTGGTTAAATTTTGTAAATATGTTTATAAAATAGACTTTTAAGGCACCCTTATGTATTTTATTCATGTAATATGCCTTAGAATCACATTACTCGAATCCCACGATAAAATCACATTGAACCTTTTCCATTTCTTCATGATTGAGTATTAGTAATATGAATAACTCATTATTTATTTATAAAAAATTAATTATTTAGATAAAAAATAAAATTTAATATAAAATTTCAAATGTATAAAATTCAAATAATTTTTTAGTTAACAAACACAAACATTTTTAAATAAGGAAAAGTACAATTATTCTAAAAAATCACAATTGGTGTCGTCTTATGCATTACCCAATGTTTCTTTTTCTAAGGTTGTAAATGATCATGAATATCATCCGAAATAAAAAATTATGTTGTTATATATCAACACAATAGATCTACCAAAATGAAAATAGTGTTTGTTTTAAACTAATCAACTACATATACATTTAAAAAGTTCATTTGTTCTTAACATTGAGATGAAGCAGAAGACCTGGATAATGATAATCACATATATCAATTATCCTTTTATCAATTACCAATATGGATAAATAATATATAATTACATCACATTTAACAATATTTTTATGGACATGAACATACTTAATTAAAATTCAATTGAGGGTTATGATATAATAACATATCATATGGGTAGATAAATTATATCTAAGCTCTGAAGATCCTTATACTTGATTAGTATCATAGGAAATTTCCTTTTATTTATATGAATTATAAAATATCATTACATAAGTATCAGTGAGGAAAATATCACAAGTATGTAACCTATATGATCACTGAAAGTTAAATTATCCATTTAAAATGTTCACTTATGTGACACCAATGATACAAATATAAAAATATAGGTAATATTATATAATTGATTCAATCTAAACACAAGATGAACAATTAAATATAATGAGCGATCTTTTATATATATAAATGCAATCCTAATCATTCTAATCTGAAACATTCCATCATAACCCATTGAAATGATCATTGGGGATAATCAAATATTGGATATAATAGATTGGACTGCCAAAAACATTATAGGAAAACCATGATGTGAAAATAATTTATATGAATCATGTTATGTTAAGAAAATATGATAACTCACTACATGAAAATAATGTAAATTGGAGTACCATGTGTATCATAATTTCTCATCTACAAAGGGATAGCGATCCCTCAAAAACATTTTCCAATCCAGGGCTGGTTGGGAATCTATCTTGGGTTCTCTCAAAATATTTGGATTCATTTATGAGGTAATTATATATGATTTTAAATCATGGAAAACTTAAGATATAGTTATACCACATAGCTCAGTAAAACATATTTCTTCTACCTTTGATTTGATAGCTCATAGATCCAAAATATATATATAGATTAAAAGTTATACTTCTTTCATGTTGTAATATTTATGAATGGATTTTTGTTGGATTACTTTCCTAGAACACTATTTCTTAGACTCTCCACCAATTACATGACTCTCATTCTCCCCTCTAGTGAAATTACCCCCATTACCACATTATGTTCTCATGATTAGGTATCATACCTAAATTTTATACCAATATATGACACTATTCTGCTCACATTTACACCATATTTCCCTCTAGTGCCTTGACCAATTCCCTAATGAATTTGTCCCCCTGACTTTTCAAAACTACAAGCACCGAATTCTCTACATATGTCCCCCAAATCATTATGGGTACTTATATCGTAAACATAGTTTCTTATGAATATTTTTCCTATAAAAATTCCCCCAATCCTCATATTTTATACAATAGGTAATAATAAGATCCATCAAATTTCCCATAATAGGATCAAAAGGAAAATGATCCAAATTAACATTTTTATTTTCCAACACTTTTAAGGGGAAAGTGAGAACCCTCACAGACAAATAAAATCAAGAATTAAAGGATACAACTGACTTATTAAACACAAGTATAAGGTGATTGGAATCTTCTTCCTTAAACAGATTCCATGGAAAGAAACTAACCTGGTAGTCTGGATTAGCCTCTAGGATTTCTTCATAATGTCATTCTAGAAAATCACAAGCTTTCATATAATCATATTTGAAAATATTATTTTCATTAAATCCTATAACCAATATGTGGTCTTTCTTGTCAATAAAATCAGTTTGTTCTCTCGTAATTACCACTTGGATTAATCTTCCCATCATTTTATCAATATCTTCCCTCGTAGCATTGATTATCAGATATTCCTCCTTTATTTATTTACCAGAATGCATGAGTAATTCCATCTGTTTATCCACCTTCACATCCTTTAGGCCCTGCACGCCACCAGGGGCCCTGCCTCACACAATTTTCTAGGGGGAATTGTCTAGAGGAAAATAATCAAATACATACATTAAAAAAATTTTGAAACACTCAATTGTCAAACATTTTAAGTCAAAACTGAGGAAAATATAATTGAAATAAAGATAATTTTAGGAATATGAATATTCTACACATATATCCATTATCATATTAAAATTATTCTATCTTATTACTAAAGATGAGATAAAGGACCCATCTCTTGAAGATCCTCTCATAAGGAATAAAAAAACTATAGTACCCAGGCTTTCCCAAGTTAGATTCATTCCATGGATCCCTATAAATATTTTTTTATGTGACCCTCAAATGGATCTATGACTATTCTAAACATATGTGGAGTCACACACAATCTTTCATAGAAAACTTTGGTTCCCCAATAACATTGGTTTCCTTCCAAGAAAAATCCATCTCATTTTCCTTTATAGCCAAAAATACCTTGTTACAACCCTCATCCCATATTCAAACCCCCAAAAAATGGTTTTATCTAGGGATCCTTAATTTAATATTGATATATATATGATTGGTACATTTTCAACTCTCATGTGGCCCTTATATTACTTTTCTACATTTATAATACAAATCATTCAGGCTATTCTTCATAACCAGTAAGGTCATTGTAGTATAGTCATCTTTCTATTCTTTTGATGCAAAGTTTCTATCTAGTGGAGATAAATAGTGGAACCATTCCATTCCAATCCCACCATTTATATCTACATTGGTTGTTCTAAACCAGATCCATTTCCACTAATCACTTTATCATATTCCTTAATTATCTACCATTGGTCCAATCTATGAGTCAGCAGTACAAATGAATACTAATTTACTGTAAGAACAACCATTATTCAACTTATTATCATCTTCTCATAAATGAATTCATCCTTCCCTCTTGTATGCTACTAATATATTAGTGATAAATGAAAATGGTCCACTAAACAAGTGTAATGTATAAACCATTTTTTAAATTATATTTAAGAGTAATATAAAAGGATACACTCTATAAGAAGCCCCACACTAATACATTGTAAGTCATATCTACCTCAAAGTTAGTTTAGTATGATATTAGATTTCAAAAAAAAGAGTCTGAATATTCATGAACTTAAATGGTACAATCATTACTAGACACAAGACAATAAAAGGAACCATTTTTCATAATTATATATCTATAAAAGGTACCACTATATTTCTTGTGATAGACCTTTAAAGTCATGATGTTTCCTATAAAATATCATCAAATATCAAAGGTTTTGATTCCCTTCATAGTGGTTGTTTAAAGACATTTTAATAGGGAAAATCCCATATTTATACTAAAAACCACCTTATTGGATAGATATAAACTCTAGAGTTACTAGTTTTATGGATTTAAACCATAGAAAAACCAATCAATGGGTGAAAGATAGAGATATACTCATGCATATAGTGCTCCGACAAATGAAAGGTTACAGTTGATCAATTTTTCATGATAAGGGTAACTAGTATTGTTTCAAATAAGTATTTCATGAAAAAAATACTTAAATTAATTAGAGAGTATAAAACTAGACTATACAATCCTAATTGAGATGATTCAACCTGACATCCTCTTATTTATGATGTTAATACCCCAAGAGTTATTCACTCATATTATGTACTACTCACCTTTGAATGTGGGTCTATAAAAACAAAATCATTGGAATTTCAATAACACTATATAATATATATATATTCTATATGGTTGTTATCATGTAATTTCTATGTTTTTTGAAACAAAAAAATGTGTGATTAAGCATACTCCATTATTATACAATACAATATACAATATATAACTATTACAACAACAATTGACTGAATTTAGAAAATAACCACTAATAAATTACTACATATAACAGACACAATCACATGTATATCTAATACTAGGATAACTCTTATAGATTTCAATAATTTTATATAAAATAGGCTTTCTTATGCGATATATAATATTATTGTAAGAACCCGGTTCTTATTTTTGAGGTACAAGATTCTTATTTTTTCTTTTGCTTAAGTGTTTTTGAGAAAATATGGAAAATGGGGAAAAATCCTAAATTTTGGAACTACACACAGTGTACTTTTCCACACGCCGTGTTCTATTGGATATGTGGGATGAGTACACGGGGCGTGTAGCCATGTCGGCGACGAGGGGTGTAGGAACCGACTACATGCCGTGTAGTGGTACCTTACACGCCGTATAGTCCGTCGGTAGGCCTAAACAGTAAGGTGGTAGAGTAGCCGCCAGCTGGGCGATAGTACACGCTGTGTACTCGGGAGTACATGTCGTGTACTCATGTCGACAGATGAACAGTGTGGCGGTGCCGCCAGAGGAACAGTAAAATCAAGGAAGTACACGCCGTGTACTTAGAATTACATGCTGTGTACTTTTTTTCGGCTTAAAATAGGTAGTAGCCTCCTCTTTTGGAAGAGGAGGCATTTGAGCCGTTTTAGAGCCAAGGAGGATGTCCGAACCTTTGAAGATCCACCGGGTGTTCGTCTGGAATCCGTTTCGGCTTCGGACGATCTCGTTGGAACCGCACGGGTAAGCCCTTTCTCCTCCTTAAGTCGTTCTCACCAATTCTTTCCCAAGGGAAAGTTATTTACATTTGAATGGGTTTTGTTCCTTGTCAGATCTACGCTGTTCTTGGGCGTTTCTAGAGTTGGCGTTCGGGTATAACGTTCATTGGCGTATAAGGTAGGTGGCTTGGTGTAAATTTCCAACTGCTGTGCATTTTTGTGCGTTTTCATGCCACGAACCCATGTTGGGGTGTCCTGTGGCTGAGGCCTTTTCTATATTTGATGCCTATAATTTCATAGGTGATTAAATTGTGATAATGAAATGCTGGTTGGGATCATTACTTAGATCTGGAACCACCCCGGGGGTGTGTTTCACTGTTTATCCATTTGGCCAGGATACCCAAGGGTATGCCTTTAAAGTAGTAATCGTAGAATTTCCTTGATAGTAATTACTTGTTTACTGCATTTGACATGTTGGGCATGGCCTGTTTACCTGTTTATCCTGAGGGATTTATTGTGATTAGCCTGTGGGCACTACACTATTTAGCCTGTGGGCTGTAGTTATTTCGGTCTGAGGGCAACTTCTTCCATGCCTATGGGCAGCTGATTCTGTGCCTGTGGGCGACACTACCTACGCCTGAGGGAAAACTCTGTTATTCCTGAGGTAAGATTCTTGTGTTTGATACTCATTACCCGAGGGTAGGAGTTTACGTGTCTGAGGACACTAGTTGTTTACTTAGAAATGCACTGTGGTGATTTCTTATATAAAATGGATTAAATGAATAATAAAATGGCAATTTAACTGTTAAGTTAGTTACTTTGTAGTACTGCTTACTTTATTTCATTTTACCACTGCACACTATTGTTGCATGTTAGCACGCAGTTGGGCACGAGACTTTGGTGGGTGCCTACTGAGATATATTTCTCACACCCTATTTGGGTCACGCTTTTTGGCCCAAACAGATTACGTTTCTGCAGGTGTAGATAGGGGCAAGATTCCCTATACAGGTACTTGACTGTTGCTGAGGAGTAGGAGGGCATGGGACTGATCCTAGGCTTGTGATGCCACTGCCAACTGTTTTTCTTGTTTTTTTGTACTTTTTATTTTGTTGTACTGTATCGATGTATAACATGTTCTGGCTGTTTTCTTAGAACTTGTGACATGTTGCATCTTTTATATACTGTTGGTTATATCATCTGTAGTTGTTTATTCCCGTTGTGCATGGTTTACTGCTTCCTCTATCGTAGTATGTTTTATTTTATATTCCGATGCGCTACACTTTGACAAATGAGGGCATAGTTTCCCCACTATCAGACCTGGGCCCTTGCTGCTAGTCGGCAGCCTCTGGCGTTTGGGGAAATGCACTTGAGGTCACGTGGCGAACCGGGTTCGGGGCAGCCGTTGCGTGGCACCCGGGTCCGGGATGTTACAAAGTGGTATTAGAGGGGTTCTTTTCTTTGACTTACTATTTGGAGCCGTAGTCAGGGATACGACGAATGGTAGTTGGTAATAATTTGTGCCCGGGCGTAGCTAACCCATGCACAGGGAAAAGCCAGTCTACCTTGTATTTTTCAATTCTTTTGATTTTGAAAATTTTACAGTTGATATGTTTTCACTGTTGGGTGACTCACTTTGAGATTGTGTAGTTTGTATTTTATTTGTGGGTTCTAGTTAGTTGCAACCCGGTGAGACGAGGGTATGTCATCTCATGCATCATATAGGCACATGCTAGATATCACTTGTCATGCATAGTTTCTATGCCATGTAGGTGCATTAGGAAATGCATGTTGTTGTGATAGTTGGTGTGCTAGAAAAGTATGTTGTTGTGATAGCTGCTCTGATAAAATACCTGTTGTCTGATAGGGTAATTTTATGTAAGATTTTTTATATAATGGACGCCAAACTTTGGTTTTTGGGGAGTATGGGACCCCATTGACTGGAATTTTGTGGATCATTGACTGTTTATTGGTTATAACACATATGAGATGTCAAGCTTTGATTCGTGGGGAGTATAGGCCCCCACAGGTCGGAATTTGACACTTAGGTGTTGTTTTTCGGTATTTTCTGGGTTCCGGAGAAGTTTCTGTGGCATACTGTCTGGAAACCCAGTATACACGCTGTGTAGTATTTTAATACACACCGTGTATGTTCTTCTGTTCGGGAAGAAAAATAAACTTTTGAGTACACACCGTGTACCCGGAGTACACGCCGTGTAGTCTCTTCCCGTGTCACAAACAGTGTTGGCGGTGACACGGGGTAGGTAAAGGATTGGGTAAAACACATTGTGCACCAAATGTACACGCCGTGTAGTGTTGACCCGGAGTCCGTCCGTGTAACTAACAACACGGGTCGGTGAACTCCTTGACAGAACAGGCCGTGTCAATGATGGACACGCCGTGTAGTGTGACCTGGGGACTTGGCCATGTAACTAACAACACGGGCTGGTGTCACCTCTCCTTGAACACTCCATGTACCTTTGGGCCACGTCGTGTAGTCTTTTCTGAGGACAGACCGTGTGGTTTGAGCCATGTGGCTGGGAAATGGGGTGTTGTACACGCCGTGTACAGGTGTCACACGCCGTGTAGTTGTAAGACGAGTAGTCGGCCGTGTCATAGACAACACGGGCAGTTGGAAAATAACACCATACACGCCATGTAGATATTATACACGCTGTGTAGGTTTTGTTCAACGGAAGTCGTGCGGCTTAGCCATGTGTAAGGACCCGGGCAGGGCAAGAGAAGTCAATTACACGCTGTGTAGTCAGCGTACACGCTGTGTAGTCTTTTTTTGCAAATTTTGAATGCCTTCTTCCTCTTGATTCCTTTGAGGTTCCTTCACTTTTCGGTCATAATAATCTTGAATCTGAGGTGTGATTTTGACCTTGTAGTGTCATGCCACCTAGACGACCGCGAGTTGTTCTCCAAGAGAGCGGCGACGATTATACTCCAGAGATGGTGGGACATGGGCTACCAGTTGATCCTCCAGCAGAGCCAGATGCGGTGCCAAATGTTATACCAGACACAGGCGCAGAGGCGTAGTTCTGTGAGGGCTTTATGCGGTTTATGCAGAGCTTTCAGGGAGCACCGCCGGCTGCCACATCTATGGTCAAGCTGACGCGTAACATTCAGCAGCAGCATCCGCCTACGTTTTCAGGGGATGGCGGACCACAGGCTGCGGAGTCTTGGTTGGGGTCGATGCATACTATTTTTTAGCATCTTGAGACGTCTCCAGGGCGGAGGGTCAAGCTCGCGACTTACATGCTACATGATTCCGCCAAGAGGTGGTGGGATGTTACCACCCAGTCAGAGCATCACAGAGACATGGCATGGGATGATTTTCAGGTAGTCTTCTATGAATTATTCTTTCCCGAGACGCTGAGGGCAGATAGAGCTTGAGAGTTCATGAATCTGCAGTAGGTAGCTATGTCGGTGATGGACTATTCTACTCGTTTTACGGAGCTTCAGCGTTTTGCACCCATGCCGGTGGGTGATGAGACGCTAAGAGCCAGACGTTTTGAGGATGGTCTTCATTATGACATCCGAGCGCTGGTGAATGTTTTCAGGTTGCCTACTGTACACGCGATTGTGAACCAGGCGTTGATTACAGAGAGGAACCTGCAGGAATCAAGTGGTGTGGGCTAGGGAGGTTCAGCACCAGTCCCTAGTACTATTTCTATTGGCAAGAGGAAGAGACAGATGGACTTCTCTCAGGGCAGCATTACCAGTCAGAAGGATGCTTCAGGTGGACAAGTTATGTGCTACCAGTGTGTTAGAGGGGCACAAGAGGCCACAGTTTCCACGAGACCCAGTGGAGTTCCAAGCATGCAGCAATTTGGGTCATTTGAAGCGCTTTTGCAGGGCGTTTCCAACAACGTCTAGTGAGAGGGATTCTGTGCAGACTCCGCGTGCGGGAGAAAGACCAGTGGATTCTTACCAGTCGGGGAACTGGAATACATCAGGGCATGCAGGCAGAGATGGGGGGTCGTGTCCTTGGTATCCAGACACTAGGATCTCAGAGGCAGCAGGGCGGGACAGCTCAGGGTAGCCAGGCTGTGTCGCAGGTCCATGGCACTGGGCAGGAATATGCAGTGCAACAGACCCAGCAGGAGCAGGATCCCGGACCTTCTATATTCATAGGTACAATTCTAGTAGCTTCTGTCATATCTTCAGTGATTTTTGATACGGGTGCTACACATAGTTTTATATCTGTACCCGTTGTGGAGATCATTGGTCTCTGTGTTTCTACTTCTTCTGATATCATGACGCTAGACACTCCGTTGGGGACTATAACGGCTGGTGTGCGTCAGTGCAAGGAGTGCCCCTTTGAGGTTGGAGGGTGTCACTTCCTTTGGGACCTCTATGTCTTGGAGCTGACGAGCTATGATGTCATTCTTGGGAGGGACTAGTTGGTTCCCTTTCGAGCCTTTGTAGACTTCTATCATCATAGGGTTCATTTCACATCACCATAGGGAAAAGAGTTTCTATACAAGGACGAATGGGATGTTCAGGCGAGTCGAGCTGGACCAGAGCATCATGTGTGAGGTGGAGTCACAGACCAGATTGCGAGTTTATATCTGGATGACCAGGGGACTTGTCAGATGGATTTCCCTTCAGTTTTTTATTGTTTCAAGGATGTCTTCCCGGACAACTTTTCAGGTCTCCCTCCAGAGCGTGAGGTGGATTTCTATATCGAGCTTGTTCCAAGAGAAGCACCAGTGTCCATTCCTCCATATAGGATGGATACACCTGAGCTTCAGGAGCTCAAGAGGAAGTTAGAGGAGTTACAAGTGAAAGTTTTCATCTGACCCAGTATTCTCCTTGGGGTTCTCCATTCCTTTTTGCGAAGAAGGCGGACGATACCCTCAGACTCTGTGTGGATTATCAGAAACTGAACCAGTTGACGATTAAGAACCGATATCCTTTTCCAAGGATTGATGATCTGTTTGATTAGCTTTGTGGAGCACGAGTGTTCTCGAAGATTGACTTGAGATCCGGATATCATCATTTGCACGTGAGACCATCGGATATACCGCTTACAGCTTTTTGGAGTAGATATGGTCTGTACAAGTACTTGGTTATGCCGTTCGGACTCATGAACACACCAACAGTTTTCGTGGCTCTGATGAATTGTGTGTTCCATCCGTATCTTGATTCTTTTGTGGTAGTATTCGTGGAAGACATCTTGGTGTACTCTCGCACTTGACACGACCATGCCACCCATATTGAGATCTTATTAAGTACACTGAGAGAGCATCGGCTATATGCTAATATCTCGAAGTGCCACTTTTGGATGGACCAGATTCACTTCCTCGGTCATATCATCTCAGAGGAAAGAGTTGCAGTAGACCCAGAGAAGGTGAGAGCAGTAGTTTCCTGGGAGAAACCTAAGAACGTGTTTGAGATACGGAGTTTCTTAGGGCTGGATGATTACTATAGACGCTTCATACATGAATTCTCCCGCTTAGCAGCACCATTTACGAGACTGACTAAGAAGGGTGTGATGTTTGTTTGGTCAGAAGCTTTCGAAAAAGTCTTTCAGGATCTGAAGGGAAGGATGACTTCAGCACCGATCCTGATACTCCCAGAGCAGGGAAAGAGCTATATAGTTCACTGTGATGCATCAGGGATTGGGCTGGGAGCAGTTTTAATGCAGGGTGACCGAGTTTTTGCGTACGAGTCTCGGCAATTGTCTCCACATGAGCGGAATTACCTGACGCATGATCTCGAGTTGGTCGTAGTTGTGCATGTGTTGCGCTGTTGGAGACATTATCTTTTGGGAGAGAATTTTGGGGTTTTCACTGACCACAAAAGCCTCAAGTATATCTTTACTCAGCATGACCTGAATTTGAGGCAGAGAAAGTGGGTTGAGTACCTACAGTCCTTCGATTTGAGCTTGCCTATACACCTGGTAAAGGTAATGCAGTAGCTGATGCACTGAGCAGGAAAACTCAGATACATGCAGTAGAGGAGGCCAGTGGTGAGTGGGAGCTCATGGATTTGTTCTCTGAGATGCATCTGAAAGTGCATGATGGTCAGGGGCAGACTTATCTTTCTTCTTTAGCTGTGACATCTACCCTCCTGTACATAGTGAGGATGAGAAAGTTATCGGATTCAGAAGGCCTTGTTCTACGGGAGTCGGTAGAAAGTGAGGACCCTCCTCCCGATTGGGCGATAGGAGATGATGAGGTTTTGCATTTCCATAGACGTGTATGGGTTCCAGGGGATATACGCGAGAAGCTGATGTGGGAGTTTCATGCTTCAGATTGGGCAGTTCATCCCAGGGTTACCAAGATGTACCGTGACTTGAGGCATCAGTATTGGTGGCCGGGTATGATGAGAGATATAGCTGGTTTTGTTACGAGGTTTTCAACCTGTCAACAGCTGAAGGCGGAGCACTAGAGACCAGCTAGGCTGTTACAGTAGTTACCCATTCTATAGTGGAAATGGGATGAAGTCATGATGGATTTTGTGACTGGATTTCCAAGGTCACCTCGTGGCAATGACATCGTGTGGGTCATTGTGGATAGACTCACGAAGGAAGATCACTTTTTGCCGATCAAGGATACCTTAGGAGTTGACGAGCTCGAAAGGTTGTATATCCGAGAGATCGTACGTCTTCATGGGGTCCCTCGTTTTATCGTTTCAGATAGGGACGCCCGCTTTACGTCTCATTGCTGGCAGAGTCTTCAGAGGGCACTGGGTACACAGGTGCTTTTGAGCACAACATACCACCCTCAGACCGATGGCTAGTCGGAGCGTACGATGCAGGTGCTTGAGGACATGATGCGTGCATGCGTCCTAGACTTTGGGGGCTCTTGGGAGAGGCATATACCCTTAGTTGAGTTTTCCTATAACAATAGTTTTCAGGAAACTATTGAGATGGAACCATATGAGGATTTATATGGTAGGCCACGTCGATCACCTTTGTGCTAGTTAGAGGCAGGTGAGGCAGCTTTACTGGGACCACAGCTCGTACAGGAGACATCTGAGCAGGTCCAGTTGATTCGGAAGCATATGGCTACCATTCATCAGAAGTCTTATGCTGATCACCATAGACGACCTTTGGAGTTCGTGGTTGGGGATCAGGTTTTCTGGCATGTTTCTCCAAGGCTGGGACACAAGAGGATCAGGAGATAGGGTAATCTTTCACCGAGGTATGTGGGGTCATTCGATATTCTGGAGAGAGTCAGTCTGGTTGCCTATCGGTTGCAGTTACCGCAGCGGTACTGAGCCATGCATGACGTCTTCCACGTGTCTCAGTTGCGTCGCTATCATTCAGACCCGTCTCATGTCTTTCAGCCCGAGGAGGTTGATCTGGAGGCAGATACGTCCTTTGAGGAGCATCTGATTCATATCGTTGATAGGAGCATGAAGGTTCTCTGAGGCTGGTCAGTTCCTCTCGTGCGGGTTCTATGGCAGCATGGGAGAGTGCAGGATGAGACCTGAGAGCGGGAGGCCGACATACGTGCTCAGTGGACAGAGTTGTTCGGAGCTTATTCTTCTCCACCCTTGGAAAGGCAATTTAGGGACGAATTGCTATAAGGGGGGAAGTTTGTAAGAACCCAGTTCTTATTTTTGAGGTACGGGCTTCTTCTATTTCCTTTTCCTTAAGTGTTTTTGAGAAAATATGGAAAATGGGGAAAATCCTAAATTTTGGAACTACACGCCGTGTACTTTTCCACACACCATGTACTATTGGCCGTGTGGGATGGGTACATGGGGCGTATATCCATGTCGACGACGAGGGGTGTAGGAACCGACTACACACTGTGTAGTGGTACCTTACATGCCATGTATTCAGTCAGCAGGCCTAAATAGTAAGGCGGTGGAGTAGCCGCCAGCTGGGTGATAGTAAACGCCGTGTACTCGGGAGTACATGACGTGTACTCATGTCGAAGGATGAACAGTGTGGCGGTGCCACCAGAGAAACAGTTAAATGAAGAAAGTACACGTTGTGTACTCAGAAGTACACATCGTGTACTTTGTTTTTTTGGCTTAAAACAGGCAGTAGCCTCCACTTTTGGCAGAGGAGGCATTTGATCCGTTTTGGAGCCAAGGAGGACGGCCGAACCTTTGAAGATCTTCCAGGTGTTCATCTAGAATCTGTTTCGGCTTTGAAAGATCTCGTTGGAACCGCACGGGTAAGCCCTCTCCTCTCCTAGTACCGTTCTTACCAATTCTTCTCCTAACGTAATTTATTTACATTTGAATGAGTTTTGTTATTTATCAGATCTACACCGTTCTTGTGCGTTTCTAGAGTAAGTGTTCGGGTATAACGTTCCTTGGTGAATAAGGTAGGTGTCTTAGTGTTTATTTTCCAACTGTCATGCGTTTTTTTGCGTTTTCATTCCACTAACCCATGTTGGGGGGTCGTGTGACTGAGGCCGTTGTTATATTTAATGCCTAGAATTTCATCGGTGATTAAATTGTGATAATTAAATGCTAGTTGGGATCGTTGCTTGGATCTGAAACCACCCTCGGGGTGTGTTTCACTGTTTAGCTGTTTGGCCAGGATACCCGAGGGTATGCCTTTAAAGTAGTAATTGTAGAATTGCCTTGAGAGGAATTGCTTTTTACTACTTGTTTAATTGTTGGGAATGGACCGGTTACTTGTTTATCCTGAGGGCGTTGTTGTATTTGGCCTGAGGGCGTTGTTGTGATTAGCCTGAGGGCACTACACTATTTAGCCCGAGGGCTGTAGTATTTCACCTGAGGGAAACCTTTCGTGCCTGAGGGCATGACTTCTGTGCCTGAGGGTGATACTTCCTACGCCTGAGGGCAATTTTTGTTTCAGCCTTAGGGCAATACCTGCGGGTTGGATTTTGCTTACCCGAGGGTAAGATTTTGCTTATCTGAGGACGTGAACTGTTTTGTTTAGAAATGCATTGTGGTGATTTCTAGTATATAATGAATTAAATGAATAAAAAATGGCAATTTAATTGTTAAGTTAGTTACTTTTTAGTACTGCTTACCTTATTGAATTTTACTATTGCACACTATTGTTGCATGCTTACACGCAGTTGGGCAGGGGCCTTTGGTGGGTGGCTACTGAGATATTTTTCTCACACCCTGTTTGGGTCATGCTTTTCGACCCAAACAGATTACTTTTCTGCAGGTGTAGATAGGGGAAAGAGTCCCTATACAGGTACTTGACTATTGCTGAGGAGTAAGAGGGCATGGGACCAAGCCTAGGCTCACGATGCCGCTGCCAGCTGTTTTTCTTGTTTTGTTGTACTCTGTATTTTGTTGTAATGTATTAATGTATAACATGTTCTGGCTGTTTTCTTAGAACTTGAAACATGTAGCATCATCACTTCTATACTGTTGGTTATATCCACTGCTGTAGTTTATTTCAGTTGTGTACGTTTACTGCTTCCGCTATCATTGTTTGTTTATTCGGGTATAACGTTCGTTGGCATATAAGGTATGTGGCTTGGTGTAAATTTCCAAATGTCGTGCATTTTTGTGCATCTTCGTGCCATGAACCCATGTTGGGGTATCATGTGGTTGAGGCCTTTTCTATATTTAATTCCTATAATTGCATAGGTGATTAAATTGTGATAATAAAATGCTGGTTGGGATCGTTGCTTGGATCTGGAACCACCCCAGGGGTTTGTTTCACTGTGTAACCGTTTGGCCAGGATACCTGAGGGTATTCGTTTAAAGTAGTAATTGTAGAATTACCTTGAGAGTAATTACTTGTTTACTGTATTTGACATGTTGGGCATGGCCTGTTTACCTGTTTAGCCTGAGGGCGTTGTTGTGATTAGCCTGTGGGCTGTAGTTATTTCGCCCTGAGGGCAACTTCTTTCGTGCCTGTGGGCAGCTAATTTTGTTTCTATGGGTGACACAACCTACGCCTGAGGGAAATCTCTGTTATGCCTGAGGGCAGATTCTTGTGTTGGATACTCATTACCCAAGGGTAGGAGTTTACGTGTCTGAGGACACTAGTTGTTTACTTAGAAATGCACTGTAGTGATTTCTGATATAAAATGGATTAAATGAATAATTAAATGGTAATTTAACTGTTAAGTTAGTTACTTTGTAGTACAACTTACTTTATTTCATTTTACCACTGCACACTATTGTTGCATGTTAGCATGTAGTTGGGCATGAGCCTTTGGTGGGTGCCTACTGATATATATTTCTCACACCCTGTTTGGGTCACGATTTTCGGCCGAAACAGATTACGTTTCTGAAGGTGTAGATAGGGGAAAGAGTCCCTATACAGGTACTTGACTATTGCTGAGGAGTAAAAGGGCATGGGACCGAGCCTAGGCTCGTGATGCCGCTGCCAGCTGTTTTGATTGTTTTGTTGTACTCTGTATTTTGTTGTACTGTATCGATGTATAAAATGTTCTGGCTGTTTTCTTAGAACTTGTGACATGTTGCATTATTTATATACTGTTGGTTATGTCATCTGCAGTTATTTATTCCAGTTGTGTATGGTTTACTACTTCCGCTATCATAGTATGTTTTATTTTATATTTTGATGTGCTACACTTTGACAAATGAGGGCATAGTTTCCCCACTATCATCCATGGGACCTTGCTGCTAGTCGGTAGCCTCTGGCGTTTTGGGAAATGCACTTGAGGTCATGTGGCGAACTGGGTTCGGGGCACCCGTTGCATGGCACCCGGGTCTGGGATGTTACAATTATCTTCATTGGGTACTTGACATATCATAATATCACCTCAAAAAATAATCTCTTGAATGATATATAATTGATTAACAATATGTTTAATTCGTTTATTAGGCCTAAGATACTTGGTTTATTTAACTGAACCATTATAATCATAGTATAATTCAATTAGATTCATGATGATTGGGATATCCCCTAGTTCAATAATGAACTTCATTATTGAAATAAGTTCTTTATTTTTAAAGGATATTATGATGTATTCAATTTTTGTTAAACAATATGAAAAATTTTATTACATAGAAATTTTCATCTTAGTAATAAACCATCTTATAAAAACACAAATCTTGGATGACATAGAGTGTCATATATTTCAGTTTGATAACTTTAATTTAGGCATCTCTTTATAACAATATCTTTCTCGCCACTATAGACTAAAAATTCATTATTTATTCTTATCATGTGTATAAGTTTATTATTTATTGCTTCCTAAAAATAATCACCCCAAATTAATTCATATCTACACATCTAACAAAATCTTTATGATGGATCATAATGATAAAAAAATATATAATGCATGATTAATCAATATAATGAATCATATGTATTCATACTCATGTATTGTTATGCATCATTAGTTGAAGGATACAATGTCAATAGAAATATTCTTCCTTGTAACATTGGTAAAATGCCTTTTTAGTGTTTTTTTGTTAAATAATTTTATATCATTAAAATGTATGTGTTTTGGTGATGGAAAATATATTTTTTAGTTTATCTCTATATACCATCTTTCTTTATATATATATATTCCTTCAATAAGATTATTTAATGAGAATAAATAGGCTATAAAATTTTTCACCAGTAATTACAATGGGATAAAATTTATAATTAAAATTATATCATCCACATACAAAACCATAAATACAACAATGCTACCACTAACCCATTTATATAATGAAGTTTAATCCTTATTTTTTCAGAAAGTATAAATCATTGATGGATTCATCAATATAACTATATTCTTATGGTTTCACTCTTTCACTCTTGACAAATTACCTTGGCATCGAAGGTTATTAGAAATTTGGAAATGATCCCTCTAGCATCATCCTAGAGCAATGATCATCATCTCTATCTCACATGATGTTCATTCATTCTCTCCACCATAATTTCCTTTCAAGACACATTTATATACATATATCATTTGAATTTTTTTGTTTCTATTTATTTTAATATTCTCAGTTTTGTTACTCTTCTAGTATTTCTATTGTATATATCATTTTAAACTACTTGTTTGGTCCACTGTGAAAGCTATAATTGTGATTTTTTATTTTAATAGGGGGTGTCTTATTAGGGGATCAATCTTTTTCAAACCATGATTGAATTTCCTTGCATCCTTCTTTGATAATATTATATTATGTTACATTTATGGAAAACCCCATCACCAGTATAACATGTCTATTTATAGTCTCTTTTATGACTATGTTGGTTGAATGAGTGATAGAATAACTCACCTATATTTTACTTCTTTCATTCATCATTTATTTTTATTTTTAGAAATTACTTATATTTTATTCCTTAGGCCATATATTCTAGTTTTTTATAATATTATTTAAGGACTCTTCTTCTAAATTATTTTCTTGATTCCTTTAATTTCAACAATTTCATTTATTTCTCTAGATATCCATATCCATCACTATGTTTTTTGGTTTTGGCATGATAAAAAACCTATATTGTAGCTACGAGAAAGGTTTATTGGAAGGTATCTTCTTGGAGGGGGTGATAGGTTCATCATAGTGAATAACTTCATGTACATTGATGTAATTTTTAACCCTACTTGGATATATTATGGTGTAAAGTCCTATATTTTACTTGGTTGGTTCGGTTCAAGACGAAGCTCTGCCTATTGGTTCATTTTTCAATGGATTTTTTTATCTATGGTGATGATGGTTTATTTTTTCCATTGTGTTATATGTGTTTTGTTATGGTGAGATAGGTGTTTTGGATTTCAGTGGTGGATATGGGTTTTTTTTGTTATTTTTCTATTTTATTGGTTTTTATCAGCGTGGTGATGATAGAAAAATGGGTGTAATGTTTCTATCATAGACTTGGGGTTCATATTGGTTATACTTTTGGTGGTAATTAAGTTGTTAACAAAAATTAGTTTTATATAGTTTTACTTTATAAATTAGGTCATAAATCCTCATCACATGATATTTTTGTCTTCAGAAATATATTTCAAGCTCAGTCTTTCTATTGGTAGCATGGTATTTTTGAAATTTTATTTTTCAAAATTGAAAGCTAAGTTTTATGTGGTTTTTAATTTATGGTTATTATAATTTGTGATTTTAGTTCAAATAGACATAAAATATTATATGTAAGTCTAATAAAAAACTAAAAAAAATAATCTATTTCAAAATTAATAAAATTTATTATGAGGAGGATAGATTCATCAAAAAAAAGTATTCAAAAACAAGGTTTATTGATGCTTAAGAATCATATTAGCATTCTTTGGATCATAAAATATTAATATTGTATCATATATATATACTAAAATAAATTTAAAAAAATAATGTGGATTTAAAATACAATAGAATTATTATAAAATTAGAATATACTTCTATGGTCAAATGAATTTGAATATATTTGATCATAACCAATAGATAAAATACATTCAAAAAGTAAATTCCATGAATTTATTTCAAAAGTCTAACTAAAAAGATTTATAACTTGACATTATTTCACATATTTCAATATTATTGTGATGGAAGGATTTTCACCCAAAGGTTATGACCCCTTTATGTAGATCTACTGGGTTCCTATCATGATTCATGTCTGAAATTTCTATTTCAGATTCCATTTCATTCAATATTTTATCAGTGTCAAAACAAATGATGGCCTTTCATTATGATATTGGATACTCATCTAAGGCTATTACATCACCTTCCTAAAAAATAATAAGTCCATATCTGTCAGTTTCTTGAATAAATCTAATAAACCTTCTTAGTTTATTTATATTCTATATCGATTCATTTTCTACACCCCAACAAATTTCTAGATTTTCCATATCCTAAATAACATCATCTTTTTTATCTTGAATTTCATCATTTTCATATGTATCCTGAACAATTATTTTTAAAATTAAATTCCATTCTAGAGAGGAACCATATCATAGAAAAAAAAATTATAAAATAATGAATTATATATACAATATCTAACTATATTATTTGGATAACTAATAAATATAAATTTATCTTATTTATATTTTAGTTTTCTTATGGTAATACATCATACAAATGCCTCTAAAGATAAAACCATGATTAAATAAAAAATTTCCATGTTTTAGTCAACTTATCATGTTGTGATTTTTTAATTATCCTTGATATATCATAGTTTATTATAAATAAATCAATTTCTAGGTAATAATTAAAAATTGAAATAGGATAATTTGTATGAAATTTCATTTATCAAACCTTTTCTTAAAAAGTTTGATTTCTGATTTAAGATATACCATTTAAATATGTTGTTTATGATGGAATGAATTGTGATACAATAGCATGATATATTTGATATTCTAGAAAATTGTGACTCAAATATTCCCTACCTAAATTTGATTAAAATATTCAAATAACTTTATCTGTCTGATTTTTTTTAATAATTTGATTATTTAAATTGGTTTATAATTATTTTTCCCAGGATATACATACTTTAAAATAATAATGTAATATATAATTCTGAATAAGTATAAAAAATAAAAAGGATCTACATTATATATAAGTCTGTGTAAATTAATTTATATGAGTTTGAAAAATCATTACCTCTTTTCTCATTACCCTAAAAAATTATTTTTGGAAATTTTTTGTAACAAACAATATTTACATACATAAAACGATTCATAATAATTTGAATCTAGTTATCCTATATTATATAATTATCATATATGTTTCTTATTCATATGGGCCCTCTGGAAATCCTAATGATAAGATAAATTAAAACAATTAATATTGACTCACTTATTATTTACATTATCAATTTCATTTACATAATACAATATATATATATATATATATATCATCAACATTTTATAATAACTATATAATATTCCATTCATATGAATAATTTCTTTATTAATTATAAATGAAAATACTACCATATCATGGAATGACTGACAACATAAATTTCGGTTTGTTGATAGTACTAAGAAATAATCTTCTTTTACCAATGACAATCCATTAGGTATAAACAGATTTTCTATCCCCATATATATTGAAATAACTCTTTCACTAATAAAAGTTCATATATTCACTTATCATAAAATTCAAATTATTGTATTCTATGAACACATTAAAATTACAAAAAATATGCGATGCACATCTAGTATCTAATACCCAAGCTATGGAGTTAGAGAAATTTATTTCTATAATATTAAAATCTGATGTGTATAAAAAATCACAATTCTCCCTCTTAATCATCTCTAGGTATTAAGGATAATTATTCTCCATATTCTTAGTTTTTATTTTTTAAAATAAACATTATCAGAAAATTTTTCTATTTAGTTTTTATGGTCTAGGGCAGTTTTTTAGGATTTTTGATTTTTGATATTTTTCATATCATTGTCCTTCACATTACCCATTCTCATATTCATCATCATGACTTCACATGAAAATTCCTATTTTTGTTGTTTATTTAACAATATATATAGAAGCCGAAGAAGATAACAATCAATTCATATTATGTTAAAATTAAAAATGAAAAAATGAATTGAGACTAATAATGAATAAAATAACACAAAAATGTCCAAATATTTATTAAGAGGAAACCCAAATATTTCCATATTATTTATATATAAAAAAAATTATCTGGTAAGTAGAAACATTCTCTCCTTTGTGCACTAAAAAAATTATGGTTTCCTCATATAATTTAATTTAGGCTTTCTATTGACAAATATCAATAATTTTTTCTATAGTAATGAATACCTTCATTGATTAAAATTTCATCTAAAGTGTAAGCATCATAGTGATAATAATCAAATGTGACACACATAAATAATCTTTTATATGTTATTTATAAGATTATTTATCATATAAATGATTATAATAAATAAACTCAGATGACATATCTTTCTTCAGGACATATAACATATCATTTTATTTGAGAAAACACTTAATTTCTAAAACTTGTTTATAAATTATTTAAAATTAATTTTTCAATCTCAAGAATTGATCTCAATTATATGTTTGAGAATGTGTTTAATGTCATTAATATCTATAGTAAAGTATATAACATTTTTCATATCATATATACTAATATTCAATATAGTATTTAATTGAATAAAATCCCACTAAATTAATTAGCCATTATATTATAAACTTTGTGGGTCATGATACATGGTTGAACATGTAATAATTAAATTAAGATTACCTATTAAGGAATTAATATATAGTTAAGAAAATATTGATAATTTTATCCAATATAACTCATAGATTTCTGAGTGAGAAACATATTTCTCAATTCATTTATCTATTATAATGAACATCATGCCTCTATAAACCATTCTAATTGGGGTATATATATATAAGAGTTTCCTAACATTTAATTTAATATATATGTTACTATTATACCTTAATAGAAGATATATCAATGATGATTGACTATGTATGACCCATATATATAATCCATAAAGGACATAATAAACGTGATTATTATTTGGAGGCATATTACTCATATATATTTATGTGAATATTTTATATTTAGTATTTCCATTTAAATTATATGTATGTAATACATTAATTTCATGATTATATTTATATAATTTTTTTTATAGGAATCATACACTTTCAGGACCCAATATACTAGGGCCCTAATTAGACCGATTGTGAGTTTAGAGTGACACCTCAATCCCACATTCAATAGTCCATGGGATGGTGAATAATTCTGAGTATGAATATCTTGCATTTTGGGGGAATTAACATAAGGTACCTACAAACACACACCCACCATAACACTCCATGAAAAAAGAATATTAATTACAATTTAATCATCTAGTGTATGTAAATTAATAAACCATACTTAGGGAAAACATCATATTAAAATAATCAACCACATCCGAATAATAAATGGGGTGTACATACAATAATATACCTAAAAAGTAAAAAGGGATAAGGGAAAATTAACTGATGTAAAAGGGAAATGTAAGAGAGATCCACATCCATGATCTCCAGTAACCAACCACCAAACAAAATCACTACCACTATGTACTGATATACACTATCAGTACCAATTACCCTAAATCATCCATCTATCATCCATTCATATTCATAAGAAACTAAATGTGTGGGAAAATCCCTTTTATGGGTTTATGATATGTATACCCATTCAAATTCCCTATTAAAAATAAGGAAATAGTAAAAGAAATAGTCAAATCAACCCATGATACAAAGGGGATAATATAACTCAAGTGCAAGATATTCTCAAAGAAACCCAATAGAATAGAGTTGGGGGATATTTATCTTAACATCTAGTTCCAAATTCAAGTCTTCCCACAACTCCATTCATCTTTGATGACCTCCTATGAGTATCCTAATGAAATCCTCAATATATTCACATGGGACCCATGCCACACTAATAGTACATCACGACATTGTGGTACATACCCTAGATGGGTAGAGTAACGAAACCTCACCTAGAGATAAAATATGTGTGGGTACCAATTTAGAGATATGATACCCATGATCCATGGTGTGCACAGAGGAGTTATAACATACTTTTACCAGAAAATGGGAGACCCATTCCCAAACCCTTGTCTGTCTTCAGGGGTGTTGACCACTATGATGTATCTCTGTAAATCACACTCGAGTCTAAACAAAAAATATGTTCATTGGAAAGAGTGAATGGATAATTCCACCTCACAGTATATATTTTATATCAAGATGAATTCCAAAATATATTATTAAGAAAGATTCTTCTCAAAATGGTTTAATTAGAAGAAAAATTATGTGACTCAAAGAAGAAGATATGAGAGGTAGAACATCCTAGAATAAGTACAAAGCATTTCATAAGGAGGTTCATGGGATTTTCTATAAAATTTAATCATTATTGTGTCTTAAACCATCACATGGTGTGTGAAAGTTCATGTAAACAATGTGTTATCTTATAGACATGTTGTGTAGATCCATCATGGTCCTGTTCTTGTACTCACCATTTCAATTTGTATGACCATGCAAGGTGTATAGAGTATGAGTGATATTTAAAACGTGTTTTCCACATAGACTGTATGGGTGTGTGTGTGTGTGTGTGTGTAGTATATGTATTATCTATATGTACATGGTCACATAGTGTGTGTCCTTTATGTCAAGAAGAGCACAATTTGCTATGTAAAACTGAGTAACATGACATGTGCTCTTCAACAATACATGGCTTCTCATCTAGATTTTAACAAAAAATTAATCTTCTCCAAATCAAGAAAAATAAATATAATCCACTATAAATCCCACTAATAGTTACATATAATCCACCATAATTAGATAGTAACAATTCTAATCATTTATTCCCATCCTTTGATGGGTATAAATCGACATTCCAATCCCTATGCCACACACATCATGAATCCCATCACCAAACTAGGTCCTGATCCTCAAAACCGTCATCTTGAATTCATAGTTGTGACTCAATCCATCTTAAATATATCAATTTCATCCCTACTATCACATCAATTGTGAATCCAAATATTCTATTATGATCAACTCGATATAATAATATAGAATTTTTGATCTCATGGAAAACCAAAGTAGAACACAAAAAATAGAGGGGGGATGGACATAATAACATGCTGGGATTACCATTTTCCATTATAAAATAAGCCAACTATTGTAATCCCATAATCAAAAAACTGTGAAATAAATATGGCATAAAAAATCATATGATCATTAATGGTTAAAAAAAGAAAACTATAATTAAAATGAGATAAATTGAATCCATGTTTTAAATAGAATAAAATAGAAATAATCAATAAAATAACAATCACAACCTCTATAATGGATTAATTGTTGGTGAATAACAAATTTTCTATCAATATCATTGAATTTTATACTATGTTCATCATTCATACCACAAATCTCCTCAATTTTCCATCGTCGATCAATGATCCTAATCTTGTCCATCAACACAAATACAACTAAGGTCATCTACTATTCTAATATAATCATCGATGGTTATGTGGATAACCCTAGAGATTTTACATAACATTCAATATATAGAGGATATTTTACATTACACTTTTTTAATAAAATAAATTTAATTTTTTTTCAAAATTTATTTAATTCACCTGCCAATGACTACAATATAATAAAATGTCTGAGGATGACAAAAAAATTTCATAAATCAGGTAAACATCATATTTTGAATTCTACTATGGTCTCATATTTTCCATTCAATGTTTTGGTAAAAAATAATTATAATAATTCCAAAATTTCACAGTTTCACTATAAAAAAAAATATAATTCTATTACATGGATACCAAACTCTTACAACACTCAAAAATTCATACCAACTCTGAATTAAATTCCACAATAATCCATTAACATTATCAAAGTTCTAATATGTGAAAACTAGGTCTGTAACACTATCCCCTCCTTCAAGTATTTTAACCTCAAAAAACATATTGTATTTCATGAAGGTATTATGCCCATGTATGACACTCACACACCCTTAAGATCTCCTGGATATTAATGTACTACCAATGAACTCATAGTAGCAGTGTGAATCAGCCATTAAGTCTAACCCATTATATATCATAAAAATAAACACGGTGCACTAAAAAGGAAAATCCATCCTATGAGTTCAACCTTATCTTGTGTGTGTAAGTCTTAGTGGTATGGAACCTTGCCAATCCTACTCTGAATCTGGAACAGTTTTATGAACTTCAAGGATATCTTTATATCCCAACAAAACCATATAAAGCATCATCATAGAGAGACATTTAGGAACTCATTGTCTCACTGTTCAACACAAGGTCAAAAAACATTGGTCTGTATAGGATATCTACAAAATCATATTAGCCTTCATCCACTATTGGATCGCCTAAACATTATCATCATCAACTTCACTAACTCTGGACCCATGAGTGATGACTTACCCATCTTTTCCGAATAAATTCATGATATGAAATATCTCAATTATAAGTCCTTGAATGGATCTAAACAAAAAGTTGGGTGATAGCTATTGTTATAAGAATACACCACCAAGAAAAATTGATACTCTGAACTATATCTAAAGTCCATAAATAAGATATACCACATCTACTATGGGATATCAATATGTTTATTCATGCATGATAGAACCTAGGACTTTTTATTCACTTGGTGAAAGGGAAGGAAATTAGAAATAAACTCAACGATAATTTGTTCCATAAATAGCCATCAAATATTCTATCGAATGTCCAGTTAAATATTTTACACTTGAGGATATAATATCAAAATATATCTATAAAACTCCCAAAATACCACCACACTACTCAATAAAAAGAATATTTCATCCTTGAAAGAGGGTTTTTTTCTCCCCAACATTAGATAGCACATCAGGTGATTACCATTTTGATATCTAGTCAAACAAAACTACATAGTCAATGTCTCGTGATTGGGGATTCATCAAACTATAATGAAATAGAGGATTAACTACCATCGACTAAAGGAAACACGATCCTCTGTCCTCCGCTAATGGTATCTTTAGAGAGTCCATATTCTTTGTCTCCTCCTCTACCAAATGTGACTATGATTTCATATAAATAAAATATACCACGATGTTTCCATTCATGGTAGTATAGACAATTTTAATGTCTTGATGTTGAAATAATTCTATCTAATCCCTCAGACCAAACTCCTTAAAATCCTATTGGAACTACTTATTAAAAATTAAATATTATCCCCTATGAGTTAGTGCATCCAAAGGGGATGATATATAAGAGGAGTCAATGATAAAATTACAATAGTACCGAGTAAATATAAGATAACTCTACATCTAAGTCTTTTTATTTGTTTTGTTCCCAATATAGAACAATATCTATCCTCGAGTGGTCCACAACTACTCAAAACATTGAAATTACATTCCCCAAAATGTGTACTTATTTAGAACAAAATTGGAACATGAAGAGGTGACCATAGAACTAGTTCTCCTAGAGTATGTCCATGACCATCCTCAAATGATCTTCATGACCCTCTTCTAAATAATGGTATATGATAATTGCATTAGTAAATACTACCATGAACTAGTCTAATGAGGGTTTGATGATTTGTTTCATGAATCTCATAGAAATTATAGGGAATTCATCGCACCAAAATGAATCACTAGAAAATCATAATAACCATAGGGAAATCACAATAACATCTTTCGGATATCCTTCTCATAAACTCAAAATTGGTGAAAGTCAAACCTAGGGTCAAACTTCAAGAACTATATTTCATCCATCATTTGGTGGAAGATACCATAAATCCTCAGTAAGGGGGTATTTCATAATCATTACTCGATGAAGGAATTTTTGGCCAACCGAAAACCTAAAAAACGTTAATAAATTCTTAGTAAACAAAACCAGAGCTACCCCATGGAGATAATCTAGGTCTAATAAATCATTACTCTAGATATCCCTCTAACATCACCCTCAGTTATTGGATCTTAGAAGTGTCAATTTGATAAAAAGTAGGGGATACTGTTTTATTCTGATGGTGAAAGTTGATATAAAATTTAACCCCCCAATGCAGAGGTAGTCCGAAAACATCTTCAAGGAAGATAAATATTTATAACTCCACTATTTATGGAAACCAAGTTACTGAATAGTCTATTTCACCAAGGTAAAATCTCACTAATTTGTGACATATGGGCTATAGTTTATGAAAAAAAAGAGCCTTGGTTTTCTAAAAAAAATTCCTCATTACATGTGAAAGATAATATCGTCCCATCCATACATAGGAACCAATATTTCATACAATGATAGTATATATGGGAATGAAATGTGCATGACCATACCATAACAAGAATGATGTCATAATGATTAATCAAACCCTTAATGATATTTAATGGAAAAAATTATCCATTAAACACAAACTCGTACTATTTGAAAATATTTGAGATGGTGGAATCTATATTAGTAAAATTTCTTAACCATATAGTTAAGTCTAAGTGATTTATATGAATCTTAGGATCACACTCTAGGGATAAATAGATTATTTAATGAATCACACATGTTCCTATCATTACCAGATCTAATGTTGAGAAGAGACAAATCATAACCTGAATCATCTTTGGTACCTCATAGTCTAATGACTTTATAGCCTAAATCTGATTGTTCCCCTTTCTTCCAGCTCCCTTTACCTAGCCCGGTCCTCCTAGTGTTAGTGTAAGTTATAACTCATAACACTTCCCTCCACCAGATACTAATCCTCTTGAGGCTCTTCTATCCCCATTTATATCTCTACCTCCCTGGGCTTTATAATGATCCGCCCCAAGAGGTCTCTGATCATGGCATTGCTACTGCCACGGTGGTCCATCAACTTTCATCCTACCCTATGAATAATTACATGTCAAGAAATAATGTACCATGTAATTTTTATAATCACAATAATTACATCAATATTCACATAGATGAATGGATACCCTATGGGAACCCTATTAGAATAATCCATGATACTGAGTGTATGTATTTTTAGAAGATATTTGATGCCAGGTACCTAGTATTAGGAATTAATTGGACATATCTAAAGGAAAGGAAATAAAATTACCACAGTCTACTCTAGCTACCTTATGCTCCTCTTCTAGGAAGCTCTCTATCCCTGAGGCATGATCTAGCTCCTGATCAAATGTGGGAAATAACAGAGTAACCACATCAACTTGGATGTCTCTTTTAAGACCCTACATAAACATATGCACCCAAAAGAATATGTCTCACACATATCAAGGAGAAATCATGTGACATCTGCAAACCTCAATACATAATTAATAATAGTCATATAAACCAATGTTATCTCCAAAATTTGATATATCAAAACTGATCACAAGTTCAGAGAGTAGTACTCCTCACAAAACAAATGATCAAAAAAATTGATTTTGAGCCTCATCATGGTTCTAGGTAAGATGACTCCACCAAATCCAAACCACCCCATGAGGAAGGTTAGCTGAAAGTGCTACCATTAGATAAGATTGGGTCTACAACATTTAAAAGATGAGAAAAACCAAAAGCATCCAATCCTTTAATATATAAGGATCTTTATTACCATGAAAATGCATTAGTCTATGATATTAATAATCTATAAGTGTGACTAGCCTGCAAGAATAAAATTTCTAACTTGTTGGAACTATCGACATATTAATTGAAAGAGATTCACTAAAATGAGATACATTAGTAGGATATAATCACAAATTTATTGGTGGGGAACAACTCACATCTCACTCACAGGGTGTTTCTCATGAATTAGTCCCATAATAAAATCCTCATCATAGAGTCTGTTATCCTGAAAAATCTATCCCTAAACACTTATTGGTTTTCTTCATGGTGTAATCATAAAATTTTTCATGATGGCCCATGTCTATATGAGAATATATATGGATATCACCCAAGAAAGAAATGTAATTCAAAGAACCATTCCTATGTGATGAATTTAAAATTGATTCTCTAAAAATAGAACCTCATGATGATGAGTCGAAAAAGATGTAGCCAAATTCCTATTATATGGATACATCATCCACCATAATATAACTGGGTTCCCTATCCTAACATCCAAACTTGTGACACTTTAACACTATTTAATCATGTTCAAAAACCATACATCGAAACATATATAACTCCAAATACCATTAATAAAAAATTCTACTATAATAACAATATGTTAAGACACAGCCCATCAGGCCCTATATGGACTATTTGTGATCTAATAATGACACCCCATGCAAACATACAGTAGCCCAAGTGCTGTAAATTAGCACTGAGTAAGAATATGTCACATTTGGGAGGGATTATCCTATGGTGCCTATACACACACACACACACCAAAAAAACTATATGAAACGTAGTAAATTAATAATAAGTATAATCAATTAGAGTATGTAAATGTGTAAAATAAATTCTAGGAATTCATTAGAGTAAAATAATCAAGACTAGAAGAATCAAAACTGGGAAAAATACATAGCCAAAAACAAAAAGGGTCCCAGTCAACAAAATACTTTAAAATGGAAAAGTAAGAGAGTAACCCACTCAAGATCTCTAGAAAGAAACCCCCGAAAGTGATCACTGGCACTATGAACTACTATACACCAACAACACTAGGTCAAGAAAATCCACCATCAATAATTCTTTCATCTATATAAGACACGACACATGCGATAAAATCCCATGTCTTAGTGAGTATATACATACCTATTAGGAATCCCAAGACAAAATAAGGAAATAATAAAATAAATGGTCAAATAAACCCATGGGACGAGGGAGAAATATAACTTAAATGTGGATATGATTATAGAAAATAAATCGAAGATAGATATCATATCTCCATCATCACAACCAATTCCAAATACATTTTTTTTCATTACTCAGTGTATATGTGCTGCCTTGTTTCTAGTAGCCCAGTGTAATCCATACTATATCCATAGAGACCCATTTCATGAAAATGTAACATCAAAGAATGGGGGTGATGACCCCAGTAGGGTGGAGGACCCACTCCTCATATAGAGCTCAAACATGATGGGTACCATTCCACATATAGAATAAACACACTGTAGTGTGTTGGGAAGGGTTACATACAACATGAAATAAGAAGTTGGGGACCCACACCCTAACCTTTTTTACCATAAAGTGGTTTTATAACCATTAATTTAGTCTAGAGATCACACATTAGTCTAAACCTTGTCTATACGAGCTAGAAGCAGTGAACATATAGTTCCACATCACTCCATATCTCTAATTTTGAAATTAATACCACCATCACATGATACACCAGATTATTCTCATAATAGACTAATCATAAACCCAATTATGAGTCTTGATGAAGAAGATTTTGGAGGTAGAATATCCAATAATTAGTCCACAGAGTGTCCAAATGAAGAACATTAGTTTTTATAAAAAAAATATAAGTATGTTTGTGTTATACAACCTCACCTAACATGTGAAATTTTATGTACAATTCATTTTATCTAATGGAAAAAATGCATAGAGAATCCTCGGGTACCACTTGAGTACTCCCCATACATGGATTTTCTATTAATTCATATTTTATGGGGTGTGGATTATATACACTACCTATAGTCTACACATACTTATTAGGACTATACTGTTAGTACATGGTTTTGAAATATAGACATGGTCGCATGACATGTGGTCAATCTATAAGATGTGGGATATTTAAGTTAGGCTAAAACAATATACATAATGTGAAAATGAGTAACAAGGAATGTGTTTCCCTAGAAAACAATTTGTATAGTCTGAGTATTCATAGAAATATAATATTTCTCTAAAAGAAAGATATATCCATTAATTCCACCTTAATTTATCAACATGAAATACATGAAAATTAGAGGGAAAAAATTCGGTTATCAATTCACGACCTTCGGTGGATGAAAATAGGGATTTTCTTTACTTATGTAATATTTTTTATGTTATCATCATGTAATGGGGTCCAGATCTTCATAACCATAATATGTGGTCCATTGATACACCTTAATCCATATACAATACATTATTTCCCTTGTAATTTGCATTTCCATCATGAATATTGAGGATTGATCATGTTCAAACCTGTTCGGTAATGTCAAATCATTAACCCCATGGGGAAAAATGAAGAATGAAAACCATAGAGAAAGGAGATGCACAATAAAGAGTGATATTATTGTTGGACATTGCAAACATGTAGAATTATCATAATGATAAAAAATAGTGAAAAAAATGTAGCATAATTAATAAATTCACTATGACATAAAAGTTTAAGAAAACAAAAAAGAAATTCATAGTAGGTAAATCGAATACATAATTGAAATTTAATAACAAAAAATTAATATATATAATAAATATACCTACCTCAATAAAAAATAAATCATTGTTGAATAACATTTTAACTAGTGACTTAATTTATGTTTCCAATGAGTTCATCAATCATTCCATG
This sequence comes from Viscum album, assembly GCA_963277665.1. Taxonomy (NCBI): domain Eukaryota; kingdom Viridiplantae; phylum Streptophyta; class Magnoliopsida; order Santalales; family Viscaceae; genus Viscum; species Viscum album. The sequence goes on along the minus strand of OY728142.1, from coordinate 2,038,538,998 downwards.
AATCTCCTTGATTGTTTGTAGTTGATCCATGATTTTGAGCACATCTGTCAATAAGAAAACCAATAATGACTCCCTCACCCTCCACTCTAATCTCCCAAAGTTATGCGTCTAACATTAAGGATTTTAAATAGTAGTGAATATATAGAGGAGATATTTGGATAATCATATTTAATAAATTAAATTATTTTATTATTTTATTTATTTAATGCATCCACTAGCTACTTAACTTTGATGGAACATCAAACACTACAAAACATATCTCATGAATAGGTTAAACCCAATGATTTCAAATTCAATAGTGGTATTAGATTTTCAAAATGAAGTTCTCATCAATGGGGATTATATTTATTCTATAATTTCATGTGTTCAAAATATAAAAATATATATTTTTTAATTAAATTTTTCAAGGGTTACATAAAACCCAAAACATATCACAGAATCTAAAATTAATTCAATGATAATTTATAAAAATTTGTAAAGGTCACATGCACAAATGATGATCAATAATTATAATGGGTCTAATGGACTAGAGCATTATGAATCTTACATTTCAGATTAGGGCCAAGAAAAAAACACACTACAAAAAATTACCCATACAAAGAGAAATCATGGCATTAAATTTTACATCAATGTTTTATTTTATTATTCAATTTTTTACACAGTTTTAATATATACTGATATTGTAAAACATTCTAATATTTATTTTATATATTTTTTATTTATCATGTGTGACTCGGATACCACTACTTGGCTTTAGTAATGATACTTCCATTGAGTAAACAACATAAGAAATTGTTAAAACCATTCAGGATTATTAAAAGTAAAATAAAACACAATAAAATAATATACCATTTAAAATAGTTTTAAATATGTAGATCATACTTTTTCTTAATGAAATTAAAGTATAATTTTGTGGCCACCAATAAAGTTTATCACAAATGATATTTTGGTACTGTATTTTTATGTATGAAAGTTTATTCCCTATATAGAGGAATATGATGAATGAATTAAATTGAAATACTATATAGAAATCCATGAATTATAAAAATGAATAAAACCTCTAATATAAAAAACTATGTAACTCTTTTTCAAGTAAGGAAAACTTGGGAGTATAAAGAACAATATTTTATTTCTCCCAATGGGTTGAATACTAACACCCCACACCATTTTTATTTTTAGAAACAAAAGAATTTAATAGACTATATTTAATAAAAAATCATTTTAATATAATAATTGTGAAATAAGTATCCATTAAAGTTCATTTTTTTCATTAAATAGTCACCAAAAGTGGTTTATGTACAAAAAACATTATATGATATATTAAATAGATCTGAACTAGGTTAATGTTCATCAATTACGTGATTAAATGGCCAATATTTTTATACATAATTATCTATGTCATGTAATAGGCCTATAATTTCCATTAGTTGAAGCCTGATCCAAAATCTCATTTGAGGTTTTCCATTTTATTTTGATTATGTATTAATAAAATAATTACTTAATTATATATATTATAATTACACATTAATTGTTTAATTACATAAGAATTATGATATTAAATATTTAAAATGTAAGAAATTGAAAGCTTATTATCGTTTAAAATAAAGATAAAAAATTTATGCATGGACTAATCACATTAATTGAAAAATAATAATTAGAATTATCTTATATAATATAAGAAGGAATATTTGTAATGTTAATAAGGTTTATGAATCGCATTCATTAACACAAAATAAGATTTGTTTTTATAAACATTTCAATGCAACCCAAATTATAAAGGAGTCCAGTGTGATCCATTTTACCACATGTCATCTAGAAAAGTTTTTTTTACATGGCACTGAGATTTGGAAAAATACATAGATAATGTATATCCTATTCAATTAAAATATTCTCATTAATTACTATGATAAATAGATACTATATAACTACATCCCATGTAATTATCTTATCATGGATTACCCATTACTTAGTCAAAATTCAATTGAGTCCCATGAAATCATAACCTGACATACGGGAAGACACATCCTAACATGGTTAATCAAACCCCTCTTCTTGATTAGTATTATATCCAATTACCTTATATTAAGATAAATTAAAAAATAACTTTATATATGTAATAGTTTATAAAAATTCAATGGTGGAGAACCTATTTAAAAACCTCAAGACAAAGGATCAACACACATTGTTCACTTAGTTGGCACAGATGAAACATATATGAAAATCCATGCTGCATTGTTTATGTCATTCTATAAAAATATAATTTCACCAAATTAAATACCATGTGTGACCAATTTTATATATATATATATATATATAACTGACCCCCCTCATACTGATCTTAATCTATCATTACAACCTAATATAATGATCAGAAACTTAGATTAATTTATTTAAAATATATTCTAGGGGTTTTATTATATAATATCCAAAGTTCATTAAAAAAATATAAATAAATGATAAAAAATTGAACAATTATTATATGTTACATGAAAAAATATTTCTCAAAAAAAAATAATAGACTGAATTTAGATCCCAAACACTAGAAATAAATAATTGAATGAAAACATAATCACTCGAGTGTTTAATACCAACAGATTAGGTGAGTTGTTTATTCTTTTATTCTATTAATAGACTTTCAAGTCAATAAATATAATATTATTAGTGAAAACTTGATAAATCATAATATTTTCTATACTGATAATCTATCTAGTGATATTAAATATAAAATTAATATTTTGGGATCATTGGCGTGACCTAGGGTTCTTATCTTTTTCAACATCACCACTATTATCATCAAAGAGTAAAATTTGATACATGATGCCTAGGAAGATACCTAGTTCTATAATGAAATTCATTATCAAATTATATTCACTAGAAACATTTTATGTTATGACATATTCATCTTCTGTAATATAATCAATAATAATTGATTTCATGGAACTCTAACTATATAGAAAAAAACATTCTGAAAAAATAAAAATCTTGATTTTGATCTAAAGACACCATTCTCTCTTTTAAATATTTAATAAATTTAACCATTTAAAATAATCTCTTCCTCACCACAGAATATTACTAATAAATCTTTATATCTTTTAAATTAAATATGACGACTCTTTATAAATAACCAATTATTTTCAATTAGATTTTATTATTATCTACTCATCATATATATTTCTTTGGATACATCAAAATGACTACACAATAAAGAATTAATTTTTTATTTCTAAATCATATAGAATGTCACTATTTCATTCTAATCCATAGATAATTGTTTTAAACCATGTATTTGAAAGATTAATTACATGTAATGTTGGAAAATAGTCTATTTGGAGTACTCTATTTTTTCACTTCACCAATGTATGTTTTTTACTTTGTCTGAGAATCATTTAATGTTTTTTTAGAGGGATATTCACTCCTAGAATGAACATTACATCAATAAGATCACGTACTGAGAAGAAATTTTGATACAAATTATTAACTTGTTATAAATATGGTATGTTGTTTACAATGATAATTACTCATACACATACAATAATTGAAAAAAAAAGATCTAAATAACTGGTTAATATATAGATAACTCATTTGTATTCATTAAAAAGTCAAAATATTTGATATATTAATCAAAACAAATATTTCAACACTAAGAAACATCTTTAAACAAATAAATGGATCATGGATTATTATAAATATGATAAACATTTCTTGGATATTTTGAACATTAAATCTATATCAAATAAATATCCTTAAATAAATTCCCATAATGAAATGATTTTTTATATCCTTTAGATATATCTCTTAATAATATGATATTTGAGAAATATATTTATTATTTTATTAACTTCAAAAGGAGATAAGGTTTCATTATAGATAATATTTTGAATTTTTTAAAACCATTAAATTTCAAGATAGAACATCTTATTGTAAAATACCCACAAACACATAATGGTTTTTCTTATATAGGTTTGATCAACTAGGTTTTGAATAAAATGACGTTCCATTTTGGATTGTGTTTGTGTTTGTTTTCAATGTTTATGTTGATAGATATTAAGAATACATTGGTGATGGATTCGAGAATCCTCTCACTATATAGATGGAAGTCTATATTTCACCAGATGCCATTTTTATACACAATAAGTCTCATATATTGGCAAGGATACTGGATGTGTCAGATATCTTGGAACATCTATCCAGACAAGTTCTAAGGGAATCGACTAAAATCAAATGATTAAAATATATAATCATTACGGATATAGATGTCAAATTATTAGGAGGAGTTTTAGTACTGTCTATTATAGTTTGGAATTGAAAAACTGTTGGCAGATATGAATTGATAAATAATCTATTTCAAAAATGTTTAAATGTCTATCCCATAAGATTTTTTAAATAATAATGAATTAGAGAAGAACATCATAGTGTGTTGTTTCACTTTTCTACTGATTTAGTTTGGAAAAATAGTTTTTTGAATTTTAAAATTAATATGGTGTTCAAAATAAGTGATTTTCTTGAAGATACCAAAGGAGGAGTATATCTATAGTATTATTATATAGGAATGGGTCTAAGGAGATCAAGGATGTTAACTACATTCTTTAAGGTGATTTAATAATTATTGGATGTAGTTTAATGAATGCATGATCTTAATTGAAGATGATTAATTTTTGGACAACATAGTGATGAATTTAGATATGTCTTGAAGCTTATAGTCAATACATTGATCATGTCGTTACATTTTAATGTTCTTAATCCATTAATTTATATGGTATATCAACATAATCATAGTTAAATGATGTTTTAATGTTTATTCAATCCACTTACCACATAATAAAATAGTTATGTGGTTGATCCTCTAACTCTCATAGTCAATATAGAGCCTCACATATGATAAAATAGAAGATTAATTTATACATGTGGTTGATCAAAATCCAAAATGAATTTTCCAAACCATCCTCATAATAAGTATAATATTCAAGTGGTGTTTACTCATATATATGTTGTTAATCCATGTTCTTTAAAAGGAAAAAAATTAAATGTAAATATTACAATATTATAGATGAATATTAAATATATCTCATAACAATACACACCCTAGAACCATAATTTTTTAGTTTATTTGAATATTAAACACATAATAATCTTATTTTATGAATTATCTTCAATATCTCTCACAAAGATCCTCTTTAACAACTCCCCCAAAGTTCTTTTCTCCTAGTACACTTCTTATCTATACCCTAGTTAACCTTTTTTTATAACCTGGAGAAAAGAATCATATGAACGGGTGAGATCATATACTTAGTAAGGGTAAACATGGGTGATAATATTCATTGATCATATATAGGTATAACATGGTAATTTTGGTAACATAATATGATATTAACATTTTAATCTCATACCTAGAAATTTATAAATCATAGTTATGTAATAATTATTTAGCAGTTCATAATACATGAATCATAGAAGAATCAAAGATGATGATCTATATGATTATATATTTAGAGAAAATAGTATTTCATAATAGAATAACATAAATTTTCATATTTATAATCATAGAAATATTATGTCAAGGATACCCACAAAGACATTCATGATAAGATAGGCATGGGATAACCACCCATGTAACTGCTTCAGGCTTTGGATAAACTCCCAAGCACTATTTGATCTTAAACAAAATCACATATTACCCAAGACATTAGGGGTATAAAAAAGAACCACTCATCACATTATCATAATCCAATTATATGTATTCCGCAATATCATGAAAAAATTTATCATTACTTCATAGAGTGTCCTAGGTTAAAGAAAATGAGTTTTATATAAATTTAATCATTATAATAAATAACCATCTAGTGAATGAATAAGGATAGTATCATTGAATAATATCTTCAGTGAAGAATAGACAATACCAATGGATGTTTTAATAGATAAAAACACCATTAAAAGGTCACTAGACATTTCTTGAGGAAAATTCCATTTTTATTTTGAAATCACATATTTAAAGAAAAAAACACCATATATTAGGAAAAACATTTTATTTGAAAATAACCATGGAAACATGCAAATTAATATTCAATGAAAACATATTTCTTGATAGATAATAAATCCATTTGTGTGGAATCTCTTTAAATTGATATTATCCTCTCAGCTTTGAAAAATGTTCCTAATTTAGAAAATGAAATGGTAATTCCTTTAAAAATTATTGAAAGTAAAAATGGGTAAAAATGATGTTAATATTCCATTTTCTTGTAGTAAACTAATTCCGGAAATCATATTTAAGAAAATATGAACATTGAAAAAAAATCATGGGTGAAGAGAGCAATAATGTAGGTTTTCCTTCAAAACATTATCTCAAACATTAGAATAATTAGAGAGAGGAAAATAAAAGGAATTTTTTTAATATATATAATTAAATATAATAGGATATAATAAATTTCATTTATGATAGATATATCATGTGATTTCATTATCAGATATTTATGCACAAACAATCTCAGTAAATAGTGAGTTTGTAACATAAAACACTTACCTTGGGCCTAACATTCTTCATTAGTGATTTCACCATATTTTATAATAAATTTTAATATATTATACTAGAAAAATATTCATACTTATAATAACATAAATTGTTTATTTATAACACCTTATCACCCATTTTTTAACAACCTTTCATTATCGTCATCATTTCGGGTGTTAACCTCTTCATTTTTCATGTTTGTTCCAATTTGGTAGTTATGGTCCCCGCATCTTGATCGTGGTTATATAATTTTATCATTGTTAATAATTATATAAATATAATATATATTCATTATATATATATTTTTAATGTTTTTAAATTTAAGATATAGAAAAATGAATTAGACTATTCATACATATGGAAGTCTATACATATACATGAAGGCTATTATAATTTTTGAATAAAAAGTAGGAAATAAAGATAATAATACTTTATCATAATATAATTATAATTATATAATAAATATCATATATATTTATAAAATAAATAATTTTATTAATCAATTATTATCAGTGATGGGAAGTGAATCATATCTCAACATGGAGGTTGCAGTCCACAGGTGCACATAAGGGATACGTTAATTTTCCATTTGATGGAAAGGAGGTGGAAAATAATCATCTCATAATCCTAATATAAATTAACTATATTAATGATAATTTTTTAAATATTTTAGTATTTATAAAATGTGAAAGATAAAATAATCTTTGAAAAGTCATGTAAGAAGAATCCCTCTTTAGGGAGAGACATCTATTGTCTTACACCATATGCCTTCTAAGGATGGTATTAGGGTAAGAACATGAGAATAAGAATGAATTAAATAAATATATGAATGTTTTTTGGATTTTATTCACCAGTATATTGTGCCCAATGATTGTGAATACAGTATTATAAGATAGTCCTTTTTATAATTGATGGAGGAACACACATGGAATTACATAAAGGATTTAAATAATATAAATCCATTTTCTTATTTAAGTTCCATAACATAGAAAATAATTTCAAGGTATGATAATATATATTCTAAATATATTTTAAAATCAATATTTATTCATGTTTAGGTAGTATTTTTACCCTTATATAATAGTTAAACCCCCTGGTAAACCCATTGTAATCTTATCTATGGTAACAAATTTATATTATTTTCACTATAAATTATGAAAAAAAATATAAGTTGAATAATTAAAATATTTTAAATTATGATTCAAAATAGGTAATAAATTTTATAAAATATAATTTTTTATAATTTCTATAAATTAATTTTAAAATAAAAATTCACAACTCATTGAAAACCTTTTTTTAGAAAAATGCATTTTGAAGAATAAAATTGAATTAAATTCTATTACTTTCCACATTAAAACTATTATATTAATTTAAAAACTATTTGATTGAATATATGCTCTATAAATTTTATTTTCATCATTAATTAATATTTTTTATTTAATTTATTAAGATAAAAACACATTGTGCATATAAAAAGAGATTTTTGAAAAATAACTATTTTACCGTCAAATTATTTTATCTTCATTCATATCCATTGGAAAATTATTGTATGAATAGTTATTTATAAATTAAAAATAAATTTAATTAAAATATCTTTTTAAAATTGATTAATATAGTTTTTAATTTAAAAATCTATAATACATATAAAAATATATTTCATCAAAAAAATTGGACATTTAAAAATGAAATATTTTTACTAAAAAACTAATTACTACTTCATAGGTATATTAAATACATTTAGGTTAAATATATATATATATATATATATATATATATCATAATATTATTAATCTAATTAATATCCACCAAAAAAATGGAAATGTTTTAAATGTTATAATATATCATGGTTTTTTTAGACTTAGGGTTTCATGTAAAGAATGAAAGAGCAATTAAATTTCATTTTGAAGGAATAAATATAAAATAACAGTTTGGTACATTCCAATATCCTTAAAAAATGTTTTTCCCAAGATATTACATCACACATATTTGATGAAATAAGGATAATTATTCTTTATCACATCCTCATATTCCCTTGTAGCTTCCTCTAATTTCGGAATCCTGTTAAGAACACTAACCATAAGAGTAGTCTTGTTCCATAGAAATTTATCTATATGATCAAGAATATATACCAGTTGTTATTCATCTGAATGATCATTCCACATTAATTAAACATCTATGTTTTGTATATGTGAATTATCATGTTTATACTTCCTCAAAATATATACATGTAACACATCATGACATTGTTAGTGGCTTGATGGAAGCACTAAGCAATAAGATTCCATCTCTACTTGATCAATAGTCTCAAAGGGCCCACTATAACCAAGAATAAACATTCCATTAATTTAAAATCTCACAACTTTCTTTCATGGATATTTTCATATGAATACCTTCTCACCGAATATGAATTATAGATATCACTGATGGTTGTCAGTAAAAATATTTTTTCCACTATAAGTTACCTTTTTGTGTTGTAGAATGGATATAACATTCTCTTCAATTTCCTAGGAAACATCAGTTCCCAATATCATTTTTTATCCAACATTAACACAACATTTCTGTTTTATACACTTATTTCGATAAAGGGGTTCATTAGAGTTATCTAAAATGTTGATTTAAAGATATTTTTACAAGATAATTTGATAATAGGAAGGTGTTGAACATAACCAAAATTGAAATCTAGAGAATAGGATATTAGAATATCCTCTTATAATTGAATATTTCTCTCAGATAGACCATCTATCTAAGGATGATAGGCAGTACTAGAAAACAAATATAGATCCACATATTTTTGAATACTGCACTTAAATGTTGAGGTGAAACATAATTAATTTATATATGGGAAATATTATCAATAATTAATTATTCTATGATAGTAATGAAATTTGTTAGCTTGATAAGGTTATTAACTTTGACCCCAAAACCATTATTCAGTTTAGATGTCTTAGGGATTTATATAGTGAATTTTTTCCATTTCCATACAATTATGGGTAATGATTATAACATCTCCTTAGACTCATTCCACACTAACTTACCATGTTGACATACCAAGCATCTGGATACTTACTCTACAATATTTATCTTTATGTTATCTCTCAAAAAATGATACATAAGGTCTCTATACATCCTTATACATATAGGATGAATAATGAATTTTGTGTTAAGGGATTTATTAAACAACTCCTTCTTTCATTCTGGTATAATATGGACATGTAATTTATTCCCAAACATTAATATTTAATCAAACAGAAGGTGAATCTTGTGAACATTTATCAACTTTTTTTTTCAACTCTACATCTTCCTTTTGTTACTCTATCATATTCACATGGATAAATGGTTGAAAAATTATTAGATTAGGATAATATTTCTTCCCATACATTATCATTTCAAATAATACACATTTAAAATCCATAAATATTTGAAATTTTGTAATCCTCATCATAGATTAGCTAGAATGATACTTTCAACTAAAAGAAGCAGCCACCTTTTTTGCATTCATAGGGTGGTATTTTATTAAGAAGCCATAATATTTAATCAAATCCAACTATCTTCTCTTGTGTATATTCAAATATTTTGGGGTGAATATATTATTTAATATTTTATGATAATTATATACATCAAACCTTTCTACATAATGATAATGGCTCAATATATTTAATGAAATGATCTCCACTAATAAAATGAAGTCTTCTCTTAGGTAATTCTCCTCGTTAACATTTAATTGATGGGAGGCATAAGAAATAAAAAAGACATTCTGTATAAGAAATCATCACATTATCTTATTTAATGCATAACTAAAAAAACCCATCTCCATTATCGGGTAATATGAGTATAGGTGTACTAAAAAACCTTCTATTTATCTCCTAGAAATAATCAACTCATTCATTAGTCCAAAAACAATTATTCCCTTATATGTTAACTTGGTGAGTTGATTTGATATCCATGAAAAATTCTTCATAAAGCCTAGATAAAAATATATTTTATAAATATAAAAATAAATTGAATAAGATAATATCTAAATAAATTGTTCATTAAATCCATAAAGATAGCAGTGGAATTATTAATTACAAATAGAATCACTATAAATTCATTATTTCCATACCTCATATGAAAGGTTATCTTAGGTATGTATTCACTTTTGAACCTCAATTATTATTATCAAAAATAAATTTTAATCATTGAAAATTATTGAGATCCATATAGTTAATCCAAATAAACTTCAATATTTGAAAAATGATACTTATTCTAGAATTTTATATTTTTTAGTTCCTGATGATCAATGTAAAATTTAATTGATCTATATTTCTTCTTAATAATGATAACATGTGCACACCATGGTGATAAACGTTTTTGAATTAATCCCTCATCATGATTCTTCTATAATTTAATCTTCAATTCATGTAACTCAATCAGGTTCATTCTATATAGATTCTCTCGAATAAATGTTTCACTATGTTTGAGTTCTATTGAAAACTCAACTACACGATTCTAAGGACACATAAAAAACTCTTCTAGCAATACATCAACAAACTCCAATAAAATAAGAATATCTTTTATGTTGATTTTATTCCCTACCATATGAGATTAATATCGCTTTATATAGTAATAACGTCCCTCGTGCTTTAATTAATTTATATTTGAATCTCATAATTATCATGACATTGATAAATGTTCATAGGTTCATTAGAGATAAAAAATGTGACATCCTTTCCTTGTAAATGAATATGATTACTATATAAAGATATAAAATACCTTCCCTAAATCACATAAAATTATAATAATGTGAGAATAATAAGATTTTAAAGAATCAAATTCCCACAAACCTAAATTAAGTAAGACTCAGACTTATGAAACAATCATCACACCAATATATGTTTTCACTACGGATTCATTATTTAGTCATTAAAGTGGTAATATAATACCCTTAGAAAATTAATCAAATTTAAAAGAGTGGTTTGAAGTAGAATCAACTAATACATTAATATTTCTAGAGTGGATGTCAAGTGTACCTTTCACCACTTTATTCTGGTAACCCATATCGATAATAGTGGTCACATGATACTTCCCATTATCATGAGGCTTAAGTGGATACTAACAACGATCATCATCCTTAAAATTTAGATTCATTCATTAGTTAAGATAATTACCATACACTTTTCATATTAAGCATTGTATTGTGGGTGGTTCATTCATTGGAGGTTCCTCTCCATTCACATCATTAGCTAATGTATTCCCATCAATTTGAATTTTTTATTACCCAATGATTATCCTTTATAATTATAAATCCTTTAGTATTCCCCTTAGGAAAATATCCTCAATTTATCATTCCAAACTTATCACATAATGGAAGAATCATATTAATACCTATAAGGTTTTTATTATTATAATTTTAATTAAAATTCATCATTATTTTCTTATCAATACTATGAGATTAATAAGTGACTCTAGTGTCTATTATTATCATGATAGTACACAAAATTATTTCTTCATAGATAATAAAATATCTTGTGGATAAAACCCTTTGGAGACGTGGTTTTAAGGCACCTAATAATTTAATAGTCATTCATTTAGGTTGGATGATAATACCAAAATCATACCTCACGTGTCTTGTGAAATTTTCATCATATGTACTAATGAATTCATAATCCATCTATATTATTTCAACGAATTTACTCTCTATACTCATATGAATAATATGAGGAATTAAGATATTAAAAAAAATAAACTCATAAACTCATCTAACATCATGGATTCAATTTCTTCATGTTTCCTCATGTTCTTTAAAAGAGTCCCCCATTGATGGGATTAATCTTTCAATTGATAAATATCCAAAATAACCTTTTCATTATTCAACCATTAGAGAATGGAAAATATTTTTTATGTGGTACCAATACATTTCTCACTAATTATCTGATTTGTAAGACCACTTAAAGAGTGTGTATATTACCTTATTTAGGAATCAATAGTTTGTTGTTCCCTCTTTTTCTCATTTTGAATCTCATAAATATTCATAGCTTAATAATGTTGTGTAATAATATCAATGATATTTATTATTACAAATACCATAATATTAATTTTCTCTAGAGAAAAATCATTTCATTATATTTTATATTCATCATTTAAATGAATCCTCCTAGTTCCAACCATTAACTAAATAAAAAAAATAAAACTATGAGAAAAAATGAGAATACTAATAAATCATATAATGATGAAAAATCATCCATAAGATGTCAAAATGAAAAAACTATAATTTCAATCTATGGTACCATAAATTTATCCCAGGTAATTAATAATCAAAAACTATTCACATACTTCATAATGGTTCATAAATAAAATTATAATTAACCAAAGTAAATATCCTTAGAGTGTTTACCTAGTTATGTGGTCTTAGTCCCACTCATCGTACATTAGTGACAATCGAGTTAATACCCAATTCACCCCATTCAAAGTTATTAACCCTAGTTTAATTTATTCCACATTTGTGTCCACTATCTTTTATACCTATAAAGATGCATTTTCTTGGAAAACCACACAATATATACTTCACTAAAGCTTCATGACATTATCCCATACGTAGAATTTTCCCTATAGATTTCAATAAATTTCACAAATTCTAATATCCAAAAATAATTATACCATAATTTGATGTAAATGGAAGTTTCCCAAACATTACTTCTATAAATATATCATAATTTTAGATGAATGTTCAATACATATCATGACAATACATACTATAGAGTTGTAATGATATAGGTTCTTTGAAGACAAGATACATAATGAACTTATTTCATGAAGGATCTTCAATAATGTTTACAATGTTCTCATAATATACAATTCTTAGACATACCCTATATAAAACATTCTCTATAATTTGCGGAAAAGAAACATAAGAAAGGGTGTACTGAAATAATGATTTAGGATAAACATAGGATATATCAGTAAGTTTTCATATGTATTCATAAAATGATAATAAGAGTATGAGAATATGTTCTCAACATTCGATAATCATACCCAGAAATTCATGGATCATAATCATGGAATAATTCTTGGAAATCCATAAGACATGAATCATAGAAGAATCAAAGATCATGTTCAATGTAATTATATCATAAAAAATAACATGTCATAAGAGATTAGCATATTTTTTATCTTATTTATAATTATATAAATATTATATAAAGGTTTCCCACCAAGACATTTATCACATGGTATGCAGGGCATAACAACCCATGTACCTACTTTGAGATTGGGATAATGGAATTTATACCCTTTGAGCTCATAAACATAAATCATTAACCATTACTTTCAAGGTATATAATATAACTATACATTACATAATAATTATAAATTCATATATATTCCATAATATCATGAAAATATTTACTGTTTGATAATATATCAAACCATAGAAAAGAAAATAAGTTTCACTAAAATTTTATCCCCATAATAAATAACCATTTAGTTAAGTAATAAGGATTTTTTCATTGGTTTATATCCCTATAGATTCATAAGTAACATCAATGTATGTTTTCATATATAAAAATACAATTTTACAGATCACTAGATATTTCGTAAAGAAAATACCCTTATCATCTTTAAATTACATATTTAAAATCAAAAAAAAATCTATAATATTAGAAAAAACATATTCATTTAAAAGGTATGTGGAAAATTTTAAATTAAATTTCATATAAAATATAATTCATGGAGGTGGGAAAATCCATCCATGTGGTATAAATAAAAATATGATTTTGTTCAATGTTTTGATAAAAAGTACCGCTTTTAGAAAAAAATAAGTATATTACTTTTTATCCATTTTACATAAATTTCAAATTGGGTAAAAATTTATTTAATAAATCATTTTATAACATTAAAAATCATGAAAACATTTTAAAAATTATGGGCATGATAAATAATGATTCTTGTATGGAGAGAGTTATAAAGTCACTTTTCTTTAAAAATATTATTTCATGCATTTGAGTACTTAGAGAGTCAAAAGTGAAAGGAAAATTTATTATCTTTATAAATAAACAATGTATAAAAAATTAATAGTATTTAGGATATATTGATTTTATAATTTAATTATAAGAAAAATAATCATAAAAAGTTCTAGTAATCGCGGAGATTACAATATAAATCCATTCTCCCAGGTTCAACTTGATTCATAATTTCTTTTAATGTAATGTATCATAAATATAAATTTATTATAAATATATAATAAGATGATATTTATACTTATAATACCATAAATCATATACTTATAACATCTTATTTCTCATATGTTAAAAATCATTCATTATCTTCATCATTTTGGGTGTGAACTACTGCATTATTCATTTATGTTTTGATTTAATAGTTACAATCCTTGAATCATGATCCTAGTTCCATCACCTACAAGATTTTAATAATAAAATAATTATCTTATATATATTCATTATATAAATACTTTAACAATCCATTAATTATACATACAAAAAATTAATTTCAACATTCATTGAGATGGTAGTTTATACATCCACATGAACGTTGTAATCATTTTATATTGAAAATATGGAAAGATTGATAATTACTATTTTTTCATTAGATAATCATAATTATATCATATTTATAATATATATTTGTTAAATTTATCATTATATCTGTCACTTTGTTTTGGTGGTGGAAAATGAATTATATCCCTATGTGGATACGGAAGTTCCCACACACACACAAGCGTTACTTCCATTTACCAATAGATATAATGGAGTTAAAAAATTGTTTTCCCAAAATCATATTCAAATCAAATTATATTGAATAAAATGTTTATTGTTTTAACTATTCATTTTGAAAAAAAAAATGAAAGTGGCATCGCTTATTTTTTTGACATTATAATTCCAAATATTGAGTATTTTTTATAGATTTATGTATCCAAAAGCATAAAAAATTAAATTTAAAATAAATACACAATACAAAATGATATACGTTTTTTAGAAAAATACATTTGTAATCATAAAACTGAATTTTCAACCATTACATGCCTTGTAAAAACAATTATAAGAATTTTAAAACAATTTATTGAATATATATTATGTATAATTCATTAAAATAATTAATCAATAGTTATTTATTTAATTTATTTAGATAAAATTACATTACACACATAAAAATAATTTTCTCCAAATAACGTTTTTTACATTTAAATGATTTTATTTTTATTCTTAACCACTATATAATTAATCTATGAATGAATATTAAAACCTTTATAATAAATATTATTAATTTAAATTTGTAAAAATGATTAATATGTTTTTTTATAAAATTCATAACACCTAGAAAAATACATTTCTTCAGAAAAATGTAACATTAAATCATGAAAGGATTTTATTAAAAATTTAATGATTATTTAATAGAAATTACTCAATACATATTAATTAAATAAAAAATTTGTATATTCATTTTTAAATTTTAAAACTTCTAATCCATAGGATAAAATTTAAATTTTATAATATATCATGGTCCATTTAGACTCAGGTTGTGTGTAAAAAAACTACCAATACATAAAATTTATTTCAAAGGAATACATACAATATATCTAGGTGTTAAACATGAATGGGTTTTTTATTCAAGACTATAATCATTGATAAATGTCACATATGTGTTTAAGGTTATATGGATAATGTTGAGTTAATTTGGAGAAAGAAATTCACATTGTGTAATGGTAAACATCCAATTTCACTATCTATGTCTGGGTAGGCTATGAAATATAGGACCTATGTAAATATTTATGGTAGATACATGAGATTAAGGTAAAATTATGTAATAGTAATTTAATGAGATAAGGATCTACATATAGGTCATTCATGAAATGAATAAAGGAAATAATAGCACATGAAAACGTAATTTGGTGTTTCTATAGAGTGTATAAGTATAAATGAGGACACTCATAATGATTATATTGATAAATCAAGAGCTATAGGAAGGTTATTTTCTTTTATAATTATGAGATATCTATATTGATTACCTAAATTTTAAATAAAATTAATGAATATTTTGTTGGTTTTTATTATTTTAAATATTAGAGAGTGTTGTGATTCATGCTTGAGATGAAGATAATAAATCGAGCTTATTGGAAAATAAAATTAAGTGGGAATGAAATAAGGTATGAATTATTTTATAAAATAATGAATAAGGTGGTAAAATTCACACATCATAGGGAAGATAAATTATAATAGTTTTTTAAATAAATAGGGTTTAACATCAAGAATATCATAAGAATTGAGAATAATAGAGAGATCTGGAAATAAAAACTGAATTAAAAGGTCACAAATCATGTTCTACAAATTATTAAACTTGATAATTGTTTTATATCATTAGAGTCATGGTTTTTTAATATAATATGTGTAGTACTTGAGTATAATTATATGAATTTGTATGATGTTTCATTATAGATTTTAGATGAGAGAAAAAAGAGAAAGAAAGGAGAAACAATTAGGGAACTCCTGATATTTCCAAGGGAAAATTTAGTACATATAAAAAAATAAATACAAAGAATGTGGAAGCTCATCGATGTAGATTTCACATGATGAAGGAAATGATAAAATGTGATATAATCATTTTTTTTTGAGAAAATTAATATCAAGGTCATATTAAATTACCACATATGACAATGTTGGTGTAGTATTAATAGAGATAATGGTTACCAAATTTTTTTATGATATTTTATATTCTAAATTTGTTAACCTAACTACATGGGGACAAAAATATAAAATAAAAATAATGATAGAGTAACTATGAATTATTGTGTTTATTTAAGACCACTAATAGTAAAAAACAACATCTATCGTAGAATAGGTACCAGTAGAATAATCCAAGGTTGGGATAAAGAAAAATATCTTCCCGACATTGAAGTTAAAAGAACAAGAAGTAATTCTTGAGATATTCATGGTTATAGAAGTATGATAATAATAAAATAGAGTGATAATTTTATTTAATTTGAAATTATTATATCATTGGAGTCAAGAATTTGATAAAGATGAGGAGTTGTTGTGTTTAAATATCATAGGAGCTCATTGAGTGGAAAAATCATGTGAAAAGACTTAATAGAAGTTACATAAAGCTGAGTTATGAGTAGTGACCAAGTTTTATAGTATTAATTAATTCTTTATATAATTTTGAGAATATTATTATGAGTATAAAGAGATATATACCATTTATATTGAAGCATCTAGTAGATATTTGTTGATCTAATTATAAGAATAACATTAAATAAACACTTCAATATAAATGGTGGGACTCTATATAACATATGTGACTCAGTGTATACAATGCGATCATAGTTAAACATATTGAACATGGTGAAACTATATTGGAAGAATTCATGTGAGAAGTTGTAATTTGTATATCTTTTTCAACTATGTCATTGTATGTTTGGGAAACAATTAACCTATTGTAATCACATTTATTATAGTAGGGAGTAATTTTATGGGGAGGAAAACCAATCAAGGTAATGAGTAGTTCATGGAATCAAACCTTATAAAAATAAATTGTGATTATTTATTTATTTACTTTAAATTCATGAACTTAAGTATTTCTATGTTAATAATAAAATAGATCTATATGCACTAACTGAAAATGATGTGCATAGTAGATATATTTAAGGAAGCATTCAAGTTGGAGAAATCTATTTCTATTCTTGTAATTCTTAAATTGGATATCTATTTAATGAATTTGAAAAATATACCAAAGAAGAAGTATATGAAGGAAAATAAATATTTAAATAATAAAATGGATTAATCACTTTATGAAGATAAAAAAATTTGTATGTGTTCACTGATTGAAACTATTGATAGAGATCCTTTTAATGAATTTATTTTAAGATATGAAGATACTGAATAGATTGAATAAATGTACTTTTACTATCATGTCAAGGTTTATTTAATTTATGTTTCCAATAATGTTATTACATATATTATTGGATTTATCAAGGAGTTATTTGATGAAAAATCATAGGTAGAAGAAGAATTTTTTTATATGAATTCATTTCTAAAATAGGTTGGAAGATATGACACTCTCTCAAAATATGTAAAAGATAAGGGATAAACAACCTCAATTTTCATTGACAACAAGAATATAAATGAAGAAAATTTAAAAATAAATGTTTTTGAGAAGAAATTTTTGAACTTTTTGGTGACTAATGTATTCTATACCACATAGAAGATATACAATGTAATTGTGAGTGTCATGTATGCACAGTTGAATGTGGAAGTTTTTAAGAATTAGAAACATGATAGGTCCTATTATGAGATAAGTATGACTCATGATAAATAATGTGATTGTATGAATAGTGAATGTGATTTCAGGTTTGGATATGTTAAGGATAAATATAATTCACTTAACTCGGTGTTTCTATAGTATGAGATTAAGATGAAAAATCATGATTCAATTCATGTTATATCTTTTAAATGATTAAAAATAAATAATATTACTGCATAGGTTGTTGGGAATAATTTTCTTTTAATAGGGAGTCAATATTGTGGTAATGAGTTCTCAAATGTTTTGGGGAAACATCAACCTCTATAACACGGATGGATATTACCCACAACCAAAAAATGGAAACTTGTGTTGAATCTATTTTGTCAAATTGTAATAGATAAAATATTAATTATATACTTATGTGTGTAGTTAAAAAAATATAAATTTTCCAAATCATCAAGGGTAGATATAAGAAAATTTATAATGATATTTTTTCCAAAATATTGGTAAAAAAACTAAAAATTAGTAAGGTTAAAAAGAATAATAATTTAGACATATTTAATTGATAAGTAAAAGAAATAGGATTCTTGGATAGTATTAGTGTTGTTGGAGGTTCGTGAATATGGTTATAGATTTTTCTCAAAAAATTAATATATTAAATTCATAGAACTCATTTAGGAAAGGTTAAAAAATCTTATAGTAAGAAAAAATCTATAATAGAAAATAAATAAGTTTTATGGAACAAGAATAATATTTTATTGAAGAAAAAAATGAAAATATAAAAAGATGGTATGTCTCTTAATATATATATATATATATATCCCCACATATGAAAAATATCGGTATGTTACATTAAACCATAATGTTATTACTAATGTAAATAAGTGTCCATAATAGTATATAGAAAAGAAAAATAAGAATATGGGAAAGCCTTACATGAGTAGTAGTCATGTAAAGAAAGTTCCTTAAAGTTATACTCTCAATAAAAGAGTGAAGATAGCTATTTAGTATGTCAACCCTATTGTAATAATTTACTTCTATCTTAGTAAGAGAGTTTGAATCATATAATCTTGTAATCAATCAATGGAATTAAAATCTAGCATGAGCTATATGGAAGAAAAAAATATGTCAATTAAGAAGATGTACAAGAATATTATCATGGAGGTGGACATCACTAATGATGAGATTGAGATACTTCCTAAAAAGTATAATTCAAAATATAATAAGAAAATGTACGGATTGTGAGAAATTTTATAACACCCTCCTAACAAGGTATGACTATCAAAAATTGTCAAAAAGAGTTGGTAAGTGATAAGGGGAAATAATTAGAGTCTTATTGTTCTAAATCTATTACTATAAGGAACAAAGTTACACAAAAAATAATGGAGGTGCATGATCCTAGTGATATATTGATCATACAGACCATGAAACAAGAATAAGAAAGGATCATGGAGGAAGTATAAAAAACTAAAACAATTATTCTAGATCAAGAAAAGAAAGCTACCCTAGTTATGAGGCAATATGTGAATGAAAAAATAAAATATTATATTATATAGAAAAAAAATAGAAACCCAATTCGAATTCCAAAATGAAGAAAAGTATAAATTATAGATCTTTAAATAAAAATACAGTAGGGATGAGAAACAATTCATATCCCCAATTCTACAAAATATGAAGTAGAAATATAACCCATCATAAAGAAATATGACTTCAATTGCTGTTTATTTTAAATTTTTATGTGTCACCAACTCTTATTAAATAAACAAATAATATTCTTGTAATAAAGGTAACGTGATTGTGAATTATGGAGTGAATCCCTTGAGGGGTAGTAAGTGATGAAGTAAGAGCTTCTAGATATTTCTTATATTATTAATAACTAAATATCTTGATAAACTTAATATTTTTGAACTGTGAGGTATCACATTCACTATACCTTACTTTTTGTAGTGTATACTTGTAATACATATCAAGCTGGGGTGTTTTTAAACATAAGGGGAAAGTATTTTACTTTCATGAGAACTTTTTAATGTTTTTTGGAGAACATTAGTGAATCTTTTCAAATGATTGAAAAAAATAATTTAATAGCCCCATAGAATTGAAATTTTGAGTGGAAACTATATTGATATATGTAATGGGAAGCATTGGTGTCTTTTTTATGAACTCTTGTTTTCTGTAATGAGTTTTTCCATAAATGATTAGAGTGATTAATCAGTGGTTCATTGATAACAAATTTATGGTACCTTCCTTTTTGTAAGTATTGTATAATATCCTAGAGAGAATATGTTGTATTTAAAATAGATGAGAGCACCCTTATATTAATGTATAGAAACATTTACCTCCCTTTTTTTCTATTATAATTAACAGGGAGTGTAAAAAAAACCATTTTTATGAGGTTTACATACATATTATAAGAATCGAGGTTCAAAGTATTAACAATAACTCTAAATGGGGATATTAATATTCTATTTAGAATATTCTTGTGTTTGTTATGAATATTCATGTTTATAATTTTCAAGGAGATATTGGTGATTTGTTATATAATCGATCAAGTATATTGTGGTAAAAATAGATTTAAGATGTTTCAATAGTTATAAATAGTATGTCTCAAAAGCTATTACATAATTTTGAAGTGTTATATTATATGGAACATATTATTAGATGTGTTATAATGGAACCCCCTAACATTATAAAATTTCAAGAGACAATCCTCATGGATATAGATGGCTATATTTTAATGAGTTGTTCTAGTAATATCTATAATAATTTGAAAAAAAATTACTTACTGGAGTGAAATTCTCCATTATTTGTTTCAAACAATGTTATAAGACAATATTAATAGACGTTTTGAAGGCCCAAGAGTTGGGAGAAGGACATAATAGGTTTTCATAGTTTAGGATTGAAGAAATAAGTGTGAAAAAATATTTGGATGGTTATTAAAGTTTATACGGAGTTTTAAGGTTGTGTTGTTATTGAAGATACTCAAGGTTGAGTATACATGCTGCATAAGTACTTGGGAAGGGATGTAAAGAGTTTAAGGAACCCAAAGATGATTTAAAACCACTAAAGGTGTATTGAATAAGAACTAACCATAATTGAATAAATTATATATTTAGATTACATAGTGTATAATGTTTTTATGTTTGGAATATTATGGTTGGAAGACAAGTTGTGTCGCTAATTTTCCATGTGTTTAGTCAGTTATGTCATGAAATCAATTCATAGACTCTTGGTCAGGAAATGTTTCGATGTATAGTAGTTCCACTAACCACATAGTTGAACAAAATCATACTCAATCCTCTAACTCATGTGGTTGATACACTAAATTATTTATTTGATCCACTAACTCAGGGTTAATTTTCATTGTAATAACTTTTCAACTGAGTTCAATCAATATCCACAATCGAATTTCATCTATATCATCATTGTCAGTATAATGGTAATAGAATTGGTTCTTAGGGTCATGTGGTCTACCATAGTGCTTCATAAATTCAATAGGTTAGTCATATTTTTTATCCATCAAAGGTCACTTTTCTACCTCAACATGTAATGGGTCTGATACAAAGAGAAATATGATGTTCCATATTGAAAATAATGAGAATGACATATGTTCATTATTAAGAGGAAATTAAATGTGATGATTCCAAATATATTATTTAAGTATTTAAACATCATAAAAAGAAAAATAAGTTTTTTTATTCAAGTATTTACTCATTGATAATGGTTGGAGATGATTTGAAGAAGCCCTAGATGGAGCTGAGTTAATTAGGAGCAGAAATTTCATACTGTATATTGGTAAATAGCTAGGTTCACTAGTTATTTAAGGGTTAGTTATAATATAAACGACCTTCATATTGGTAGATAATAGATAAATAGGGGTAAGGGGGCCCTATTTAAAAGTAATACAATGATATATGGATCTATATATAGGTCATTGTTTATTTACTTATAGTAAATTGGAGCTCCCATAAAGGTAGATGAGATTATTTAAATGATATGTATGGATAAAGGAGGACATGCATAACAGTTATATTGAGGAATCAAGAACTCTTAATATATCATGTTATTTGAGAATTATAAAATCCCTAGATTAATTATCTAAAAATAAAATAATTTTTTAAATATTCTATAGCAGGTTTGTATTGAGCTAAATATAGCAGAGGGTTGGGATTCTAATAGGAGATGGAGATTAAAAACCAATCTTGCTATGAAATCAAATTCTGTGAGAAAGAAAGAAAAGATGAGTAGTTTTATAATAAAATGAATAAGGAGGTAACATTAAAACAACACAATGAAAATAATAATAATTATTTTTTGATGAAAAAATGTGTGAATTCCTAAATATTAAAAGAGTTTAGAAAAATATATGGAGATAGAGAGATAGACTAAAGACATAGTTCATAGATAATGTTTTATAATAGGTGGAGCATGATTGTTGAGTTAGATCATATGATACTAAGTTTTACAAGAGAATATGAGGATTAATTGATAGAATAAAAATGAATAATGAAGATTCTAAAATACTTTTATTGGCAGAGATAAAAATTAAATGAAATGAAAATGGAAAAAATGAGGGCACTCTAGGAATTTTCTAGGAGTCAATCGATCAGTAAGGTAAAGATAATAATAAATAACATAGAGGATCATAAAAATTTATTTTTCATAACAAAGTAAATTAGATCATTGGATACAACCCTCAAACATTTTTGTAGAAAAAGGAACTTTGAGGTTGTGGTGCATTACCACATATGAAAAGTGAGAAGAGCATTATTGGAACTCTGAAATGCATCCAAAAATAAATGATGCTAAAAAATCATTCCAATGGGTGTATATAATTTCTTATGATTCAATTTGATATTTAATTGATCCCATATAGTCATAAGGATCAAATGCTATACTCAGTTGATGTTAGACATCAGAAAACAGACTGAAGAGGCTACTATTGTGAAAATTCTGGAATTGCATGAAACTTTCTAGCAGGGCATGAAAATCCTTAAAATTCATACTACTATGTTGTGGAAGAAATGTGATTTAAAATACATGATATTTTTTCTTTATATATATTAACTCTAAAGAACTAAGGCATTTTCATGAAACTCAACATGTATGTGGCATAGACAAAAGTTTCACAAAATATCCAATGTTTACCAACAAACAAAAAAATGCATATAAATATGAAATCAATGTCCATTTTAGGGGGGTATATGTTTTGAGTTATGAATATATTATCTCAAGAAACTTGGGGACACATGATTTAGGAAACCCTAAAATATAAAAAAATTCATTAAATTACCTCTCAAATTCCATCAATGTGTTGGCTTATGCTTCACATATTTTCTCACAACATTATCTGTGGTGAAAAATAATC
The DNA here is from genome assembly GCA_963277665.1 of Viscum album. Lineage (NCBI taxonomy): Eukaryota > Viridiplantae > Streptophyta > Magnoliopsida > Santalales > Viscaceae > Viscum > Viscum album. Next base: position 2,038,514,897 of record OY728142.1, on the reverse strand, counting down.
TCAATGTATAAACATTCATGAAACATAATTTACACCAAAACAAATTTTTCATGACATATTTATTTACAAAACAATACTTGTGGGTAAATAATCACACCAACTCCTTTTAATGAAAAACAAAATTTACATGACGTAGAGTAATGTTGTGTGAAACACTGTACAACTTTCTGAAATAGAATTTTTTATATTTTCACATGTTGGTTTATAATACACATGATGTTCCCCCTATCAAGATAAGTGACATATTGTTTTAATGGTCCTATTATTCAATTTTATCACTACCATCATTGAACCCCATGAAAATTCAAGAGGCATGCCACAAGATATTTTGGATTGGTCTGGGACATTTTTTATTATAGCATCTATATCCAAAAACTCTCTCCTCGATAAAACCATGTGATGAGATACTCTTCTAGGGTCCATGAAATACATTGAGTTTAGAAATTCATTTTGGTAACTTTCTTATAATTTGATTTGAGACACTCCTCTTGGTTTCATTAAATATCTTTTGTTGAAATTTTACACAAGTTATTCTTGAAATCTACTCATCAGACCCATGTTCTTGGTTAAACTAGAAATGACTACTTTAGAATAAGTTTCAAAATAGCCATTGAAAGGAAAATTTCACCTATAAGTCCTCGTAATATAAAATTAAATTGTATTATAACCTATTTAATGATCATATGATGCCTCCTATGATAAGAATGGTATTCATTAGGTGTCAAGGATAAGATAAATTTTGGGATAATCATGAGATGAATCACTTTGTCCCTAGTATATGACTCTAAAAGGAATAATACATAGGAATGGGATACATGACCTTAAAAAAAACTTCTTTTGGTCATGGATACCTGACCTTTAAAGTATCTACAATGTTTCTTGACACAAAACTATATAAGTTACTGCATATCACATTAAGTGGCACAATACTATTTTGATTCTCATTCCTCTATAAAGCTACAATGGAAGGAAATTTAATGGGATTGATCAAATAGTTTCAAGACCTTAGAACTATATAGAAAGTGATCAACACCGTTTTGACTCTCCATGGTCCTCCTCATGCATAATCACCAATCATTTTCCTTGACCCATCAATAGGAAAAGACTCCCACATGAACTAATGTGGGGAAGAAATAATGGGCGACCCATATGTGGGGGCCTTACATGTTTCCCTACAACGCCCAAGTGGTACCCATGGGCCTCCACCTCATGTATAATCCCTAATTATATACCCTGACCAATTGGTGGGTTGATATTCCCTCATGATCTGACTTTAGGAAGAAGGAAAGGGATTCTCAATGCATAAGCCCCACACACAATATACTGGATTCATGGCATTGAATTATATAACATAAAATTATCGATGAACAATATTAAACAGAGGATTACCTAATATTACATGGAAATGATTCCATGAGTGACATGCCCAAGATTACCCATGTGATGGTCATGATATTCCTTCAATAAGAACGATCATGTGGTGAGCATGATGTTTTCCCCACTATATTGAGCATCACAATCACATAATACCTATTTATACCATTGATTGTCCTCAAAATAACCTATGAAAAACACTCATGTAAGCCCCACACTTATCATAGTTACTCCCAAGTAGATCCCAGGTATCACATTTGTGTAATCCCTATATATAAAATCATTTCTACAGAGAAACACTTAGGTAGAATGCTCACATAATCCACACATAATCCATTTTTGTTCCTTAGTAACACCAAGTAAGAAAACTAATTTATTCTCCACACACACTCTTGCATCTCATTAGTATCCCTTAAGAAACAAACTCACACAATTATCATGAATACTATCAATACTCAAATGTATAACATATACATCTAACTCATGTAATCCCCACACACATCATCTTTTCTCCTTAGTAGCACTTGGTGATGTGGCATTTACTTCATGTGTTTTTCCACATTATTTATTTTTATTGTGTACTTAAATCTAGAAAATTAATTTATTTGGAAGGTTATAGTTTTTTGGTTAATTTATAGTCAAATTATTAAAATACTAGAAAACATTATATTTATGAGTGTTTTTATGTCTGAAGTGTTATATCTATAATCATTTAATATTTTATTTATTTTTATATTTATTTTAAAAAAATTATATTTATTCTAGGTTTTTATTAAATTTAATCTTTTATATTTAATGTTTCTACAAATCTTAAATTAATTTTATTTATTTAAATTTGCAGTTCTTTCATTTAAAGGTTTTATGCATTTTGATATTTTAATTTATAGTGTCAATTTATTTTTTATTATTATTTTATTTATTTATTTCATTTTTTGTTCTTAAAGTTTTTGTTTTTATTTATTTTAGTGAAAGGAATAAGAAAATTGTAAATTAATACTTCCCATAAGATATTTTATACTTCTAATCTTGTTAGGTTTTCTGGACCAGGTGTCGTATAAGATAATTTATTTTAAGAGAATAGTTGGCAGTTCATGAGATAGAAATTCAAGTTTCCCATAAGATAATTCCCAATACTAGTTTAAGTAAAAATTTTAAGAACATTTATATAATATATTTTTAGAAAATTAAAATATATATACCATAATAGAATTTAAAATTAAAAAATATGTTACCTGGGTTAAGTGTCTTTTATGATAATTTCACCCCTACTCCTCTACAGAAGAGAATCCAAGTTAGATGATTGTAAAAACTCACAAAAGATGATTGTTTTCCTTATAGAAATATAAATTATTTGTTGGGTCATAATAAAATTTTTCATCAATTATTCTTAATAAAATTTATTCATGCCTACTAAAGATAATTTATCTTATACAATTATCCTCTTAAAATGAATTTTATCAAAAAAATCAACACAAGATGAGACTGATCATGGCCTATTGTAGAAGAACACACAATGAAATCCAATCCATGGAATGATAAATGCTTCTCAAAATAGAACAAAATCAAGAGACATCTGAATCCAGGTTCAATTCTTAGCTTGAACCATAATCATTTAATGCTTGTATAAAGAAGAAAATTAAAAATTCAGTCATATCTATTGAATAATGAAGAGTATGGATGAACCCTAAAGAAACTGAGTTAGATATAGAGAGAAACCTAAGCTATTCTGAATTATGATGAAGATGAACAGAGCTTTGGTAACATCTTTGTGAGCTTATTAGTCAACCAGTATACATAATATGAAGGTGGTACTCTTTTAGATGAATCTATCTAATCAAACCAGATTCATCAATTCCAAGATTCCTTCAAAATAATTAATTAATTGATGTTTATGAAGCCCAAAATTGATATGGTGTGGTTAAAATATACCCAAATAGATTACTTCTTGTTAATATTTAAAATTGAAGTGGTGAATGATGTATGAGGATCTATTATAATTTATACCATGTAAAATTTATGATTGAAGTTGAGTTGGAGATGATGGATTTTTTCCTTCTTATAGTGGTCATTCCCTATGGAGGCCAAATACAAAGGTGGGAGATGAGGTCCCTTGATTTTTAATATTACAACTACATGATCTATGGTATGTGTGCGCTAGGTTTTTTATTGAATGACATAACTAATTCATTGGGATGATGTTCATGGATGAAACAAAAAAGTTTGGTGTCTTTAAAAGGTCAAGTTGTAAGTTGTCAAATTGAAGATTATAAAGAAGAAAATAATGCGGGTAAGCAGATAGTAGGTGAAAAAAATAAAGAATAAATTCCTCACATAGGATAAAAGTAATTTCCAAAAGCTGGATAAATTATGGGTCGACACTAGTTTGGTTAAATATTCACATATTCAATCATGATGTTAGGTAAGAACATTTTTAGATCAAGTAAAATTTGTTCAAGGGTGGGTTTAAGGAAAGAAATATAGAAAAAATTTCTATTGATCATACATGGAATGATAGTTTGATATCAATGGGATCAATTATAGGGGATTATTGGGCCACATTTTGATTTATATCTTGGAAATTAATTCTATGATGGCTGAATTAATAATTGTTCATGCCAAAAATAGAAATTTGTTGAGGAGTTTTTCTAATACTATAGTTCAATGAAAAATGCCTAGAATTGAAATAGAATTCATATAGTGGAGTAGTTTTGACCCATATGTGATTTTAGAAAAATATAAGATGTTTGAATTTTTTCATAAAAAAATTGGAGTACTACATTAATTGAGATGGGAAAAGATAATGAGAGAAGAGAGTTGTGGGAACAAGCCAGAGTATATTTGTTGGCAAGAGCGCCCTCTACTCAAGAATCGATGGAGCTAGAGCTGGGAAAAGAAGGATAATTTGATAAAAATATTCCTTTATCTCTATCTATTATGAATTACTTTTTTATATTTATTTATTAATTAATTTTTTTTACCATTTCAAGCATATATACTTAATTTAATTTAGGGAAATTGGATTTTCATGAATTAAAATACTTCAACTACTCTGTCTATTTTCTCACAATTTTTTCAGTGTATTTTTTTCAATATTCTCATATTTTTTAATGAGTTCCAATTCTACACTAATATACATAATGATGGGTGATTTTAGTAAAAATTAAATATTTTTTATCAACTAATATATAGAAATTTTAGAATGGTTTTTGACGCACTTTTCCCTTAAAAAATATTCATTTTGTTAGTTTTAATCTGCAAATAATTACAATGTAGAGATCAGTAGTTTTTTATAAAAACATAATGATAGTTATGTGATTCAACACACTCATCATAAAAAAACTTTCATGGATATGAAAGCTTGTAGTTGAGAATAAAATATCTCTAATAAATTCAATTTAGTCTAATTCCCTAAAATCATAAACTAATTTTTATCTTCTTCTTTTTCTCCCTCACTCCTATTAAAATATTTCTTATATTCACATTCATTTCACTTAATCACTATTTTTAGTTTTGTCTTAGTTTTTTTGGTCACACACTTATTTTTCACATTCACTATGTATATGAATCCCCAATCACAAAAATATTAATAGTTTGTAGGGATTATAAATTATATAATTTGACAGTACGAAAATTTTTGTACTCAATAAAAGTTTTTTTGATGATTCTAGGGAGGTAACATGCATCCAAATTTGAAAAAAAAATCCTTAAAAATGAATATAAAAAATAACAAAAAAATTTAAAAAATTAAAAAAATTTGCTTGTTTACTCACTATTTGGGTTCTATTTTAAACTGTTAAAACCATTATTGTATTCACATAAGAGAAACTACATTTAAATCGTGTCATGTAATTTGTATTCTAAAAATTTACAAACATTTTAGTTCCATTAATAACTATATAAATTAATGTAAAATAGAAAACCTGGATATTCTATAATTTGGAAATTTAAACCAATACATGAAAATACCCCTGCCTGAAAATCACAACCTTAATAGGTCTAATATTAGAGAATTACAACTGCCTTATATCTCTAGTAATTCATCTTGTATAATTATTTAACATAATTCAAGGAACTATGAAATAAAGAAATCATAACTATCCATTCTTCTATATTTCAATGGCCTACCCTTAGGGGACTCTTTAGATTTAAATAGATAATTTTATAGCAATGTTTAGATACTTAATTTTCATGGTTCGATTGATGAGTAGATGATATTGAGGATGTTTTATTTTTTACTTCAAGGGATGATATTGGATCTGATTTCAAAACCACGATGAGGAAATATTTGATATGTGGGATCACCTTTTAATTTCTTTTTTAACTAACATTCATCCAAATAATACCATAATTGAGGTGGACCATAAAATTACTATTTTTTATTGAGTAAGGAGGTCATTCTATAATACACATGATAGATTTAAATCTTTAAATAGATTTTGTACCAACTTATAGTTAGCTCCCAAACTACTTATGGATACCTTTGAGAATTATTTTACACCATATAATCAATATATGGTTGATCAAACTTTTGTTAGTGATTTTTATAATTTGACTATTGGTGAGATCAAATAGATATTTAGTAATAATTATAAAAAACACAACACAAGTTCATAATAAATCAATTATTATAGATATGTTAAAAACACCAAAGTTTTTATATTTGATGATAGAGTTCTTAGGGAATGGATTTGTCACTGTGGGATGTATGGTCACACTCAAAACTACAATCCAAATTTTGATCTTCCCATTCAATTATATTAGATTTATTGGTTTTTGAATTATAATTCTAGGAATAAAATCAATCATGATCCAGTTTTAAACCAAAAAATGATGGATATAAAAATCACCTAAACATTTTATGGGGAGAAAAAGAATTTTTACACAACATGCTACACAATATTTTCAAAGTATTACAACCCTATTTTAAAAAACAAATTGAGTGACTAAAAAACAATTTATGGAGAGTTAATGGGGTTATTAAAGAATCTATTTGGTTAGTTTGGTTCATTAATGAAATATAAAGATTCTATGATCTATAGTTTGGAACATAAAATTGGCCAAATTGATAGAGATCTCCATTTAAAAGACAAGAGAGGCTAGCCATTAAAACAACACCCAATATAAGAGATAATGATAGGGTTATAACCACTATATTGTGAACTAAAACTCAAGAAAATTTAAAGGAACTACTAAATTAAGATAGAACTGATGAATAAGTTGTTCCTAGAAATAAACATTTAAAAGACCCCAAAACTAGAAATCTTGACCATAATGTTCAACATGAACACAATGGAAAATAATATATTGAAAAATAAAAAGAACATAACAAAATTAAATGGGAACCAATTAATGAGGCAATGAATAAGGTGAGGTTTAAAGATGAGGAGAATAATCAACCTTTTTCAAGGTACTATACCACTTCAATCCCTTTTCCTTAAAGAGTTAAAACATAATGAACTGGATTCTTTGATGATTCATCAAATATTTTAGACCATTAATATTAACATTCATTTTTTGAAGGCCTTAAATAGGAATAAATCCAAATTAAAATTTATTAAAATGTATTATCTAACAAGAATGATTAGGGAGAATATACTACCATTAATATCCCTATGTATTGAAATTAAATGGTTTAAAAATAGTTACATCCAAAACTAAAAGTCCCTAGATAATTTTTTATATCTTGAAAATAGTAAAATGTTAGGGAATAAAATATTTTTAAACTTAGGATTCAGTATCAACCTTATTCCTTACACCTTGTTTCAAAAGCTGAGTCTTATTGAATTATGTCTAGCTTTTTTTCTCTATAGTTAGGTGATAGGTCACTTGGTTATATTTTTTGAAGGGTAGATGATCTATTAGTTAATGTAGGAAATCTTACCCTACCCACTAATTTTCTTATCCTTGATATAGATTCTAAGAACCAAGTTTCAATAATTCTAGGAAAGCATTTTGTAGCCACTACAAGGGAAATGATTGATGTTTTTAAAGTTAAACTAATTATTCAAACTATTATGGTTCAAGAAGAGATTCATGTTGTCAATGATTCTCCATTATGGTGATTTTAAAATAGATATATATTGATGAGGGAATTTTTATAGATGAAGTTATGGAGGAAAATCATAACACTTATGAAGATTTAATCACTGAATTGGTTAATAGACATTTTCATGTGAAATATATTGAATATGAATCCACTATATATATTTAAAGGATATATAGTCATGAATTAATGGTTAAGTAAATAATTTATATGAACCAAAATGTGGTTATTCTTGGAAAAGTATTTATCTTACAATTCATAACTATGGTTGTTAGTCCATCACACTAGACACTTGTTTGTGAGAAAATACCTTCTCAAGAGCCTGACCTATAATTAGAGTTACATGTTCTTATATGGGGGTTCTGTGAGACTGGGTATGAGTTTTTTACAACTGAGTTTGAGAAATTTGAATTATAAAAATTTGTAGTGAATATTGGTTTGGAACCTATTGAAATACGTGGTGGTTTTCAACTTCAAAAAATATATTTTTTGAAGTGTTTTTCACATGTTGTGTTTGATGTTGTCCATGATGATTTCCCAAATATTTTTGAAAAATTAACTTTATTTGAGTCATCTCTAAACTCTAAAAATATATTACCTAGGAATATTTTAAACCCTTCATGTGGGATCATTCTGAGATGCCATTTTCTAAATCTCTTTTTTATACAATTCCTAATGGTTTTGAGTATGTTTCAACATTTTTTGCACCTGATTTTGAAATTCTGGAATACCTAAGGGTGGGCTTAAAACTTGAGAACATTTTTGGTCATATTTGAGATTATTTTAGGGTTATGTATTTTATTTTATATCTTGGTTTTGAAATTATAAACATATGAATAGTGTGGGATAGTTACCATTTTTCTCTGTTATTAATTGAACTTTCAAAATATTTTCTTGATGTTGGTGTTCTAATGTTTTTTAATGATCATAACTAAGTCTACACAAATAATAATGTAGTTTCATTAATCAATGAAACATTTCCTATAAATTATTATGGTTATAAAATTTATGTAGGGATTCCAAATAAATATTTATAGACCCTATTTTTTCCTTATAAGACATTGAAATATTCCTATATATATATTTAGATCAAACCACTGAGACACCATGAAATTTGGAAGCCCAGTGTGCCCAGAATTAATTTTACAAAAAATTATTAAATATATTTTATATTATGAATGCATAGTTTCTTTAAAAAAATGGGATAAATATATAATGGAATCTTGGATCTTAAATTTGGGACCACTTTTGAGTCCAGAACATGATTTTTTCCCTAGGTGTGTCCGAAAATAGGTCGGTGTGTGATGTTCAGATAAAAGAATCACGGGGCATGGGAATTTTTTTAAATAAATAATTAAATTTTTTGTTTAATTTAAATAACCTAATTCTATTTCTCTATAGATCCACTATTATCACAGGATCACCAAGGTTAGCTGCATAACCTTTGGATATATTGAGATTTTTCTCATTTAACCTCTATTGGAAATCCCAAACATACGATGAAAAATCTCTAAATCTAGAAAGATTGAGGCCCAGTGAATGAAATTACTTCCATCATTCATTGACGAGTGCATTATTCCACAAAAAATGATCCAATTATAGGTATGAATCGTCAATTTTTGGATTATTATCTTATTTATTAAATTTATTGATCATGATTAATTATATTTCATTCGTCTACACTATCGAACCCTATGCATGCGCCCGCACGTCAGATTTAATTAGTTTCTTCAATTTTTATCACCCTGGATATCCATAATTTTTTTTGGCCATGAATTATTGGAAAATGATTGTCAATACTTTTTCTTGATGCCTTTCTCTAAAAAAATATTTCTTTTTAGTCACTGTTGGACCTTGGTGAAGTGATTTGACAATGTCGGGAGGGACCAAGACTGGTCAAAACCCTGTATTCATGGAATAATCATGTATAATGAAAATATGAGTAATCAAGGATGGGTACAAGGATGAATAACATGATTTGGATGGTTGTTTCATAGATATGTGATCTGTAACAGAGAATGGAATAGCACGAGAATCATGTCAGACATGAGAGACATGTGGAAAACCCCCAAAATGATGTAATGAATTTTTGGCCACCAGATAGCCTGAAATGATGAATGGGGTGATATCCAATGATTTTGGGAGGTGTAATAGTGAGATCCAAATTTTTGAACTCATATTCGGAGTGCACATGCGTAGATCTAACATTCTGTAAAAATACCGACTACACAGCGTGTACATGGATGAACACACACTGTGTAGTTCCCCTATGGTTATAGTGCTAGGATTTGGAAAATATAAGGATCACACGCCATGAGATTGGGTTTCACTCTACGTGACCCTCATTGGGTGAAAAATTAATGTGATAGAGGACACAGGAAGGTCCCTATATGGTAGAATATAATGTCTAAGGAAGTATATAGACACACATAGACTTAAACAGACTCATCTAGGGGTATAGGCAGGACCCCGGGAGTCTAAAGCATGTTGTATAGTCATCCTACACTCTATGTATTGATACAAATTTTGTGATTCATATACCATTATAGGCACTACTAGATGATTAATTGGGGTCACGTGCCTTGTGGGTCCCTTACATGCAGTACACCCCTTCTTTATTTTTGAGAAACCTTCAACCTCTCATATCTCCATTATTTAGACTCATATTTTGGCCCAAAAGTAACCTATAAAAATTATTTTTCACATAGAATATGATGGTGGACTCCATATAAGTTTTTGATATATGATGTGAGATGTTCCTTGCATGACTCTTACTTAGGTGGGCCTCCACAATGGCAGTGATATGATAGAATCATTACAGTGGTACCCCTGAAAAACTAGGGCATGGGTCCTCTATCTATCTACTGAGTGGTAACACCTATGGAATTATGGTGTGGGTCTTATATTTACAGAGTTTTACCCCCCCCCCCCATCAAAAAGGGCCTAGTTAATCCCTACACTAGGGGAGTACCCCCTATGGAATTAGGGAATGAGTCCTCTATCTACTGAATGGTACCCCCCACCCTATGGCATTAGGATGAGATTCCTCTATCTAATAAGTGGTAACCCTATATAACATTATGGTATGGGTATTATATCTACTAAATGATTCTCCCTGATGGACTAAGGCACAATTCCTCTATCTAATGAGTTGTACCCCCTATCGGGTAGGATGTGAGTCCTCCTTATACTGAGTGGAACCCCCATAACGCACTTGGGTGCAGGTCATATTCATGGATATCTTTCCCCATCTACTATAAAATAAAATGGAAAGGTTTGGTACCTCCACATGATTACTTATTTAGACAGACATGTGAGATGATGGGAATCAAGGATGGACTTTTGTAACTGTTGGCTCACTTTTCATGGGTTGGGTTGGGAGATGGAGATCCAATTTTTTATCTCATTTGGGTTTATTTGGATAGATCACACACACACACAAAAACGAACACACACACACACACACACACATATATATATATATATGTATATGTATATGTATGTATGTACCCATGCCATTGAATTTTGTACTCTATTTATTTGGGTTGAACTGTCTATATATTCTTATCATGTCTCTTACTTATCCCCATTCCACTTTTGGGGTGTCCATATATGTATTTATATGTTAACTGATGAATGGGATATGGTTGAACCTATTGTGTATTATATAGATGACAGATAGGTCAGTGGTGACTACAGGGGAGCATATGGATACCTGGTGTATTTGACCATATACAGTGATCAGAGCTTGAAGATTTGGAACTGGCCTCTCTCAACATTTACTTTTATAGTTTTGTTAGGTTGAGACATATTTCAAGTTGGGAATTTTTTTTCCCTTTACTTTTCATATTATAATGTCATACTTATGTATACCCTATTGGGTTTTCAGGTATGGTTTATATTCTATCTATTTCATCTTTTTTTATTAATCCTATAAAAATATGCATTGATATGGTTGTGTGTGTTCATACGAGTCCATTGGGAAAAGGACACCCATTTAGGTTATGTCTTTTAGTATTTTTTTTCCACCCCTAGACTATAGAAGTGGTCTTGGGGTAGTTGTAGCTTTATCCCCATTAGGTTGGGTTAGGATAGAGTCTTTTGACATCCTTTTTTGATTCATCTCCCATTTCTTTATATATTCTTATCTTACCATGGTATGGCTTAAATAGATTTTCAGGATGCCTCTATGATGAAAACCTACCAGGTTACCAGTTTTAGATCTTGAAGATGATTCAATGAGTGATTGCAAATCAGTTTAAGGCCTATCCCATGAGTTTCTTTCTCTAGGTGGATAGGTAGAACCACCCCAACTATTGAGTAGAATATTATCCCAGCAAAGTATGGTGATGATGCATTAAGACTTAGTGCGCACTTTGAGTTCCTGTTCCAGTGGCCGCTGAGTTTCTATAGTGATCCAAATTCCCAGGTAGTGGAGGATTGTCTAGATTTGGTGGTCAATTTTTTTAAGATTATCCATAAAAAAATGATTAGTTGGTTGAAATGGAAGCTATCCTTTTCCATGGAGTATTTGGGAGATGGTGGAGTCTTGTTACATAGATTCATTAGTTAACACTCTCTTGGATCATATTCTAGCAGTTGTTTTTGAGTACTACCCATACATCTTAATACTCGGTTTAGATTTAAAAGCTACTAGAGAAGCAATAGGGATGGATAATAGTGAATGAGTATGCCTCTAGGTTCATAGACATTACATGATACTCCCTTGATAAGATGGATACCTTAGAGCATAGAAGATTTACTAGGGTCTCTATATAGATATTTGTGCTAGTGTGGTACCCTTATGTATTCCCACTTATGTTGGGTTGTTGGAGCAGGTGCTGGTGAAGGATATATTCATGTAAGAGAGATGTTAGGAATCTAGAGCTCGCAATAGGCATTATAGGCCTGCTTCATCTACAACATTTAGCATATTCTAGTTGATAGAATCTCAGCATAGAATACTATCCCATGATCAGACTCGGGCATGTGTTCATGTGGCATAGAAACCAAACAGGGGACTAGGAAGTCACTTAGAGGTGTGGTTCCATGAATGTTACGAGATAAGTCACAGTGTACATGTTTTCCCAACCATACGTATATAAGAGGGACACAAGATAGAAAATATACCACCATAGCAAAGACAACACCATGATCAAGAATATCCTAGGATAGGGCATGGTGTCCCCCTGGGAGGTGGTGCTCTAGGAGGAGGATATGTGGGTGGTGGATGATGATATGAGGTCCTTCCACCACCACCACCACCACCACCACCACCAGGTGGCCCGTTTTAGACTTAGGGAATTGTGGGTAAGGTCTATAGACAACTGAAGGCTATGGAGGCCTATGACCCAGTAGTAGATGAGATGAACAGAAGTATGATATATGTTTATTCTACTCTTTATTCTGTATTAGTAGATATAGGTTTGAGTTATTCATTCATATCTTTTCTCTTAGTGAGAGAGTAATATATCTTAGTTGAGGATTTATCCCAGTAGAATTATCTTGATATTCATACAGGGAATGCTTCTTCTATATCATTTATCTTTTGGTAGTGCAAGCTATCTCTTGTTGGATAGAGGTTCTTGTGTGGCCTATTTTTCCATCATTATTTAACCAAATTATTCCATATTTGGTATGTATTCTTTTTCCATGGTCTTATCCTAGATTTACTGTCACTGTAGATGATCTAGGTTCCCTCTCACTGATAAGACGAGATTCTCATTTATGGGTAAGAGAGATATCATGGAAAGATGAGTGAGTTTAGTGATAAATATGTTTCATCCCATTACCCATTAGATAGAGAGTTTATCCATCAGTACGGTAGTCTCTTCAGGCATCTGGGTTCCATTATTCCTAGAGGATTATATGGATGTCTTTTCTAAGGGAATTCTGGGACTACCTATGAGGAAGTAGATGGATATTTTCATCATATTACACCACAGGACCACACCAATATCATTTTTGGAATATCGTATGTCCCCTACCGAGCTTTGGGAGCTGAGGTTATAGTTTTATAACCTACGAGTTAAGGTATTATCAGACCAAGTGTGTTCCCATAGGTAGCTCCAATGTTGTTTGTGAAAACGGTGGATGGGAGCATGCAGCTATATGTGACTTATCATCACCTAAACTAGGACACAATAAAGTACAAGTACCAATTGATGGGGATTAATGAAATATTCGACCATTTTTTGAGGTGTGATATGGTTCTTGAAGATCGATCTCTGTTGTGGCTACCACTTGTTGAGGGTTCCTGAGACTGATATTCCGAAGATCGAATTCCGATTTCACTATTGATAGTAGAACATCATGGTGAATCCCATTGGTGTGATGAATTCCCCTTCCGTGTTTATGTATTTGATGAACCAGGTTTTACAGCCATAAATGGACCAATTTTTTTAGTCTTCATCGACAACATAATCATATAATCTTTGTCAATGGAGGATCATGAAGAGAATTTGAGGATGGTTCAATATTTTCTTATGGAGAACCAGCTCTATAGTAAAATTTCAAAGTTCTTGTTCTATATTCATGAAAAAATATTTATAGGGAATTTCATTTCAAATCATGGTTTAGTCATGTACCTAATGAAGATCGATGCAGTTCCTACTTTGGAGCCACACAATAGAGTTTCTGAGGTGCACAACTTTCTTGGCTTTATGGGGAACTACTCGAGTTTTTTGGAATGCTTATTCATGATTTTGGTCCCATTGATTTAAATGATGTAGAAAGGGAATACTTTTATCTAGAATACAAAGTGTCATAGATCCATAGAGGAGTTGAGGCTATGGTTTATGATTTATTTTGTGTTGAGCCTACCAGAGGATGGCACGAAGTACACAGTGTATTTTGATGCCATAAGATCTGGGCTCGGTTGCATGTTGATTCAGATGTATGCAGTTATCGTATATGGGTCAAGGTAGTTGATACCCATGAGAAGAAATTCATGACTCATGAAATAGATATGGTAGTAGTAGTATTCTCTCTAAGGATGAGAAGTCACTATCATTTGGGATAGTTATTTGTTTTGTACTCAGACCATCATAATCTCTTGTATTTATTCACGTAGAGACACATGAAACTAAGGTAGAGGAGTTGGTTAGATTTCTTTCAAGAATATGAATTTTAGATAGTCTATAATCTTAGAGAGGGAAATGTGTTGGCATATTTCCTTATTAGGAAGCCCCATGATCATTTTTTATATGAGGTGTTTGAGAACATGGATTCTATATAGCATACCCTACTTACGTACAATGGTGCATATTTTCTATAATTGATGGTGTTGAATCCTTTTATCCTTTAGTGTGTGAGAGAGTCCTAGTTGGAATACATTGAATATAAGGTCCTTCATGATAATAAATCCTTAGGAGAGTCACCTAATAGATTTTCTAAAGGATGGAATCACATCATCCTTTTTTAGGGATAGATAGTGGTCACATTCATGATGTGGGAGAGGTGATGAGATAGTTTCACACATCCAACTTGGTTGTACACCTGTGATAGAAAAAATGTATAAACATATTTATCAGATGTTTTTATAGGCCAACATGAGACAGATTGTGGCTGATTTCATATCACGGTGCCTCACCTGCCCACAGGTGAAGGCTGAGAACCAAGTTATGGAATGTTTGTTGCATCCCCTTGAGATGGTGGACTAGAAATGGGATGATGTATCCATGTAATTTGTGATAGGTCTTTAGTAGAAAATGATAGTTTGTGATGTAATTTGGGTGATATTTGACTGAATCATGATGTCGACGCACTTCTTTTCCATCAGGGAGAAGAGCTTATTTGAGAATTTGGGAAAGATAGCGTATGGGAGATTGTTTTCATTTATGGGGTACCCTTGATTATTTTCTTTAATAATGATTTATGGATCACATAATGATTATGGAGATGCCTATAGGTGGAATTTAGGAGCCATAAAAGGATGAGTATAACATTCTCTCCCTTGACAGATGGATAGACGGGTTGCACTATCCAAGTGTTGGAGGATATGCTGAGGCCTTGTGAGTTGGACTTCGGTAGAATTTGGGGGATCACTTGACCTTGGTTGAGTTTTATTACAATAATAGATACCACCCAACTTTTGGAATGGAACCTTTCGAGGCCATGTATGGGAGACTCTATAGGCCACCCTTGTTCTTGAAATAGATTGATAAGGCATCTCTTGTGGATCCATAGATGGTTCATGTAGTGATGGATAATTTCTAGTTCATCCATGAATGGATCATGATATTCCATAGTTAGAATAAATCTTATGATGATATACTTCATAGGCCCTTTAATTTAAAGTAGGGAGACCTTGATTTCTAGAGATTCTCCCCATGATTATGATAGAATATATTTGGTAGGGGAGGAAATCTATCCCCGAGGGTCATCGGGTCATTCATGATTGTGTAGAGAGTTTATTAGGTTTCTTAATACCTCAACCTACCCCTATAGTAGGAGTTGGTTCATGATGTATTCTATGTTTCATAGTTGATAAGATACAATAATGAACCCATACACATTATTGACTATGGTAAGCTGGACATCGAGAATATATCCACCTTCAGGGATCACTCAGTAGTGATCAAGGATTGATAAGAGATGATCATGCATGGAAGGACCATTCCTTTGGTTCATGTGTTGTGGCTCCATGGGAACATTCAAGATAGATCTTAGGAGTGGGAGATCTAGATGCAGGACCAGTATCTCAAGATTTTTGTTTAGTTTTTTTATCAGGGATGAAAATATTGAATGTGGGAATGGTGTAGAGACATTTTTTCCTTGTAATACTTTGAAATATTTCTATATATATTTTCAGAACCAGGCATAGAGACAACATGTTATTTCATGGCCTGGTGTGCCAAAAATTAATTTTATAAATATATTAAATATATATTATATTATGCATGCACATTTTCATAAAGAAAATAGGATAACTCTTAAATGAAATATTAGATTAGAAATATGAGACCACGATTGAGTCTAGAATATGATGTTTACCCTAGGAACCACCTAAAATAGGTTGACAGGAGATGTTCAGATGAAAGAGGTCATGGACAGGTGTGTTTAGTTAAATAAATAATTAAATTTATCTATTTATTGTAATTAAAATAATTATTTTCTCTATAAATATATCATTATTTATTTATCTATAAGGTTATCCTAATAACCCTGGGATCTATTGAGAGTATTCTCCTTCCACCATTTTTGGTGAATCAGAATTAGATAATGAAGAACCTTTAGATCCAAGAATATCGAGGCACAATGAATGAAGAAAATTCCCACACTAGTTGGTGAGTGAGTACGTAGATGAAAAATGACCTAATTTTAGTTAGGAATCATAAATTTTTGGATTATTACCCTATATATTAAATTGATTGAGCATAATCAATTATATTCCATTTATCTATGCTATTTGAGCATCGGTATGTGATCTCACATTAGATTTAATTTGTTTACTCAGTTTTCTCAGTCCAGATATCCCCACTTTTATTCTTTATCCAAGAATTCTTGTAAAATATTGGTAAACATTTTTTTATTCCTTTCTCTAAATAATTATTCACGTCACTCATTGTTGGACTACATAGTCATGATTCAACATTTATGGAAAGGACTGAGCCTGATCAAACCCCCGGATTCATGGAAAAATCATGTGTAATGAAGGGATTGAAAATAAATGATGAATGTGGATATGAATCTTGGTATTTTGAAGGTTTTTTCATAGCTCCATGATCTGAAATAGGGAATGGTGTGTAATGGGAAGTTTTTTATGCACACGGAATGTATGGTGAACCCCCACAAGATGGAAGAATCAATTTTTGACCATCGAATGTCTGAAAATGAAGAACAGAGATTAGATCCACCAATTTTAAGAGGCTTTGAGGTGAGATCCTAATAATTTGAATTAGATATTGAACTTTTGGGCATATATCTAACTTCCTAGAAAATTTCCTAACTACACGGTGTGTACATGGATGAACACATACCATGTAGTACCCCTATTGCTACAATTCTAGGGTTTGGAAATGTTAAGCATAAAATTTTGTGTGACTAGGTCACTTGATGTTTGAACCTCTATGTGTGGACAAGACATGTGATGGAGCACACGGGTAGGTCCCCAAGAGGGAGAGAACACTATGTACCGAAGTTCACAATCATGATCAGAATTACATAGAAACAACCAAGAGCATAAGAAGGACCCAGATTGGTTGAGGTATGTCATGTAGTCCACCTACACTCCATGTAGTGATATATTTTTAGTCTAATATATATTGATAGGGACATATATAGTAAGCGAAGTAGGACCATATTCTATATAGGTCCCTTACACATCATGTACCCCTTCTTCGTTTTTATGGAGCTTTCATCCTCTCATATCTCTATTATTTGAGCTCATATTTTGGACCACATGTAGTTTATCCAAAGTTTTTTCACGTAGAATATTATGGTGGCCTCCATAATGTCTTAAGAAATGAGGCATGATTTTCCAGGAATGATTCTTATTTTGGTGGTTCTAGATGACAATCGTGATTATAAAGGTTAATTAGAGTGGTACCCCCTGAAATATGGGGGTGTGGTTCCACTGTCATCTACTGAGTAATACCTCCAATGGAATTATGGTGAAAATACTTTATTTATGGAGTGGTACTGCCTATCAAATAGGGTGTGTATTCTCTTCACACTATGTGGTACCCCCAATTGAATTAGGGTGTGGGTCATTTATCTATTGAGTGGTACCCCCTATGGAATTAGGGTGCGGGTCCTCTGTCTATTGAGTGGAACCCCCTATAGAATTAGGGTGTGGGCCCTCTATCTACTGAGTGGTATCCACCTGACAGACTAGGGAATCGGTCCTCTATCTAATGAGTTGTACCCCCAATCGGATAGGGTGCAGGTCCTCCTTATACTAAGTGGAACCACCTGACACACTAGGGTGTTGGTCATATTCTTAGAGATTAATCCCACTAAATTATGTGGTATAGTGGCGAGGGGGGTCCCTCCATAGTGTTACATTTTTCGATAGACACATGAGATGTTGGGCATTAAGGATGGACTTTTGGATCTATCGGATCTTTTTTCTTGGGTTGGGTTGTGAGATGGAGATCCCCATTTCTCTATGGTTTTGATTTCTTTGGTTTAAGAATCTCTCTCTGTGTGTATATATATATATATATATGTTATTGGATTTTATACTCTCTTAATTTGGGATGAGGGGACTATTTATTCCTATCGTGCCTCTTATTACTCTCCCTTCATCTTTCGGGGAATCCTACTGGGTATGTATATACGCACCCAAGAATGGGATTTGCTAGCTCATATCATGTCTTATTCAAATGATGGATAGTTCAACATTTACTATAGAGGATCATAGGGATACCTAGTGAATTTGACCATGTATGGTGGTCGAATATTGGAGAATCAGATATGGGATCTATTAGTATTTAATTTAATTGTTTTTTCAGGTTGGGACATCTTTTTTGATGGGTGTGTATTTTTTCCCTTTACGTTTCAGTATATATTGTCATACTCCAGTACACCCAAGAGGTTTTCCATGAATGGTTTATATTCTATCTATTTCATATTTTTATTATTATTTTTTCACTTATATACTGAGATTGTTGGGTGTGTGTGTACAGGTAAATTAGAAAAATTCATTCCATTTAGGTTTTTCCTTTTGGTTCTTGTCACAACCCTTGGCTTATGGAGGTGGGCATGGGGTTGTTGCAGGTAGAACCCAGTGTAAGAACATGTGTTTTTTAAGCAGATTAAATTCTAAGGGAATTTGAATTTTCAGTAATTAATGGATGGGCTTTTTAAAAAAGAGCTTCAGAATAAAGTCTCATGAGTTGGACTATTTAAAAGATATGTTTTTTTGACTTGGTTAAAGGCCTAAGAACTTTCCTTGGAAGATTGAGGAGTTTTGGGAGCATCGGACCAGGGCATGCATATTTTTAGGAACCTAAAGAGGGTGCACAGTTAGAGCACGGTCTACCAAATTTTGTGTCCCATAGTAGTTAAATGTGAAGATTATTTTTGGGGGAAAAGGTCTTTAACATGGCCTATGCATGTTTAGTCTAACCATTCCAAACATCCAAGCAAATGGAGTTTCTTGAACATAGGGGTGATGTGTGGTTGGCGCACGGTTTTCCAAACTATGAAGCTTAAACATGTGTAACTCAAAAATTTTAGAAATTTAGTTATTCCAAATTAAATTAAAATAATTTTTAAAACCTGATCTAATATCTCCCTCACCCCACTCTTATGAAACACCAGACCAAGGGGTCTCCCCCTTTGACGCACGACGACCCATCTATGCTCCGCCAATTCTTCAATTTTTCCGGTGGATATCTTGTGGTTTCTCCTTTAGATCACCAAGGTAGGTTGTATTCCCTCTACTATATTAATTTAAGGTTATTCATTAGTTTCTCTAGAGTCTAGGAAGGTTTTTCTTAAACCCAGGGTTTGAGGATAATTCGGATTTTGTTTTTCTTCCAGTTCGAGGTTATGCAAAGGGTGTATTGGGACTCGTTGTTCCGTGTTTTGGAAACCGCCTCCGAAGCTGAGGTATTTAGGGTGATTTTATTCCACTGACATCATTTGGGGTATGTTTTTAGACACCTATTTTTTACACAAGTTTTTTAAGGTTTAGTGTTGTTTATGAGACTCGGGAAAATTGTTTTAGGGTGTTTCAAAAAATTTCTAAGTGCACTGATGCTTTCTTCCTAAGTATGAACATATGTAGATATATATATCTTCCTTGTTAATGTTACCGCATGGTGAAGGGAACATGTAAATTGGTTTATATATATGGAAGCAAGGGCGCGCGAGCAGGCTGTTGCTTGAGTAAGAAAGCTTGGTTGGGCCATCTTTTGAGTTAGTGTCTCTAACCTTACTCATTTAAGTTAATAATGCATTTTTTGTTATAGATTGATTCTTGATTAGTTTAATTGAAATTTTTGGAATGGCTTTCATTTTTTTCTTAAATGATTTTTTAGAATACAAAATCATGTTTTTTGTAATCAACACCTCCATCGGAGGTGTGCTTCCTTCAAGCTAAAAAAATAGTGAGTAGATTGTTTCTGTTTCCCATCATTTTTATATATGATTTTCCTATTCTTTTATAGTTAGATGATTATTTTAAATTAAAGGTATATGGTGTGTTTATCAATGAAATTTAGGTTCACCTTTTCTTGATGATTCACTTGAGCTAAATAGTTTTAGTGAACTAGAAAGGGAGATATGGATGGGTGAATCCATGTAGTATGCATAAGGGTAGTTGGTTAATTGAGTGGGAATAATCAATAGGTTGGATTAAGTTGTTTAAAGGGTTAAACAAAAAATAGTGGAAATGGATAGATGAGTTGGTAAACTCAAAGGATTTATTCAAATATGAAATGACAACATGAGAGGGTATGCTTGTTAGTTGACTTCTGATGACAAATGGTAAATGGTGAAATATGGGTGGGTATGTATATATATCTTGTTTAATGTAAATGGAACCCATGAGTGGAATACTCATTTTTTGTGTGTTATATGTAAGTGGGTAAACTCACTAGATGAATTTCTATAGTTATAAGGGTGATTATACCCTTATTCTTATGTTTAAATCTTTGATTTGATTTTTTATTAATGTGTGGGTAAACCCCTAGTTTATAGTGAATTGAATGGTATCAGTTGGTATACTCATATAGAATGGAATTGTTAAATGGTTTAATGTGTGGGTATACTCATATGGTAAATGATGAATGGTTTATATGAGTGGGTATACTCATATGTTCTATTTTGATAAATGGTTTTAAATGAATTAATGGATTGATAGATTCCATCGATTGGTCTCCATGGATCAAGAATGTGGAAGTGGATTACTTTTTATTATTATGCCCTTTGGGTATTGATTCTATGGTATTCCATGGGCCTTTCTACCCCTTTGATCCATCTGGGTTGGACTCTTATAGAACATGTTGGTACACATGACCCTAGGACTCTAACTAGTTACTATACTGATTTTACATTAGGATTCCCATGGGACTCGATGTGGATGCCTTGGATGAGTTCCTTGGATCCGTACCTTTGTGTTTTATAATTATTATATGGATGCCTTGGACTATTTCCTTAGATCTGGTCATTTGTGGTCTACACTTCTTTTTACGGCACAACCGTGAGGTATGTGATATGCCTAAATATACGGCTTAGATATGGTAAATTGTGATATGTTGTTATATGGAAAGGCCATGATGGTATGTCATGTTTGGATGAATGGTAAGGTTGTGTTATTTGTTTATTCATTACTTATAGATGCCTTGTTGGGGAGCTTTACTAACTTGTGTAGGGAGCCTTAAAGGGCTATTTTGGTATCACTACTAGTAGTTTACATCCCATGAGAATTTTTTATTCATATTTTCTCATTTAGTGTTTACCTACACACTGCCTATTTTTATATTTCACATATTGGTTTAGGCATGATGCTTTGGGTACCGACCCACTGAGATGTTATCTAAACCCTACTTGGGCACCATTGGTACCCGAGTAGACTCTTATTTCTTGTAGTGTTATGGATATATATTTTTGTTTTTTTCTTATGTACTTGGGAGTTAAGATAAAAGGACATAGATAGAGTACAGGATGCTCGTGGTGATTACCTTTGGGCATTGCTATATTTTATTCTTTCTTGTACTAAAATGTAAATCATGGTTTCCTATTTACTGATTTTAGATATGTATAGTCATATAACATGCATGCATTGTAAAACTAGCACTGAATTTTACCTATATTCAACTATTATTGAGATTTTCTTCTGCTAATTTGATTATATCTTTATACTTCTTCCACTGTTGTTTGAGTTTTGTTATCCGTTACTACTACACACTCTGAATATTAGGGTATAGTATCCCTAATGACTAACTTTACACCCTCGCTACTAGTCAGCAGCCTCTGGTGTATGGGAAGACCTGCTTGAGGTCATGTGGTGACTGGTTTGGCTACCGGTTTAGTGGAAATTTGGGATGGGATGTTACAAAGTGATATTAATGGTAGTTTTTTACATTGTCTTACTATTTTGGGATAGTATAGAAGAGATAAGGAATGTGTCAGCACATGGTAGATAGCCTTTCCTGGGACTGATTTCCCCACATATGGGAAATTATTGAGGGGTTAGGGTTGGGAATTTTTGTTTATTCTATTCAATGTTACTGTTGATATGATTTCACCTTGGGTGAGTGGTGTATTTTCTGTTGCTTATTGATTTTGAAGGTTTTGGAAAATTTCTCTTAGCATGCTATGGAAAGGATGGAGCATGACATGCATCATATTAGGCACTTAGAAATTAAAATTCCATGAATATAACCTGACATGTAGTAGCATTAGTATGATTCCTATTAATTTTAGTTGTATTCTTGGGGTGGAATTTCATTCCTTTCATTTCTTTTACCATATATGTTTTTATGACATGTTTTGCAGATTATATGCCATGATTCCTCTAATTTTAGCATGTTTTGTTTCTATTTCATGCTTCTTTTTTATAGTATACATTTATGTTACTTCTTATGATAACATGTAAGAGATGATTTTAATATTTGAAAATGGTTGCATGGGTGGAAATTTGTTGGTTTCTTTTACGATGGGAGCCAATTTCAGTTATAAGGTGTATGGTGCCTTATAATAGAAAAAAGGGTGACCCGTGTATTCGAAACATTGAAAAGGGGTTTCTAAACATAAAATGGTTAACAAAATATGATGTGGTTAAGGGGAGCCAATTTTTAGTCTATGAAGTGTATGGGCGCTTTATAAATTGGGAAATGGAACCCCATATTAAATGTATAGGCATGATGTATTTGAAATGGTGTAATGTGAATACTGTTATGTTTTGAACATAAATGAGTGATTTGATTAGTGGGATCTAGATTCCAGTGGTAAAGTGTATGGGTGCCTTATGAATTGGAAGATGGACACCCATGTGAATGATCCATTGTATAACCATGGTGTGATTAGTAATGGCTATAAATGTAAAATTTTTGAGTTTTGTTGTGAAATGGTTTGAAAATTTTAAAAATGGTCAATTGGACCCAAGTAGTTCAGTTGGGGCATGTCTTTATGAAATTAACTATTATGGCGATGCTTTTTGAAGAACTTGACACTAAAAAAATGACTTATACCAACAGAAATCTATTAATAGAAAATATATCTCTTGGTAAAAGTGGGAAATTCCAATAGATATTAAGTTTTATTGGTATTAATTTTAAGTACCAACACTTGTTTTTATCAATATATATACGTTGGCATTGATCGATCAATACCAACAAATATTCTAACAATAGTTAAATATATTACTTTATCATTCAAATGCCAAAAATTTTGTACCAACATATGAATTTGTTGTTAATAAAAACTATTAAAACAAAGCATTTACCATTAATAAAAAATGTTAAAATAAACCATTGAATAAAAAAAATGATTTTATTAATAAATAATTAAGATGAACCTGATATTTTTATATATTATTATTTTTATGACCAAAGTTAATATCCATTTTTTATAGTCTTATTAAAAACATCTCATTAATTGATTTTAAATTTCAATTTTCTCTAAATATCAATATTGTTGTATTTTTTAATATTGTTCATTTAATAATCATTTAAATATTATTTATAAAAAAAATTAAATCATTGTGATATTTGATATATTTTCATATATGTCTGATACTCTCTATATACATGATAATTTAATTTTTATATTTAAATTTAATAAACAGAATTAAATCTAATAAAAATTAATTCAAAAAATTAGTTATTTAAATTTTATAAATAAAAAAAACATAACAACCAATTTAGTAATATTATATTATTAATAATTGATTTTCACACATTAAAAATTTATTTTATATTGTAAAATAAAATTACTAATTTTTATAAAATTTTAAACCATTTATATATATGATTATTATATTTTTAATTTAAAAAAAATGGATGATATTTGGTATTTTATATATTTTATTTTATTTTTAAAATTAATTTACAATCACTCAACCCAAATTAGCCTCCCACCACCACACGATCCACCCACCCCCATCTTCTGCTACCGCCTCAGTCGCCGCCTCCACGACCCACTACCTCCTCAGCGACCACTACTGCCTTCAGAGATCCCCTCCACATCCTCCACCACTCTCCGTTGATGCCACCCGCCTCATCCGTGACCCCCATCGCCCCCTATTCCACCTTCTACCTACACCATCTCCCCCCTCCACTCTGTCCCTCTACACCTTCCACCCTCTTTCATCATCTGTCATGTCTTCCTTGTCATCCCCACCGAATGACCCCCCAGCATCCCCACCTAAAGACCCCCCACCGTCCTCACCATAGGACCCCCCACTGTCCCCAATGGACGAACCCCCACTCTCCCCACCGGACGACCCCTCACCATCCCCGACCCTCCCCACTCTAGTCCCCACCATCCATTCACTTCCCCATGCGACCATGCTAGTGTTGTGTTTGACCTCTGTCTCTAGCCTAATTGATCGACAACAAGGTATGTGAATCATCAATGGTTTTTACTTCAGATGATTTTCTAGAATTGAAGGATTTTTTAAAGGGTATTTGAGTTAATTTCATAGAGTTATCCTTCTGCCGTAGATGTATTTTCCTTGGATGATTATTGACTAATTACCTTTTGTTTGTGGTTGTAACTATTTATCCTTAAAAGTTAATACATTAACATTTTTGTTACATAAAAATTTATAATTCATATACATTACTTAATAGTATGATGAGAACACCTAGAAAATCACGTGACAACATAAGCTCACTATCCTGTAGTTGATATGTCATTTGGAACACTATTCAACCTATAACTGATATGTCATCTGGAACACTATTCCATTTATTTGATAAGAGGAATACACTAGCATAAATTAGATCATGCATAGAGTTCAGTCATAAATTTCATTATTTGCAACAAAATTATTATTTCTCTCTCATCATAATTTCAGTTCATGTTTTGAAATTAATTATATTGAATTTTTTATTATAAGTTACAAAATGCGTCACTACAGCCACAATGAAAAAAATTCAAACCAACTACATATGGTTTTATGAATAATCCATTTCTTGTAAAAATAAGGTATATTAAATGTTGAAATTTTGTGTTATTACTATAAGGAATCACCAATAATGACAATTCCAAGGTACTATTTCAAAATTCATGCGCTTATATTAAATTATAATGATATATGTACAGTTTTAATAACCTTCACTTTAATATATTCCTAATAATTTATCATAACCATTTTCTACATTATGAACATCAATAACTTTTAGAAACTATTATAACAATTTATATCTACATTTTTTTTCAATAAGTAATGTTATCTAATAGAATCATTCCTTATTTCAATACTAAAATTTATGTAATGTTTGATAGAAGTTTTAACTTCCTATAACTTGAATCAATATTTCCCCAGATATTAAGTCTGATTTTTATTCAATGATAATGATGGATTTATCACAATTTTCCTCTTCGAAAAATAGGTCATGAAAGTTATACCAAAAAGAACTTCACAACTAAGAGATATACTCATTCAGGTAAATGACTAAAAATATTTTATT
Organism: Viscum album; assembly: GCA_963277665.1. Lineage (NCBI taxonomy): Eukaryota > Viridiplantae > Streptophyta > Magnoliopsida > Santalales > Viscaceae > Viscum > Viscum album. The sequence goes on along the minus strand of OY728142.1, from coordinate 2,038,488,890 downwards.
TTTTTCAAGTTGGTGTGCTATTTGTAATGAACAAATATCTATAAATTATAGGAAATTGAAAAGATTGGATTTCCTGCTAACATGAATGTATTCAAATATAAAATAGTGTTTCTCAGTGTTGAAATCTCATAATTCAATATACGAAACAAACATTGACCATTATAATAGAATACATGCAAAGTTGTCTTTATTACAGAGAATGCATAACACATTTAATATTTCCACAATCTTGAAAGCCAACACTAGGTATAAACTTCATACCTATTCTACATACCAAAGACAGTCAATTTTAAGACAGATGCATATTTAACATTTTTCTAAGATATCCACATTATGAATTCATTATTGTTTATTTTCTTATAGGGTGTTTCTTCAAATGCAATATCTGGGAAAAATGACTCGTTTACTATATCAATGTCATCTTTTTACCCAATGGTATGTTAATATTTATTTATTTTATCATTTACTTCAACATTATAAAATCTTTTCAAAATATTTATTCCACTCTCTATTTCTGTATTTACATCCGATTTTAATTCTTTGCATGTACAGTTAAATATTTTATAATAATTTCTAGATGTCAGTTTAAATTCTTTAATGTACAACATTACTTACATTCAAATTGTTCATAGAATAATACAAGTACAATGTTTCAAATATTATCACAATAAATTAACATCAATATGGAATGAAAAGTATATACTTTATATTTATATATGATGGTTTTTAAAACTATATTTTAATACCATCACAATGTAGCTTACATTTAAACTATATTTAGATTTTATCTACACATGAATATTTTTAAATAACATCAATATGGAATTTATAGTATACAATAGTATGTTTATATAATGGAAACCTTACACATATAAAATATGAAAATGAATCTTTTCGAAAATGAAACTATATGAATAATGATTTATTCATTTAGACAACACTATATGTAAATGATATATGTATACAATTTTCAAATGAATTATTAAACATAATTATTCATTCAGTTTAAAAGTGAATTAAGGAAACTATTTTAGTTTAAGGAAGAATATGATGTATGAATAAAATTTAATCGTATACACAGTTAACTCATACATGTATATAGTTTGCAGCAATTCACGTCATTCTAGTACAATATATGCACTTTACTCATATATACAGTCTCTCATTATAATGGTTTACTCTATTCCTTACATATATAGAATTGGGTATAACTTATCATCTGATTTATAGGATTTCTTTGTGAGAATACCCTGTACAGTAATCATGATATCCACATCATTCCCTTTAGAGTATCATGACATTGCTTTTGTGAATATTATTTGTGAATATAGTATCATGGAATTGCTTTCCAAATACTGATTTATTTGGGAATATACTCACGTTTTTCATTCAGAAAGATTTAATTATGAATACATTATCATGAGATTTATTTTTGAATATAGTATCATGATATCTACATCATTCATATAGAGTATCTACATCATTCTTGTACAGCTTCATTCTTCATCATTCCTATAGAGTATCCACATTATTATTGTACAGTTTCATTCCACATTATTCCTATATAGTATTCCACATAATTCCTATAGAGTATCCACATCATTATAGGTTATTGAACTTTTAGTTTAATGCATATTTATTTTACCTATCATAATCATTACCATTTTCTTTCTGAATTTACATACACCATAGTAAATTTTACTATTTTTATATTAATTTACAATGAATAATATAATTTTTATATATTTATTTACAATTAAAGTCATATATTTTTTATTTTTCCAACCAACATGGTTTTCAAATGTAGAAAAAAATCAGAAAATCCAAAGAGACTAGTGGAATATCCACAAACAAAAGGTAATTAATGTATGAAATTTGAAGCATAAATAGTTACATGTATATATCCAAGTCTAATATACAGAAACCATTAAAGGGTGGAACATATAAATTCAAAATAAAAATGATAAGAATGGTCCAGATAAGTACTAGTATTTTACCTGTTTTGAAAGGCATGTTTCTTTTCCCCTTCATCCATTAGCTACCAGTTGTTTTTTTTTCTACAGATTCTAGAAGAACTCCTATTCCAGAGGAGGACATGTTCATCAATGGATGTGAGATTCCCATCATCAAGGTGTTTCCAAGTTTTAATTCTATTCAGTTATCACCAATGCATAACATCCATTCTATCCAAGATTTACATCACCACTCGTACTCTCCTTTTCCCATCCATCCATCCCATAAGTCATTAAGATTTTAGTGACCCACAAATGCAACTTTAACATAACTAGCTTACACTATTGTTGTGAAGAATCCCAAATTCAAATAATGTGAGATAATTTATCCTCTTCCTATCCAGGTTCACCTTAGGGTATATTATCAAGCTGCAAGATTTTCAATTTTCCATCACACCCGAACCGTAGGGATCTGTTTGTAGAGGCGCAAAACAGAGCACAACAGAGAAAACGGGTTAAAAATTTCTATCTTTTGTACCTTCATGGTTTTTTATTCTTCACTTTTTCTCTTGTTTTTATTATTTCAATTAGTATTTGTGTTACTCATATTTTTTTGTCATTTCTTACAAACATTTGGGGAAACTATATAAATTACTAGAGATTATTTCTTATTTTAATTTTGTAATATGTTCTTTTATTGGTAAGATTTTGTGGTCTTTAACTAATATTGAATGTGGATGCAATATTTACATGGAATTTAGATCAAAAATGGAATTGAATCTATTAGAGTTTCTTAACGTTAGGTGAGGAAAATTTCATGGTATAAATTTTCTACCATGGGAGCAGTAGTACATGCATGCAGTAAGGCTTTGTTTTCAGGGCATCATTGAGGTGTGGTTTGTGGACATAATTGGTCCTCTTGTTTGTTATCAGGCATGAGTAGATGATGTTTCAATAAATACTCATGGGTGGTGGTGTTGATCAAGTAATTTTGGAGAGGCATATGATTACTACGTGCATGGACCCACCTCTAGTGTGAACCATGGAATGGAAAATGATGTATGAAAGTTTGGAGTTTCATGTAAAATTTCTTGGAATTTGAATACTTCTAAATATATTTGTATCATGTTTATTAGAGGTTTATTTTGAGTTTGAATATGTTCATATAATCTAATTTTATAATGACTATATAATATATATATATTATATATAATATATATAATTAAATTTATAAATACAACATAGATCTTTAGCAATAAATATTGGAATGTCCACATAATATTATAAATGGTTGGGGAGAGAGAATACCTGCATAATATTTTACTGATTGCTGTGAACAATAGAGGTAATTCTCTTTCATAAATCACCAATTATGCACTTATTAGTTGTGTGTGTTTTTTATTGTTTGATAAAAGTTGTGTTTTTGTTTCTTTTTTTGTTCTATTTTTTCATTTATGGTTCATTTCTAGGTTTTTTAGGTGTACTTATGATTTCATGGATAGTTTTTAGTAGTGTTATTCAGTGCTTGTGGTGGGTATCCAGCACCTGATTCATAGTCATTATTCAAGGGCGGGTGGTGCTATAGGTATCACTGTTATTTTGAGTGTTTGTTAAAGTTGGGTTTTTTTTCGATGGTCCAATGTGAAAACTAGTGGCTTGGATTCTATATCCTTGTGATAATAGAGGCAATGAAAAGGGGAGAAATATGTTTTGCCTCAGGTCTGTGGGTGCTTGATCATCACTGCAGTAGGGAATCCTAAGGTGGATATGACATCTTTCTATGTTTTGGGTCTCCAGGTGAAGGGAGAGTTTTCCTGGGTCATGATTTCATTTTTACACACCATTGAACCCATTCTTATCACGGTCTTGTGGTATTTTTCCCTCTTTTACTTTCCTAGGTAAAGTCAGCATGGTTTATAAGATTCACCTTTATTTTATCTTGTTTCTTTTATCAAATAATCTTGAAGTTTCTGAACTAGGAGTACCATCTTATCATCTGGGATTTTTGTGGTCTCAGTTTTGATCTGTTAAGAGAGGAGTGAGGTGAGTCTTCTTGAATGTTGATTGTATTTTTCTAACTGTTTCTCTCGATGTTTTTGTAATTTATTGATGATATAAATCAATGCAGATGGTGGATAAATGTTTAATGTCCTTGTGATGATAAAGATTGAGGGAAGATACTAGAGGTCCAGTATTTTGTTCATTGTGGGGGTTTTTAGAAATTCTATCATAGTGTTATAGTGTCCCAATATTGGATAGTTTCAATCTCCAGTTCACTGCACTCAACTTCATTAGTGTTTCATCCTTTAAGTATGGCCTATTTTATTTATTTTTCACCTGTTTTTAACTGATTTTTTCCTATAAAAAAATATTCGACATTGTAAAGATTGTTTCTCTCTTGGAAGAGTCAGTTTCACTTGTAGGCATTACAACACTTACAAAAACGTAAGTCTTCTTTCACACAAGCACCTACAATTTAAATTAAATGAAATTTATTTTTGAATGAATGCTGATATCCCATTGGTATATTGATATATGTAGTTGGAAAGTATGAATATAAAATTATTGGGAGCGTGAGAGAAATATGAATCATTACAGTGACATATGATGTTGGAAGATCAAGGATAGATGTTAGATAAGTATGAGTTGTAGCTCAGTTTTTTTTTAACCGGTTGAGTTTCTTTTTCGAATGTAAATCTTTAAGTACTGCTCGTGTTTCTATTTTTTTTTTCTATTTTGTTTTGATTATAAGTTAGAAAATTAATTCTTTTCTATATAATTATTACTGAAATAGGTTGATATTGTAAGACCTTGGATGCATTCTAGAAGAGTATGACAAGCTACTTGAGGCATACAACATGGTGATGGATCAGGATTTTCATGAGACTATATCAAAACCTACTCTGTTTCCAATAAAAGTTAATCTTAATTTTATCTAGAACTGGTCGGTGGAGCTGGGGGTGACTAGATTCCAGGGATGGGTCATTGGCATGGTTGGGGTATTGGAGCTAGAGTTGACTAGATGACATGGATGGGTAACATTGAGGGGGGTGTACCTTATTGGGGGATCCATTGTGTAGGGGTATTGGGGGATCTAGAGTGTGTGGGGGGTTGGGGGATCCAATGTTTTGTATGAAATATTTCATTATTAATATAATTAATTTTTTTCTACGTTTGAATATGTTTTAAAATCATATTTTGTGTATTATATACAATAAAATAATAACTATAATATGAAATTTTACTAATAATAAAAATTTATAGTTTTTACTCAAATTTAATTTATAAAAATATATATATTATATATTCGTAATATTTTTACCAATAGATAAATGCATCACCATAACCTATTTAAAAACACTTTAACCAACATATATATTATTTATTGGTATAATTATAATTGTAATAAAAAAAATTATATGTTGAAAAAACATTTAGTGATATATTTTTTACCGATAGTTGAGTGATAAGGATATATATGTTAGTAAAATAATTTACCAATAGAAAATGAACTTTTACCAATAGATATGTCCCTATTGGAAAAACAGAAATATTTTTTAGTGCGGGGTGAATAAATGGGACCCTCAGAGGTCTCCTTTTGGTTAAAAAGGCATTTAGATGCAATATTTCCTATTTATAATGGAATTACTTTAAATTTAAATGTTTATATAGGTAGTTTTATATAACCTACCAATTTTTTCCATGGGGAATTGTTTAAAACCAGGTGCCTTGTTTGTGAAATTTTAATTGTTGATTCGTTAAAATTATTTCAAATGTTTTAAGGTTTAAATGAATTAATGAATGGATTTAAATTGGAACTTGAAGTGGAGTCATATATTTTAAACCTCAGAGAGGGTTAGTTTTAAATATTTCCTTAGTATTCCTTGGAACGGAAATGTGAGTGTTATCCATAGGTTGTTTCTTTTAGAATTGGCTTAAATGAAAAGGGGGTCTTTTGATCCAAGTGAAATCTATTTTACATGACCGAGGGATATGGTCTATACGTATTCTTCTTAAGGGGCTAGACCATGGTAGGTATCTCCCATAGAGATTGAGATTCCTTTATTTTGTTATGATCTTTTTTGACTTTGGAACCATTTGGGTGTTGTTGTCCCCAGTAAGATGTTTGGGATTTAAAAGGACACCCTTATTCGTAGGAGTGGTCCTTGTACCTTGACTATTGATATGGGAACAAGCATTTAGGAATTCTTGGTTCAGAAGGTTAGACATTCCCCAGGCATGGTCAGCTGACTAGGAGGTCATTTGAACCCCTTTTTTCTTTTGTGATGGATGACTTAGTACGTCATCACCTGAGTTAATGGTTGTATGAGATGTTATGTCATTGGATTTTATGAACTCCTGGGGATATGAGTTGAAAAATTTTGTAACCATCGAGTTTTTAGAGATATAATGAACTGGTTGAGTTTGGTGTGATTGAGGTTCCTTTGATGTTGAGGATGTTCTCAGGTTAACTCCGGCATAGATTGAATGGGGCATTAAGGTAACAAGTTCATCCCACTACTCGAGAAGACTTTTTGGGACTTGGGTTTTTTGACACACCAGGAAGATAGATTTCAGATTTAAAGCCAAATGTTTTGAATTGTAGGTCATGGTTCATAAAACTTCGCACGTTAGTTTAAGGTGTTATGAGATAGCGTGATTTTGAGTGGTTGGTATTTTCTTTTGACGATATGGGAAATCCTAAGGTGGGTAGTTTCACATATTTTATGTTCACATGTTAGTTATTTCTTGATAGAAAGACTTTGATGGGGTTGGAAGTATGCACAAGACTTTATAAAATCCATTGGTTTTTTGAAGAGTATTAGTGATAAGGTTTAAAGAACATGAATTCCTCATGTGGTTTGGGAATCAGGTTTCAGTTATTGATGCATCAACAGGAGAATCAAACCTCTTTTAAAGAGACAACTAGTTGTGGTTCAGATTATATTATTGGTTTAGTCTTAGTTTCCTCTTATGAATGAGATGAGTAGGTTTCCTATCTTGACATTGTCATGGATGCAATAATGTATCATCGGTTATACACCATGCTAAAGTTTAAAAGAAGTGGGGTTATTTTGTGATCTCTTTCTCTATTGTAAATTAGATGCATGGTTATTTAAGTTACACCTTAGTTTGTGTTGAGTCATTATGGTGTTAAAATATCCTAGAGAAGGATTCATCTGGTAATGTCACCAGATGTCGGGTAAGGAATTCGGGGTACATTATTGTGTCAACTGATGAATACATTGGGAATGAACGCTTGGCCATTCTGTTTTGGATGTGTTAGACATCTATGCTGGGAATCTTTGATAATGGTTATTAGGGTCTGGATTAGCCTATTTTCCCTTCTTTCATGATATATGTGGTCATAAATGGGATCATTTTAAACAACACATTGCCAGTTTAAGGGAGAGTGTGGTTTTTTTGTCAGTGATCTCTTTCAAGGAAAGTGTGTGCAGACAGTTAAATTCTAATACCCTCGGTGGGAAACACCAATGGACGAATGGATAAATATATGAGGATGAGATCAGGTATCTGGTTACATGGGGTTAGTGAAACACTGATTTGGTGTTTTGGGTTGGAGTTTGAGCTTTTTCTTGATTTTTAATGGATTAAGAACTTTGGACTTGTGAAATGTTAATGGTGTGTTGGTCTTTAGGAAACACAACATGATCGTTTGAACAAAACCTCAAGACCTATTTTGATTGGTTGATGTTTTCGTGGTTACTGAAGGCTTCTTGGGGATGATAAGTTTTAAGGTTTGTAGATTGTAAGAACCCATGTGTTTGATCTTGATGAATTTCTAAGGGAATTTGAATTTTTGGTAATTACTGTATGGGTCATTTTTAAAACTGAGCTTCAGAATGAAGTCCCTCAAGTTGGACCATTTAAAACTGATATTTTTTGGACTTTTTCAAAGGCCTGAGAACATTCCTGGGAAGCTCATGGAGTTCTGGGAGTTCCAGACTAGGACATGTAGTTTTTTATGAACCTAAAGAGGGTGTATGCTTGGCACATAGTCTTCCAAACCATGCATCACAAAGCAGTTAACTAGGCGGATTATTTCTAGGGGTATAGAGGCTTTCACGTGGCTTACTCATGGTTAGTCTAACCATCTAGGATAGCTGTGTGAATTGAGTTTTTTAAATAGAGGGGTGTCGCATGGTTGGTTCATGGTTTGCCAAACCGTGCGGCTTAACCATGTGTGGCACCAAGTTTATAGAGATTTGATTATTTAAAATTAAAATAAATTAATTTTTAAATAATTATATAACATCTCTCTCACCCCTTTCTCGTGATGCACCATCCCAAGGGGCTCTCCCCCTTCGGCGCACGACGAACCTTACCTTCTCCCTCCGTTCTTCAATTTTCCAACCAGATCTCTTATGGATTCTCCTTAGAAATTCCAAGGTAGGTTTTCTGCCCTCTCCTCTCTACGTTTCTTATTGTTTTTAGTCTCTCTGTCATTTTGGAAGGGGGAAGCCAAGCCTTGGGTTTGATAATGATTCATATTTTTTTTCTTATAGTTCTAGGTTGTGAAAAGGTTCTATCGGGACCCATTGGTCTATGTCCTGACAACTGCCTCTGAAGGCAAGATGGTTTGGGTGATTTCAGTCTACTAACATCATTTGGGATAAGTTTCTAAACCCCTAATTTGTCTCGCACCATTTTTTTAAGGTTTATTGGTGTTTATATGACCCGATGAAATTGTTGTCGGGTATTGCGATCATTTTACAAGTGCATGCATGCTTTCTTTCTGGGTATGAATATATATATATATATATATATATCTTCAGTGGGAATGTTCCCTCATGGCATGGGTAACATGTGAATCTGTTTAAGGATATATATATATATATATATGGAGGTGTGGGTGTGCGAGTATACTGGTGCTTGAGTTAGAAAGCTTGGTTATGCCATCTTTTGAAGTAGGGTCCCTAACCTTACTTTATTAAATTAATAATTCATTATTTATTATAGAATTATTTTTAATTAGTTGAATTGAATATTATGGAATGAGATTCATTTTGTGTTATAGGAATTTTTATAATATAAAATTAGGTTTTTTGTAATCAACCCCTTCATCAGATGTGAACTGCCTTCAAAATAAAAACATAGTGAGTGGACTATTTACGTTTCTCATCTTGTTGATATATGATTTTCCTATGATTTCCTAGTTAAAGGAAGTGGTTAAATTAAAGGAATATGATTTTCTTAGATAGGATAGTTATTTCCTCCTTTTCGGGATGACACACTTTAGTAAAATAGTTCTAGTGAGCTATAAAGGGAGATATGGATGATTGAATCCATGTGGTATGCTTGAGGGTAGTTGGTTGATTGAGTGGGAATATTCAATAGGTTGGCTTGAGTTGTTTAAATAGTTAAATAAACTATAATGTAAAATGGATAGATGAGTGGGTAAACTCATAGGATGTATTCAAATATGAAATGTCAACATGAGAGGGTATGATCGTTAGTTGACTTGTGATGATAAATGGTAAATGGTGAAATGTGGGTGGGTATAACCATGTAGCTTGTTTAATGGAAATGGAACCCATGAGTGGAATACTAATGTTATGTGTGTTATATGTAAGTGGGTATACTCACTAGATGAATTTCTATGTTTATAAGGGTGGATATACCCTTATGCTTATGTTTAATGCTTTGTTTTGATTTGTGATGAATGGGTGGGTAAACCCATGGTTTCTAATGAAATGAATTATATGAGATGGTATACTCATATGGAATGGAATTGTCAAATGGTTTATATGAGTGGGTATACTCATATGGTAAATGATTAATGAATTATATGAGTGGGTATACTCATATGGTAAATGTTGAATGGTTTATATGAGTGGGTATACTCATATGTTTTTTTGATAAATGGTTTGAAAAGAATGAATGGATTGATATATGACATGGAAGACTCTCCATAGATCTGAAACATAGTATTAGATTCCTTGGGTTGATTATTCCCCTTGGGTCTTGATTACATGGGTTTAATCGAGCCTCACTACCCCTTGGATCTGGCTTGCTTAGACTCGCTTTGGACATGTCGATACACATGATCATAGGACACCAACTAGTGCTTAGACTGAATTTTCATTGGGATTCCCATGGGACTTGATGTGTAACCCTTAGACGATTTCCTTGGATCTAACCCTACATTGTCTAGAATTATTATATGGATTCCTTGGATGAGTTCCTGGGATTTGTCTCTTTATGGTCTATACTTCATTATATTGAATGGTCATGAGGTATGACATACACTTGAATATATGTCTTGGCTATGGTAAATTACAATATCTTGTTATATGGAAAGGCCATGATGGTATGAAATGTTTGGATGAATGGTAAGGCTATGTTATTTATTTGTGCATTACTTATATCTTTGTTGTTGTAGGAGATTGACTAAATTTTGTAGGGAGCCTCGAGGGGATATTTGGGTATCAGTACGAGTATTTTAGATGTCAGGATAATTTTTTATTCATATTTACTACTTTAGTGTTTACATTCACAATTCATGTTTTGAAATTGAACGTGTTGGTTTGGTTGTGATGCCTTGGGTGTCGAAGTACTTTGATATTATCTCACACCCTACATGTGTACCATTTCTACCTGAGTAAACTATTCTTGCTTGTAGGGATATGGATCTATTCTTGTGTTATTTTCTCTTGTACCAAGGAATTATGAGCAAAGGACCAAGCTAGATCTTTTGATGCTTGTGGTGATTGCCTTTGGAATTTTCTGTATTTTATTCTTTCTTATACTAAAATGTAAAGCATGTTAAATTGTTTAATACTTTCATAAATTTATCATCATATACCATACATTCATTATAAAATTGTTGTTGGATCTTACCTATATTCAGTTTTTGTTGAGATTATTTTCCACTAATTTTATTATTTATTTATATTTCTTCCGTTGTTGTATGAGTTTTTCTATAAATTACTGGTACACACTCCATATATTAGGGTTGAGTCTCCCCAATGACTACCATTACACCCTCTCTTCTAGTCGGCATCCTTTGGCATGCGGTGAGACATTCTTGAGGCCATGTTATGACTAGTCTGGATACCAGTTTAGTGGTAAGTTGGGCTAGAACATTACACCACATTAGGTCATCTTGTGACATAAGATTTAAAATTCAGCACTTCATGGGTGGTATCCCATGGTTTTAAATTTTTTTAGTTTTTGTTTTCTAATTAAATATCTCTAACTTTTTTATGTTCCATATCTGAAGATACCTTGCCTACTTTTCAAGTGCCCAAATACTTAAATATCCTCAGATATATTTATGACTATTATTCACTAACATAAGGAGCTACAATGCTTGAACAACCCATTTCAATCACCCTTTTCATTATCACGAGCTATATATTATCTTGAACATAAATTATTATTTTATTATGTTTTATATTTTTATCTTGTTGGTTTGTTACTTTGATACAAGATTGATTGATTTTCAAAAATATGAATATTGAGAATCAAAAACATTGAGAAAAGATTCTATATAACAGGGGATTAATTGTATTAATTTCTTTATTTTTAATTTTTCCAAATTTATTTCAATGCTTCTACTGGTATGTGTTTTTATTTGTGGGAAATTAATTTTTTTATTTCTTTGTTTCATTCCATTTCTTTTCATAATATGATGGTCGTTTCAGCTATTAAGAGTTATTTGTGCTGAAAATGTGCATGTGCATGGTATTTTTTGTACTCTTTTGTAAATCATTATTGTATTCAAAATGTGTAAGAAATTTTCATTTCAAAATATCATGATCTAGTAAATTGTTTGGTTGTGGTCAATAGAATTATTTTTCATGTTTTTATTTTGTTTTTTGTGGAAAACTACTTTTTGAATGTGCCTGTAACACCTTAAAACATGAATATTTCACTACTGAATTGTAAATATTTTTGAGTTAAAATTTTCTTAAATGTTATTCCACCTTGAGATTCAACATTAGGCTTAATTATGGGGTTTTCATGTGGGGGAGAGGTATTTAATTATTCTTAATTATGTTCCAATGAGGGAACCATCAAAAGACCTTATTTTTTTGAAATTATCCTAATATCAACTTTTATATAGGAATTTATAGTGGTTCAATTTTTTTATTAAATATGTGGTTGTTTGTTCCACTTTGAAGATATTTAACATTATTACCTCATGGGATTGATTAGGAAAACTGTTTTCTTTTCCTCTAGAAAAAAATTTTATTTTTGGTAAATTTTTTGGATAATGTTATACAATCATTGTAGGAAGTAGACTTTTTAATTTAAATTAAATACATAATATAGAAATATATATGAATTATAAAATGAATGTATCGATCCCTATTGAACTCGTTATTCTTTTATTTTTTTATTAATTATTCATTAACTGGTTGCTGGGTTATTTATTCCATTAATAAATATATATTCCACCTAATTAAATGGTGTGTTTAATTATTATTATCTTTTAAATTATGTGAGTTTGTTCTCCTATAGGTAAATAGATGTTTGAACATTCAATTTGATAAAAATTAAAGTTTTATCAAATCTATTTAAAATAATATATGTCAATCTTATTGTAAAAAACTATCCAACATTGCGAAAAAGAAAATTATTTTAAGAGAGTGGCCATTTTTTTATTCTAGATATTCCATGAGGGAAAATATTTTTGAGAATAAAAAAAATTTGGAACCTCAATTTTTAAATTTCAAGATTAATTTTATTCAATTGAGTTTGATTGATGGATTTATATAGGAGAAGAAATGTGTTAAGAGTAAGGTAATTTTATTTAGCATGTATTTTATGTGTTTTCCTCATCATTTTTTTTTTGTTTTTACTATGCATTTATTATTACAACATTTATTTATTTGGTTATTTACAGTTTTATAATAAATTTATATCTAGATTAGAAAATTATTAGAAATATTGTTATTCATGTTGGTGCCCAAGGATATCATATTCATTGAACCCTTAAAAGAACCTTTATAAGAACCCTTATCAAAGAAATAACCTTTAATTTCAACATAATTCCACTGAGAATAAAATCATTATCTAATGAATTGAAGAGATATATTAGGCACACCTATCATAATAGTTATATTAGGCTAATCCTTAATTCATAAAAAATTTACAAGGTTTATAACAAGCCTAAAAACAAAAAATATTACATTTACATGATAAAAATCATAAAAATTTATCTTTTTAACCCAAAAGTAAAACATTTTCATATATTGATAAATCCATTACCTTTAAAACCCAATTATAAAAACTAAAATACAAAAAAATGTGAAATCAGGTTTTTCTTAGAATATACCATTTAATTTCATAATTTAATCCATTCATCAAATAAATTTTTTAGTGTTAATGAAATCCATCTACATCATATATGTTAAAATAGAACATCCTTTTTTTTCCTTTTGAAATGAAAATAAAAATGTTCTGTATAAAATAAATACAAATATTCCTTTTCAAAAGAATTTAAAGAAATTAAAAAGTTACATAAAACACTCTATATATTTCATTTATTTTCATATAAATAAATTCATAAAATTTTATTTAAAAATATGGTCATGAAATAAAAATATTTAGAAAATAATATCTAAGGTAAAGTGTCCCTTTCTTTGAGTCCGAATTGAATACTATGTACTTTATCTTTTGGAATAATAAAATTATGTTAATTATTTACTTTATTAATAGATTTTTATATTTATTTTTCGTTCTTTACTAATAATCATGTTATACTTAACTACTTAATTGATTATGTTTACTTTATAAATATTTTCATAATATTTGGTTCGTAAGTCCAAAATGAATTCTCTTGGTTGACATTGATCAAATAAATAAATATTATATGACATACATATTCTTAAATTGTGCAATTTCCATTTTTATATAGTAATTATACTTTTATTACTAACTTTTTATGATGGTTTTGAGAAATTAATTACATTATAATCATGGAGATGGTAGGTTGTACATATGCATGTGAAATGTTTCCATTTTTCTATAAACATGAGTTAAATTAGGTAAGTGTCATTTATTTTTTATTTATTTATAATTATATACTAAATTTAATATTATATATTTAAATACACTTATATATATACCATCATTGTGAAGAGTTAATGAAAAATAAAACACATCACTTCGTGGAGGTGGAAATCTGTATGTATGCATGAATAATGTTATCATTTTTCAACAGATAGAAGGGTAATTAAATTGATATAATATATTTAGAGAATTATAATTATGTCATGAATAAATTATTTGTGCATTAAATAAACCATTATAACCATATGTGAGAGGTGGTGATGGAAAAAATTACATAATTTCACAAGGCATTAATCTGTAGTGAACACAAACAATGGTTTCATTTCCCATTTTATAGAAGTTGAGATAGAAAAATTTATGACATTAATGTAATAAAATATAACTATATTAGAGATACTGAATCTATTATACTATAATGGATAGTATATTTTTTTTATTATCTAAAATAAAAAACACTTAGTTTAGTGTTTTATAACTTCTTCAAAAAACCTCTATAGATTTACACCATTGACCTCCTAAGGTGGATATTTTGACCAAATATTGACACCCAAACATGGTTATGGATTTTATGAGGGTATTGTTATAGTTATTTGATGATATAAGATTCTATTCAAGTGTTTAGAAAAGATAAAATGGGGTTCCTTTTATAAGTGGGTAAGAGGATACTCATGGATTTTTCAAAGGATTAAATTATATTAATAATACTAATCAAGAAAAATGGATTAAAAAGAAACATTTATGATTATTAAATTCAATAGGGTCTATATAATACTATAAAATAGGTTTTATAATTTTTATTTCATTTTAACCCTGATCTTTTTGTTTTTAAACCTACTAACTCATGTCAACTCTTGCCATGTTAACTGATTTATGTACCAATGTCAGTTTTCCTAAGGAACAAAATTGAAAGTATAATAATTAAAAAAATAAAAAATTTGATTCCAAATATGGATATAATTTTATAAAATTCAAATTTTATTAGTTTAATAAATTATATTTAAGATAATCAATCAAAATATGATGAAAAATAATTTTTCATGAAATTTATTTTACATATAAAATTTTTTTATACAAAATTAATTCATAATGTTTTTTATAATGAATATCATTAAATTTTTCAAAAAAAATTAACTAATAAAATTTTAAAAACAATTCAAAATATAACGTGACTTTCTAAATACTTGAAAAATAGTGAGTTTATATAAAAATCAGTATTTTGTATTATCTTCCCAAAAATAAAATTTTCATAAAATTTACAAAAATATACTTCTAAGATAATGTTACCTTGATTATATAAAAAATTAAGTTAAATCTTCGATATTAAAATTCTAATTTTTTTGAATAAGCCTTTTAAATAAAATTATATAATTTATATAAACAAATTAATAAAGAATAAAACTATTAAAATTTTTATTGGAAAATATCATAATATTATTATATTACATATACCAAAAAAAATATAATTTATGAATATTAATAAGAAGTAAAATATATTTACTATTAAAATTACCTAGGTTTTTACAATATTCCCCCTTTTGAAAGTTACAACCTCCCAATTTTATTTATCACTTAAATAATTATGGATATTTTTTCCTTAGCATTTTCTGATTCAGATGTTTTTTCTTCAATCAAATTTATTTTACAAAAAATAATAACCTATTGAATCATATTATTTTGTAAAATATATTATTTTTTTCCATAATATATATATATATATATATTATTCCTCATAAGTAAGTTTCTCTTCTAACTGAGCTACTTCAGATCTAAAAACATGGGATGCTTCTGGTATATATTTTAATAATAATGAAACATGAAACAAATCTTGTAACTGGGATAAAGTAAGAGGAAAATCCACTAAATAGGTAACTTATCCAAACTTAACTTAGATCTCATATGTTCTAATGAGTCGTGAACTTAAAATTACCTTTTTACAAAAACAAATAACATTTTCCCATAGAGATACTTTAAGAAAAAAATGTTATCTTACCATGAATGAAAGATATTTTCTTCGGTTATTAGCCTAATTTTTTTTGATGTTCTAAGTAATCATCATATATTGAAAAATATCATCACCTTATAAAACATTTCCTAAAAAATTATGGTTCTAATAACATTATTCCACCTACTTCTTCCTAATAATCTACAGTTTGACATCGCTTTTCATATAATGCCTCAAAAGGTGTCATCTGTATACTGGAATGGAAACTGTTATTACACAAAAATTAAACTAATTAAAGATTTGATCCCAAATTCCCTAGAAATAAAGTGATAAATCTTGAAGAGTGTCTTGTAATATATGAATTATTCTCTCTGAATATCCATAAGATTGAGGAAAAAATTTTGTATCAAAATTTAATTATTCACCCAAAGACTTCTAAATATATTTCTAAAAATTAAAATAAAACCATGATTCATGGATAGACAAAAACATGATGATAAATCCAATTAAACGGACATATCATTATGATACAGTCAATAATTATGATCTAAATACACAATATCTAAAATACGATGTAAATGGATAGATTTTGTGAATAGATCAACAATAATAGAAATTTTCTTATTACCTCGAGATTTCAAGGTCAATCCCTACATGAAATCTATAGATATGTTTTCCCTTTCTACTAGATCATTGTAAATTTCTAAATAAACCCCTTCTATAATTATTTAACTTGATTATAATTCAAAAATTTCATGTTAATGTCAGCAATATCTCTTTTAATTACAACCTAATAGTAATATTTTTAATGTTCTCTATACATCTTAGTGTTTTTGGGAAAAACAAAAAATAGAGAACTATGAGATTCACTCAATAATTATCTCTTTAATTAGGAATCATAAGGTTCACATTATTTTTTTCAAAATATAATAACACCTTATTCATCAGTATTAAAGTTTGGTTACTTACCCATCATGACTGATTCAACCTTTTTTGCTAAAACATGATCCTCCTTTTGAGATTTCTTAATTTTTTATAACCAAGATGATTACATTGACAAAAAGATAAAAATAGATGAAATTAAAGTATACATTATTTTTAGACTAACATTCACAAAATTATTTACCAATGGATCATGTTTTAAATGTTTTATAGTTATAGATGCATTAAATTGTATACATAAAGAATTATCAACTCTATTTTATTTTCATGGATGATAAATAATTGTATGATCAATAAGCTTAGTTAGATATAGACATATTCTCTATCTCATGTTGAAATATTTTTTACTGAATATATACTTCAAAATTTTCATATCGATATATATGCCAAAAATTACCGCATATAAATGATGTCTTTGTATTTTGAAATGAAACACTATAGATTCCAATTAAAATTCATGTGTAGGATAATTAAGGTGACGAGATTTAAATTATTTCAAAGAATAAGTAATTACCTAATTATTCTACATTATAACACAACCAAGTCACTTCAAAGAACCATTATATTATAAAAAAATAAACCATTTATGTTTGGTAGTTCCAAAACTAGATCATTCAATAAACTTGTTTTCAATTCCTATAAACATTCCTTATATTCTTCCTTCTATATGAATTCAAATCCTTTATTGAGTTGTCATTTTTAGAGGTCTAGATAATAGAGAAATGATTTCTAAAAACCTTCAGTATTGACCCACTAAACCAAGAAACCTTTTTATATTTGTGACATTAGTAGTTTTTGGAAACTATTACACCACATTAGTATTATCCAGATAAAAAATTATTCTATTTTTATTTATAATATGTCCAACTAATGAAATCTATCACAACCTGAATTCACATTTACTAAATTTTTCATTTAACTTATTTTCTATGATGTTTTTTAGAAAAACCCTGAAATATTTTTCATTATCATTATAACATTTAGAATATATTAGGTTAGCATCGATAATCATAACCACAAATTAATCCAATAACTCATAGAAAAATCTACCAATAAGGTCCATAAATACATTTGGAGAATTTTTTAACCCAACAGGACTAACTTCCAACTAATAATAACCATACTAGTTCAAAAGGCCATTTTTGTGATTTCATCCTCCTGGACCTTTAGCTGATGGTACTCAAAAATGAGATCTGCCATTGAAAAAAATAGATCTCCCTATAGCTATTCAAATAATTAAACTATATGTTGAAATATATAAATATTATTAAAAATGATGTTATTCACTGTTTTATAATTAATTAAAATCATCATTTGAGCATCTTTATTTTTAATAAATTTAATAGGATGACCCCATGTAGATGTGATAAGATGAATGAAACATCAATTAAAAAATGCTCTTAATTTCGTTTTGAATTCCAAAAGTTTTAGTCTATCCATTAGATTAGAAGTTCTTTTGTTAGCTTAACATCAGAATGTAAGTCAATAGTAAATTCAACCTTCATATATGGTATAATACCAAGAATTTCATTAGAAAATATTTTCATATATTTATTTACTACTAAATCATCACCAATTTGAATAGTATCATTCTTATCAATAATATATAAATGATAAATTCCATTTCCATCAATAATAAATTTCACAACTTCTTGATTTGTCATAATATGTATAAATTCATTCATTTATTAAAACCTAATCTCATTATAAATAAATATTTCATTATACTTTCTATCTTATAATGGTAAATAAAAAATCATCCATTCAAATAATAACATCAAGCACTATAGGTTCCAAGAGAACATGGTTTTTTGGTATAACCATTCCCATATAAAACAACAGGAAGAATCGTATAATTTTACTTTACAAAAATACTTATTCCATGTGTTCTTACTAAAAGTTATGGATTTATTTCTTGAGATAAAATTTTTAATTTACCAAAAAAATATCTCATAAATGAATGAATTTATAGACCCTAAATTAAACACAACATTGGAATAATTTGAGTAAATAATTAATATACATTACACCACATTACCAGAGGGTCGAACATCTATTGACGTAGTTACAAAGGATTTATCCACACCATTATTCTTGTGATGTTGATTAATTATATATTTTATTTCATTCTACAATCAAGTATTATCATAATGACCCATTTAATTGCAATTAAAACATATTAATATTATATTTCCAATATTTTCTAGATCATTACTATGATCCTTTTCATTGTGTTCATCATCCAAATGTCCAAACGTACCATATTGTAAACACATCCCATATTTTTTAAGACATTATATAGGTTGCATTTTATCACACCAATAATATTATGGAATATTTATTTTCTTACCATCAAATTTCCTTGATTGATGCTTCCCATTTTTGTATCACATGGACCACTTTTCCTCTAATTCCCATAGGATAAATAACTATTATAAATCTATATTTCTCCCTTCATGACTCATTGAATATGTTTTTCAAAATATTTAAATTCAATTGAAGCCAGTTCCCTTTGACATTAGGAATCAACCTTGAGTAAAAATGATTAATTGTACTTAGGATCCTAAATAAAATTTGGTGCATACCTTGATAATCTGGTGATGTTGAATCATAAAAGATAAGTAAATCTTTCTCCTTCAGCCTCAATTTTGATAATTTTTTTCCATCCTAAACTAAACATCCTTAAGAAAATATATATCAAGGAAAACGTTTTTCAATTAATACCATTATATGGAATCAATTTATTCACTTTAATTGATACTCTTAATAATTTATCACCACTAATAGATTTCACCATCAAAACTATAAATAGAAACAACTACATTTTTATGGTCTGAATAATCAATTGCATCTAATAGTTTATTCATGTATTTAACCCTTACTTATACATTCATAGGGTTGGACGATCCACCAAATGATTGTGGGTGATGTTTAATGAAAAGAACCACTATAGAAATTTTCCTATATTGTGAAGATAGTTTCTATCTCACATAAAATCTATTACCATTTATATCCTATGTTGACTAATCAATTATATAATTAAATTTCATAGTTCCAATTTCAACCATTTCAGGTTGCCTATTTGGAAGTATATTATCCTCTTGAGGCCTTCTTACTTTAGATTCCATGTTTCCTCTATAAAAACCCATTCAGAAAAGACATAGTTTAGATTAAGAAACATTTTAATCTTGAAATTATATATCAAGAAAAATATAAATTTTAATATATTAAGAGAACATACACACATTATCCTAACCTCTAAAATTAGATAAACCCTTCTTTAATACCAACTATAATGACTTAATCATTTTTTAAAACCAATAATTTCATTTTTAAATATAATTATTTTTCTTTTATTCACAAAGATCTTTTTTGAATTATAGTTTTATATTATTAAGTTAAAAATATTATGTATCAAACCCATACATTATATGTTGTAAAATTTCACTCATAATCAATTTTCTCATAATACATTATGTTAAAAACAAAATAAGTTTTATTTTTATAAAAAAAAGATCATGGTCTCCATGTGACTTCATAATTCTTCCAGTTTATCCTTAAAACCTATTAAAAACATTTGGAAACATGATATGAGAACTAAAATATCAGAGAGGGAGAAGTAAAAAGGTCGAAATAAACATGTTAGTCAATTTCAAAATAATGAGATCATAAAAGAGTTTTACCTTAACATAATAATCCATAAGCTCAAATAATCATTTACATAAACCTAAAATCAACTATAATGCACAAAATTTTTTATAAGACACCTTACATGAAAACATAAATGAAGAATAATTATCACTTGGATTTCATAGAAAATATGATAACCCTTGCAAAACATGTTTATAAAAACATACCTTTTGACCTAAAAGTACATAATCATTCCATTAAAACAAAATATCACTATACTAACTTGTGGAATTAATATATTTCCATTAAAACTCCTTATAAATCATTTAAAAGTCTTTTAGGTTCCTTATGACATCATATTCAAATATCTGTTATTAATTGAGTAGCTTATATGGTTAATTCCAAAATAATTATATAGAGAACATAATCGTTACCTAAGGCATTGGAGAGAAATTTTGGGCTCACCCATCATCATGGATATATTTGGCTCATCCATCATTTATAAAAGATTTAAAAGGACCACAAAATTATTTAATAAAATAAAATATTACACTTCCATCAACAAAATCATAACAAATATCCTTTTGAATCCATTAGTTAAACATTTTTAGATATTGATATATCCCTCTATATTAAATCCCAATTTTTAGAAATAAAATACCTAGAAAAAAAGGGAATGGTAGATTTTATTTGAATAAAAAATTTGTTCTAATAAATGAATCCAAACATAAAATAATGGATCTAGGGGTGACAGAATCTTTTGATGTCATATACATTAAAATAGAATAATTATTTACCATTTTTAAAGAATGTAAAAACGTTCCACATAAAATAAATAAAAATATTCATTTTGAAAACCTTTGAAAGAAATTAAAAAGTGACATAAAATATAAATTATAATTCATTTAGGTCTATATTAATATATTTATTGAAATGAATTTTAATAATATGTACATGGAAAAAAGGTTTAGAAAATAAACATTTAAAACATGGTGTTTAGGAAAAAAAATTATTATGATTAACTTGTCATGAATATTATTTATCTTCAAGAGTAATAGAATTATATTAATTAAATAATTAATTAACAACATATATCTTGTTTACTATTCCTTTCAATTAACTTATATCTATGTTATACTAAATTGACTAATTCATTATGTTTTCTTCAAACATTTTGAGGATATTTGTTTCATAAGTCAAAAATGACCTTGGTAGGTTTTTGTTGGTCAAATGTATCATGATTATATCCATTTTAGATTCTTAATCACATAATAATAATAATGTTTATACATTAATTAAATTTTTATGACCAACTATTTATTGTGATTAGGAAAAATGAATTATATTACAATCATGGATACAATAGGTCATACGGATGCAAGACTAACATTTAAATTTTTCAACAAACATGAAAGAAAGAATTTAAGTATCAATTTATCTTTCAAAATGTTTTATTATAAAATAAATATCAAATTACCTATTTAAATACACTTATATATATTTTATACATGTGAGGGAGTGAGGAAAAATGAATCATAGTGCTTCGTGGAGGTGGTAATCCATATGTACCTTTGAAGGATGTTATCATTTTTAAATGTATGGAAAGGTATGAATATAGATGAGATATTAACTTTATATAATTACAATTTCATTATTATTATCATTTATATATATATATATTAAATATTTTTTATAACTAGCCCTGATAAGTGTTTATAGAAAACAAATTACTTTGGTTCTCAAGGTAGTTGTCCCCTGTACACACGAACCATGGTTGTATAGCCCATTTAATGGAAGATAATATAGACAAAGTTTATTCCATAAACAAAATAAAAAAAATATGGTAGATACTAATATATAAATGGTTAATATAGGTTTTATGGTTGTAAAATAGAAAATAAATTAAAAACTCTTAATAAAGTGATTCATATCTTATTTGTACAACCACCTTAGGTTTACAAATTAGACATCCTAATATGGGTATTATGATCAACCTATGGACTCTATAACATGGAGATGGATTTTGTTCATTGTTTTTTGAAGGTATTTTCTATGATAATATGATATTTAAGAATGGATAAATTAGTATTAGGGGGTTTCCTTTTATAATAAGGGAAGATGACACAATTTGAATTTTTCAAAAGATATATTTTATTAATGTATTAATCAATAAAAAAGGCTCTAAAATGGAACTTTTACAAATATGATATGAAATAGGGTCTAAATATTTCCATAAAATTATATCTAAATAAGTTATTTAGTCATTTTATCCACTGAAATTTTAGTTTTATCCCTCTTAACTCATTTTAACTCTTACTGTGGTAACTGGAATTTTTACCAATGATACATTTCATAATAAAAAAAATTATACTTGTTAGTTTTTTGGAAATTATTATTTCAAATATGGATCCCATTTTAAAAAAAATCATTTCTATAAATGGAAGAAATTTAATTTAAAATAATCTTGCAAAACATGATGAAAAATGGTTTTCTGGAAAATTCATTTATCACAACCCGTCCAAGTTGGGCCGACGCCAAGACTCCTAAACCCCGCCTCCAATAGGCCAGGGGATGGTGACTAGCACCGAGTAGGTATATTACTAACATGGGAGGAATTTCCTAAGTACCTTTACACATACACACACATCTCCAAGCCCAAAATGCTGAAATGTAAAGAAAAACACTAGGGAACAAATATGCATGCATACAACTAAACCCAACCAACAAAGTACGATGGGAAGTAAAGTATTGAAAGTAAACTGGGCCAGAATAAAAGCCCTCCAAAAACAATAGTTTGAAAACTACAAAGTACAACCAGTAAACACAAAGAGGTACTGGGACTATTGCTCGTAGCCGTAAGAACACCTTGGCCAGTAGGGAACTCAAAAAAGCTCGGTCTTGTCCTGGTCCACCCTGGACTCTGTCAAAAGGCTTCTCATCTGCACAAGACACGAAACATGTGGGCAAAGCCCGTGCAGGGTTGAGTATAACAATACTCAGTAGAGGACCTCGAAAACCACAGAGCAATACACAAAGGAAATGCACAGTCAGCTCTACACGGTATATGTCTACTAAACATATAATAGGAGAACACAATCTAGATATACTAAAATCCCAAACCTATAGTCTAGGGACAAGTCACGCAACAGAATACCCCCACTAGGGATTCAGTTCGAAGGTTCCACAAAGCACTCACCTGGGAGAACTCACTCCATGATTCTGATAACTCCGATGACATTCGTCTGAGAAGTATTGTCCCTTGGGAAAGTTCATGAGAGATAGATGCACTCCTTCTGGGAGAACACACTCTTGAGTGGGTAAAAGATCACAATACACAGATGAGGATCACTCCCAAGGCCTTGGCAGATACCATGACTCATCTATAATTCACCTACTAGGTAGAGGATCGGCGCCCTATCGAAGTAGTCACGTTGATACCTGACTCTACCTAGGGTCAAAAATGGATAGAGGACCTCTCTTCGGTCCTCTTGGAGGGATACCTGACTCTATCTCAGAAAGTCCTGCTGAATGGATCATACTCTTGTAGTAGGAAATGATACATGACCTTCAGGGGAACGAGAAAAAGGGGCACTAACCCAAACGAAACATTTCCAAGATATAGTGGACAAGAATATCAAGCCATGTACTGAAAATTACACGGCCTGTAAAAGTGTCACATGTCGTGTCTTCTGACCCTGGGTACTACCCTTGTACTACAGCCCGTGTTGCAAGGCTGTTCATGTAAGAAATTCAGTACACTACATGTAGTATAGATCACACGCCATGTTCGAGTAACTGGGGTTGTCTCTGTGTACATGGTCGTGTGCCCGTACATGGCTTTATCCCATGTGTGCCATCCCATATAACCGGTACACGAGGTAACCTGTGTACCTAGCCTAGTCTGGCCATGTGGTGGAGTACACGGCTATGTACTCCATCCCGTGTCCATGTATCACTCGAGATACACAACGAGTCCCATGTAAGGGCCCATACTCCTTGTTCCTCAGAGAACATGCCATGTCATCGCTTCGTGCCTCGTGAAACACTAGGTGCTACGGAGCCGATACCACATGGCGTGTTCTTTGGGAATACACATTGTCTTCTTAGGAAATTTATAGAACTGATGTTATTCATTTCCACACCTTAGAGCTCCTCAGATCCTCGATCTGGTCATTTGATTGTTGTGAAACTGAAGGGTTGACGTCGCCCGATCATTATGAATCTAATATTGTCGGTCTCGGGCCTCCAATTAGCCCCCAAAAAGGTTTTTTGATCATCCGTGCGAAGAATGGCCGAAGAACGATTATTCCCGAACCGTGTTGATTTTTCTATCACCATCGTCGTCACACATCTGCTAGGTCGCCACTATGTCAGATCTTCATTTTGGGATCCTTGCATCACAAAACAGATGTGCAACGATCTATTGTTCATCGCCCCATGAAGAACGTGAAGAACGTGAGAGAAAAGAAAGGGGAAAGAAATCCAAAATCAAATTGAGCAACGAACCTTCACCATCATTCGTCAAAGCGTTGATATGCTTCTGTTAGTAGGATCAATTGGAGTATAATCAAAACATTAATCTAACATGAGTTATTTCCTTGAGATAAATCTCAAAAAAAATCTCCTGCAAAAACGTATGAATCCACGGATAAACATGTTCATGGGTTGACCCGTTTTCGTCATCTAATCTAAGAATGGGGAAGAATAATTAAAATAACAACCCCTACTTCGATCCGGTTGAAGAACGATCGTTGCGTCGTGTTCGTTGGCGAGGTTCGTCGGATCTGAGATTTGTCGTCATCGTCCGCCAACGGGTTATCCTCCAAAGCTCGAAGATCCTCTCTCTCAATTATCAGGGTAATGAGGCTAACCCTTCAAATTTTCCATAATCAGGTATTTAAAAAGGGAGTAATTAGTTCATTGTGAAAAAAGGAAGCTTTTAAATAAAATAAATTATTATTTTATTTTATTTTCATTAAACGTCCAAAAACTAACTCTCACAGTTGACCCGTGTTGATCAATGTTAGGCCTCACCTAAGGTAAATTCATTTATCTGAACGCAATAGTACCCTCATATTTCTGATTTGGGCACCCATTTAAAAGATATTCCACTTTTATAGAAAAACTGCTCACATGCGCTGTTTAAAATTTTAATTTATTTCAAACATTTATTCTGGGCACTTCGAGCCTCGGAATCGTACGCCGTCGAAAGGTCTAGTCTCAAAATAATTGCATAGAATATTTAAAAAAATAATACATAGAAAATTTGAGACATAAAATTTTTTATGCATAAAAAAATTATACCCAATTAAAGAATAATGTTGATTATAACGACATTAATTGGATTATATTTAATAAAAAGTAACTAATATCATTTTAAAACAAATATAATATATAACATTACTTTTTAATACTTGAAAAATGAAATTTTCTTAAAAATAATTATTTTATACTATTCCCACAAAAATCATCTTTTTATAGAAAATTAAAAAAATCACACTAATATAATTTTTTCATTGCTGATATAAAAAAGAAAAGTTCATTTATTTAAATAAAAAATAAAAAAATTAAAATCATGGTTTTATATAAAACCATATAATATATGAAAATAAATTTGGTAATAATAAAACTATTACCTTTTTATTGTAAAATTACTTAATAATATAATGGTGAATATTACTCAATAAAATATAATTAATTAATATAAAAAGTAATGAAATTGATTTAGTATTAAAATTAACTAGGTTGTTACACTTTTGGACTGACAATTTCTATTATAGTATTTATGGCCTTGATGCACCAATTATTCCATTAACAATTGGAATCCATTATTGTCATGTTTGTAGATGATATATTATTCTATTAAAGTACAAAAGAGGATAGTGCATAATATTTAATAGTTTTTCTTTCATTCGTTCATGTGTACCATCTCTATTATGAATTTCATAAATATCACTTCTGAATCTGAGATGTCATATTCCTATGGATTCTAGTGTCTTAACATGGAATTGTGGTCAAGATTAAGAGGAATAAGGTCGATATTTCATTGGAGGGACAATGAAATTTATTTGGTATACTCATATTCATAGTATTATAAGGTTATTATCATCTTTTTATTCAATATTTCAAAAATACTTCACCCCCTTTGTTCATTCTCACTTGAATGAGAGTAATTTTTTTGTGGGGTTAACATTGTCAATCCACCTTTGAAGAATTAATGAATCTCCTGAAATGAAAATGTATCTTGATTTTACCAGAAGACTTAAAATGATATTTTGTTTCATATGATGCTTCAAGAATGGTCATTTGTTGTGTCCTAATATAGGATGATCATATGGTGTCTTATGATGTCACGAACCGTCCCCCAGGGCCCTTGTTGTGACTACCCCAATCTTGCCTCCCAAAGTCCAAGGGTTGGAGACAAGCACCGAAGGCATTATCCCTTGAGTGGGGGGAATTTTCCTAAGTACATATACGCACGCGCGCACACACAACCACATCCCAAATAGCTGGAAAGGAAAACATGATTGCCACCAAACAACCACTGAGTAAAGTTACAAGTTTTAATTAAAATGGGTCAGAATACAAACCCAACAAAAGACAAACTGAAAATAGGAAAGTATAAAAGATCCCTGTAATAGGTTCTTAGAAGACCCCACCTGAAGGGTAGGCAAGGAGTGCAAATCGAAAGATGTTGAAGTAAGTCTTACCTATCGTATCTCATTGGGAACCGCCTAGTCCCGGGCTACTGAGGTCTCTATCAAATCACATGTCCTCTACACCAAACACAACATGTGTGGGAAAAGCCTGTGCATGAGTGAGTAAAACAATACTCATTAAGGGACCCTGAAACCACAATGATAATTCACAAGATAAAGACCACAAATAAAAGTACAGTCAGCTCTACTCATGTATATGCCCATACATATACCATGAACATCCAGATATACTCATCTTAGCCACTAAGAAACATGAGGTCCCAACCTCATATCCAGCATCAGGATTCTCAACGAAGGCTCAAGTCATAACACACAAACCATGAGATCACACTCTATGAGCTCAACCATCTCTGGTGGCACCCGTCTGAGAGATACACTCCATCAGTAACATTCTATGAGGTCCAACTCTAGTGCCTAACACAAGAGGTCTAGTCATCATAGGCTTGCTCCCAATGTAATACTAGGGAAACCCAAGTGAGGAGGCCTACCCCTCGCCACTACATAGAGTTGAGGGAGCACTACTCCAAACTATCCTTCAATACCCCAGTCGCTCTTGTAGGGAGTGGACCGCACCTCATTTTGGCAAGATAGCACTTTCTCCTACTTGGGTATCGATCTCTTTAAGTGGAGGGGCCCGCTCCTCGTATATGTGTTCTATAGTCGAAGGAGATTCAACTTCTATAGAGTAAATTCTCCTTATCACTACTTAGAGATGGGGGAGTACTACTCCGTAAGTGAGGACTCGCTTCCTAGTTCCAACAGGGGAGTACTTCTCATGAAGGACATGCATCTTGTTATGACAGGGGAGTACTACTTCATATATCGAGGACCCAAACCCTACCATGTAGGGGATTACTACCCAGTTACTAGAAGACCCACACCATATTACTAGGGGAGCACTAATGCTATCTGTTTATTCACTATGGGGGGAACGCACCCAAGTATGTTAGGGGAGTACTAACCCTAGTAAAGAGGACCCACTCCATGGTATGACAGGGGAGTACCGACTCTACCGTAACAATTCATAGGGAGGACCCGCACCCTGGAACGACAGGGGAGTAATAACTCTAATGTTAGAGAACCCGCTTTCTAGTCCCACAGGGGAGTATCTACTCGTCCTTCACAAATATCTCTGAGAACCCGCACCATAGTCCTCCAGGGAAGTAACACCCCTAGAGGAAACTACCTGAAGGAAACGAACCTACACCCATGATTTGGGGAGTTTCGTATCTACCTAATCATAGGAATAATAAGTACCCATTCCTGGAGTTTTTGATGGTGTAACCATCCTAGAATATCTTCAAAAGAACTACACCGACTCCGCTCAAAGTTTTCTTGTATCGAGAGGTCATGATATTCAAATCAATATGTCATCCTCTAACTTTATCTCAAAAACTCACTTAGAGTATCTCAAGAGGACCTTCTCATCACAATGTTCCCAAACTCCGAAAACGGGATGCCAATTGGGCACCTGGTCTGAAATATATTTGGATTTTATTAGACAGGGGCCAATTGTGTCTGGGCTCGGTCCGACCTAGTCAGACTGACCCAACCAACTAGGCCTAGGGGTCCTACATAACCCGACCTGGGTCAACCAACCCGACCTGACCCAGTTTGGGTCTAGGCCATCCCAGTCTAACCAGGTCCCCAGGTTAGGACCATTAGGACTTACTATACCCAACATGATTAGTCTGTCGGACTAGCCATCCAGGTCACCCAGTGACCCAGTTCCATCCGGCCCAGCCCTCAAAATTAGGGTTGGTCCTTTCCTAGTCAGAGCTACCTAGAGGAATAATTTTATCCCACTATCCTCAGCTGTAAAAGAGGGCATACTTTTGTTAAAGCCTAGCCCACACAGCGATTCAGTCTCCTCCAACCTGGATGCGGTAGAGCCATGTCTGTCTTGTACCATGCGGCGCTAGCTGGCACCTCCTCCTTGTCAATCGGTCTGCTCGCACATACCAGGTTTTTCAGTGTGACCCACAGCTTGCGGTGGGTCTAGGACATGTTGTGGCCTGATCCGAGACTCCTTCACATTATCATCCATGGTGTCGCACCGTTCTATTGAAATAACTTCAGCAGACAAGTGGACGTGCTTCAGTGGTACGTTCTTTGATCCAGAGGGTGTTCTGGAGCCCTCGGGTTTTGTTCTTCATCACCTAGGATTTAAATCTTCATTGTGATCCCTTCCACTAGAAAGCGGTTGATCAGTGATATCTCCCAAACCACCTCAATATATTCTTCTTCAATGTCATCCCACTTCCGTCATGTCGTATCCATTTCAGATACTATATGTGTGATCGTTGCTCTAAGAATGGTTGCACAACGACCAACCATTCGCCAAATTGTAAAGAACATCATGTAAAAAGAGGAGAAGAAATCCATATCAACCAAAGTGAGGAACGAACCTTCACTGTTGTTCATTACAGTGTTAATCCACCCATGTTAGAAGGATTAAATGGAGAAAATAAAATATAATAAAAACATGAACATATTAATTCCCCAAAGTTAAACCCGATAAAAATAAATCTCGCAAGAATGAGCAATCCTCAGGTCAACCAATTTGTGTGTCGATCCACCTTTATCATTTAAAACCAATAATGGGGAAAGAATGGAATTAAATAACAACCCCTACATGGTGAAGGTCTATTTGTGGGAAGGATCCATTGCTAAAGGTGATCAGTTCGCAAAGTTCCTCAATCTGTCATCGAGGAAGCGATATCACAAAGAGGAGGAGGAATGATCAAGGTCATTAGCGATCATCGTTCTTCATTTTTCATTCATCAACGGTGATCCTATAGAGGTTATGAGGGTTTCTTCCAACATTCCAACAATGAACCCCCCTGATCAAAACATTAAAGGTGGAAATGTATTTCTATTGTTGTTGTGTTGTATCATCGTTACCCTATTTCATTGTTGAAAAAGCATTATCGGTTTTGCTAAGTTACAAAGCCATTTTGCCGTAACAATTTTAAAACACAAAATAAAATAAAATATCAACTTTATTTTATTTTAACTTTCCTTAAAATGTTTGAAAATTAACTTTTTTTGGTCGACCCATTTCGGTTCTGGTTAGGTCCATTCTTAGGCAATGTCTCCATTCCAGATGCAATGGTTCCCTCATATTTTTCAATCTAGGCACCTGTTTATAAGTTTCAAAAACCATGCACATGTACCATTTTAATTATCTTAAAAAATATCAAAAACTATATTTCACCCTCGACCTGCACCGGTCAAGGATAAGCTCTGCCTAAGGGTATCACGTCATCCCGATCTTAATGGTACTCTCAGATTTCTAATCTGAGTTACCGTTTAGGAGTTATAAGGAATTAAAAATAAATTAATTTTTAAATAATTATTTTATTTATGGAGAAAAACTAACTTCCACTATTGGCCCATTCCGGCCAACATTGGGCCTTTTCTAGGTGAATCCTGATGCTATGAGTTCAACAATGACCTCCAATTTTTGATCTGGCCACTAGTTTAAAGGTTAGAAAAACCACTCGCATGTTTATTTAAATAATCTTTAAAATAGTTTGAAAAAAGATCACGACCACTCCAGGCCCCAAAATTATGTGTTGTCCTAGAGTCTAGTCTCTAAATAATCCCATTAATTTAAAAATATCATGGAATTCATGGGTATTAAATTAATCCCTATTATAGTTATTTACATACTCATAAGAAAAAACCTACACTCAAGGGAATAAAAATGAGTTCACTAAGGGTCAATGTGATTCTCACAAGCACGCACTTCGAGGAACCACTGAAATCGACCACTCTCATGTCCACATTCTTCTAGGTCAACGTCCTACATTAACAGGCACATGTATCCTTAGTTGCATTAAATGGGAAAGCACCAAGCACTATGGTCTATCTGCAGTCATGGGGTCTAGCGGATCACCTCCACACCAACCTAATGCAGATACAAATATAACCCCCAGTTCACATCCACCCTTGGATGATCCTTTCTAAAGCCTCCACAAGCGTTATGCATTCAAGTTTGACACTGAACACAGAGGTTTATTTATAAATGAAATTGGTATGGACATAAGAGAACACTAGGTCATAATAGGCCCTCAATCTAAAACCTCTGGTAGCCACACAACTTGCCGAAATAGGAACATTGTCACACTCACTAGTGGCATCCCAGCTCAGAATAGATGGTAAGTCATTATCTCATACTATGGAAAACATCACAAGGGTCTAAATTTTCCACCATAGAATGATCCCAAGCATGAATTTTTACAAGATTCTACCTCGTGTTTCCCAGGATTCCCTTTTATTATAAAAGAAAACCCTTTTTCATCATCATAGACACACCACATCCTTTGTCTACTACAGTCAATCCGGGTATGAATGGTAATAGTCTATACCATGAATGATATCGTAAGGCCTTGACTCCATGACTAAGAGATCCCCACCACAACTCTCACATCCAAGAGTCGGGTCACACTATCAGTGCTAGTGTGTGATCTACAAGTATTATCTAGTAGAAGTCTCTAAGAATGAGGGGCAAGTCCACAGTCCAACCGGAACCTCAAAGTCTCAAATAGAACTCATGGAAAAAGGATAATGACTATCACATGTGTATATTAAAATGACAGCCAAAAGAAAAGACCCAGATCATACCTCAAATCTCTCATGGAGCTTCTTGGTCATAATCCATGATAGCATGTAGTTGTCCTCACCCACATCCTCTAGCTCCCTGAGCCTGGAGAAGACCACTTGGGGGTAGTAATGGAAAAGATACAAATTGCATCCCACCTCCTATTTCTAAACCAACTCCTCTACCTCGCCCACCATTTTTTTGAACTCCTTACTTCAAGCATTGCCTCTTCCAAGGCGGTTCGACAACCGGCTCCCTCTCAGTGGCACAATGGGTTAAACAATCTCTAGAGAGATACCCCCAGTCGTTCCAATCATAACATCACCTCTCTTAGGGATGAACTTCTCATTGGCGCTACTCTTTTTTCACATACCTACATGTATATGTTTGAGCATGGGTATGCCTCTTATGTCATGATCACGTCTCCTTTAATCTACTAGATTCAGCAGAATCCTCTATCTCGTGACCCTTTCCATAGGTCACATCCATCTGCTCCTCCTCTTTGAAACTCTCAACCACAAGGGTTCGCTCCAGTACCCCAACATGTGTTGGAAAGCTATGAAGTATCACCAATGCCCAGATCTCCTGGCGTAGTCCCTGCTCAAAGGTTTGACCCCTGAAGTAATGGTCCCACACCAAATCCAGAGAGTAATGAGAAAGATCCATGAATCTTGATAAATACTCTACTACCATCATGTTACCCTTACATAGGTGCAACAACTTCGGTATATGCACAAAGCCTAACATCGCTAGAAAGAAATCCTCCCTGAAGAGGTGCTCAAAGTCTATCCAAGTGAGGGTCATCTCATCATGCATCTAGATCTTGTAGCTCCATCATCTCCCTGTCGAGCCCTAAATAAGTCTTGTGGACAATATTTCCATCTATTCAAGAGGAATCCTCATTAGGCAGAAGGCTCATGTAACTTCCTCGAGTCAATCCTCAGCCACTAGGGGTTAGTATCACCCTTGAACCTAGGAGTTCTCTGCCTATGGAACTCATGTAGTACACTCATCCAGTGTGCATCTTCTACTAGTATCACTGGTAGCAACTGCTAATCGGAAGATGGGTGAACCAGTGGTGCACTACCTTGGTAGAGATATCTCTAGTACTGGTCCCTGTACTGACGCCTCATCACTCGACGGACCATCCTCATGGTCTGGTCTTGGAATCTTGATTGGCAATCTGCATAGTGGCATCCATATATGTATCAAGATGAACCACAATTAAATATTATATCTAGAGAGCTGACTTGATAAGGAAATGGAAAGCACAACCCATTCCTATATGATGCATGTACCATTCGTTTCCTAACGACTAGTGTCATAATGTACCGAGTTGAAAAAGTAGGTTATCAGAGTTCCAGTGAATGGATACGTCGGCCGCCACACCAAAACTAAAACCATTGTCCTGAGAGTTGAACTCCAAACATCTTAACATCGTCGTGATTCAACCCAACCCAAATCTCAAAAATTCTTGGTCCATAGGTAGAATCGAATATCCCTATGATAAAAATTTGTCATGACCCGTCCCTTGAGGCCCATTCTATGATAACCCCATGCTTTCCTCCCAAAGGTCAGAGGCTAGTGACTAGAACCAAAATCATTATCCCATGAGTGGGAGTCATTTTCATGATTACCTATATGCACTCACACACACAAAACCACATACCAAACAGATGGAAAGGAAAAAATGCTTTCCACTAAACAACCAATGAGCAAAGGTACAAGTTGTTGTTGTACCTCTCGTTCCCCTCGTTGTTTGATTTTCATGATCACAATCACCTTATTATTTGTCTAACTTTGTTTTTAAGTGTTGTGAATGATAGGAAAAAGATTGTCAAAGGATTGGCCCAAGAAAGTTGGCAAAATGGACTGAATTGCAGTCCACCGGCCAACCGGTGTGATAGCACCGGCCAGCCGGTGGACCTGGCAGAGGCATTGCCCACTGCCAGGTTCCACCGGTCAGCCGGTGGCTCTGTCACCGGCCAGCCGGTGGCACCCAGATGAATAGTGAGACCTACTGTCTCACCACCGGCCAGCCGGTGGCCTTCTCACCGGCCAGCCGGTGGCTCCTGGGCAGAAGCACTTCTCAACATCCAAGGCACCGGCCAGCCGGTGGAGCTGTACCGGCCAGCCGGTAGCCCAGTCAAACTAGCCGTTGGGTTTGACCAGTCAACCTTCTTTTGGCCTCCAACGGCTCCGAGGCCTTCTCCAACGGCTCCGAAGGCCCCCAATGGGTTCCATGCATATAAATAAAGGCCAAGGAAGCCCCGGTCACCTACCGGAACTAAAATCAAGCCCAAGGACACTTTGTTGATCATTCGGCAATCCTCCGGCGAGACACCTCAAGGAACCCCAAGTGCTCCATCCAATTCCACATCCAAGAGCACCACCAAAGAAGCTTGGAAGCGGCCTTCAAACATCATCAATCAATCAAAGGCGCCCAAGGCTTCTCCAATTACGGGTTTTATCGTATTTATCTTTTTGAGCTTAAAATTGGGTTTGTGCCTACAAACCCCAAACTTTTCTCATCCCCTCTTTCTTTTGGGTTTCACATCACCACTAAGGTGTGAAGAGGTTTCTTCAAGCCTTTCCTTTTAAAAGGCTTGTGTCATAGGTGAGCTAGCCTTCACCTGTAAGAAGGCTAGTGGGTTCTTGCTAAACCATTGAAAGCAAGTGGGTTCTTGCTAAACCAATAAAAGAAAGCTGTAATAGGTCCAAGTGCTACCTCAAAGCCTAGTGGGTTTCTTGCTAAAACCATTGAAAAGCAAGCGGTAGGAATCTCTCAACGGTTGAGTTGGGAGCGGAGACGTAGGCCGGGTTTTTGGACGAACTCCATTAACAATTGCTTGTGTGATTGCCTCTTTATTTCCGCTGCACTTTCAACTTTGATTTTAATTTGTTAATCATTTTTAAAAGGCAATTCACCCCCCCTCTTGCCATCATTCCCTCGTTTTTCTCCGCCCAACATTTGGTATCAGAGGAAACTTTGAGTAATACCCTAACCCGGTTTCAAATTTAAGATCCATTTAGATGGCATCAACCTCTTTCGCCCCCGAGGGCTACTCATTGGGTCGTGCTCCATTTTTTGATGGGACCGACTATAATTATTGGAAAACCCGCATGACTACCTTTCTTAGAAGCATAGGATATCCTATTTACAAAATTGTCATGCAAGGTTATTCTTTGTCTTCCCCCGACGAATCCAAATGGACCCCCGCCGATATTAAGAATTTTGAGCTTGATGGAAAAGCCATGAATGCTCTTCATTGCGGGTTAGATAGAAATGAATTTAATCGTGTATCCACTTGCACCACTTCACATGAAATATGGAAGCTTTTAGAAGTGACCCATGAAGGCACTAATAAAGTCAAAGATACTAGATTAGACATGTATAGACAAGATTTTGAAATCTTTTCAATGCATCCACATGAATCTATTTCCAATATGTTTACTCGCTTTACTGACGTGTGCAATGGTAGAAAATCTCTTGGTGATGATGTTTCAGCTGAAGCAATGGTCAAGAAGATCTTATGGGTCCTTCCGAGCTCATGGGCACCAAAGGTGACGGCGATCCAAGAAGCTAAGGACGTCAAAAATATGCCGGTAGAGGAGCTCATCAGATCCCTAATGACGTACGAGATCACGATGAGGAGGAAAGCTCAAAAGGAGGGCACACCAATCAAGACACCAAAGAACATTTCCCTCAAGGTTCAAAAAGAAGTAAGCTCCTCATCATCCTTATCTTCCTCATCTCCTTCATCATCAAGCGGCGATTCGGAAATGGAGAATCTCGCCCGCCAAATGCACAAGTTTATGAAGAAGCACAAGAAGAAGAAGAAATCTCGCAAGGCGCGAAAGCAAGAACCCACCGCAAGATCCGAGCCCAAGGTAAAATGCTACGGGTGCGGCAAAAAGGGCCATTACAAGCCCGATTGCCCACTCAACAAAAAACGGGCCACGCCAAAGGAAAAAGGAAAGAAAAAGGTCCTCAAGGCGACATGGAGTGACACCTCATCATCCTCCTCCTCCTCCTCCTCAAGCGACCAAGGTACAAAATGCCTAATGGAAAAACATGAGGTAACATCTTCCGACTCCTCCTCCTCTTGTTCTTCAAATTCAAATTCTTTCAATCATATGTCTTATGAAGAACTCCAACATGCTAGAGACCAACTTGAAAATGGTTTTCATGCTTTATCGTCAAAATTTGTTGCTTTAAAAAAGTCTTTCAAAAAACTCTCCTCCGAAAAAGAACAACTTCTCAAAGAGAAGGAGGAGATGTCCCTCAAAATCCAAAATTTTCCCGATGTTGATTCTTTAGAATCAACCATTAAAGACCTAAGAGAATCCTTAGCCAAGTTCACCCAAGGTGAACAAAATTTGACCAAATTATTGGGTTCTCAAAGGGTTTCTAGGACCACTCAAGGGCTTGGCTATACCAACCAAGCCTCCTCCTCCCATGCACCCACTGTTTTTGTTAGGGGGAGCTCGAGTTTTAAATTTTGTAATTATTGTAAGAAACCCGGGCATCTCATTTACGAGTGTGATTGCAAAAATGCCCGGTACGACCAACCCAAATCTATTTTTTATTCCGAAGAATTTTATAGGAGAAGACCCGCTATGAGACAAGTGTGGATTGAAAATTCTCTATTAGCGAGTCTCTCCGGCCCAAAATTTATTTCGGTTTCAAAAACCTCTCCCCGGTGATTTATTGTTTTTATTTAGGGGGAGTTAGGATCTTTTAAGCCTTTTTGTGTATTCAAATTTTTTCATTTCAAACTCAACACTTGGTATCAAAACTCTCAATTCAAACTGTTTTTCAATCTTTCAAATTCCAAAATTTCAATTGATTTTCAAATCTCAAACCTTGTTTCAAATCTTTCTTTTTCAACACTTGGTTTCAATTTTCAATCAGATTTTTCAATTCAAAATTTTCTATTCAATTTTCATTCAAAACTTTCAATTCAAACTGTTATTCAAATTTTTCAATTCAATTTTCAAAAATTCCAATTGATTTAAAAATCTTGATTTTCAATTTTCCCTCAATCAAGTTTTATGCCCCACGCTATTTTGATAATCACAAAGGGGGAGAAATTTCTTGATTGATTGGGGGAGAATCCTTTTCATCGTGCTTAGAATTTCCTTTCAATTTCAGTATTTTACATTAATTGGTTTTGGTGATTGTGATCATCAAAATAGGGGGAGATTGTTGTACCTCTCGTTCCCCTCGTTGTTTGATTTTCATGATCACAATCACCTTATTATTTGTCTAACTTTGTTTTTAAGTGTTGTGAATGATAGGCAAAAGATTGCCAAAGGATTGGCCCAAGAAAGTTGGCAAAATGGACTGAATTGCAGTCCACCGGCCAACCGGTGTGATAGCACCGGCCAGCCGGTGGACCTGGCAGAGGCATTGCCCACTGCCAGGTTCCACCGGTCAGCCGGTGGCTCTGTCACCGGCCAGCCGGTGGCACCCATATGAATAGTGATACCTACTGTCTCACCACCGGCCAGCCGGTGGCCTTCTCACCGGCCAGCCGGTGGCTCCTGGGCAGAAGCACTTCTCAACATCCAAGGCACCGGCCAGCCGGTGGAGCTGTACCGGCCAGCCGGTAGCCCAGTCAAACTAGCCGTTGGGTTTGACCAGTCAACCTTCTTTTGGCCTCCAACGGCTCCGAGGCCTTCTCCAACGGCTCCGAAGGCCCCCAATGGGTTCCATGCCTATAAATAAAGGCCAAGGAAGCCCTGGTCACCTACCGGAACTAAAATCAAGCCCAAGGACACTTTGTTGATCATTCGGCAATCCTCCGGCGAGACACCTCAAGGAACCCCAAGTGCTCCATCCAATTCCACATCCAAGAGCACCACCAAAGAAGCTTGGAAGCGGCCTTCAAACATCATCAATCAATCAAAGGCGCCCAAGGCTTCTCCAATTACGGGTTTTATCGTATTTATCTTTTTGAGCTTAAAATTGGGTTTGTGCCTACAAACCCCAAACTTTTCTCATCCCCTCTTTCTTTTGGGTTTCACATCACCACTAAGGTGTGAAGAGGTTTCTTCAAGCCTTTCCTTTTAAAAGGCTTGTGTCATAGGTGAGCTAGCCTTCACCTGTAAGAAGGCTAGTGGGTTCTTGCTAAACCATTGAAAGCAAGTGGGTTCTTGCTAAACCAATAAAAGAAAGTTGTAATAGGTCCTAGTGCTACCTCAAAGCCTAGTGGGTTTCTTGCTAAAACCATTGAAAAGAAAGCGGTAGGAATCTCTCAACGGTTGAGTTGGGAGCGGAGACGTAGGCCGGGTTTTTGGCCGAACTCCGTTAACAATTGCTTGTGTGATTGCCTCTTTATTTCCACTACACTTTCAACTTTGATTTTAATTTGTTAATCATTTTTTAAAAGGCAATTCACCCCCCCTCTTGCCATCATTCCTTCGTTTTTCTCCGCCCAAC
Organism: Viscum album; assembly: GCA_963277665.1. Taxonomy (NCBI): domain Eukaryota; kingdom Viridiplantae; phylum Streptophyta; class Magnoliopsida; order Santalales; family Viscaceae; genus Viscum; species Viscum album. The sequence goes on along the minus strand of OY728142.1, from coordinate 2,038,450,612 downwards.
ATTTGGTATCAGAGGAAACTTTGAGTAATACCCTAACCCGGTTTCAAATTTAAGATCCATTTAGATGGCATCAACCTCTTTCGCCCCTGAGGGCTACTCATTGGGTCGTGCTCCATTTTTTGATGGGACCGACTATAATTATTGGAAAACCCGCATGACTACCTTTCTTAGAAGCATAGGATATCCTATTTACAAAATTGTCATGCAAGGTTATTCTTTGTCTTCCCCCGACGAATCCAAATGGACCCCCGCCGATATTAAGAATTTTGAGCTTGATGGCAAAGCCATGAATGCTCTTCATTGCGGGTTAGATAGAAATGAATTTAATCGTGTATCCACTTCCACCACTTCACATGAAATATGGAAGCTTTTAGAAGTGACCCATGAAGGCACTAATAAAGTCAAAGATACTAGATTAGACATGTATAGACAAGATTTTGAAATCTTTTCAATGCATCCACATGAATCTATTTCCAATATGTTTACTCGCTTTACTGACGTGTGCAATGGTAGAAAATCTCTTGGTGATGATGTTTCAGCTGAAGCAATGGTCAAGAAGATCTTATGGGTCCTTCCGAGCTCATGGGCACCAAAGGTGACGGCGATCCAAGAAGCTAAGGACGTCAAAAATATGCCGGTAGAGGAGCTCATCGGATCCCTAATGACGTACGAGATCACGATGAGGAGGCAAGCTCAAAAGGAGGGCACACCAATCAAGACACCAAAGAACATTGCCCTCAAGGTTCAAAAAGAAGTAATCTCCTCATCATCCTTATCTTCCTCATCTCCTTCATCATCAAGCGGCGATTCGGAAATGGAGAATCTCGCCCGCCAAATGCACAAGTTTATGAAGAAGCACAAGAAGAAGAAGAAATCTCACAAGGCGCGAAAGCAAGAACCCACCGCAAGATCCGAGCCCAAGGTAAAATGCTACGGGTGCGGCAAAAAGGGCCATTACAAGCCCGATTGCCCACTCAACAAAAAACGGGCCACGCCAAAGGAAAAAGGAAAGAAAAAGGTCCTCAAGGCGACATGGAGTGACACCTCATCATCCTCCTCCTCCTCCTCCTCAAGCGACCAAGGTACAAAATGCCTAATGGCAAAACATGAGGTAACATCTTCCGACTCCTCCTCCTCTTGTTCTTCAAATTCAAATTCTTTCAATCATATGTCTTATGAAGAACTCCAACATGCTAGAGACCAACTTGAAAATGGTTTTCATGCTTTATCGTCAAAATTTGTTGCTTTAAAAAAGTCTTTCAAAAAACTCTCCTCCGAAAAAGAACAACTTCTCAAAGAGAAGGAGGAGATGTCCCTCAAAATCCAAAATTTTCCCGATGTTGATTCTTTAGAATCAACCATTAAAGACCTAAGAGAATCCTTAGCCAAGTTCACCCAAGGTGAACAAAATTTGACCAAATTATTGGGTTCTCAAAGGGTTTCTAGGACCACTCAAGGGCTTGGCTATACCAACCAAGCCTCCTCCTCCCATGCACCCACTATTTTTGTTAGGGGGAGCTCGAGTTTTAAATTTTGTAATTATTGTAAGAAACCCGGGCATCTCATTTACGAGTGTGATTGCAAAAATGCCCGGTACGACCAACCCAAATCTATTTTTTATTCCGACGAATTTTATAGGAGAAGACCCGCTATGAGACAAGTGTGGATTGAAAAATCTCTATTAGCGAGTCTCTCCGGCCCAAAATTTATTTCGGTTTCAAAAACCTCTCCCCGGTGATTTATTGTTTTTATTTAGGGGGAGTTAGGATCTTTTAAGCCTTTTTGTGTATTCAAATTTTTTCATTTCAAACTCAACACTTGGTATCAAAACTCTCAATTCAAACTATTTTTCAATCTTTCAAATTCCAAAATTTCAATTGATTTTCAAATCTCAAACCTTGTTTCAAATCTTTCTTTTTCAACACTTGGTTTCAATTTTCAATCAGATTTTTCAATTCAAAATTTTCTATTCAATTTTCATTCAAAACTTTCAATTCAAACTGTTATTCAAATTTTTCAATTCAATTTTCAAAAATTCCAATTGATTTAAAAATCTTGATTTTCAATTTTCCCTCAATCAAGTTTTATGCCCCACGCTATTTTGATAATCACAAAGGGGGAGAAATTTCTTGATTGATTGGGGGAGAATTCTTTTCACCGTGCTTAGAATTTCCTTTCAATTTCAGTATTTTACATTAATTGGTTTTGGTGATTGTGATCATCAAAATAGGGGGAGATTGTTGTACCTCTCGTTCCCCTCGTTGTTTGATTTTCATGATCACAATCACCTTATTATTTGTCTAACTTTGTTTTTAAGTGTTGTGAATGATAGGCAAAAGATTGCCAAAGGATTGGCCCAAGAAAGTTGGCAAAATGGACTGAATTGCAGTCCACCGGCCAACCGGTGTGATAGCACCGGCCAGCCGGTGGACCTGGCAGAGGCATTGCCCACTGCCAGGTTCCACCGGTCAGCCGGTGGCTCTGTCACCGGCCAGCCGGTGGCACCCAGATGAATAGTGAGACCTACTGTCTCACCACCGGCCAGCCGGTGGCCTTCTCACCGGCCAGCCGGTGGCTCCTGGGCAGAAGCACTTCTCAACATCCAAGGCACCGGCCAGCCGGTGGAGCTGTACCGGCCAGCCGGTAGCCCAGTCAAACTAGCCGTTGGGTTTGACCAGTCAACCTTCTTTTGGCCTCCAACGGCTCCGAGGCCTTCTCCAACGGCTCCGAAGGCCCCCAATGGGTTCCATGCCTATAAATAAAGGCCAAGGAAGCCCCGGTCACCTACCGGAACTAAAATCAATCCCAAGGACACTTTGTTGATCATTCGGCAATCCTCCGGCGAGACACCTCAAGGAACCCCAAGTGCTCCATCCAATTCCACATCCAAGAGCACCACCAAAGAAGCTTGGAAGCGGCCTTCAAACATCATCAATCAATCAAAGGCGCCCAAGGCTTCTCCAATTACGGGTTTTATCGTATTTATCTTTTTGAGCTTAAAATTGGGTTTGTGCCTACAAACCCCAAACTTTTCTCATCCCCTCTTTCTTTTGGGTTTCACATCACCACTAAGGTGTGAAGAGGTTTCTTCAAGCCTTTCCTTTTAAAAGGCTTGTGTCATAGGTGAGCTAGCCTTCACCTGTAAGAAGGCTAGTGGGTTCTTGCTAAACCATTGAAAGCAAGTGGGTTCTTGCTAAACCAATAAAAGCAAGCTGTAATAGGTCCTAGTGCTACCTCAAAGCCTAGTGGGTTTCTTGCTAAAACCATTGAAAAGCAAGCGGTAGGAATCTCTCAACGGTTGAGTTGGGAGCGGAGACGTAGGCCGGGTTTTTGGCCGAGCTCCGTTAACAATTGCTTGTGTGATTGCCTCTTTATTTCCGCTGCACTTTCAACTTTGATTTTAATTTGTTAATCATTTTTTAAAAGGCAATTCACCCCCCCTCTTGCCATCATTCCCTCGTTTTTCTCCGCCCAACAGTTGTAAGTCAAATGGGCTAGAATACAAAAAAAAAAGACAAACTGAATATAGGAATGTACAAAAGATCTCTATAAGACATCCGTAGAAGATCCCATCTAAATGGTAGGCATGGAGTGGTTGTTGGACGCTGTGGATGTATGTCATGCCTATCGTATCTCACTGGGCACCTCCTAGTCCTGGGCTACCAAGGTCTCTATCATAGTTCCCTTCATCTGCACTATACACAACATGTGTGAGCGAAGACCAAGCATGGGTGAGTAAAACAATACTCAGTAGGGGACCCTGAAACCATAAAGATAAATCACAGGTGAAAGACCTAAAAGAAAAGCACAATCATCTCTACATAGGTATATTACTATACATATTCCATGAATATCCAAATATACTCATCACAACCTCTGAGAAACATGAGGTCCCAACCTCATATCCAGCATCAGGTTTCTCACCGATGGCTCAAGTCATAACACACAAACTAGGATATCACACTCCACAGGCTCATCCATCATTGGTGGAACCCATCCTAGAGATATACTCCATCAAGAACATTCTACTAGGTCCAACTCTATTTCTTGACACTATAGGTCTAGTCATCATAGTATTTTGCCCAATATAAGACTAAGGAAACCTAAGTGAAGATGCTCATCCCTCTCCACTACACAGAGTTGATGGGAGCACTGCTCCAAACTATCCTGTGATACCCAAGTCTCTCCTTTAGGGAGTGGCGCACACCTTAGTTCGTCGAGGGAGAAATTTATCATACTTAGGTATCGATCTCTTCAAGTGGAGGGGCCCACTCCTCATAGCTATGTTATACAGTTGAGGGACCTCTAACTTCTTTGGAGGACCCACTCACTATCGCTAGTTAGATATGGGGGACTACTAATCCGTAAGTGCAGACTTGTGCCCTGGTTCCAACAGGGGTGTACTACTCATCATGAACTCGCACCCTATTACAATAGGGGAGTACTACTTTTTATATCGAGGACTTGTACCCTAACCTATAAGAGAGTACTACTATTTTACTAGAGGACCCACACCATGGTATTAGGGGAGTACTGACTATGTCAGTTTATTCACTATGGGGGACCCGCACCCTAGTATGATAGGGGAGTATTGACCCTAGGCTAGAGGACCTGCACCCTGGTATGACAGAAGAGTACCAACTCTACCAGAACAATGTGTAAGGAGGACCCATAACCTATAATGGTAGGGGAGGAACAACTAAAAAGTTAGGGAACCCACTCCTTGGTCTCATAAGGGAGTATCTACTCTTCCTTCAAGAACATCTCTGAGAACTCTTCCCTAGTCCTTTAGGGGAGTAACACCCCTAAAAGTAAATACCCAAAGGAAATGAACCAAAACCCATAAAGTGGGGAGTCCTATCTCTATCTAAGGATAGGGATAAGGAGTACCCACTCCCTAATTTGTCAAGGGACTAACCATCCTAGCATCTCTTCAAGACAACTATCACAACTCTTCTCAAATTCTTCTTATATAGGGAGGGCCTACTCTTCGAATCAATAGGTCGTACACTAACTTTCTCAAAAACACACTCAGAGTATCTCTAAAGGACCTTCTCATCATAAGGGTCCCAATTCCATAGATTTCTCTCCAATAGGATGCCTGGTTTGAATGATATTGGCATTTTAGTAGACAAGAGCCAGTTGTGTCCAGGCCCGGTCCGACCTGGTGGGATCGACCCGACCAACATGGATCGTGGGTCCTGCATAACCCAGACTAGTTTGAAAGACCAGATCCGACTCAGTATGGGTCTGGGTAGGCTCAGTTTGACCTGGCCACAAGGAAAGGGCCATTTGGCCTTGTTGGACCGAAACTGGTTCAACCGTGGGTCCAGCCCGCCGGATGCCCAGTGAGCGGTTCCATCGGGTTTGACCCGCAATAGGTGGGCCAATTCTTTCCCAACCTAGTCCATCTAGTGGAATGATTTTATACTTTCGTCTAGGACCAAAATAGTGGTACAAAAAAAATTCACCTCGAGTCACCTAGCGGCCCTATTTTCACCCTCTAGCCCAACACGCATGGCGGGTCGGTGTCTTCCAGCTCGGACATGACAGAGCTGCGTCCGTCTCGCACCACAGGGCACCAGCTGGCACCACATCCTGGTTAATTGTTCCACTTAAAAGGATTTGGTTTTCCATAGTGACAAGAAGCCTGTTGCAGGTCCAGGTCACACCGAGACCAGTGTCGCGTCTCCTTCACTTGGGTAGCCGCGTAGCACGGCTGCCGCCGCCACCTCCACCGTGGCACGCCACCCCGCCATTCAGCATGTGGCTACAACCACCACTGCCAACATCGACATTGACATTGAAAGAACTTTTTTGGACCCCTAGACGCACTCTGGTGGTCTGTTCTTTGATATGGAGGGTGTTCCAGATCCCTCAGGCCGCATTCTTCATCGCTTGGGTTTCAACTCTCCATTGTGATCCCTTATACCAGAAAGAATTTGATCGGTGGTATCTCCCACACTGAGTCGATATGTTCATCATCAACATCATCTCACTTTTGTCGTGTAGTATCCATTCTATATCATAGATGTCAGATCATTGCACCATGAATGGTTTTGCAATAACCGACTGTTTGACAACCCGAAAAAAATGCAAAGAACACCAGGTAAAAAGAGGAGAATAAATCCACATCAACCACAGTGAGGATTGAACATTCGTTATTGTTCACCAAGGAGTTGATCCACTCATGTTAGAAGGATTAAATGGAGCAAAACAAATATAATAAATACATGAACGGATTAATTCCCCAAAGATAAACCTGATAGAGATCCCTCCCATAAGAGAGAAGGATCTGTGGGTCAACCTATTCGTGGTTTGATACACGTTCATCATTTAAAACTAAAAACGGGGAAAGAACAGAATTAAATAAAAACCCCTACCTATTGATGGTCCCTTCATGGGAAGGATCTGTCACTGAAGGCATTCTGTACATAGACTTCCCCGATCAGTCGTCAAAGAAGCGATCTCACAAAGGGGAGGAGGAATACTCAAGGTTATTGGGGATCATCATTTTTATTTTTTTTCATCAACAGACATCCTCTAGAGGTTATGAGGGTTCCTCCCAACATACCAATGATTCACCCCCCTAATAAAAACATTTAAGGTGGAAATGCCTTTCTGTTTTCGTTGCGTTGTAGTGTTGTTATGTTGTTTCATTAATGAAAAAGTGTTATCGGTTTTTCTGTTATACAAATCCATTTTTCTAGAACAATTTGGAAACTCAAAAAAAAACATAAAGTTCATTATATTTTAAATTTATTTAAAATGTAAGAAAAATAACTTTTTTGGTCGACCCATGCCGGTTGAGGTTAGGTCCATTCTTAGGTAATGTCATCATTCTGGATGCAACAGTTCCCTTGGATTTTTCAATCCGGGTACCCATTTAGAATTTTACAAAACCGTGCATGAGTACCAATTTAATTCTCTTTAAAAAAGTTCAAAAACCTATCTTTCACCATCATCCCATGTCGTTCGTGGTTATGCTCCTCTTAATGGAAACACGCCCACATGAGCTCTATGGTACTCTCAGAATTTCAATCCAAGTTACCTTTTATGAGTTATAAGGATTTTAAAATAAAATAATTGTTAATTATTTTATTTAAGGCCAAAAACTAAATTCCAATGTTGGCCCAAACTAGCCAATGTTAGGCCCTTTCTAGGTGAATCCCAATGCTCTGAGTTCAACGGTACCCTCAGATTTTTGATCCGGGTATCAGTTTAAAAGTTAGGAAAACCCGCTCAAATGTTTAATTGAATGAACATTAAAATAGTTAGTAAAAAAAATTCCTATCACTCTAGGCCTCAAAATTATATTTCGTATCAAAGTCTGGTCCTAAAATAATCCCATTTAATTTTAAAAAAAATCATAGAATTCTAGCATATTACATATGAATTACAACAACTTCATCCAAATGAGATTTATTATCCCAATAATTATATCAAGTTGGAGGACATTATGCATGTGATAAATGGATATTTAAACACTTCATATGTTGATATATTTATAGTATACACCGAATAAAAAATCCTGATCTACTTACTCTCTCAAAATGATTTTAATCTCAGACAAACGAAGTGGGTGGAGTACACCCAAGTTTTTAGCTTTAATCTTTCATTAACTCCTGGTAAAGGGAATGTAGTTGTCGAAAGCCGTAGTATAAATTTTACATAATAATCCCTAATGGAGTCTAATAAAGGGGGGAACCACTTGGTTCTTTTTGATTAATTTCATCTATAAGTGATAAAAGAGGATAATATTATGTTTCCTGAAAAAAAAAATTAACTACTTCTATTATGAAGCTCATATCTCAAGGGAAGGGGAACGATGAATAATTACAACATAATAGAGGAAAATTATATGGTGGTGAGACCATTAGTGAGTGGTATATATCATCAGAAGTCACCATCAACATTATTAATTGGTGTACAATTTCTTATTCTATAAGTAAGCCATATCTGAAGGACTATGATTGATCGGATTGGGGTTTCCTCCCAAGATCCTCCAAGATGTATTATGACTTCAAGTAGAGTATTTTGAGTTTGGGTATATGGTGAGATATATATGATTTCATAAATTGATGATTTACCTAACAATTTGTATAATTAGAGCATAAATGACTCTCAAAGTTATTATAGCCCTACCTTATCACTACATGTATGTGGGATGTGGTGTCTATGGATTTCATGGAATTACCACCTCATACTCAATTTGTAAAGAATTCAATTTGGTTTTTCATTGACTGTATTATGAATACTACTCATTTTATATTGATTAAAGGAATTACTAATGTGGAGGACATGAAAAAACATTATGTGTTGGAGATTATGAGGTTATATGAAATTCCTTCAACTAATGTGATTTATTGGGATTGTGGGATTAAATATTGGTTTTTGAGATTCCTCTAAGAGGAGATGATATCTCATATTAAATTGATAAAACCCTAAAATTTTCAAACAGATGGAATGATAGTGTGAGGAAATCAAATTCTAGAATATATGATCAATACTTATGCTATATAATTTGGTTCTTCATGGGATGTGATGCATGTATATCGTGAGGAATGGAATGAATTTTTTTTAATTACTTATGTATATTTATAGTGGTTAACTCTAAGTAGGCTCCCAAAGAGGATTTCACACAAAACTGTTTTTCACTTTTGGTTTGATTGAGAAAAATTATTTGATTTGATTTTTTGAAATCAGAAATTGAAAGAAATTTAAATAGATTTATTTTAAAAATAGGTATGAAAGATGGTAATCAGTATGGGTTTAGTTAGACCTAGTGAAATTATATTATGGTTTTCCAATTTATTACTAACTCGTATTCTTATTTTTTGTAAGAGTAGAATTTATATATTGATTTGTCCTACACAAATGGCTAGACAAAGAATGTGAGAATAAATATAACTAAAATAACAAATTTTTCTAATCTTCTTCCCATGTGTGTTTTGATACAATGGGTTTAGTTTATTAATTAGTGAAATCCCTAATAGGGTATTATAGTTCCCTATTAACCAATTGTTCCTTCTATAATTTCATGCACATAATGATGACCATTGAACACTCAACACTAAACCATATTTTGTCCCATCATATACAGATTAGAATTGGGTGGAGGGATATTTTGATTATAGACCATGAAAATTAACTTAAAAAAAATAAAAAACCTTCATAATCACATGAGGTAATTAATAGTGTAAATAATTAAATCCAGAATGATGAAAAAGTTACATGTTTTTTATTCAATATAACCATAAAAATCTAGAAAATATCAAATGTACAACCTCTCACTTTCCCAATAACCTATAAAACCTACCAATCCATGGATGGGAAGTAAATTTGGTTTAGGAGAGGGTACATAGTGTAGGAATAAAATTAGAATAAAGAAGGAAAATAAAACAAGAGAATAAGAGTAGTGGTTGTCCATCATCCAGATCTTCCATCACATGTAGATCACTTTTCAACCCCTTGATCACTTCCTTTTATAGAGATATATAGTATCCCTAGGGTATCATAATTGTACAATTAATTATATCGAGTCAATCCTGGGAGTTTTAGGTGTGTTTGATATGAAAAATAGGTCATCCGATGTTAATTTTTTTTATAACTGTTGAATTTGAGTCAATCATCAAATGTCACGTCATGAATACTATTCCAAACATGTAAGTCATAGGGACATGAAATTTTTTCACACTCTTTATTATTTTATTCTTTAATCCATGTCCTTTTATCAAAATTTGAAATTTTTTCACATCATGTAATGTTTATTTGATATGTAATGCCAATTTATCACTCTAGAAGCTCCTTTTCATCCTGGTTCTTCATTCTGGAACTTTGGTATTGGTCCCTGGCCTTCAATATATCCCCAAACATCATATTTATATTGAAATAATATGTTCTAAATTTGTTCTTCAATATTCCAATGTCATATTGTCCATATCTTATCGTGGTAGGAAGTGTTATCAACATGCTTAATTCATACTTTGATCCTTTTATAAAAAACTATGGTATCCTACCATAAATAATGAATAAAATTATATACTAATAATTTTAATTATTTAATGTTTAAAAACTTTTTTATTATAAAAAAAATCATGAAAATATGTTTATGTTAGGATTCCAATCAAGCACTAGTTGAATTATTTATAATAATATCTATTAGTATTCATTTTTAATAGTCCTATTTGAGTCTTGATATTCTCAACTATGCTTATCTATATTGGTTTGGGTTGATTTCAGTAATAACATTATTGTTAGAAATATCCTTGTCCAAGGGATGATTGTGATGATTTAGATATTCACCAGAAAATTAATACGACTCAAATTCATTAAAAACTTCTTATTGATCATTATTCTCATCCCTAATAGTCTTTTTATTAGCATCACTATGTTTTTGAAAGTGTCAAAAAAAATTAATCCATCGATGATTGGGAAATTAAGGGAAGATATCCCCATGATTTATGGGAATTTTGATAATATAGCGAGTTTGTAAGATATCCTATTGATTAGAGTTACCATATCAATAGGAAATTCATGATGGATTAAATACATCTAAATCAAGGAAATATTATCTCAACACTTCCCATGCTTGGAATAAGGAGGATCTAAAATTTTAACCTAATATCTTTGGGGCTAAGAATCTAATCTGTGTAATCTATTTCTAAGTTAAGTTTCTCTATGGTAAATTTATCCCATTGGTTTGTATCTTATGTCAACATGATAGTGATTCCAATAATATTGGGGCTAACAATTTTCTTACATGGAAACAATGTCCTCACCTATTTTGTGATCAAGCATCGAACTGACCTTTTGGGGGTAAAAACTGAATATGGTGGGGATAATATTCAGTCCCACCATTTAATTTTATTGTATTTAATTCAGTATTTATTTTCATTTATTTTCATTTATTTTTATTCTATCTATATCAATATTTTTCCCTTTAAAAATTTAAAATTTTAGAAATTTAGAGCAGTCACATGGTTGGAACACAACTAGGGAAAACCATTTGGAAACAATTCCCAAAATATTTTTTTATTGAACCATTCTCATTATAATATCATGTTTTACCAAACTTTGTGAACCCTCCATGAAAGTCCAAGGGATAAGTAGTGTAGTACACATAACTATCACATGGTTTGGAAAACTGTGTGGCCTTCCCATAACATAGTTGTTTGAAATTTCCAAACTAAACCCTCCAAAAGTAAAAATCCCTTATCATTTTTTTCTCAAGAACTCAACTCTAGCTACATTCCATACATGAAACACCCTCAACATAACTTCATGGGTCTATTTGTTTGGTGTTTCCTCTATCTTCATCATGGAATAATAAAATTAAGTTATTTATCTTGTCTCTATTACATATTTTCCACATAATCTCTGGGTTTTCACCCAACACTAATGTCTATGGAATCATAGATTTCCTATTGGAATAATTTATAAGTATGTGTTTTGATGTTTGGGGTATGATCTTTTTGTTTTAGGATATATTACCTTCTTTATATATGGATTCACTCAAATTCTTGATGATTTCTTCATTAATGGCATGTGGTTTTGTTTCCCAATTTGTTGGCTAAAATAATGGATTCTTGTTGTTTTAAATTTTATTATAGCTACATTATATAACAGGTTTAACCATATTTTAGGAAATGGTTTTACATGGAACATATTTTTTAATTACTCATTTTACATAGGTAAAGTGTAATGGGAATGTTTTGATATAAAAAGGAACTACTTGTTAATATAATGATGAGAAATATTTATTCAATGATGAATGTGATGTATATGACATCACATAGAAACCCATATGTACATAGTTAGGTTAATATATATTTAAAGGGTTTGTTACCACCAGTTACAGTGTCACCCTCACTAAAGATAAAGTTATTATGAAAATCTTACTAGCCCTGTGACATAGAAATTATAATGGCCTATTGAAATAGAAAGAGTTCCATTACACTTTTTGAGGGCCTCCATAATTCATGAAACTGATGTTCTAGGTTCCAAATCCATAGGAATATTAGAGTTTTCTCCCATGTGGTATGCATTAAATTTCAAATCAAATGGTTTACTATATTTTTTTTACATAGTCACTAATCTCATTTTATATGGTTTTCTTTTACATAAAATATTAAAAACTTACTTTGTATACATATTTTCCAAACTAACGTTATTTAGATTATCTAAAAATGGTTTAATATAGAATACTTGGTGGGATCCTACTAGTATTATTATTTTAACACCTGATATATACCCATCAGATATACAATCATCTTTTTTTATAGATTCATGTAAAGGAAAATCACTAATTAGAGGTAGTGGATGCAGTTGATCACCCTGTCTTGGTTGACAGAGCTAACATGGTAAAATTATCCCCAATGTTACATAATTATAGAAACATTTCCCTTTTATTTCTTTTTTAAATCCTATCACATGTATATATTTTTACATTGTATCACCTTACCCTCCCCCAATATCATTACTTTTGTATTTTTATATGTAGAACTATATGTATTTTTTGAAGATAAATGTGTTTTTACTAACATTTATTTGTGGGATTTCTGTATTCTATAATCTTGATACTATTGTTATGATTAATATGATTCATTTTATAGATGAATGGGTCAGAAACATATGTAATTTTTATATCAAGTTATCAAATATAGTTTGTTTATTTTTTATTCACATGCACTCATTTCTAGCCTATGGGAATTTGGAACACCATTTGTCCCTTTCCACTAATTTCACTAAGTTCCCAGATCAAGGGTATCCAGGTTAGTACATGAAAAAACCCATGAAAAATAACCTAGAAATATCACACATATATAATCATAAAAAATATTTTTTTATGTCATGTCCTACTTCCAAATCCACAATCACACAGTGTCTAGAGTAAAATAATTGAGGTTATTAGTTTTAGTTTTTATTCCAATAAAATAGTACATTTTGTTAACTCCCATGTCCTGTATAAATTATTTTTCTAGATATAAAGTATTACCTAATGCATTATAGGTATATATAATTATAGTCTCACCCATAACATAATGAAACACTATACATATGTGTGACATATTAAAATGATCACATTCATAAATCAACCATTGAAAAAATAACAATTGAGAAAGAAATATCATTCAAGAAAATTAACACGATTCATAAATTAATAAGGGAAACAAACAAATCAGATGATTTCATTGAAATATATCCTAATTAAGAACATAATAAATATTAAATTATACTGAAAGAGATGAAAATTAATTTATAAAAACATTAGTGTACCTTATGAAAATTATAAGAAATGGCATTTTTAATTTTGATAACTATTATTTTAAAATGAAATAATTTATAAATCAATAGTTTTCTTTGTTAATTTATGATATATAATAACGATATATTATACCATCATTCATGTAGGTTGTAGAACCCTCCCAAATAATATTATGTTCTACGAATGAATAAGAAAGAGTATAGAGTTATATTATATAAACATAATTGGTATGTAAGAGTAATTATTTAAATATAAACTCATTTGATAGAAGAATATATTTTAAACTATTTAAAATGAGATACTAATTGAAAAATATGGAAAATAACTAAATAATTATTTGAATAAATTTTCTCCTTCTCCAAATCGGTTCCTTTTGAATAATATATTTTTGCAGCCTTTAATGAAGTAGAGGGCACCACAAATGGATGAAGTATTTCGCATAAGTAATTTAGCTCTAGAAAACATTTATATTTTTATATAATGGAAAAATGTGGTTGGAAGTGGGAAGAGGAGGGTCCATGTAAAAGTGAGTTTGAGTGGATTTTTAGAAAATTCATATTTCTTAATGTATAAGGAATATCTTTTTATATTTAATGTGAATTAAAAATGGAAATATAATGGATATTGGTTGTAAATACAATCATCCACCATATTTGAATATAATTATAGAAATATTTTAGGCATTTACCACTTAAATTAACACCCTTTACATCATTTTAACCTTAGCATGGTTAATCAGTTTTTACCTAGGTAAGTTGTTTTTTTTTTCTTATAACAAAATTGACTGTTTATCCTAATTTCAATTCCATTATTAAAAAAATTAAATAAAAATTATTAAATTATATTTTCAAAACTTGATTAATATTAATTTTAAATATGAAATTTGAAATACATAATTTTTTAAAAATCAATATTTTAATCATAAGCGCGAAATTATTCTTATTTATTAATAGGTAATAATAATTAAATATAATTTTATATATTTGTTTATATATATAAAAACAAAATTGCATTAAATTTTATACACAAAATATGATAAATTTACCTTTAAAAACATACTATATAATTAAATTAATTGTTTTTAATGAAATATTTTTCCTTGATAATGAATCCAAAAATCCATAATCATTATACCACCTTAATTACTTATTAGATGTTATTTAATTATATTATTATCCATTCCTTGAATTTTTTTAATATATTTTATTAAATAATTAAATTTAATTTAAAACACATTATGTACAAAACATTGATAAAATAATAGAAATATTCAAAAATGAAATACTATTTTTTATTTTATTTGAAAATTATTTATTTTAATATCATGAAAATATTTTATATCTAACAAATTATTATATCCTAATGAAAAACTAGTCAATAGGTATTGGAAACATGTTTACCAAACTACCACATTTCTATTGAATATATATATGAAAAGACCATATATACAATGACCATATCCAATGGCCATGTATAGAATAGTCGAAATACAACCTAGTAAATTACCTTATATACTTTAATAGAATATATTCATCAAACAGATTTATTTATCTATCAAAATGTTTTTCATATATATCATGTTTTTATTATTTTCTATATTCATAATCTGTGGAATAATATTCCATGAAAACCACAAGGAAAAAGTTTGTTTTTTGTGGCCTTTTTATTTACATTGGCCATTATTGCTCTTGAAATTTTCGTAATGATGTTTCATAATACATTATCATAATTTAGTAATTTTTTCTTTTATCATAATATTTTATCTTTATAAAATATATCATTGTTTATTTTTTTAGTTTTTTCTGTGAAACATGTTATTAAATGCATTAAATAAATAAAAATGTGGGGTTGTACATTCTATACCCCTTAAAATAAATTCAACTATTAAAATTTAACTACTCCGGTAAAAATAGATTAGGGAACTTTTATCCCATTACATGTTTATGTTCCCATGTCATTCCATTAAACATAAAGTTCTTGTACATAAATTTTACCATGTGATTAGGATTTTTTCATACTAATATATCTTTGTGATCCAAGATATATACCAGTTGTTCATCATAATAGATATCATGATCTAGTTTTAGAATTTTTTAGTTTATTAAATGTATTATATCAATTATGTAACTTCTTAATAATTATACTTAGAAAACATCAATCCCTTGTGAGAAGATTAGTAGAACTGCAAGATAATAATCTATATACCCAAAGAGTCAAGGATTTTGGAAGGGAAAATGTATATAGGGTTCAACTTTTACTTGTTCCTAAATTTCATAAACTCATTAAAAGGTGATATTCAATGGATTATATTGTCTCAATATTTAAAATCCAATTCAATCAAATTACTATTATTGTATCTCTTCTATATTTTTTCATTAATTAGTCACCAAATTTTTGAATCTTCTATAACATATATTAATCAAGGTTTAGTCTAAACATATTTAACTCTCCAACTTCATATTGATAAGTTTTAGTTCCACGCCTCTTCCCATGAAAAGTTTCATATTGTTTCTTTGGAATTATAGAATGAAAATATTAATTATAAGAAAACTCAACCATTTGTAGTTATTATTCTCATTCTCCTTTAAAACCCATTAAATTAAATCTCAACATACCACCTAAAGTTTCAGTGGTCTATTTAGATTTACCATCAGATTGAGGATGATAAAATAAAATTAATCTCAAATAAGAATCTAATTAATTATCAAAAAATCAAAAACATTAAAAAAATATCATATTTCAATCTAATACAATTAAATATGGTTTTCCATATAGTCTTATCACTTCCTTTATATACATCATGGAAATTAGTTTTAGTGTGAAATGTTATCAAATAACAATGAAGTATACCAAAATTGAAAGTTAATCAACCATAACCAAAATGGAAGTATAACCTTTAGAGGACTTGGGAAGACTTATGAATAAATCCATTTTGATGTTACCACATTTAAAAATTACTATAAATAATTGTTTCATTGTCTCCTAAAACATCATACGTTCAACCTTGATTTGTTGGAATGCCAAGAATAAATATATATACACTACAATCTCCCTATTCATGTTGTACCACTAGAAATGATTTCCTTATATCTCTATACATCTTTTTTATTATATATTTTATATAGAATGATAATATATGTGCATAATAAAAATGATAATACTTTATTTATGGTATTTATGGAATGAAAAATCATGTCATGTGTCTTATAATTCAACTATTGTTAAGGATGAAATCTACAATATTCAATATATTTTTATATAACTCAATATCCCCCTTATACATCTCATTTTCCTTCACATTGATGGATGGTTGACTCTTGAATCAAGAAATATTTTATTTATCCCCTTCTTATTGGATTTAAAATTCCATCCTTTATAAATTCATGAGTATTGGGTATCTTCTAATCATTAACAAGGATAAATTGACATGATCCTTCTAAGTGAGACAACAATTCCCCATTTTTTATTCCTTGGGTGGAAATGTATTGAGAATTCAATGTCATGGATCAACTACAACCATCTCCTTTCATACATTTACAACTCCATCTATGAGAATATAAAAAATTAGATCTTGTTATCAGTATATATATATATATATATCACCTTAGTGATAATGATTATATATCTTTAATGAAAATATTACCTATACTTGCTCCATATCAAGTGCCAGCTAATTTTTATCATGAACCTTTTATTTAAATGAAACATAGGCTACCATGATGTCATTTTGTATAAGGAAAAAAGACCAACCCCTTATTCGATGCATCACTGTATATCATAAACCCTTCAACACCGATGTATAATGTGAGTAACGGTCCAATGAAAAAAATATTCTTAATATCTATGAAATTATATTTAAATTTTTATATATATAGTAACTTGAATCCCTTTAATATTAAATATGTTAGTGTACTTTATAATCATG
The DNA here is from genome assembly GCA_963277665.1 of Viscum album. Lineage (NCBI taxonomy): Eukaryota > Viridiplantae > Streptophyta > Magnoliopsida > Santalales > Viscaceae > Viscum > Viscum album. The sequence continues at coordinate 2,038,433,420 of OY728142.1, read as the reverse complement.
AGAAATTTCACATAATATTTAAATTAGATCTCGTTAATCAAATTGAATAATGAATCTCTACTACTGATGGTGGTATCATAAATTCTAGAATCACTTATATCTTTGAGGTATCTATATATACCCATTATCATGATTATATAACCCAAGAATGTTACTTTATTTTTCCAAAAATTTGTCCTTCTAAATTTGGAATATAGTTTCTCTTTTCTAAAGGATTTCAACGCAATCCTATGATAATCATCACACTCTTCATTTATATTATAATATGTGATCATATCATGTATGAATACTATTAAAAATTGATCAAGGTAGTTTATAAAGACTGTATTCATTAAATAAATGATGAAAACTAGTGAATTTTTATATATGAATGGAATCACTATAAATTATTAAAGTATATATATTATTAGGAAAGTTTCCTTAGATATAGACACCCTATTTACACTTAATTAATGATATCTTGGTAAAATATATATCTTATATAAGTTTATATACCCTCATTGTTGAACAAATAAGTCCTCAATATGGTTAAGATGAAAGTTGTTCTTAATTATGATCTTATTAATCATATGATATTACATAAAAAGATTAATTAATCAATCCTTCTTCATAAAAATATTAATATTTCTCCCAATGGTGAACCACTTGGGAATATAAAATATTGTCTAGGTTCACTTATTATTTAATTTCACACCCGGATTTTCAGTTTCCATCCTTTGTTTCAAATTTACTTTTGGTTCTTGGTTTTCTTTCGGTTTATGAGTATTCTAGGTTTTAATTTTTGGTGTATCATATGTTCTTGAGATATGAACATAGTCTTGGGGGAATTCTATGGTAATTGACTCCACTTTTTTCAAATTTATGGTGTGAGTTTTAGATGATTTGGAGTTGGATTTTGACTCTTCTAGTGGCACCACTTGTGGGGTAAGTTGTTGGGGTGGTTTATACCCTTGAGTTGGATGAGTTTTGGGGTGAAAAGGATGGTTTATTTTGGTAATTGTTATCCCCTATACTTGGCCTCTCTTTTCCCCTTTTTTTCCCCCTTGTCCCCCCTTGGAATTTGAGGAAATACATTAACGTTTGGGTGGCCAAAATAGGATGCACGGTTTGGTTGCACGGTTCCAAACCATACAGCCCTATCTAGTTCATTAAAATATTTTTGAATTTCCAAGTTTGCACTCCTAGGATTTATCCAAACTATCCCCTTCCTTCCCCCATTTGACTATTTCATCCATGGGAGGTATCCAAGCTTCTCAAACCACCCTTGGAACTCATTTTTTAGTGGGATTTTTAAGGGGGAACTCCAAGTTATTTTCAAGTAAGTGATTCTATCTTTGTTTCCTCTCCTTTCTTTATGGTTTCTTCCATTATCCTTGAGGTTCCTTGTGTCTATCAGGTAGGGTTTCTAACCTAGGTTTTTATCCTTATTTGTTTGGTCCAGTATTCTAGTTTTAGTCTTGTTCTATCTTTCTTGAGGTGCGGTGGTGGTGCGGTTAGATTTTCGCACAATGATTCATGGGTCTTCATTATTTTGGTAGGTGATTACATGTATAATCAATTATAGATGAGTTAAAATTGCTAAATTTATATTTTTATCACACTTATTATTTATTATCCTTGTTGAAAAATCTGGTTTTGGTTATGTTTGTTAAGAAAATGAATTTTGGTACCAATTTTGTGATAAATTGGGTGTTTTGCATGTTTATTTCATATTATTCCAATTGGGTTTGTTTTCTAAATTATGTAATGGGTTCATAGAAATTATTTGGGTTCTTAAAATTAAATTTTAATGAGTATAGGTATTCCATGGTGTTCAAAATGGTATTTTAAAAGGGATTATGGTAAATTGGGTACCTATTTTATATTGAATTGGGTGTTTTACAAGTTTATTTTATGTTATGCCAATGAGGTTGTTTTATAAATCATGAAATGGGTTTATATAAATTATTTTAGTGCTTCAAGTAATTTTTTATGAATATGGGTATTCTTATGGTGTTCAAAGTGGTGTTTTTAAGGGATTTTCTGTGAAAGACATTGTTCAAATTTGTGAAGTTGAATTATTGAAATTCTATAGGTTTTATTGTGTGGTTTAAGTGGTGAAAATCTTGTGCCAAATGGGTTTGTTTTATAAATTATTAAATGGGTTTATAGAAATTATTTGGGTGCGGAAAATTATGATTTGATGAATATTGTTATGCACATGGTGTTCAAAGTGGTGTTTTTAAGGGATTTTGTGTGAAAGACATTGCTAAAATTTGTGAAGTTGTTTTATCGAAATTCTAAAGGTTTTATTGTGTGGTTTAAGTGGTGTAAATCATGGTAGATAATGTTTTCAATTTATTATGACCAAAACTGATTTTTTTATGTGATAATGGATTTTGGAATCATGAGATAAGGATTTGAGCATAATGGGGGAAACCTGAGTACCTAGGAGGGCGGATGTGTACTAGTATGGCTAGTGAACCGGATGGGTTTTGTCCCTATTTCACTGAGAAAATGGATAAAGAAATATCTAACCAAAATATATTGATTATGATGGGGTACCACTAGGTTATGTGTATGTTCCCTACTAGTGGATCATCCATGAGAATGGATTTTTATATGGTTACTTTACACCAAGGTATGAGGTACATGGGGCCCGAGACTACCTAGTTCCTAGGGGTGTTCCCAGGATTGGTGGTCCTTGAATCTTGTGTATTTATATTTGTAATATGGTGGTTTTTTCTGGAAAATAACTTATCTTACATGTTTTATTGATATGTGCTCTTTCATGGAAATTCCCCTTTGAAAACCTTTTACATTTAAAAGTTTCATTCTTTAGAAATTATTTCCACCGCCTCTTGGTTTTCAAAAATGGCATGTTTTTTTGTGTATTGATTACCCTATGTAATATCTTGGTGGTATCATATTTATCTTATTCTCACACACTAATTACACCCCTTGGGTGTAATTAGACTTGGTCATGTTTGACACAGGTAATGGGAAGGCTTTGGGTGTTGGTAGTTTAGGGTGTTAGTTCTCACTCACTTGGTGTGGAGTTATGGAGATGGCTTGTGGGTGATGATCCATTGTCATATGGAGTCTTTGGGGATGTTTTTATGATTTTAATTTATGTAATTGGACCTCTTGTATTATTTTTTTACTTGTGTATTAAGTTTTTGATTTTTGTATAAACCTCGTTTCGTATGAATTTTTCAGATTTGGTTTATCAAATGTTTTTGATGTTTTATGTGTCCATATTCAGGTAAATCATTCCCAAACCAATATAAATTATACCTGATCACTTGTTCTATCCCATGGGGATAGGTAACTCCCATAGGGACTTGTCATGGGCCGGGTTTTCCACTGGTTTTGATGGAGACCATATTTGGTTCGTGACAAAATGGTATCAGAGGAGGTTTGACCCTTGGGTCTTGTTATTTGGTGAAGAGTCGAGATAGTCTAGAGCTAGGATTTTCAAGACTTGAAATTTTGGTCATGGGTAGTGTGTCTATCCATCACACCTCAAGAATGGATTCAAGTCTCCATGTTAAGTCGGTATTTATCTGAGTCCTTTGGTTTTCTCGGTTTGATGGTGATTAGGGGAAATGAAAAGAGAGTTGGGATATTGGTCTCAGTGAGATCTCAGGGCCTGGAAAGACATGTGGAGCTAGATATATTTCCCTAAAACACACTCCTTGATAGTTATGTGATTGGAATATGGTCGTCAACCATATGTCCAAGTCACCCACTGACACTAGTTTCCTCTCACATTGTATTGCGTCTCTTTGTTTGGAATCTTGGAAACATGGTTTTTAAAGAAAAAAATGACTTGATTTTAAGGAGTTTAAATTTTTGGGATGTGATTTTCTAGTAAAGTGAAAATGTTTTTATTTGTGAAAGTATAGAAATGAAATTTTAGAATTATTTTGAAGGGTTAAATTGTGTGGTTACACCTCTTTTGAAAGTATGGATTAAGTTAAAGGGGGTTTTGAAAATGTGTTTCTAGTAGAATTTTCTAAACCATGGGAAAGTGTTTTTAATTGAATTTAGTGTTCTAGAATTTATGTTTGGGGGTTGAAGATGGATTTTTATTTGGTAACTACTGATCATTTGAAAAAATTTATGAAATTTTGGAATCTTTCTTTGAAATGAGAAGAGTTGAGTTCTTAATGAAATGGAGATTTATGAAATGGTGTTTTTCATTACATTTAAAGTGTTTTTAAATGGGTAAAAATGTTTTGAAATGGTTTTTAAAATCATGGAAGTTATTTTTTAAAAAATTATGGGTGATTTTATAAATTATTTTGTAAGATTTAAATTGGTTTTTGATTTTATGGTCAGCGGATTTGAGAAAGGGAAATTGTAGTTTAAAAGGTTTTGATTTTGAAAAGAGGAAATGTTGGGTTTTGGTCTTTGGTGTTCTCAAGGGTGACCACATGCATGGGTTTATATGTTAATATAGATGGATATGAGATGGTTTCCCGGTGTGTCATGTAAACATGCATGTGTGAGGACAATGAGATACTATCGGTAAATGCACAATTCACCAACACTGTTTCTTTTTATAATGGTTTTGAAGGAAATTGTTGTGTTTAGATTATGTATAGTTGGTAGGTGTAGATTATGTGTTTTGGGGGTTTTATTGTGGGATGTTTTGAGTTCACAAACCCCTCTTATTTAAATGATGTTTTGGATTGGTGTTTCATTGAAAAGTTGGACTGAAGTGTTGGTCAGTGGTCTCTTTTGAAAAATAAATATTGGGAGGCTAATCTAGTGGCTCCCCTCATGTGTTCGGTCAAGGTTCGTGGTATGTTGTGACCAAATAACTAGATCGGTTGGGTCCTTGTGTTTTCTTGTTGGCTAGGGTATGCTCCCATAAATAGTTAATGCATGATTCATGCATGGCCCACTATGGTTTACCATCAGATGATCCTCTAGTTGATCAACATAAGGACTTTCTTATTGATCTTTGGAGATTGAGTTTACCCCAATTCTTTTTCGGGTATGTGGATCCCCTTGTAGAGGGAGAGTGGTTGTTGGAGGTTTAAATAGACCTCAATTTCAAAAGTTACACGAGTCGTCGAAGGTGACTGCAGTTCAGAGTTGTTAGTGTGGAATGATGTCTTAAAGGGCCTTTGGGTCTTTTGTTAATCTCATCGAAGCAAGAGTTCAGGTTAGGACACCAGTGTGGAAAGTCTGTCCAAGGGTGGCAATTATGGCCACTTGATGGAATCATGTGCTGTTTGGGACTCAGAATAAGGTCCCCCTTCCTAGTATTTTTTTAATTAGCCGTAATGGTCATGCTCGGTGACACCTTGTGATGTCATGTGTTTTTTTACTGTAAGGGTGAAGGTTGTGTAATCTTATGAGAGTCTCTATTTTGTTGGATGCATGTCTCCCTTTAGAGAATTATGAAATCCTATGTCCTAAATAAATGTGTTTCTATGTGTCCTTTAATTATATTATTTCCTATACTAAAAAACAAGGGGTGATCTTTGTGTATCCTCTAAGCCCTTGTGTTGGTAAAATGATGGGTTGGGGTAAAGTGAGCTAGAAGTGTGTCATGTCTCATTGAGACCATATTAGATCATAGTGTAGTTGTTTGTGGAACTATAAGAAGGATTTCCATTCAGGGGTTTCCAAAGCCTAATTGTGAGGCCGAAGATGCTTCAATAATTTGAGCTCCAACCATAGGTCCTAGAGAGAAGATGGCGGATAGTCATGGGAAATCCTAGATTCGTTCAAACCTTTAGTCAAAGTCTTATCCTCAAAATGAAATATGGGAATAGTTTAAACCTCTGGTTTCATTATCTTGTTAAATTTTTTCACTATAGGTGGAAAGAGGCGGGTGTACCATGTTCCCATGTTATATCCTGAGTTAATGATTTTCTCCTTTGGGTTCCCTTTGTGTTTTTTAGGAAAGTTTAAAATGTTTGCAAGGAAAGTCGAAGCGCGTGGTTTGCACATGGTTAGTTGTAACCATGTGCCAACCTAGGGGACTGTGTGATAAGATATAGTAGCTATTTCATGGTCTCTTCACAGTCATGTGCCTTGTCTTAAGAAACCGTGTGAATTTTCCTCTTTGGACAGAATGGTCTACATACTTAACTCACAGTTTCCTAAACCGGGAAAACCAACCGTGTAGCCATGCCATCTCTTTAAAACTTTTGTTTTATTTTCATGTTATCCCATACCAGTTAGTTAATATGGTTGGTTTTTGTAGTGGGGAGACCCACTATGGGTCTCATGTAAGTTTGATTGGAAAAAAATTATGATGTTATTTTACCACTTATGTTGGGAAGTCCGTTCGGGCCTCCCCCTATTAGTGTCTCAATTATATCTCAAGAAAATTAAGTTTTTTATTATGTTTTGGAGACCCATCATGGGTCTCACATAAGTTATCTTGGTAAAATTATAATTTTAGATTACCCATTATGCCGGGGAGACCGTTCGGTCCTCCCCCTTTTGATGTCATGGTTATGTCTGAGAAGTTAAGTTGTCCCTTGTGGTAGGAAGTCCGTTTGGGTCACCCCGTATTAGTGACTTGGTTTTATCTAGGTATTTTCTTGGTAATAGGTAGTCTTGTTCAAGGATATCTAGCCACCAATTTCTTACTTGGGTAAATTTGGGATTGGAGCATGCTTAGTGGTTTTGATTAAGTAAGGTTGCGGTATCATTATTTGGGTTTATTGTTCGTTTCAAGTGGATTGATTGAGAATTTTCTGGTATTGTTTGAGGTTTTTGTTTTGTGATTTAGTTTAAATATGTTTGATCTTTTTAGGCAAGTGGGGTAAGTTTTGGTTGGTGATATTATTATCTTTTTTTGTTTGATCAATTGGACGTGTTTGGCCTTTTGGATGTGGGTGAAAACTTGGAAACGGAGTCTGTCTTGGTCTATAATTTAGGCTTTTTCCTTACACTTGGTTTTGTTGTGGCTTTCTGGGGGCAGAAAGCTTTATGGTGGAGAGAATTTTCACACCCATATTTTCAATTTCTATCATTTGTTTCAAATTCACTTTTAGTTCTTGGTTTTCTTTTAGTTTCTGGGTATTCCGAGTTTAACTTTTTGGTGTCTCATATGTTATTGATCTATAAACTTATTTTTGGTGGAATTTTATAGTACTTGGCCTCCTCTTTTTCAACGGTATGGTGTGAGGTTTAGGTGGTTTGGAGTTGGATTTGTGACTCTTCTAGTGGCACCACTTGTGGGGTATGTTGTTGGGGTGGTTTATACCCTTGAGTTGGATGCATTTTGGGGTGAAAAAGATGGTTTATTCTAGGAATTGTTCTCCCATATCCTTGGCCTATCTTTTCTACTTAGTTTCCCCCTTATACCCCATTGTAATTGGAGGTAAGACATTAACTTTTGGGTGGCCAGAACAGGCCGCACGGTCCCAAACCGTGTAGCCTTGTCCATCTCATTAAAATATTTTTGAATTTGCAAGTTTTCCCACCCAATATTTATCCAAACTCACCCCTTCCTTCCCCCATTCGACCATTGCATCCATATGAGGTCCTCGAGCTTCTCAAACCACCTTTAGAACTCATTTTTGAGTGGGATTTTGATAAGGAAACTCCAATTTCTTTTCAAGTAAGTGATTTTATCTTTTTTCCCTCTCCTTTTTTTACGGTTTATTACGTTATCCTTGAGTTTCCTTGTGATCAGAAGGTATGTTTTCGAAACTAGGGATTGATCTTTTTTTTCCAAACTTCTGGTTTTAGGCTTGTTCTAACTTTCTTGAGGTGTGGTGGTGGTGTGGTTGGATTTTCACACAAATATTAAAGGGTATTCATTATTTTGGTAGGTGATTCTATGGGTAATCAATTATAGATGAGTTAGAATTGCTGAATTTCGGTTTTTAGAACACTTTTTATTTATTAATCTTTTGGCTAAATCTGGTTTTGGGGATGTTTGTTAAGAAAATAAATTTTGGTTCCAATTTATCAATAAATTGGGTGTTTAGCATGTTTTTTTCATGTTGTGTCAATTGGGTTTGTTTTCTAAATCATGTAATGGGTTCTTGGAAATATTTTGGGTGATTAAAATTCTGTTTTAATGAGTATAGGTATTCCATAGTGTTTGAAATGGTATTTTAAAAGGGATTATGGTAAATTGTGTACCGATTTTGTGTTGAATTGGGTGTTTTACAAGTTTATTTTTTGTTATGAAAACGGGGTTGTTTTATAAATCCTGAAATGGGTTTATAGAAATTATTTGATTGCTAAAAGTAATGTTTTGATGAATATGGGTATGTTAATGGTGTTCAAAGTGGTGTTTTTAAGGGATTTTTTGTGAAAGACATTGTTAAAATTTGTGAAGTTGTTTTATTTAAATTATAAAGGTTTTATTGTGTGGTGTAAGTGGTGAAAAGCTTGTGAAAAATGGGGTAGTTTTATAAATCATGAAATGGGTTTAGAGAAATTATTTGGGTGCTGAAATTTTTTTTGATGAATATTGGTATGTACATGGTGTTCAAAGTGGTGCTTTTAAAGGATTTTGTGTGAAAGACATTGTTAAAATTTGTGAAGTTGTTTTATTGAAATTCTACGGGCTTTATTGTGTGGTTTAAGTGGTAAAAAGCATGGTTGCTACTATTTTTAATGTATTATGACCATAACTGATGTTTTTATATGATAATGGATTTTTTCATCATGAGATAATTATTTGATCACAATTGGGGAAGCCCAGGTACCTAGGAGGGCAGATGTGTACTAGTACGACTTGTGAACCGGATGGTTTTTATCCCTATTTCACAAAGAAAATGGATAAAGACAACTCTAACTAAACTATATTGATGATGGTGTAGGATCAATATGTTTTGGGTATGTTCCCTACTACTTTCTTGTGCATGAGAACAAATGTTTCTATGGTTACTTTAGACTGAGGTATGAGGTACATGGGGCCCGAGATTACTTAGTGCCTACGGGTGTTCCCAAGATTGGTGCTCATTGACTATTGTGTATTTATATTTGGAATATGGTGGTTTTTTCTAGAAAATATAGTATCTTAAATGTTTTATTTATATGTTTTCTTTCATGTAAAATCCCATTTGAAAACTATTTACATTTAAAAGTTTCATTCTTTAGAAATTATTTCCATTGCTTCTTTGTTTTCAAAAATGGCATGATTTTTATCGTGTATTGATTACCCTATAGAATCTCTTGGTGGTATCTTATTGTTCTTAGGATCACACCCTACTTTCATCCCTTGGGTGTAAGTATACTTTTTCATGTTTGAAACGGGTAAAGGGAAGGCTTTGGGTGGTGATGGTTTGGGGTGTTAGTTCCCATCCTTGGTGAGGAGTTGTGGAGACGACTTGTGGGTGATAACCCATTTTTATATAGAGTCTTTGGGGCTGTTTTTCTAATTTTTATCTATGTATTTGGACATCTTTTAATATTTTTTAACTTTTGTATTCAGTTCTGAATTATGTATAAACCACATTTGGTATGAATTTTTCAGATTCATTTTATCAAATGTTTTGGTTGATTTATGTATCCATATTCGGCTAAATCATTACCAAACTAATAAAAATGATTCTAAGGCACTTTTTCTAGCCCATTGGGATAGAGAACTCCCTTTGGTACTTGTCACAGGACCGATTTGGAATTGGTTTTGATGGCGACCAGATTTTGTTTCTAACATTTAATCTAAAATTATTACATTTCAGTAGGGGATATATTATATAAACTATTTGGTATTGGAATTGAACTAGGTACGGGTTCAATTTTAAAATCAACCAAATGAGATTTGGTAAGGCCATTCAATTCATCAATTAATACATAAACATATTCCTAAAAAATTATCATATCATCAACATTGAGTTTTTTCCTAACCATTTGAGATAAATAGCCAACATTATAATGTATTAAGACCCATATAAGTGAAGTAATATAAATTGGAATTTCATATAAATCCTTGCACTAATATATAATTATAGGTTGTTATGAGATATGAAATTTTATTTCCTATACCTACAATTGACATTGGATTTATGTTGATAAATCCTATCTATTCTAAAAATAACATCAAATTTATACAATGGGGTGATAATAATATTTTTTGGAAGAAAATTTCCATAACCCTAAATTACGGAAGAGTTATAGTCTTGGGATATAATCATAACACCCCGAGATATTTTCACTGGTAATTTGATATTCAATTATTAGTTTTGTGAGGTAATATTGTTAGAAAACCATTTATATATTATTTATTGTGTATATCAATATCCAAATAATACGTTTTCAATTATTGAGTGGATTTTGATTATACATTTCACCACACATTTCTAATGATAAACCTCGATGGTACATTTAAAAAACACTCACCACATTGTTCATTATGTAAATTATTCATGGTAAATAGTTTTCACTATATTAAAGGGTAAATTAGATAATTAAGGTTAAAAATATTGTGATTAGGCTTTAAAAATTAACATAAAATTTTCTTTATTTTTATTTTATGAGTTTATTTTGACCATTATAATCCAATATTTGATGATATGGTAGGTTAATTCCATTTTTATATGATAATGACTTATATGTCATTTTATGTAATGAGTAAATACAAAATTTTATTATCTGTAATTTTAATTTCTCAATGTTATTATCATAAGGATAAAAAAAATTAATATCAGAAACAATTGGTTATTCGTAAAATGAAGAAACTATTTTTAAGATATAATATATTTTAATTTTTATTGAGGATATATTTACCGAGAATGATTATGTAATTTCGACACAGTGGTTGTGCACACAGTATAAATACCATGGTAAATTATTTTAAACAAATAAATTTAATTTTTTTGATGAATTGTTGCATTATGTGAATTTAATAGGTAATTATAAAGTATAATTATTTTTAAGTGTGTTTATATTTTAATTATATTTCTGTCTTGATGTCTTTGAAGTCAAATTAAAATAATATTCCTAAAAATTAATTTAATGATATATTATGATAAAAAAAATTATAAATTTTTTTTAAATCAAGAAAATATATTTAATGAGTTAAAATGGGATTAAAAATGGTATAAAATTTCATCCATGGACCATTTGTGAGCCAAATTACACTATATAACTAAATTTCTAACCCTTAAATTGTGAAAAGTGTGTCACTAGGTTTAAGGATAAAAAGGTATAATGATGGGGTTAAACCAAAAAGAAAGGTCTAAAATAAAATGAAAAATTATCGAATTAATGTGTTTGTGGTGTATTACATTGAAAATTATTTTAATATATTTCACTAGTTGGTATCTTTACTTTTCTTTGACATTCATGTGCTTGATGGAATTTTTTCCCAACATAAATAATTTACCAGTTTCATTAAGACAATTATCTATATGGTTCATCTAACATTTTCAGCCTCTAAAATGTTGAATCTTCATTCCTATGTGGATTTTTTCATTTTAGATTCCACAAAAAAATTATTTTTTAACCAAAAACTATGTGTGAATCCACAATATTTTATAATTTATTTTTTTATGTAATATATTTGATAGTGTGTGGTATAATCAACACTAATCTTAAACAAACTATGATATAATATAAAAAATATAATTATTAAAATATGATTGTTATGACATAGTTATTGTTTTTGAGGGTATAGATAGGTATAAATATATTATGTAATATTAGTAGAATTATTTCTTAAATTGAATGAGTAATTAATCATGAATTTATTATCATTTAGTTAGAAACAAATATAAAATATTTTGTTTGTAAAAGATATTTTTTCTTAAAACTATTTTTATGGGCCCAATGTATTTTATTTCCTAATAGATTTAATTAATCACTATTTATAAATGATTAAAATGAAATAATGTGATTATATATCTTGGTTAATGAATTAACATTCATTCAATTATCTTTATTATGAAGGTAATGAGAATAAATTCATTTTATACTTCAAAAATATATTTTCATTAAAATGTTTTTCATTACATTTTTTTGTTGGTATTAAAATTAATATCATAAAATTTTATAAATTTTATTTGAAAATTTTTTTATAATTTTTGAAATGATTATTCCATAATATTATTATCGTTATTTTTAAGATATTTTTTTTAAAAGATGGATTTTTAAGTGAATAGTTAAAAATTAAGATATTTTTTCAAAACGATCATTTATTTTCATTGAATCAAGTAATTAAAAATGACCATTTTGTTTTGGGTTTGGTTTTAAAGATACATAATATACCATTCATTATAAGTAATAAAATTAATTCACTTTGAATCAATATTATATTTAATTTCCAGGTAATCTCATTTTAAGGTTTAAATGACATTTTTTTAAATTATTTTTTATTGCATTTTAGGGATTTGTATTGAAATTTATTTATAAAAAATTAAGAAATTGAATCATAAAACATTTATTCCTTATTTTGAATCAATTTTTATAAATTTAGTAAATATGTCCATTTTATTTTTTTCAATATGTAAATTATTCATAGTAAATAGGTTTTACTATAATAAAGGGTAAATCGGGTAATTAAGTTTTAAAAAATTTTGATAATGCATTAAAAATCAATATAAAACTTTATTTATTTCTATTTTATGTGTTTATTTTGACAATAATCATTTGATATTTGATCATATGGCATCTCGATGCCATGTTTATATGATAACTACCAATATATTATTTTATGTGATAAATAAATAAAAAAATGTCATTATCTATATTTTTAATTTCTCTATCTCATTATCACAAGGATAAACAAGTTAATAAAAATTTAAAATTAATTATTTATAAAATGAAGAAATTATTTTGAATATTTAATAAATTTTACTTTTTATTGAGGATATAGTTACCAAGAATGTTTATGCAATGCCAACCCATAAATTGTGTGTGCAGTAGATTAACCATGGTAAACGATTTTAAAATAATAAAATTAATATGTTTTGATGAATTTTTTTATTATGGGATTTTAATAGTTAATTATAAAGAATAATTAATTTTATGTGCGTTTATATTTGAATTCCATTATTTTATTGATATCTTTGAAACAATATTAAATGAATATTCCAAAAAATTACTTTAATGATGTATTATGATAAAAAATATTTTATGAAATTTTTTTAAAACCAAAAAAAAGAGTGAAAAGGGTATAAAATTTCATCCATGGAACATTTTTTATCCACATTCCACTATAAAATTAAATTCATAACCCTTAAAGTATGACAAGTGTTTTACTAAGGTTAATATTCAAAATAATTAATGAGGTGGTTAAACCAAAAAATGGTATAAAATAAAATATAATCTGGTTTAAATATAATTAGTTGGAGTTATTTTAACCTTATCATGTCATATCTTTAAAATTATTTTAATTTTGTTTTAATTCATATGACTATGATATTTACTATATGTTAATGTTATTATTTACAATTTTCCCCTCCCCTCACTTATAAAAGGGAACCCCATATCCTCTCATCCTCACACCATTTCATCTATTTATCTCAACCAATATCTACCCAAATCTCTTCCCAATCACTTTATACTTGTACTAGAGGCAATGATCTCACGAAAAACTAACCATAATGGATTAATGTGTAAGAAAAATGAGGTTTCCCAAAGAAGAGGTATGACTCTTAACCAGGTTCATTCATATTATTTATTCTTCTATCTCCTCCAATTTTGTCATAAACATATTGATATAATAACATCCACATATTCAATATGATTATATTTTATTATCTTTATTGTATAACCCTTTTTCATCTACATTTATATCTCTTGGTAAATGAAAACATCACTTGTACATATTTGTAGAGTACCACCTCTTTGAAGTGATGTGTTACAATTTTCAAAAACACCTCACATGAATAATAATTTTTGAGATTTTAATTAATATATATAATATTCAATATACTATAAAAATTTAATAATTATAATATATTACTTACACTCTCATCGTTACGCTTATCAAAAAATGATAACATCGCTCCAACGTATGTGTGGACTACCACCTCTACGAAGCAACAAGGTTATTTTCTCACATCCAAAATTTTTAGATAATTATAATATTTGGTTTAATGTATAAAAATTATAATTATCTCATGATTAATATTATTGATGTGATGAAATGATGACCCATTTGGCCATGGTCAACCTACAAAAGTTATTTTGAGATTATGAATCAAACATTAGAAAAGTACTAAAATTATTTATTAAATATATAAGAGATGGTAATAAATTAAATAAAAGGGATAATAATAAGTGAATATAAATTAAAAAGTTTCTTAAAAATATATAAAAATGATATATTCTTATTATATAGGTTTGTTTAATTTATATGAAATAATACATGACTTGTGGTAGGGGTTTCATAACTTAATTTCTTTTAATTTGGTTATATTAATTATTTATTGTCTATATTATGCCAAGATTAAGTCAGTAATGACATATGATTGTTTTATTTTTTATTAAAACTTAGTTTATATGTATTTTAATTTTTTATGCATAATCACATCATAGATTAATTTTCTATTCAATGATATGATCTTTATAAGTGTTTCACATCTCACTTTTGTTTCTATGAGACATGTGATATATTAATAACTTGTTTATTTTTTATGGTTTTTATATATTCCATTTTATATTTTATATAATGAATTTATTTATATTACTTTTATTTAAAGATTTATTTTATGTTATTTAACTTTAAGGTTTATTATTCAAAAGTTACCAAGGTGAAAAGGGTTTATTTTAAAATATGATTTCTATTTAGGATTGTTTATGTTTAAGTTTACACTAAGTGAAATTATATACTCTTTATATTTTTCACATCATATATTTTCATCTTCATTGGTTATCTTTTGATTTTATATTTTTCTTCTCATTTTCCATTCATTGGTACTTAATATGATTGTGAAAATGATTTTTAAGAAATGTCAGCCTTATTTCCTCTCTAGTTGATGAATATTTTCTTTCATTTCCATGTTTTCCAAAACTGTTTCATTAATTTTTTAATTTATATTTCAAATATTTGTATGTTCATTTTAAATAATCATTAATTAATTTTAAAAAATTAATAAGTATTTTTTTTATGTTTCCCATATGACACATTTCTTACTTCCTTTAAAATGTGTAAAAATAGTGTTTATTAACATATAAAACTTGAAAACATCTTCCCACTATAATTAGAATTATTTTATTTGAATATTCCATTACAAGTTTCCATTATTGTATTCCATGAAATCATTTCTCATCATATTATGGTAATTTTTATATTTTAATAATGTGATTTCAAAAGGGAAATTTTATTTTCCTTAAGAAATTTTATTGTGGTCTTTTAAAATTATTTTAATGTATGTCAACATATTAGTATAGATATAATTATTTATAGGTGATATAATCTAATGATACCATTTATCGTATTACTATGGATTTCTCCTCATAATGATATTTTATTTTTTAAGGGAAATAATATGGGCATTCCATATGATTGTTTTTAAATTAAAATATTTATGATGATTTTATAGTGTATTTATTATTCAACCCTTTTTATATGATTAATTTATTGTATATAGTAATTATTGGGTGTGTCCTATTATAGCTAATGGATGAATTGATATGCCTCATGTGAAAAAACAAGCTTGGCTACTTGGTTTATGTTTTCCAACTTTTTTATGACATCTTAGTAGGAGATACTGATAGTATGATTATGATGTATGATATTTCAAATTCCATTTTTAGTAAAGTAGTTTTTATTTTCCATGTGATTTTTTATGTTCATACATCAACCATGGATATATTCCCCTTTTATGATATTATTTATACATAAAATATGATTATTGATTATGTCTTCTATAATATTCATGCTTTATGTATTCTATAATGGATTTTTTTTATGATTTCCTTTACTGAGAATTTAAGATCATACTTCATTATGTTTTCCATTCATAGGATACAAATAAAGAATTTATGAATGATTTTAGGGACAAGATAGACAAAGAAGTAAATTTCTCACTATAATTTTATGTTGTATTCCATTTTTTCAAATATAATTTGAGAATCTTGTAAATATCTCATCTATATAGATTTATAAACAATTAAATCCTTTAGGATGTGATCTCTTGTATCTTGTTCCAACATAGTAATATGGCCATTGGATATGACTAACATGAGTTGAAGTTTTAACATTTATTATCAAATGAATTTTAATAAGAAACTTGGGAACCAGAATTAAGAAAACATTGATTAGATAACATAACACTTTGATAGATTATAGGGATAAGTCTAAATATAGATAAATATCTCGAAGATTTGTTAAAATATATATTGTGTTATTTTCTATGAAAATATATCCCTGTATAGATACTGAAAATCATATTTGGTTTTAGAGTATATTAACCTAGGGGTAACAACTTTGAAAGATGTGGATTGGGTATTAACTCAATCATCAACGATAAAGGATGTGTGGGCCTAAGACTACACACCTGGAAACACACTTTGAATGGAAATTTATTGGTTAATTCACATTTTATTTGTACATGAATTTAATGAATGAGTAAAAGATCCTATGGAAACTTTTGATATTCAATAGTGGTATGGGACAAACCTATCTCTCATGGATTGATATTCTAAGGTAGATAGAAATATTATATAACTAATTACCACTTTGATCTTTTAGGTAATGGAAGTAACATAGAGAAATTTATTGAGTCTTAGTAGATGTTTGATTGAAATATAACCCTTTGGATTATCATATGAAAATGTTATTTGAGTAATAATTAATTAATATATTTTAGAAAAAAGTTAAAAGGAATTGATAACCTTTAAGTTCTATATGATTTTTTGTGGTTAATTGAGATAAAAATTTTATTACATTTTTTAAACATATATTTAATTTTATGGATAACCATATGATTGAAATGTGATTTGGTGACTATGTGATTAAATTTATTTTTAAATAAGGTTACTGTATTGGGAATATTATATTATTAAGGTAAATAGAAATATTTTTGTCTAATATGGGAGTTTATTTGAGGAATAAAGGGTGAATTATCTTTTATAAGCATATATCAATTTTTTTGGATTTATGGTGATTCAAGGTATATATGGAAAAAATTAAAATATTTTATATGTTACATGGTTATCGAACATAATTTTTGGTATGTGAATTTATCAGTGATTAATTTTTTTTGGATATAATGGTGAAATTGATCTTAAAAGAAATTTTGATCAAATCCTTCTAATTTTTTGGGTTGGACTTGGTTTTTCATATTTTGATGAGTATTTAGGTTAATTTTTTAGGGAATAATTTATGTTGAATTTTGGGTGTTATTGTTAATTATTTCGAGAATAATGTAGTGTTTCACAATAGGAAGATGTATTTTTATGGGATATTATCACAAAATTTCCTCACCATTTTGGATTTGGTTAATAGAGAGAAATATGTATAATAATTTTTCATCCTTTTTTTGATCCTATGATATGTTAGAAGTTAATTTTATGGCTCTAGGAATGAAAAATTGAACTTGAATATTCATTTTATTGAGTAATATATGAGATTGGAGTACAAAAACTTCTCAAAGAACAGAGAAGTATGAAATGAGACTGTGTAATGGAATGGAATCATATAATTATATTTTCTTATGTTCTCTATCTTGAAAATAAAAGACTCCCTCAACTATAGGAAAAAGGTTATGGAAGAAAAATTATCTTATTTCCTTAATTTTTGATGAATTTATCATCTTATATATACGTTAATTGTTTATGGTGTTTAGTCATTAAAATTACAATGATCAGGTTCTCTATCACCCTCTATTATTCCTTAGATGTTATATTTTATTTTTTCTCATCAATGAAAATATTTTCACTTCCCAAAAATGTTTTCCTAATTTAAGAACCCAATCATGTGTTATTTCACATGACATTGGTATTTACATTATTTAATTTTCAAAAGGATTCAATATTATCCCTTTTTAAGATTTTGGGTTTCAAGAATGTAATTTTTAAATATTAAAATGATTTCCTTGATGATCATATATTCTATATTCTACTCCCTATAATTGATCTAATTTTTTTTAAACTTCTTCTTATCATACTTGAGATAAAATTAAGGGGATGGAATTTATTTTAGTGGGTAGAGTGTAACAACCCAATATTTTATAATTTATTATTTTTAATTAATATATTTTTTAGTGTGTGGTATATTTTACATTGAGCTTAAACAAACTGAAATATACAATAGAAATATAATTATTTAAATATGAATTTTATGATATAGCCATTATTTTTTCTGTATTAACACACAAAAAATTATGAAATATATGTTTAAATTTTTTCTATAATCTAATAAATAATAAATAATAAATTGATTATATATTGTTTATAAATTATGATAAATTATTTTATTGGAAAATGATACAATTTTATTAAAACTATTTTTATGGGAATAATGTTTTTTATCATAATAGATTAAATTAATAACTATTTAAAATTTAAAATAAAGAAATAATTTTATTATATATCCTATTTAATTAATTAAAAATAATTTAATTATTTTTATTTGTTATGTAATGTGAATACTATTATTTTTTACATTACAACCAAATTTTCTTCAAAAATATTTTTATCACATTTTGGGTGTGGATATTATAATTAATTTTATCAATTTTAAAAAATATATATATGAAAAATTTATATAATATTTGAAATCATGAGTTCATAATATTTTTAGGATGATTTTTTGTGATTTTTTTAAAAAAACATAGATTTTTATTTGAATATTGAAAAATGGTGGTTTTTTTACAAAAATATCATTCATTTCATTAAATCGTGTAGTTTAAAATTCCCATATTTTGGATTTAGTTTTAATGAAACATAACATATCGTTAATTAGAAAAAATATTACTAATTATATAAGAATTACAATTATATTTAATTTTAGTGTAAACTCATTTTTAGGACTAGATTCACATTTTTCTAAAAATAGTTTTTCATTTCATTTTAGAAATTTATTTTTAAATTGGTATGTGAAACTAATAGAAATTGAATTTTGAAAATGTAAAAATTATTTTGAATTGGGATCTTAGAATTTGGTAAATTGATCCCTTTCATTTTTTCTCACTATGAATAGTAAATATGAAAAATATTTTTCACCATGGTAAACTATAAATCCAGTAATTAAGATAACGTGATACTTCTTTAAAAATATATATGAAACATGATTTATTTTTATTTTTTGAATTTAGTTGTACCATATTCATAAAATATTCAACATTATGAAAGCTTGGTTCTATTATTATTTGATAATGACTCATATAATATTTTATGAATAAAATATAAACAAAATTTCCCTATCTTTATTTTAATTTTTCTATCCTATTATCATACAGATAAAAAAGTTATGATTGATTCTATATGTTTATTTAAAATATAAAGACACTATTTTTATTATATATAATATCTTTTAAAATTTATTAAATATATAATTACATTAAATTCTTACACAATGGTGACACAACGCTTGTTAAAACATTATAAAAATCAATATAAATGATTTTAAAAACAATAAAATTAATATGTTTTGGATCAGTTGAAGTATTCCAAAATTTTAATATTAAGTTATAAAGTATAATTCTTGAATAATTTATTTATATTATAATTCAATTTTTGTTTTTATGTGATTGATGTAAAATTAAATAACTATTCCCAATAACAAATTCAATGATATATTATGATGAATAATATTGTAATAAATTATTTCAAAGTTAAAAATAAATTGTAAGAAGATAGGTGTGATGTGAATTAGTCGAAAAATTCATCCATTAAACATTTTTGAACCTATTTACACCTTATAAGTACATTTAAAACATATAAATTGTGAAAAGTGTGTTACCACAGTTCAGGTTTAAAAGGGATTATGAGGGGGTAATGTCACGACACGTACCCCGGGGCCCATGTTGTGACATACCCCAATCCCACCTCCTAAAGGACAGGGATTGGTGACTATCTCTGAAGGAATCAACCTGCATGTGGGAGGCGTTTTCCCAGACACCTATACACAGATGCACTCACAGACAAAAACCAAAAAGCTGAAAGGTGAACACTAAGTAATCGGAAACCACAGTACAACAGGATGTAAAGCACTGAGTGGCATAACCAGGCCAGTATACAAGCCCAACTAAAGAACTAAAAACAACAAGGTAAAAAGGGAGCTTCAACAACCATCTGTGGAATATCTCACCTGATCATTGGAGTAGTAAAGCAACTAGAGGCTGAAGTAGTATGTCTTGTCTGCCTCGTCCTACTGGACCCCTCCTAGTCTTAGGCTACCAAGTCCACCGTCATAACATCTGTCGATCTCGTATTCCCGAGCGGCCCTATCAAAATATCGAATCTCTGCACCAGACATAATACGTGTGGACGAAACCCATGCAAGGGTGAGTAACTCAGTACTCAGTAGGGGACCCCGAGACCCTCGATGGTCTATCAGAAATTCAAAAAGGGAAAATACCACAAAGTAAACCACAAAGATTATGCATTTTCAGATCTACTCAGGTATATGCCATTTCATATACCTAGGTCATTCAGATATACTCGTCTCAGTCACAAAGAAACATAAGGCCTTGACCTCAATCCATTTCCAAGATTTCCAAAGAATGCTCAAAGCATAACTCAAGGATCACAAGTACACACTCCATGAACTGGACATCCCTGATGGAACCGATATGAGAGATGTACTCCATCAGGTACAACTCAACCATTCCTAATGGAATGTCCGAAAGGACGTGATTCATCAAGAACTTTCTGCTAGAATTGCCTCTAGTGCCAGGCACTAGAGGACTCATAGTTATATTCTTGCACCTAAGGCAAGACCAAGGGAAACCAAGTGAATACGACCACTCCTTGAAACTGTATTCAGTTGGGGGAGCACTGCTCCATTCTAACCCATGATATCTCAATCACCCAGCAAGAATTGTCCCACACCTCAGTTCGTCGAGGGAGTACTAACTTCTACCATGGGTATCGATTACATCAAGTAAAGGGGCCTACTCCTCGTAATTGTGTTCTGAAGTTGAGGGAGCTCCAACTCCCATGAAGGACCCACTTCCCGTCGCTGCTCAGATATGGGGGAGTACTACTCTATATGTGAGGACCTGCACCCTACCCGGTAGGGGAGTACAAATATGGTAGTTTTTTTACTGTGGGGGACCTGTGCCCTAGTATGTCTGGGGAGTAGCGACCCCAGGCTAGAGGACCAGCAACCTATAATGGAAGGGGAGTACCAACTCTACTTTATCACTGCATTAGGAGGACCCACACCCTGGGTTGACAGGGGAGTACCTAATCCTAACATAGAGGACCTTCACCCTACCCGGTAGGGGAGTACAACTCTGGTAGTTTGTTCATTATGGGGGACTCGTTCCCTAGTACGTCAGGACCCCAAGCTAGAGGAATAGTACCCTGGCATGGGAGGGGAGTACCGACTCTACTGTAGTACTGCATAAGGATGACCCACACCCTAGGTTGATAGGGGAGTACCTACTCCTAACATTGAGGACATGCACCCTACCTAGTAGAAGAGTACCTAACTCTATGTGAGTTAAGTATATAGGACCTGCACCCCAGTCCAATAGGTGAGTACTTACTCTAAATATAGGTAAAACCATCTTAGAGGAAAATGAACCCGCACTCATGATGTGGGGAGTACCGTCTCTACCAGAGCAAAGGAGTAAAGAATACCTATGACTTGAGTCATCAAGGGAGTATCCATCCTAACTCTCAATACAAGTAACACCATGGTTTTTCTCCTCAGGTTGTTGGTCATACCTCAACTGCCACGAAGTTCCATAAGAAAATAACTCGATGATCTGTAATGTCATAAGGGTTCCAACGCAATAGATGGTGCCTCAACCAGATGCATAGTCTGTAAGTTATTGTCATTTTAGTGTCAAGGGCCCAGTTGGGTTCGGGGTTGATCCAACCCATCTATACTTCAACATTCTCCAAAACTCTAGTGGAGTGTCTCAAAATTACCATATCACTCGAAGGATCCCATCACCATAGACGGTTTATCAAACGGACATTCAGTTCGCAAGATATGGCCTTTTAACGGAATTTGGGCCCTAGAGGGGTCTAGTTTTGGTCCGACCTGACCTGGGCCACCCCAAACTGGTTCGAGCCGCCCCGACCCCATTCAGGCTAACTCGACCCAGTTTGGGCCAACCCACCTAGTTCGGGTCGCCCGACCCGGTCCTTTTCTGACCTGACCCAGCCTGAACTGGCCTGGGCCAGCCCGATTGGGCTGGGCCATGGCAGGCTTGGCCCACTGAGCCATAGACTCGATCAGCCTACCGGGCGACATGGCCCGGTGTGATGGCACAGCTCACTAGCCGGGTGGCCTCCAGCTCTCAAACATCTCAAGAAGAGCCGTTCAGCTCTTCAATTAGTAGCGCCACATGGCGCCGCCACATGGTCCACGAGGAGCGGGTCCCCCTCCTCTCAATTCTTCGATGTTGTGGCCCCTTCACTGCGGCGCGTGAGAGTGGATCGCCTCGCCAACATGAATGATCGAGTGTTGGAAGCCTCTTCGGTTCCTTCGTGGCGCCAAGCGGCACTTCCCTCTTCCCCGGCCGGCGAGCATCAGCCGCCACCTTCGCCGCTGGCACCGGTCACTGGTGTCGCGTCGGTAGACCTTCTGCGGGACACCGGTTGAGCTCTAGTGGTCCATTTTCCTTTCCACTCATGCCTTCAGGCCTCCCAAAATGCCACTATCATTGGGAAACTCTTGGATTCCAATTGTCATCGTATTGGAAGTTTTTCACCGAAGAACGATACCAAACCAAAGTGATGGAGGGTTTGGGCCTTGTTCATTTGGCCCGTGCCCTCCGCATTAGAATCATAACAAATGGGTAATAAATAAAAACACCACATAGATATTTTTAAAACCCGTTCAAATCCCCCGCAATAACCTCCCACAAATTCAAGAATGAGTAATAGAATCGAGGGAATTTCTTGAATTAATAAACAACCCCTACCTCGTGATTCGTTGGGGATGTCATGGTTGTGGATAAAAAGTCCTTGTCCTTGGAAGCCGCCAGCATTTGAAAATCCTAGTTCGATTCCTCCAACAACGTCCAAGCCTTCATTCCTCATCAGTGGAAAATTTTGCGTCACTTGGCCAGAGGTTCCTTGCTTGGTGAATCCATGTCAACACTCCACCCCAAGCCTCACTTAAATAGATGGTTAAAAGGTGAGTAATGAACTAAGGAATTAATGAGGTTCATTAATGAATGAACCTATTAATTCCCTAACTCTGTGGTTACAAATAAAAGAGATTCAATCCATTAAATGGCTTGAAAACACAATGGTCCTTCCACCACCTCTCAACTACTAGAAAAAAAAATATGAATTACATGTTATTTTATTATTCTCTTAAAATTACGAAAAAATATCTTTTTTTTTCAACCTACTACAGTCGAAGTGAATCTTTCTTTAAGCAAATATCAGCACTGCGGATTCAACGGTGCTCTCAAATTTCAATTCTGAGTAACGGTTGAAAAGATAGAAAATTTCACTCACATGTTTGTTGAACATACCTTACAAAAGTTCAAGAATACTTTCTAGGCACACCAGGCCTAGGAATCACACGTCGGAAATTTTTATAGAATCGTAATAATCCCAAATAATAATAAAAATATGAAAATTCTAGGACATTACATTCTCCCCACCTTAGTGATTTACATCCCTGAAATCCAAAACAAAGGAAAAACAAACAAATGGAAGGTATTGAGCATGAATATGAGCCTCCCGCTCCCTTGTGCTCTTCTAGAGATTCCTGTGTTTCCACTGAACATGCACCAGAGGGATTGAACGTCCATGAAGGACCTACTCTAGTTGATCCTCTATCTCCATGTGGAACTCCACAAACATTACCCCATTGGAAATGCCCTTCTTACCACAGTTGATGATGTGAGATAGATCATGCATGTACATCCACAGTTTTTACATTTGAAAAAAAAATATCATGCACCCGGTGAATATATGGGTGAAGAGCTAGGCGGTATGCCACCTCATTAACTCCAATCATAAACTGAAAAGGTCCAATGAACCTTGAACATAGCTTACCTTTCCAGCCTAATCTCTACAATCCTCGCCGCGGTGAGACCCATAGGAAGACATGGTCTCCCTCCTCGAACTCTAAGGGTCTCTGTCTCCTGTCGACATAAGAATTATTCCTACTTTGTACAATCTTAATCCTCTCTTGGATGATCTACACATTCATGGTCACCCATACAAGGCCTCAAACAACCCCATTCTGATGGTGCATTGATAACTGTTGTTCTATGATAACTCCACCAGTGGTATGTGATCCTCCCAACTGTGAATAAAATCTAGGGCACAAGCAATAAGCATGCCCTCCAAGGTCTGTATGTTCTGCACCATCTGACCATCGGTCTGAGGCTAAAAATCTATACTGAAGCGTGAAGGAACCTGATGCTCAGGTTTTACTTACTGACAATTGAGGCATCATGATACGAAATTTTCCACCACTTTCTTCATCCATATCCATTAGTACTGATGTTGAAGGTCTTGGTAAATCTTTACCACACCCAAATATACCTCCAAAGGGGATGTGTGGAACTCCCTCAATACCTCCTCTCATAGTTTCACTGGTACCATGGTGCATCCTCTAAAAAGGATGATGTACTCCCCACCTTCATAAAATTCTTCAGGAGCCTGTCCTGAGGACATCTGAGCACTTTAGGTCACACAGTTCGTGTCCCCTTGGATTTTCATGGAAAGATACCCCCTTCTCTAAGGAAGGTTCTCAAGCTCTTTCCATGGAAAAAAGTCACCTCATCGTAAGATAGGGGTAATATAAACCCTTTCATCGCCCTGTTGAACCACATAGAATGCTCGCTACTAGGACCACCATCTGATCTAATGGTTCCCTAGATATATGGAAACTCAGTCACCTCCTTAGGCCAGTCCTTAGCCTCCTATGAGTATGGCTCACCTCGAAACCTAAGGGGTATCGGTCACTGAAGCTCATGTAAGTAACTGAGCCTATATGTGTCCTCTACTGGTAGCACTGGTTGTAACTATTGACCAATAGTTAGTGATATCACTGGGACACTGCCTGAAGGTACAATCTCAGGCAACAGTCCTTATACTGAAGATTCATCGTGTATCTAGAGAATCAGGCTCCACCATCTCCCTAATGTTTCTTAAAAGAGGCTAGTATCGAGGATCACCATCTGGTCTACCGGTGTCTCAAACCAGCAAAAAACCCATGCCACAGCCTCCAACAAGTCCTAAGTTTCTTGTGGGTCTGTCTCGCCATGGAACCTAGTAGGTCTCTACCTCTGGAACTCATGTAGGGAACTAAGCCTATGAAGGTCCTCTTCCAGAACTGTCGGCAGTAGATGTTGACCATTGGGTGGTGGTGGCACTGGTGCACCACTTGGTGGGGCCATCTCAACCATTGGTCTCTCCTCATCACTAAGTGGGTTGTCCTCACGACCTCATATCGAGATCTTGGATGGTCGTCCAGGTGGAGGAATCCCAAGATAGATCAAGATGAACCACGGTTAGATGGTTATATATGGAGATCTGACTTGAGAAGGAATATAGAAATTACAACCATCAATACAAGATATATATTCCCTTATTTTCCCTGCAACTATTGTTTCCATGTACCGAGTTGGGTAATAGGTGTCTAGAGTCCTAGTGTATGGATACGTCGGCCACCGCACAGACACCGGAGTCCCTGTCCTGAAAGCCAAAATTGAAACACTTAACACTTTTTCTCACAAAAAAAACAATAGACCATTGGTCATTAAGGTAGAACCGACCACCTTTGATACCACTTTGTCACGACCTATCCCCCGGGGCCCATGTCATGACATACCCCAAGCCCGCCTCCCAAAGGCCAGGGGTTGGAGACTAGAGTCGAAGACGTCAACCTGCAAGTTGGAGGAATTTTCCTAGATACCTATACACACATGCACTCACAAAAAACCCACAAATATGTAAGGTTAACACTAAGTAATCAGAAACAAAAGTACAACAGTAATTAAATAACTCAGTGGTGTAACCGAGCTAGTATAAAATCCCAAATAAAGAACTGAAAACAGCAAGGTACAAAGGGATCACCGACGATCATCTGTGGAAGATCCCACATGATCTCTGGAGTAGTGAAGCTACTAGAATCTGAAGTAGTATGTCTGGTCTGCCTGGTCCCACTAGACCTATCCTGGTCCTAGGCCACCAAGTCCACCATCATAACGTCTGTCAGTACCGTCTTCCTAAGTTTCCTTATCGAAACATCAAACGTCTGCACCAGACACAACACGTGCAGGCAAAGATCGTGCAATGGTGAGTAACTCAGTACTTAGTTGGGGACCCCGAGACCCACTATGGTCTCTCAGAAATCCATAAAGGAAAAATACCACAAAACAACCATGAAGTAAACCACAAAGATTATGAATAGTCATCTCTACTTAGGTATATTCCATTGCATATACCTAGGTCATCCAGATATACTCATCTCAGCCACAACGAAACATAAGGCCCCAACCTCAAGCCATTTCAAGTATTTACAAAGAAGGCTCAAAGCATAACTCAAGGATCACGAGTACACACACCATGAACTAGCCATCCCTAATGGAACCCGTCTGAGAGATGTACTCCATCAGGTACAAATCAACCATTCCTAATGGAATGTCTAAAAGGATGTGCTCCATTAGGAACTTTTTTCTAGAAATGCCTCTAGTTCCTAGCACTAGAGGACTCGCAGTCATATTCTAATGCCTGATGCAAGACCAAGGGAAACCAAGTAAAGAGGCCCACTCCTTGACACTACGTACATTTGGGTGAGCACTACTCTAGTATAACTCATGATATCTCAGTCACCCCAGTAAAAAGAGTCTCGCACCTCAATCCATCGAGGGAGTACTAACTTCTACCCTGGGTATCGATTATATCAAGTGGAGTGACCTGATCCTCGTAACTGTGTCCTGCAATCAACGGAGCTCCAACTCCCCTGAAGGACCTACTCCCCATCGATACTCGAAGATGGGGTAGTACTACTCCAAATGTGAGGACCCGCACCCTACCCGGTAGGGGAGTACATCTCTTGTAGTTTGTTCAATATGGGGAACATGTGCCCTAGTACGTCAAGGGAGTACCGGCCCCAGGCTAGAGGACCCTAACTTTGGCATAGCAGGGGAGTACCAACTTTGTTGTAGCACTGCATAAGGAGGACCCATACCCTGGGTTGATAGGGGAGTACCGACACCCTACCTAGTAGGAGAGTACAACTCTTGTAGTTTGTTCAATGTGGGTGACCCGCGCCCTAGTACGTTAGGGGAGTACCGACCCTAGGCTAGAGGAACCTCACCCTGGAATATAAGGGGAGTACTGACTCTACCGTATCACTGTATAAGGAGGACCGTCACCTTGGGTTGACTGGGGAGTACCTACCCCTAATATAGAGGACTCAAACCCTACCTGGTAGGGGAGTATCTGACTCTATGTGAGTGAAGTATGGAGGACCCTTTCCCTATTCCAATAGGGGAGTACCAAATCTAAAGATAGAAAAAACCATCTTAAAGTAAAATGATCCCTCACTCGTGACATGGGGAGTCCCATCTCTAATGGAGTAGAGGAGTAAGGAATACCTGCACCTCAAGTCATCAAGGGAGTAGCCATCCTAACTCTCACTACAAGTAACACCCTAGTTCTGCTACTCAGGTTGCTGGTAATACCTCAATGGCCATGAAGTTCCACATGGAAGTAACCCGATGATAGGTCATTTAATAAGGGTTTCAACGCAACATATGGAGCGTCAACCGGATGCACGGTCTGTAAGTTATTGGCATTTTAGTGCCGAGGGCCCGGTTGGATTCGGGGTCGATCCAACCTAGCCTTACTCCAACATTCTCCAAAACTCTCATGGAGTGACTCAAAATGATTTTCTCGCTCCAAGTATCCCAGCGCTATAGACGGTTCGTCAAACGGACGTCTGGTTCGCAAGATATGGCCTTTTGAGCATATTTGGGCCCAAGAGGGGTCCGGGTCCGGTCCGACCTGATCGGACCGACCCAATCCAGGTCTGATCCATCCCGGCCTGACCCGGCCTGGGACAGCTCGGTTGGGCTAGGCTAGGGCGGGCTCGAGCCATAGTGGGCTCGGCTCGCTGGGCCGCGGACCGGCCCAATTCACCCCGGCTGGGCAGGGCCACGGACCGGCTCGCCGTGCGATTCAGCCCAGTGTGTTGGCACGGCACGCCAACTGGGTGGCCGCTAGCTCTTGAATGTCTCAAGAGTAGTCATTTGGCTCTTCAATTAGAGGCTCCGCGTGGCGCCGCCACATAACCCACAGTACCCGCGGGGCACAGGTCCCCCTCCTGTCGCGGCTTTGATGTCGTGGCCCCTTCACCACTGCGTGCAATGGTGCGCTTCCTCGCCAACGAGGAAAGCCACCCCTTCGGGTTCTCCATGGCGTCAAGCGCCACCGCCCTCTTTCGTGGCTGGTGAGTACCGGAATCCAGTCACCAGTGCGGCGCTGGAGAATCTTCTGCGAGCCACCGGGTGAGCTCCAGTGGTCCGTTTTCTATTCCACTCATGCCTTCGGGCCTCCCAGAATGTCGTCATCATTGCGTGGCTCTCAGATTCCAATTGTCGTCATGTTGGAAGTTCGTCACCAAATAATGAGACCAAACCAAAGTAGCGGAGGGTCCGGGCCTTGTTTTTTTGGCCCACGCCCTCCACGTTAGCATCATAACAAAGGGGTAATAAAAAAAACACCTAATAGATATTGTTTAAACCCTCTTCAAATCCCATGTAACAACCTCCCGCAAATTCCAGAATGTGGAATAGAATCAAGGGAATTTCTTGAATTAATAAACAACCCCTACCTCATGATTCATTGGGGACGTCGTGGTGGGGGATGAAGAGTCCTTGTCCATGGAAGCCATCGGTGTTTGAAAATTCTAGTTCGATTCCTCCAAAAATGTCTAAGCCTTCATTCCTCGTCGGTGGAAAATGTTGCGTCACTTCACCAGAGGATCCTTCCTTGGTGAAGCTGTGTCAAAACTCCACCCCGAGCCTCACTTAAATATAGTGGGGAAAGTTGATTGATGCACCAAGTAATTAATGAGGTTCATTAATGAATGAACCTTTTAATTCCCCATTGGTGAGATTACAAATAAAAGAGAGTCAAGCTGTTAAATGGCTTGACAACACAGCAGTCCCGCCACCGCTGCTCAACCGTTGGAGAAAAATAAAATAATAATTACATGTTATTTAATTATTCTTTTAAATGTCTGAAAAAAATATCTTTTTCTCCCGACCTACTCCGGTCAAAGTGAAGCTTCCCTTAAGCGAATCCCAGCACTACGAATTCAACGGTGATCTCATATTTCAATTCCAAGCACCGGTTCAAAAGATAGAAAATGTCACATGTGATTTTACTGAACATACCTTAAAAAAAGTTTAAAAATCCATTTCGGACACACCGGGTCGGGGAATCACATTCCGTAAATTTCTAGAGACTCATAATAATCCCAAATAATAAAAAAAATATACGGAAATTTCAGGACATTATAGGTAAACCTTAATATTAGGTTTAATATGAAACATAAACATGTATAAACTATATTGGTTAAAATTAATTTGAACTTATCATGTACATAATTTGATATTATTTCCATTTGGTGCCGCCTAACATGATTATGATATTAATTATATTTTAATGTTATTAATATTTACAATTGTGCCACCCTATCACTTATAAAAGGGAACCCCTCGTCTCTCTTACCCACACCTTATAAACCATTTATATTTATATAAATATAAAAACATAACTTAACAACCATCCTCCCCATTATTTAGAGGATCTTTTTCTCCCCAAAATAAAAAACTTGAAGGCTTAATATGTAAACCAAATGATGTTTCTAAAAGAATAGGTATAACTCTTAATCAAGTTCACTCATTTTATTTATTCATATACCTCCTCAAATTTATTAATAAACAAATTGATATAATAATAAAAATTTGTAAACTATACCAATAATTTATTATGTATATGTTATAACCCTTATTCATCTCCATCTTCATCCTATGGTAAATGAAAACACACCACGTGCATATGTGCGTACAACCACCTCCATGAAGTGTTGTGTATTGTTTCACATCACAATTTAAAATGTATCTTCATTATATATGATATTAATGAAATTATTATCAATCTATAATCATAATATATTATTTATATTCCTATAATTCTAGCTGTAAAAGAATTGTAATGTCACTCAAGCGTATGTGTGGACTACCACCATTGTGAAGTGATGTGATTAATTTTTTCCATCATCCTTTTATGAAGGATTTAAAAATTATAATTAATCTATAAAAATAATAATTATTTCCATATTGATATTCTATATAAGATTTTACCATGACCTATATGACTGTGGTCAACCGACCAATGTTGTTCTACGATTATGAAGAGAATTTACTCAAAACGTCCAACATGAACTTAACTGATTTAATAAATATATAAGGTATGGAAATAAATTAAAAATATAATGGATAATAATAATGGAATACATATAAAAAATTCCAAATAAAGTAAAAATTTTAAAATAATTTTCTTTTATAGTAGCGTTGAATGTGTAAGAAACAAGACACAACATTAGGTAAGTGGTTTCTTAACTCAATTCCTTTTCATTGTGTTATATTACTTATTCATTATCTATGTTATGCCAAGATTATGTGTATAATGACCAGTGATTATTTAATGTTGTAATTAATCTTGTTTTATGTATATTTATGTTTATTTCATATAATCATATCATTGATTAATTCTCACTACAATGTTATGTTCTTTTTAAGGGTTTATTATCTCATATTTTGATTTTGTGAGACATTTATCATACTCACCACATAATTATTTTCTATGGCATTTATACTGAACCTTTTATATTTTATATTATTAATCTCTTTATATTAATGTCATTTAATGTTACATTTTATGTCATTTCTCTTATGGGGGTAATGATTCAAATGTTTCAAATATAGTAAGTGTTTATTCTGTAGTCTCATTTTTATTTAGGATTTTTTATATTTTAATTTCCACTTAAGGAAATAATAATCTATATCTCTTCTAAACTTCGTAAATATTTATATTTATTATTTTTCTATGCATTTATCATTTTTTCCTTTCATTTTGTCTCTTTAGTACTCAATATTACTGAGAAAACATATTTTAATAAAACTCGACATTAATTCCCCTTTGGTAGAAAAATATTTTCTTTCATATACATGTTTTCTAAACATGTTTCATGAATGTTATTATTTATGTTTAAATGATTTATTAATATAATTTTAAAATATATTTTAATTTATTTACAATTTTTCAATTAGGAATCTTTTTAAAATTCCCTGTATGACACATTTTGACTTTATTTACAAAGTAAAAAAATAATATTTTAACATATATGGGTTTATTTCATCTAACCACCATCATGATAAATACTTTCATAGAGGATTGAAATAATTTTTTACATGATCAATTTCAATTAAAGTTATTTTCCTTATATTCTAGAAATTTTTATATTTAAAATTAATTATTTCAGAATTAAAATTTTATTTTCATCAATAAAAGTTTTAGTGGTATTTAAAAATAATTTTCATCTATGTAAATTTTTTTTGAAAGATATTATTATTTACTAGTGAAACACTCCAATGATAGCATCTACCATAATTATTTTGAGGATTATAATCATGATGTTCAATTTTTGACTAGGGAGAAATATTGGCATTCCATGTGATAGTTTCCAAATAAGGATACATATGTTTTTTTTGTATTGATTATTCACCCATTTTCATATGATGAATGAATTAGACTTAGTAAGTGATTATTGGGGCTTGTTATATCCCCTTGATGCATTGGAATATATCATGACACAATCTTGCCCTGGTGTTTTGTGTATGCCTACCAAATTATTTATGATTCCATTGAATGAGGTTGTGATGGTATGATTATGATATCCAATATTTTTAATTCTATCATTATGGAACCAATTATTGTTATACAGTGATTATTTAGCCACACAATGGTAAAAATACACTAATATCATATTATTTATAGGGAATATTTGATTATTTATTATCTATTATTTATAATTTATGATTTATTTATTATATTATATATTCTCTTGTATTATTTTCCTTTCTGAGAATCTATGTTCACCATTTATTATGATTTAATTTCCCTTGGATACTAAGAAAGGATTTAGGAATGGATTCAGGGATATACTAAAAGAAATAATAAATTTATAACTAGAATTTTGTGTTGTGTTCCATTTTTTCAAATGAAATATGAGAATCATGAATATATCTGGTCTCACAAGACTACTAAACTATTTGATCCTTTTGGATTTGATATCTTATATCATGTTACAATGATGTAAGATAACCACTAGCATCATGTTACTTGATTAGAGGTGTTATTATTGTTATCAAAGGAAGTTTATTAGGACCGTTGGGAACTATTTTTAAGGAAATATGCATTAGAGACCATTAACCTATGATTGATTCTAGAGATATGTCTATGTACAAGGTAATATTAGTAAGTATTGGTAAAGTATATATTATGGGGATTTTATAGAAAATTCAATAATGTTTGGATAATGGAATGCAGATGCGGTTATAGAAAAGATTAACATATGAGTAATAACTATACAATGGGCGGATTGGATATAAAATTGATTATCACTAGTGCATAAAGTGTGGGCCAAAAACTACACACCTAGATAGACACTCCCATGGGATATGCTTGGGTTAAATCACATTTTCTTTATAAACCATTATGATGAATGATATGATATAAACTACAGAAACCTATGATATGTCATAGTGAAAATGGATAATCATAATGTGTCATGGGTTGATTATTTTATGTTTGATCCTATATTTAAAATTCATTATTACTATTTTGATGGTTTAAGTAATGGAAGTACCTTAGAGATATTTATTGAGACTAAATAGATATTTGAGGTATATGTAACATTTACGATTATCATGTGAAGATGTTATTTGAAGAATAATTCTTCTATATTTTAGGGAAATACATCAAAAGGTATTTATAACCATTAGGGTTAATATAATATCTGATGGTGAATTGGGATAAAAGGGTTATTTCATTATAGGTACAAATTTTTTTCATATAAATGAACATGGGATTGAATTTTGATTTTGTGACTAAGTGATTAATGTTATTTTTTAAGAAGTTAAATATATTGGTCAAATTGTATAATATGGTAAATTGAAATATTTATTTTAAGATGGGGGTTTATATGGGGAATACGTTGTGCATTATCTTTTGGAATCATAGATGATTTTATTGTGTCTTTATGGTGATTTTCGATATTTGTGGAAATGATTAAATATTTTTGAGATTATATGAGTATGGCATATAAATATTTGGTATCTGAATTTATTAGTGATTAAAGTATTCTAGAGATAAATGTTAAATTTATCTCGAAAGAATATGTGATCAGTTATTTTTAATTTTTGAGTTTTAATGTTGGTGAGTCATATTTTGAAGATACTTAAGGTTATATATTTATAGAATGACTTTTGTTAAACCTTTGGTGTTATTGTTGGGTCATTGGATATTTACATAGTATTTATACATATGATGGGTTACTCATACTAAATATTATCTTAGATTATGATAACCATTTTATTTGTGGGTTACAGATAGAATCATGAGGAATAAATTTTCAACCATTTTTGGAACTTATGATCTATTAGTGATTTAAACATGAGAAATTTATCTTGGATATTCATTTATTAGAGTAATAGATGAAATTAAAATGTAATAAATTCTTAGAGAACAACCAAAGTATGAAGTTTGATTATGTAATTGAATAAAATCAACTAGTAAATATTTTCGCGTGGTATCAGTCTTGATGGTAAAAGAATCCCTCAAATCAGGGAAAAAGATATTGAAATTAAAATGTTATCTTATTACCCAAATTTCTAATGAAATTATTGTCTTCATTATCCCATAATTATTAATGGTTTTATAGTCATTCACTTTCTCATGATCAGGTACTCTATCAATATATATTATTCCCTAGATGTTATTTTTTATTTTTTCTTCCCCATGTCCATATTTTCACTTCTCGCCAATGATATCCATATTTTGGAAACTAATTATGGGCTATTCTAAGTGACAATTGTATTTCCCTTTTCTTCTTAAAAAAATGATGTTTTATTATCCGTTTTTATGATATGTGTTTTCTATAAAGTCATTTTTAAATATTAAAGTGGTTTTTTTCATGCTTGTTTGTTTTATCTGAAAATCTGTTGAATTTATTTTAAATAATATTTTAATACATGTTTGTAAAAAGGCGATAAAATTACAAGAAAAGTTTTTTATAAGGTGTTATAATTTAAATACTCAATGTTTTAATATTTATATTCCTTAAGTAGTATATTTGATAGTGTGTATTATATACAATAGAAATATTAAATAAACCACGATATACAATAGAAATAAAATTATTTAAATATGACACTTATGATTTTTCAATTGATTTAGCAGGTATGAATAGGAATAACCATATTAAGTAATATATATGGAATATTTTTCCTGAATATTATTAAAAATTCATCATAAATTGATTATCAATTTGTTATAAATGAAGATAAAATATTGTTTTGGTAAAATATATATCTTTCATAAAAAAAAAATTATGTGTGCAATGTAATTTTTATTAAATATATAAAATTAATATCTATTGATAAAATTTTCAAAAAAATAAGTATATTATATATATTATTTATTTATTTAACATTCATTTAGTTATGTTTATTTTTAATGTAATGGAATAAATTTTTTTATACTTCAAAAATACATTTTCTTCAAAAATGCTTTTTATTAAAAAAAATTTATAAATATTGTAATTAATTATTACAAATTTTATAAATTTTAAATTAAAAATTAAAAATAATTTTTAAAATTATTAGGTCACAATAGGCTTAGGATGAAATTTTGTGAATTTTCCAAAAAATATTGATTTTTAAGTGCATAGTGGAAAATAACGCTTTCTTTTTTAAAAACTATTATTTATTTTATTTGAATCATGTAATCTAAAAGTCACAATATATTATGGATATGTTTTTGACATTATATAACATACCTTTTATTAAAAAAAATATAACTAATTACTTATGAATTATCATTATATTAAATTTAGGTATAATCTAAATTTTAAGCTCAAAAAGACATTTTTCTAAATAATGGTTTTCATTACCTTTTAAGAATAAATATTGAAATTGAATTATTTGACATCTATAATTTCAATATTGAACTGTGGATTATATATTTGTAATCATGAGGTTATTTTTTTTAAATAGGTCCCTTTTATTTTAGGTCATTATGAATAGTTTCCATAGTAAATATGTTTCACCCCTATAAATGGTAAATAAGGAAATTAAGTTTAAAAATAATGTCATAAGGCTTTAAAAAAACTCTAAAAATTGCCATTATTTATATTTTATGATTTTAGTTTTACTATACTCATCAAATATTTAATGATATGGAAATTTGGTGCCATTTTTCATTGATAATGACATATATATTATTTTAGGTAAATAGTAAATTCAAAATTTTCCTATCACTTTATTAATTTCTCTATCTGATTACCATAAGGATAAAAGGTATTTAATATTAGTTATAAATAGTTCTTTTTAATATTACTACTCTATTTTTATTAAAATAAATTATTTTTAATTTCCAATGGATATATAATTAATACAATGCTTACACAACTCCGACGTAGCGCATGTGCAGGTAATAGAAAAATCAAGATAAAAGATTTAAAAAACAATTAAATTGATATGACTGAGTATAATTTTATAAATAAAAAATTTTAATAGATAATTATGAAGTATAATTAATGTTAAATGTGTTAATACTCTTATTCCATTATTATTGTGATCTCTTTGAATTCATATTAAATTAATATCCCAAAAAATGACTTGAGTGATATATTATGATAAAAAATATTTTATTAAATGTTTTAAAAATAAAAATAAAAATATTGAAATAGGAAAATTAGGATATTAAATTTTCAAAAATTTCATCCAAATACCATTTGTGAGAAACTTTTCAACTAAGATGAAAATTTGTAACCCTTATAGTGTGAAAAGTGTCTTACTACAGTTAAGGTTAGAAACAGTTAACGAGGGGATAAAACCAAAATATATTTTTTAAAACTAAACATATAAATGTATAAATTTTATTATATGAAGTTATTTTAAACATATCATGTCCTAAATTTAAAAATGTGGCCATTTTGTGCCATAATACATGATTATGATATTTATTATATTTTAATGTTCTTAATATTTATAATTATGCTACTCTGCACACTTATAAAAGGTCACCCCCTCTTCACTATCCATAAAACTATTTGAAACATTTATCTCAACAAATCAGTAACCAGATACCTTTCTAACCATCCTCCCCACTACCTAGAGGAATTGGTATCACCAAAATACCAATGTAGAAGTCTTAATGTGTAATGCAATGGAGGTTTCCCAAAGAATAATTATAACTATTAACTAAGTTATTTAATTTTATTTATTCTTATACCTATTAAAATTTTATCATAAACATATTTATATAAAAAAAACTCATATTTAAACTATAATGAGATTTTACTATTACTATGTTAGAACCCTTAATGTGAGATCATAACCTTGTTCTATAGATTTCTCAATCTTGATTACAGGTAATCTTATTCCTTGTTTTGAGTATATATTTTTTTGGGTTTTACATTGGGGAGCTTCTGGGTGAAATTAGAGATTTTTGGAAGGGTTTTGGGTAGTGAATGGTTAGAACATGGTTTTCCAAAACCTAGTACCCTACCCCAAAAAACTGTAAAAACCTAGATAGAGGGGAATTTCATGGTGAGAAAAATATTTTAAAAATCATGCACCCTCTAGGAGTAACCATGAACCCCCCTCAGGTGTGGCACAAGGTTGGGAATAATTGTGCTCCTTGTATAGGAAACCATGCACATGATATTTTAATCCACCAAAAAACTATAAAAAAAATACCAATACCCCTAGTATTATCACCCAATCATCCCAAATAGGTCCTAAACTCATTCTAGAAATTTTTAAATCCTTCGAGAGGATTCCAAGGCCTTCCAAACTCCATTCATGATGAATCGAATACTAAATTTAAAAATCCACACTTCTCTTAGTAAGAGATTCTCAACTCGATTTGTTCCCTTCCTCTCTCCTATAATTATCTCATCTTTTGAATGGATAATTTTCTCTATTGGGTGTGGTTTAGATCTAGTTTATTATATATATAACTCTATTTGATCTTGGATCTATGTTTTGGATCTAAAAATCATTGGTTTTTGTGCAACTGAACATTCCACTCTTATTTGGGGATTTCCATTAGCGAGAATCTGTCATTGATCTTAAGGTCGATGGTCTAAATTGAAAATACCACAGTCTTGTTATAATTATATAAATTTAATTGTGAAATTTCAATTACTATGATTGGAAAATTGCATCAGATATTGATTTTATTAAATTAAATATCGATAAGATATTGAATTGGGTTAAATTTGTGGAAATTGAAATCGGATTAATTATGATATTTAAATTGATGGGTTAATGGGGTTTCATAATTGGTTAATTAATGGAATATTTAATTGGTTGATAATGGTAATTGAGGGATGTTTGGAATAACCTTGAACATTCAAGGGGTTATGATTAAATGTTGATAAATGGTTTAACAAATAATTGTTCTTATTATTCCAAGGGATTATTGTAAAGGATTATTATTGATTTGATAATTGAAATGGTGTATCATAATTTTAAAATATTATTAGATGGGTAATTTTAATTAACCTTGTTAAATGTGATATGCATGATATATGTGATTTGTGGATAAATGGTGTGTGGGAATAGCCTGATGCTCAAAATACCTAAGGGTGGTAGCTATGATGTTCTAGACCCAAATTCATGCATGTGATTATTATTTTATGGGCTCATGATGGATTCTCTAAATACCCAGAGTGTGTGGGACAAGGACTGATGATCCAAATACACATGGGGTACTAGACATGACATCCTATGCCAATGAATTTGGCATTGGACTACGGTTCAAAATTGTCACATTATAAAATAGAATTAAATGGATAATGAAAGCCCATGTGTTATAATGAATGGTTTTTTCATATGTGATATGGTATAGACTATGATACGATCCGAAGAAGGTATTGATTGTTTAGGTGTCATCATGTACCTGGGGGAATGGATGTGGTTAAATAAAGAATAATTAAATACGTAATCTATTTACTTTATTATATTTCATTATTTATACAAATATATAAACTTTTATTGAATGGATATTGTATTAGACACCGTTATTGGTTTCCTACTGATTTGCAATCACACCCTGCTCTAGATGCCTAATCAGTACCCAAATATACTTTTTGTTTGTAGGACCAGATAAAGGAAAAATACCTATGTTAGATGGATGAGTTGAGATAGATCATGTATAAGGGAAACAGACATGGTTTCAATCCCCTATTGGGATTTATTAGTGTAGTTATTTTGGATTTTTTATTTTACATTGGACACATGTTTGGAATGACATATCTTCTATTGTTTTGGGATATTGTTTCCCATTTTGGTTCACTGTGATATTTTGGTTTGTTCTTGTTATTGTATTATTCTGGTTATTGGTGATGGTTTGATAAATAGGGTATAGTCTCCCCATGGTATATATATTAGATTTGTTTCAAGTGTTGTTTTCAATAATACATAACGTTTTATTTAAAGGGGTGTATGTTGATAACAATAATCTATCTATTTTTGACAATTTTGATGCCTCACAAAAACCCTTAATTATTTTCAAATGATTTTATATGTTAATTATTTTTCAAAATTTTATTATTCATTATATTTTTATTTTTGGACGAAATATTTAAGTTCTTCAAAAATGAGGTTTTATTTCTAAAAGTATTCGCATTTAGCATGTTCTAGAAACACTGTTCATACCCTACTTATTCGGGATCCGCTATAGCATGCTCCGGAAACACTGTTCATACCCTACGTGGAGGAACGTAGAGTAAGGATAAAATGCAACATATATCTTATGAGATAAGAGAAAAATATGGAAGAGGAACCATACGTTATCGGCAAAGTATGAAAAAGAACCCTATGTTAGGAAGGAATCCTACGTTTGGGATATCAGAAAATTATGGAAGGAGAACCGTACATAAGTATTAAACGTTAGGTTTGTTTCTCAAAAGTATGCTTCATCAACCTTACTTTTGTAAACAACCATACGTTCTTGGAAAATTATGGATCATGTAAAATTATGGATATTTTATCATACATTTAAAAGTTGAAGAGAAAAGTATGGATGACCAACCCTAAGTTTATGATCAACCTTACGTTTTAAGAAAGTGACATGAACCCTACATTTATGATCAATCTTAAGTTTGAATAAAGTGACATGAACCTTACGTTTGTGATCGACCCTACGTTTGAAGACTATGTCATCAACCTTACGTTCATAGAATTCATACAGTACAACTCTACCTTATGTTTGGCATCGGAGAATTTAAAATCGATATTTTTATGCAACGGTTAGCAAGCTGATTATTATGCGGATTTCAAGCTGGTTTTAAATATGATTTAAAAATATGACATTGACTGATTCAAAGAGATTTTATCAATAGTTTAAAGATCGAATTAAAAGTAGATTTTTATGTCGAGTCTTCTGGGAAGTTATGACTACTCTGTAAATTCAAATGTTTAAATATCGCGAGTTAAAAGGAGACTCTTGTGGATCTAAATTTGTAGAAGAAGTACTTATCATTATTTTATTTATATGTGCTTTTTCAAATAGAAACTAATGATCTTATGTGATCTCTTGATCATTTAGAGAAAATGGAAGAAAAAAAACATAGACTATCAAAGATTCAGATCTGCTGATTCAAGAGAACGACAAAGCTCTGTTTTCTGAAGAAGAAAAATCACGATAGAAGATTAATTTGTTCTACATAAAATATCATTTTTGAATCTGCTAATACTGAAGTTGTGAGTTATATTTCTATATCTACTGCAACAGGATCGACTCAGAATGACTCTTTTTGTGAAGATAATTATTTCTGAAGGCGACGATCCATCTACTATAAATTGCATGATGTTGCAATTGTGAATAATATCTGGAAATTATTTTCATAATACATAAAACTTTCTTTTCTATTTTTGAGTGACCGGCTTCTCGTACTTAGTTGTGTAGGTTCTGTGAGTGAACCAAAAGGATTTTTTTTCCTTATATTGTAAAGGTGTCAACTACCTATACTCAGTTGTTGTAAGGTCTGTTGAAACAAGGACCAGATAGTGAAAATCACCAAGCTCGTGAAGTAGAGTGTTGGTGGAGTGGACTAGGGGCCTTCTGTTCCCCAAACCACTATACATCTTGTTTCTCTATTATTTAAATTTCTGCTGGATCAATTCATTTGATTAAAGTTAAAGGGCATAACACAATCTCAGAAATATTTCTAAAAAGACACAATTCACCCCTCTCTTGTGTATATTTGATATAATCTGATCCAAAAATTGGTATCAAAGGATGAGATTTCTGATAAAGCCTTAACAAGCTGAAAGTGATTATATACAGTGCATGATGACTGATACAAGAGAGGGAATGTCTATGGTCTGAGCATCGTACTTCAATGGAGAAAACTATGGATG
The DNA here is from genome assembly GCA_963277665.1 of Viscum album. Taxonomy (NCBI): domain Eukaryota; kingdom Viridiplantae; phylum Streptophyta; class Magnoliopsida; order Santalales; family Viscaceae; genus Viscum; species Viscum album. Next base: position 2,038,392,681 of record OY728142.1, on the reverse strand, counting down.
ATGGAAATCGCGAATGGTTATCTATCTGAAAAACCTTAGATACAGAGTATATTCTAAAATTCTGACTCCATATGAAATACCAGAAAAAACCTGAAACATGGAGTGCAGCTACTGAAGCAGATTATGATATGAACTCAAAGGTAATGAATGCAATTATATGTGGTCTAGGACCTGATCAATTTAACAGAGTATCTCAATTCCCAACAGCATATGAAATGTGTCAAACTATTTTTGTTGCTTATGAAGGAACTAACAATATCAAGAAATGAGATATGAAACTGCTAAGCTTAAATTTGATACTTTCATAATGGTTGAAGGTAAAATTATTACTCAAATGAATGGAAGATTGATAGATATTGTCAATAACATAACTGCCTTGGGAGATCCCATTAAACAAGCTGATCAAGCTTTAAAAGTACTGAGAGTACTGCCTACAAAATGGAATGGAATCTCTGCAGCAATCAGACAGTCAACACCTGTCAAAGATTTAACCATGAGAGAACTAATTGGAACATTAATAATGCATGAAGCTGAGATGGAAGATGAAGAAAATGAGCATAAAGTGCTTATCAAACGAGATAAAACTTCCTTGAAAGTATCATCACAAAGAAAAAATAGAAAGATGAAGAAAAGTGTAAAAGAAAAATCAGAAATTTCTGATTTATCTAATTCTAATATGGAATTGGCTCAGCTAGCCCGAATATTCACTAAATTCTTTAGAAAGAAGAAGGGCTTCAGAAAATCCTTCAAAAAGGATGACAAGGAAGTCAGATATTATGAATGCAAGAAAATAAGGCATATTAGACCTGAATGTCCTTAGCTAAAAGAAGACAAGAGAAAGAAATTCTTCAAAAGAAATGATTATGAGAAAAAAGAAAAAAAGGCTATGAAAGCTACATGGAGTGTATCTGAAGACTCCAGTAGCACTCCTGAATCAGACTCAGAGAAGGAAGAAGCAAATCTTAAAGCTAACATGTGTTTTATGGCAGAAACAAATGAGGTACAATCTTACTATTCTTCTGACTCTAGTTCTGAATCTAGTTACTCTAATAAAAAACTTGCAGCCTACTGAAATATGATTGAAGAAAAATATTATTCTCTATTTAAGAAGAATAAGTCTTTAAAAACATTCATAAAGTTATTTCTGATGAAAGAGATACAATGCTGAAACATTATAAGGAGTTAACTAAAAAGTTTGACTCAATTAACACTAACAATATAGATTATGAATCAAAGATAAAATCACTGCAAACTGAAGTCAAAACATATAAAAATTCAGACCTTGTTTTTACTAAAGGATAAAATAATTTAAATGAAATTTTTGGGAAAAATTTCATTAAAAAGGAAAGATTTGGAATTAGTAGTAAAGGTGAAAAACCCAAGCTGTACAAAAATTATTTTATTCTGAGTGAAAAAAGACTAAATTGTAATTACTGTGGAATAAGGGGACACATTTCTAAAAAAAATTCTTAAGACAACCCCAAATAAGTGGTATTAATAAAGCTTTTGTTATCAAATGATTTTTTTGACTCTTGTGAACTTATAAAATCAAAGCAAGTCTGGATTCCCAGATCCTTGCTGGCTAACACCCCTAGACCCAACAAAATATGGGTACCAAATCAAATTGTGTAAATTCCTTTGTAGGGATCAGGTCACAAAAGAAAAAAGGACATATGGTATATGTACAATGGCTTCTCAAGGCATATGAGTGGAAACTCATCGAATTTCTCTAGACTCACTCAAAAATATGGTGGACTTGTCACTTTTTGTGACAATGCCAAAGTAAAAATCATTGGTATTGGAACAGTTGGAGATCTAGAAGTTGTCTCAATCAACAAAGTACTTTATGTACAAGGATTGAAACACAATTTGATAAGTATCTCTCAACTATGTTATGATTCTTATGCTGTTGATTTTTCTAACAAATGTTTTTTCTGTTTTCAAAAATAAATTGCTTAAATTTAGAGCACCGAGAACTGACAATGTGTATACCCTGGATTTAAATTCCTTGTGTAAACAACAAGTAAATTTCTTGACTGCTAAAGTGAATGAATCTAGGATCTGGAATAGGAGACTTGGACATTGTAATGTATATGTTTTACATAAGTTATCTATGAAATATTTAGTTTCTGATTGTCCTAGTCTCAAATTTGAATGTGATAGATTCTATGATGAATTTGAACTTGGCAAGAAACACAAATCATCCTCCAAATCTGTTAACAAAATTGTTACATCTAAACCTCTATAACTTATTCATATGGATTTTTTTGGACCTTCAAGAGTAGAAAGTTTGGCTAGAAAATTATATGTATATGTTTTAGTTGATGACTATTCTATATTTACATGGATTTTCTTTTTAAAATTTAAGAATGAAGCTTTTACTTCATTTGAAAATTTTTGTAAAGCTGTTCAAAATGAAAAAGGTTTTAAAATAATTTCATTAAGAAGTGATCATGGTGTAGAATTTAAGAATCAAGAATTTAATTCCTTCTACACAAATATGGGTATTAAACACACCTTCTCTGCACCAAGAACACCTCAACAAAATGAAATTGTTGAAAGAAGAAATAGGAATATTCAAGAAATGGCTAGGACTATACTAAATGAATATAGTCTTCCTACCTATTTTTGGGCAGAATCTCTAAGCACATCTTGCTATATAATGAATAGAGTTTTAATTATAACAATTTAGAAAAAGACACCCTATGAACTTTGGAATAATAGAAAACCTAAATTAAATTACTTTAAAGTTTTTTATGCAAGTTTTACATCTTAAACACCAAGGAAAATCTTGGTAAGTTCAATCCAAAATCTGATGAAGGTCTTTTCTTAGGATATTCAGCTACATCCAAAGCTCATAGAGTCTATAATAAGAAGTCAAGTATTGTTGAAGAATCAGTTCATGTGAAATTTGATGAATATGATCCCTTTGAGAAATGGACAGATCAAATGGATGTATCTAACTCTAATGATAACATGAGATTTGAGAACTTGAAAAATGATTTTGAAAAAGATATAAATGAAATTCAGTCCAGTTCAGAAGAACATGATACTAAAGAACCTATGAGTGTGTTACCTAGACAGACTAGAACCCTAAGAAATCATCCTTTAGAGACTATAATAGGTGACTTAGACACAGGAATAAAAACTATAAGAAATATAGAAAATCTTGTAGAATTCACTGCCTTTCTATCCCAATTAAAACCCAAGTCTATTAAAGAAGCTTTAGATGATGAAAGCTGGATGATAACAATGCAAGAAGAATTAAACTAGTTCAAAAGAAATGAAGTCTAGGAATTAGTTGAAAGACCACAGAACTATCCAGTGATAGGAACTAAATGGGTCTTTAGAAATAAGCAAGATGATCAAGGAATAATAACTATAAATAAAGCTAGACTTGTAGCTAAAGGATATTATCAGGAAGAAGGCATAGATTATGATGAGACCTTGGAACCTGTAGCTAGATTAGAATCCATTAGAATCCTTTTATCCTATTCATCTCATATGAACTTTAATTTATTTCAGATGGATGTTAAGTCTGACTTTTTAAATGGTTATTTAATGGAGGAAGTTTATGTTGAGCAACCTCCTGGTTTTGAAAATTCTCAAAAACCAGATTCTGTTTTTAAACTTACTAAATCTCTTTATGGCCTTAAACAAGCACCTAGAGCTTGGTATGAAAGATTAAGATCTTTTCTTTTGAAAAATGATTTTACTATTGGAATGGAAGATCTAACACTTTTTAAGAAAACTGAAAATTCTAATATTTTATTAGTTCAAATTTATGTTTATGATGTAATTTTTGGATCAACTAATAAAACTCTTTGTCATGAGTTTTCAAAGTTAATGCAAAAAAATTTGAATTGGGTATGATGGGAGAACTAAATTTCTTTTCAAGACTTCAAATTTATCAAAAATATTTTGGAAATGTTTTTAATAAAAGAAAATAAATTACTGATTTATTAAAGAAGTTTGGTATTGAAAACAGCAAGACATATACAACTCCTATGTGTACTAATATAAAACTTGATTTGAATGAATCTAGAAAATCAGTTGAGAACAAGTTATATAGAGGTATGATTTGTAGTTTGTTATATCTTACTGCTATCAGGCCAGATATAATGTATTCAGAATGTCTTTGTGAAATATTTCAATCAAATCCTAAAGAATCTCATTTAACTTCTATTAAAATAATTTTTAGATATTTAAAAGGAACTATTTTTCAATCTATTCTTTATCCCAAAACTTCTGATTTTAATTTTATTTCATATTCAGATGTAGACTTTGGGAGTTTTAGATTGGATAGGAAAAGCACTTCAGGAACTTTTCACTTTTTAGGGAAATATTTAGTGTCATGGTCAAGTAAGAAACAACATTCAATTGACCTATCAACAGTCGAGGAAGAATATGTTTATGCTGGCAGTTGTTGTGCATAAGTGTTGTGGATGAAAAACACTCTTATGGACTTTGGACTAAATTTTAATAATACGCCTATTTTATGTGATAATACTATTTCTATAAATATTTCAAAAAATCCTATTAATCATTCAAAAACTAAGCATATTGATATCAGACATCATTTTCTAAGAGATCATGTTCTTAAAAAGGATATATCTTTGGAATTTGTAAGTGATGAAATTCAATTAGCTGATATTTTTACTAAGTCACTTCTCACTGCAAGGTTTGATTTTATTAAGGGGGGGCTAGGTTTATTTAATTTTAAATAAAGATTTATTTTACTATGTTGTTTCTTTATTTTAATTCTGTTTAAAATAATTTGGATATTTGTTTTTCAAACAGAATAATTTTCTTTTCCCCACGTAATTAATTTTATTTATTTTTAAATCTAGGTAATGATTACTCAAAACACGGGAATCAAGGCTATCAGAAACCCTTTTGACTTCTAAACTGTTTCATTTCTACCAAAATATTTTCAAACCCGCAAAACCGCATCACTTCTCGTCAACCCTAATTTTCGAACCTCTGAAACCCTAACCTTAAAACCTTAAGAGATTCTCGCAGATATGGAAAAGACTAAGAGATCTGATGAATCTGAGACCATTAATGCCAAGAGACAACATTCAGAAGGAAGGAAAATCTTACAGGGCAAGGTAATTGATCTCGAATGGCTATTTCAGACGAATCTCCTATTTAAACAAGAATTATCATTTCAGAATCTCGAACATACTTTCAACAGTGAGAATATAGAATTTTTGTATGAGGTAGAACTTAGATATTTCTTGAAATCTATATAGTTTAGTCTGGGAGACAATGATGACACTATGCTGGCTAAGATAGAGGTTATGGATTTTTCGATCTCTTCAGTTGAAATTGATCAGATTTTGAACTGCCCTCATGAGGTAGTCTTTCATTTTGATTTGACAAATATAGGAGATTATGTGTATAAATCAGAGGACATTATGTCTTTTCTTTTTGGTACTACATCTATAAAGAAGATGTTCATAAAGGACTTGGAGTCTGATCAGAAAATTTTAGAAAAGTTTTTGCAAAAAGGGATTGCACCGAGGATGTCTGAGATGGAGAAGATATTATATCCTGAAATGTATATAATGTATCTTTTGCTCAGTGATATCAAATTCAATTTTCCTAGGTACATGGTGAGGTATCTGAATTACTGTTTTCATAGTTAAACCAGAATGAACTTCTACCCTTTTGGTAGATTCATTTCCAAAATGTTGTTTAAGAAGTATATGGTGAGACTGGTGGATGCCAGAGTGCGTTGTCATCACAGTAATGTGTTTAATGATGGAACTTTAAGAAAGATTGGATATTTCTGGATCACTATAAAAGGAAAAAAATTTCCAGTAAGAGCTGAGGAAAAACAGAGAGTGCTCAAACTCAGTCTTCTAAGTCAAAGGCGGGAAAAGATGAATCAAGAATAAGCACTGCTGCAAGGAGAATAAGATTTGACCTGGAAGAAACTGAAAAAGAAATAATTCAGGAGGGACTTTACACTTAGATGAAAAGACCTATTAATGAGGAAATATTTTCCCCTGTACTGACCATAATAAATTTTCTCTCTTAAAGCTTTGTCAGAGAAAAGGTTCTTGAATAATCTCATGAACAGGATGTGGCTGTTACAGAACATGACGTTGAAAAATTGAAGTTGAAATATCAGAACCACAAGTTGTAGCTGATGTTGAAGTTACACTTCAACAAGAAAAGGAGGCAGAGCTTGATGAGGAAGTGGCCAGACCTCAGGACAATACAGAAGATATTATCTTAGAAAATTCATTGGAAGAACAAGTTGCTGATGTTCGGGATGAGCATGTTTCGAATGCTCAAACAGAAGTACTTCAAGAGGATTTTTCTATGGAAGAGTCTGGAAAAGACTCTGAGGAAAAATATGTGGACCAACCTGCCCAAGAAAAGGAAAAAGACAAGTCTGGTCCAGATTTAATACCTTTAGTATTGTTGCATCACACTAGACCAGAGAATGAGAATCAAGAAGAGGGTGCCTCTGATTTAGGGAATAAGGAAATTGAAGCGCTGTACAGAAAGGTGTCTCAATTGGAATCTAAAAATGATACTCTGAGGAGAGCCATAGAAACAGAGCAGTTCAAATTTCAGAGAATTAAGAATAGTACTGTTTTACGACAAGAAGTAGAAGCTTTTAAGCAAGAGCTGTTGATAGAGGTTTCAAAGCTGAAATCAGAAATGGTAAAGAAGTCAGATCTGTTAGAAATAAAAGGATATATGGAGACACAATTTTCATCTGTTGGAACTAGTGCTTCTGGTGGGTCAGGTACTTCACCTGATTTACTCAGAAATTTTTAGGCTATCACAACTGCAATGAGCAATATGAGTGACAGATTGCATGATCTTCAGTGAAACAGTGCTTCTTTATCAGTCCTATTAGATAATCAAAAAATTTTGGTTGATCATTTGACATCCAGTGAACCAACAATTAGATCTGTCTTAAATAAATTCAAAGAGAAGCTGTCTTTTTTTATAGAGAAGGAAGAAAGACTTCATGATTTTTTCAGAGTCAATCTCATTGAAGACATTCATATGAATAAATAGGCTAGAGATCTTATTATTCATATTGGTGATGGAATGATGCGAAGACTCAGAGAGAAGTTGACATAAATCAAGTCTGCAGTTCAAAGGAAATAGAACCTGTTTCATACCCTGATCAAACCTTGATTCCTGTGTTCATCATAATTGTATGTATTTCATAATTTCAATGAAACTTTTTGATTTCTGTATTCATCAATTTTTTTACTTTTTAATGAAATTATATTTCTTTATATTTATTTTGTTTTACTATCTTTGTTTAGATATGCTAGTAATCCAGATTTCAATACTGAAAAACAGTTACTTAGCATTTACTTAAGTTCAATGCTACATTAAAATGTTTTATATTCCATCTTTTATCATTCTTTTTGATATCACAAAAAGGTGGATAAATTTGGATAAACACAATATTTCTTTTTTGTTTCATCTTAGAGGTGGAGTTATTAAAATGGAAAATTTAAAGGGAGAAATTAAGTTAAATCTAATATTTTTTTTAAAAAAAATTCAAAACTATATGTAATTAATTAATTTTTGTGTAAGTTAATTTCATTAATTATTTTATGGGTTTTGTGATCATCAAAAAGGGGGAGATTTTTTCAAGTGTTGTTTTCAACAATACGTAATGTTTTATTTAAATGGGGAGTATGTTGAGAACAATACTCTATCTCTTTATGGCAATTTTGATGCCTCAAAAATACCCTTAATTATTTTCTAATGATTTTATTTGTTAAGTATTTTTTAGGAATTTATTATTCATTATATTTTTATTTTTGGATGAAATATTTAAGTTCATGAACAACGAGGTTTTATTTCTAAAAGTATTCGCATTTAGCGTGTTCTAGAAACACTGTTCATACCCTACCTATTCGGGGTCGACTTTAGCATGTTCTGGAAACAATGTTCATACCCTACATGGAGGAATGTAGTGTAAGGATAAAATGCAGTGTATAATTTATGAGATAAGACAAAATTATGGAAGAGGAACCATACGTTATCGGTAAAGTATGAAAAATATCCCTAAGTTAGGAAGGAATCCTACGTTTGTGATATCAGAAAAGTATGGAAGGAGAACCGTACGTAAGTATTAAACGTTACGTTTGTTTCTCAAAAGTATGGTTCATCAACCTTAATTTTGTAAACAACCATACGTTCTTGGAAAAGTATGGATCAAGTAAAATTATGGATCTTTTATCATACGTTTGAAAGTTTAAGAGAAAAGTATGGATGACCAACCCTACGTTTATGATCAACCTTACGTTTGAAGAAAGTGACATGAACCCTACGTTTATGACCAACCTTACATTTGAATAAAGTGACATGAACCTTACGTTTGTGATCAACCCTACGTTTGAAGACTACGTCATCAACCTTACGTTCAGAGGATGCATACAGTACAACTCAACCTTATGTTTGGCGTCGGAGAATTTAAAATCGATATTTTTATGCAATGGTTAGAAAGATGATTATTATGAGAATTTCAAGCCGGATTTAAAGCTGATTTTAAAATATGAATTTGACTGATTCAAAGTTTTTTTATCAGTAGTTTAAAGATCGAATTAAAATGAGCTTTTTATGCCGAGTCTTTAGGGAAGTTACGACTACTCTGAAAATTCAAATTTTTTAATATCACGAGTTAAAAGGCGATTCTTGTGGATTTAAATTTGAAGGATAAGTACTTATAATTATTTTATATATATGTGATTTTTTTAACAGCAACTAATGATCTTATGTGATCTATCGATCATTATGAGAAAAGGGAAGAAAAAAAACAGAGTCTATCAAAGATTCAGATCTGCTGATTCAAGAGAATGACAAAGCTCTGTTTTCTGAAGAAGAAAAATCACGATAGAAGATTCATTTGTTCTACATCGAATATCATTTGTGAATCTGCTACTACTGAAGTTGTGAGTTATATTTCTATATCTAATGCAATGAGAATTACTCTTTTTGTAAAGATAATTATTTCTGAAGGCGACGATCCATCTACTATCAATTGCATGTTATTGCAATTGTGAAGAACATTTGGAAAGTATTTTCAGAATATAGAAAACTTTCTTTTCTATTCTTGAGTGGTCGGCTTCTCGTACTAAGCTGTGTAGGTTCTGTGAGTGAACCCGAAGGATTTTTTTTGCCTTATATTGTAAAGGTTTCAACTGCTTGTACTCGGCTGTTGTAAGGTCTGTTGAAATGAGAACCAAATAGTGAAAATCACCAATCTCATGAAGTAGAGCATTGGTGGAGTGTACTAGGGGCCTTCTGTTCCTCGAACCACTATACATGTTGTGTCTCTGCTATTTAAATTTTCGCTGCATCAATTCATCTGATTAAATTTAAAGGGTAGAACACAATCTCGGAAAGATTTTTGAAAAGACACAATTCACCCCCCTATTGTGTATATTTGATATAATCTGATCCAACAATGTCCTCATTGCATATTATAATTCCATGTAATACGGGGAGGCATGTTTATGATTATATAAATGACCAGCTCAGTGGAACCGTTGTGTGGCATCCAGGATGAGATGTTACAAAGTGGCATCAAAAGAGTTTTATTTTATTTCATTTTTAATACTATTTTGGAAAGGTATGTATAAGACTAAAAATATTCATACCTTGGACATGATCTCATTCATGGGAGTATCTAACCCATGTATGGAGGAAAAAAAATTAACTGGGTGGTATTGTTGTTATTGATGCATGTTGTTATAGTTGGATGTTATTTCACCTCGAGTGATGAACTTCTTATGTGATGTGAATATTGTTTCTAATATGGAAAGATATTTGATTCATTTTCATCTATGGAATGAGATTTGAGTGTGAATAAATCATTCTAGTAACTCATTATTATTGCATCATGTATTAAAAAGAATGTTTTGGGTACGTTGTTGAAATTGAAATGTTTCTCCTTTATTGTGTATTTGAACTAAAAATGGTTCCTAATATGGAATTAAAATTTTTAAAATGATCAAAATATGAATAATTTGGAATCTAATGAGAAACTAGAAAATGATACAGATTTTACCCTGTGTTAACCAAGACCTAGATGTAGGATAGTTAAGGGTAGTGATATTGCCTCCTTTTTTATCATGTGGTGGGAAAATGGGGTGAATTGTTATAGAGTTATGTGAATGTCTCTTGTTAAATGTGTTGTTTTCGTGATATGTGTCATTAGATGTGTGTTTTTTATTGTATAGATATGCCTACATGATGATGATTATTTATAGAATGATAAGAGGACCTGGATAGAAATGTGTCTTCAGTAGTGAAACTAGAGGCACCGATAATTCCAAGTGTGGGAGATGGAGAGTTGTTTCATGGGAACTTTTTCACTTCATGTGGTTTATAGAAAAACACTTGAGGTGAGTTGGGATGTGTATGTCCAACCAAGTATGAGAGTTTCAGTTGCAGCACCCTCTAAATTTTACTAGAGAGGGTGGGCCTGGGGGATATGAGTTTTGTATTGAATCTTTCCAGGAAATACTTGACTATTTAGATACTCGTACTAATAATATAGTCATTACTGAAGATTATATGTTGTGAGGATCTTTGAAGAGATAATGGGAGATACAGACACAGGATGGACAACATGAAAACATGGTATGGAAAAACTTTCAATTGATGTTCCTGGATCACTTTTATCCAATTAATTGGATATAGGATAGGGAATAAGAGTTTATGAAGATGACCCATGGGAGTATTTATGTGATGGAATATTCTGGTCACATTACCAACTTGTAGTGATTTTCTCCAGTGCTATTAGGGTAAGTGATAGCTATGGTGATACATTTTTAGAATGGGATTAAATATGAGATTAATTCATAGGTTAACATATTTAGGTCAAATAATATTGTTGAGGTGGTGGATAAGGCTCTCTTATCTATGGGGAACCTAAAGAAAGCTTCTAGTGGAGGATATGTGGTTTTTAAGGGATGACTAGAAGGTATGCCTTTTGAGAGTAGGAAGTATTGGTGTGAAAATATCAGCCAGTGTAATGGAAAATAGAGTGGACAAGGGGAATGATTAGTTACATAGGATCTTAACCAAGTGATTTTCCACCAGTGTGGTAGGATGGGTCACTTTCATAGACATTTTCCCTAACCCCCATTTTTGTGATGATCATGTGTCAGGAAGATACATCAATAGAGGTTCTATAGGAACACATGACAGATGGGTAATTATAGAGGATCTTGGTAGAACCAGAGTTATAAGGGGGTCATAAACCCCATATCATTCCAACTATATAATTTATACTAGGATTGGAAGTCAAATTAGTGGACGTGGTTCCTTTAGTTAAGAGCACTCTTTTCAGTATAGTGGTGTAGCTCATGGGACTCAGACTGCATCATATGGAAGTGGGTATGGATAGTTGCATGTAGTTTATCCTACACTTGTGTATAGATAGGAAGGAACATTAATTGTTAGATGTATTTTTTTTAGATTATATGCTATCTAGTGCCTCATTTGATACTAGATCCCATCATTCTTTTATATCAAAGAACTTTTTAATGGGTTGAGTCTGGTAGTGGATTTTTTGAGTGGGGTCATAACAATTGATAAACCTTTGTGGGTACAGTCAAGAGGAAACTATTTTTGAAAGGGGTGTTCTCTTGAGGTTAGGGAGTATCATTTTCTATGGGATCTTTACATTATAGATACGTCAGGATTTTACTTGATCATGTGTATGTATTGGTCAGTAACATACCTAGACCACAAATATTGTCACCATAGGATTGTGACTTTTTTATGTCTCTTCATAGTGATAGTTATGTATATCGTAGAGGGTGGGATATTCAGGAAGGAAATTCCAGGATAATTCATCCCTAACTGGGGGAGATCACTATGTAGGTTTAAAGTATTTTGTTGGATGATGGGGGTGTGAAGCATTATTTCTTTCCACCCACAGTGGACAGGTTATAGGACGTGTTTCCTATGGACTTTTCATGGTTTCCACCTGATTGAGATGTGGAATTTACTATTGATCTCATGCTGGGGAAAGAGATAATTTCTATTACACCATATATAATGGAACCAAAAAAGATTCAAGAGAGTAAGACTCAACTAGAAGAGTTGATGGATAAATGGTTTATCTATTTGAGTACATTTTCTTGGGGTTACCCAGTATTTTTTGGAAAGAATTATAATGGCACCTTGTGCTTGTGTGTTGATTATCGAAAGTTCAACTAGATTACTATGAAGAACCGATATCCTCTTTCATGTGTCGATGACCTATTTGACCATTTGAGAGGATATTTTTTATTCTCTATGATCGAATTGAGATCGGGGTATTATCAAATGAGAGTACCACCTTCTGATATACAATGGATGACTTTCAGAAGTGGGTATGGCCATTATGAATTTTTTGTGATTCCATTCAGGCTGATGAATGCTCCGAAAGTTTGTATGGCCTTTATGAATAGAATTTTCCACATATACCTAGATCAATTTTTGGTATTATTTTTGGATGACATAGTGGTGTAATCAAAGACTCATGATGATCATGCCCAAAAACATGACATTATCTTGAGTAAACTGAGATATTATCAGCTATATTTCAGGCTATCAAAGTGAGAATACCGGATAAATTAGGTACATTTCATGGGTCACATCATCTCAAATAAAGTTATGTAAGTGGACCTAGATAAATTTTATGCATTTATTTCTTGGGAGAATCACACAAATTTTTTTGATATCTATAGATTTCTAGAGTTAGAAGGATATTTTTATAGGTTCATTAATTACTTTTCAAATCTAGAAGCACAACTTTTGGGCCTGGCCAAGAAGGATATATTGTTTTAATGGTCTAGATATTGTGAGAATTATTTCTAGTAATTGATAAATCACTTGAATACCACACAAATCCTGATCCAACCTAAGCCAAAGTAGGTGTATACAATGTTTTGTGATGCTTCAGGTGTGAGTATTAGAGTAGTGTTGATACCGGGTGATCAAGTTATGTAATATGAGTCACAACAGTTGAGGAAACATGAATAGAATGACCCTATTCATGAACTTGAGTTGGATTTAGTGGTTTATGCTTGGACGTATTGGAATTATTATCTATTGGGAGAAAATTTCACTATGTATACTAATAAAACGATCTTAAATTACATCTTTTCACAATCATATTTGAATTTCTAATAGTAGAGATGGTTTTAGTATATACAGTCATTTAAGTTTAAGTTAGAATATATGCACGATAATGAAAATAGTGTTGTGGATTCTTTGAGATAGAAAACTCAAACCCAGGATATTTAGGAGTCTAGTTCTTAGTGAAAGATGACGACTGTGGTGGGTGAGATACATGTTGTAGTTTGATAGGGATATGAAAAGATGAACCTTATCCTAGTGATAGTTAAATCCACACTTTTGGTCTAGATAAGGGAGATTAAGTGTGAGGGTTTAAATTTTTTGGACTTCAGGGAAATCCTTGAAGGAGTGAAGACACCATCATATTGAACTTGAAGATATCATCTCTGTCTAGGGCCATATAGTTGTGCCTACTTGTATGTTTGACTAGATGATGCCTGAATTTCATGCCTCAACGTGGGTAGTACATCTAGGTTTGAGAAAAGTGTATCATAAACAACGTCAATAATATTGGTAGACAAGTAAGAAAAAGGATATTTCAGGGTTCATGAAACGATGAAACACATGTCAACAGGTGAAGACTAAGAATCAATGTCTTGGTGGTGTCCTATAGCTATTTCCTATTCTAGAATGGAAGTGGGATGATGCTACTATAGACTTTTTTTGGGTTTCCCAAGTATTCCTTGGAAGAATGAATCTATTTTGGTGGTTTTGGATGGAATGAAAAAATTATCGCATTTCTTTCCTATATAGAAGACTTTCCCAATTGATAAGTTGGGAGATATAAATATTCGAGAGATAGTTTGTCTTCACGGGGTGATGTAGAGTATATTTTCAGACCATGACACATGTTTTATCTCATCTTTCTGGAAATTTATGCATAATGTTCATGGTACAGGTATTTCTGAGTATGAATTCCTACCCAAAGATAGATGGGCAGTCAGATTATACTATTCAGGTGCTTGAGGATATGATACGAGATTGTGTTCTATAATTTGGTGGGTCTTGGAATAACCAAATATCACTTGTAGAGATTACCTATAACAATATTTATCCGGAAGAAATTCATATGGCTCTATATGAGGAAAATTATGGTATCCTATGTAGATCAAATCTATGTTTTGTAGGTAAGTCATAGCAATTGGTACCCAAGTCTTGTACAGGAGATGTCAGATAAGGTATAGCAGATTCAAATGCATATAATTATGACCTAGAGTACATTGAAGTTGTATGATGATATACTGACTGAAACTTATTTTTTTTATTTTCAAATAAATCACTTTTTGGGTTAGTGAGAACCTACAAAGAATAGACAAAACACCATAACATCACCAGATTCCAAACCATTCCACCTCTCGATCTCATGTTTTCCTTCGGGTGTCTCCTAGATTAGGTCACCATAGGATTCAGGGAAAGGGCAGGTTGGAAACCAAGTTTATTTGACCATTTGAGGTTATGGATATAATCAAGCTAGTTAATTACTGATCGCATCTTCTACAGAGGTATATTGTTGTGTACGTTTTTTTATGTGTCACATCATCAGCAATATAACCCCGACCCTTAAAATGTGATCTATGTGGATAATTTTTATCATGAGACTAATGCATTCTTTGAGGATAATATGATATGTGTGATGGATCATAGTGAGAAAGTGTTGCGGAGAAAGACTATGCCAATACTTTGAGTATTGTGGAAACATGGGAATGTTTAGGAGGAAACATGGGAGAGAGAAACATATATGAGGGTTCAGTGGCCCAATATTTTTACCTCATAATCTTATTGATTCTTGAGAGTATAGGTCGAGGATGAGCTATTATAAGGTAGGCATATTTTAAGATCCCAACCATTTTGGAAGATGTCTTGATCTCGTTTATAGCTACTATGTTTCCTTATTTTTAGTATATCTTTTTTAGGTTTTACTTTGTGGATATTTCATGTGATGTTGGTTACTTTTTTAAGGGGGGTTGGGCAGTGCATGGTTGGCACATGGTTTTCCCAAATCATGTGCTCTTGCCCAGCAAACCGTGCAACCCTGAGAAGCGGGGGAATTCATGGTTGGTTCACGGTATAGAAAATTATGTTCCCTCATTGGAGTAACTATGTACCCCCTCATGCGAGGTTCATGGTTATGGAAAATAATTAGGTAACCTCATGCACCCCATACTAGAAACCTTGCACATGGTATTTTAATCCCCCGTAAAATTATTAAAAAATCCCAAACACCCGATATTAACCCCTAATTTCCCCTAATCAGACCTAAACTCATTACAATGTTTTTTGAAGCCTCTAGAAGGATTAAAAATACTTATGAACTCTATTATTAAAAAACTAAAGACCATATTAAAGAATCCACACCTCTCCTAGTAAAATATTCTCATCCCTACTGGTTTTCTCTCTCTCTCGTGTCTTTCTATCTTATTTTGAAAAGATCATTTCCTCGACTAGGGGTGGTTTAGATATAGTTTACAATAGACCTAACTTTGTTTGATATTGGATATATGTTTTGGATCTAGATATCTTTTTTCATTGTGAAATTTAATGGTCCACTCCAATTTGAGGATTTCTATTGGGGGGAATTTGTCCATGATCTTAAGGTATGTGGTTTAAATTAAAAATACTATAGTCTTGATTTAGTTACTTATATTTAATAATAAAATTTAAATTTCCATGATTGGGAAATTCAATCATAGATTTATTATATTAAATTAAATTTCAAGCTGAAATTTAATTGGGTTAAATTTGGGGAATTGAAATTGGATGAATAGTGATCTTGAAATTGGTGGGTTATTCGGATTGTGTAATTAGTTAATTAATGGAATATTGAGTTGGTTGATAATGGTAATTAAGGGATGTTTGGAATAACATTTAATATTCAATGAGTTTGTTCAAAAATTTTATAAGTGGTTTAATAATGAATTGTTCATATTATTACATTTGATTATATTAAAGTATTATGATGGATTTGATAATTGAAATGGTATATCATTATGTGGAATGTTTATTATAGGGTTAATGTTGATTAACCATGTTAAATTTGATATATGTGATTGACCGAGAATTGGGGTGTGGGACATGAACTGATACTATAAATACCCACAATGTTCTAGTCATGACATTACAGAACTAGATGCATACATGAGATTATTATTTTCTAAGATAGGGATTGATGCTGAAAATACCCATGGGGTTCAGGACATGGATTGATGCTCCAAATACCAATGAGGTGCTAAACACGTCATTCTACGCCAATGAGTTTGACAATGTACTATGGTTATAAATGTCTATGTTATGAAATGTAATTAAATGTATAATGAAATAACATGTTTTATAATGAATTTTGTTTCCATTTTTTTACATGGTTGAGACTTCGACATGGAAAAAAGTAGGTATTGATGGTTTGAGTGTCATCGTTAACCTAGGGGAAATGATGTGGTTAAATAAAGAATAATTGAATATATAAAATTCTTACATTATTTTATTTTATTATTAATACAACTGCATACATTGTAATTGACTAGATATTTTGATAAACTTCTTTGGTGGTGTCCTACTAAGTTGTACTCACACCCAACTCAGGCTTCCTATTTGGTACTCAAATAGACTTCATGTTTACAGGGTAGGATTTGGGAAAGAGCCCTATTTTAGATGTCTGAGTTACGATATTAAATGGATGAGGGTTCTAGACTTGGTTTCGGGACCCTCTTGGGAGTTTCCAATGTATTTATTTTGGGTATTTCATTTAACATTTAACACTTATTTATCATGACATATCTTCAAATTTTGTTCTGAAAATTGTTTTTCATTTTGGATCATCATGAGATACTTATTTTTTGTAACTATATTTTTCTGGTTGAGCGTTATTATCATGTTGTCATTTTTTATTACTTTTTTTTTGTTTTTCTACTATCATAAAGTGGGTATAGTTTCCCAATGGTATCTATATTAGACCCTCACATCTATTTGATAGCCTCTGGAATAAATAGAGGTGCGCTTGAGGTCAAGTAACTGACTCACTCAGGGCACTGATGTGTAACACCTAGGTTGGGATATAAAACTTAATCATATCCATATCCACCTTATTGGGCATATAAACATCATTTGTTTGTATGTGTGGACTACCACCTCCTCAGATTGTTACATTCTATTTTTCATCACCACCTCAAAAGGATAGTCATTACAAATGAATTTAATAAAAATATAATACATTCGTTACAAAATTATGATTACATAATAATTATATAAACTCCATGAGGAAATGTGATTAATTTTTTAATCCTTTCATTAATGAATTATTAAAAAATTGTATTTAATATATATATATATGATAATTACTTCATGACTAATATTTTTTATATGTCGGAACAATTACCCCTTTTTCCATGGTCAACTAACCAAATTTTTTCTGCAAATATGAACTGAATGACCTCAAACCTATTGACATGAACTTAATTGATTTAATAAATAAATAAGGTATGGTAATAATTTCAATTAAAAGGAAAGAATTAGGGAATAATACCATAAATGGTTCTTAAATAGGTATAACGTCAATATATATTTATAATTTAGAAGTTTTGAATGCATAAAAATTAAGCTCGAAGTTGAGGTAAGGGGTTTCATAACATAATTTCTCTTCATTAGGTTATATTAATTATGTATTCTATATGTTATTCCAATATTATATTTGTAATGAAAAATGATGATTTTATGTTTTATTGAAATATTTTTCATGTGGATTTACATTTATTACACATAATCACCTCATTGATTAATTTTTACATCAATATTATAATCTAAGTAATGGTTTCTCATCACACTTATGTATCTATGAGACACATTCTATATTTAAAATATATTTATTTTGGGTGGTGTTTATAACAACACATTAATATTTTATATCATTTATCTCTTTATATACATATAATTTAATGTTCCATATTAATTATTCTTATTAGGGGTCTATGATTCAAAAGTTACCAATATAGTAATGGCTGATTCTA
Source organism: Viscum album (assembly GCA_963277665.1). NCBI lineage: Eukaryota > Viridiplantae > Streptophyta > Magnoliopsida > Santalales > Viscaceae > Viscum > Viscum album. Next base: position 2,038,374,559 of record OY728142.1, on the reverse strand, counting down.
TAATATCATTTTTATTTTGGAATGTTTGTGTTTAAATTTAAATTTAAGTAAATTTTATGATCATCCACTTATAAAAAACATATATTATCTCCATGACTTGGTATCAATGAAATTTACATGTTTTCTTTTATTTTTTTCACTTTTTAAATTAATACGATTGAAAAAAAATTATTAAATGATAACATTATTTCCTCTTTTGTCAATAAATTTTTTATTCCATGTCTATGTTTTATAAAAAAAATCAATAATTCTTTTTTTGTTATTTAAATTAATTATTAGAAAAAATTAACATATATCTTAATTTACTTATCATTTTTGAAGAATATTATTTTTAATATTCCATATATATATAATTTCGAATTTTTCTACAAAGTACTAAATGAATTGTTTTTCAAATATACGGATCGAACACCACTTTCAACCACTATGAATAATTTTTTCATTAAATATTCATTTAAAATTTCCCATGGTTCTTTAAAGAAATGGTTTTTATAAATAGATGTAATTTTTTAGAATTTAAATTATTGATTTCTATATGAAAATTTTATTTTCATAAATAAATGTCTCAGTGGTATTTTAAAAGTATTTTCAAATATTTCAACATACATTAATGAATCTTATGATTTTTTTAATATATAATCTAATGGTACCATATATTTTATTACTTTGTATGTCTTATGATCATAATGTTCTTTTTTTACTATGAAAAAATATTTTCATTTTAGATGCTAGTTTTTAAACACATATATTTATGTTGATTATATATTGTATTTACTTTCATAAATTTTCATATGATGAATTTTTTGAACATATTAAGTTATAGGTGGGCCTATTTATCCCTTGATTCATCAGTAGGTATCATGAAATAAACTATCCTGGGTATTTGGTGGGCCTATTTGGTTTATGCATTCAATCATTAGGAAAGAAGTTATTATTATTCAGGAAATTATCTATATTCTTATGTCATCCATGTATATATTCCCCTATTATAAATTCAATTATACATAATATTTGATTAATTTTTATCTCTTTCATATTATTTACCCATTATTTATTCTATGATAGCATCTTTTGTACACTTTCCCTTACTGAGCATCTAAGATCACCATTTTTTATATTATTATTTCCCCAATATATAAATAAAGGATTTATGAATGATTTTATGGAAATAATAGAAGGAATAATAAATTTTTAACTTCAATTTTATATTTCATTTCTTGATTTGAAATGTAATGTGTGAATCATTTGTTCATATTGCATCCTGAGACTGGTAAACTATTCAATCCTTTGGGATGTGATCTATTTTATCTTGTCAAAATATTTTATGGTAACCAGCAAATCTAGGTTACTAGAGTAAAGGTGGTACACCATGATATTAATGAGATTCCATGTATTTATGTAAACCTTGATAGTACATGAAAAAATTTATTCATAACTACTAAATTATTTTATTGTTAATTAATTTAAAAGAAGTTTTTTTAAGTCACTAAATAATGATCAATTTTTATATCAAGTTCAATTATAAAAAAATGGGAATATTTTGAATGTATAACTAAGTTTACTATATCGGTACCATTATATTCAACTACCTTATTTTTCACATCAATAAATCTTATTTCCATTTTATTATGAATAGGTTAGTGAAAATATTTATAAAAAATAATTTCTTAAACTCCTCCAATTACATGGTGTTAATTTCTTCATTTTCCCACATATTATTATTATTAGTCCACTATCTATTTGTCTCTACTTATAAAACATAAATTTATAAAAAAAACTATTATTATTTAGTCAATAGATATTGGAAAATATCTTATTAGTTTTGTTAATCAATTTCTGAACAATAAGTGGATTAAAACCCCCCTAATGGATAGTTCAAATTAGTGCATGAATTACTTAATTGTGATTCTTTACTTCCATTGTGAATTTGGGATCTCGATATGGTTCTTTTTATTGTTTATAACTTGATAGAATTTGGTGATAATTACCATGATATTTTTCACTCCAACTCTCATGTATTTTTTTCCTTATTAAGATAATCATTAAATTTTCTATCACACTCATTATATAGTTAGTTACTCATGGTTATAACAATTTAATAAAATAAAAATATTATTATGGTTAAAAAGTAACAAATACCATATTATAAAATCATATGATAATGAAAAATAAGACTCAAAGCCTCAAAACTATGAAACATTAATTTCAAATTATGATACTTCATGTTAAAAATAAATAACTTATTATTTAATGTCACGAACCGAATTTGGTCGTAGCCAAAACCAGCACCAGACCCAGCCCGTGACAAGGCCCGAAGGGCGTTCCCTATCCCCACGGGCTGGCACAAGTGCCTGGTTATCATTTATCTTGGTTTGGGAACGATTTACCCTAATGTGAAAGCATAAAACCTTAACAACAATCCATAATATAAATTCTGAAATTTATAGCCAAACAAGTCTTAATAAAAAAACAAGAACTAAATACATTGGATTAAATACAATAAAATAGGTTCAAATACAAAAAATGAAAATATAAAGACATCCCCAAGGACTCCACAGGACAAGGGGGTCATCACCCACAAGTCGTCTCCACAACTCTGCCCCAACGATGGGGACTAACACCCAGAACCACCATCACCCTTGGCCTTTCCTTTACCTGAGTCAAAAAATAATAATAAAGTCTACTTACACCCAAGGGGTGTAAGTAGGGTGTGAGCCTAAGACCAATAGGATACCACCCAATGATTCCAAGGTGAATGCAATAAAAGGTGAAAAAGCAAGCAGTTTTAATATGCAATGAAAAGCGGCGACAAATTCCAAGAAAGGCTAATTTAAATTGAAAACAATTTTCAAGATAAAAATTTCAGAATGTTAACACATTTAAATAGGAATGTTATCTAATTAAATATAATTCCAAAGACACCCAAATACAAGGGCAAATACCACAAAACCAATGAGCAACAAAACCAGGAACACCCCTAGGCACTAGATAGTCTCGGGCCCCATGTACCTCGTACCTCGGTGTAATGTAACCATAGTAAAATCCATTCTCATGCACGATCCAATATTAGGGAACATACACATAACCTAGTGGTCCAAAATCATCATCCACATAGTTTAGTTAGAGTTGTCGTTATCCAAATTCTAAGTGAAACAGGGACAAAACCCATCCGGTCCACTAGCCATACTAGTACAAATCCACCCCACCTAGGTACCTGGGCTTCTCCCTTTGTGCTCAAACAATTTCAGGATTTAACACATATCCATTTTAATCTAAAACACCACTACTGGTCACATGTACCAAATACAGTAGCTATATTATTTTATACCACTTAAAACACACAACAAACTCTTTGAATTTGAATAAATCAATTTCTTAAAATCACGTGTTGTTTTGCACACAAAACCCCTTAAGAAACCCACTTGTACACGATGTTAACACGTGTAAGTTTCCAAAACAGTAAAGGCATCCCAATAAATTTCAATTAAAACAACAAATCAATTTTTTAGAATCCCCATGTTAAACAAGAAGTGTTATCATTGTAAAACCTTCATTTTCACACAAAAGTGGAACCAAAACTTCACTTTCTTTACAAACACAATTAAAACCAATTTTTGCAGCAATGACCAAAGGGGATAAACATTATAAAAAGTATTTTATTTCTTATTACATATCAATAAAAACAACTAAGTATTTATAGGGCATCCACAAATAAAAAACAAATAACTTCTTTGGAAAACCCCCAATTTCACCCCAAATTGGCATTTTAAATTCAATTGCAATAGAAACATCATTAGAACCAATTTTTGCAGCAATAATAAAATTATATAATTCTAAAAATATGATAAATACAGCATGATAATACACAAATATTGCATCAACATTGGAATCACCTACCAAATCAAATGAAACCATTGAATCCTTTGTGCGAAAACACAAACGCACCACCGCCGCACCTCAAGAAGGGTAGATCAAACCTAAAAATAGAAATTTGGACCAAGAAAACCCAAGGTTAAACCTTAGGTTCGAACCACTACCCACTGGTCATTTTTCACTTCAATAAAAAGGGAGGAAACCCTAAAAAATAGAATGAAACCCTAATCAATTAGAAAGGGGAAAAGAAATGGACAAACTTACTTGAGAAATCTAGAATGAATCTACCCAAAACACCAGTATCTGAAATTGAAAACGTCCAAACCTCATAGGATGTTCGCACAAGAATTATTAGTTCATTTAGGAATTGGAATGGAGGGAAAAGATTATGAATTGAGAGAGTTATGATTGAATGAACATACCTCATCAAATCTGCCCGATTTTAGAAACCCTAAGATGTTCGTCCCTAAATCGCGATCCTAAGAGCTCAAAATAGGGGGTAAAGAGGCTGGGGAGTGGCTGGGTGTAAGGGTCTCATATGAGCCGTATAATTATCGAAAAATACTTAAAATTGAATAAGTTATTAAATAAATAAAATTAATTTTTAAAACTGGATATGGGCTTCCGGGCAGGCCCAATCCCTTAAATAAAAACCCAACTAAACATTGGTTATGGATTTCCAAAGGAACCAAATTTTAATTATAGTGTAAATATATCAGTGGAGGACATTTAGGAGTTGGAATGAGTAAAAAATATTAAAAAATTATTAAGTTATAAAAGAAACAAAATTTATTTTTAAATCTGGAATTGGGCTCACGGTTTGGCCCAATTCACGAAAACTCACCTATTCTCCATAAAATCATTGGAAACCCCAAAAACAAAGAATTAATGGAAATTAAAATAAAAATAAATTTAAAATAAGCTATTTATGTGAAAATTATCCCCACCATAAAAACATTCCACCCCGGAAAGTCACAGCAAGACCAAATCAACAACCAAACCCAACTGAGAAACCAATCAGTACTCTCTTGCCAGGTTTCTTCCCCAAAGGCCAAAACACCTCCAGTGATCAATGAAGGAAGGTATACTCTCACAAACCTAACTTAAACCACTTTCTTGAAACAATCAAGCACATTCATAGTTTATCCCAAAATAAAACTCCTCAAACACTATCCAAACAAGACTCAATAAACTCACCCAAATGAACAACAACTTCAAACAATGTTACATTTACCTTAAATTAACAAAACCATTGGGCGCTCTCCAGTCCCAATGTTTACTCAAGAAAGATGTTGGTATCTAGATAGCTCCAAAAGAGACTATCTACACAAAGCCAAGAACATGGAAAAATATATCTTACTAGTACTGGGGGACACAAATACGCTCCCCACCATAAGAGACAACCAATATTTTTTTTCGAGACAGAATCAGGAGACTAACAGGGGAGGCCTAAATGGACTCACTAGTAAAAAGGATATTCTTCCATCATAAATTTACAAAATAAATTATATAAGACTCATAGTGGGTCTCCCCACCATAATAACCAACCATCTTAACCAACCAGCACTGGCCGGTAAAGAAAGACACCAAAATTTAAAGAGTTGGGGCGACCACATGGTTAGTTTGCACGGTTTGGGAAGCCATACACTAATAGTTGGGATCCTTCTTTCCACATGGTTTTCTGGGGCATTGTCACTATTATCCAAGTGAAAACTGTGTTCACAAACAGTGTAGACAAACTTCAAACCTTTCTCTAAAGACTCGGTGGAAACCAAAAGGGGGAGGGAATAACTTTGGGTGATGACATGGGCACACGGACCTCCACCTATTTCCACCGAACATGGACAACAGAAGAATGATTATGACACCATAGGTTTAAAATCTTCATAACTTTCATACTAAGGAAATGACTTTGTACAAGGGTTTAAATGACCCTGTGATTTCTCCTGACTACGAGTCAGCTTCTCTCCGAGACCTATGGCTGGAGCTCAAATGATTGAAGCATCTTCAGCCTCGCAGTTAGGCTTTGGAAACCCCATGAATGATAATTCTTCTTTCAATGAAACCAACAACTACAAAGCAATCCCAGATAAGTTTTCCAGACATAACACATTCCAAACTCACTTTACCCGATCCCGATATTTCACTGAAACAAGGGCTAAGAAGATACACACACATCACACCTTGTTTCTTTAGGTGAGAAACAATAGAAGTAAAGAACACCAACACTCACCTTCGTCTAAAATGGAAGATTTTGAAGTTTTTCCAAGGGAGACATTCTCCCAACATAACAGGGACTCTCATAGGATTTCACGACATTCACCTCTATGGTCAATCGAGTACATGACATCATAAGGAATCACCAAACATGACCATTGCAACTGATATAAACAATTCATGGAGAGGGACCTTATACAACATCCCCAAACAACACAAAATTCTATAAAGTGGCCATAATATCCTATCGTGACCATATTTCCCATACCGGTGGTTTAACATGAATTAATGCATCAAAGAAACTTCGAAGAACCCAAAGGTCCTCTTAGACACCATCGAGACACTCATCCACACTTACAACCCTAGAACACATCCACCTTCGACGTATCAGGAAACATAAGAAACTAAGGTCTCTATAAACCTTCCATGAGCACTCTCCCATTACAAGAGGATCTAAAAATCAAAGAAAGGAAAGGGTGTAGACTCAATCTAAAAATCTCAAGAAAAATATTCCTTATATTGATCAACTGGAGGGTCTTCAAAAGGCAAAACAATCCGGGTTTCACTTTAGTTGTGCACTAACCATTAATGGGGCATACCTTATCCAACGATTGAACCAAAGGACCCAAACAAGATGGTTTATTGGTCACGATATACCACAATCCAGATCCAAACACATGAAGGTAACCACCACAAATTCATCCCAAAACATTTTTCAAAAGAGACCACTAACCGTCCCTACAACACAGCTCACTGACCAAACACAAACCCAAAACACAGTTCAAACAGGAGGGGTTCTTGGACTCAAAACATCCCACAACATCAACATTATCAAAAACCCATAATACAAACTATACCAAACTATTCATCAATACATCATGTTTTTCTTTAAAACTATTTCTTTGAAAAAAAACTGTTTAGCAGTAAGCATATCCACCAATGGTACCCCATGGGCCTCACACATGCATATTTTTGTGCCACATCGGGCACCCTCCTCATATCTGTCCCGGCACTCATCAAGTCATGCATCAACCATCCATCATACCATATAACCCCATTCATGTGGTTACTCATGGAAATACCAAAGGTTAAAACAAATATTATTTCCACTTTTCAAAACCAAAACGATCAACCAACACATCCTTTTTTTCAAAAATGCTAACTAGGAGATCAAAATACCAATTCAAATATTACTAAAATTTTCAGAAAGACACAAACATTTATACAATAACTCAATTTCAAGATATTCACATCAATTTCAAAACATCTCATCCCATTAAAACACCCTTTTATTGTTTAGAAAACTCTATTAGAAAAACTTTTTCAAAACCAACTTCAGTATAGTTTCTACTTTTAAAAAGAGGTGTAAGCACACCAGTTTCCATTTGAATATAATTCTGAAAATTCAGTTCCACCATTTCATATATCAAACCATTCCATATTTATCTGAAAATCATTTCACAAAAACTTTACACTTCTTAAAAAAAAGTCACTTTAAAACCAAAGTTCCAAGATTTCGAAATTAAGGAACACAAGACAATGCGAGAGGAAACTAGTTTCAGTGGGTGACTTGGATATATGGTTGGAGACCATAACCAAATCACTTCACCATCACAAAGAGTGTTCTAGGGAAGATCCCTGGCTCCACATGGCTTTCCAGGCCCTGCGAGCTCACTGAGACCATTAACCCAACTCTCTTTTCATTTCCCCTAACCATAATTAAAACAAGAAAACCAAAGGACTTAGATAAATCCTAACTTCCCCAGGAAACTTGAATCCTGTCATGAGGTGTGGTGATCAGGAACACTACCCATAACTAGAATACCAAGTCCCTACAATCCTAACTCCATAATATCCTGACTCTTCCCCAAATAACATGACCCAAAGAGTTAACCTGAACCTCCTCTGATACCATTTTGTCACGAACTGAATCTGGTCGTGGCCAAAACCAGCACCAGAACCATCTCGTGACAAGTCCCTAAGGGCTTTCCCTATCCCCACGGGCTGGCACAAGTGCCCGGGTATCATTTATCTTGGTTTGGGAATGATTTACCCGAATATGAAAGCATAAAACCTTAACAATAATCCATAATATAAATTCTGAAATTTATAGCCAAACAAGTCTTAATAAAAAAAACAGAACTAAATACATTGGATTAAATACAATAAAATAGGTTCAAATACAAAAAATGAAAATATAAAGACATCCCCAAGGACTCCACATGACAAGGGGGTCATCACCCGCAAGTCGTCTCCACAACTCTGCCCCAATGATGGGGACTAACACCCAGAACCGCCATCACCCTTGGCCTTTCCTTTACCTGAGTCAAAAATAATAATAAAGTCTACTTACACCCAAGGGGTGTAAGTAGGGTGTGATCCTAAGCCCAATAGGATACCACCCAATGATTCCAAGGTGAATGCAATAAACGGTGAAAAAGCAAGCAGTTTTAATATGCAATGAAAAGCGGCGACAAATTCCAAGAAAGGCTACTTTAAATTGAAAACAATTTTCAAGATAAAAATTTCAGAATGTTAACACATTTAAATTGGAATGTTATCTAATTAAATATAATTCCAAAGACACCCAAATACAAGTCCAAATACCACAAAACCAATGAGCAACAAAACCGGAAACACCCCTAGGCACTAGATAGTCTCGGGCCTCATGTACCTCGTATCTCGGTGTAATGTAACCATAGTAAAATCAGTTCTCGTGCACGAGCCACTAGTAGGGAACATACCCATAACCTAGTGGTCCACAATCATCATCCACATAGTTTAGTTAGAGTTTTAGTTATCCAAATGCTAAGTGAAACAGGGACAAAACCCATCCGGCCCACTAGCCGTACTAGTACAAATCCGCCCCACCTAGGTACCCGGGCTTCCCCCTTTGTGCTAAAACAATTTCAAGATTTAAAACATATCTATTTTAATCTAAAACACCACTACTAGTAACATATACCAAATACAGTAGCTATCTTATTTTATACCACTTAAAACACACAACAAACTCTTTGAATTTGAATAAATCAATTTCTCAAAATCCCGTGTTGTTTTGCACACAAAACCCCTTAAGAAACCCACTTGTACACGATGTTAACACTTGTAAGTTACCAAAACAGTAAAGGCAGCCCAATAAATTTTAATTAAAACAATAAATCAATTTTCAGGAATCCCCATGTTAAACAAGAAGTGTTATCATTGTAAAACCTTCATTTTCACACAAAAGTGGAACCAAAACTTCACTTTCTTTACAAACACAATTAAAACCAATTTTTGCAGCAATGACCAAAGGGGATAAACATTATAAACAGTATTTTATTCCTTATTACAAATCAATAAAAACAACTAAGTATTTATAGGGAATCCACAAATAAAAAACAAAACACTTCTTTGGAAAACCCCAAATTTCACACCAAATTGGCATTTTAAATTCAATTGCAATAGAAACATCATTAGAACCAATTTTTTCAGCAATAATAAAATTATATAATTCTAAAAATATGATAAATACAGCATGCTAATACACAAAGATTGCATCAACATTGTAATCACCTACCAAATCAAATGAAACCATTGAATCCTTTGTGCGAAAAACCAAACGCACCACCGCCGCACCTCAAGAAGGGTAGATCAAACCTAAAAATAGAAAATTGGACCAATAAAACCCAAGGTTAAACCATAGGTTCGAACCCCTACCCACTGGTCATTTTTCACTTCAGTAAAAAGGGAGGAAACCCTAAAAAATAGAATGAAACCCTAATCAATTAGAAAGGGGAAAAGAAATGGACAAACTGACTTGAGAAATCTAGAATGAATCTCCCCAAAACACTGGTATCTGAAATTGAAAACGTCCAAAACTCAGGGGATGTTCTCACAAGAATTATTAGGTCATTTAGGAATTAAAATGGAGGGAAAAGATTATGAATTGAGAGAGTTATGATTGATTGAACATACCTCATCAAATATTCCCGATTTTAGAAACCCTAAGATGTTCGTCCCTAAATCGAGATCCTAAGAGCTCCAAAGAGGGGGTAAAGAGGCTGGGGGGGCGGCTGGGTGTAAGGGCCGCATATGAGGCTTGGAATCATCTAAAAATACTTAAAATTGAATAAGTTATTAAATAAATAAAATTAATTTTTAAAACTGGATATGGGCTTCCGGGCAGGCCCAATCCCTTAAATTAAAACCCAACTAAACCTTGGTTATGGATTTCCAAAGGCTCCAAATTTTAATTTTAGTGTAAATATATCATGGGAAGACATTTAGGAGTTGGAGTGAGTGAAAACTATTAAAAAATGAATAAATTATAAAAGAAACAAAATTTATTTTTAAATCTAGAATTGGGCTCACGGTTTGGCCCAATTCACGAAAACTCACCTATTCTCCATAAAACCATTGGAAACCCCCAAAACAAAGCATTAATGGAAATTAAAATAAAAATAAATTTAAAATAAGCTATGTATGTGAAATTTAACATAGGTTTTTATGTGATATCTACCTATTCCTAATCCAAAAAATTAATCAAACCCCACTCTAATAACAATTGATATGACTAGACCAAGATGTACATATACAATTCATCATTTTAAATGAATATCCAGTATATCTCCCAGTGTGTTATTACCTAGTAACTTTTGGGTTAGATTAAAAACATTAACATGATTTTTACAATAAGTCATTAAAATAAATAATACTATTATCTATAAATAATATAATTTAATAAATATTATATGTAATAATCCTCTTCATAACATATGGAATGGAAAAAAATAAATGGGTAAGTTTAGAAGCCCAATAGGGGTAAAAATTGTGATATAATAATCTAGGAAAAACAGTGAGCATAAGAAAAACATGTCGTTAAGATAACACTATCATAGTATATGAATATAATATATATAAATCATACTAAATGGAACATGAATAAAAAAATAGTATTCAATAAATATTTAGGCATAATTTGAAAATTAATCATAGGATTGTGGAAACATAATACAATAATCATGAGAAATGAAACATAAAAAAGGAATATGGGACTAATATAATAATTATAAATCATTTCTTATTTAATATCTCACTACCAAGACTATAATCAAATTGTAAGCAGAGTCCAAAAATATAGTATATTAAGTTTACACCCAAATACCGTAAACATCATGCATCACATTCACTCTAGATTATCCTTCTTATCATCTCATTAGATATAATTATTTTCTGAATTCATTATTGGGAAATATAATCTAGCCATCCCGTTACATAAATAAACACCATACATATATGTGATACACGAATATCATCAACTTCATAAATAAATCATATCACAAATGACTCATGAGAAAGAATCAAGTTTCATAATTTTTTTCAAAAGGGATAAATAATTCATCTAGAGAAAAAATTATATGATTTCATTAAAAAATATCTCTAGTAAAATAAATTAATCATTAATATAAATTTATATTGAAGAAAAATAATTTTAAATATTATTAGAAAATTTCTTGTAAAAAAATGAAAAATATCCTTTAATTTTTTATAACATTTAATTTGTATGAAAATAATTTATAAATAAATGGTTTTAAAGAAGAATGATATTGTAAATAAAAATTACATTATAGCACCATTAAGACCTAGAAAATTATTGTTATAATGATAAGAGAGTAAATTAGTTGGAGAAAGTAACCGTAAAAAAAAGTCAAATAGTGGAGTTGAAAAGATTCCATTCAAATATATGTAAATAAATAAAATTAAATGTAAATTTAGATTAATTCATCATAGAAGTTGTGATAAGAGAATCGTCAAAAAATATGAACAACATTGATTTAGTAGAAGAATATTTTCAACCAAAAAGAAGAGATAAGGTTTGTCCCACTTACAAGCACTATTCTGGGTTAATTATAAACCAATTAGGTTAAAATGGTCTAAAAGAATCTAAACAAAAATAATAGTAATTTTACTACAAGAAAAATTACTTGGATTTATATAAAATAACTTATAATTTCCCCAAATGGGAAATTTATTAACAAAAATATAAATTTCAATGTTAAAATGGAAAAGAAACCTATACCTTTTCTCCCCAAATCCCAAAAAAGTTATTTATACTTATATATAATATACATAACCATAATGATAGCATATGTATTAATGTTATTTTAATTTTTTTATAATTTTCAATTATATTAATTTATTTCATATATATGTGTTAGTTGTAGTTTATTTTAATCATCAATTGCTAGTAATTTTGATTTTTTTGTAAAAGTGTTAGTATAGTGACCTCACCCCATTTCCATTGGTAATAATTTCATAATTACACAATTTATTAAGGTACTAGAATCATTATTTTACAATTATTTATATTTTTCATTATTAAATTTATGGTTGATTAGGGCATAATTCACAAGAATGGGAATTATAACACAGTTGTTTCTCATGAATTTACGATAGTAATGAGATATTTTATAATGATAATTCTTTTTTGTTATAACCTTTTATGACTATTATATTTTTATAAATTAATCTTTAATATGTTATATTACTATAATTTATGATTTTATTCCATCCCATGATATAAATTCTAAATATAATATTACATCATTCATTTATGTGATAGAACCAATAGAAACAAGAACATTTTATTTGAAAGAATGAGAAAAACTATAGAGTTATATTATAGTAATATAATTTTAAATAAGAAAAATATTATCAATATAACTCCATTGAATTGTTGTATTAGGTTTTTTAGGATTGTATATGATAATTTAATTGAATTATATGTTGGAGAACTAGATACTTACTTTGAAAAATTCAGTCCTTCTCAAAAGGGTTTTCTTATTAATAAAGGGTTTGTGCCTCTTTTTTAGAATAATAGGATATAAAATGTGGAGGAAGGGTTTAAAATAGTTAATTTGGGTATGGATTAATTATATAACTAAAGTAAATATATATATCAATGTGGTTTGAGGAGTGATCCTTTTAGAAGTGAGTTTAAGTGACCTTTCCAAATACACCCATCCTTTATTGAATAAGGAATAATTTTTTCTATTGAAATTGGATCTAGTGTGGATAGAATATAGAGATGGGTATTGAGTCCCCTCATCCCAAGATTGTTTATTTATGTTTAGATATATTTTTGGATTTTACCACTTAATTTTACCCTTATTACCATATTTTACCCCTACGATGGTAACTCAATTTTTACATCAGTAACATATTATTTAAAAAAGAAATTCATTTCACCCTTTTACCAAATTTCAATTACTTGATTCCAAAAATAAAATACATTTTTCTTAATTCAATTTCTAAAAGTTTTGAATAATGATTTTAATTAATAAATTTAAAAAACATAACAAATAATTTTTTGAAATATGTATTTTAAGAATAAAATTGATTTTTACTTAATCCATAAGAAGTAATGTTCATTAAATGAATGTTTAATAATTTTTTTTTATAAAAAAATAAATTTATCCAAATTAAAATCTCAAAATAGGATTAATTTATTTTATAAATAAAAAATAAAAAATATAATAAAAATAATGTTTTTAAATAAATAATTTTTCATTGATCGTGAATCCTTAAATTATTATCCTTTAAAAGTATATAATTATCTATTAGGTATTATTTTCTTATTTAATTAGGAATTCACTAGATTTTTCCAATCAATTTTAATAAATGATTATTTAAAATTGAATCTACATTATGTACAAAAAAGTTAATTAAAATAATAAATATTTATAAAATATAATTTGAATATTTTTATTTTATTCCTTTTAAAACCAAAAGGATGAATATTTCATCTCTTTGGTACTTTTATGTATATGTGTTTTTATTTCCCTTATAATTTTAATAATTATTTTTTATATTTTACTATCATAATATAATAATGTTTATATTTTATTATAATATTTTATCAAAATATAATATATTGTGGTTTGTTTTTGTTCGGTCGTGATTATGACACAAGATATTCAAAGCATTCAAGGAATAAAACTATGGGGTTTTACTGATGTAGTCATTATACATGATATATTATAAAATATATTGAATAATAGTAACTTAAATATAAATGTCACTTACATAACTTGGAAAAACATTGTATATCCTTGTGTTGGATTCAAATTTAACACGAGTAAATGAATTAAAAAATAAACTACAATCCAACCCAGCTCAATGTGATATCTTCTTCCAAATCCATATACTCTAAGACACTTCTCATTATTATCCATAACTATAGCTCTAAGATTATACCTGATCCTCTAATTATATATACCCTCTTTCACACATACACTGAAACTTGTGTAATATAAACTTGTTGGGTGATTCCAATGAAACATTGGGATTCTCCTACTTTTATTGAATTTATATGAGATCTTGATATGATGGATACATGTTCATGTTAATTTCAAGTGTTTCTTAAACCACCTGAAAATTCATCCCTTTCTTGTTCAAGCAGTAGTATTAATCCTATGTCCTGTCAAGGTGGGGAAGATAAATGCACCTCAATGACATATATGGTACTAACCAACCTAGGATTAGTTCCTATATTTTTCACTATAGACATATATAGAAAAATAAATCAATGTGGTATAGAAAAAAATAAAGTTTAACTCGTTATACTCTATCAATAAGAGGTTCCATCTCATATCCTGAAAGACACACACACTAAATAGTCATAATTGGCTTAACAATCTTCTATTTTCTAGTCAGTAACCAAACCCAATATATCCTTAGAATTAATGATCTGATCATGAAAACCACCAAATAATTAATCAAATAGGATCTAACCATCAATAAATTCATTAATTGATAATTAAAACAAGAATGGAAGTCATAGATATCCCAAATAAAAACATGAACTAACAACAATTCAATGAAAAGGAAATCATTAAAATGAAGAATGGGGGATATTTACAATAATTAATATAGATACCATCTCTAATTCTCTACATTATCTTTTATCACCAATCATCACTAGATTATATCATACATACAACCAAATAGAAGCTCATTCTGTGAGACAACCTAGACTAACACTCTCAGATCTGGTGTTGTAAATAAAATAATGACAAACTTACTCAGCTACCAAATCAAATGACCAAAAATTTAAAACTATATATATCATATTTTTACACTAATATTAATTACATATCACAATAAATATCACCCAAAAAATAGGTATAGTTTCTTTAAATATTATATATATAACCAACTTATTTTAAAAACATTATTCATTATCTCGCATAAATAATATTCACACGTGTTACCCTTCTATACATATTACACATAATACATGTCTTATTTTCTAGGGAAAACCTAATATTAAAAATGGGTGATCTGAGAAAATTATTAAGGGTAAATATAATAGATAAAAATAAAAGATCAAAAATATGTATAAGATGAGCATGTATAGAAGAGAACATGATAATTATTTAGAACAAACATTAAAAAATGTGTGGGTATGGTACATTAATTATGGTTCATGAACAAATTATGAGATAATAATACCCAATAAAATATGGATTAGAAGTCATGATTCGTGGAATAATGATTTTGGAATTACATAATTATAGTAACCCAATCTAAACATGTATTTACTTTACATCAATTCCATAACATAATCAGTACATCTCACACAATAATATTAGAATATCCATAAGAAAGGACTAGTTTATTTTATGAGCTGCTACATATGAAACTTGTTTCAAAAAACATTTCACCATTTCCCCATAATCCAAATATACTATACTCACTTTTATACTTTTCATAAGACCTACTCATATTCATAAACTCAGGATGGGAAACATAATAAAATAGGGATCTAATACACTATGTAAGGGAAATACTCTCTGCATTTCATCTAGGTTTAGATCACAAGCATATGAGAAAACATGGGCATGGGATAAATATCTTATTTATAATAACATTTAATAAAAAGATTTATCCAAAAGTAATGATATAAGGTCATGTAATCTCAAAAGAACAACATATAGAACTAAAAAATAGTCTGAAAACATGATACAATAAACATGTTCAATGGAGAATAAAATAATCATATAAATTATAGTTATGTAATAATTATAATCATAGGTATTTATAACATTTTGAAAATAGATAACCACATAAATTTCAGGTTTATTATTTTTAATGTAGCAAAACTGCATATTATTTATACATAATATTATAAACATTGCTAATTCACATCATATTCACTCTTAGTCTTGTGAACATAGCTAATATACATCCCATTCACATTTAATCTTGTGAATATATCAAATCTTCATCATGTTCATTCTTAATATCATGACAATAGCTGATCAACATCATGTTAACACTCAATATCATTGCCTCATGAGGTATAAAATCTTAACTGATGCTTTTGAGGGTGATATAGGACAACACCATTCATCATTAATACATATTTGTTCCATAATATATCAATTCATCATATCATGAAAAAACATAGATAATAAAATTTCTTTCATTCATCACCTCATAAAGAACCCATATAAAATAAAAATTAGTTTCACAACACTTCAAGATGGTATCACTAAAATTAAACTCAAGAATGTAAATGTTTAATACCCAAAATTCAATCACAACAACACAGCATTTCAAAAGAACTTTTAGAAAGTGATTCATCAAAATGAATCACTGGAGAAATAAATCCTTTTGAGGTAAAGAGGAAAATTATAGTTACATTATAAATGTGTTTTTAGAAATATTGGCATAAATAAATAATTTACAAACTATAACAACCCTACTCCTTATATCACATTTAAACACGCTTTATTTAATAAACTTTCACTTAATATTACTCTGAGGATCGAGAGGTCTAGTGTCTTGGGAAATTAAGAACATTACATGAAAACTTAAGACATAAAATACAATATCTTTATTGAAAAATTATTTTACATGAACATGATATTACTTCATACTTATAATTGCATGGGACAACCTGAGAACATACATAGGAAAGGCGTGTGCTATAAATCCCAGTAATGGAGTAAACAAGGAACAACAAGAATTATACAGTACATGTTAGGCAACATGCATATCAACGGAGCCCAAGAGAAACATGAACATAAAGGCATGATATAGCATGATTATAATAACATGGAAATGTGGAATCAACATACAACATGATATTATCATGATCCAAGGCTCACTTTATATGAATTAGCATGAGTAAACCCTCATTGCACTTGAATAAGCATGAGTAAACCCTCATTTCACTTGAATTAGCATGAGTAAACCATCATTGCAATTGAATTAGAATGAGTAAAACCTAATTACACATGGGGTATCATTATATTAAACATTACCCAATGCATTGTAGTGCTATTAAGGAACACCCTTTATAAACATTTCATTTCATGTATAAGTGTGCCACATGGATCATTAATCATGAAATCATTAAATATAATCATTTATTCCACAATAAAGGAATTTGGAATATATAAATGAAATTATATAATCAATATGTATATTTGAGTAAAGGTTAATACCCTTGATAGAGAAATGGGTAGGGTATTCACTACATAATGATTTTGGCATTGAAAATTGTGGGGCAATTTCGGCAGCCTAACTACATGACATAAAAACTCACAAAAAAGGTTGATGAGAGATAAAGGGGACTCTATTCATATTTACATGAAATGTAAAGTAATGGTTTCATATAGATACATGTCCCAACACATGTAATTAGAAATAAAAGGCATAACATAAAAAATAAACTTGAATAAATAGTAGAAATGGAATAACTCTTACGAAATTTCAGCATGGTAATGGGTGTGCTTAAAGGATCATATGGGAGATTGATGAGAGTGAAAGTAAGATATCATCATATATAAATAAAATTTACATAATGGGGGTTTTGTAACATCATAAACCAACATATAAATATGTAACTTAAGAATCATAATGTAAACGAGTAGCTTGAATGGAAATGAGAAGAGTAAAATCCCTCACAAAAATTCTGCATAGTAACGGGTGTACATAAGGGTTCATAAGAGGAATAAATGAGATTTAAAGGAGATATCATAATGTATAAATCAAATAGTAAGTAATTAGGGTATTTAATAACATATACCACCAAATTAATTAATTAAATTAATATATAACATGAAAAGAATGCTTGATAAAAGAATAGGGTGGAAAATCCCTTACGGAATTTTGGCATGGTAACGAATTAGTTAAGGGTCCAAATGAGGGAGGATAAATGATACCTCATTGGAATAAAACCAATTATATAGTAAGGTAATGATTACAAATGAATTTAAATTTATGCAATTGAAATTAAAGTAACTACTATCAAAGAAGGTGCTTGAATTCAAAGAGGAGGAGAGGAATGCCTTACGAAAATTTAGTAAGGTGACGGATGTTCTTAAAGGATCATAGGGGGTTAGATGAGAGTGAAAGGAATATATCATCATATATAAATCAAATGGAAATAATGACAGTTGTGGAACATCATAACCCAACATATAAATATGGAACTTAAGAAGCATAATGTAAAAGAGTATCTAGAATGGAAATGAGAAGAGTGAAATCCCTTATGAAAACTCAACATGGTGACGGGTGTAATTAAAGGATCATAGGGGGAATTGATGAGATTTAAAGGAACATATAATAATATATACATAAAATTGACACAATGGGGGTTGTGAAACATCATAACCAAATATATAAATATGTAACTTAAGAATCATAATGTAAAATAGTAGCTTGAATGGAAATGAGAAGAGTGAAATCCCTTATGAAAATTCGGCATGGTAACGGGTGTACATGATCATAAGAGGGATAAATGAGAGTGAAATGGGATCTCATCATGTATAAATAAAATATTAATTAAGGAATATATTTAATAATATATCCCAACAAATAATTAAATAAATTAAAAGACATAACATGAAAAGAATTCTTGATAAAAGTAGAGGGTGGAAGATCCCTTACGGAATTTTGGAATAGTAACGGCTTAGGTAAGGGTATAAATGAGGGAATATAAATGATACCTAATTGAAATAAAATAAACTGTATAGTAAGTTAATGATTAAAAACTAATTTCAAATCATTCAATTGAAATTAAAGGAACTACTCTCAAAGAAGGTGCTTTAATTCAAAGAGGAGGAGAGGAATCCCTTACTTGGAAGTGTGATCCCAAAGGCTTGGGAGTGGAATGAGAGAGGATTATTGGGAGATTGGGGGGCCTTGGGAGGATTATAGAGAGACAAGGGCAGATTTTGGTTGAGATTCAAATGGTTTTATTGATTAGGAATGGGAGATTGGGTGGGTTTATATATGAAAGGAGAGAGAAATCATTATTATTTAGGTTTTGGACACTACACATTAAACTAATAAAAACCAAAAAAATCCCATGAATTTTCCCATGTTTTCTGGAAAAGGGTAGTGATACAAAATATTTTATAAGTCCAAGGTCCAAACATATTAAAATATTAGGCTTTCTTATGTGAAGGTGAGTCGCACTCTCAAGGAAATCATTTTAAAATGTTAAAATATTTTATAAGCCTTGGAGGGTCCACTAAGGAATTATAAAATTAATAAAAAAAATATAAAATAAAATTATTTTAAATTTAAAACAGATATTGGCTGAATAAACCTTTTATAGTATTTTATTACATCACTATTGGGTCATTATGATGTCATAAAACACATTATATATTTATAAGGTATTTAAATTTTTACCCAAAAATTCGACTCTCAAAAAATTATGAAAAATTAACCAGTAGATAATTTTGACATCCTGAATCCAAAAATAATCTTCATTTTATATAAATAATTTTCAAAATATTTGAATTTTCACTTTTAGAAATAAAAACAGTCATTGATTGAAAATTGATGGGTTTTGACAAAAACAGTTTCCAAACCCTAATAAAAGTTATGTTTGACTTCATAAAGATTATATGATAATTTATATTTAATAAAAATTATAAAATAATAATATTTTATTAAAATATTATTTATTCCTAAAATTTATTAATTGATAAAAATAAATTCTTTAATAAAAATACATTTTATATTTATCATATGAAAATATAATTCTTATCAAACTTAATACTTAATAATTTATAGAATAAAAATAATAAGGAATAAATATAATCATCAATTATAATTAAAATTAATGTTCTTATAATACTATTATAATAAAAATATTAATAAAACCTCAGTTTAATATAATAATTTATATATTTTTTAAAAGTACTATTTTACCCAAAAAATCAATTTATCCATTTCATTATATTTTTAGGAAAAACTATTCTCATACAGGAATTGAAGGAATAAGGCTTTTATTTATAAAAGGGATTACGCAAAAAAAAGTAACTAATTATTTGTTACATAACCCCTTATAATACTCACATAAGACCTAAGGGTAAGCTGTGCGATGGTGACAGACTCTTGGGGCGGCTCGGATAACATCACCTGGGTGGTAATCTCGATTAACTTGAACTTATCTCATAGGAAATTCCATTCAATATTAACGTATTGAAGATCATCTTGGGCTTGGTCAAGAGTGAAGCCCAGTGATGCTACCTCCTTTCAGAGATCTGAAAAATTATCTTTGTACAGCTCAAGTCTACTGGATGAGGCCATTGAATCTTCTTTCTAAATTAATTTTTCCATTATCATTTCTATTTATAAAAACTAATTATAATGTTAAAATTGTTATTGTTTCCAATGTTCATATTGATCTTCGATCATAATTGACCAATGGTAATATAAGGGTTGAAAACTGATATTTGTATTTCAATTTATACTTATATAGTTTTAATTAATGACACATAGTAAAACATACATTTTTAGGAAACAAAATATTATCCAAATGCTCGGGTCGTTAAATTCTTCCCCCATTAATAAATTTCTCCCCCAAAATTTTATTTTATATACTAAGTCAAAAACAGGTGAGGTTACTTTTCCTTTATCTCTTCAATGATGTCTTCAGTCTCTCCTATTATCATTTTCTTTAAGTATAAAGGGTTCATGTGGCACAATGTTACCTCTGGATATTTTCAAAATAATCTACTTTCTTTACCCAAAAACACCTCAAGCATCTTGGATTATATCGATGGAAGCATCGATAAGTCGTTAAAAAGGTATTTCTTATATATAATTTTGAAATATCTTCTTGAACATATTTTTTATAAAAAAAATCTTAATTACTCGTCTTCAAATATTTCAAAATAGGGTTTTTGTATATCAGTTTTGGTGTTTCCCCAAAGACAGAAATCTATAATTTGATACATATAGGGATTCTTGGAGGTCATCCTTTTTTTAACAATCTCGAAAATCATTTAATGCTTCATTATTTTGAAATAAAGATAATAATTTGAAAAGACCATGATGGTACTTCTCACACTTATCATGGTAAGAAAGTTTAGAGTGCAAGATTCTCTAATATATGGTGCCTGATCCTTGAAAGAATCATGTAATTATAGAGGTATTGGATTCCTCATAAAGTTTTTTGCATTTAAAATTGATATTTGAAAAGGTTTCAAAGTAATTTGATCATGACTTCAGGATAATATCTCCATGTAGTTCTTTAGGAAGATAGAGAAGAGTTGTTCGTGATCTTCCTCCTTCCATGTTTTAACTAAGAAAAAGAAAATACAATTAGGTGGTTTAAATACTTATCTAATAAGAATGTAAAAAAGAAAACATTGGACATAGAAGGATAAACTTGTATTGTATGTCCTAAATTATGATACCCTAAGTTTTAATCTAGATTATCCATGATCTATTTCATAACATATATCCATAGGGAAATTTTTTTCCCTTAATAATGGTCCATAGTAAGCTTATGAATTTACTAAAGCATATCCCCCATGAGTGTCGAACCAAGAGTGCAGCAAGGCCCATTTTACGTCACCAATTCCCGTTCGAGTCTAGCTCAAAGTTGTTTTTTCAGATTTTACCCCTAGATACATATATTCTAGATCTACCTCTACTTGTTTTTATCTATATAGGGATGTATTTTCTTGAAAACCACTTTATATATACCCAAACAAATTAGGGATGTTTTCCTTATACTTAGTCTTATCCCTAAGGCTATCACTAGGTTTTTCTAATAATAAAACAAAAAATGACTAAACCTATCCTTTTATACCAACTATAAAAAACATTTCTCCTTGTATCACATTTAAAGATGCTTTATTACATAAATTTACACTTAATACAACTCTGAGGATCAAGAGGTCTAGTGTCATGGGAAATTAAGAACATTACATGAAAACTGAAGACATAAAATACAACATATTTGTTGAAAAATTATTTTACATAACCACAACATTCCTTCGTACTTATTATTTCATGGGATAACCTGAGGATATACATATGAAAAGGCTGAGCTATAAATTCTAGTAAGGGAGTAAACAAGGCATAACATGAAGAATACAATAAATTTTAGGAAATAGGAATGTCAATGGATCATAAGAGAAACATGAACATAAAGGAATGATATATCATGATTATAATAACATGGAAATGTGGAAACAACATACAACACAATATTAGCATGATCCAAGGCTCATTGTACATAGATTATCATGAGTAAACCCTCATTGCACTTGAATAACATGAGTAAACCCTCATAGCAATTTAATTAGCATGAGTAAACCCTTGTTTCACTTCAATTAGCATGAGTAAACCCTCATTTAAC
The DNA here is from genome assembly GCA_963277665.1 of Viscum album. Classification (NCBI taxonomy): domain Eukaryota; kingdom Viridiplantae; phylum Streptophyta; class Magnoliopsida; order Santalales; family Viscaceae; genus Viscum; species Viscum album. The sequence goes on along the minus strand of OY728142.1, from coordinate 2,038,351,806 downwards.
ATGAGTTGTCATGATACTAAACATTTCCCAATGAATTAGAGCACTATCAGGGCACACCCTTTAAAAACATTTCATTTCATGCATAAATGTGCCACATGGATCATATAACATGGAATCATTCAACATCATCATTTATTCCATGATAATGGATTGTGGAATACATACATTAAATTCTATAATAAATAACTATATGTTCATAAAGTTTAATAACCTTGATATAGAAATGGGTTGGGTATTCATTACATAATGATTTTGGCATTGAAAATTGCGGTGAAATTTCAGCAACCTAATGGTGTGAAATAAAAATTCATAAAAATGGATGATGATAGAGAAAGGGGTATCTCATAATATGTATATGAAAGTGACATCAAGTGGTTCATATATATACAAGTCCCAACACCTGGAATTGAAAATATAATTCTTAACATAATATAGAAACTCAAAGGAGGAGAAATGGAATAACTCTTACGAAATTTTGGTGTGATAACGGGTGTTCTTAAAGGATCATAGGGGGGTTTGGTGAGAGTGAAAGGTAGATATCATCATATATACATCAAATGGAAAGAATTTCGGTTGTGGAACATCATAACCAAACATATAAATATGGAGCATAAGAAGAATAATGTAAAATAGTGTCTTCAATGGAAATGAGAAGAGTGAAATCCCTTTCAAAAATTCAGCATTGAAATGGGTGTAATGAGGGTTAATAAGAAGGATAAATGATAGTTAAAGGGGATATCATCATGTATACATAAAAAAGTGAGTAAGAAGGATATTTAATAACATATCTCAAAAAATTAATTAATGAAATTAAAATATAACATGAAAAGAATGCTTGATAAAAGAAGAGGGTGGAAGATCACTTACGAAATTTTGACATAGTAACGGCTTAGTTAAGGGTCCAAATGAGGACTCATAAATGATAAATCATTGAAAAAAATCAATTTTACATTAAGGTAATGATTAAAAACGAATCTCAATTAATTAAATTTATATTAAAGGGACTACTCTCAAATAAGGTGCTTGAATTCAAAGGGGGGAGATTAATCCCTTACGAAAATTCGGCATCGTGATGAGTGTTCTCGAAGGATCATATGGGGGATTGATGAGAGTGAAAGGAATATATCATCATATAAACATAAAATGTATATAATGAGGTTCATGTAACATCATAAACCAACATATAAATATGGAGCTTAAGAAGAATAATGTAAAAGAGTAGCTTGAATAGAAATGAGAAGAGTGAAATCCCTTATGAAAATTTGACATGGTGACGGGTGTGTTTAAAGGATCATAGGAGGTATTGATGAGATTAAAAGGAATATAACAAAATATATTAATCAAATGGAAATAATGGGGGTTTTTAAACATCATAACCCAACATAGTAACGGCATAGATAAGGGTCCAAATGAGGGAGAATAAATGATCACTAAATTAAAGAAAATTAATTTTATAGTAAGTTAATTATTACAAACGAATTTAAATGCATGCAATTGAAATTAAAGGAACTAATCTCAAAGTAGGTTCCTGAATTCAAAGAGGGGGAGAGGAATCCCTTACTTGGAAGTGTTATCCCAAAGGCTTGGGAGAGGATTAAGAGAGGATTCTTGGGAGATTTGGGAGCCTTTGGAGGATTATAGAGAGTGTAGGTAAGAGTTTTTTCAAGCTAAAATGGTTTGAGTGAAGAGGAATGGGAGATTGAGTGGGTTTATATAGGAAAGGAGAGGGAATTCATTATTATTTTGGTTTTGGACACTACACATTAAACTAATCAAAACCAAAAAAACATACCATGGTTTTCCCATGGCTTCTGAAAAATGGGATCATTATAAAATATTTTATAAGTAAAAGTTTTGAACATATTAAAATATTTGGTTTTCTTATGTAGAGGTGAATCACACTCTCAAGGAAATCATTTTAAAATGTTAAATTATTTATAAGTCTTGGAGGGTCCACTAAGGCATTATAAAATTAATAAAACAAATCTAAAATCACATTATTTTCAAGGTAAATAATATATTTACCGAATATCACTTTTATAGTATTTTATTAAATCACTATTGGGTCATTATGATGTCATAAAATACATTATATATATATAAGGTATTTAATTTTTTACCCAAAAATTTGACTATATCAGAAAATTATGAAAAATTCACTGTTAGATAATTTCGGCATCCTGAATCCAAAAATAAAATTCATTTAATCTAAATAAGTTTATAAATATATGAATTTTTACTTTTAAAAATAAAAAATGTCATTTATTGAAAATTGATGGGTTTTGACAAAAATAGTTTCCAAACCTTAATAAATGTTACGTTTGACTTCATAAAGATAATATGATCATTTATATTTAATAAAAATTATATAATAATAATATTTTATTAAAATATTATTTATTCAAAAAAATCATTAGTTCATCAAAATAAATTCATTAATTAAAAATACAATTTCAGTTTTATCATATGAAAATATAATTCTTATTAAACTGAATACTTAATCATTTATAGAGTAAAAAAAATAAATAATAAATATAATCATCACTTATAATTAAAATTAGTGTTTATATAATACTATTATAATAAAAATATTATTAAAATCTCAGTTTAATATAATAATTTATATATTTCTCAAAATTACTATTTTACCCAAAAATAAATTTATCTAATTCATTATATTTTAAAAAAATATTCTCATATAGGAATTGATAGAAAAATAATTTTATTTATAAAATAGATTACACAAAAAATTAACTAATTCCGTGTTACATAACTGCTTATAACACCTGTATAAGACCTAAGGGTAAGGTGTACGATGGTGACAGACTCTTGGGGTGGCTCAGATAACATCACCAGGGTGGTAATATCGATTAACTTGAACTTCTCTCATGGGTGATTTTGTTCAAGATTAACATATTGAAGATCATCTTGGACTTGGTCAAGAGTGAAGCTTAGTGATGCTACCTCCTTTATGAGCTTCAAAAAATGAGCTTCTTATGGATCAAGACTACTTTATGAGGTCATAGACTCTTTTCTCTGGATTAATTTTTCCATTATCATATCTATTTATAAAAAATAATTATAACGTTAAAATTATTATTGTTTCCAATGGTCATATTGATCTTTGATCATAATTGACCAATAGTTATATAATGGTCAAAAATTGATAGTTACATTTCAATTTATACTTATATAGTTTTAATTAATGATACACAGTAAAACATACATTTTCAGGAAACAAAATATTATACAAAAGTTTGGGTTGTTACACAAACACTTTGGAAAGAAATATTTTTTAATAGAGAAGTTAATTTTTTTAGAAAGGATCTATATTTTAGGAAGGATATCCAAATTTTAGAGCCTTAAAAATAGTTTAAAAAGGTGAATTTAAAATATATAAAAAAAACTAAAATTTTAATGAGAATCATTAATAACTGAGCTTTGAAATGGAATAATGGTTTTGAAAAGGTGAAGTGAAAACACATTTAAAGTGTTCACATTTAAAAATAATTTTCACTAAAATATATATTATAAATTTTATAGAGGTTATCAAAAAGTAATATGAAGAGGAATGTTTAACCTTATATTATGAAAGGATGGAAACCCCATTTGATGATTTTTAAATACCCTTTTTGAAAAACCAAATCATAAAAAAGAGTAACCACAATATCCTTTTAAAAATAGAAGAATAAAAATACAAAGGTCATGTGATATAACAAATGATTTGTTTAATATTTATAAATTATAACATTGTTGTGATGGAAAATTATGTACAAGGTGAGTTGGAACTGATGTTAAAGGTGATGATAATTATTCTCAAAAATGATATATTTTTTAGTAATTAATTCATCTAGGTAATGGTTTTTAATAAATTTCAGGTTACCCATAGAGAGAAATTATAATAAAATAAATTTATCGTGTAACCCCATAGAAAAAAATGAATCATTATATATAAAATTATAAGTTGTGTTAAGAAAACTCCTTACAGGTTTTAAAAATTTTGGGTTAAAACCCCATGGGAGAAGGTATATTCAATAGAAAATTGAATACCAATAAATTTTAAATAATAATGATTTAAAAATATTAAATTTTAGTATATAAAACAATACAAATAAATCATGGTGCATAATATAAAATATATCTCAGTGGATCAATATTTATACAAGAAACCCTTACCCTAAATTCCTGTTTAGTTTATCACACTCTAACATCCTGTGTAACAAAAATCTCTATCATAATCACCTATTTCATAAAATTATTCATAACCATAACATTTTATAAACTTAATTTTTAATTATAATCTATAGTTATATTAGTTATCTTTTATCTATTTGTAATATTAGGTGTGAGAAATCTGGATTATATTTAATTAGTTTCATAAGAGAGGTGTGGTTCATCCTTCTTCCAAATTTCATAATTATAATATAATAAAATTTAGTATAAATGATTTTTCATGATATATTATTATTTTATAGTTTAATTTGATAGTTTTATTAATGGTTCTTATGGATTAAATTAGTGAAAACATTGTTGAAAAATTTTAACAAATAAATAGTAGTATCATAATTAATGAGTTATATTTTTATACTACCAAACCAAAAAAACAATTAATTAATTATTAAATTCTAATATTATTTTTCCAAATCCATCCATAATATAAGTTTAAATCATTTTTAATGTTGGTAGTTAAAATGACCCAATAAATAATTCCATGAGCTATGTTTATGTATGGATATGGAATAAATACTTTTTGTTATAATATCTATTTAAAAATAGTATAATTTAATTATTTAGGTATTATTAAGTTTTTGAATCGAAATTTTGATTATTTATAAGAATATTTTACATGATGAATAAGTTTTTAGTTATAAATGATTCAATTTTTCTCTTGGTATGTTTATTTTAGGCGTTCATTTTACAATATTTTCTTACTCCTAATATTACATTTAGAATAATAAATTTATATTTCTAGAAAATAAATCATGGAATAAGTAAAAAATCTATTAATTAAACCCAATTGTATTATAAAACTTTAATGAGGGTGATAAAAAATAAAACATGTCATTCATAGAGGTGGTAGACTGCACCCATACTTGAGTAACGTTTTCATTTTTTCAATTGAATGAAATAAGTATAGATAATGGTTATATCACCAATATAAATATATTTCATTATATTTTTTATATTTTTTCATTACATACATATATTTATAATGTTTTGTTGGAGGTTTGAATAGAAGTATAAAGTGTAGAAATAAAAGGGGAAGTAACACTTACATTGGAAATTCATATGTCTTCTTGAAGTATCCATTTGAAATGGATGACTTGACATAATTATTTGAGGAATGGGGATGAAAAAATATTTTATGGGGTTAAAATAAAGTAAATTGGGAATAAATTACTTGGAATTTTGAACAAGGGGTGTGGATCAAAAAGTGTGCATGTGAGATCCATTTATATTTTAAAAAGAGATACAAATCATTGGAAATGAAGGTCTTATGAGGGGTAAGAATGTAATTACATGACTTTTAGGTGAGTTTTGTGGATAAGTTTTGGTGAGATATTTAATAATAAATTTACATCCAAAAAATGGTATTTTATATGGTATAAGTGTCCATTTTATTTAGTAAAATTCAAATTGTATTAGATTAAGTATTTTATCATCATTAGTCATGATTAAAATGTAACCATGGTTATTATTTTATCACTAATAATATAAGATGATCCTTCATAAAAATTTAAAAGAGTTGAATTTTAATTTAGACTCCCTTTATTCAAAATCAATTTATAAATATTTGAAAATTAATATTTGAATTAAAAAAATAATTTTTTGAAAAGAACATTTTTTGTTGAAAAATTTCTTCTTAATCATTACATGATCTTAATCTTATTTTACACTGAAGAAAAATTAAATAAATATTAATTTATTTTCATATTTTTTTTAAAATAATCAAATATACTTTATTTGATAAAATATCAATATTATTTAAAATTACAATATTTTTAAAAGTACCATTTCTTGAAAAGTAATGGTTTTACCATGGTTAGTAAATTTACCTTGGAAAATTAATTTTATGCTTAAAAACTAAATTGACCCCAATACCAAAATTTAAAATATATATTTCAAGTATTCAAATCATTTTATTTTTTTCGATTTATAAAAGTGATGAAAATCAATTTTAATATAAGCATGTATAGCACTAAATTTTTCTTAAGAACAAGTATCTTATAAGTATAAAATAAAATTATTGCATACTAAGTAAAAACTATTGGATGGTTTATAAATTATTTTAGTCTATATGTTATCATTAATTTTCATTTAGACCATTTAAAAAAATAATATAATAGTCTTCATAGCACATAAAAAGGCAATTTTTTAGAAAATATATTTTATGAATAATATGATGTTATTTTCTATTTAGCTACAGTAATTGAATTTTATCAATACATTAACATTAAAAAATTAAATTTATTTTTATTTTTGTATGTATTTAAGAATTTGGTTACCTCTATATTTACCCACCAATTAAACAACTATATTGTAGAAGTTATATATTATATTTTAGTTCATTTTAGTTTGGTGTTGCATTTGAAGAAAGCTATCGAAAATAATGTTTATTTAAGGAAAATACATAGTGAAATCATTGGTTGTTACATTATGTACCCCTTATATAAAGTGTTTCCGCTCAATATTAATTATTCCTAACTAATAGAATATTTAAATATTCCTATAAGATATAAAAGAATCCATAATTAAATTTCTAATGAGGTTACATCCTCACTATTCACAATTTCACTGGTAAACTCAACTTTTACATCATAACGGGAATATAAATAGTCTTGATTTTTTCTCTATTATTTTTTGATAACTATATAAATATAATGAGTATAATAGGGATTTTATATTCATACTTGTATTAATATATTATTGTGGGTTTGTTTTTTGAAATGATTTTCACTTTCTTGGAAATTATTATTCTCATGTGAGCTAATCCATGTCTAATATCACATAATATATTAAAAAAAGAAGGATAAAATAATTTTTAGGAAGAAAATTACAATAAAAATAAATTAAAGAGTAGTTATATACTTGGAATAAGATAATAATACCATTGGATTTCTTTATTAATAACTTCACATATAGTATTTGGAGTGGATAAAGCATACTAAGTACAAAAAGGTGTACTGAACAAGACATAATTACAATAAATATAGTTCTTAAGTGGATTGATCAGTTCCCTTTAGATAATATCTTTTTTTAAATAATATTATTAGTTTTAATTGTATAATATTTCCCTTGTTTCCTTGGTTTTTTGTAATTTTTTTATTCTTATAACCTTTGATATCCCTTAGAATGGGGAATTGATTTGGGTAGTTCCTATGATCCCCACATTTATGTGACTGAAATATTATTGGTACTTCTAGAAAACCACTATTTCCTTTCATAGTTACTACTGATCTTTTAAATTTTACTAAAAAAATTATTTATTTAATCCCTACTTCTAGACACATGAAAAAAACTCATAGATAATTTAAGATGTTCACTTCCATAATTCTTACTCTATTTTTGACATGAGGGAAATTTAATAATCTATCCTTTATCATCTTCCTTATCATAACATTCATAAGAATTGATCCCCTCCTTCCTTGTTATGTTTGGGAACTCAATTATGTCCATTTTGTTAATTGTGATTCTTTACAGCTAGTTTGGAATAATAAAAATATTTATCCCTCAATCTCTTTTCCCATTAGGTTTCTCATTTTGAAAATCTACAAATTGTACATGACATCCAATATTAAATTATTTATTTCAAGATTAAAACATTTCTAAAACAAAAAGGATTTAATTTGAGTAATTAATACCATTATAAAAAATTCAACCTCGGAATTTCTTACTCTTTGGAATTTTTAGATAGGCTTTCAGTTAAACCTAAATCACTATAAGTTGAATCTTGGTTCTGTTAGGGTGGTTTCTCTTATACTTGTTATCCTAATTACATAACATGATAAATCATTTATAGTGGATTGTAATGATAATGGTGTTAACCAAAGAATATCACTATGTAGTGTCATACCAATTTTGTAGTTAGACCTCTTTATCATGTTCTAGGTGATGATTGAGTTAATACCCAACATGCCATTTTCAAGGTCACCACCCCTTTGAAAATGTTTTCTAGAGAACGCATGAACCAATAGTATCCAAAAAAAGGATTTTATTTCTATTAAAACCAAACCATATCTATTTTAACAAAATTTAAGGATTATTTCCTATATATATACATATCCATTAGACATGTACCTTAGGTTTTAACTAATGTTTTCTAATCTTAATACACTATAATTAACTAAACTAGTCCTAAAAAATATCAAATATGTTCTCTAATTCCAATTATTGAGAACTAAGGTAAAAATGTATTTATTATACATCATTTTAATAAGACAAGCATTAAATATCACAAGATTATCTTATAATCCTATTCACATAATGTTTTGTGTCTTTAAGGAGTAGTTACATAGGAATATTATTTTTTTAAACTTGTGAAATTTTCTCCATATTCCAAACATACTAAATTCCCTTTCATACTTCTCATAAGATAAACTCACCTTCATAACTAAGGGAAGGGTAACATAAGAAAGGCGTAAACTAAAAAAATTATTAAGGGAAAGAATATCAACATGTAATTAAGGGTTTCATAATAAGTGTATAAGAAAACATGATCATGGGAGAAATACCTTATTAAGACAACAAGGAATAATAATAGTCATACATAAGTCATGATGGAAGGGAATGTAATATAAAAACAACGAGATATACCATAGAAACAGAGAATGGAAACATGATATAATAAACAAGTGACATGGATAAAAACATAATCATAAAATATATAATTCTATCATAATAATAAACATAGTTATTCATAACATTATGAACATATCTTACCACATCAAGTTCATTCTCATTTTTTTAAACCTAGTTAAATTGAATTGTGTTCACACTTAATCTTTTGACTATAGCTATTATGTATCATTTACATGCCTATTGTTGTTAATATAGCTAATATCATTATGTTCATGCTTAATCTTGTGAACGTATCTAATTTGTATCATCTTCATGCTTAATTTTGTGAATAGAGCTAATTTATATCATGTTCAGCCTCAACATCATTACTTGACGAGGTATGAAACTTATCTAATAAATTAGAGATTGATATAGGACCCCACCTATCATCATTTATAAATATGTGTTTGATAAGACAACAATCGCTAACAATATCATGAAACCCCATGAGAAAAAATCTATTTCTTTGATCACATCCTAAAGAACCCATGGAGAATAAAAAAGTATATCACAATAATTCAAGATGATATCACCAGAATTAACATCAACCATGTAAACATTTGATACCAAAAATTCAATAATCCTAATTTAGTATTTCATAAGAACATTTTAAAGGTTATTTGTAAAAGAATAATTTCCAATGAAATAATAAATTTAGAAAAATGGTGAAAATGGTGAAAATGGTGGTGAATCATAAATGAATTTTTATATAATGATTTTATTTATATTATAAAATAAGATGTTATGATCACATTGAAAAGTAAATTTTTTTATAGGTTATGTAATTTATTTTAAAAAAATATTTATTTTTTGAAAAGTAAATTAAAATATTAGAGCCTAAAAAACATTAAGTATTCAAAAAGGTAATGCGAAAACACTTTCAAAACCATTATATTTAAACATAATATTCAATAATGGATCCATCAAAATGATACAAAAGGAAACAAAAAGGTTAAATTATAACACTTCTAAAACATTAACATTTAAAAATAATATTAAATAATATATATTTTAAAATATATAAAGGTCATAAAAAAGGAATGTGCAGTGGAAGATAATACCTTTTATTTTGAAAGGATGGAAAAACATTTTCAATATTTTGAAATAACGTTTTTAAAAACAAGCATCATAAAAATAGTGATAGAAAATCCTTTTAAAATAGGATATGGTAAATTTGAAGGTCACTTGAGATAAATTATAATTTGTTTTATAATTACAAAGGATGACATTGGTGAGAAATAATATTATGGAAAGGGAGGGGAAATTTTCATTAAAGGGGATAAGAATTATTCTCAATAATAACATATATTTAGAGAAATAAATTCATTACATTAATTATTTGAATAAATAATTTCAGTTTCACTAGATAGATAAATTATAATAAAATAAATAAATGTTTTAAACCCATAGTAAAAATGGAATCCTTATGGCTCAATAAACACGTTCAGTTAAGAAAAACCATTACAACATTTGAAATGTTTAATTCAATACCCCATGGGAGAAGAAAAATTAAATAAAAATTTGATTATAAATAAATATAAATTAATCATGATTAAAAAATATTAATGTGTAGTATGTAAACCCTTTAAAATAAAGCATGGTATATAATAAGAAATGTGTCTTAATGTGTGAAAATTGAGACAAGAAACCCTTACCTTGAATTCTTTCTTAGTTGATCATGATCCGAACTCCTATATAAAAAATATAAATATATTAATCACCTATTTTGGAAACATATTAATACAAATAATATTTTATAAACTGCACTTATAATTACTCTATAATGTCTCAGCTTTATGAATCTGGTTGAAAACTCTCCAGTTTTGATTTTTTGATTTAGTAGGGGCGCCAATTTCGTTTTGGAACATCAAAACAAAATTCCAACTCTTAAATAAACCCTATATAATTTTTTTATTGTTTTAGAGTATTGGATAGTGTCTCGGGTGTTTATAATGGATTTAGATGTGTCTGAGTCCAAAATACTCTCTTTTGATGTTAGAGGTCAAGACACGCGGTTTAGGGTTAACCATGTGGCCTCTTCCAACTAACCATTCACCCTATTTTTGAACTACTACATGGTATGGGTAAACCATGTGGGGGAGGCACATGACTTTGTATCTATGTATCTAGTTTTTGTAGAGGCTTTGGCATGGTTTGTGCACATTTAGGGAAAACCGTCTAGCAAGACACATGTGTAGTTCCATATAAGCAGTACCTATACACTGTAGCCGCACGATTTGAACATGGGGTTAAAAATAGTTCAATATAACCATGTGGCCACATTAAAGGTGAAAATTTACCTTTTTACCTTCTTTGTATTTCCCTTTTATCCCTCTTTTACCCCTTCTCATACAGGTGGCGTAGAGTAGGAGGAAACATTTCATTTTCCTCCTTCTCTTGGATTTCTCCCCCTCGCCCATCAGTTTTCTATTTGTAGATCCATAATGGGTGATAGAATTGTATCAATAAGGTGTATCACACCCATTATTCTCTTCTTCATTGATCTCACCTAACATAGTGCTAAATTAGTTTGAGCCTTTTTACCCTATTTTCAGGTTGTTCGACTGAATCGTCAAATTATTCCAAACTACTTCATGTTGGTGGATAATACTAGACGTGCCTATTTATACAAGCCTATGAATCTTATTCATACCATTATTTATGTTTTCATAGTCGTATTTGGGTGGAGTATTTTAGCATGTTGTTGGGTAATTAAGTGATACCCCTTTTAATTTGAATGTTAAATTGAGCATACAATTCGGTGGGGTGCTATTGGGAATACCCTTGCCAAATTTATACATGCAAGGTCAGGTTAGAGGATGGTGAACACCTTGGTTAGTTGGGCCAGGGTGAGGTATTTATTTAATTTTAGATTTTTGATTAATTTTTATTTTATAATTCAATTAAATTTAATAGTTGTTTTTTATTAAAAAAAATAATTCAATTTTATTAATTTGAATTGATTACTTAAAGTGAATTGGTTTATATATTTGTGGTTTCTTGTGATGTATCTTATTAAATGTGGTCCTTGGGACTGTGATAGGCTTGGCCTGAGTAATTAGGATGGCATGGCCAACGAGATTGAGGCAATGTGGTCTTCTAGTTGGGCATGGAACAGATTTACATGGGTGGTGTTGACCATTAATTGGGCGTCAGGAGCATTGGTTGAGGGAGAGAGGACATTATGTTGTGGGAATGAACCGGGATAGATGGATGGTAAGGCCATTATATTTTTGATACATGGTTTCATGGGAACATAGTTTCAGTGTATGTGGATTAGGTACTAAATTGGTGATTTCCTCTCACCTGTGATGTACAAAGTGTTGATTGGAGTTTTGTGCACACATGAGTACTCAGTGACAAGGTGGTTTTGACCACTTGAGTGGGTTGAGGCCCCCAATAGTGTGGCATTAGAAAAATTTTTGGTGGATCCTTCTATCTAAAACTATATGGAATGTGTGGAGACTTCAGATGATAGCATTGAGGCTATTGGTTGGGGGATGAGGCTCTCCATGGTTGACACCATTGGCTCAATATTATATTGAAGGATAGATATCATCATTACTCGAGACTTCATTAAATGAGCCGACCAAGGTTTTTCTTTGAGGATAAACATCATTGTGCCTCTAGATTTAAGAATTTGAGTCGATGAGTACTTTTGAGTCAGGTTTTGAGGGACCAGATTTTTTTTCTTGGGAGTGCCTTCGGTATGTTGGTGGTTTTACTTGATACACGAGGTGTCAGTTGACATGATGTTCTAGATGAATTTTTAGATGGAACTAAATATTTCACCTGGGCTATTTTATATCAAGATATTCTTGGGGCCATGGGCCAAGGATCCTCTCCTCTAAAGTGATTATGGAACTAGATGAGGTAGGTGATAGCTTTCTGGCGAATCTTATGTACCAGGGAATATTTTTTTGTAATTCATTGCATCTACTGCTTTAGTTTTATTATAACTCACACAGGCATAAACATTTATATTGGTTAAGAGAACAAGGTTTGTATCCTTTTGAGCCTTATTAATGCAACCTACATGAGCCCATCATGAAACATGTAGACTTTATGTTATTACATTTAGGTAAGGGATCAGCTTTAGGAGTTAGACCTTAGTACTTTTTAACATGGGATGTAGGAAAGGGGCCTTGAGGTCTTTCCTATGATGGGGTTTTCATATTAGTTTTCCTTTTCTATTGATCATAAAAAATTGTATATGTATATACTATTATTCAACCATTGGAGACCCCTTTTGAATATTGATATAAATGAATTATTGTGAATACATGGTCTATTTTAGTTTCTACAAGTAGTATTCTTGAATGTTTATTATTTTCTGATGTCTTTGTTCAGTTATTATTATACTATTGTATATTGTTGACTATACTTCTGCATTTTGAAAGTTTGGTTCAAATCTTCATGTATTTATATTCCATATCATGATATATATAGATACTCATACCATAATATTATCATCAACTGAGGGTATAGACTCCTCAATATTCTCTTTTTTACACCGTTACTGCTAGTTGGAAGACTTTTTGATTTGAGGAGGTGTTCCTAAGGCTGGTGCAACCTGGTCCAAAATCACTATTCAGGTGGCTAATTGGATCGGGGCTCTACAAATGGTACCATAGGAGTTCATGAATGGGATTTAGTAGCAATTTAAGGCTATATACTAATGAGATTGATACTTACTTTTCTTTTCTACTAGTCTTTATAATTGGGATATGATAGTATATATATTAGGATGTGGTCAGAGCTGGATTCATAGCTCGTGCTTGGGTGTTTGTTGCTCCATGTATGAGGAACATACCATGTTATCATAGGAGGGAATTGTAGTTCTATTTTGATCATTTTACATATTATATGATTTATACCTCAATTGGTTTTCTTGTAATGTGAAAGTTTCATTATTATGATTTATTATCCTTCTCCTAGTAAGATAGGGAAGGGAATATTATACCATAGGCCCAGTATGGAAAGGGGGTGATTGTATTCTTTTTTTAGATTTTTTTTGAAACATGATAGGTTGTTTTAATTTTACATATACAAGTTCTTGTGAAAAAATTCTTGTGAAATGCCTTGAAATGTGATATGCAATGTATATATGTATATATATATATATAACTGCATATGATGTGTGAAAGTGTCCAGGATCTTATACAAGTAATTGAGTATGAAATGGGGTGATGTTGATCACCAGTTTGGGTGACTTGGTCACCGGTTTGAGGATACATAGTTCATCTGGACAGGCATGGCCTAAGGTATAGTTGATAATTGGATCTGTTGAGGATGGGTAAGGACTCCATGAGGTCGGGATGCCATGAGGGTTGGTTGTGATAGGAAAGGGTGAGGGTAGTTTGAGTGAATTTTCTATTACTACGTTCTCATATATATATATATGTGTGTGTGTGTGTGTGTGTGTGTGTGTGATATATGGGATGTCTGACCATATATGGTATTTAGAGGGTTTCCTCCTAGGTGGATCAGATGGAGCGTTGAGTGGGAGGTGGTTTAGTGCTCTAGGATCAAGAGAAGTTTTAGAACCCTAAGGGTCAGGTAGAGGAGGTACAAGCATAAATCTAGGCTCAATCACAGGTATAGGCATTGTCACAAGTCCAGTATAGGTGGGGTAGCCATCAGATCATTATTTTTTGGGTCATGGATCAGTGATATGTTCTGTTCGAGCCTAGTATGAGTTATCATGGGTATCGATAGGGGAGCTTAGGGAGCATATCCATCTAAGTAATATCTTACTCATGAGTTCTAGTTGTAGAAACTGCCACTTATTTAGGGTGAGGGTGTTCCATAGGTGGATCCAAATTGGATTGAGTACATTTAGATGATCTTTGAGCAGCTAGAGATTCCTCTAGGGTGGAGGGTGAAACTGGCCATGTACAAGCTCAGAGGATGGGATGAGCACTGATGGAATGTCCAGGGGAAGGAAGGTAGACATGAGGGTTTCTTTAAGAAGGGATTTGGGGCTAGGTACTTAGATCATTTATTCCTGAAGATGATGAGTGAAGAAAGGGCTCGGGGGTTCTTGAGCCTTCAGTAAGGTGACATGTCTGTCATGGACTATGCATCACTACTCGTTGAATTATCTCACATTACACCCAACATGGTGAGAGATTACACCTTAAGGGTGAGGTGATTAAAGGATGGTTAAAGGAACATCATTCGGGTGCAGATAAACAGCTTTAGGTTGGCCTCATTCTTAGAGGAGGTAAACCAGGTTCTCATAGCTGAGGGTAACTTGACGAATAGGTCGTACTTGAGATGAGAAATGGATTTAGATGATTTCAATGGAGATTCTACTTATGGTACGAAGTGAGGTTAGGATTAGTACATTCAAGAGGGTTAGGACAAGGAACCAGATATACCACCTTAGAGTGGATCTTTTACGGTTTACTTTCAGTGTGGAAAGCAAGAACATG
Source organism: Viscum album (assembly GCA_963277665.1). Lineage (NCBI taxonomy): Eukaryota > Viridiplantae > Streptophyta > Magnoliopsida > Santalales > Viscaceae > Viscum > Viscum album. Next base: position 2,038,336,531 of record OY728142.1, on the reverse strand, counting down.
TCCAGACTTCGTGTGAGAGGCCTCTAAAAGAGTTCTAGGAATGTGTATGAGTCATGAATATCGATTGGTTCTATAGTAATCCTTCTCTAATAGCTAACATTCAGGTACTAGGGTAGACTCAAGATTATGAGGTTGTTTTGGGTCGGTACCAAGTGAGGGAAGCTATGATTCAGCTACACACAGAGGAAAATGAAGAGATAGTGGGACCCAACATCAGGGTTAGTGGTAGGTGGTTGGTGAATCACCATAGTTAGATCATAATTTAGGCAGTTGAGCTTCAATCCAGGTGCACCCCATGGAGCTACTAGAGGCTGAGTAGGCTTATGAGATGACGATGGTTAGAGGTACACCATGGGCATATCTTAGATCCTTTTTTTCTTTTAGAATCTTCTTTTTAAGCATATCCACTTAGGTGAAATGGGTTCAATAGTTATATATTTGTACTAAAAAGGCTCTAGTTAGTAGGTTGGAACCATATTGGGTGTGGAACGATTATTTATGTTTGTGTATGTGTGTGTGTGACGTATGAGGCACCATGATATATTTGAGTATCATTAGATGCGGTATTACATAGGTGCTAGGCCCCAAGGCATCATGGAGATGCGAGTTACTTAAGGTGCATGGAATCTAGGCATTGATGTGATGCATTTCTTGATTGAGGTGCAAGACACATGAACTATTTTTATCATTTGATGAGATTCCAAACTTGACTGAGTTGTGATACACCAAAACTATTTTGAGCATCTGATGAGATGTAGGACCTCATTGGTTCCATGTGACACATGGGCATGAGGTGGGCATAAATATGGTGTAGAATTTTGATGGGGGTCATGTGTGAAACAGGGGCACCTGATTAGGTGAAGGGGTGATGATGAATCACAAGAGTAATTTTTATTCAAGGAAGTGGTTGATGGACCATTTCTCGATTTCAGTTTTGGGTCAGGTTGTGATCGGGGTAGGTCACTCCTAAGGTGGGGACCCCCTTGAGGTGGTTGACTTGTTCCGATAAGACTAAAGTAGTACAAGTTATTTCTAATGGTATGGGTATGTTCCTTAACATATCCTTGTTTCATTTTATATCTTGATTAAGAACTATGTTATACTAGGGAGATTGTAACATCCCGTGTTTTTGAATCGGGTCGAAAACCTCTCATGTTTTGAATTTTTGATTTGGTAGGGTTGTTGATTTCATTTTTGATCCTCAAAACTAAATTCCAAGTCTTTTTCAACCCTATATAATTTTTTTATATGGTTTCAGAGGCTTGGAGAGTGAATTTAGTGTTTATATAGGATTCGGGAGCATCAAATCCCAAATACACTATTCTGGTGTTGCAGTTCAAGGTGCACAGTTTAGGTTAAACTGTGTGGACTCTTCTAGCTAACCATTCACCCTATTTTGAACTATCACATGGTTTTGGTAAACCATTTCATGGAGTCACATTGTTGTGTGACTATGTTTTTAGTTTTTGTAGAGGTGGCCACATGGTTTCCACAAGGTTAGGGAAAATCGGGTGGCATGTTAGATGGGTAATTCCATATTGGCAGTACATACGAACTATAGAATGCACTGTTTGCATATGATTTGGAAAACCATGTGGCCTCATTAAATGTGTAAAATTAACTTTTTCCCTTTTTATTATCTCCTTTATCTCTCTATTTTTCTTCCTTCTTCTCCCATTGGATGCACGCAATAGGATGAAACCCTCTATTTTCTGCTTACTCTGGGATTGCTCTCCCTCCTACATTGGTGCTCCATTTTTAGATTTATTTTGTGTTATATAATCATATAAATAAGGATTATGACACCCAATAATATCTTATTCTTTTATCTAGCCTCATGAAGGTCTAAATCTGTTTGAGTAGTTTTACCCTATTTTCAATGTGTTCTATGGAATAGTCGATTTCTTCCAAAACACTTCGAGTTAGAGGATAATAATGGATGTGGATACATTTATAAGTCTGGGGTAAATGGTTCATACCATTCTACATGTTTCCATGATATTTTTTTGGGTTTATATTTTAGCATGCCATTGGGTAGTTGAGAGATACACCTTTTAATTTGAAGGTTGTATGTTAAGTTTACCTTATGATCCTATGGGGTGCCATTGGGTATTCCCTATAAAAAATTATTTGTGTGAGGCTGGGTTAAGAGCCATTGATCACCTTGGGAAGTTAGTCTCGGGTGAGTTCTCGATTTAATTTCAATTTTTTATTTAATTGGGATTGTAAAATTAAATTAAATTAAATAGTTATGTTTTTTAAAATTGTTCAATTCCACCATATTAAATTAAATTGCTTACTTATAGTGAATTGGTTAATATATATGTGGTTTCTTGTGATGTATCGCATGATATCTGGTTTTTGGGACCATGATTGTAACGACCCGAAATTTTGAATAAATCTTGTTTCCTAATTTTATGTGTTATTTTATTTTATTTTTATACTCAACAAAAATGTTTCATTTGATAACATGAGTATAATTAAAACGAGACCGTTGGGTTTTGAATGTTATATGACCATTGGTCAATATGACCGCTGGAAACTAAATGTTTTGATTATTGTCTCTAAATACAAGTAATCTTGGTTAATTAATATAGAAAAAAGATTTGATGGCCTCACCCAGTAGTCTTGGACCGATCGAAGCCCATCTAACAGAACTTGAAAAGGAGGTAGCACCACTAGGCTTTGCTCTGGATCAAACTCAAGTTGAACTTCATCGTGTGAAGCTAGAATGGAATCGTCTTCACGAGAAGTTCAAACTGATAGAAATTACTACTCGTGCAATGTTGGTCGAGCCTCCCTCGGATTCTCTCACCTTAGCACACCTTACACTTAGGTCCTATGCTAGTGTGATAAGGGGCTATGTAAGGAGACCGTAACTGCCTTGTGTAATCCTTTTTTTTAAATAAAAATTGGGATTTCTTCTTATGATGATGTTTATGACTTTTCAAATGTACGGATAAATATAGTATGCATATTTTTGGGGAATTTTAGAGAAAGGATATTTTAAAAATGTTTATGTAAACCTTAAATAATTAAAAATGTGTAATGATTTTCAAAAAATGGTCTTCTACAATTATGTTCAGTACGAAATTTATAGTCTAATAAGATCAACATAATTTTTTGATTAATAGTAAATTATTAATAGTGATTTTTTGCTTAGGATTATTAATGTGACCAAATTTATTAGTAATTTCACTTAAAGAAAGTATTAATATAATCTAGGCACCTTGATTAAGTAATGTGATTCAATAAAATGGTTAAATAATGGTTTCATAAATTATTATTCAAGTATTAGTTTTTTCGGGTGAATAGTGTTTTTTAATTAAAAATTAAATTAAAAATATTTAGAAAATTATTTTTATAAAATGGATTTCATTTTTGAACTCAGAGCATTGATATTATGTTAAGGTAATTTTTTGGGATTTTTCTAAAAAAATGAATTTTCAGTGAATAGTGTATTTATTTAAAAAATAAATTAAAAATATTTAGAAATTTATTTTTATAAAATGGAGTTCATTTTTTAAATCAGTGCATTGATATTTGGTTAAGGTGAAATTTTTGGATTTTTCTAAAAAAGTTGAATTTTCAGTGAATAGTAAAAATACAGTTTTAGGGTTTCGGTATGTTTAATGACATCATAACTGTGTCATGATGATGTCATGAGATATTTTATGGGTTGGCCAACCAAAGGTGATGGATTATTGTATGGGGGGATCCATGTGGCCTAACTTCATGGGAAATATCTTGGGAGAGCACATGGTTTTGAGAAACCCACTTATGAGGTGTCCCTTGGCCATTAATGCCTTGTCCCCTCACTTTCCCTATAAATACAAAGCCATTCTCTCATCCTTTGGACTCCAAAATCATTATCAACGAATTTATGGTCTCCTTACCTCCCAAGGAGTCCTCCCAAGGTGCCCTCAATCCCCTCAAGGTCCAAACCTTTGAGTTTTAAGAGTTACGTTTTAAGGTAAGGGATCTGACCTCTCTCTTTCTTTTCAAGTAATCTCTTTTATGTCATTCCTTTTATGATCCATGTTATTATGTTGGAGGATGTTCTTTTATATTAATTATAATGTCCCTTTTATGTTAATATGATGAGAGACCCCCTCTTACTCTCATCATTTCATTTTATGAAAGTTTAAGTGGCGCCGTTAGGGTGCCGAAATTTTTGTAACGGATTCTTTCACCCTTCTCATTTTCAAGTTCTATTTTCTTGTCAAGTCTTTCAAGTTACTTTTTATTATGTTGGGGTATGATCTATATATCTATCATACTTTTATTTTATGATCATATGATTAGAGACCCCATTTTATCTCTTCAATTCATTATTTTGATTTTTTAAGTGGCGTCGTTAGGCTGCCGAATTTTTAAGGGATTCTTTCACCCTTCTCGTTTTCAAGATCTATTTTCATGTCAAGTTTTTCAAGTTCCTTTTTATAATTTTGGGGTATGATCTCTATATATATCATACTGAACCCTTATGTTCATATGATTATATACCCTATTTTGATCTTGTCAATTCATTTTTTTTGAAGTTTAAGTGACGTCGTTGGGCTGCCGAATTTTCATAAGAGAAATCTTATTTTTGTCTTCCTTTCATGTTCTTCATTTCATATGGTATATCTTTCAAATTTCATTACCATGTTCTCAAATCCTTTATATTCTATCCCTATACTGTTTTATGGGTCATTTATGAGTGTTTTACTCATTTCCCCACTCTTTTCAATGATTTGTAAAACCCCGAAACATAGCCGTTATGCTGCAGAATTTCTGTCTCAAAATGTCTCTCTATTTTTATAAAGTACTTTTATTTTATTAAGAGAATACTCAATGATCATTCTTCAAAAGGGGTATTCACATATATACCAAAAAATTTTATTTTAAATTCTGGGATTTACATACATGAGACCCCCTCTCCCCTTCCGTGGGTTTAAATTGACGTAAAGATCATGTCTTTAAAGCAGTTTTTAAAATGTTATGATTATGAAATGAAACCCATTTCTTTTATGCTATATGGGTTATTTATGAAATTATTTATGATGATATATGTGGCTCACATGATAATAAAGGCATATTTAAGGGTGCGCCCTGATATCACTCCAATGCATTGGGTAATGATGTAACCACTAGAGATTACAATTTTCACGATATATTGGTGAATAACCTTGGTAATTTTCAAATGACACCTTGGGGATGGACCTTGGTGATATGTTCATGATTTTCTATGTTAAATGTTGTATCCACATCTTAAATTAATGAAAATTTTTATTTTTATTATGATATGCCTCATGATTTCTTTCTCATGCCTTAAAGTTCTTTTCATGACCTTATTGAAGTATCTCAAGTTCACATGTAAAATGTTTCTCTTGTTTCCATTACTGGGCCTTCTTCTCACCCTTTCTTTTTATATATGTCCCCAGGTTATGACATGTAGTAATGAACCTAGTATGAACCTGAGTAGAAGCCTTTCAAGTGTTTAATAAGAATGTTTTATGTTTTCATGTTTTAAGTTCCTGGTTTCCAAGACACTAAACCTTAAAGATCCTCGATTTTGTAAAATGAAATGAAAGTTTATGTGATAAAAAGGCAGGATGTTATAGTTGGTATCAAAGGATGGTTTAGTTATTTGTGGAAATTTGGATATGAAAACTTTAGGAATAAGCTTATAGAAAATTTTAAATATAGGAAATATTCCTGGTATTTTGGTGAGTATTGAGTAAGGGGTTTCCAAGAAAATACATCCCTGTCTAGATACGAGCAGGTAGAGGTGGCTCTGGCACAGATGTACATAGGGGTAAAACCCGAAAACACCGCTTTGATCTAGACTTGAACGGGAACTGGTAAACGACAACGGGCCTTGCTGCACTCTTGGTTACGACACTCCCGGGGGATATGATTTGGTAAATTCATAAGCTTAGTATGAACCATTGTTAAAGGAACAAAGATAAAATAAAATAAAGATTCACATAAGGATATATGATCATGGATAACCTAGATGGGAACCTAGGGGATCACAAGTTAGGCTATAATTTTCTTCTACAAGTTATCCTAATATGCTTTAAGTTCATTTTCATGATTATTGGATAAGTATTTAAGCCCGTAATTATACTTTCTCTTCTTAGTTAATGGTGGGAAATGGAAGAACATGTCCCAACAAACAATGTGATAGGAAATGAGACAATTTCCGTATTAATATGATAGATATTATTAGGGGATTAAAAGATGATTATTATTTTGGAAGACATTCACTATTTTGGGGACCCTATATGATCGAGGTAAATAGATTACTATGGTATTTTCATTGAGGAGTAAGGTTGAATTATATTTTGAAGAATCGATGAATTTAAGGTGAACTTATGGTAATATAGGTTACTTATGGAAATGATTAACCTATCTTGGGGAAAATATGTTTAGGTTATTTACTTTTGTTATAATATGTTAGGAGTGGTTTATGTTGGTTGGAGATGAATGATGAAGTTTATTTTGGAATACTATGTTATCAAAGCCTTCTTGTACTTGGGTTTCAATCTTAGATTGGTTTATTTTGAGGAATTTTAAGGACAGTTATTTATGGAATGTTCTATGATGAACTTTGGGTAGTACCGTGGAATTTTGAAGATTTAAAGAAATTTCCCTTTCTATGGGATTCTTTCTTTTTGAAGAGTTGTTTTATCTTACCCTTTCTATTTTTGGGATAATAGAAGAAATAGATAGTTAATCTTTGGTGGATTATGTGATTCTCTAGAAGATGATTATTGTGATTTTGATGAGACCAAGTGTTTTTGAATTCTCATCATTTGGAGAAAAGATTAGTTTTATTATAGACTTATTAAAGGATGAAACTCTACTTGAAGGTAGGTATATTTTCTTATGTTTCTGTTCTATGTAGTAAATGAATTCCTAAAAATTATGAAAAGGAACGTAAAACAAAAATGTTGTTGGTTTAAGTTTCCTACTAGGTAATCAAAGACCGTTTACACACATCATAAGTTTGGGAATTTCTTATGGTTAACTTTCTACTAATCATGTTTTCTATCACTCTCCCTCAGAACTTGACCCTTTTGTTTTCTCCTCCATGTCCATGTTTTCCTACATGGAATCCTAGTGTGGTTTAACTCAGGTGACCTTTGTACTTAACTTTCTTTCTTTTAAAGTAATAGTTTTACTGACTCCTTTTCTGATGTGGGACTTTCAATTAAATTTCAAAACCCAATTTTAAATATTGCGATGACGCAATTTCTTAAGGGGGGAAGATTGTAACGACCCGAAATTTTGAATAAATCTTGTTTCCTAATTTTATGTGTTATTCTATTTTGTTTTTATACTCAACAAAAATGTTTCATTTGATAACATGAGTATAACTAAAATGAGACCGTTGGGTTTTTACTGTTATATGACCATTGGTCAATATGACTGCTGGAAACTAAACGTTTTGATTATTGTCTCTAAATACAAGTAATCTTGGTTAATTAATATAGAAAGAAGATTCTATGGCCTCACCCAGTAGTCTTGGACCGATCGAAGCCCATCTAACAGAACTTGGGAAGGAGGTAGCACCACTAGGCTTTGCTCTGGATGAAACCCAAGCCGAACATCATCGTGTGAAGCTAGAACGGAATCATATTCACGAGAAGTTCAAACTGATAGAAATTACTACTCGTGCGATGTTGGCCGAGCCTCCCTCGGATTCTCTCACCATAGCACACCTTACACTTAGGTCCTATGCTGGTGTGATAAGGGGCTATGTAAGGAGACTGTAACTTCCTTGTGTAATCCTTTGTTTTAAATAAAAATTGGGATTTCTTCTTATGATTATGTTTATGACTTTTCAAATGTCCGGATAAATATAGTATGCATATTTTTGGGGAATTTTAGAGAAAGGATATTTTAAAAAAATTTATGTAAACCTTAAATAATTAAAAATGTGTAATGATTTTCAAAAAATGGTCTTCTACAATTATGTTCAGTATGAAACTTAGAGTCTAATAAGATCAACTTAATTTTTGATGAATAGTAAATTATGAATAGTGATTTTATGCTTAGGATTAGTAATGTAACCAAATGGATTAGTAATCTCACTTAAAGAAAGTATTAATATAATCTAGGCACCTTGATTAAGTAATGTGATTCAATAAAATGGTTAAATAACGATTTCATAAGTTATTATTCAGGTATTAGTTTTTTCAGATGAATAGTGTTTTTTAATTAAAAATTAAATTAAAAATATTTAGAAAATTATTTTTATAAAATGGATTTCATTTTTGAACTCAGAGCATCGATATTATGTTAAGGTAATTTTGGGGATTTTTCTAAAAAAATGAATTTTCGGTAAATAGTGAATTTATTTAAAAAATAAATTAAAAATATTTAGAAAATTATTTTTATAAAATGGAGTTCATTTTTGAAATCAGTGCATTGATATTTGGTTAAGGTGAAATTTTTGGATTTTTCTGAGAAAGTTGAATTTTCAGTGAATAGTAAAAATACAGTTTTAGGGTTTCGGTATGTTTAATGACATCATAATTGTGTCATGATGATGTCATGAGATATTTTATGAGTTGTCCGACCAAAGGTGATGAATTATTGTATTGGGGGCCCCATGTGGCATAACTTCATGGGAAATATCTTGGGAGAGCACATGGTTTTGAGAAACCCACTTATGAGGTGTCCCTTGGCCATTAATGCCTTGTCCCCTCACTTTCCCTATAAATACTAAGCCATTCTCTCATCCTTTGGACTCCAAAATCATTCTCAACGAATTTCTGGTCTCCTTACCTCCCAAGGAGTCCTCCCAAGGTTCCCTAAATCCCCTCAAGGTCCAAACCTTTGAGTTTTAAGAGTTACGTTTTAAGGTAAGGGATCTGACCTCTCTCTTTCTTTTCAAGTAATCTCTTTTATGTCATTCCTTTTATGCTCAATGTTCTTTTGTTGGATGATGTTATTTTATATTCATTATAATTTCCTTTTTATGTTCATATGATGATACAACCCCTCTTACTCGCATCATTTCATTTTATGAAAGTTTAAGTGGCGTCGTTAGGCTGCCGAAATTTGTGTAACGGATTCTTTCACCCTTCTCATTTTCAAGTTATATTTTCTTGTCAAGTCTTTCAAGTTCCTTTTTATTATGTTGGGGTATAATATCTATATATATCATACTATTATTTTATGATCATATTATGAGAGACCCTATTTGATCTCTTTAATTCAGTATTTTGAACTTTTAAGTGGCACCGTTAGGCTGTCGAATTTTTAAGGGATTCTTTCACCCTTCTCGTTTTCAAGATCTATTTTCATGTCAAGTATTTAAAGTTCCTTTTTATAATTTTGGGGTCTGATCTCTATATCTATCATACTGAACCCTTATGTTCATATGATGAGAGACCCTATTTTGATCTTGTGAATTCATTTTTGTTGAAGTTTAAGTGACGTCGTTGGGCTGCCGAATTTTCAGAAGAGAAATCTTATTTTTGTCTTCCTTTCATGTTTTTCATTTCATATGGTATATCTTTCAAATTTCATTACCATGTTCTCAAATTCTTTATATTCTATCCCTCTACTGTTTTATGGGTCATTTATGAGTGTTTGACCCATGTCCCCTCTCTTTTCAATGTTTTCTAAAACCCTGAAACATAGCCGTTATGCTGTAGAATTTTCATCTCAAAATGACTCTCTCTTTTTCTAAAGTACTTTTATTTTATTAAGCGAATACTCAATGATCTTTCTTCAAAAGGTGTATTCACATGTATACCAAAATTTGTTATTTTAAATTCTGGGATTTACATACATGAGACCCGTTCTCCCCTTCCGTGGGTTTAAATTGACATAAAGATCATGTCTTTAAAGCAGTTTTTAAAATATTATGATTATTAAATGAAACCCATTTTTTTTATTCTATATCGGTTGTTTATGAAATGATTTATGATGATATATGTGTCTCACATGATAATAAAGGCACATTTAAGGGTGCTCCCTGATAGCGCTCCAATGCATTGGGTAATGATGTAACCACTAGAGATTACAATTTTTACAATATCTTGGTGAATAACCTTGGTAATTTTCAAATGACACCTTGGGGATGGACCTTGGTGATATGTTCATGATTTTATATGTTAAATATTGTAGCCACATCTTAAAGTTATGAAAAATGTTATTTTTATTATGATATGCCTCATGATTTCTTTCTCATGCCTTAAAGTTCTTTTCATGACCTTATTGAAGTATCTCAAGTTCACATGTAAAATGTTTCTCTTGTTTCCCTTATTGGGCCTTCTGCTCACCCTTTATTTTGATGTATGTCCCCAGGTTATGAGATGCAGTAATGAACCTAGGATGAACATTATGAGAAGCATTTCAAGTGTTTAAGAAGAATGTTTTATGTTTTCATGTTTTAAGTTCCTGGTTTCCAAGACACTAAACCTTAAAGATCCTCGGTTTTGTAAAATGAAATAAAAGTTTATGTGATAAAAAGGAGGGATGCTATAATGATGAGCTTGGACTAGGGAATTGGGATGGAATTTCCATCTGGATTGAGATGACATGGTCTCTTGGTTGGGCTTAGCCTGAATTTAAAAGGGTGGTGTTGACCAATAGTTGGGCATTATGGATGTCAGTTGAGGAAGCGAGGTCGTTAGGTTGTGGGCATGGATCGAGATATTTGAATGGAATGACCATCATACTTGAGGGACTTCGTCATAGGGTAACGTGGTGCTGGTTGATGTGACTTAGGTATTGAGTTGGTTATTGTTGCTCACCCATGATGACCAAAGAGTCGAATAGAGTTGTGTGAACATTGGAGGACTCCGTGATGAGATGGTTTTGATAACTCGAGTGTATAAAAGACTATAGTAGTGTGGAATAGGAAAATGTTTTAGCAGTTATTTCCATATAAAACCATGTAAAAGGTGAGGAGCCTTTGGATGATATAAATAAAGCTATTGGTTAGGGGATGAGTCTTGATGTGATTAAGGCTTTCAGCAAAGATTATATTAGAGGAAGGATATCACTATTCCTCATGACATCAAGAAATAAGATGATTTTGGTTTTTATTTGAGGAAATACATCATTGTTCCTCTAGATGCCAGGCTTCTAGCAAAAGAGTGATTTATAATAGGGTTTTGGAGGACCAGATTATTTTTCTTGGGCATGCCATTGGGACATCAGTGGTTTTACTTGAGAAATGAGGTATCAATTGGAAAGTGGTGTTGGGTCACTTTTGAGGTGGAACCTAAGGGTTAACCTAGTATATTTAATATCAGGGGATACCATGGTGCATGGGCCAAAAATTCAATCCTCTTCAGTTATTCCAACAGTGGATGAGGTGGGTGATAGCTTCACGGTAGCTCTTGATTAGAAAGGATACTTTTGTTTAAATGAATTTCAATTGTTTCTTTACTTTTATTATAATTCACTCATGCTTAAACTCTTATGTTGGGTAAGGACACTTGGGTGGTATTCTAATGATACTTGTTTTTCATAGCCTACATGGGCCCTTTGAGATTCTTGTAGACTATATATTATTATGTTTAGTTATGGGATTAGCTTTAGAAGCTAGACCTTATTCATGTTTAGCATGGCATGTTGGCAAGGGACCTTGAGGTTCTGACTCAGCAGGATTTTTTATTTTAGTTTTCCTTTTCGGTTTAGTATGATCCATTGTATATTTTTATACTATTGTTCAACCATTGGTGACCCCATATGGATATTTATATGTATGACATATTGCTAATGAATTTTCTATTTTAGTTGATAAAAGTTTCATGTTGGAATTTTTATTCCTTTCTGCTTCTATTGTTTTGTTATGCTTCTATTATTATATATTATCGATTGTGTATCCACATATGGTGGGTTTGGTTAATGTTTACTGAGGATTTATTTTCTATATCATGATATATATAGATTCTCATACCATTATATTATCATCAACTAATGGTATAACCTCCTCATTATTCCCTTTTTACACCCTCACTATTAGTTGGCAGCTTTTGGCGTTTGAGGAGGTGTAGCTAAGGCTAGTAGAACCAGTCCTGAAAACCATGTTCAGTTGGATAATCAAGTAATTAATGAAACATACTCCCTCAAGATATATTGTTTAGTAAATATCTATTTTCAATATCAGGTGTTAGAAACCATGACTATTTTGAACTAGTTTCATAATATCAGTGATATTCATCATTCATCACCCAGAGTTCATCATTCGAAAATACTATAAGGTACAACTATTATTTTTTATGATTTTTTATATAGTTATTATTTCATTATATGATATTTTTATTTAAAATTTATGTTGATGAAATTGGAGATATGCATGTTTATGTAACTTTCAACAAATGAATGATGTTTTCTTTAATTAATGAGATAATAATTTATATTATAAAAATAAACCCAAAAAATAATTATTTACTTATTAATACCTAATATTATATTTCTAAATAATTCTTTGATATAAATTTATTGAATTTTTCATATTGGTGGTTAAACCAACCCATCAAGAACATGTTATGATCAATGTGTGAGTATGGTTATGGAAGAGATCCTTTTGTTATAAAAAAATTATAAGAAAACTATAATAAAAATATTTAGATGTTATTAAGGTGTTTAATCATATTTTTTAATAATTATAATAATATTTAAAATTAAGTAATAGTTTTCACTTATAAATAAATTGATTTTCCTTTTTTCATGTTCATTTTTTGAGTTATATTTACAATTATTATTTTTCTCTAATATTACTTATTGAATTAATAATTTGTATTTTAAATATATAAATTATTAAATAAGTAACATATATATTAAATAAATCTATTTATATAACCATCCTTGATTAATACTGATGAAATATTAAACATGTCGTTCATAGAGGCAGTAGTCTGTAGATGTACAAGATCAAAATTTTCATTTTTCGATTGAATGGGATGAGAATAGATAATGGTCTTAAAAAAGTTATATAAAAAATTAATATTTTATTGATTTAATTATATATATATATGGATAAAATGGTTTTTATTAGGGTGGATAATAAAAATAAAGAAATGAAGTAAATTGGAAAGTGATACTTATATTAGAAATTTGGATCTTATCTTGATGTATCCTTTGGAAATGAATGACTTGAGGTGCTTTATTGATGATAGGGTAATCCAAAAATTTATAGGGGATCTAGAAAAGGAAAATTTTTAACATTTTAATGGGAATTTATAACTATGAGTGTTTATTAAAAAGGGATAAAGTGAACTCACATTATAAGTGAAAAAGAGTGGAAAATATTTAGAAAAGAATGTTAGGTAAGGTGTAAGAATGAAATTCGATTGGATTCATGTGAGTTAGTTAGGGAAATATTTATAAGACATTTTGGAATAACTTTCCAAAACTATAAAAGGCATTCTATATGGTCTATGTGTAAAATTGGAATAGTAAAATTTGTGACACATTAGATTACCCATTTTAAAACGTACTAATCTTGATAAACATTTTTCTATTGTAATTATTTTGCCACTAAAAATATTGGATGACCCTTCATAAAAAATTTAAAAATTCTAAATCAAAATTGAGAATCCATTTAATATATTTCAATTTCTTAATATGAGAAAATTAAAATTTATATTAGAAACATACAATGCATTGAAAATATATTTTTATAGAAAATTTTGTTTTAATAGTTAAGTGTTATTAACAATATTTATCATTTATTACCAATTAAATGAGTATTATTTTATTTTTATATAATTTTAAACATAAAATTATAGTATTTATTTTAAAAATGATAACTTTAATTTTAAATTCAAAATATTTAAAAAAGTATCATTCCTTTAAAAATAATTATTTTACCATCGTAACTAATCATTCCCCTGGAAACATGATTTTATGCCTATAAATAATATTTAAACAAATAAATAATTTATAAATTAGAATTAAAATAATTAAAATAATTTTATATGATTCAATTTATATAACTAATAAAAATTAATTTTAATATAAGTGTGTGTAACATAAAAAACAATTTTAAGAAACATATATCTTCAAGGAAAAAAATATTACATACCCAGTGATAATTATTGGAAGGTTGTTAACTTATTCTATTATAAATAATATCAATAATTCCCATTTAAACAATTATTTAAATGTAATGTGGAAAACTTCAAGTGCGTAAAAAATACAATTTATTCATAAAATATTTTGTTAAGAATATCATTATTTTATATATTTTTGTATGATTCATTTCAGTTTGGTGTTGCAAGTGAATAATGTTATCAAATGAAATATTTCTTTAAGGAAGATACATACTGAAATATCAAGTTGTTACAACAATACATGAGTTGTTGGAGTGCAGAAACATAAATCAACAGTCATGGGCTATGAAAAAAAATCTATCCCACTCAAAATAAAATATTTATTCCAAGAAAAAAATTTATATGGTTAATATTTAATTTGTATGATCCAACATAACTCTACATCAAGGAAATTGAACTATTCTGAAACTACAATATGGTTACACTGTGATATTTTGTTTTGAATTTTTCAAGATATGTTTTAACATGTTGAAATCTAGGTACCTTACAATATTACATTCAAATTTGAGATTACACAATTAGGATCCTCTGGAATAATGATTTAAAATAGAGAAGCCATCCTATCTATTATCTTCACACACTCATTCTGGTTTATCATGCCTCGTTAAAGGTGTATAGAAAAATTTGATCTTATGTGTTAATCTAATATTATTGTATACCATTGAGTGTGAATTTAATAGTTATTAAAAATATTTTATCCTTCTATTTTTTGGGGAAAGAATAATAAATTAATCTAGAATAAATCCATTCATGTGAATAATAAATTTTGTGCCAATTCACCTATAACCTTCTCCTTTGTCATGACTTTGGTCAATAAAAATATTATATTCCCTTTTCCATTAATCTTCTCTAGATGATAATCTAAGCAGGGATCTCATATAACCACAAATACCCCCCCCCCCCCCAATAGAGGGGGGAATCTCATTTCCCCACCTTTCCTGGTCCCTCTTTATAGGTTCATCCCACTCACAAATCCTTACTCGTCACCAATTTTAACATAAGTCTTGATTTTACCAATGTATATATCCATTTCAAGGTTTATCCTTCACTTTTTATTACTTATTCCAAGTTCTCAGAAGTTTTATACCTCAGTATATTATATTTTATAGCTCATTTGAATCATCAACAATGATCTATTGACACTTTTGAAATATTCAACAACAGAGATTGAAATCTATTGAAATGTGTTGTGGTGAATTTTCATGACCCTTGAAACATACTCTTCAATTTTGAATATGGATATGTCTTGATATATAATTTTCCTATTACTCCTCATGTATTCAATTAGAAATGTTTCTACCTACTCATATGAACTCATAAATTTAATTTCAAGTGTCATGATCCCCATTTAGTGAATTGGTTATGTCTTCCTGACCTTCCCATCTATTTCCAAAACCTATCCATCCAGGGGATGAATTATGATCTATCAATATCTATGTTTTTCAGTCCCAAGTTGTGTTATGGTTGTATTTTTTCTCAATAGATCATTATGGTGGTTATGTTTAATAATGAAAGTATATTGAGAAGAATATGGACGTAAATCTATATTTAAGAAAGTTTTTAATTGGATCTAGAACATATAGATGTGTTAATATGATCAATCTCATTATTATGATAATAAAAAGTTATAAGATGGTGAAAATTGTATTCACCATTGTAATCGGGAATAAGTTTATTGCTGATCAGTTTTACTACCAAATAAAAAAAGGAAATCACTTCACTTCATAAAAGATGGTTATTAGACTCAAAAATTTTATTTAGGAATTTGGATATACAATATGTGAAATTTTCAATCATATTCAGAATAAGCTGGCTGGAAGTAAAGGGTCATCCGATTCAATCTCGATCCAGTTTTTAAGAAATGGTCTTAATAAAGAGAATCTGAGTTTTCATTACTATGATTTAAATGTGACGATGCTTTTCAGATCTTGTAATTCTTATAAATCATAAGTATTTTGAGAAATGTATTTTTAAAAAATTATTAATGAAATGTAGAGTGAAAAATAAGATTCCAATCATATTTAGGTTGATTGTGTCTGGATGGAAATGTGGAGAATAGGTGATGGAGATCGTATTTAAACTATTTATAGTCAGGAAAATAATATTCCAGACAATTTAATTCAGTATAATCATATTCTGGTTTATTTAGAAAGAAATATGTTTCTAAAATAGTAATAATATGTTGGAATGATAGTAAGTTAAAATACATTCCAATGTAGGTGAGACAATTCTAAATCTGGTCTTCAATTTATTCAAAGTTATGAAGGAATTAATGATACAAGCACAAGTTTGTGCATTAAGTAAGTTGATGTAGTTGATGTTTTTTAATATTGATCTATCATATTCGGTATATCATCATATTCATCAGAGACATAATTTTTTGTGTAGAAATGTCATTGGTGTCGTATTAGGAAAAGAAGGAAGGTGTTGAAGAATATGTTGTTGATACCGGTACATCATACTAGGTATGTGATCATAATCATGAGAGAAATAATTTATTGGAATAGATGAATGAAAAGAAAAAATAGAGTATGTGGTGGCCTATATGAAGAATAAATTCATAGCTCAATCCATAATGTAGTCCACCATTTGAAATGGGTTGAATTAATTTTTTTATTCAAGTGGGTCAAGAGAAGAGAAAAAGAAGGGTATGTTTATTTACATTTTTCATCATCATATTTAGAAAAACCATAATCGGAATTGGAATTGGAATTCAGATAGTTTGAAGGAGGTACAAAAAATTTTAAATGGGAGCTTGAATTTAGAAGAAATTTTTTGTTTCTACCAGCTGTTATAGAGCATCTTAATGAATAAATCGTATTTGGGGAAAATCATATCTAAACTAATGTTTGGAAAGAGTGTAAAGGAGATGTTTATATGTGTTGGTAAATAGGGGTCTTGAGTTTTTGAAGAATATGAAGTCTATATATTTATTCATACAAATATTTAATTGGTAAAGAGAATCGTATTAAAGAAAAAGGAGTAAACAAATCATAATGGAGAATCAGAATCAGATTGGTACTTAAAAAGAAAGTCAAAATAGAGATGAAGTGTTTAGAATATTCAAGAAGAATTAAAAAAACAATAAGAGTTCAGAATTGTTGATTAAGTCTTAAATTTATTTGAAATTCTAGATAAATCAAGAGATCGGGTAGTTTGGTTGAGTGGGAAACCATTTTAGATTCCCTCCAAAACCACTCTTGGGTTACCTATAAAAGGTGAGAAGTACATCATAATTTTTAAGGGATTTTGAGGATGACGTACTATTAATAGAGGAATATAAATATACTCTGAAGTTTAAGGGAGAGAAATTGGTTTCTATATTGAGCTTTGTTGAAGAAGATTTGACAAAGACAAGTGAAAAGAGAAAAACCTAGATTGAAACGTATTCAATTAATCATCATATTTAGTGGTCATTGTATTTATTTAACTATAATATTCTGCTATTTAATATATTTTACTAGTAATCATATCATGTGGGATAATTGGATTAGGATTTCTATTTTGGGATTTCTGGACTAAGGAAGAAGAGTATTTATTTTTCTCTACCATATACTCATAGAGTTATATCTATCATATTGGGAAATCGGATTAGAATAATCGGATTAGGCAGAACAGACTTTTCAATCACATTGAATTCAATATCAAATCCCTTAAAGTTCTTACCATCTTCTAGGTAAGAAATTAAAGAATTATCTTTCAAAATAATACATTTTTTGAAGTTTATAGACAACAACATGTAACATGTTTTTTTACAAAAAAAAATGAATTACACCATTGGTGCTAGAAGGATCACACACACTATTAGATTGTTTTTAATGTGCGACATGAGTGAAAGGTTATATACTACTTGTTGCATTCCATGAAAAAGGATTTTTTTCTAGTGTAGTGTGTTGTATTTTATTTTTTCCAAACCATACCAAGGACATAGCTATTCTTATTGAATAGAGAACCTTGCAAATACTTGTGAACCTGTGGATGTGAGTTTTATTTGTTTTTAGTGGGAAAATAAATCATTAATAGGAAGGGAAGGTTTTTTTAGAAGAAAGTAAACTTATAAGAAAAATTATCACATATTCACCCCCCTCTCAGTGATCCAGTTATCCTACCTTGGCACTTATAAGTGGTATTATAGAGATAGTTTCGGTTTTCATATTATTTGTTGAAGTTTTTTTTGAAGAATAAGTTGTGATGGAATATATGAATTGTGTGAATAATAAGGGGATTCCAATTTTAAATGATAGTAAGTATCATATCTATAAAGGATAAATGTTTCTATATCTTATTTTTCTTGGTTATGATGTTTCAAGAGCTATTACATATGGTTTCCCACCTTGTATTAATAATTATCCTCTAATAAATGATGATAAACAAAACCTTGAGAATGATGGAATAGAATAGAATGCTTTACTATCATCACCTTATGAAAGTGAGTTTCTTAGAGTAAAACTAGTTTCCACTACCAAAGGTATCTAGGATTAGATGAAAAACATTTAAGAAGGCAATAAAAATTTGAAAAAGTCAAAGTTACAAATCTAGATATTAAAGTATGAAGATCTAAATATGGGTGACTTTTAATCTATTGGTGACATCTTTACCAAGTTAAATGTAATTTTTATCACTATCAGATGCCTAGGTGAAAATTTATAAGATTCTACTATTGTTGAATAGATCTTGAGAATTCTTTAAAACAATTATGGCACCAATATTTCTTCATTAGAAGATATAGATCTTTATACATTATCTTTGGATTATTTTTATAGTACACTCATCACATATGATATGAGAATGGAAAATTTTATAAACGAAAAAAAATTGATAGAGAAATGTATTTCAAAGCCACCAATAAGGGAAAGACAAAGAATATTATTAAAGAAGAAGAAGGGTGATAAATAAAATTTATACTCCAGGAGGGAAGACAATAAGTTATCCAAATCCAAAAGGAAAATATTTTTTTAAGGATGATGACACTAACGAGGTTACCAATGATGTTGAAGAGAATGTGTTTATTTCAATAGTTATTAAGTAACATGTTTCTAACAGAGAATGTAGTTGTGAAGAATATGAAAGTGAAGATGAATCCAAAAAGTCTGTTGAGTATGTTGGTGAGAATAATTTTATTACAATAGTAAATGATGAGTAATTTAGAATCATCAGTTTTGATAAAGAAGAAACTCAACAGATAATTCATTTGAATGAAGAGTTGAATGAATGTTTGAGAAATATTAGAATACTTGAAAAGAAAAAAAATAAGTTAAAAGATGAATGATCTTCAACAATTCTAGAAATATTTTCCAAAGAGAAGAATTAGATGTTGGTATAAATTGGAGATTTGAAGAAAACCCTTGAAGAAGAAAATAATCTTAATGAAAATATGGAGGTGAATATGAATGTAATAGATTAATAGTTGGAACATATCCAATAAAACCTTTCTAAATCTGTGTAGAGAAATACAAGTTTCAAAAACACTATTTTTGAAGTTTGTGAGAGTCCTCGAAAGGAAAATCTTGAGAAGAATCAACCAAAGGTATCTTCAAATGTTGAGAATAAAGATAGAATTGTTTTTGAAAATAAGAAAGTTGGTAAAGCTATATATGTGGAAAAGACCAACAATGTTGAGAAACCACAAGTTACAAAATACCATGAGTCCAAAAAAAAATCTAAACATTACTATTATTCCATAGGTTATAGAAGTAAACATTTTAGGGGGGTTCAATCTCCTCATATAAATAAGTCGAAGTATTTTTTATTGAATAAATCTGATAAGGATGGATTAAATATTGAAAATAATTTACAACACTTGGAAACTATTTGTGAAAGATTTGAATAACCTGGAAACCTTGAAAAAGGCTTTCTTGTTTCTTTAGCATCTCAAAAAATGTTTTTGAACAATTATTAAAATACATATGTTTTGGGAGTTAAGAAAAATAGATTTTCGTCTAAAAATAAATAATTCTTAGTTATTTTTCTAGAACATGTTGACTTCGCTAGGATGTTAGAGGAAGCACAAAAACCAGTAAAATAAGATAAGAAGAAAGAGACTTATAAAGATGAATAAAAGTATAAATAATCATTGTAATATTCTAAAAATGATAATAAATTTGTTAAAAATGTAAAAAGGTTGAATAGAATAATGAAAGCACATCTAATAAAAAATCTAAGAAAAAGAAGAAAAGGTCAAGACTAAGAGAGGACTCTTAGTTTGATTGTTGTTTCAAAGAAATAATCTAGATTCATCCTTATTCCCAAAATCTTTTTATATTTGAACTAACTTGTATGGAATTTAAGGAGTAAAAATAAGAAAGATGCAATTGATGAGTCTCTTATAATTCCTGCAAAATAAAGTACTTAGGTTATGAAAAATTTGAGGTTTTTAAAAGTTTTTTTTTATACACTTGAAAATTTTGATATGTTTATTGAGATGGTTGTTGGTTACTTTTTTCATAAATAAATTATATTCATTATTTCCCAAGAAATGAGAATGTTGAAGGAAACTTTTTAAGGTATTACATGAAAGTTGTGTTATAGATAACCTTGATTATACAATCTTGTTTTCTACACTGGGTTATCCCATGTAGAATTATATTTGTTTAGTTAAAGGATATTTTTTAATAAACTCATGTGATAATTATGTTTTTCTAAAGAATAGATTCAATATTTTGAGATGAAAAGTTCTAACCCCTTCAAGTGATATCATTTTTCAATAATAGAGGAACATTTCATGATGACCCCTTTGAATTTGATTATCATTAAGGGGAGAGATAAGATAAATGGAGAGCAAGAAAATAATGGAGAGAATAAAAAGGGATAAAATAAAAAAAATAACACTTTTTTTATAAAGTGGTTGATGTAAGTATTGACACAAATATAAAGGAGGGAGGTTTTAGGCCCATGATTTGTTTTGGTTATATTTATTATCAATATATAATTAAATTGGTTGTGTTTAAGAAAGAGTGTATATTGAGAAGAATATATATGGAAATATATATTGAATAATTTTTTCAATTGGATCCAGATCATCTAGATGAGTCAATATGATCAATTTCATTATGATGTCGATAAAAATTTAGATGGTGAGGAAATTTTTTTCACCATCATAATCATGAAGATGTTTTTTGGTGATAGGTTTTTCTACCAATGAGGAAAAGTAAATCACTTCACTTTGTAAGATACATTTAATGGACTCAAAAATTTCATTCAATAATTTAGACTTACGATGCCATAAAAATCCCGATGTATTCCGAAGAAGCTATCTGGATGTAACAGGACATAAGATTCACTCTAGATCTAGTTTTTAAGAAATGATCATAATAGTGAGAATTAGAGTTTTTATAACTACAATTTAAATGTGATGATGATTCTTTGATCTTGGAATTATCATAAATCACAAGTATTTTGATAAACTTATGATGAAAGTGTGATGAACAAAAGGCAGATTAAAAGAGTCTACGAATCATATTCAAGCTGAACATATCTTGATAGAAAGGTAGAGAATAATTACTCGGGATCATATTTATCCTGATCGTAATAAAACCTATCATATTCAGGAAAATTGAATTATGGAAATTCATGTTCAAGTTGATTTAGAAAGAAATATATTTTTGGAAGAGTAAGAAGATTCTATAATGATGGGATGTTGTAATATATTCCAATGAAAGTCAGACAATGGTAAAGATTATCTTTAATGTATTCAAAGTCATGAAGGATTTCATGATACAATAAAAAGTTTTTGAATGAATAAAGTTACTGATGTCAAAGTTTCTAAATATTGATCCATCATATTTGGTATATCATCATATTCATAAGAGACAGAATTTTTGTGTAGAAAAGTCATTGGTATTGTATTCAAAAAAGTAGGAAGGTGTTGAAGAAGAAGTTATTGATACCATTACATTAGACTGGGTATGCAGTTGAAATCATTAGATAAAGAATTTATTGGAACCAATGAATGGAAAGAAAAATAAGAGTATGTGGTGGCCTATATGATGAATAAATTCAGATCTTAATCAATAATGTAGTCAACCATTTGAAATGGGTTGAATTACTTTGTTTTTCATTCTAGTGGGTCAAGTGAAGAGATAAAGAATAATATATTGATTAACATTTGTCTTCATCACAATGAGACAAATCATATTTTGAATTTGAATCAGACACCAGAGTGATTGAAGGAGATACAAAATTTTTAGGAAAATATTTTGAAGATAGAAAAAAATTTGTTTTCATTAGTTGGTATAGAGAATCGTAATGAAGGAATCATATTGGGGAAATCAGATCTGAACAAATTTTTTTAAAGAGTGTAAAATACATGGTTAGATGTGTTGAAAAAGGGGGAGCATAATTTTTAGAAGAATATTAATGATATCTATTTCTTCTAAAAAATATTCATTTGGTAAAGATCGTCGTATTGAAGAAAAATGGGTGAAAAAACCGAAATAGAGAATCAAAATCAGATCGGTTCTTGAAAAGATATTTAGAAAATAGTTGATATGTTCAGAAGATTTGAGAAGAATTAATAATAAATGATAAGAGTTTATAAGTGTTGAAACATTTATAAATTTAACCTAAATTCTATGTAAATCAATATTTCAGGTAATTTGGTTGAATGAGAAACCATTTCAGATTTTATCCAAAACCACTCATGGGTAACCTATAATAGGATAGAAGTACATCATACTTTTTAGGGGATTCTGACAATGATGTATTTTTTAGAGAGGAAGATATAGAAGATTCGATGTCTAAGGGAGATAAAAATGTTTCTATGTTGAGGTTTGTTGAATAAGTTTCAATAAATATAATTGAAAGGAGGAGAGATAAAATTTCAATGTATTCATCTGATCATCATATTTAGTGATAATTGTATTCATCTAACTATTGAATTCTTCTTATTATCATATTCATATGGTGTCATATCATGCTAGATAATCATATTAGGATTTCTATATTTGGATATCTAGTCTAAGGAAGAAGGAATTCTAAATTGTCTCAAGCATATTCTGACATAGTTATATCAATCAGATTTGGAAATCAGATTTGGTAATCAGATTGGAAGAATCAGATTAGGAAGACTAGACTAGGAAGTCAAATTGAATTTTATTTCAAATTCATTGATGTTCTTACCAACTTCATGGTACTAAATTGAAGAATTTTATTTCAAAAGAATAAATTTTTGGATGTTTATAAAGAAACATAGGTAACATGTCTCATTACAAAAACCATTAATTACACCATTTGTGTTAGAAGGAGTACATGCACTATTGGATTGTTTTCAAAGTGCTGCATGAGTGAAAGGGTATATCCTATTCATTATATTCCACAAAAAATATTGTCTTGTAGTTTATTTTGTGGTATTGTATTTTTTCCAAACCATACCAAGGATGTAGTTATTCCTATTGAATAGTGAACCTTGTAAATACTTATGTTCTTATGGATGTGTGTTTGATTTGTTTTCATTAGGGAAAGAAATCCATAACTGGAAGTTAAGGTTGTTTCAAAATAAAGAGAACATAAAATAAAAATTAGCCCGGATTCACTCCCCTATTAGTGATACAGCTATCCTACGTGGGAACATAGAGTATTTAGATTAGTGATCTAAATCCTTTTTCACACAATCTCCCTACTAATTTTTATGTAGGATGATGTTTTAAATTACTATTTTCATATTATATAGATTTAAATTGAAGGTTATTACTCTTATAAATAAGTTATTCTATTTTAATTATGGTATGATTTCTTTTATCTTTGCAATCAGCAAAAGAATTTGGATGAGGGGTTTTAGAAAATAGGCTTTTCTATTTGGTTGGTATCGATGAGGAACTATGCAATAAGGTTATGATAAAAAAAATTGATGATTCTTATAATAATATTATATTTTTTGTGTCATCCAATTCATCTAGTTTTGTGCATGATGGAAATATGTTTGGTTCATCTCCCACTATCCTATTCCAGAATGCAGTTTCTCATTTTGGTTTCAATGTTTTGGAACATGGTGCATGAGTGTCAACCTATAAGGATGAAATATATTTCCACAGTTTGAAATAAACACATTTATTTCATCAATATAATTATAAATATGAAAACTTTTGTTTCAAACATTCTTAATAAATTCATGTGAATGAGGTTTAAAATTCCAATTTTGGTAAGTAGTGTATGAAAAAGATAGTGGGAGTTACTAGAGCGAGGTAAATGGCCCATGGGATTGGACTGATGAGTTTTCTAGGGTTAATTTCATAGGATCCCTTCTTTAGAGTTAATATACACAATTATTTCATGTAACTATAAAAAAATAATGGTTAATGGTGAAATATATGATTAGTAGGAAGATCATTATAAATATAAAAGGAAGTAAGAAATTCACACAAAGTTTGTGGATAGTTATTCGAAAGTCCTACCAGAATTATCTAAAGGTTCTGATGAAGAATCTAATATAAATGATTCAAATTCCCTCTATTTTTCTAATTTTTAGTAGGATAGGTATACTATGAAATAATTCTATTTAGGTAAAATTAATGGAATGAAAAGATACATTGACTTTGGTATACTCAATCAAAAAAGGAATGAATAATAATAAGTAGAAGGACTATTCAAAATTATTAAAACTGAAGACTACTAGATTAGTGGTTAATGTTACTAATTATTATATCCATTAAAATTCACCTATAATTGGGGACTTATAAACAAAATATATTTCTCAATATGTAAAATTTGGGGTAATAAAATGAGAAAGGTATTAAAGTGGATAAAGTTATAAAATTCATATATATATATTAATTAACATTTTTAAAACCTATAAATACTATAATAAATGAGGGATACAAGGAATCGTTTGAGGATTATGACCAACCTCCTTGGGTGTGATGAGGATCATGAAGAATCTAACACCTCCCCTCCTATATTGTTATCAAAGGAGGTGAGTATATAAGAATAGTTAGATTTTTTTGCTGCAACAGAGTCCTTCAATACCACTTTAGATTATTTTTTGGATAAATTAATGTATTTTAATGATAAAACACTAGTATATGTGTATATAAAAAATTCCTCACCATGGGATGATGATAAAAATTTAAAAATAGTGATGCAAGTTTACACCAACGAGAAAAATTCAATATGGATCAATAATGCGCACCTCACTTTAGTCTGCAATTTTAAATATGTAAATTTTATCCTATAATTATTCATCATACCCTAAGAAAATATGTAATACTAAATTGAGTATGTAATAAAAGATAATTTGGAGAAGGATTCCTTTCCATAAAAATTAAATTTGAATGGATTCATGGATATAACATGTTAGATCATTCGTGGAATAGTCAAGTAATGTCATATGTAGTTTAATTTTATTGGTTTGATGACTATTTTTTAGGTTACTAATCAACCATTATTTTTGTAATTTTAAAGTAGAAAAAATATATATTTGGTCTTACCTGTGGTTCTCATCCCCACTCCCTATACAACCATGCACTTCAATAGCTTCACACAATATCATTTGTTCTTATACATTATATGAGAGGTCCTTCTTATTATCATGTTAAGGTTTGGTATTTTCATATATGATCTATTTAAAGACCCCATATTCCTTATAGAACTAGTATCAATGGTATTTGGTGAGTAATAATAGTCATTTTGAATATATGAATTCTTCATTTTATCAATATTTCAGCTTCCTAAGGGGGTGTTTAATTCTTAACTTTCATAACATAGAGATGTATCATTAAAATATGGATTGTATATAAGCATTTAAAATAATTTATTATATCACAGTTTACTAACAAGACCCTAATTACATAATATACAAGGTCATATAACATAGTGTACTTGGATCAATCTCTACTCCCACAAAAATGGGGGACAGATTCCTATAGTGAATTGGATTCATTCCACATCCACATTAACATAGTCGAAAGAGTACAATAGTAGATTGGGTTCACTCACAAATCCCATAATTATCATATCATGAGATATAAATCATTAACTAATTCATTAGTGGAATATATAATTATGGACTTACTGATCACAAAATGTAAAAACATACACATGTGTTTCATATGAACATGAAAACAGTCTTAATGCCCTTATAGCTTAATTAAATAGTAAGAAGAAAATTATTTTAATGAAAAATTACACAATAATTGATCATAATCCATATAGATAATAATTTTTGACAATATCATCAGATATTATCCCAAGTGAGTCCTAATAAATATTAAAGGATATTAGAAAAGATGAAAAAAAATGTTATAAAAGAATTATAAAATTACCTTAAATATAAGAAGATAAATACTTTACTATTTTATAAAATTTATATTAAAAAGTAAATAAATTATAAAAAAAATTTAGAAAAAAAATTAGAATGTAAAGAAAAAATATATTGATTCATTATAAAAAATTTAAAAGGAAATTTTAAAAATAAAACCGATAAAACTGCTAAAAGAAAGAGACCATGCTGAAAACATTAAAAAGATTACCTTCACATGATTTTGAAGAATTTAAAAGTAAATAAAAACTAAATTTATACATCATATATTTAGTGATAATAATATCCATGTAATAATTTTTAATACATAGACATAAAGGATAATGAATCTTTATATAAAATAGTAGATATGTTCAGCTCCACTTACATGCATCCTTTCAGTTGAATTTTGAACCAAAGGTGGAGAAAATGGTAATTATAAAATTATAGCCCAAAAATAATTATATTAGAATAAAATTATTGTGGATTAATATATAAATAACAAAAAATATCCCTGATAGATATTTATTCATAAAAAATTTCATTTTCAATTTGAGATTAGAAAATATACTTATATGACTTTAGAATCATTTAAATCAAAAGTCCTTGAAATAGATAACCAATGATGGATTTGTGAATAAATTTAATTTCATGATAAGTATGATAAAAATAAATCCATGGGGTGGTATATAAACCATATAACTTAATAAAATTAGTGAATACAAATCAAATTGTAACAGTCAAATATTTTAGTATATTTTCTCCATTAAATAAATATTTTTATAGAAAACTTGTTTTTAATGAAACACAAAACTAAAAATACAAAAATATAATTTATTGAGATAAAATATTCCAATCAAACCTAAAATAAATTATAAGTATGCAATGTGAATCATAATTAATAAAACTATTAGTGGAATAAAACCATAAGTAAATAAAAATACCATGAACATGAAATCCTTGTCATCATGGTTTGAATTGAAGATTATACCACTGATTATAACAATGAAATTTTATAATAACATTATTAATGGTATATTTATTTTTAGGATGAGTTATATGAATAGAATTCAAGATTTATAGAAAGCTAATTAAGGAAATATATAGGAATGTAATCTAATTTCCATTCATATAGATATTGAACATAGGGTTATTTTACATATGGTCATTATATTTAATGATATCCCACAGTTATATTGATTCTTTGTAATATTTATTAGATGATTAAAATTAATATAAATTTCAAATTACAAATAATTATAGAATAAAAAATTCAATAAATAAAATGTTTTTTTATAAAAATATGTATTTTTTCATTATATATTTTTTAAAAGATTGATTCAAAGTGTTTAAAAATTAATTAAATATTCTAATACCAAATTGATTGATAATATTTAGTGGTTAGATGATAATGTTTCTTAATGGGATGTGATTAAAATCATTTAATGTTGAAGAAGGTAATTTTTATCAAATAATTGTTATATATATATATATTATATTTTTATCTGATGAAATAAAATTTATCATTTTGAAAGGATGATACTAATAAAATATAATATGTAAAAATTATTCTACTATTAATTTAATTAGTAATTTATATGAAATAATTTTATGAACACTTAATGAGTATAAAATTCATTTTTTTCAAAAAAAACATTTTTTATATATTTTATGTTTTCATTTAAATGCTAAATTTCACATATTTATAAATTTAATTATATTAAATGGAGTTTCAATTTGTATTAATAAATTTTAAATTTTTTAATATGGGTTATCATATATTATGTAAAAAATAATTAACATGGTAAAAAATTAAACAAGGGAGAAAGAGGGAAAAGAGATAAAAAATTGTGATACTTAGAAAGTATATAAGCCTTTTTTTAAAGTCAATACTATATGAATCACCAATATTTTCATAACTAAATCACCTAACTCTCATGTGATTCCATCTATAACCCTTACCTATCTTATGTTTTCAAATAAAATTCTCTCATTTTTATGTATAAAAGGAAACCCTCTTCAATTCCATAAAAATATATCATATGATTTAGTTATATCAATAAAAAATTCTCATTTTTTATCCCCTAAAGCCTCAAAATAATTTGGGTTACATAAATTCTCATAAAGGAGGCCAAAATCATTCATTTTAAAGGAAGTCTTTTTGAGGTGGGAATTTATCAATTAAATATATAAGTTATTCTCTAATTTTTTTAGTTATATTTTCATATAAAATCGTTATAAATAAATTTTATAAGATAATAAGGCTCTATAAAATTCATTATGTATCAATTTAAATGATACTGCTAATATATAACATTAAAATCATTCCTATTTAATTAGTATAAAAAGTTCTTGTTTGAGTTTGTTAAACCACATACAAGAATGATGCTAGACCAAAAATATCATCTTCAAAATGAATATTTATTACGACATTTATACCAGTACTATATGAAATTTTGGAGTAATTTATATCATGAATATGTTTCCTTATGTGTGAAAAAAAATGAATGGTCATTATAAGGTAACATGTTATCAAAAAACTAGATAAAACAAGATCATCATGATTTTTTTCCTATAAACCAAACCCATTCATTCCACCCAATGAAAATGGGACTGAATAAATCATTGAAATATAATTATTCCACAACCATTAATAATTTGGGAATGAAGAAATTTATATAAATTAATGAGGATCGATATTACTAAAATGAAACTTTTACAAAATAATAAAAATTTATAACATATGAAGATCGAAACAAACAATAACTAAATAATATGTTTCTAATAAGATTAATATAATTAATGAGTATAAAATATAATACATATGAATATTTTTCTGAAATAAGTGACTAATATGGGTGTTCATGTTATGTAAGAGTTTAAATTTCCTTCATGGAAGTTGGAAGCAAGGGTAATGGTTTCCTTCCAATCACAACTTGAAATCAACATTATTTGTGACTACATATCCATTGGGGAAATTCTTATTTTATTTCTCAATAAAACCAAAAAAAATTATTATACTATGGTTATTTCTAGTTTTTACTTATCTTCTTACCATTTCACCACACTTTTGTTGAAAATTCATTCGAAAATATGCATGTAAGTGGAGTCAACCTTTTCTCATCTTTTCAGCTGAGAATCATTCATTTCACTATCCATATTATTTATATAATTTTATATATGTCCTTATCTATATATTAATTATTTCATAATGTCATTTTATATTGATTTCTTAATTTGTTTAAATTTCCTTTTAAAAGGGGTCATTTTTTACAATTTTATTTTTTGTTTATTTTTTATTGACATTCATTACAAAGTGTAAATGGAATCTTTTTAACACATTATACATGAACTTATTTTCCTGTAATATTCTTCTATTTTAGTTAGAAAACTTCCTTTATACATTATCATATTTTGAAAATTAATTTCTATTCCATTTTTTATAAATTATTTTATTTTTAAATCTATGTTATTAAAAGTAAAGGGTAATTTATTATACTTTTCAATGTAATTTTATATTTCTATTATAAAATAATATTTCATCAATGTAAATATCATTTAATGTTAATTAATTTTCATTAGGAATATGATATAATGATAATTTCCACCATCTTTATCTTAATGGGTTATCATTTTGTATTATGGGAATTTCAATTAATCTAATTTATTTCCCACAAGAAGATTATGCTATGATAGAATTATGAATGTTTTTATGTTTATGCAGAAAACATATTTACGATTTTTATCTATGGTATGGGTGTTCCTTATATAGCCATAAAATTCATCAGGTGAAGCTTTATATCTCATATGATGTTAGGGTATGAGGATTTTACCCAAACTTATAAGGGACTCTGTTCACTATGTGATTGGTGGGACTGGAATTATATAGATCTAAAATGAATTGGGTAAAGCATTATATCTTATGATAGGAAATGTCATAGATTATGAAGTAAAGACAATCCACTATGGGTCTTTCTCTTATTTGTAATGATAGTCATCAAAGTGTCCCAGAACATAAGAAATTACTTTCTATAGTTATGTATATTCCACATTTTAATTCCCCAACTCTATATTACGAAATATTTATATGTTATGTTTTTTTGGATTATGATTATTGACTCATGTTTCCACAATTATATCAATAATCTCTTATGTTATTCAAAAATACATATGTGATGATTCATGATTTATGGTCCATGTTTGGTTGGGTATAATTTCTTTATGTTATATTCATGCACATTTATTACACTCTCATATGTGTATGCTTATCTTATGCTAAATTAATATATTATTTTGATATATCTTGTCATCACTATTGATTAAGAATATGATATCTCCCTTTAATATGTTTACCTTTCCCCATGTTATGAAAAAGGATATTATATATTAGGGTATCATATGTGAAGAATATTTATAGGAAGTCTTGAAAAATGGTTGAAAAATTAGTTGATTGTGAATCAATTCTTCAAATACAATAATACTACATTATTTAGGTATTTATTGTTATATTTAATGGATATTAATATAAAATGATTTATTTTGTATGTATGATATGGTTGGGTCTTCTATCATATCTCAATGAAGGGAAATTGATGGGGATCTCGTACAATGTTATATTTTATAATGTATGAATCAATTAAAAGGTGTACTGGGAGAGATAAAATAAAATATATAGAAAAAATAGTGGAAGTAAAATTTGATGCATCATATGGTTTAATGTACCCAACCTATAAGAATAATGTCTAAGAAAAAACATTATAACTCAATGAAAAAAAATTCTATTAACAAAGACACATACCTTGGATTTTCATTTGGTCAAACATGGTCTAACATAATGTATAATAAATTTAGGTTTATTAGTAATTTTTATAGGAACCTTATTCATATTAATTTTACATAATTATATTATTTTATAATTATTTATCACCCACATATTAATTTTTTATAGTTAAAATTATTATTATGTTGTAAACTGTTATTTTTCCCTTTCATGATTCAGTTTGGTGGTACTGGTCCATGCTCCTTGATCGTGGGTTCATCACCTCCATAATGACCATGTAATTTTTATATATGTCTTTGATATAGTATTATGCTCCCATATTCCTTTAATGGGAAATAGGGGGATGGATTTCATGGAACACATAAAAATATCTTTTTCAATGATTATTGAAATAAAAAAATAATTGAAATTTTTGGTGAATATACATTGGAGTATATCCATTAAGGAATGAAAAAACATACTAAAATATTCAATAGATTTTTTTTGATTTATTAGTCATTAATGATGTAAATGTTATAACATCATTCATGTATGCGTTAAAATTGACCCAAACAGGAACACATTATATTGAATATATGAGTAAGATAATGATATTGTATATAGATAATATCACTTTATTGAAGATTAATAATTTTAAAAAATATTTTATTAATGTGATAAACCATATGAAGAAGTATTTGACAAAGAATATAAAGAAGAATGATTTAGGATTTGATGAAACATTCATTGAAGACTTGAATCTTCTCTTAGTGATAATCTTAGAAATGTGGGATATGGAACTCTTTCATGTGACCAGAGGTCCCCATACCTTGAAATATATACCTTAACTCATTATATGTGACAATATACAATAACAACTTATGATAATAATATATTTTACACTTTTCAACAAAGAGGTAATTCCTTTTAAATCGTAAATGAAAATATTACAACTACTATAAACAAGTTATGTTCCATGTAATTTTTCCTGTAACCCTTTAATATATGTGATTTATAAGCTTCAACTACAGAATTTATCCTGAGAACCCATCCCAATCCCCTATTTGATGCATCATAGTAAATCATAACCCCTTCTTCACTACAAGGTGTGAAAAGTATAGGTGTTATGACTATCCATCTCTTATGATCCTTGAAATTGTGTTCACATTTATTTATCCTGATGAATGTAAATCCATTTCAGGTTATCATGGATAGTGGATTTTATATTCATGATAAACTATAAAAAAATAATTGATAATATGTAACCAATCCAATAAAAAAATTTCTCTCCACTATTGTGGTTGTTCTAGGTAATTCTACAGTCACCTTTCTATTTTTAAGGATCCATTGATACTCTCTCATAAGATTATATAACCCAAGAGTGAAACATTTTGTTCCCAAAACTCAAACCTATTAATTTTGGTGTATAATTTATCCATTATGAAGGTCTTTAGTATAATAACTAAAGTATGTTCATGATATTCCATTCTATTGGATTATATGAGATTATCTTTTATAAAAAGTACCATAAAGTGATCAAGGTAATTTTTAATGACTCTATTCAACAAGTAAATGAAAATAATGGTAGAATTTATAAGCATTAATCTCATCAATATTAAACCATATTTTTTATATCTTTTATGAAAGTATTTATTTATTATATATTCCCTTGAAACCCTTAATTGATGATATCCAGATCAAAGGAAATCATTAAGAAGTATTGAAACCCTTTTAGTTGATTAAACATGTCATCAATTTCAGGTAAAAGATTCTTATTCTTAATCATAATATTGTTATATACACACTACAGGAGAAACTAATTTAGAGGTGGTTATTTTGTGAAAATTTGAAAACTACTAATAAATATTTTTTAAATGTGTTTTTATTTATAAAAAAATTCAAATAAATTAAATTATTTTTTAGCGGTGGGTTTTTAGAAAACCGTTGGGAAATAACTACTATTTTTTAAAAACTAACACTAAACTAAAGGGAAAAAATATTAAAAAAATCATTTAATTATAATTTATAATTTATATTTAATATCGTATATAGTTTATTATTAATAATTTTAATTACTTATAATTTTGTAATTAATACATATTTATAATTATAAGTTGATAATAATTTGAATCTCTAAACAAATAATCAATAAGTTAAAAATCAGACATTGGCATCAAATGAACATAACTTTTGATATGGGAGTCAATTTTAGTTTCAAAACTAGTCAAATTGAAGCTAATGAAATGAACTAAAACCAAATTAGATTTAAATTTTGTAACAATGAAAAGAATAAAATTTATTATAGTACCAAGAAAAGTATGAAGGCAAACTTGAACTTCAAACGACCCTACTTTTGATTCGGGTGTCCATTTGGGATCTACCACATATTAAATCAAATCTTGTATTGAGATCCACTCTATGATGACCCTAAGGAACCCTAGTTACTTTTTTTCAAAGTCTAAAGAGGCCCTAAAGGCCTCCAAAAATGAGTTTTTAGTCAGGGTACCCCCATTTTTTTACATTACATGAAATTTGAGCCTCGTTTAAGGGGGTCTAATTTCCTTTTATGTGGATTGAATTTATTCTCAGTTATTACATTCATATTGATATTATGGTTTTGAATTTTTTTCATTTTTCAAAATGTAGTTTTATTTATAATTAAATATAATAATATTTTCCTATATTTACTTCTATTAAATCACTTGTATAAATAAATATTTATATAGAAATGAATTTTTAAACATATAAACCATATGATAATAAATATTTATTATTCATTTAATTTAAAATAAATAATTATCTATTTTACTTAACTTATAAAAATTCATTAATTTATTTAAATATATTTACCTATACAAGTAATGTTTATATACAAACACGTTCATTTTGATAAAAAAAATTTATTTATGTGCATATTCTAATATATTTAAATAAATACATATATTGTGTGTATACATCATATATAAATATGTCATTATCATGAAATATAGTATATAAATGAATTTACAGTAAAACTATATGAATATATATATATATATATGCACATATGTAAATAATGTTAACATGTACATATGTGTGTGTATTGATAAACAGATGTATATTTATATTTATATTATAATATAGGTATATAAATATTGATATATAAAATTTTTAAATAAATTTTAGTGTGTATATATATATATATATATCACACACATTTGATGAGATTTTAGCTTCATTTAAGAGTGTCTTCATATGGTTTTTATGTCATTTATGATTTCATTCCTTTGATTTTCAATCCTATTGATTTAATGGTGTTGCAATTATTGTGTTTTCTTCTCTTTTGGTAATTTCTTATCGATTATAAATA
The DNA here is from genome assembly GCA_963277665.1 of Viscum album. Taxonomy (NCBI): domain Eukaryota; kingdom Viridiplantae; phylum Streptophyta; class Magnoliopsida; order Santalales; family Viscaceae; genus Viscum; species Viscum album. The sequence continues at coordinate 2,038,302,122 of OY728142.1, read as the reverse complement.
TCTGTTTATATGAATTTATGAATATTTGTGTATATTTATATACGTTTGTAAATATTTATACATATATATGTTTATATATTTTTATATCATATATGTGTGTGTCTATATATATATCGAGATATTTATATTTACTTGTGTTTATATATATATATATATATGAAATTATATATATGAGTGTGATTATATATAATTATGTTACATAAATGTTTGTATATATATTTTTATGTAAATTTGGTTATATGTATATATATTTTTAGATATTTATATCCATTTATTATTTTAATGTTTTAATATTTATTAATTAGTTATTTTTTTATTTATGTATTTATTTATGCATTTATTTATCATTCATTTAATTCTGATCTGTTATATATATTTAACTTATTTATTTATTATCTATTTATTATTTATTTATTTTTTATTAAGTATTTATTTAATATTTTATTATTATATATAATTTATTTATTATTTATTATTTATTATTTATTATTTATTATTTATTTATTTATTTATGTATGTATATTTGATATTTATTTATATATTTAATTAATTATTTAAATATAAATTATTTATCTTCTATTTATTTATTTTTCATTATTTTTCTTTTTATTATTTATTATTTATTATTTATTATTAATTTATTGATTATTTAGTTAGTGTGTATAGATTAATTATTAATTTATTTTTAATTTATTATTATTCCATTATTAATTTACTATTAATTTATTGTTAATATATTATTTATTATTCATTATTTTTTATTTATTATCTATTATTTATTTATTTATTTTTTTTATTCTTTATTTCTTTATTATTTTATTTTTATTTGTTTGTTTATTATTTATATATTAATTAATATTTTATTTTTTATTTTTTTTATTATTTTTTTATCAATTTATTATTAATGTATTATTAATTACTTATTTATTATATATTCCTTATATATTTATTTATTATTTATTCATAATTTATAATTTTAATTAATTATTTTTTATTTATTAGTTCGTTATTTATTATCATATATTAATTTATTTTTTAATTAATTTTATATTTATTCCTTAATTTTATATTATATAAAATATAATATATATAATGTATTTATTAGTCATTATTTATTATTCATGTTTCATTATTCATTATTCATTATTACTTATTAAATATTAAATATTAATTTTTCATTTTTCATTTTTCATTTTTCATTTTTATTTTTTATTTTTTAATTTTTAATTATTAATTATTCATTATTCATTATTCATTATTCATAATTTATTATTCATTATTCATTATTCATTATTCATTGTTACTTATTAATTATTTATTTTGTATCTATTAGTTATGTATTATTTGTTTTTTCAATAAATATATATATAAGTACATTAAATTCTATTTATTTAACACATGAAGAGCTTGTTGGAGTGGAAATTTGATAAAAGAAGAAAATAATTTAATAATTTAATAATCAAATGATTAAATAACTAATTACAATTAAAGCAAATTAAAAAATTATAAACAATAAAATTTTTAAAACATGTTAAAATTTAAAAAATTAATAAATAACAGCTACAAAATGATTTCCCTTATTTAAAAATAACTACCACTAAACTAAAAAAACTATCGTTAAACGCCTGTTTTGGATTAGGGATATGAGAATCAATATAGAGACACACTGATACATATTTTTTATTATCGAAAAAGATTAATTCCCTACATTGTGGGATCATATGGAATATAAAACACTTCTCTAGGTTCTATTTGAATTTCTTCATCAATTCCTCTAATTCAATTATGTCCACTCTATACGAAGTCTTTTATATAGGCATGGAACTAGGTATGAGTTCTATAGAGAATTCAAAATTTTATTCTAAGGGAAGACTAAGGAACTCATATGAAAAAATCATCAATGTATTTTATCACAATTAGCACATCCTAAATATTGAGTTTATCCCTAACCATTTTATGAAAATAGCATTCATGATTTGGTATTAAGATCAATATATGGGGTATAATTCCCATAATGATTTCAGGGTCATGTTTTCACTAATGGATGATTATTAAATGATATAGGATATGAAATATGATTTCTCTATCCTATAAATTAATATGGAATATATGTATATATATCTAGTTCATACTAAAAAATACATACAATTCGACTAAACAAAGAATAATAAGATTTAGAGGAATCGTATTTTAATAAACTTTTATCATAGATGAGTTATATTCAATAGATGAAATTTTTTTACAAATTGAATTTTTTATCAATAATTTAATATATAATCATTTTTTTGGTGAATTTATTATCTTTGAAAACATTCCATATATGAATTAGTTGGTATAAATACAATATAATATGAAATTAGATGTTCATTAGTGGATTATGTGTTTATCATTCAACACTTCATTTTTACGACTGTAACGACCCAAAGTTTCATTAATGGAAAATCCCTCTTAATCTTATTAAATGTCGCTTTATATAAAATGTTTTTATAAAATTTCAAATTCATTGGTTTTATGATAAGAATTGTGATCATTACTTTTATAGTCGTTGAACAGTGATCACATGATTAGTATAAATATAGGGATTTAACACATCCAATTTTACAAAGACAAAGGAAGTGATGGCCTCATCCAGTAGAATTTCCCCATACGAAGCCCATCTATCGGAGCTCGGAAAAGAGGTGGCATCCTTGGGCTTCGCTCTTGACCAAGCCCAAGTTGAGCTTCATCATGTCAAGCTCGAACGGGACTGTCTACGGGAGAAGTGGAAGTTGATAGAAATTACCACTCGAGCGATGTTATCCGAGCCACCTCAAGAGTCTGTCACCATCACACACCTTACCCTTAGGTCTTATGCGGTTTTTTTAAGGGTTTATGTAACAAATCTATAAAACTATGTCCATGTACATTATTTTTTTTGTATATAATAATGAATATAATTTCTTGTCATTATTGATACATTGTAAATAGTTTTTAAAGTACAAATGGTGTTTCTAGTTATTATTTAATTAAGAAATCTATTTTATTAAATTAAGGTATTTTTAAATTAAATAATATTTTAATATAATATTATTATTATTATTATTATTTTATTATATATAAATGATCATATAATTGTATGAATGCAATTATAATTTTTATTAAAGTTTGAAATCCATTTTTGTCAAAACCCGTGAATTTTCGATAAATGTCGGTTTTTATTTTAAAAGTGAAAATTCACATATTTAGAAAATTATTTATACAAAATAAATGTTATTTTTGGAATTAGGACGTCGAAATTATCCAACGGTGAATTTTTCATAATTTTCTGAGACAGTTAAATTTTTGAGTAAAAATTAAATACCGTTTAAATATATAATGTGTTTTGTGACATCATAATGACCCAATAGTGATTTAATAAAATACTATAATCTTTATGTTCGGCCAATATATGTTTTAACATTAAAATAATGTGATTTCGGTTTTGTTTGGATTACTTTTCAAAGCATTAATGGACCCCTCAAGACTTATCAAACACCTTGTCTTTTTAAATTAATTTCCATGAGAGTATGACTCACCTTCACATAAGAAACCCTAATATTTTAAGAATTTCGAACTTTGGCCTTATAAAATAATGTTTTCCTCTTCCATTTTCCAAAAACCATTGGCAAAAACCATGGGATGGTTTGTGGTTTGGATTAATTTAATATAAGGGGTCCCAAACCTAAACAATAAAAAATTCCCTCACCTTTCCTATATAAACCCACCCAAGCTCCCACTTCCTCCTCACTCAAATCCTTTGGAGTTCGTCCAACCTCTTCCATAATCTCTTTAGAATCCTCCCAAGGTTCCCCAAGATCCCAAGAAGCCTCTCACAAGACTCTCTCTAGCCTTTGGAAGCACACTTCCAAATAAGGGTTTTTTCTTCCTTTCTCATTTTTGTCCAATTTTATTTAAGTTGTTTTGCCTTTTAATTTCAATTATGAATGTTGGGGTGTGGTTTATCACCTCCCCCATACTTCCCTCTTATTTTTTGAATGATGGTAGATCCCTTTGTCTCTCATTAAATGCCTCCCATGTACACCCGTTGTTATGCCGAAATTCCGAAAGGAACTTCTCTCTCTTCTTTTATATTCAAGCAATAATTTTGTATCATGAATCTAAATTCCATTACAATTTTTTGGACATTGATCTATATGACCTCCTTACTTTCCATTACATGTAAATATTATGAGGAACCCCTTTCTCTCTCATCAACCATTTTTTTATGAATTCTTATGTCACGCCGTTATGCTGCCGAAATCGCACCGATTTTCTAAGCCAATGCCATTGTGTAGTGGATACCATGATCATTTCTCCATCAAGGGTATCCACCTTTATACACCTTTAATTATTTATTACAAAGTTTCATGTATGAATTCCACATTCCTTTATCTTGGAATAAATGATTATGTTTTATGAATCTATGTTTTATGATCCATGTGGCACACTTATGCATGAAATGAAATGTTTAAGAAGGGTGCACCCTTATAGCGCTCCAATGCATTGGGTAAAGTATAGTATCATGATACGTCATGTGCAATGAGTGTTGACTCATGATAATTCAAGTGCAACGATGGTTTACTTTTTCTTTATGTACAATTAGGATTTACTCAGGCTCCATGTGCAATGAGCCTTGGCTCATGCTAATTCCATGTTAAGTGTTGTTGCCACATTTTCATGTTATGATTTTCATGATTTATCATTCCTTTATGTTCATGTTTTTCTTATTCTCTATTGATATTACTATTGTCTAACATGTATTTTACTCCTCATGTTATTCCATGTGTACTCCCTTACTGGGCTTTATAGCTCACCCTTTTCTTATGCATGTCCTCAGGTTATCCCTTGCAATGCTAAGTACGAAGGAATGTAGTGGTCATGTAAAGGAAGTTTTCAATAAAGATGTTGTATTTCATGTTTTAAGTTTTTATGTAATGATCCTAATCCCCAAAGACACTAAACCTCTTGATCTTATTTTTTGTATCAAGTGAAGTTTTATGTAATAAATCATGATTAAGTTGTAATAAAAATCAGGGTTTTCATAGTTGGTATCAGAGGATAGGTTTGGTTATTTTTGGGATTAGGATTAGAAAACCCTAGTAAAGCCTTAGATGCAAGACTAAGTACAATAAAAACGTCCCTAAGTTTTGGTGAGTATTGAGTAAGTGGGTTATCAAGCAAATACATCCCTGTCTGGATACGAGCAGGTAGAGGCGGCTCGGGCACAGATGTATCCTAGGGGTAAAACCCGAAAACACCGCTTTGAGAGAGACTCGAACGGGAACTGGTGCACGACAACGGGCTTTGCTGCACTCTTAGTTATAACACTCCCAGGGGATATGTTTTGATAAATTTACAATATTAGTATGAATCCTTATTAAGGTAAAAAATGCCACTAAGAATATATGTTAGAAAGTAGATCATGAAAAGCCTAGATTGAGGCCTATAGACTCATGAGTAAGGAAATAAAAGTTTATTTATAATTCATCAACTTTTGTCTTTGGATTACCCTTTATGTGTTACCCCTAACATTCCCTTTATTCCATCCAATGGCAGGTAATAGGAGGACTCGGGCTAACAACCGATGTGAAGATCAGTGTGATGACTATACTAATGAGATGCCCAATCCAATGGGAGCGGGAATCAAGAACTTTTTCATGCTTATCTCTCAGCTAACTCAAGCATTGAATAGAAACACAGATCAAGAGGAACGTACAAACCCCTCTAAGAAAGAAAAAGTCTCTATCGAGTTCTTCATGAGACAAATGCCTCCTACTTTAAGTGGATCATCCAATCCCACGATCGCTGAACAATGGATCAACTCCATTGAAAAGATCTTCTCCATCCTTCAATGTTCTGAACAAGAGAAGTTTCTCCTAGCTGCTTATCGTATGGAGGGTGAAGCTGATCAATGGTGGACGTTGATCAAAAATACGAAGCCTACGGAGGAGATCGAGGCGTTGGAATGGAAGGATTTCCGGAAGATGTTTTTCAATAAATATTTTCCGCGCACCCTCCAGCTTAAGATGGAAAGGAACTTCCTTTCCCTCAAGAAAAAAGATGAAGAATCTGTTGGAGCGTATGAGGAAAACTTCACAAGGATTTCACGATATGCTTTCGTCTTTGTCGTTACCCCCGAATACAAGGTTGACCGCTTTTTTGGTGGGCTGAAGCCTAGTTTGCGGAAAGCATTAGCGATTCGTGACTTCGACAGCTATGATGAAATTGTCTGATGTTCCCTCAAGGTCAAAATGGAGATCATAGAATCACAGGGGTATCATGGGGATAAGAAGCGTAAGGTGGACTTCAATGCTGGTGGGCCGATGGATAAACCCAACGGTGCTAAGAAGATCCATCACCCCACTTGCCAAAAGTGCGAAAAGAAGCACCCTGGAAATTTCTTTAAGGGGATGAGGAAATGCTTTAGATGTGGAAGGGAAGGGCACCTAGCTGTTAATTGTCAGCAACAAAGACCCGCGGCTGTGACAGAGGATAGGAATGCTCCGTTCAAACCTCAATGCGTTGTTCAATGCTACAAATGCAAAGACTCGGGTCATTTTGCAAATCAGTTCCCTAATCCAAGGGTTTTCAAAGACAACCAACAACCTCCAAGGCAGCAAGGAAAAGCTTTTTCCATCACTTCTGCCGAAGTGAACCCCGACAACGAAGTGGTGAAAAGTATGCTAGTTATTCATTCGAGAATAGCAAACATACTTTTTGATACAGGTTCTACGTAATATTTTATATCTCTAAAGTTTAGTAGAACAATCCCAGCACCACCACAAATCATGGAAGTGAAGATGTCGGTGAGTACGGAAAATGGGGCAATCATTGCATCCCATGAATATAAGTCCTCCCCTGTTATAATCTGTGGATTGAATTTCCTGGAGAACCTCATCATACTACCTCTGGTGGAATTTGATGCAATTCTTGGCATGGATTTGCTTTCCTTATATAGATCCAACATAAATTGTCGGGAGAGGGAAATCACACTCCATATAGAGAATCGACCCCCGATTATTTACAAGTGTCAGGAGGAAGATGAATCTCATTTAGCTCTATCATCTCAAGCATGGATATTACTGCCTTATGAGCATGTGTATCTGGCTCAGATGATTGAGTCCAAGGAAGAAACCATCCTTGAAAAAATGCCTATTGTGAGGGAATTTGTTGAAGTGTTTCCCGAGGAACTGCCTAGTCTTCCTCCTAGAAGGGATGTTGAATTCTCAATTGAACTTATACCCGGGCTTTACCAATATCCAAGACTCCATATAAAATGGTTGTTGTAGAGCTTGAAGAGCTGAAGAAACAACTATAGGAGAATCTGGATAAAGGGTTTATACGCCCAAGTGCTTCACCATGGGGTGCACCAGTCCTCTTCGTCAAGAAGAAGGATGGGTCAATGCGGCTTTGCATCGATTATCGTGAACTTAACAAAATCATGATAAAGAACAATTATCCTCTCCCAAGAATTGATGACTTGTTCTATCAGCTACGTGGATCACAATACTTCTCCAAGGTAGATTTGCGGTCGGGATATTATCAAGTAAGGGTGAAGAAGGAAGATTTCCCCAAGACTGCTTTTTGTACAAGATACGGGCACTATGAATTCACAGTAATTCCTTTCGGACTCACTAATGCTCCAGAAATCTTCATGGACTTAATTAATAGAGTCTTTAGAGATTACCTAGAAAAATTTGTAGTAGTATTTATAGATGATATTATAATATACTCCAAAACCAAGGAGGATAATGAGGAGCATTTAAGAAATGTACTGGAGACTTTGTGCAAGGATAAGATCTATGAAAAGTACAGAAAATGTGAGTTCTGGTTGAATGAGGTATCATTCTTGGGCCATATCATCACAAGCAATGGGATATCTGTGGATCCATCCAAAATAGATGCAATTGAGGGATGGTCGAGGCCAACATCGGTAATAGATATCCGTAGCTTCTTGGGGTTAGCTGGATATTATCGACGATTTGTGAGAAATTTCTCACAATTGTCCAACCCTCTTACCAAGCTAACTTGAAAGGGAGTAAAGTTTTCTTGGAGTGATGAATGCGAAGAAAGCTTCAAGGAGTTGAAAAGGAGGCTTATCACTGCGCCCATGCTCACTTTACCCACAAGTGGGGAACTTTTTGTGGTATTCAGTGATGCTTCAAAGAAGGGATTAGGTTGTGTGCTGATGCAGAATGATAAAGTGATATCATATTCCTCAATCCTATTGAAAATACATGAGTGAAACTATCCAATGCATGATCTGGAGTTGGCGGCGGTGATCTTTGCCTTGAAAATCTGGCAGCATTATCTCTATGGAAAGAAATGTGAGATATATACTGACCACAAGAGTCTTAAATATATATTCACATAGAAAGAGCTTAATATGCACTAGAGAAGATGGATATATCTCATCAAGGATTATGACTGTTCAATCTATTACCATCCTAAGAAAGCAAACAAGGTGGAAGATGCCCTAAGTAGAAAGGATCCAGCGATTCTATCAATGATGAGAATTGAGAAGGATCCAATCTTCTTAGACTTGATGAAGATGGACATGGGAATCATAGAGAAGGGAACATCATCAATCCTTTCACAAATGATTGCACAACCGTCTCTTTTGGAAAGGTTAAAGGATGCTCAAAAGGATTATGGGAGAATTCAAGAAAAATTGGGAGCTATCGAAAAAGGAAAATCCTCGGAGTTTAATGTTAATGAAGAAGGAATTGTGAAGTTTTGGAAAAGACTATGTGTTCCATCAAGTCCGGAGCTGAAGAAGGAACTTTTGGATGATGCACATAGTTCAAATTTCTCTATTCACCTAGGGAGCACAAAGATGTATCGAGATCTCCGAGAAAACCTTTGGTGGGATAATATGAAGAAGGAGATTGCTAAATATACATCAAAGTGCCTAGTTTGTCAACAAGTGAAGGCAGAGAGGCAGAAGTCTAAGGGGATGATGCAACCATTGATCATACTAGAATGGAAATGGGAAAACATCACCATGGACTTTGTCACCAGACTTCTGAGGACATCCAAAGGCAACAATGCAATATGGGTTGTTGTGGATCGTCTTACAAAGACTGCACACTTCATTGCTATTCAGGAGGATTTCTCATTGGATCAACTGGCACGGATATATATCAGGGAAGTGGTAAGGTTGCATGTAGTACCACAATCTATTGTGTCTGACCGAGATCCAAGATTCACCTCTAAGTTTTGGAAGAGTCTTCAACATGCTCTGAATACTGAACTGAACTTTAGTATGGCCTGTCATTCTCAAAATGATGGCCAATCCGAGCGGACTATCCAAACACTTGAGGATATGTTGAGAGTGTGCTCAATGGACTTTAAAGGAGGATGGGATCAACATCTTCCTCTGGTTGAGTTCTCTTATAATAATAGTTTCCACTTGAGCATCCAAATGGAACCATATGAAGCCCTGTATGGGAAAAGGTTTAGAACACCGGCATGTTGGGATGAGGTCAGTGAACGTAAGCTTCTTGGACCAGAAATGGTGGAGGAAATGGTGGAGAATGTGAAAACCATTCAACAGCATATCAAGGCATCCCAGAGTCAACAGAAGAGTTATTCAGATAATCATCAATGAGACCTTGAGTTTAAAGTTAGAGACATGGTTTTTCTATGCATATCTTCATGGAAGAAGGTCATGAGGTTTGGAAAGAAAGGGAAGTTAAGTCCAAGGTACATCGGCCCCTTCGAGATTCTTGATCATGTCGGGGTTGTGGCCTATCGACTAGAACTTCTTCCTACTATGGCCAAAGTACATGATGTATTTCATGTATCCCTCTTAAGGAAGTACATATCGGACCCTTCACATGTACTCTCTTCTAAGGTGGTACAATTGGAAGATGATCTTTATTACGAGGAGAAACCAGTGAAGATATTAGATCATAGAGAAAAAGTTCTACGAAATAAGACAATTCCCCTCATCCAGGTGTTGTGGAGAAACCACAAGTTTGAAGAAGCAACTTGGGAATTGGAGGAAATGATGAAGCTGTGTTACCCACATCTGTTTTAGTGTGGGAAAAGGAAAATTTTGAGGGCGAAATTTCTTAAGGGGGGAATATTGTAACGACCCAAAATTTAATTAATGGAAAATCCCTCTTGATCTTATTAAATGTATCTTTATATAAAATGTTTTTATAAAATGTCAACTTCATTGGTTTTATGATAATAATTGTGACAGTTAATTTTATAGTCGTTGAACAGTGATCACATGATTAGTATAAATATAGGGCTTTAACACATCCAATTTTACTTAGAAAAAGGAAGAGATGGCCTCATCCAGTAGAATTTCCCCATACGAAGCCCATTTATCAGAGCTTGGAAAAGATGTGGCGTCATTGGGCTTTGCTCTTGACCAAGCCCAAGCTGAGCTTCATCATGTCAAGCTCGAACGGGACCGTCTACGGGAGAAGTGGAAGTTGATAGAAATTACCACTCGAGTGATGTTATCCGAGCCACCCCAAGAGTCTTTCACCATCGCACACCTTACCCTTAGGTCTTATGCGGCTATTTTAAGGGGTTATGTAACAAATCTCTAATACTATGTTCATATACATTTTTTTTATATAATAATGAATATAATTTCTTGTCATTATTGATACATTGTAAATAGGTTTTAAAGTACAAATGGTGTTTTTAGTTATTATTTAATTAAGAAATATATTTTATTAAATTAAGGGATTTTTGAATTAAATAATATTTTAATAAAATAATAATAATATTATTATTATTAGATTAATTTTATTATATATAAATTATCATATAATTGTATGAATGCAATTATAATTTTTATTAAGGTTTGAAAACCATTTTTGTCAAAACCCGTGAATTATTTATAAATGTCGGTTTTTATTTTAAAAGTGAAATTTCAAATATTTAGAAAATTATTTAGATAAAATAAATTTTATTTTTGGAATCAGGGCGTCTAAATTATACAACGGTGAATTTTTCATAATTTTCTGAGACAGTCAAATTTTTGAGTAAAAATTAAATACCGTTGAAATATATAATGTGTTTTATGACATCATAATGACCCAATAGTTATGTAATAAAATACTATAATCTTTATTTTCGTCCAATATATGTTTTAACATTAAAATAATGTGATTTGGGTTTTGTTTTTCTTACTTTTCAAAGCATTAATGGACCCCTAAAGACTTATTAAACACCTTGTCTTTTTAAATTAATTTCCATGATAGTATGACTCACCTCCACATAAGAAACCCTAATATTTTAAGAAGTTAGGACTTTGGAATTATAAAATAATGTTTTCCTCTTCCCTTTTCCAAAAACCATGGGCAAAAACCATGGTATGGTTTGTGTTTTGGATTAATTTAATATAAGGGGTCCCAAACCTAAACAATAAAGAATTCACTCACCTTTCCTATATAAACCCACCCAAGATCCCACTTCCTCCTCACTCAAAGACTTTTGAGTTCGTCCAACCTCTTCCCTAATCTCTCTAGAATACTCCAAAGGTTCACCAAGCTCCCAAGAAGCCTCTCACAAGCCTCTCTCTATCCTTTGGAAGCACACTTCCAAGTAATGGTTTTTTCTTCCTTTCTCATTTTTTACCAATTTTCTTTAAGTTGTTTTGCCTTTTAATTTCAATTATGAATGTTGGGGTATGGTTTCTCACCTCCCCCATACTTCCCTATTATTGTTTTAATGATGGGATACCCCTTTATCTCTCATTAAATGCCTCCCATGTACACCTGTTACTATGCCGAAATTCCGAAAGGAACTTCTCTCTCTTCTTTTACATTCAAGCAATAATTTTGTATCATGAATCTAAATTCCATTACAATTGTTGGGACATGGATCTATATGACCTCCTTACTGTCCATTACATGTAAATATTATGAGTAACCCCTTTCTCTCTCATCAACCATTTTTTTATGAATTCTTATGTCACATCGTTACGCTGCCAAAATCGCACCGATTTTCTAAGCCAATTCCATTGTGTAGTGGATACCATGCCCATTTCTCCATCAAGGGTATCCACCTTTATGCACCTTTACTTATTGATTAAAAAGTTTCATGTATGAATTCCACATTCCTTTATCGTGGAATAAATTATTATGTTTTATGAATCCATGTTTTATGATCCATGTGGCACACTTATGTATGAAATGAAATGTTTAAGAAGGGTGTGCCCTTATAGAGATCCAATGCATTGGGTAAAGTATAGTATCATGATACATCATGTGAAATGAGTGTTGAATCATGATAATTCAAGTGCAACGATGGTTTACTTTTTCTTTATGTACAATTAGGATTTACTCAGGCTCCATGTGCAATGAGCCTTGGCTCATGCTAATTCCATGTTAAGTGTTGTTGCCACATTTTCATGTTATGATTTTCATGATTTATCATTCCTTTATGTTCATGTTTTTCTTATTCTCTATTGATATTACTATTGTCTAACATGTATTTTACTCCTCATGTTATTCCATGTGTACTCCCTTACTGGGCTTTATAGCTCACCATTTTCTTATGCATGTCCTCAGGTTATCCCATGCAATGCTAAGTACGAAGGAATGTAGTGGTCATGTAAAGGAAGTTTTCAATAAAGATGTTGTATTTCATGTTTTAAGTTTTTATGTAATGATCCTAAGCCCCAAATACACTAAACCTCTCGATCTTCTTTGTTGTATCAAGTGTAGTTTTATGTAATAAATCATGTTTAAGTTGTAATAAAAAGAAGGGTTGTCATAATGACACACTAAAACAACTATGATTACATAAACTTAACCTCCATCCCTTAGAATCAGAGGTTTCAGATGTTGATTGTGATCATTAAACAATGGATTAGTTCACCTTTATAATAATATATGTACTCCTTTAAATTCAATAATTGAAGTGTGGATGGTGCATTAGTCTGAGCTTTCATTTGATCCATTTCATTCGTTGGCCTCTTAAGATCACTTCAGTATTCATCTGCTTTATGGAATTCTCTTCCATACTTGAAAATTTTACCTATCCATTGATTTAATTCCCTTAAATGATTCTTTATATATTTGCATCATATAATAAAATTAATATTCATTTCTACATGGGTATAATTACTTGATTTTCAATGAAACTTGACTTTATTCTTCTTTTCCCCAAATCCATGAGAATAATGATAATCCATAATTATTTTTTTCTTCCTTGAGATCACATGTACTAATCTAGTAATAGTTACCAATTTCCCTTGTAACCAATTGCTTTTTAATAATTAAATTTTGGTTATTAATGAAATGTTTTATTTTTTTTCTTTTAGGGTCAATGATAGAACTAGAAGTATACCTTACCCGCCTTGTGATGTTTTCTTGATAGGTACCCATGAATTCATCCTCCTTTTATTTGAGATCACATAATTCTTTCTCTATTTTATTTTATATATTTCAAGAAACTTTTTTATTGAAAAATATCATCTTAATCTCATCCCATTCCATCATGTTTATTTTTTTTTCCTCATATTCTTAATCAGATTCTACCATTGGTCTGATTCATGTTTCAAATGAAAAATGTCGAAAATTACCATTTAATGCTCTATGATCTATGTAATGTAAAATATATTTTATGTTGTTTTCATCCATAATTATAAATTATTGGATCTAAATACCCACTAAAAGTGGGTGGGTGTTTCCAAGTGAAGGAATCAATGGATATTAATTCAGTTCTTAGGATGTTTTAGAGTTTTATATGGTTCTTATTAGTGATCAAAATTGAGAGAGTTAGTTGATAATCCCTAGGATGTTTGATAATTCAACCTTCATAATATTTGGTTACCCATTGGGACAATTATTTTATTTTCCATTACACTCAATTTCTAATATATTATTCCTAGTTGCAGCCCTTGGCTAAATCAAAGAAGGTTAATATGAGTATTAAGTAATAATAACCTGAATAATCAATCATACGATATGGAAAATATTTCATGATATCTCTTAAATCGGGACACCTTCATTTCAACCAATGACATTTTAGGTTCATTATATATCACTTTGGTTCAATATATATTCTTGTAGGTCATATCATGTTATTATTCATAACATTTTCCCCAAAATTAACTAAACATTATTCTTTTAAAAACTAAGATGACACAGACCAATGCTCTAAGATCTATTCCTATGAATAAAAATATTAAACACATACTCTAATACCAACTCATATGACCCAAAAACACATACATAATATAACATCATTTTACTTGAATATTTATAATATTCAATAATAAATCAAACACCAAATCCTATAAGTTTAGTTTATTTAGAGTTTAGATATATAACCAATATATTTTATAATCATTCTTTATCATATCCCACAAATAATATTCACACCTGATACCCTTTTACACATATTACACATAATACTCCATTTGATTTAATAGGAAATAAAAATATAAGAAAAATTTGATATCAAATTATCAGTTAGGTTATAAAAAAGATATAACAATCAAAGATCGTCAATTAGTATAAAATGAATATATAGATATGATAACATAATCAAGGTGAACAAAGATATTAAAATAAAATCATATGCAATAAAACAGGGATCATAAATCATGATTCAACGCATTAGGATTTTCTCATAACATATGTTATGAGAAATAGAAGTGTTTAAATGTGAGTCAACAATGATAGACTATGATAATATAACATTAGAATAATTTATAACATAAAGATATAAAATTAGAATGTGGCACATACATAAACATATAAAATAATTTCTTGTTTCAATGATCAATTCCCAAAAATCATCACATAGTTGACATATTTCCATAACATAGTGTATTTAGATCATTTCCCCTTCCTGAAAACATACTGTAAATAGTCCCAAAGTGTATTGGAATCGATCCCCATTCCTGTAAGCATAATGTTCAAAGTCCCCTAGAGGATTTTTTTTACACACTTTTCCCTTACATATCATCTCATCAGATATAAATATTTTACTAAATTTATTATATGGATTTATAATTCTTTTCCAACTCATTACATATTGAAAAACCATACAGATCTATGCAATATGAGCTTTGTAACATTCATAATTCTATAAAATATTAACTATACCATGAGAATGAAATGGATTTCATAAAAATTTACACAATACTTGATCATAATCCATCTATAAAAATAATTTTTATCATATCATTAGATCATATCTCTAGTGAATCATAAGAAACATTAAAGGATATTTGTGTCGATGAAAATCAATTTATTAGAGAATTATAAAATATCTTTGAAATATATATAGAAATATCACTTACATAATGATAAATTTAATTTTTAAAAGGAAATAAATTTTAAAAATTAAACGTTTTATAAATAAATGATAAAGGAAATAAAAAAAATAGAATAATTATGAAAACATGAAAAGGAAGCTTAAGAAATATATCTGAAAAAAAAAATTGAAGAAAGAGACATTACATAAAATGTTAAATATGAGTCACATCACAAGTTTGTAAAGAATTTAAAATATAATAAAAATGGTCATAATAAATCATATAAGTAGGGATAATGAAATCTATGAAATCATGTAAAAAAATAAGGAAATAGAAGAGAAGGATTCATAAATTAAAATAAGTTATAAGGCCAACTCCACTAACATGCATAATTTCAATAGAACTTTGAACTAAAGTGAATTGAAATATTAAAGAGAATTTTAAAACATTTAAATTTCCATGATAATTAAAATATATTTATATTTTTGGGGAATGAACATAAAATTTACCTCTATAGAAATTTAGTCATAAAAATCATGATTTTAATGTGAGATTAGAATAGAAACTGTTGCGGTTTCGATAACTTTTGAATGAAAAAAAATTGAAGTAGATAACCATAGATGTATTTATAAATCCATTTAATTACATGAGAAGGATGATTAAAAAGGAATCTATTGGGTCGTATATACACACCAACAAATAATTTTTTTAACATAAATAATATCTCAATAAATGTAAATTGATATGAGGAACCCTTACAATGTCATATTTTATGATGTAATCATCAATATCAATGGGTATTATGAGATTGAAATGAAAATTAAAATATATTAAGATAAATTAAAATATATTAAAATCATAATGTACAATTAAACCAATAGTTAATAATGAGATTCAATAAAAATTATAACTTAATGGAAGGACATTAAGATAACAAAAACCCTTACCTCAAATATTACCTCTGTCAAACATACCCTAACTCAATGTTTTTTTTTGAATTATATTTAATATTTATAAGAAACGTATAAATTTTAATTCTACTTAATACCATTCATTTATAATTCTTTATTTTCTACATATTAATTATTTATTGTTAACATTAATATGCAGGTGTTAACATTTCAGTTTTTGGTTGCATAATTCAATTTGGTGGTATCAAAAATTTATCCTTAATAATGGGTTATTAAAATAAAAAAATCAAAAAATTAATTTTTTTATATTTTTCTACAATATCATGAACTTTTCATCACAAATTTCAGGATGGTTTGTATAGAAAACTTATAAATATATTTTTCTAATATTATTGACATAAAAAACTCAATTTATTAGTTAATATAAATTTTCATGTTACCATTCCATAATTATATATACGTATTATATTAATTATTAGTAAATAATATTGGCTATATTTATAGTTTATTATTTATCAAGAGCTATAGTGGCCTAAATTTTATATAAATTATATGTGTACAACCAAGGTATCCCTATTGATAGTCCACAACAAACACATTTGTCCCCTTATCCTAGAAAAAACATATTCTCACACAATGGATGTTTTATATGAAAGGAATATTCTATCAAATAAAAAGGGAATCTATGAAAAGAAATCATGAATTGGGAGATCCCACAAAAAAAATTATGTATAAAAATTGATCATCAGCCACTTGAAGTCAATCGAACCAAGACATTAATAAAAATACATTCCCTTTTTCCCATTAAAATATTATTTCAAAAATATTTTATATAATATTAAAAACATAATAACATTCATCATTTATTCATAAAAAATATGATCCAAAATCCCATGAAACTAGCTTATTAAATATCATTTAAAAATAATCACTTTCAAGTCAATATTTTTTTTTTTGAAATTATAATTCATAAAAAAATTACTTTATTATTTCATTTTAATGTTTAAATAATAATTACTTTATCAAGAGAATTCAAGAATCAAATCACACCACTATGTGAACCTTAATATTTCCCTTAAGAACTTTTTTAACCAAGATACAACCAACTAAACCATTTATAATGTTGTTCTATCCTTTGTTGACGGTTACATCAGCTTGATCCAACCCAATTTGAAGAGTAATATCATATCACAAAACCATGAAATTTATAATAATAATAATCACATGTTCATAAAAAACTAATATGAAATCCATTATAACCTAAGTAACTAAGAGGCTCAATGAATTATCGACACTATACTTAATTACATATCAAATAATTTATCTAAGATAATATAGGAAATACTGAACTCCCTGATCACCTATCATAATAATAATTTCTAGAAATATAAGTTCCATTTCATTTAAATTTTAAAAAATAAATAATTTAACTAATTTAACACACACATAGTGATACTAAAATGTTAGAACGAAGGGTAAAGTGGGGAAAATGACTCTCAATGTGCATTGAGCCATCTGAGGAGAAAAATACCTAAGATTATTAAATGTAGTTAATACTAAATTTAATATTATTATACAAAAAATACCAAATAAATTCATCAAGTTTCATACCTATAGTGATATAAGATAAATAGACCTTTATTTTACATCATTTATATAGTTTAAAATTTACATGACACAATCACAAGAAAAGAGGGTTTTGTGTCTTTGAGGAATAACTATATAATCAATTTATCTTAAAATACTTCTGAATATTTATCCATAATTAAGCCACACTAGGATTCATCTATAATTAAAATAATTTATACTCATCTCCAAAATCTTCGAAATGGAAGCATAAGAATGAGGTGAGATCATATGCTCAGTAAGGTTTAACGCAACTGATAAGAATCGTATATCATTAGTGCACATAATATGATCATATGGATATAATCTAGGTATATGAGAATGTTATTCCCAACAATTAATTGATTTTAAATCATGAAATAAGGATTATAATAACATAATACATTAATCAAAAGTGTTTAAAAACCCAAGTTGATAAAAGTAAGACATGAATTCATAATATATCCATGAGAATATGCATAAAACAGAGAAATATATCAAATATAGAAAAACATTAGTATAGGGAAAATTTATTTTCATGAGACACACCATTAGTTCCCATTATTATGAGAAACTAAAAGATACTCATTAATATTTTTTCATTAGATATAGATCCTTAAATAAAGAATCATTTGAAAATATTATACCCCACTGTTAATTCATTCACACTAAAATGTTCCTATTTAAATCAATCATTTATCACATAATAAATAACCCATGGGAAGAAAAATGTATTTCATTCATCAAATCACAAAGATCAAATGGAAATAAAATCATATTCTTTTTCTTTTTAAATTGATTATCATGATAAAATCATTTATAATTCCATTTATAATCATAACAAGATAAACCCAGGGAAAATAAATGTGTATCCAAAGATATTCAGCAAATTTATAGTTAAATTCTATTTAATCCAGATAATAAAGAATATGTTATTTTAATTATATAGATAAATGGTATACTTTTAAGTTAATAAATTACATAATCAATTGATATTGTAATTATTTCAACACCCTTCAATCCAAGAAATGGAAAATAGGGTAGTCACAAAGCAAAGGCATTGGAAGAAAACTTATGCCTATTCATGGTGTATGGTTAGGAAATAAAAAGGAATTAATTGATCATATGATTGATAAAAATGAACATTAAATAATTCATCTAGATAAAAAAAGGTGAATGGTTATATCTTATGAATATCCTTGATCAATTATATGATATTCTAAAGGTCAATTACATAGAAGAAAAATACTTTTTATGACTTTTAGAAAAATCCCTTTGGAAGTAAGAAATATCCTTAATATTTTAAAATAAATTTAAATGAAATAATTTAAAAATCATAATAAAAAATATTATTTTTATAAACCATGAAAACAAAGGGAGAAATATTCATAAAAATGATAATGGTAGAGGAAAAACATGTTCACATGATAAAAATTAAAAGAGATACTTTTAAAACATTTATGAAAACAACCCATATAGAAACATTAATTTTTTAAGATTTTAAATGAAGGTTATCTTGTAAAAAATCACAATAATCAATTATTAATGAATATATAAGTAAATTTTAAAATTCATCCAATTAATATAGACATATAAAATGAGTGGTCCTTGACTAAGAAGAAGAGATGGGGTTAGTTTCACTTACATCAAACACTTTTTTGTAAAATATGAGTCAAGGGGAAATGAAATTTTCAGGGAACATGTAATAGTCGATGAATATCAAATGAAAATGATAAGGGTTTTTATAGAGAATAAAAATTCCCCAGATGGATCATGTGTTAGAAAATATCTTGTTTTGAAGAAAATATTGGAATCAAAACCCATATGGTATGAGTAACATTTAAATCAGAACCCCTTTCAATGTTGGTATCATTTTGATCAAAATACATTTTAAATAGGAAATGATATGGATATTAAAAACCCCATGAATATGGTAAAATATAATAATTAGGTACTAATAAACCATATTAAATATGTCATGGTTCACATTAAGAAATATTTGTCAATAAATTTATTTTGAGACAAATAAACCTTTAAAATTTTATATTTTTTTGAGAAAAATCTTCATGAGAAAAAAACATAGAATAGTATAATGAACATAATAATATAAATGTGAATAATGAAAAAAATATTAAATTGTAATATACACACCATTTATATGAAAACCTAATGTATAATAAGTGGTATGTCTCAAGAAATTAAAAATTGGGATAAGAAAACCTTACCTTATTTCCCGTCATAATCAAATATGCTCTATGCTCATGTATAATAAAAATAAATATCTTAATAAATTAATTAGTAACCTTATTAATATAAATAAATATTTATAGTTATTATTTATAATTATTATCAACATGTATATTAGTTAGTTATTATCTACTTACCATATCAGGTTTGAATAATCTTGATAGTTTTGAAGTAGATTTAAAATAGAGTTGTTGTTATTCATTATTCTCCCAATTTTCATCATTATAATATCATAAATAATATTGTAATTTATTTTATTTAATTATTTAAAATGTTATATTTTCATTATATTGGATTTTTGGTTATCATTCGTATTGATAAAATTGATTATGATCACATTTTTATGATATTTAATAAATGTAAATTTCTATCTTAATTAATGAGTATAATATACATATTACCATTCAAGAAAAATAAAATATTTATTTGATTATTTATGTCATATATTATTAGTATTTTATTTCTTGTATATATCCATAAAATTATTTTATAGTATTTTCTAAATGGGTTGTTTGATCAACTCAAACTTGAGCATAACATAATGAATGGATCATTATGATTGTGAAAGTGGATTCCTTCACCATAATATCATTAATAAACATGAATAATGATTTTATTTGTTTAATTTTATGATAATTATTCATAATTTTAAATATTTTCACAAGTAAGAAGAAATCAAGATGAAAAATGAGATATGTCCCTTCGTGGAGGTGGTAGTCTGGACAACAAACATTAAACATTATTATTTATTTATGAATGAAAATGATAGAATGTGGATTAAAAATTTTGTATTAATAATCACAAATATATTATATTTTTCACATTTATTCTTCAATTTCAACCTTATAATTAGTAAATAAATGTAGTGGTGAAAAAAATTAAGTTGGCGCTTTGGGAAAGTGGTAGTCCACACAATGCATAAATGATGGTTTCAAATTTTCTTAATAGAAATTTGTGATGGGGGTTATTAGTTATCCTAGTAGAATAAAAAAATTCATCATAAAAAAATAATTAAATAATTATATATTAATTATAAAATTATATTTTGGAAACTAATAAAGAAATAAAATATATTATGAAAACAAGTACACACTTTGAGGACTTGGGCTTTCCAATGAAAGAATATATAGAAATTGTGGTTTGAAAACAATATTATATGACCAATTTCTCATAAGAAATGAATAGGGATATAAATAATGGAAATATGGAATATTTTAATTAGAAACCCAAATTATTTGGGTGGATATAATGGGGTGGTGGGAGGTCACATTTATATGTGGTGAGAATTACATTTTGGTAAATATTACATCTTAATATAAAGAGGAAACATGTTTTAAAAGTCAAATAGACTCCAAAATTAATAAAAATGGATTGAGGGAAGATATAAAGTTGATAATACCTTAACCATTCATTTTAACACATGTTTTAAACATGTTTTTATATACATTACTCTTAGAATGTTAACTTTTATCATTTTGGGTTTTATCATGGAAACCATTTTTACCTTAGTAGGTTACTTTTAATGCCTAAAAATATGCCTTGTTACATAATTTGGACCTAATAGTTCCAAATAGAAAATTTATTTTATCATATAAAATTTATATGTTTCATAAAACTCAATTTTAACATAAGAACATGTAACAAGTAAAAAACATCATTTAGAAAAAAAATTCTTTTTATGCTTGAAATTTATGTATAGGATAAAATTTTCTTTTTATTTCATTTTGAAGATATAAATTATTTTATTAAAAAAAATTATGTGTTTTAGATAAATCAAAAACTAAATTTTACCAATATAACGTTTAATTAAAAGAAAAAACATAAAAGAATTTTTATTGGAAAATATTACCTAATTTCATAAAATATTAATTATATGTTTTTCTAAATTCATCCTATTATTTCAAAATAAAAAATATTTATTCATTAAATAAAAATTAAATGTTATATGAATTTACAAGTCATTCTTATCTTATGAAAATTTCATAAAATTTACATTTTTTGTAAACAAATATATTTTGTACTATTCACATTAAAAATCAACTGTTTAGAAAAATTAAAAACAATTTTACCTAATATACACTACTGGAATTTGAGGTATCTGCAATGGGATATTTGCGATCGGATCCCATCACAAATGAGCTTTTGCAACGGGGTCTCGTCACAAATAGCTCGTTGCTGAAAACAGTGTCACAAATAGATCTCAGATTATATACATTATATATATAATCTTGTTGCGATAGGCCCATTGCAAAAAGTATTTGCGATGGGCTCGTTGTCCTGTCGCAAATAGTTCTCCGTTTATATATGTTATATATACCTAAACTTTTTACGATAGGCCCGTCGCAAAAATGTATTTGCAATGGGCCCTTTTTCCCATCACAAATACCTATTTAAAAAATATATATATAAACTATTTGTGATGGGGTCCCGTCATAAAAGGTCCCATCGCAAATACAGAATAAAATAAAAAATATATATTTAATAAAATTATGATTAATGAAAAAATAATATTAATATTATTAAAATAAAAAAATATTAAATTCTCAATATTCGAAAAAAAATATTAAAAAATCATAAAATATTATTATTATTATTATTAAAATAAAAAAAACATTAAAAAATATAATACTAATAATAAATATTAAAATATTAAATAAATAAATAAATTATGAAATATTCACACCAATATAAAAGACATAAACTGTAAATAGTTCATATTACAAAAAATCTTGAATTCAAATATTTTTAACATAACAAAAAAATCATTGGGGGATAGTCTTTTGGAGGAGGTGGAGGAGCTGGAGGAGATTATAGAGAAAACTCCATCTCTAAACTACGAGTCAGATGGTGCATGTACTCCCTCTTCTTGTACTGTTGTTGCTGTCATCGATGCATCTCCTCCTTGTGTTGTTGTTGTTGCTCCTTCCATCGATGCATATCCTTGTCGTACTATTATTGCTACTGGTGTTGACGCATCTCTTCTTGATGCTTCTGCAAACTCTCTATAATCTCATTTTGAGCTCGCAACTGCTCCTGATACTGTAAGCCAGAATATGATTCCTCTTCATGAGCTCCTCTCGAGCTGGATGCTGACATCGTAGCAGTACCATAATAAGTTTTAATAGTCAAATTAGAGTCGATACCAACTACTCATCCCTTCTCGAAGGCATACTGGTTCACCTGCATCCATGTCGCCTCATCAAAATGGTGGGCACTAGTCTGATCAGCCATCTCGGCCTGACTCTCAGCCTGTGTCTAAGAGGTTGTGGCCTCATATGAGGCCTTCAGTTCCAATTTAAAATTAAAATAGTGAAAATATTATATGTAGTTAATTTTAAAACTGAAAAGGAAACAATAATGACCATAATCTGATGCTGGCGATCACCTCTAATCTCTCCAGTGGCTGGATCACTGTACATCCTCTGATAAACGTCATACTCTATAATATCAGGCTGCTCCACTGCCTATATAAATATAAAATAAATTTTTTATATTTAATGTTATATAAAATATTTAAAAAAGATACTTACAAGATTCTCTCTATGCGTACTTAATGTACAGCTACCAGCTCGATGCGTCACCTCCTGTCTCCCCTAGTTCTTCCGGCCCAATGAAGATATCCTTTGAAATACACCATCCAACCAGTGTAAACATAATTCATCCAAAACATCAGAAGAAATGTACTCTGGTCGGTGGGCTCTACATGAATCAGCAAATACTATCACTCCTCTTTTAATGGATGTCCTTCTCAATTTGTGCAAAAACTGATAGAAATGGTCACATATAGACACATCTCATGTCGCGGGGATAGCGTCATGCATGCTATCATTGATAGGATACCATAAACCCTACAAATAATTTATAATATCAATTTATTAATGAAATAAATTTCAAAATAAATGTTATTTATTTACATACCATCCAATGACTGAACATGTTAAGCTACACATCAATGGGAATCTGTTCTCATGTGATTCATGGCTGAGAAAAATAATTGTGCAAGATAGCACTCCCCTGTCCAACAACTACATGCACAAAACTATGAAAAATAATAAATAATCAAACAATTAGTATATAAATAAATTAATGAAATCTAACTAAAATACACAGGTTACCATACCTCCGCATGTGTGTATCAAAGCCAATATGTAGATGTCACTTGGGGATAGGGTCGGGAATCATCAGTCGCGCAATACCGTGCCCCCTTCACATACCCCCGGAACCGCCAATAGGTTGAGGGTCAGATGATCCCAAATCCTCCTCATCCAAAGGTAGCTCAACCTCCTACAACTCACGAAGTAGATTAGGTTCTATCTGAAATGCAAAATTATTGTTGATAGGATATAGTTGAAAATAACTATTATATATAGATATATATTAGTTATGATTATAATCAGTATTTAACTGTGTCAATGTTCACCTTCATCATCCTCTTCATATCTGACGATTTCAATGTCTTTATATTCATCCTCAGCATCATCAATATCCATATGAGTTTCAGTTTCTGTAGGTTCTGGGCGCAGTAGAAGCGCGTTGGTGGGTGTACCCAACTTTAATTTTAGCGTTAACAATGATCAATCCAAGATCCATCACGATAATAAAACGCTGGATCTTCAGAATAGAATGAACAACAACAAAAAAAAGAGGGAGTCTTGGAACCATAAAGACAGGATCATCATATGTTGGTTATAATTAATTTAATTAATTGACAAGAATTACCTTGATGGAATTATTTCTTTGTTGACGTCTCCAGTCATGATCTGATGTAATTTTTCATTGCGTCGCAGAAGCCAAGTGTATACTTTCTCTAGCAGTGATCCACATGTGCACCACGTATCTCTGGATGTCGCCTAAGGAATCTCTGGGTGCTAGTACGGAGAATCCTTTGCTTGCATTGTCCGCCTTAGATCACCTTGATTCGATGGAGGAGGATTTCTCTTGGTCTTCAAAGCATTCTTGGAAAAGGAAGTTCTTTCAGTCTTGAGAGAATTCTATAGAATTTTTGTCCACAACAATTCTCTCTGTAAAAGTGTTGGGGTTGTGAGGATATTTATAATCGGTTTTGAGTTTATAGATTTATGAAAATAAATAAAGGTGTTAAGCGTTTTATTTATTTCATTAAATCTTATTGAAAACCCCCATGTCGAATGATTAATTCCTTGACAGGTGCCCACGCTAATTATAATGAATATCATTTAATAAAACGATATTATTTCCTCAAAATATTGACTGGAAAAACTACACAGCGTGTAATCATTAATACACGGCGTGTACTCATTTTCTATGAAAACTACACAGCGTGTACATTCAATGTACACAACGTGTTTATCTTGTTTTCATTTTTCTTTATTTCCTCCACAGCATTTATTAAACCTTGAGTAATGGATACTTATTTCTTAAATAAATGTAACTATATTACTCGCTAATAAATATCTATTATTTCACCCACAATATATTATCTCAAATAACTAGTGTCGAAATAAATGAGATCAGGCATCCTTAAATAATTATTAAACCACAGTTGGGAATAATCTTTATTTAAATTGTTAAATTAATATTTAAATGAGATACATAGACACACTTACTGTGTGACCCTCTAGGCCTATTTCTCAGTGGTATTAGGCAGAGCCTGCCTAAAGTCCAAGGTTAACGTCTAGAAACACACCAAGGAACCCATAGTGAAATAATTTAATGCCGCAATGATGATTCACCTCATACAAATGCTTACCGTGTAATATAATCCCTTTGTCACGATATCTCGAATCAAGCGGGTTTCATGCTAGTGTCATCAATCCATGTGCTCGGTTATTCTTTCTTTGACTTTCCGGAATTAAAATCACCCATTCCTTACCATGGCCATGGATTTATTTAAGCTATATAAATTCCATCAAAGGGCCTAATATATCTACTTCTTTTATGGAACAGAAGAGACAAATCCTTTCTCACATTATCTATTAATGCATTATTACTTAGACGCACCCAACATATCCTACATCACTGCTGTCACAACACGACCCTACTCGGGACCGATCCGCAACTACCCTAAGACCACCTCCATAGGCCAGGGGCTGGTGAAAATCACTGAAGTCTAAACAACTCGAGGAGGCCTTTGCCTGAGTACCTGTACACACACACACGCATGCACACTCAATGCAAAAGTGCAGAGTAAAAGAAAAGACATATAAAGAAAAGGGCAATTGCTATATATATAACCCACAAAGTGCATTGACCTATATACAGTACAAGTAGAAGATGAAGGTAAACTGAAAATTAAAAGGGGAAAAACAAGCGCCCAACCAAAAATGTGCCACAAACCAGCAACAGGTAAACAAAAGAAAAACAGCTGGAAGGGTTCCCCACCTGGAACCTGACTACGACCACCGCACGTGGTCCAAGCTCCCAAAATCTTATGCTCCACTGAACTCACGACCAACCTGTCTGTCGTCTGCAAGGGCACACCAATTGCGGGTAAAGCCCAAGCAGGGGTGAGTATAAAAATAATTAGTAGGATACCCCGAAGGCTCGAGGAAGAAACAAAGGAGGTACCAAATGGTGAGCAGTAGAGCGAACATGGAATAGTAAAGGAATACAACAAGGAGTGCAGTAGAATACCAGTAGAGATTTCAGCTCAACCCAACAAAATAACGGAGGTAGACTCATCCAAACACAAGGAGCTGGAAACGGTGAGAAGATGAACTTCTCGTCGAGTCTTTGCTACCTATAGCAGAAGAGTAGACTTGTCCCACCATGATAAGCTATACAAGGAAATCATGTGGCATACCCCGCGCGTCTTCGCCTCTCCTGGAGGGAGAGTAACCAAGCCTAAGAAGTGGATACTGAAATAAGGTATATACATATTCATATGCTCTTTAAAGAAGCCCGAACAAGACCGTATGGGGATCTTCATCCCGTAGCTCATCCCAAGAAAGGTGAGTCGCCAACAGTCCCAGAAGTAAACACCATCGATGCCCAGCATCCCACACATCTGCCCCGAACTGTAAGTCAAGGGGCTCAAATCACCGCACCTTGACACCATCCGCTTTGGGCGGCACTGACTCGCCCACACGGTTTTAGGTCGCATCGCAAGGACGCGTCTCGGTGGGGAAAGTGCCCCTCGCACTTTAGAGTTCTGGGGGAACGTCAAACCACACCATGTCACTGCCCCGCAGTCGAGAGGTCTCCTCAAAGACAAGGTCGTTCCATCACTGACCCGTACAACCAAGGTTCCCACTCCGGTAATCATAGAGGAAAGCCACAGACTAGCCTAGTAGAAGGGACTGAGTCTAGAATATCAACGGGTGTCCCACTGCCCAGCCCTGCTAGAGGGTAATTCATAATATGATATCGGGTGACCCACTGCCCAGCCCTGCTGGAGGGTAAACCATAATACATCATCAGGCGACTCACTGCCCAGCCATGCTGAAGGGTAAACCTGGAATAAGTCGTCAGGTGACCCACTGCCCAGCCTTGCTGGAGGGTAGACCTAGAAGAAGGCAACATGTGACCCACTGCCCAGCCCTGTTAGAGGGTAAACCCCGAACAAGACGACGGGCGACCCACTGCCCAGCCCTGCTAGAGGGTAGACCCTCAAGAGTCGTCGGGTGACCCACTATCTAGTCTCTGCTAGAGGGTAAACCCTGAACAAGTCGACAGGCGACCCACTGCCCAGCCCTGCTGGAGAGTAGACCTGAAACAAGACGACGGGCGACCCACTGCCCAGCCCTGCTGGAGGGTAGACCCTCAAGAGTCGTCGGGTGACCCACTGCCTAGTCTCTGCTAGAGGGTGAACCCTGAGAAGTCGATGAGTAACCCACTGCCCAGCCCCGCTGGAGGGTAAACCCAGAACTTCTCTGTCCATCTCTACTGGATGGTACAACACTGGCCAACCAAACACGGAGTGGGTATCGTGCAACCATCTGACTCCGGAACAAGACCAGGGGAAACCACTCAACCCTGCTGATCTAAACCATCAAGCACAGAGCTGGGGGGAAAACTCAACCCCGCTGGTCAACAAACGAGAACCGAGGGACCCTCTACGTCACGAGAGGTAAAATGTATGCAAAGAAGAACACGACACACACATGGGGACCACATGACATGTGTCTCCAAGTTAATCCCTAACCAAGCGCACATACAGTCTCAGGTACAAACCACACGTACCTCCAAGCGCTCCCGTATACTCCCAAAGTATACCTCAATTTCATCCCAAGGGCTATCGTGCACACGGCACCCAACAGCAACGCGAAGACGTGACGTAACATCTCCAACTTGCAGCCTCAACGACTAGGGCACGGTCAACCACATCTATTCAAGCATTACTTCACTCCCACGGGAGTGCACGCGATCACACGCCAAGGGTCCGCTATAAACACAGTAGAAGAACCGCCCCCAGGGCACCTTCACATTTCCACATTTAATAAGATCGCGTAAGAGGCTCTGCTTGCCTGAACAGATCACACCGTTGTAATCCCCGCGGAAAAACATGTGATATCGACTACTCGCACGCCTCCAACAGATATCCGACAAAAAAGTCATCCAACACCGCTTTACACCCGAACGGCGTCTCGTGATCCCGATCCTCGGCCCCGAAAACAGTCGGGGGCATCGCACCATTACGATCCCCTCGGGAAAACACGTCAAAAGGACTTCTCACTTGAGCGCAACAGATATCCGGAGAAAAAGATGCATTCCAGCGCACCGCACACAAGCAGAGCTTCGCGGGACCCGCAACCCAGTCCCAAAACATAACAAACGGATCACATCATTGCGATCCTCTCTAAAAAGTACACGAAATGGACTATTCACTTGTCCAAAACGGTCGCTCGGTGATAGATATGGGAAATCACTGTCAACGCCCAAACGGCCCTCGTGGGGCCCGCACCATCATGTGGAATTAGGGCGGTCGGATTGCACCATTGCAATACCCTCAGAAAAAAATCCAGAATCGACTGCTCGCACGCCCCGAACGGATGCCCAATGAGAAAGTCGTAAAACGCTGCTCGTAGCTCGAGAGACGGGCCGTGGGGCCCACGCCTCAACTTTAGCCTCAATGCCTGAAACCACCCTAGAAATCTCCGCCTTAGTGCCAGGGTTTCAACGCCACTGACCGTGCTCAAAACGGACGTCGGATGTGTCTGCGCCGCTCAAAACAAGAATTCCCGGGAAGTCCGCTTAACTGCCTTACGCACGGGTCGTGCCACCAAGGCCCCCGTATCGGGCATTATAATTGCCAGATACCATCTCAAAAAGACCGCCTCGCTGTCAGGTCCACGCTGTCGTAGACGGCGCTCAAAACGGACGCTCGTAACTCGAAATACGGGCGTCCAAAGTAGGAGGGGAAAAACCCATTGGGCCGGACCGGCCCGTGGCCCAGCCGCGGGTCCGGTTCACTCCGCCGCGGCCAGCTGGCCATGGCCTGATGTCACCGACCGGCTGACATGGCCGGTCCTTTTTCCCCGCAGCGACCCGTGTTATGTGGGTCGCGGTCGCACCGCACGGGGCCGCGCGCCTCGCGGCCCCCTCCCACCTTGTGCCCTACGCTGGCGAAGCGCCGCCCGGCCGGCCGGATGGCCGGCCTCCTACGCCACCACCGTCTCGGACCGCCCTGCGCTGAGGAGTCGCCGCCTGCCGAAGCCACCTCCTGGAGTCGCTCCGCCACCGGAGCTCGCCGTACCACCCTGCCGACCACCAGAAACACCTCCAAAACCCGCATATCTTCGCCAGACCGCTGTGGACGCCTCGGAGCTTGGAATTCAAATCTGTAACAAGCGTCGGAAACCCCAAATAACACACTACACGATCATGGGATCAAATTGGCAATTGGGCAGAAATTCTACACAAAAATTTGAGATCCAAGTATGCGGGAAATTCAAAACTAAGAACAAAACCTCCTACCTCGAAGGGAGTAGCCCGAAGCTTCACGTGGGGTTCGCCGGAGCTGCCTCACCGGAGCCACCTCGTCAGAGATGTGAAAGAGAGGAGGAGAGATTGAGGGTTAGAGGGCTTTTCTAGGGGTTGAACAAGGGAGGGGGAAGGGGAGAAGGGTTTAAATAAAAATTAAAATTTTAATTAATTTAAATCCATAATTTAACCCGCATCCGAAACTCTCGGAGGGGTCAAGGTTAAGCCTCCCCTATGGTAATCACCACCTCTCGAGCACAACGGCGGTCTCAGAATTTTAATCCAAGACCCCGTTCAAAAGTTATAAAATTGAACGTCTGAGGCTTTCAAATTACTAAAACGCCCCTGGGGACATTTTTAACTAACGGCCCGCGTCCGCAAAACTTACACCCCTCCTAGGGTAAACGGAACGCTCTGAACTCAACAGTGCCCTTGGTTTTCTAATCCGAGCCACCGTTTAAGAGATACTTGAGCTTCACCCTTAAACGAATAAATTAATTATTTAATTTATCTGTTTCTCCTTCTGGAAGCGAGTGAGGGGTCCAAACGTCCCGTACCGACATACCTTATGTCGTTCCTAGGGTAAAAATCTCATTCTGGACCCATCCGTACACTCGAATCTCTGATCCAGATCACCGTTTAGGAGTTATCCCATTCATTTGGTGTGTCCAGTGTGAACGTACTGAAAATTTAATTTTGGCCACTCCGGGGCTCAGAATCGCATGCCATCTGAAGGTGCTGCTCTGGAATAACATCAAGAATATTCAAAAGTCTTCCGCAGAAAAAACCGGGTTCTTAAATCATTCACTCCTTCAAGATTTTCATCCCCAAAAATAAAAACTAGGGGAACAACTCAGGGTACTAAGCCCACACTTGGCTCTCTTGTACCCAGAAGAACTCTTGCATAGCTCTGCGCCACTGCACACAGACCAAAGGAGTTGATCTGTTCACGCAAGGTCGGCCCTTGTCGATGGCGTGCATAGGAGCACACACACTTCTTCTTGGGTGATCCACGTGGGAGACGTCCTGCACCCACTCCAGACTTTGGGGTTAGGGAAAGGCAGTAGGGAACCTCGTCATCCCTTTGCACGGTCTCAAACAACCCGAAGGCTCTCGGGGGTATCTCACCTCCCCGACCAAACCCTTACATCGCACGCCGCGACTGGAATCACCACTCGCACCTGGAACAAGGCCATGTGATTCCCTCCTTCAAAATATCCATATGGTAGAACACCCAAGGATATCTGGTCGCACAAGGTTTCACAGTCGATGTCTCGCAACCAAGACTCTCTTCACATGCTCGAAGAGTGAAGGAGTCAACACCATCGACTAAAGAAAAGGTCATATGCCTTTTTACCTTACCAACATAGGGTTACACTGACGCCCCGCGTCACCCTGGTAACACCTCAAGCAAGGAGCGGGGAGAAAAGCATTCCACACACAAAGTCTAACAATTCTACTGCAAAAAAAGTAGAATAGTTGTAGAGCGTACCTCTTATCACCTCATGCTCTGCAGGATCATAGACATCCAAAGCTCACGGCTGTCCGCGGTCCCAACTGTCAGCTCCCAGAGCCTGACGTGGACCACCTAGTGGTGATGGGAAGATCTCATAAAGTCGTCCCCCACTACCAGCTCCTCCCGCTTCTCTCCTAGCACCACCTCTCTGGGTACTACTCCGATCACGACGTTGCCTCTGTCGTGGTAGTGTACCTGCTGCCTGCCCGAAGCTCTCTGCATGCGTGGTCGAGCAGTCCCGTGCCAAGTGACCTCACCCATCGCAAGCATAGCACCGACTCTCTACGGCCAGCACTGGTGCCCTCTGGCGCCACTGTGGTGTACAACCATGCCCCTGAGTCCAGTTGTCAGAAAGCCACCTGCGTCGAGGTTCTACTTGCTGATGCCCGCTAGCTGCGGCTGAAGTCTCAACTCCAATGTGTATGCTGCCACCACCAACTCTAGAACATGACAGGAAGCTCTCTGTCACCAGCGCCTTCTCTAGCACCCTGGTATATGTGGAAATGCCCAAGGGTACTATGACAACAAGAATCTCTCGGAAGAGACCTTGCTCAAACTTCTGTGCTCATAAGTTATCATCGTGGACCAAGTCTGGGTAAAAGCGTGCACGGTCTGCGAAACTAGTCGGGTACTCGGCCACCATCATCCCTCCCTGCTGAAACTGAAGGAGTTCTTGAATCCGAACGGAGCGTAAGCAGGAGGGGAAAAACTCCTCATGAAACAACAACTGAAATTCTCCCCACAAAAGCAACGAATCGTCAAGAAACTAATTTACCAGACTCCACCAACGCCAAACTGATCCATGGAAAAGGCCGGCAGCCAAAGACACCATAAGATCTTCCGGTGTCTGTACAAGCCTGAAAAGGCGAACCACTATCTCTAGCCAAACCTATGCTGCCTGAGGGTCTGGCTCACCACTGAACCTCAACGGTCTCTGCCGCTGGAACTCACAAAGCGCACTCAACCTGTGCTCAAGCCTCGTCTGCTCTGCTGAAGCTGTCCACTGCTCAACGGGTGGGGGTGTTTCTATTGGCCCACCCGGAGAAAGGGGCTCGCATGATGGGTCATGGACTGTGGCCTCATAGCTCACAGGGTCGTCGTTACGAACCCAAGATGTTATCCTGACTGGATGTCTTCACGGAGACATCCAGAATATTATCAAGGAGTACCGCGGTCAGATGAGCATATATGTATATACCAATAACAACAACGATGGGGAGCTGACTCAAGAAGGATAGTCAAAGACTCAATCCTATTTGATGCACAAACTAATTTTTCCCTACAACAAGTGGCTCAGCATGCCGAGTCGGTAAGTGGGTTATCAAGGTTCTGGTGAATGGATATGTCGGCCGCCGCACCATCACTGGACTCCCTGGCCAGATAGCCGCTCTCGAGACACGTTAACACTATTTCCCTAAATCCCAACCAATTCCTCTTTAGGGACGTCCGAACAACGTCCCAAGGTACGAATCACCTCTAATACCACTTTGTCACAACTTGACCCTACCCGGGCCTGAGCCGAAACTACCCCAAGCCCGCCTCCATAGGCCAGGGGCTGGCGACAAGCGTCGAAGGCTAAACAACTCGGGGAGGCCTTTGCCTGAGTACCTGTACACACACGCACGCATGCACACTCAATGAAAAAGTGCAGAGTAAAAGAAAATACATATAAAGAAAAGGGAAATTGCTATATATATAACCCAAAAAGTGCATAGACCTCTATACAGTACAAGTAGAAGCTGAAGGTAAAATTAAAAGTAAAAGGGGAAAACAAGAGCCCAACCAGAAAAGTGACATAACCCGGCAACAGGTGAACAAAATAAAAACAGCTGGAAGGGTTCCCCACCTGAAACCCGACTACGACCACCGCACGCGGTCCAAGATCCTGAACTCTTATGCTCTACTGAAGTCACGACCAACCTGTCTGTCGTCTGCAAGGGCACACCAAGTGCGGGCAAAGCCCAAGAAGGGGTGAGTGTAAAAATACTCAGTAGGATATCTCGAAGGCTCGAGGGAGAAACAAAGGAGGTACCGAAGGGTGAGCAGTAGAGAGAACAGGGAATGGTAAAGGAATAAAACAAGGAGTGCAGTAGAATACCAGTAGAGAGTCCAGCTCAACCCAACAAAAGAAAGGAGGTAGACTTGTCCAAACACAAGGAGCTAGAAATGGTGAGAATATGAACTTATCGTCGAGTCTTCTCTACCTATAGCAGGAGAGTAGACTTTTCCCACCATGAGAAGCTAGACACGGAAAGCACGTGGCATACCCCGCGTGTCTTCGCCTCTCCTGGAGGGAGAGTAACCAAGCAAAAAGTGGGTACTGAAACAAGGTATATACATATTCATATGCTCTGTCAAGAAGCCCGAAAAATACCATAAGGGGATCTCCATCCCGTAGCTTAGCCCAATAAATGTGAGTCGCCAATAGTCATAGAAGTAAACACCATCGATGCCCAACATCCTTCACATCTGCCCAGAACCGCAAGTCAAGGGGCTCAAATCACCACACCTTGACACCATCTGCTTTGGGCGGTAGTGACTCGCCCGCACGGTTTTAGGTCGCGTCGTAGGGATGTGTCTTAGTGGGGAAAGTGCCCCTCGCACTTGAGAGTTCTGGGGGAACGTCAAACCACACCATGTCACTGCCCCGCAGTCGAGAGGTCTCCTAAAAGACAAGGTCGTTCCATCACTGACCCGTACAACCAAGGGTCCCGCTCCGGTAATCACGGAGGAAAGCCAAAGACTAGCCTAGTAGAAAGTACTAAGTCTGGAATATCAATGGGTGTCCCACTGCCCAGCCCTTCTGGAGGGTAATTCATAATATGATATCGGGTGACCCACTTCCCAGCCCTGCTGGAGGGTAAACCATAATACATCATCAGGCGACCCACTGCCCAGCCCTGCTGGAGGGTAAACCTAGAATAAGTCATTAGGCGACCCACTGCCCAGCCTTGCTGGAGGGTAGACCTGGAAGAAGTCGACGGGTGACCCACTGCCCAGCCCTGCTGGAGGGTAAACCCGGAACAAGACGACGGGTGACCCACTGCCTAGCCCTATTAGAGGGTAGACCCTCAAGAGTTGTCGGGTGACCCACTGCCTAGTCTCTACTAGAGGGTAAACCCTAAACAAGTCGACAGGCGACCCACTGCCCAGCCCTGCTGGAGGGTAGACCTGAAACAAGACGATGGGCGACCCACTGCCCAGCCCTGCTGGAGGGTAGACCCTCAAGAGTCGTCGGGTGACCCACTGCCTAGTCTCTTATAGAGAGTAAACCCTGAGAATTCGATGATTAACCCACTGCCCAGCCTT
Organism: Viscum album; assembly: GCA_963277665.1. Lineage (NCBI taxonomy): Eukaryota > Viridiplantae > Streptophyta > Magnoliopsida > Santalales > Viscaceae > Viscum > Viscum album. Next base: position 2,038,267,378 of record OY728142.1, on the reverse strand, counting down.
GCTAGAGGGTAAACCCAGAACTGCTCTTTCCATCTCTACTAGATGGTACAACACTGGCCAACCGAACAAGGAGTGGGTATCGCGCAACCATTTAACTCCGGAACAAGACCAGGGGAAACCACTCAACCCTACTGATCTAAACCATCAAGCACATAGCCAGGGGGAAAACTCAACCCCGCTGGTCAACAAACGAGAACCAAGGGACCCTCTACGTCATGAGAGGTCAAAGGTACGCAAAGCAGAACACGACACACACATGGGGCCCACACGATGTGTGGCCCCAAGTCAATACCACCCCAAGCGCACAAACAGTCTTAGGTACAAACCAAACATACCTCCAAGTGCTCCCGTATACTCCCAGAGTATACCTCATTTTCATCCCAAGGGCTATCATGCACACGGCACCCAACGTCAACGCAAAGGCGTGGCGTAACATCTCCAACTTTCCCCCTCAATGACTAGGGAACGACCAACCACATCTATTCAAGAATTACTTCACTCACACAGGAGTGCAAGCGATCACACGCCAAGGGTCTGCTACAAACACAGTAGAAGAATCGCCCCCGGGGCACCTTCACATTTCCACATTTAATAAGATCGTGTAAGAGGCTCCGCTCACCTGAACTAATCATACCGTTGTAATCCTCACAGAAAAACATGAGAGATCGAATACTCGCACGCCTCCAATGGATATATGAAGAAAAAGTCGTCCAACACCGCTTTACGCCCAAACGGTATCCCGTGATCCCGAGCCTCGGCCCCGAAAACAGTTGGGCGCATCGCACCATTGTGATCCCCTCAAGAAAACACGTCAAAAGGAATGCTCACTTGATCGCAACAGATATCCGGAGAAAAATATGCATTCCGGCGCACCACACACTCTCGGCGCTTCGTGGGACCTACAACCCAGTCCCGAAACACAACGAACGGATCGCACCGTTGCGATCCTCTCGAAAGAGTACACAAAATGGACTATTCACTTGTCCAAAACAGTCACCCGGTGATAAATATATAAAATCACCTTCAACGCCCAAACGGCCCTCGTGGGGCCTGCACCATTGTGTGGAATTAGGGTGGTCAGATTGCACCATTACAATCCCCTCGGAAAAACATCTAGAATCAACTGCTCGAACGCCCCGAACGTACGCCCGATGAGAAAGTCGTAAAATGCTGCTTGCGGCTCGAAAGACGGGTCGTGGGGCCCATGCCACAACTTCGGCCTCAATGCCTGAAACCACTCTGGAAATCTCTGCCTCGGTGCCAGGGTTCCAATGCCACTGACGGCACTCAAAACGGACGTTGGATGTGTCTGCGCCGCTCAAAACAAGAATTCCTGGGAAGTCCGCTTAGATACCTTATGCACGTGTCGTGCCACCAAGGCCCTAGTCTCGGGAATTATAATTTCCCAGGACCATCTCAAAAATACCTCCTCGCTGTTAGGTCCGTGCTGCTGCAGACGGCGCTCAAAAAGGATGCCTGTAGCTCAAAATACGGGCGTCCAAAGTAAGAGGGGAAAAACCCCTTGGGTCGGACCGGCCCGCGGCCCAGCCGCGGGTCCGATTCACTCCACCGCGGCCAGCTGGCCGCGGCCCTCTCTCACCGATCGGCCGACATGGCCGGTCCTTTTTCTCCGCAGCGACCAGCGTTACGAGGGTCGCGGTCGCGCCACACGGGGCCGCGCGCCTCGCGGCCCCCTCCCCCCTTGTGCCCTACATCGGCGAAGCGCCGCCCGGCCAGCCAGATGTCCGACCTCCTATGCCGCCACCATCTCGGACCGCCCTGCGCTGAGGAGATGCCGCCGAGCCCGCCGCCTTCTGGAGCCACCGCCTAGAGACACTCCGCTGCCAGAGCTCACCGGACCGCCCTGTCAACCACCGGAAACACCTCCAAAACCCGCATATCTTCGTCGGACCGCTGCGGACGCCTCGGAGCTCGGAATTAAAATCCGTAACAAGCATCGGAAACCCCAAATAACACACTACGCTATAATGGGATCAAATTGGAAATCGGGCATAAATTCAATACAACAATTTTAGATCCAAGTATGTAGTAAATTCAAAACTAAGAATGAAACCTCCTACCTCAAAGGGCGTAGCCCGAAGCTTCACGCGGGGTTCGCCAGAGCTGCCTCACCGGAGCCGCCTCGCCAGAGATGTGGAGGATAGGAGGAGAGTTTGAGGGTGAGAGGTATTCGCCAGGGGGTGAACAAGGGAGGGGGAAGGGGAGAAGGGTTTAAATAAAAATTAAAATTTTAATTAATTTTAACCCATAATTTAACCCGCATCCGAAACTCTTGATGGGGTCGAGGTTAGGCCTCCCCTAGGGTAATAACCACCTCCCGAGCACAATGGAGGTCTCATAATTTTAATCCAAGACTCCATTCGAAAGTTATTAAACTGAACGTCTGAGGCTGCCAAACTAGGAAAACGCCCCTGGGGCCATTTTACACTGACGGCCTCGCCCGCAAAACTTACACCCCTCCTAGGGTAAACGGCATGCTCTGAACTCAACGGTGCCCTAATTTTTCCAATCCAAGCCACCTTTTAAGAGATACTTGAGCTTCACCCTTAAACGAATAAATTAATTATTTAATTTATCTGTTTCTCATTCCGGAAGCAAGCGAGGTGTCCAAACATCCCGCGCTGACATACCTTATGTCGTTCCTAGGGTAAACACCCCATTCCGGACCCATCCGTACACTCGGATCTCTGATCCGGATCACCTTTTAGGAGTTATCCCATTCATTTTGCGTGTCCAGTGTGAACGCACTGAAAATTTAATTCCGGTCACTCCGGGGCTCGAAATCGCACGCCGTCTGAAGGTGCTTCTCTGGAATAACATCAAGAATATTCCAAACTCTTCCTAAGCAAAAACCAGGTTCTTAAAACTGAGAATAGTGTGTCATCACAGTTTTCATCAATACATCTAAGTTCATGAGTTGTAATACCCATTAATAATAATCTTAAAGTCCAAGGACCAATACACACGTCCGCAGATAGGAACATCCAATGACACCATGAAATGTGGATTTCCTACTGGTGAGTCTTGTTCTCATAATATCCTCTTGGATATTACCAAAGGCGCACACCATGAGAAGGTGCCTCAAATTTTTATGAGTACTCACCCCTAATGGCATGTATTATTTGTGTCTCTCAAATAACATCATCCGGCCATAGAATATATATTCAAGAACAGTGTTATGGCACTTCTGGGTTCTCATCATAGCAGGGATTTTCTATGACCCTTTAATGAAACAGCTATCCTTGGGACATTATCACATTAATTTTCACTTAGAAGAACAATCAAGATGTGATAAGGTGTTTATTTAATGAATAAAGTACAAAGTAGTCAGCTCTAGGTCTCCAACTCCAACAGACTCCCACTTGGACTAGAGCCAACTGCTAACAACTTTTAACCCGCTCGCTCTCACATGATATTCATGCTTCTACTGAGATAGGCCTTTAGTCATGGGGTCCACCACGTTCTCTTCCGTGGACACTCTTCTCACTATAACTTCACCCCTTTGATATAAATCCCTCAAGAGGTGATACTTTCAGAGTATGTGTTTTGTCCATGGATGTGACCTTGGTTCTTTTGCAAGAGCCACCGCTGCAGAATTATCACAATACAACGTGATAGGATCTTTACTTCTAGGAACCACATCAAGCTCCTGGAAAAAGTTATGAATCTAGAAGGCTTCCTTGGTTGTATCAGAAGCCGCTATATATTCGGACTCTGCTATAGAATTGGCAACAACTGTCTGGTTTGAACTCTTCTAGCTCACATCTTGTCTATTAAGACAAAAAACATATCCAGATTGTGACTTCAGATTGTTCTGATCTATCTAAAAACCAGCATCAGCATACCCTCTGATGACAAGATCCTCGTCTCCTCCATACAGCAAGAACATATCCTCAGTTCTTCTTAGATACTTAAGGATAGTCTTAACAGCAGTCCAATGTCATTCTCCTGGATCTGCTTGATATCTTCCTACCATGATCATTGCATAGTAAATATCAACCCTGGCACATAACATGGCATAAATGATGGATCCTATAGCCATAGTGTATGGTATATTACTCATTCTATCTTTCTCCTGTTGTGTGTTTGGAAACATTTTCTTAGAAAGATGTAGGCCATGTGACACTAGAACTAATCCCCTCTTAGATTGTTCCATACTAAATCTCTTTAGTATTTGGTTAATGTATGTACCCTGATTTAGTCCAAGTAGCCTCTTGGATCTATCACAAATGATCTTGATCCCTAGAATGTAGGCTGCTTCACCCAATTCCTTCATGGAGAAACACTTGGTCAACCAATCCTTAACTAACTGTAAGACTGGTACATCATTTCCAATAATCAATATTTCATCAACATATACTACTAAGATAATGATCACATTCCCATTAAACCGCTTATAAACACATGGCTCACATCCATTCTTAATGAAACCAAATTCCTTTATGGCTTCATCAAATCGAATTTTCCATTACCTGGATGCTTGCTTTAATCCATAAATGGATTTCTGTAACTTGAAAACCCGTTTAGCTTCACCTGGTACCACAAAACCTTCTGGTTGTGTCATATAGACGTCTTCATGAATGTTCCTGTTAATAAATTTCATTTTGACATCCATCTTCCAAATCTCGTAGTCAAGGTAAGCTGATATGGAAAGTATTATTCTTATGGATTTAAACATGGAAACTGGAGAAATGGTTTCATCATAGTAAATTCCTTGACGTTGTCTGAATCATTTAGCCACTAGACTTGCTTTATAGGTGCTAACTTGACCTTCCATGTCCAGTTTTCTCTTGAAAACCCATTTGCATACAACATGCTTTACATCAATTGGCTCATCGACCAGAACCCAGACTTGGTTCTGATATATATAATCCATCTCAGAATTCATAGCTTCCATCCATCTTGCATCTTATGAGCTTTATACTGCTTCCTTGTAGGATAGAGGTTCATAATTTTCCAACAATAATGATTCACCGTCCTCAGTGACTAGGAAACCAAATCTCTCTGGTTTCCTTACCTCTCTTGAGCTCCTACGCAGTACTTGTGTTTCTGGAACCTCTTCCACAGGGACCTGTGGAACTTGTTCCTGTACCAAATCTTGTGTATCTTGAGCATCAACTTTGTCGAAGTCAATCTTGATCCCACTATCCTTTTGGAGGATGTGCTCACTCTCAAGAAAGAAAAATTGTCTGGAGACAGTCACTTTATTGTTTGAAGGGTTATATAGGTAATCTCCTTTCATTTCCTTGGGATATCTTATAATGATACACCTCGTTCCCCGGGGTGCTAGTTTGTTGCCTCAGAAGGCCTTAACAAACTCTTCACATCCCTATACACGTGTGTGCGAAAATATGGTTTTCTTTCCATTCCATAACTCGAATGGAATTCCATTTGCCACCTTAATTGGTAATTGGTTTAATGTGTATGATGTAGTTTTTAATGCATATCCCCAAAAGGATAATGTAAGATCTGCATGACTCATCATTGACCTCACCAAGTCCAACAAGGTGTGGTTCCTCCTTTCACTAACACCATTCCACTGTGGTGTATAAGGAGGAGTGAGCTGAGCTAGAATCCCAGACTCCAGTAGAAGATCGATGAACTCTTGGTTCAGATATTCTCCACCTCGATCCGATCGAAGTTTCTTTATCTTCTTACCAACCTCATTCTCTAATTCATTCTTGAATTCCTTAAATTTATCTAAGGCTTCTGACTTATACCTCATTAAGTATACATATCCATATCTACTCAAATCATTAGTAAAAGTAATGAAGTAAGAATATCCACCTCTACCTTCGAATAGAAGTGGTCTACACACATCCGTGTGCACCAATCCTAGAATCTTTGTGGCCCTTAACCTTGTCCACTGAAGGGAGGCTTGGTCATTTTCCCTTGTAAACAAGCATAAATCTATCAAGTGGTTTTAGCTCAGTAGAGTCCAAATAACCATCTTGGCAGAGCTTTGTCAAGCGCTTCTCATTTACGTGACTGAGACGGTGATGCCACAAATGGGTGATGTATGAGTCATGTGATTTTGTTTCATTATTGATTTCCAACACTTGGTTTTCGTAATTTATTACATACAAACCATTATTTAAATGTACCATACCATAACATAAGTTGTTCTAATAAAAGTTACAAACCATATTTCCAAACTTGAAAATAAATCCATCCATATCCTAACAAGATACATAAATTATGTTCTTAGTAACACTAGGCACATAATAACAGTTATGTAAAACCAAAATAATCTCAGTTGGCAATGAGAGAGGTGGTAATCGCCAATAGCCAACGCAGCCATCCTTACGTCATTGGTTGCTCGAAGATCCACCTCTCCTCTGGAAATCTTTCTAAATCTACTTGGTTCATGTACTTGAATACAGATTTGAGCCCCACAAGCTGTATCTAAAACCCAATGTGTAGAAATGGAAATATTACACTTGATAACGAATGCACCTTTAGCGTCCCCACGCTTCTGGGTGTAGTTCCTCTTCTAGTGTCCTTGCTTTACACATGCAAAACATACTACCTCTCATTTCTTTCCCTGCCTCTGGATCTTCCCCTTCTTGGAGGGACGATGCTCAGGGGATTCAGAGTGTTTATAAGTCTTTGGCCCCTTTTCCGTGTCCTTCCTTTTCTTATTCACCATAAGGACTGTGGGTTTGTCACGCTCCATGTCCTTATCTACCTGGAGAATTAAGGTTAGAAGTTCTGATAGACTCTTCTCAAGGTTTCTTATGTTATAATTGACAATGAAGCTAGAGAAGGTCTTGGGCAGTGATGATAGGATGATATATGTACGCAACTCATCCAAGAATTTAATCCCTAAGATGTCCAGAAGTTCAATGTAGCCAATAAGGTTGATTACATGAGGCCCAGGTGGCGCAGACTCTCCAAGCTTAATTGTAAACAAATCATTGGAGATCTCATATCTCTCTTGTCTTTCCTTCTCTTGGTAGAGATCCTTAAGGTGATACATCATGCTATACGCGTCCATGTTTTCATGTTGCTTCAAGAGCTCATTAGACATGGCCGATAGCATGAAACACTGGACATTTATGGCATCATCCATATGTTTCGCATAGAGAGATATTTCCTCATCACTGGCCTCTTTCCAAGGCGCAACTGGAACAGGCTCTTCCAACACATACAATTTCCTTTCGTGGCGAAGGATGACACCTAAACGCCTCTACCACTCTTAGAAATTGGTGCCGGTGAGAAGGTTTTTATTCTCGAGTATGGTTCACAATGATATGTTCGAAGTCATTTTTCTTGTCGTTTCTACAAATTAAGATGAGAAAAGGCTTAGTATTTTTTTACAAAACTGATACAAATAAATAAATTAATACTTATTATTCCCCTTCTATTTTATCGAAATCCAATATCCCTCACCATTGACTTCGAAATATTATGTTGCCTAAATATTCTAGTGTCAAATATCTATATTGACCTTTTCATTACCCCAACTAGGGTTGGTCAAGAAACTTGAAGGGTTTTAGGTAGACATTCCAAATGCCAACTACATTAACTCACAGCTCCTAGATCTGCTGAGTGGACTCCCCAATCATGAAATCCTTTTATTTTGGATTTCCTCAACCTTTGCCTCTTGGTCACACCAAGTCCTACTGTGGTAGTCAACCCTTAATGAGAACCAAGTCAAGTCAACCCAAAACCTTGAATTAGAATTCCCTAATAATTGAAATCACCCCAACTAGGGTTGGTCAAGCACTTTGAAATATGGTTCGATTCTAACCAAGATTATGGAAGGCTATACCAACTTAATATTTCTTTGAGGGATTTTATCCTTATAATTAAATTTCTATTTTATTATATTTGATTAAATTATTGTTAATATTAAGTGGGATATACTTAAGTGATTAACCATGTTTAAGATAATATTTATGCATAATTTGGTCTTATTTTAGTTCCATCTTGCATGCTTGTTTAATTCATTAATTGTGTGATCGTGACAACACACCCACAATAAATAAACCATGCAACTGATAGAAATAAAATAAATGGTATGATCATGAGCTTGTTCTATTGGTTAGTTTATCTAGCGGTTTGATAAACTAACCCAAGACCTAGGGAAGAAACACCTTGAACCTTCTGGGTTCGTGTTTACAGCTTTCCACCTGTCCACCTTTGTATCTCCTTAGATTGGTTTCACCTTGGCTCCTGACTTGATCTTCCTGCACTAGCTTGGGAGCTCCATCCATTACATATGCATTTATCTCACACGCATGTGATGGGTAAAAGGGGTTTTTACATAAAAGAATCATTGGGCACGCAGGCCCTACATATTAATGAGGAGAAGGCTTGCAGGACAACAAATTTAATTTAAATAAATAAATTAGAAGAAACCATTCACATACAAAGGTCTTGTTCTAGCTCATGATCATCCATAAATGCAACGATATTTACGCATAAATAAAACTAGTATTGAATTCTTTAATCGTTCTTGCTTAAGATAAATCACGCTCAAATCAATTAATTATCTTTAATTAATCAATCCTTTTATCTTAAACCCTTTTCTGAATTTTCTTGAGATTCTCATCCATCATAATTTTAAACAAATAAATTCATTTAAAATTATCTTTGTACGTAACTTGTACCTTGGAGGCAACCCGGTGAATTCCCGTTCATTACGTAGATGTTAAATTAAACACATATTTATAAAACACCTATCACGTGTTGTGCCTCAACTTTACACCTTCACTATGGTACACGTCTCAATAATTTGTATAATATAATAATAAATTTTAATAAATATGTGTAATTTGGATGAGTACACGGCGTGTATTTCCGACTACATGGCGTGTACTTTTGTTCACCGTCCATCTAAAGTATACACCCGGGGACATGGCATGTAGATGTACTTCGGAAATCTTTGGAGTACATAGCATGTTCAGTGGGATACATGCCATATAGTATCTGCATTACATGTTTTCCAGCTGGGCAAGCCGTGTACGGGGTACACGGTCCAACCCTAACCCGAAGGGACTATATGTCATGTTCAGTGGACCACACGACGTGTAATCTGGAAACCGTGTGCCACCTATTCCGGATCAACACACTGTGTCATTTATGACTTAGGTATACTCTAATACATGACCTGATTTGGAAGACCGGTCCGATGCATTGAACCTAGACTACATAGTGTGTACTTCCAAATACACGCTGTATATTCTTGTGTTGTATGGCCAGGAACGTTTGGAATATTTGGATGAGATCCTCTATTTTATTTTAATCAAAGTTAAAAAAATCGTTTCTATAAGGTGAACAAGAAATGAGAGAGGAGGAACAAATTTCAAGATTCATATTTAAAGAACGATTAACTTGAATTGAAACAACAAAATTATTAGATGCGTAAATCACCAATGAAAAACTAAATAATTATAATCAACAATATAACCTCCCTATGATACCACTTGTAGGTTATGGGCACAGCGGAAGCGCATTGGTGGGTGTACCCAACTTTAATTTTATCATTAACAATGATCAATCCAAGATCTGTCACGATAATAAAATGTCGGATCTTCGGAATAGAACGAAGAACAAAAAAAAGAGAGGGAGTCCCGGAACCATAAATATAGGATCATCATATGTTGGTTATAATTAATATAATTAATTGACAAGAATTACCTTGATGGAATTCTTTCTTCGTTGATGTCTCCAGTCACGATTCAATGTGATTCGTCGTTGCGTCGCAGGATCCAAGTGTAGACTTCCTCTAGCGGTGATCCTCACATACACCACGTATCTCTGGATGTTGCCTAAGGAATCTCCAGGTGCTATTATGTATAAGACTTTTCTTTCATTGTCTGCCTTAGATCGCCTTGATCCGATGGAGGAGGATCTCTCTCAGTCTTGAGAGCATTCTTGGAGGAAGGAGTTCTTTTGGTCTTGAGAGAATTCTCCAGAATTGTTGTGCACAATGATTCTCTCTTGAAAAGTGTTGGGGTTGTGAGGATATTTATAATTGGGTTTGAGGTTATAGAGTTATGATAATAAATAAGTGCATTACATGTTTTATTTATTTCATTAACTCTTATTGAAAACCCCCATGTTGAATGATTAATTATGTGACATGCGCCCACGCAGATTATAATATATATCATTTAATAAAACGATATTATTTCCTCAAAATCCTGACTAGAAAAACTACACGGCGTGTAATCATTAATACATGGCATGTACTCATTTTCCATGAAAACTACACGGCGTGTAAATTCAATGTACACAGAATGTTTATCTTGTTTTCATTTTTCCTTATTTCCTCCACCACATTTATTATACCTTGAGTAATGGTTATTTATTTCTTAAATAAATGTAACTGCATTACTCGCTAATAAATATATATTATTTCACCCACAATATATTCTCTCGAATAACTAGTATCAAAATAAATGAAATTATTCATCCTTAAATAATTATTAAACTACAGTCGGGAATAATATTTATTTAACTTGTTAAATTGATATTTAACTAAGATACATGGACACACTTAGTGTGTGACCCTCTAGGCCTCTTTCTCAGAGGCATTAGGAGAAGTCTGCCTAAAGTCCAAGGTTAGTGTCTAAAAACACGCTAAGGCACCCATAGAGAAATAATTTAATGCCACAATGATGTGTCACCTCATATGAATGCTTACCGTGTAATATAATCCCTTTTTCACGATATCTCGAATCGAGTGGTTTGCATTCTAGTGCCATCAACCCATGTTCTCGATTATTCTTTCTTTGACTTTCCGGAATTAAACTCGCCCATTCCTTACCATAGACATGGATTTATTTAGGATATATCAATTCCATCAAAGGGCCTGAGATATCTACTTACATTATGGAATAAAAGAGACAAATTCTTTCTCGTATTATCTATTAATGCAGTATTACTCGTGACGCACCCAACGTATCCTACCTCGCTGAGAATAGTGTGTCGTCGCAGTTTTCTTCAATACATCTAAGTGTGTGAGTTGTAATACCCATTAATAATAATCTTAAAGTCCAAGGACCAATACACGCGTCCACAGATAGGAACATCCAATGACATTATGAAATGTGGATTTCCTACTGGCAGGTCTTGTTCTCATAATATTCTCCTGGATATTACCAAGGGCACACACCATGAGAAGGTGCCTCAAAGTTTTATGAGTCCTCACCCCTAATGGAATGTATTATTTGTGTCCCTCAAATAACATCATCCAGCCATAGAACATATATTCAATAATAGTGTTATGGAACTTCTGGGTTCTCATCATAGTAGGGATCCGCTATGACCCTTTAATGAAACAGTTATCCTTGGGACATTATCACATGAATTATCACGTAGAAGAACAATAAAGATGTTATAAGGTGTTTATTTAATCAATAAAGTAAAAATTAGTTGGTTATAGGTCACCAACTCCAATAGTTTCATCATATCTTTCCATTTCAAATTCATTGGTAACATCATTAATATCATCGTCGCCATCAACCCTTAATTGTGGGGTGTCATCATCGATATTCATGTCTCTTTGTGAAAAAGATGGATTTTTAGTAGTCTCTTGAAAAATTTTAATTATTTTCACTTAATTGGAACCACATTCAATTTGAGTAAACTAATTTTTCCAAGATTTTATTTTTATTATGCTCCACCAATCACTCAGGTCTCTCGAAGTAGCACAGTACTTTTCATAATAAATTTTATGTTCCTGTTGAGCCAGTAAAAATGGTTCATTTACTACAAGAAGAATTTTATATTTAATATTGATGATTACATGATTTTTATGAACACGTAATCCTCTCTCAGTATCCAACCACCGATATTTAAACATCATTATGTAATTTTTCCCTAGATAACACAGTTCAATAATTTCATCCAGCATAATGTAAAAGTCAACGTCAGTTTCTCTATGATATGATCCTATCAAGAAAAATCCATTTTTCATTGTTTTTTATTCCCCATATGCACATGTATGAAATTGAAAACTATTCACCATATATGCATTATAAGATTTAACCAATTTGGATGGCAGGTTACTCGATATATATAATCGCTTATTAATTTTATCAGTGTGTTGAGACACCTGAAAATTTGTAAAAAAAATATCAATATAATAAATAATAAACTGAATTGATATGTTAAACCATCAATAATTTATGTTACCAGTTTTTGAAACCATTTAGAAAATTTTGTTTGTCAGCGTTCTTCAAGAGCAGCTATTGTAAATTGTGGAAGCTATTTCTTGATATGATTATCATATAACCTACAAATAAAATAAGTGTACTTACTATAACATAAATTATAGAATAAATGATAGAAGCATTCACATTACAAATGATTTCATTTCTTCACAGTTGACCAGAACATGTGTATGAGATCTGTGATGTTTATCATCTGAAATCCATCGTTCATGAACTCCAGCGAAGCCAATATCTAGCTGATTAAAAACTAAAAATTGATTTTCCATTTCATCATCAACATTCACCTCATTTCCTCCCATGTGGTTGTGTTTTGAGGGATATTTATATTCAAAATAATGAGAGCAAAAAAAAGCAATTTCTTCTTGTAAATAAGCTTCAGCAATTGAGCCTTCAACTGATGCTTTGTTACGTACTTTTTTCTTCAATTTCTGCATGCATCTCTCAAATGGTTACATCCATCAAAACTGTACCGAACCTCCACATTTAGATTCATGTGACAAATTTAATATCAGATTTTTCATTGAGTCAAAGAAATATGGAAGGAATATTTTTTCTAGTTTACATATAATTACAACAACATTCTTCTTCCAGTTTTCTAAGTGCATCATAGTATGCTTTCGCCGCAAAAATGTTACGAAAACAAAATATGATATGTCTGTTATCGAATCCAAAATAATATAATTAAACAAACCTTTGAATCCAATCAGCATAATTATTTCCATTATAACATGATAATCATGACTTTTTAATCCGGTAATATGACCATTCTTAACAAATCTACCCAAATTGGAATCATAGTCATATAAAAGTCTCAAATATTCAATTCATTGACAAAATAATAATAAACTCTCTTTGGAAGGTGTATAATCTACTTTTAGCTTCATTAACCTTTGTGATCTGACATTTTGAAACAGTTTAAGTTCCAGTCACCTAAAAATTTGGGCAAGATCTAATTGTGCCTTTACATTATCTTTGGTCTTACCTAGTGTATCCAAAACTGTATGAAATAAATTATCAAAATATTTCTTCTCAATATGCATGAAATACAACATGTGGTGGACCAACAAAACATACCAATATAGAAAATCCCAAAAAATGCTATGTTTTATCCAATTGTGTTCTTTCCCAAAGCCACGAATTTTCTGTTGGTTTATTGTTGGTCAAAATGTAATGGGTGGTAATGAAAATACAACTTATTTTAACTCTGTACCTAAGATCATTTTTGTAAGTTTATCCCTTTCAACTGTGCCTTTTTTTAAATGATATTTGTTCCTCCAAAAAGGATGATAGGTTGGAAGAAATCTACGATGACAGTCAAAATAGAAAGTTTTCTTTCCATTGATGAGCATAAATGATTTGTTTTCCTTCATAAAGTAAGGACATGATTTCTAACCATGTGTACTCCATCCAGATAACATTCCATATGTCGAGAAGTCACTAATTTTCCACATCAATGCAACTTTTAATATGAAATTTTATTTCACAGCAACATTATATGTACTAACACCATTAATCCACAATGATTTTAACTCATCAATCAATGGTTTCAAATAAACATCAATATTCTTTTTTAGATGTCCTACGATTAATAAGGTAAAAAAGATATAGGGATCATTCAACAACATCAATGGAGGTAAATTGTATGGAGTTATAAAGACAGACCAACAAGAATACTGACTACCATAATAACCAAACAGACAGAAACAGTCAGTAGAAAGACCTAATCACACGTTCTAGGCTTCTAAAGTAAAAGACGGATGTAGTCGGACAAAATGTTTCTATAAATCACCATCAGATGGATGATTCAAGCTTTTACCAGTTGAAATATTGGTTTTGTGCCAAGACATCATGGATGTTGTGTTCTGGGACATAAATAAATGTTGTAACCTGGGTGTAAGTGGGAAATATCTCAACAATTTTATAGGAATCGATCTAGACTTCCCTAGTTGAGCTTCTTAATACCTAGATTTTCCACATGTGGAACAACTATTCAATGGATTATTTTCACCAAAATAATAGATGCAATCATTTGAACATGCATGAATCGTCTGATAACTAAGGCCCAGATTACGAACCAGCCTCTTTCTCTCATAGTAGTTTGTAGGAAATACATTTCCTTCAGGTAACAGTGTTTTAACCCAAGAAAATATCTGATCAAAATAGTTGTTTGACATTTCATTATCTGATTTAATAGCCATAAATTTTTCAACCACTTTTAATTTTCTTATCTTTCAACCAGGATATAATGCATCCTCAGAAGACCTCAACAACTCATAAAATTCAGATGGTGCTAACTCAGGAGTTAAATCAATATCATCCTGAGTTTCAGTTTTTTGAACATAAGGACCTGCAACATCATGTACTAAATTTTGAAACTGTGATGGATCCAGAATCAAATTAGTAATATCTTCTCTAGAACTATGTTCACCGTGTTGATATCAAAAAACATAATCTGATTGAAAACCAAAACGCAAGAGATGTCCCCCAACCATGTAAAATGTTTCAAACATTCTTAGAGCACATTTTTTACAAGGACACTTAATTATTCCTTATGAAACAAATTCTAGTTTTAATGATATAAATTATAAGAAATATTCAACACCCTCAATATATATAGTATTTAAACCAAAACCATTTGTATTTATGCGCTGATTTATCCAAGCGCGATCATCTAATAATAACTGTTTTTGACTTCCTTGTTCCATATTTTTCTAAAAAAATATAAAATCACTACTATTTTTGAATAATTTGAAATTATAAAAACACTATCCAAAAAAAGAAGATAAATAATTACAACTACTTCTTAATAATTACCATTAATTACATGTGACACAATTTCCAGTAGATTGACAGCTACTCTTTTTTTTAACGGCTCGTTTACTTTCAACTTTCTCACACTAAAATCACAATGAAGAATCTGTTCGGAGGTATGCATATCCATTCTCATGCATACTATAATGTATAAGAATACCTCCAAGAAGATTCTTTATTGTGATTTCAGTGTGAGAAAGATGCAATTAAATGAGTCTTTGGACAAAAGATCCCCCTTCTCATTGATGAATCATCTTCTTAGAATTGTTGCCGCCTAAAAACATTATGAAAAACGTGGTCATATGAATGCATATCCAAAACCGTGCATAAGAGATTGAATATTTATATGTAGAATCATATTTTACATAATGTTTTGAGTCGGTGAGAGTTGAAAGGAGAAGATTCATCGCGCAAAAGGAGTTCCACCAATCCACTGAAAATTGTGCCAAGTTATTATAATTTATTACAATTTATTGCAATTTATTTTATTCCTAATTATTCATAATTATTTCTAATTATTCCTAATTATTCCTAATAATTTATAATTATTCCTATTTATTTCTATTTATTCCTATTTATTCCTATTTATTTTTAGTTATTCCTAATTATTCCTAATTATTTCTAATTATTCCTATTTATTTTGATTTATTACTAATTATTACTAATTATTACTAACTATTACTAACTATTACTAATTATTACTAATTATTATGAATTATTACTAATTATTACTAATTATTACTAATTATTACTAATTATTACTAATTATTACTAATTATTACTATTTATTACTATTTATTACTAATTCTTACACATTGTTACTAATTGTTACTAATTATTACTATTTATTACTATTTATTACTATTTATTACTATTTATTACTATTTATTACTATTTATTGCTAATTATTACTATATATTACTAATTATTACTAATTATTACTAATTATTACTATTTATTACTAATTATTTCTATTTATTACTAATTATTACTAATTATTACTAACAATTGCTAATTATTACTAATTATTACTAATTATTACTAATTCTTATTAAGTATTACTAATTATTACTAATTATTAGTATTTATTACTATTTATTACTATTTATTACTATTTATTACTATTTATTAATATTTATTGCTATTTATTACTATTTATTACTAATTATTACTATTTATTACTAATTATTTCAATTTATTACTATTTATTACTATTATTTATTACAATTTATTACTAATTATTACTATTTATTACTAATTATTACTATTTATTACTATTTATTACAATTTATTACTAATTATTACTAATTATTACTAATTATTGCTATTTATTACTAATTATTAGTATTTATTACTAGTAGTAAATATTTATTACTAATTTTAAATATTTATTACTATTTTTTCCTAATTATTACTATTTTTTCCTAATTATTACTATTTTTCCTAATTATTACTATTTTTCCTAATTATTACTATTTACCGCTAATTATTACTATTTACCGCTAATTATTACTAATTACCCCTAATTTTTACTAATTAGCGTTAATTATTATTAATTACTGCAAAGTACAGCTACTAAATACTAATTACCGCAAATTATTTATATACATTACTAATTATTGTTAATAATTATTAATTACTACTAATTACTAAGAATTAGTACTAATAATTTCAATTTATTATTACAAATAAATACTGATGAGAAAATAATTTAAATCTAATTTAATTACAACTAATCAACAATAATTAAAATTTATATAAAAAATGAAATAAATACTAAATTAAATAAAACGTAAATTCCTTTAAACTTGATCTCTTATAGGTGTAGACGGCTTCACAACTTCTTCATAAAAAAACTAACTATGAAAAATTTTCACTCTAAAATTAGTGTTTTGAGAGAGAGAGAAAGTATGAATTGAGGGGAAGGAAGGAAAAACAGATGGGGGTATATATAGGTTATATTAGTTGCGACGGTACTATTTGCGATGGGATACCCGTCGCAAATACCTTTGGCTGCATTAATTACTGTCAGCGGTTAAATGGGTATTTGTGATGGGTCCCAACACAAATAGTGACATGTCGACACACTTTTTGTGACGGGACAACATCCCATCGCAAATAGTATTTACCGCCACCGAGTATTTGCGATGGGACCCGTCATAAATAGTATTTACCGCCTCCCGGTATTTGTGATGGGAGGTGCCTCCCCGTCGCAAATATCCTTCCCGTAGTTTGGCGCGCAAACCACGCCAAACCGTGCGTAACTTTTTGCGATGGGTGGATGCTCTTATCGCAAATAACCTCTTTAACAGGCTATTTGCGGCATGATTTATTCCTATCGCAAATAACTCATCGCAAAAAGTCATTTTTCCCGTAGTGCTTGTGCTTTGGCTTAGAAGACGCGTCATAAATCATTCCATCTCAATATACCAGTTTTGAACCTAAGCGCAGCCATTACATCATGGCTCACTCACAACATAGCAACAAAAAAGCAAACCTCACCTGCAGGCATAGAAAAACCTTTCCCGCAGGCATAACACAATCTCTCCCATAGGCATAGCAAAACCTCACCCACAGGCATAGTACAATCTCGCCCGCAGGCATATCACAATCTCACCCGCAGGCATAGTACAATCTCACTTATAGGCATATCACATAACAAGACCACATGTAAATTAAACTATTACATGGAAAATATTGAACAATTCACATGGGAATCAATCATATCACAATACTATCAGTAATATAAACAATTACAAGGCTTATAAAAACATATGCTCACATGGGCAATTTACGTAACAAATGCAATGTGTGAATTAAACTATCACAAGTCATAAACAATCATTATCTCACGTTGGCATCACATTCAATTGACCAATTCCATTTTTAACAACCCATAACAGGGAATACAAGGCTTGCCTCATAGGCAACCTAGGCCAAACGGCTAAACATTGGTCATTCAAGGGATACACACCCATGGTGTGGCCCTTAATCAAATTAAGCAACCTCAAACATGATTTATATCATTAAAAAAAATTACCTAATCAATGTTAGGCAATAACATGGGTCAGTTCTCAACAATTTGACGCCCTAAAAATGGGCACACAGCACTCCGGAACATATAAACCACATGACAATTTACGAAAGGTACAAGACCACCTACCTCTTAGTCGTACGACTCTCCTCATCCAACGTGAGGCTCTATTTTGATCTAGAATGGAGTAGATCTACAAAACGAGCATAAATTCTTAGGCTTTGATAACTACGTCAAGAGAAGAAATCATCAGAAAAGGCTCAAGAGCAATCACTAACTCACCAATGGGATTCTAATGCATCTGATGGTATTCAAATCGGAGTTGGGATGGAGAAACGGGAGCTAAAACATCTCTCTGGTGCTGCTGCTCGAAAAAATCCCACAGGTGAGGTTTTGTATGTTTTTACAGAAAATGAGGCTACTACCCATTTTATTAAAAAACCCACTCAGAAATTATGTGACGTGTACCTCAAGTACGTGATGTGTAGGTACACGACGTGTACCTGGACTACATCTATTTTTCTGTATTTTTCTCCCCTTCTTTCCCAATAATAACCCAACCGGCCCATGGCCTGGCTTAGGGTTTAAGACAAAAAGGAAGGTAAAAAAATTTAAGCCAAAATAAAATATTTGTACCTCAAGAAAGAGCTTGGATCTTACAAACTTCCCCCTTTAAGGCAATTTATCCTCAAATTTCCTTTACAAGGGTGTTGAAGAAACATCAGATAATAACTCTGTCCACTGAACACGTACGTCATCGTCCCACTCCCAAATCTCATCTTATACTCGGCTGCACTGCCATAGCACCCAAACGAGGGGAATAGACCGGCTTTAGAGAACCATTGTTCTCCTGTCAATGATATGAATCAGATGCTCCTCAAAGGATGCGTCAACCTAAAGCTCGACCTCTGTATGCTAAAAAATGTGATACGAGTCTGAATGATAGTGGCATAGATGAGATATGTGGAAGACGTTGTGCATGGCCCGCTAACTCTTAGATAACTACAAATGATAGGAAACCAACTTGACTCTCTCCAGAATCTCAAATGGACTGACATATCATAGTGAAAGTTTTCCCTGTCTCTCGATCCACCTGTGTCCCAAACTCGGTGAAACGCACAAGAAAACCCAATCCCTGACATCAAACTCTAGAGGTCGTCTGCAGCAATAGGCATAAGATTTCTGATGAGACTATATAGTAACCATCTACTTCCGAATCAAATGCATATGTTTAGTGGTCTCCTAGACAAGATGAGGTCCCATCATAGCTCTCTCTCCTACCTCCAGTCAACATAGGGGTGATCGGAATGGTCTACTGTATAAAGCCTCACATAACACCATCTGAAAAGTAGTGTAAAAGCTATTGTTATAGGAAAACTCAACCAGAGGTATGTGTCTCTCCAATGAACCCCAAAAAACCAGAACGCATGCCCAAAGTATGTCCTCCAACACCTGAAATATGTGCTCTAACTGGACATCTATCTAGGGTTGGTAAGATGTGCTCAGAAGCACCTATGTACCCAGAACCCTCTGTAGTCCTTTCCAAAAATTAGAAGTAAATTGGGCGTCCCTATTTGAAATGATAGAATGTGAGACCCCATGCAGTCGTATAATCTCATGGATGTACAACCTACCAAGCTTATCAACACTGAAGTTTTCCGTGATCGGAAGGAAAATTGAAACCTTCGTGGGCTTGTAAACAATTACACATATGGCATCATTACCATGACACCTCCAACATTGGAAGAACTCCACAAAGCATGCCCCTGAGCATTCTTGAAACACTCCTGGCATGATTTCCTTTAACTAGGAAAACCCAAACAAACATGAGGTCATAAATACAGCCTCATTACAAGGAACGGTCGAACCTCAATCAACCTCATCAAAACTGGTCACGTGAACTTCCCTTGAAGGACATTGCGGACTTTCTCACCACACCCACCTTAAACTGGTAGAGTTTTCAAACCGGTTCACTGGAACCAACTCAAGGAACAAAACGGATAACAATTCAAACCATCATTGGATGACTTATCTCAGAAATGGCCGTCTTAGAAGGTTGGTGCATTGTAATAGAAACCCAACGCCTTCTCCTAAGGCACCACACACCCACAACGATCCCATTCACCGAATCCCATACCTATCCCTTGATGACTCTCCTTTATCAAACCAACCCCATTTTCAAATAATCACATCTGAGCCTAACTATAAGTTCTAGATAACCTCATATTTATCAACTCAAAGTCTAGGGATCTGACAAAGGTGTTCCATACTCCCCTTTATAATTGGAATGTTGGTACAAGGCCAAAAGTCCACATAAGAACACTGACTGAACCCAAAGAGGCATCTGCATGGAGATCACATCAAATAAATTAGCACACATCCATGAGTCCATACAAGGAATTTCTACAAGGGAACAGAAGTATCACTCAGGATTAACCAACCTTCATTTAAACCACGCATCGAGTGCACAACACAGTAAGAGATCATGAACTATCCCAACAACTTTTAACTGTAGCATGGCATATAACTGATACTTTCTTAGTGCATCCAGGACGATGTCAAGACAATGGATATGCTCATCTCTTAAGGAATATCACACTAAGAGGATGTCAAAGACTACAAGAAAGAGTAGATGAATCACTGATGTTTGACATCCTAAAAAGAAACTCGGCTTCACTTGCCAACACATCATCATTTAACCGACCACAATGCCCTTATCCCAAGTCATTTCTATGATAGCTCACGCTTAACCAGTGAGGTCCATTTGTGATCATAAATGCCTCACAATATCCTCACACACAGCCAATTGTAACAATATTTTGTAGTCTAGAAAGAATCAACATGAAACACAACTCTCAAGGATTAAAGTCATTCAAGTAGAATCAAACATTTCTAAATGCTCCTTGATTGTGATCCTTCAACTAGAAAGGACACATTTAAACCGAACTAAAGTGATTCTCCCCACCTATAATTGTTTTATACTTTGATAATAAAGACCATCCACTCTCAATAACTAGTTCATAACCATATTGAACACATGAGTGTCGTTCCACGAACCACAATCACCATGTCACATTACATGTCATGAAAGAAGAAATTAAACTGATCGGAATTTCAAAACACTTATATCCCAAAAAATCCTCCAGAATAGTGGGATGAACTTGGTTCCATAACTTCTAGGTCACACTACACCAGAGATAACCTAAAAACATACTCAACAACTCAAAGCTCAATGATTTAACCGAGCTCAATAGTTTTTTCTAACATTTAACACTTGATGGGTACCATGTATGTCAATATATACTACCCCAAGTTTACAAAATCAAATGGCACATTATGATACTATTCATTGGTTTTCTACCCTATGAATCCTAGTACCAGATGTATTACATAGGAATTGGCTCAAAATCACATCATATACACAACCATTCAAACAGATGATTATGTACTAAGTCTCCCATCGCCTAAGGAATGAGAGGTTCACATGACCTCCTAAGAAACTAACCATGCCTGAGGAATTTATAACCTGATGAACAGAGCATTCCTCAATGCTCATTCCCATATCAAGGTTCATGATATAAAGATCACCCACCCAAAAAAGGGTGTACTCTTTGAAAACCAAACGTCCTACCAAGGACAACGACAACAAAGTAGAACCTGTAAGAGTTGGTGTCCTAGAACCAACTGGTTGTACTTTGATTACATAAATATTTAATGTATTTATATATTGAACATCTTATTACATATTTTTAATTGTTCTAAATGACTATGATATAATAATGTTCTAGATTTTTTGTTGTATTGATAAGGTCATAGAACTTCCCCACTATGATGAGAACCTTAAAATGATATAACAATATTCTTAAATATAGTTGTATGGTTGGATGACTTACTATGAAGGGACACATAGCATGAAGACCATCATGTGCGAGTACTCATAAGAAGATGAGACTTCCTCTCATGAATTTCTCACTTGGTAATCTTTAAGATAGAAGATTATGAGAACGGACTCGCCAGTAGGAATTCCACATGTTTTGGTGTCATTAGATATTTCTATCTACGAGTGTGTGTAATGATCCTTAGACTTTAATATTATCATTAATATGTTTCAAGGCTCACGTACTTTGATTTACTGATGAAAACTGTCATGTACACAATTGGCAGGAAGTAGGGTACATTGGGTGCTTCAAGAGTGACATGATACTAATGGATAAGTTGAGAAAGGATTTGTCCCTTCCATTTATAGAAGTTGATATCTCTTCCCTTTGATTGAAATAGAACCTTCATGTGAAATTCCATGGCCATGGTCTAATGATGAGTTTATTTTAGGTAGTCAAAGAACGACGTATCAAGTATAAAGGTTGATAAAACTATCATGAAACTTTCTTGATGAGATATTGAGTCAAAGGGATTATAATACACAGTAAGCGTTCGTATGTGGATGTCGTTGTTGCGACTTTATGTTCTTTTTCTTGGGTGCCTTGACCCATTTCTAGATATTACTCTTGGACTTTAGTTAAGCCTACCTAATGCCAATGATAAAAAATCCTATAGGGTCACACACTAAGTGTTTTTGGTGGTCTCGGTTACATTCTATTTTAATTTAATTAATGAAATAAATATTATTCTCAAGACTGTGGAATAATTTTATTCAAGTTAAGATGATCACATAAATTAAATAAAATATATTTATTTATTTTATTGAACATTTAATAAATATTTATTTACTAGTTTGTAATTAAAATATTTATTTAAGAGAATAAATTATTTATTTATTTATTCAGGTGTTCAATAAATGGAAGTGGAGTTCAATCAGACCAAGGCTGGTCTGGTAGTAAAATAATTATTTTCAAGATGGTAAATAATTATTAGTTGGCACAAGTTAAAATAATATTGACACTGCTATTATTTTATGATGCGGAATTTTATTCATAATTACGTTTTGCACAAGTTGGCCCACCATAAATAATGACGTGGTATTATTATTATGATCATGGGTTTTCTCCAAGTTCATGAATGTATTTAATTGTTGTTATGAAATTAAATATTGTAACTGAAGTTCCATGCATATAAATAAACAAGTACGTCTATTTTTTCATGGCGAACACACCACACATTTGGTGAATTGAGAACTGTTGAGCTAAACAATTTCTCTCTTAAATCCTCTTCCTTCCCCTCTCAAGAATGAGATACGTTCTTTAAGGCCGAAGAACAAGAGATCAAGAATAACCGACACAAGACACTCACTTCTCCGCGCTAGCACCCAAAGAATGAGTGGTGTCGATCGGATTCTATCATAGCACGTGTGGATCACCACTAGAGGTATTCTAGTTTGGATCCTCACAAGTACAACGATATAATTTGGAAGGGTCATTCCAAATGATCTACATCATCAATGAAGAGAATACTGAAGATCTAGGTGTTCTTTTATTTATAAAATTAATTAAATTAAGTATAAACATGATGTGCAAGATCCTCTCTAAAGGTTTTAGGCCTCTTCCTTCTTTATCTAAATCTTTGATTCTATTCCGTGGAGACCGGCGTTCATCGTCGTATTGATCCTGTAATAATCATTGATGATGGTAAAAATTAAATTTGGGTGACATCCCAACCATGTTTCCACTGCACCCGAAACCTAAAAGTGGTATTAGAGGGGTTACATCATAGTTTATAATTATTTAAATATTTTGTTGATGATTTATGCATTTAATAATTTAGTTGTTTCAATTCAAGTTAATCGTTCTGAAAATCAGAATCTTGAGATCTATTCCTCCTCTTTCGTTTCTCATTCACCTTATAGAAATGATCTTTTCTTTTAATTTTGATTAAAATAAAATAGAGTATCTCATCTGAAGGTGCCAAATATTCCTAGTCGTACAACACCAGAACACATGGCGTGTATTTGGTAGTACATGTCATGTAGTCAAGATTCAATGCATCGAACTATTTTTCCAAACCAAGTCATGTGTTGGAGTCTTTATAAGTCTTAAATGACTTTGTGTGTTGACCAGGAACAGGTGGCATGTGGTTTCTAGATTACATGTTGTCTGGTCCATTGGACACGGTGTGTAGTCCCTTCAGGTTAGGGTTGGACCATATACCCCATACCTGGCTTTCCCAGCTGTAAACCGTGTAACGTGGATACTACACGGCGTGTGGCCCACTGAACACACCATGCACTCTAAAGATTTCTGAAGTACATATACACACCATGTCCCCAAGCATGTACTTCATATGGATGATGAACGATAGTAAATGCCATGTAGTCAGAACTACACGTCGTTTACTCATCCAAATTACACATATTTATTAAAATTTATTATTATATTATACAAACCCTTGAGACGTGTACCATAGTGCGGGCGTAAAGCTAAGGCACAAAACTTTATAGGTGTTTTATATATGTGTGTTTAATTTAACATCTTTGTAATGTTCATTTCTACTCATTGGGTAGTTATGAATGGGAATTCACTAGGTTGACTCTAAGGTACAAGTTAAGTACAAAGATAATTTTAAATGAATTTATTTTTTCAAAATTATGATTTATTATAATCTCAAAGAAATTCAGAAAGGGTTTAGGATAAAAGGATTGATTAATTAAAGATGATAATTAATTGATTCGATCATGATTTATCTTAAATAAGAACGATTAAATAATTGAATGCTAGTTTTATTTATGCGTAAATATCATTGCATGTATAGATGATCATGAGCTAGACCAATACCTTTGTATGTGGATGGTTTCTTTTAATTTATTTATTTAAATTAAATTTGTTTGCCTACGAGCCTTCTCCTCATTAATATGCAGGGTCTACATGCCCTAGGTTTCTTTTATGTAAAACCCCTTTTTACCCCTCACCTTCATGTGAGTTTAAAAAAAAGCATATTTAATGCATGTAACTCCCAAGCTTGTGGAGGCGGTTCAAGCTAGAGTCGAGATGAAACCAATCCCAGAAGATACAAAGGTGGACAGGTGGAAATATGTAAACACGAACCCAAAAGGTTCAAGATGTTTCTCCCCTAGGTTAGGGTTAGTTTATCAAATTCTAGATAAACTAACCATTAGGAAAGCTCATGATCATGTCCTTTATTTTATTTCTGTCAGTTTCATGGTTTATCATTATGGATGTGTTGTCACAATCACATAATTAATGAATTAAAAAAGCATGCAAGATGGAACAAAAATAAACTAGACTTATGCATAAACATTATCAAGAAATTGTTAATCACTTAAGTAACTTCCACTTAATATTAACAAGCATGTGATAATGATAATAATCAATTCACACATAAGAGATAAAAATCCATCAAATAAAATATTAAGTCAGATGAATCCTTCCATTACTTGATTAAGGGAAAAACTCAATAAAACTATGTTTTTGACCAACCCTTGTTGGGACACTTACTTTTATACAGGAATACCTTATGAAAAGTTTTAGGTTGACTTAACCATATTACATCAAGATAAGTATCCCTTTCTAGACTTGTTGTAATATTGGAGGCAAGAGTTGAGGAAGTCCAAAAGTCATGATTTCAGAATTGGGGAGTCCACTCAACAGATCAAGGAGCTATAAGCCATTAGTTGGAAAATACCTACATACCTAAATACCTTCTAATAGCTTGACCAACCCTTGTTGGGGTTATGTGAAGGGGAATATGGATCCTTGCCAATAGAATGTCATGGAAACTGGACATTCTAATTTCAATGGTGAGGGCCATTGGGACTTGATAAAATAGTGGGAGACTTAATAAAAATTTATTATTTCTCATAAAATATAATCAAGAAAGTACTAATGATATTCTCTTTTAATAGTATAATAAAAATGACAAGCTCATCAACCACACTATCCATGTAATAAATTCTGGATAAAGAAAACATCCTCACTGAAAGTAACTTCCAGGAATGGTTTAGATGACTTTGGGTTATCCTACGCCATGAACGGAAATCTTATGTGTTGGAGTCAACATTACCTGATCTTCTTACCAAAGAGGTGAGTGATGAGTATTTTCTGGTCTATGAGAAATATATGAATGACGCGGTCGATGTTCAATTGTTGATGATATCATCAATTTCTAGTGATCTCGTGAAGTCTCATGAAAACATGGATGCTTATAGAATGCTAGAGCACCTCTGTGGTCTTTACTAGGAGAGATCCAAATAGTAAAGTTTTGAGATCTCTAAGGCACTCTTTCAGAGTAATCTTGGAGAAGGTTCCCCAGTTGGGCCTCATGTAGTCAATATAATTGGCTACATTGAGTGCCTAGAGGTTCTAGGGTTTAAAATCCCTGAAGAAATGGGCACTGATCTCATTCTCACATCACTCCCTCAGAGATTCTCTAACTTTGTTGTCAATTTCAATATGAACAACATTGAGAAGTCTCTATCTGATCTTCTTATCCTCATTCACCAAGTGGACAAAGATATGAAGTGTAAAAAGCCTTATGTCCTTATAGTGAATAATAGGAAAGGGAAGGCAAATAGATTTAAGCCCAAAGCTTCTTCATGGACTTCCAATAAAAGGAAGATCAAAGGGGAGGCAAAGGAACAGGATGATGTTTTTTTTCATGTGGAAAGAAGGGCCACTAGAAGAAAAACTGCACCCAGCCTAAGAAGCAAGGTGAAGCTTCAGGTGCATTTGTTATTGAATGTAATCTATCTGTTTCTACAAATTGGGTATTATATATAGCTTTTTGTGCTCACATATGTATCCAAATATAGGAACCAAGTAGATTTGGGAAGATTGACCGAGGGGAGGTAGATCTACGAGCATCCAACAGAGCCAGACATGTTGTTGTAGCTGTCGGGGACTACTACCTCACGTTTCCAACTGGGATGATCTTAGTGTAAAAGGGTTTTTATTATGTTCCTTATGTAACTAAAAACATTATTTCTGTATCTATATTATATATAGATGGATTTTTTTTCATGTTTGGAAATGAATGTTTCTTCTTTTACAAAGATTGCATTTGTTTTGGTAAGTCACATTTATACAACGGTCTTTACGTGTTGGATTGCACAAACCAATTAATGGCAATCGATAACAAAGATACTTCACAAGACTCATACCACACACAACATTGGCATCACCAGATAGAAATTCTTGACAAAGTTACATCAAGATGGATATTTAGATTCTTTCAACTAAAACCACTTGGAGTATTTTATGCATGTTTACAAGGAAAAATGATCAAATCCCCATTTAGTGGGAAAGGTGAAAGGGATAAATAACTTCTTGAATTGGTTCATACCTATGTGTGTGGACCATTTATAGTTGAATAAAGGGGAGGGTACTCATACTTAATAACTTTTACTGATGATTTTATTAGATATGGATATATCTACTTAATGAGGTATAAGTCAGATTCTTTTGATAAGTTCAAAGAATACAAGAATGAAGTGAGAACCATCTTGGTAAGAAGATTAAGAAACTCTGCTCAGACCGAGGTGGATACTACCTTAATCAATATTTCATTGATTACTTACGAGAGTTTGGGATCCTATCCCAACTCACTCCTCCATACACGCCCCATTGTAATGGTGTGAGTGAAAGGAGGAACCGCACCCTGTTGAACATAGTGAGATCAATGATGAGTCATGTGAGTCTTCCATTATCCTTTTGGGGGTATGTGTTGGACTCCTCATGTATTAATCATGTTTTAATGATCACAAATCTCATTAATGATCAAAAAATCTCATTCAAACTAGTTAACTCCTATAAGTTATATCCAATCATGTGTATTTATGTTTCAAGTTCTCTTGTGCTTTATAATGGTTAAGCTCAATCCATTTCATGCATATTACTGTTTAAGTCTGAATACAGTTATTTGCCTAAGTACAAGACACCGTGAAGTCTGACACATTAAGCAAGACACCGTGAAGTCTGACACAGTAAGCCAGACACCGTAAGCCAGACACGGTGAAGCCTGACACTGTGAACAAGACACCGTGAGCAAGACACAGTAAGTCAGACACTGTAAGCCAGACACCGTGAGCAAGACACCGTAAGCCAGACACCGTGAGAAAGACACCATGACCAAGACACTGTAATCTAGACACCATGAGCAAGACACCGTAAAGAAGACATTGTGACACTCAAACACCATGACACTCAAGCACCGTGACACTCAGACACCGTGACACTCAGACACCATGAAGGAGACACTATTTTCATAACATACTGTAACACCGTTTCTTAAACTATTTTGTAATCTTTCAATTTAATTTCTAAGGGTCATATTTGATGCATTTAATGCATTGACATAATTAACATTTCTTTGTAGACATAGTACGAGGTACGAGGTACGAAACACATGGAACCTTTTGGATAAAACTCATACATTCAAAGATAAAGAGTGAAGTATTCCCAACAATAGACAGAGCGTGATACTGAACGAAAAACAAGTCTGTGAGCACGACCACGAAGAACACTTTGCAAGATTTTCAAAGAAAGCATTTTCACATGCATGCAATCTGACTCTTCTGAAGAACATATGAAGTATATTGGAATCCAGAGACCATCTTCACATTATCAAAACTCATGAAGAACACAAGCTGAATTGCGACACTCTGTTTTTCAAGACAAAAACCAGAAGAGGACTCAGAAGCAATTCTGTTTAATCAGAGGAGTCTAGA
Organism: Viscum album; assembly: GCA_963277665.1. Classification (NCBI taxonomy): domain Eukaryota; kingdom Viridiplantae; phylum Streptophyta; class Magnoliopsida; order Santalales; family Viscaceae; genus Viscum; species Viscum album. The sequence goes on along the minus strand of OY728142.1, from coordinate 2,038,238,694 downwards.
GCTTCACTTCAAATCACTAGAGCATTTTAAACTCATATCTACTCTCTCTTAGTGATTCTTTTACTTAATTTTGAGCAGTATGTGTACTCTGTATATTCCAAACACACATTGAATCATGTGCTAAACTGAAGGATTTCTAAATCATTACACCAATCTATTTATACTTTTTTTTACCCACGAAAACTGTGGAAGAGGTCCCTGTGTGGCCTGGTTATTATTTTTGGTTACCCAAGAAAACTGTGGAAGAGGTCCCGGTGTGACCTGGACAGTCTGTGTACTGTTGTTAACCCTGATCTAGGGTGTGGATCAAAGTTTATTTTTATATAAACTGCTTGGTGGTAGGTGATCACCAAGTGGATTAGATTAGGTCTCGGCTTGAGACTGAACCACTTGTTTCATATCCACTGTGCTATTTAAATTTAGTCTTCTCTGTTTTAATGCTTTGTTGCATAATCCAGAAAACTCTAATTTCACTTTGATTGTAGTCTTGGAAAGAAGTTATAACTGATTTGTCTTAGTAGGATAACTTCAAAAGTAATATTAATAATACATATTCAGATTAATGAGAATTAATCAATCTTCTAAGAATTTGTTTAAACAGTAAAACTCTTATAACAGTATAACCTTGATTAACTGGGTTGTATCTATTTTTGGGGAAAACCGTTTCTTTTAAAATAATATTCTTGTAACAGAAATTTGTATAGTTACCCAATTCACCCCTACCCTCTTGAGTGAACTACTCCGACCAACATTTGGTATCAGAGGTTGTTTTATTAGGACTTTGTGTAATCTTACTCAACTGTGATTGTAGTTGTACTTTAAATATCTTCAAATTTCTGTTAATTCTAAATTTCTAGCTCTTTTAAAGTAATACGTTAGTATGGATAATATATTGGAAGGTGTTGCAACCAACAGACCACCATTATTTAATGGAACCAATTGTGCTCAATGGAAAATTAAAATGAAAATGCATCTAGATATTATGCGCTTTGAAATTTGGTCATCCATTTTAGATGAATACAAACTTCCTGTGACTGATAGAATTACATGGGATGAACCTACAAAACTTTCTTACAATAACAATTGCAAATCCATGAATGCTTTGTACTATTCCCTGGGAGATGAATAATTTAATAGGATTTCTGCTTGTAAAACTTCCCATGAAATTTGGGATACCTTGTCTTTCTCACATGAATGAACATCTAGTGTAAAGGAAATGAGACTTAATACTTATACCATAAAATATGATAATTTTATAATGAAACCTGATGAGCCTATTTCTGACATGTATCTCAGGTTCAATGAGATTTTCAACACAATGATTTCTCTTGGAAGAGAAGTCACTGCTAAAGAACAGATCATGAGAATCCTTAGATGTCTACCTGACAGATGAATGGAAACCTCTGTCTCTATTAGAGAATCGTGCGACATCAGAAAGCTACCTATAAAAGAACTCATTGGTAAACTGATGATGTATGAGGAAGAGCTAAAAGTCAACAAAGAAGAGGTGTATGAACCAAAGAGGAAATCTGTAGCATTCAAGACCACCTTCTCAAAGCACAAAGACAAAGGGAAACTGGAAGCTTCTATAGAAAGCTCCACCACTGAACAATCATCACCTGATAGTGATTAGGAGATGGCTCAACTGGCCAGAAGATTCAAACAATTTTACAAAAAGAAGAAATTTTTCAGAAATCTTAACTTCAAGGGAGAGTATGATCTAAAATGAAGCTGGAAAAATGACTGGAAAAGAAGTGAAAAAACTGATGAAATTGTATGCTATGAATGTAAGAGCAAAATACATATAAAGGATAACTATCCAGAGCTAAAGTATAAGAAGAAATATTAGGACAAGGATAATAATTACAAAAAGGAAATGAATGTAACTTGGAGTGCCTCTAAGGATAGTTCAAGAGACTCAGAGACATCACATGATGAACAGGATAACAAAGCCAATATGTGTTTTATGAAAAACACATATGAGGTAACACTTAACTCTTCTGTACATAATTCATACTATTCTAAAGAGGAAAGTGACACTGAAAATATGACTAATGAAGAAATTTTTGAATAATGTAACATTCTTGAAGAGACATGAAATGAATTAAAAGGTAAATATAAATCATTGAAGAAACAACATTCTCTCACTATAAATGTCAAATCTGAACTTACTACTTAAAAGGAGAAAAATGCTCAACTGCTCAAAGAAAACAATGAATTAAAAATGTCTAATGAGAAATTAAAAAATGACTTAGAAAAATTTACTAATGGGAAAAACACCCTTACACAAATTCTAGGAAAACAAATTTCCCCCTAATATAATACTGACATTGGTTATCAACTTAGTAAAAGAAACCTTGGTAGAACAAATTTTGTTTCAAAGTAGGACATATAATTTTGTTCCCAGTTCTAGACACATCTCAACTAGCTCAAGTCGTGATACATATTCTACTGTTTTAAGTTTTTGTGGACCAAATATAGTATATTTTTCAAATACTTTACATAATGCTTATAGAAAACCTATGAGACAAATATGGGTTCCTAAAGCACTTATTACTAATGTTACTGGACCCAAACAAGTATGGGTACCAAAATCTGTCTTTGCTTGATCATGTTATAGGAAAGATGCTTAAAGAGCTCCTGCAAAAATATATGGTACTTGGATAGTGGATGTTCAAGGCACATGACATGAGACTACTCATGCTTCAAGAATCTGATAAAATTAGATGAAGGAAATGTCACATTTGGTGACAATGCCAAAGGTAAGATCATTGGATTAGGCCAGATTTGGAACTCTAACTCGATTTTAATTTCTAAAGTACTATTTTTTAATGGCTTAAAATATAATCTGCTTAGTATATCATAATTATGTGATGATGGATATCATGTTAAATTTGAAAATAACGCCTATAATATCTTTAATTCTAAAGATGAATTAGTATTTTCTGCATCAAGGAATGAAAGCGTTTATTCTGTTAATTTAGATTCCTTGGCTTCTCAAAATGTTTCATGCTTAAGTGTATTTCATAAAGAATCCTGGCTCTGGCATAGGAGACTAGGACACTGTAATGTTCACTCCATTAGAAAGCTAACTAGAAAAGGAGTAGTCAAAGACTTACCCAAACTTGAGTTTCCACATGACAAAGTGTGTAATCCTTGTCAAAAGGGAAAACAACAAAAAATATCTTTCAAATCAAAGAGAGAAGTTTCTAATTCTCAACCTCTCGAATTGGTTCACATGGATTTGTTTGGACCATCTATAGTTTCTAGTTTAAATGGGAAGCACTATGTTTATGTTCTAGTAGATGATTTTTCTAGATATACTTGGACCTTCTTCACGGCTCACAAAAGTGAATCCTTCTCTTATTTTACTAAGTATTCCAAGTCTGTAGAAAATATTAGTGGCCTTAAAATTAAATCTTTAAGGAGTGATCATGGTCGTGAGTCTTGATTAAACCAATTCTCAAAAAGACCCCATATGAACTCTAGAACAATAGGAAGCCTAAGGTTAATTACTTTAGATTTTTTGGTTACAAAGTCTTTATTCTCAACACTAAGGATAATCTTGACAAATTTTCATCCAAAAGTGATGAATGAATTTTCCTAGGTTGCTCAATATTAAGTAAATATTATAGAGTATTCAATAATAGAACTAAATGTGTGGAAGAATTTGTTCATATAAAGTTTGATGAAATAGATCCACATGATCCTAGAACCATCCTAGAAAATCTGGAGGATGATGTATCAAATCTAGACATCAACTCAAAATCCTCAAATTCCTCTGTGAAAGAATATGTGAAAACTTCCAATTCTGGAAATTCCCTACAATCGAGTCATAATGAATCTGAATCTATTGATGAACCTGAAATCATAATTCCCTCTTTTTCTAGAAATTTTAGAACTCTTAAAACCCATCCCTTAGATGCTGTTGTAGGAGACCTAGAGAAAGGAACTCAAACTATAGCTTCTCTTAGAAATTAGGTTGAACATCAATCCCTCTTGTCATAACATGAACCTAAAAACATTGATGATTCCATCAACGATGAATTTTGGGTGATGGCTATGCGAGAAGAACTTAATCAATTTGAAAGAAACAAAGTTTGGAAACTTGTTGAAAGACCCAAGGACACATTCATCATAGACACCAAATGAGTGTTTAGAAATAAGGTAGATGAAGCTGGAAATATAGTTAGGAACAAGGCTAGATTAGTTGCACAAGGCTATAGTCAAGAAGAAGGAATTGACTATGAGGAGACCTTTGCTCCAGTATCTAGACTTGAAGTCATCAGAATCCTACTTGACTATGCTGCACATCTGAATTTCAAACTATATCAAATGGTTGTTAAGAGTGCATTCTTAAATGGGTATATAGATGAGGATGTCTTTGTTGAAAAACCCCCTGGATTTACAAATCCTCATTTTCCCAATAATATTTTCAAACTATCAAAATCTTTATATGGTTTAAAATAATCTCCAAGAGCTTGGTATGACATATTGAGTACTTTTCTTATTTCCAAAGGTTTTACAAAAGGAATAGCTGATCCTACCCTCTTTATAAAACTAATTTCTAATGATGTTTTAGTTGTTCAAATCTATTTAGATGATATTATTTTTGGATCTTCAAAAAATTCATTATGTATTGATTTTTCTAAAATGATGCAAAACGAATTTGTAATGAGTTTAATGGCAGAACTAAAATTCTTTCTTGGATTTAAAATCTTTCAAAATAATGACGGAATTGTTTTAAATCAAAGTAAATACACTAGAGATCTTCTAAAACGTTTTGGATTGGATAGCACTAAGAGTAGTGACACTCCCATGAGTACCACCTGTAAGTTGGATATTGATGAAGATGGAAAATCTATTGATCAAACCACTTATAGAGGAATGATTGGAATTTTACTCTACTTAACTACTAGTCGTCCAGACATTATGTTTAGTGTGTGTATGTGTGCTCATTTTCAAGAAAATTCTAAAGAATCTCATTTAAATGTTGTAAAGAGAATTTTCAAATACCTCAAGCATACACCCAATCTAGGACTGTTCTATCCTAAAGGACAATCATTTGAACTAGTTAGTTATTCTGATGCTGACTTCGGTGGCCGTAAGTTAGATAGAAAGAGCACCTCTCGAACATGTCACCTTTTAGGCAAGTCACTAGTATCATGGTGTAGTAAGAAACAAAAATTTTTTGCATTATCTACTACAGAAGATGAATACATAGTTGTTGGTAGTTGTTGTGCACAAATTTTGTGGATGAAACACACATTACTAGATTATGGATATCAATTCAGACATGTACCAATAAATTGTGAAAACACAAGTGCTATTAACATCTCAAAAAAATCATGTTTCACATTCTAGGACAAAACATATTGATGTAAGAAATCACTTTTTGAGAGATCATTATCAAAAAGGTGATATCACCTTGGAATTCATTGGTACTGAATATCAACTTTCCAATATATTCACTAAATTATTAAATTTTGAGAGAATAGACTACAAAATACATGATCTTGGCATGATAAATCTCAAATAGATATCTTACTTGTCTTACTAATTCAATATTTTACTATGTTTTACTTTACTGTTTCATGATTACGGTTTCTCAGTTACTATCTCTCATGTTTACGATCTCACCGTTAGCACTTTGTAATCACGGTCTGACATTTACTGTCTCACTGTAACGTGCACTGAAAAGTTCACTTACTGTGTCACTGTGACATTCACTCACTGTCTCACTGTGATTTTCACTCACTGTCTCACCGTGATGACCACTTACTGTCGCACTGTGATGACCGATCACTGTATCATTGTGAAAATTATTTATGATTTTCTTTAAACCCATATCATGGTAATTTTTATTTCACCTCTTTTACTTTCCCGCATTTTTATTTTTGTGACGATTGGCATTCCCAAATGATAAAACAAAAAGTTTCACTCGGTTCTTCACTCGGACTTTCTCTCGTTTCAAACCCTTTCAACCTTGAAACCTCTTCTCTCTCTCTATCTCTCTCTCGAACCTTCAGTGGATTCCAAGAATGAAATGTCTATCATCATCCACACCTGAAAAGCGCCGCTCGAAGAAGAAGAAGATTTCTCCCAAGCTGACACACGAAGGGCCTCTGAATCCGAACCTGGTACATCGAAGTATTTTTCCTGAGAAATAAATTTTCCCCGAATGGCTTCTATCTAGTAAATCTCTAGTCTTGAAAGTGTTAAAAGAACAAGGCTGGTTAGAATGGTTCTCAAGGGAGAACAGACCGATCTATCCCAGGCTAGTAACTCGGTTCTACCAGTACACACAGTTCTCTTTTGACTCTGGTGAAAGTTATGTTGTGAAGAGATGGATTAATGGCCAAAGATGCTCCTTCTCGTCGAGGTTATGGGCTGCATGCCTTAGGATACCTCATGAAGGAATATGTGATGATTATCATAGAGAACCTCCACCTACAACTGATTTATTTGATCTTGAAGATGCTCTGAAAACCCTAACTGGAAATGGAACCAAGAGAAGGTCCATCGCTGCTGAACTTGATGGAGAAACAAGGCTGCTCTTTAAGTTTGTTCAAAATCTGGTTAGTCCAAGAAAAGACTATTTTTCTATGTTAAAGTATCAAGATGTGTTTTTTATTCATCTTATGAAGAATGGACACAAGATCAACCTGTGCAAGTAAATCATTCACCATATGTGTGAGTTGATCAAGGTTACATCCAAGTCCACCTCTCTATTCTACTCTCGGCTGATATCATCCATGCTTGTTGCAAAAGGCATAGTTGGACCTAATGAAGAAGTGCTTATGGACTGCGAAAACTGTCTCTCTAAATCCACTATTTGGAGAATGAAGATAAACTGGAATCCTTGGAAAAGGAATGGGTGGAAGACAATGATAAGGTTTATGAGAAGTTTAATCCTATGGGTTATCCATCAAGGCCGAAAGACATTTCTAATCCTGGTTTGGAACCAGATGAACTTGTTGAGTATTCAGAAGAAGAGGAAGAAGAATCTGAAGTACCTCATAGGGAAGAAGTTATTTTTGAAGAAGAAAGGACTATTGTTCCTCATGTTGTTATTGAAGAAGAAGTTCCTACCCCTGGTGAAGATGTTAATCTGGAAATCCAACCTGAGGCTGAAAAAGAATTAGTGGTCCCAGAATCTGAGAAGAAAGTCATGGAAAAGCCTATAGTATAAGAACTCCCTGTAATTCAAGAAGAAAATATAGAAGAACTCCCTGTTATGGAAGAAGAAAATCTCGAAGAACTCCATGTTATGCAAGGATAAAATATGGAAGAACTCCCTAAAGAACAACATGTTCCTGAAATAATACCCCCTGCTGAAGAGAGGATGGAGATAGAATTTTAGTTGGCTAGACAAGAAATGATTGAGGAACTTAGATATGAAACTGTGGATTTAGACCAAGCTCCTGAGCCTCTCAATCTTGAAAAGGAAGCACCTGTTGAGGGGGAGGAAACCCAAAATATTGAGTCTGATGAAGCCTCGCATCCAACTGATTCGAGTCCTGTGGACACTCAGTACAAATTTTTTAGTTTTTATGATGTGATTGAGTCTCAATAGGTTACTGCAACTGGGCTTAATCTCTCTTCCCTGTTTCAGTTGAAGTCAGTTTTTATCTTTGCCCTTGAGAAAGAACCTGAACCTAAACCTGAACTTGTAACAATTCATACACCTGAACCTTTACCTAAATAGATTCCCTTTGTCAGTAAGGATTATTTGAAGGATTTTGGAGATACTACCTTATCTGGATTTGAGAAGCTTATGAACTCCCAACCTCATGCTGTGACAAATCTGAGTGAGAGAGATGCCTCACTACTTTTGGAGAATATCATTTGGCAGATACAACCTAATATGCTTCATGAGATTCAAGAAGTTAGAGTTGAAAATAAGTTTCTCAGTAATGAAGTCACAACCCTGAGAATCATGGATGAAGACATGCAGAAAGAGTTGCACTTGAGATCAGAGCCTGCTACTGCTCCTCTAGAACCAATTGTTTCTCAAATCTATTGAGATGTTGTGTCTCAGATTCACTCTTATCTGTTATCCTTCGATGAAAAGATTGAGGAAAGGAACAAAAAAATGTTGAAGGACATGAGAGAGCTTGTGGTAAACCTTAATAAACTTACTGATGAGTACACTGGTTGTCTTCAAAAGGTACTGAATCAGCTAAAATCTATGACAACAGCCGTCAAAGATTCCAATGCCTTTGGTCAATCCTCTACACCTTCCTTGGATAGTACTTTGCTCAGATAAATAGTCAAATAAGAGATTCAGAATTCCTTCAGTAGCTTTAATGTGACTTCTTTATCTGAAGTTATTAAGAACAGTGATAGAGTTCTTGACCTTGTGCAAATTCATTCCAAGATTGAAAATGATTCCCAGGAGGAGATTTCTAAGAGAGTGGATTTCTATTTCAAATGAATTTTCTCCAAGACTGATATGACCAACCACTTCAAATACCTTGTAGATAATCTTTGAATTTATCCTGTGACTCAAGCTTTCAAAACCCAAGTCCAGAAGCTAATCGATTTTACCCGATTGTTGGACAAGTTCATGGAAAACAAAGATGACTTTGAAATGGCCATGAAATATGGTGGATAGATTATTGAAGACTTCATCAAACTCCTGAGTCCTTATCTTCATGTCCAGAGTACAGTAATTATTTCTCCAGTGGATGCCCCTCTCAGACCTGGGCTCCCTATATTCACCTCTTCCTTAGCCTCAACTACCATGTCTGTTGGCCAAGCTCTCAGTCAGATCAGGCCTGTCATTCTTGATCAGAAACTGCCTTGATCTTCTATTGTTCCTACCTTGGATACCTCAGTATTTGAAGGTCTCCCTTTACCCTCACTATCTACCACCTCTCTGCCTTCTTCTACATCAACCACTACCCCTATGGATTCCTCTTCTGCTGCTTCTAAAGGAAAAGAGAAGGCCAATTTCTGAAGAAGACCAGTGCTTACTCTTTTTTGATGGGGATGTCATTATTATTTTTTGTATTTATCCTTTATTTTGTACTACCCTATGCTTAATATTAATGTAATGTGAACTATTTACCCTCTCTTTATTTCAACTTTTTGATAATCCCAAAAGGGGGAGAAGTTTCTATATGTTATTTTCTCTATAGTTGCATCTAATTTACACTTTAACTGTGTATGATTTGTGATCATCAAAAAGGGGGAGATTGTTGGGCTAATCATATATTAATCATGTTTTAATGATCAAAAATCTCATTAATGATCAAAAAATCTCATTCAAACTAGTTAACTCTTATAAGTTATATCCAATCATGTGTATTTATGTTTCAAGTTCCCTCATGCTTTATAATGGTTAAGCTCAATCCATTTCATGCATATTACTGTTTAAGTCTGAATACAGTTATTTTCCTAAGTACAAGACACTGTGAAGTCTGACATAGTAAGCAAGACACCATGAAGTCTGACATAGTAAGCCAGACACCGTAAGCTAGACACCGCGAAGCCTGACACCGTGAACAAGACATCGTGATCAAGACATCGTAAGCCAAACACCGTAAGCCAGACACCATGAGCAAGACACCGTAAGTCAGACACCGTGAGCAAGACACCGTGAGAAAGACAACGTAATCCAGACACTATGAGTAAGACACCGTGAGCAAGACACTATAAATAAGACATTGTGACACTCAGACACCATGACACTCAGACATCGTGACACTCAGACACCATGAAGGAGACACCGTTTTCATAACATATTATGACACCGTTTCTTAAACTATTTTGTCATCTTTCAATTTAATTTATAACATTCATATTTGATGCCTTAAATGCACTGACATAATTAATGTTTCTTTGTAGAAATAGTATAAGGTATGAGGTACAAAACACATGGAACCTGTCGGCTAAAAATCATACATTTGAAGATAAAGAGTGAACTATGACCAACAATAGACAGAACGCGATACTGAATGAAAAACAAGCCTATGAGCACAACCACGAAGAACAATTTGAAAGATTTTTAAAGAAATCATTTTCACATGCATGCAATCCGACTCTACTGAAGAACATATGAAGTACATTGGAATCTAGAGACCATCTTCACATTATCAAAACTCGTGAAGAACACAAGCTAAATTGCGACACTCTATTTCTCAAGACAAAAACCAGATAAGGACTCAGAAGCAATTCTGTTTAATCAAAGGATTCCAGAGTTGCACTTCAAATCACTAGAGAATTATAAAATCATATCTACTCTCTCTCAGTGATTCTTTTACTTACTTTTGAGCAGTGTGTGTACTCTATATATTCCACACACACACTAACTCATGTGCTAAACTGAAGGATTTATAAATACTTACACCAATCTCTTTATACTTTTGTTTACCCAAGAAAACTTTGGAAGAGGTCCCTATGTGGCCTGGTTATTATTTTTGGTTACCCACGAAAACTGTGGAAGAGGTCCCTATGTGACCTGGAGAGTCTATGTACTGTTGTTAACCCTGATCCAGAGTGTGGATCAAAGTTTATTTTTATATAAACTGCTTGGTGTCATGTGATCACCAAGTGTAGTGGATTAGGTCTCGGATTAAGACTGAACCACTTGTTTCATATCCGCTGTGCTATTTAAATTTAGTCTTCTCTGTTTTACTGCTTTATTGCATAATCCAGAAAACTCTAATTTCACTTTGATAGTTAGTCTTGGAAAGAAGTTATAACTGATTTTTCTTAGTAGGATAAATTCAAAAGTAATATTAATAATACATATTAAGATTACTAAGAATTAATCAATCATCTAAGAAGTTGTTTAAATAGTCAAACTCTTATAATAGTATAAACTTGATTAAATGGGATATATCTATTTTTGGGGAAAACCATTTATTTTTAAATAATATTCTTGTAACATAAATTTTTATAGTTACTCAATTCACCCCTCCCCTCTTGAGTGAACTACTACAACCAACAATATACATTACAAACAGAGGCACACATACTAAACCAAGTACCAACTAAATCGATAAATGGTATTCCATATGAGTTCTGGAGTGGAAGAAAATCCATGTTATCAAATTTACATGTGTGGGGTAGTGAATCATTTGTTAAGGCCTCTTTAGGTAACAAACTAGCACCCTGAGGCACAAAGTGTACCTTTATAAGATACCCCAAGGAAACAAGGTGTTATTACCTATACAACCCCTCATAAAAAAAAGGTTATAGTGGCAAGACATTCCATTTTCCTTGAGAGGGAGCAAATCTCTAAAAGAGATAGTGGGAGCGAGATGTCACCTATGCATTAAGTGTGATAGGCAGATATCAAGCTGACCTAGGTGACCACCATTGGATGGTAGTCAAGACTATCCTAAAGTATATGAGGTGTACTAAGGATATGTTCTTGGTTTATGTAGGATATGAGGAACTAGTTATCATAGGATATGAAGATTCTAGTTTCCAGACTGATCAAGATAACATGAATTCACAAACGGAATACATATTCACTTTGAATGGAGGTGCAGTGAGCTGGAAGAGCTCAAAGAAGAGTGTGGTCGCATATTCTATAGTAGAGTCTGAGTATATCACAGCTTATGAGGCATTTAAATAAGTAGTTTGGATGCGAAGCTTCATCCAGGAGATGGATGTGATACCAAGTAGTAAAGATCCCATCACATTGTACTGTGATAATACTACAGTGGTGGATCTCACAAAAGAGCCAAAGTAAAATCATCGGACGAAGCACATACTTCGTAAGTATCGTCTCTTGAGGGATTTTTTGTAGAGAGATGAATTTGAAGTGAGCAGTATTTCCACAAAAGACAACGTGGATGACCCCTTGACTAAAGCCTTAACTCAGCAAAAACATGATCACCATGTGAGGTCTACCGGACTAAAAGTTGTAGGCATTTGTCTCTAGTCTAAGTGGGAGTTTTTAAGATTTGGTGTCCTAGAACCAACTGGTTGTACTTCGATTGCATGGATATTTAAAATATTTAAATATTAAACATCTTATTACATATTTTTTATTGTTCTACATGACTATGATGTAATAATGTCTTAGAGTATTTGTTGCATTGATAAGGTCATGGAAGTTCCCCGCTATGTTGAGAAACTTAAAATGATATAACAATATTCTTAAATATAGTTATACATTTGGATGAAATACTATGAAGGGACACATAGCATGTAGATCATCAGGTGTTAGTACTCGTAAGAAGATGATACTTCCTCTCATGAAGTTCTCACATGGTAATCTCCAAGACAAGATATTATGATAAGAGACCCGCCAATAGGAATTCCACATGTTTTGGTGTAATCAAATATTTCTATCTGTGAGTGTCTGTAATGATACTTAGACTTTAAGATTGTTATTAATACGTTTGACGACTCGTGCACTTTAATTTACTGATGAAAACCATCATGCAGACAATTGGTGGGAAGTAGGGTATATTGGGTGCATCACGAGTGACATGATATTAATGGATAAGTCGAGGAAGGGGTTGTCCCTTCCATTTATGGAAGTTGATATCTCGGCCCTTTGATTGAAATAGAACCTTCATGTGAAATTCCATGGCCATGGTGTAATGATGAGTTTATTTCAGGTAGTCAAAGAATGACGTATCAAGTATAAAGGTTGATGACACTATCATGAAACCTTCTTGATGAGATATTGAGACCAAGGGATTATATTATACAGTGAGTTTTCATATGTGGATGTTGTTTTTAAAACTTTATGTTCTTTCTCTTGGTTTCCTTGACCCGTTTCTAGACATTACTCTTGGACTTTAGGAAATCTCACCTAATTCCAACGAGAAAGAATCCTAGAGGGTCACACACTAAGTATTTTTGGTGGTCTCGGTTAAATTCTATTTGAATTTAATTAATGAAATAAATATTATTCTCAAGACCATGGAATAATTTTATTCAAGTTAAGATGATCGCATAAATTAAATAAAATTTATTTATTTATTTTATTGAACATTTAATAAATATTTATTTACTAGTTTGTAAATAAAATATTTATTTAAGAGAATAAATTATTTATTTATTTATTTGGGTTTTCAATAAATGGAAGTGGAGTTCGAGCAGACCAAGGTCGGTCTGCTAGTAAAATAATTATTTGCAAAATAGTAAATAATTATCAGTTGGCACAAGTTAAAATAATATTGACGTTGTAGTTATTTTGTGATGCGGAATTTTATTCATAATTCTATTTTGTGCAGGTTGGCGCACCATAAATAATGACGTGGTATTATTATTATGATCATGGGTTTTCTCTAAGTTCATGAATGTATTTAATTATTGTTATGAAATTAAATATTATAACTGAAGTTCCAGGCATATAAATAGACAAGTACGTCTATTGTGTCATGGTGAACACACTGCACACTTGGTGAATTGAGAATTGTTGAGCTAAGAAATTTCTCTCTCGAATCCTATTCCTGACCCTCTCAAAAACGAGAGACTTTCTTCAAGGCTGAAGAATAAGCGATCAAGAATGACCGACACAAGGCACTCGCTTCGTCGTGCTAGCACCCGGAGAACGAGTGGTGTCGATCAGAGGCCATCGGAGCACGTGTGGATCACCGCTAGAGGGATTCTAGTTTGGATCCTTGAAAGTGCAACGAGATAATCCAGAAGGGTCATTTCGAATTATCAACATCATCAACGAAGAAAATAATGAAGATCCAGGTATTCTTTTATTTATGAAATTAATTAAATTAATTATAAATATGATGTGAAAGATCCTCTCTAAAGTTTTCATGCCTCTTAATTCTTTATCTAAATATTTGATTCTATTCCGTAGAGATTGGTGTTCAATGTATTGATCTTGGAATGATCATTGATCATGGTAAAAAATTAAAGTTGGGATCCGGCCCAACCACACTTCTGTTGCACCCGGAACCTACAACACCAATGTTAGAAATCTCATATCTCAAAAGTGCAGATATTGAAACATAATAGCTCAACACATTCCTCTAACACTCACCCCTCTTCCTTCCCCATGGGTCAGGTATAGGTGTCAAAAAATAAGAGATACTACCAAAATCCCACTATAAAGGTCAAGTCTGTTCAATTAAACACTGAGAGGCATCCTACTTGGGATACTATAGGTAAACACAAGTGAAGGCATCCTACAACATGGATCCTTAACTAAAAAGGAAAAGGAGGAATCCAACATGGTATTCTCAAATTTTGTACAATAGAGGCATCCACTAAAATGGATCCTCAAATCATCAACAATAGTGGTATCCTTCAACAGGGATCATCGCAAATGGTAATCATGAGAGGGATCCTATAAGGGACTCCCTAGATAAACACAGGTCAAGGGAATCCCTCAAGGGATCCTCAGAAGTATCTGGTCTCACAGCCTCATAGGCCATAAGGAACATCTCAAAAATGGAATGTCCTCAAAAGAAACACATCACGAGAGATACATCATAGCTCATCCCAGATCAAAATTCTCAACTAGGTTGGTTCGAACACCCAACTGATCATTTACGCCATGTTTCACCCTTAGGTGAAAACTAAAAATGATAAATGGAGGGAAAACCCCTCCATTTAGATAAAATTCTCAAAACGCCCACTATGAGTCCTCAGAATTATCCATGGGTTTCACCATTGCATTCTATGTGGAAAACTACTCAAAAAGGAATACTCTTGGGTCAAAAAATGACAAAGGGGGATAAAATAGGAAAATACCCTTAAAGGGTACCAGAAAAGAAGTACATGGCATGTTGAAACCACACATGGTGCGTACCCTCAAACTCTTACATAAGCATGTACTCCATGCGCCTAGGAATGTAAACATCCTAGGTACATGGAATATCATCCCAACACACGGTGTGTACTCAATTTCTCCCTCCTGGACATGTACTTCCACATGGATAGAGTCACACAGGGTCTGCCTAAGTAAAACTACACGGTGTGTATCTAAAGTACATGGTGTGCACTAACCAAAAACCAACAACCCATATTCTCTCTTACACAACTGGACACACAGTCAATTACCACATGGCCTGTACTCCAACTACGCAATGTTTACTTGAGAAAATTTCTCTCTTCCCAAACAGAAGAACACATGGCATGTGTTTATAGCATCACACACTGAGTTGTCTAGGTTTCCAGATAGTAAGCCTCAAAAACTTCCCCAAAACCCCTATTTTTTCAAAATAAATCAACGGTGTTCCAAATTCTAATTCATGGGGGCCAATACTCCTCGAAAATCAAAGCTTTGAATCCACATATATCACATAACAACATAATATATATCCCATGGATGAAACATGATCCACCAAATTCTAATCCAAGAGGGCTCATACTCCTCAGGGACCAAAGTTTAGCATCCATCCAATTCAACCATAACATGTACCAAATACCTATCACAATAGTAGGCATATCTATCATGGTACTTATCACAATAGTATGCATATCTATCATGACATATATCACAACAGCATTCAATCAATAATGCTCTCTAAATGTCATGGAAAGAAAGCATGGCATGTGATTTCTAATAAGTGCCTATATGATTCATGAGATTCCATACCCTCATATAATTGGGTTGCAACAAAATAGAACCATAATGATATCAATAATAACATCACAAAACAAGTGTGTCACCTAATGGTGAAATTGAATCAACTGTAATAGCTCAAAATCAAAAAAAATATAATTTCATTTGAGGCCATTTGGCCTTTCCCTATACGCAGGGTAGCAAATCTTAGGCATAGCTAATTAACAAATTTCATTTACTTCCTATCCCTATATAATGTCACTAAATAGTAAGGAAAACTAGAAAAGAACTCCTATGATACCACTTTGTAATGTCTTGGATCCAGATTCCACTAAATTGGTGCTCCGTACCCAGTTGGTCAGATGGCCTCAAGCGTATTTTCCTAAACACCAGAGGCTGTCGACTAGTAACGAGGGCCTAGGGTGTGATAGTGTGGAAATTATGCCCTCATTGGAAGAGTATAACATAGCAGAACAATAACATACAATAGAAGAATTAGTAAATACCATACAACTAGAAACAAACAATGGAATATTAATAATAAAGATAACTAAAAGTAATAACATACAACAGATGGTGCTTCATGTCACATGTTCTAAGAAAGCATCCAAAATAGGATACACTGAAATCAAGTACAAGATACAATACCAAGGTACATAAACACAAATGGAAACTCAGAAGCATCGCAAGCCTCGGCTTGGTCTCATGCTCTCCTCCTAAACAGCATATCAAGTACCTAGAGAAGTGTGTTTTCCCTTATCGACACCTACAATAGTATAATCTATTTAGGCCCAAAAACATAGGCTAATAAATGTGTGAGAAATAAATCCCAATAGTAAACCACCCAAATATCTGTTCCAATCTGTTAGTGAATATATTAAATAGGTAGTGTACAATAGGGAAAGCAATAAACTAGGAAGTACTCAAAAATAAACAATCCAAAAACATTGGTTTCCATTTTCATTCATTATGTTCATTAATAAATTCAATCACATTGAATTATATAAGACTTGAGATCCGGCTTAAGCCTGAAAATCCTCTATATAAAGTTATCACAAAAGATACCTCATAAGGCTATCTAAAAAAGTAAAGTGAAGACCAAATCCAAGCTTGTGATTTGTCTAAGCAGATGCATCATAAATCATTCCATCTCAATAACCAGTTTAAAACCTGAGCCCGACCATTACATCATGGCTCGCTTTCAATATAGCAAAAAAAAAAGAAAACCTTACCCATAGGCATAGAAAAACCTTTCCCCCAGGCATAGCACAATCTAGCCCACAAGTAGAGAAAAACCTTGCCTGCAGGCATAGTACAATCTCACCTGCATGCATATCACACTCTCACCTATAGACATATCACAATCTCGACTGCATACATATCACAATCTCACCTTCAGGCATAGTAAAATATCACCTGCAGGCATATCACATAATAATCACACATGTGAATTAAATTATTACATGGAAAACATTGATCAATTCACATGGGCATCAATCATATCACAAGACTATCAATAATATAAACAATTACAAGGCTTAAACAAACATATGCTCACATGGTCAATTTTTGTAACAAGCGAAATATGTGAATTAAACTATTAAAAGGCATAACTAATCATTATCTCACATTGGTATCACATTAAATTGAACAATTTCATTTTTTAACAACCCATAATAAGGAATACAAGGCTTGACTCATAAGAAACCTAGACTAAATGGAAAAACATTGGTCATTCAAGGGAAACGCACCCACAGAGTGGCCCTTAATCAAATTAAGCAACCTCAAACATGATTTATATCATTAAAAAAATTACCTGATCAATGTTAGGAAATAACATGGGTCAATTATCAATAAAGTGACACACTAAAAATGGGTGTGTGGCACTTCGGCACATATAAACCACATGACAATTCATGAAAGGAACAAGATCACCTACCTCCTAGTCATACAGTTATCCTCATCCAACATCAGGCTCTAATTCAACCTAGAATAGAGTAGATATAAAAATGAGAATAAACACTCAAAATTTTATAACTACGTCGAGATAATAAATCATGAGTAAAGGATCAAGTGGAATCAAGAAATCAGTAAGGGGGTTCCAACACATTTTAAGGTGTTCAAATCGGAGTTCAGATGGAGAAATAATAGCCAAAACATCCATCTGGTTCTGGTGCTTGAAAAAATACTATGGGTGAGGTTCTGTCTATTTTTACAAAAAATGAGGCGACTATCCATTTAATTAAAAAAACCATTGGGCAAGTACACTATGTGTACCTCAAGTACATGACATATAGGTACATGACATGTACCCCAAGTGCACGATGTGTACCTAGCATGTATCTATTTTTCTACATTTTCTCCCCTTCTTTCCCAATAATAACCAAACCACCCAATGGATCGGCTTAGGGTTTAAGACAAAAAGGAAGGTAAAAAAATTAAGTCAGAATAAAATATTTGTACCTCAAGAAATACCCAATATCTTACATGTTTTTTTCCCAATGTTATTAAGAAAGGTTTTAGAAATGATATATCTAAGAAGGGTTTTAGTTATGAAAAAATTAGTGGGTGAAAATGTATATCATTTATGAACTAGTTGTTTATGTGTCCAAGTTTCCAAAAGAACTATAATTATATGATTATAGCATGGATCATTGTGTTTTCTAATGAATATTCATATATTAAAATGTAATATCTATATATGAAAGGTTTGGGTCTCTATAGTTGGTATCAGAAAAATGTTTAGTTAACCTTTGGAAACTATGATGATAAAACATTAGTGAAAACCTTCGGTATAGGTATAAGTATAAGATAACATCCTAAGGTTTTGATAATAATCATGGATGTATTATGTTAAACATATGGTTTCATAAACTAAAAATAATGTGTCTTGATTTAGAAATCTAATTAATAATGTTTCATGATTATGTGTTTTTTCACTATGATTATCATTTCTCACACTATGATTTTTGGTTTTTTTTCAATGTCTAAAACCCAAAGGAATCATATAAACAATGAATGTGATGGCCAATGCAATAACTATCCTCATGAGAAACCAAATGTCTTAAGAGTTTGGATGCAATATCTTGTGACTATGATCACTCAACTCTCTCAAGATATTGGTGGTAACATTGATCATGTTGAGCTTTTGAATGAACCTATAAGGTAGAAACATGTTATTGAATCTTTTATGAGAAAAAAATCATCATCCTTCTATGGGTCTTTTGATCCACTGGTTTCTGATAAATTGATCAATGAAATGGAAAAGATATTTTCCGCTCTTCATTTCTCAAACCATGAAAAGATTTTCCTAATTATTTATCATTTTGAAGGTGACATAGATCAATGGTGGAATATTATTAAGAATGTGAGGAAAGATAAGGAGATTGACTCCATGAAATGGGATGCTTTTAAGGGAATATTTTTTTAGTAAGTACTTACCTTGTATTCTATGTACAAAAATGGAGAATGGATTCATTGAGATTAATAAGAAGGATGATGAATCTATCATTACCTATGAGGGAAATTTTACAAGACTTCAAGGTATGCTTTAGGTTTAATCATCAGACCTGAAATCAAAATTGATCTATTCTTTAGTAGTTTGAAACCAACTCTTTGAAAGTTATTATCCATAAGGGACTTTGGAATCTATGAAGAAACCATTCAATGTGCATTGAAAGTGGAAATGGAAGTCAGAAACCCTCAAGGTTCTGGTGATAAGAAAAGGAAGATAGAGCTTCATAAAAGTTCCAATGGTTTGTCATGTGGAGGGAAGAAAAAGTTTCAACCTCTTGATAAAAATGTGGAAAGGATCACTCAGGTGAATTCCAAAAAGGAATAAGAAACATTTTCAATTATGGGAAGCTTGTTCATTGAGTAAAAGATTGTCAAAGTGATTTAAATATTCCAGTAAATGAAATTAATAGATAGAGATATTCGTAGAATACACCACTCACACTATAGTGCTATAAATGAAAATATTTTAGGAATTATGAAAATCAGTTCCCTAATATAAGGGATAATGAATATAATCAGCCACAACAACCATAGAAGTCAAAGGACAAAGGGAAAGTTTATGAAATTAATAAAGTTTAAGTGAATCATGATATTTAGGGAACACTTATACTCCACTTTAGAATTGGGGATTCCATTATAATGTTTTTATGATAATCACTATGAAAATATTATCCTTTAGTGAAATTTGATGTGATTCTAAGCATTGATTATTTCTCTCCACATAGACTCAATATATATTTCTGGAATAAAGAAATCATATTTTATATTTAAAATAAACCTATGATCATATATCAGTGCAAGGATGAACCCAAAACTCTAATAGAAATTTTTTTGGCTAAGATAGGATATTATTTAAAGAATAAGGTTTGAATTATATTTTAGAATCATATATGATTTTATCGTGACCTTTAGGTAAATGATTAGTATACATTGGATAATATATGCTCAAGGTATATAAATTTTGGTATGAGACTTTATGAATGATTAAAATTATTGTTATGTTGATCATGGAAGGATATGATATCAAATCATTTTTTTAATATGGTTGGTAATATTTTGGAGGAGTATTAAGGGTAACTACTTATGGAATGGATTAATATGAACTTTAATATTATTGTTTGAGGTTAAAGTATGATTTATCATATATTATACTAACCATTTTGGTTTTGATAAATATTTAGAGGGTGAAGGAATGTAAAATAGATCTTATGATTCATTAAAATTGTTATAGGAAAGAAAAATCCATCTCAAATATCCATCACCTAGCATAATAAATGGAGTGAAAATTGATCAAAATGAAACCAAAGGATGAGATTATGCTTATGATATGGAAAAAAAGTAAGTTTATTTCCTTGAGATATTTATATGGTTGGTAAAATAATCCCTCAACTTCATAAAAAGGACTTTGAAATAAAAAATCTATCCATTTACTTTTCATATTGAGAAATCAATGGTCTTTCAACCCATCATAGAATTATAGTTTTTTTATGGTTAACATTCTCATGAACATGTTCTCTATCACTCTCTATTAATAATTGGGAATAATGTTTCTCTTCCATATCCATATTTTCACTTCCCACTAATTTTCTCCTATTTTTAAACCTAGTTTTGTGATTACTTTCATACTTACTTTTCCCTCTATTTAAGAGGAAGTTTTATTAACCCTTTTAATGATGTGGGTTTTCCATAAAGGTATTTCCAAATTCCAAACCCTTGATTACTAAAAAAAGTTAAAATTGTAAGGACATAATTTATTTAAGGGAGAATTTAACACCCTGAGATTTTAAAATAACACTATATTTGATAGTGTATGCGACACACAACACCAAGCTTAAATGAACCCCAAAATATTATTATTTAAATAAGGTTGTTATAACCTAGCCATTAAATTGGAAGGTATGAATAGTATTAAATTAATGATAATGTATATATAATATATCTAATCTAAGAAAAATAATTTATTATTTCTTAGGAAATAAGTATTCAATTTTCATTAAAGTTATTTTATGCCCTAGAAATACGTTTTCTTCACAAATAATTTTTATTGCTTTTTATGATAAAATAATATAATTAATTTCTGGAACTTATATAAATTTTATTCTATAAAAATAATATTATTTTTTAATTCATAATATAAAAATAATCTTAGGTTGAATTTTTGAGATTTTTCTAAAAAAATTGATTTTCCAGTGAATAGTGAAAAATACTGTTTTTTATCGAAAATTAAATTTTTTGTTTCAAGAATTTACAAAGTTACATTTAAATTTAAATGGATTAAAAGTAAAATTAGTTTTATTATATTATTAATATCTAATTTTTTCATTTTAATCAATTTTATTATTATTTAATTTGGTATAAAAACATTTTTTATACATAAAAAGACATTTTTTAGCAAAACAGTATTTTTTCTAAAAAGAAGTTTCATTGCATTTTTCATACTTATTTTAAAATTATTTTATTAAAATTATATTTATTGAATTAGATAAAATATATTTCATATTTTTAATCATGATGTTTAAATTTGGAAAATAGTACCCTTTTATTTTTAGGCATTATGAATAGTTTATGTGGTAAAATTTATCACATCGGTAAAGGGTAAATCATGTTATTTTAGGTTAAAACTAAGTGATAAGGCCGTAATTTTCAATTCTAATTCTTATTGTATGAAGGTAATTATACCCTTATTAAATATACTTGAAATAAATTTATTTAATTGACATTTTTCCATGAAAATTACATATTTAATATTTAAAGAAAATAAAGTTACAAAATGTCACTCTCTTAGTTTTAAATATCTCTTATATATCCACATAAATAAAAATATCACATTATGATCAAATATAAATATATATTTTTAGATTAATGAAATTATTTTCATGATATAAATTTATTTATAGTTTTTAGAATATATATAATTACCTTAAATTCTTGTGTAATGCTAATATAGTATTTATTTAATTAACAGAAAAAGAAAATAAATTATTTTAAAAATATTAAAAGTGGTATAATTTTAATGATTTAATTTTAACCACAAATTTTTTAGATCTATGTGACTTATTAGGGAATTTTTAAAGCAATATATTCTTATTCTCTGTTTTTTTTTTGCTATATTTAAAGTCAAATTAAATGAATAGTGTTGAAAATGAAATTAATGATATTTTATAATAAATAACATTTTATTAAATGATTTAAAAATCATAAAAATATTAGATTCATCCAAATGAATGGTATCTGGTTTTATACATAAACCATGGTCTATTTATGTGTTTTTTTTATCTTATAGAAACATTATTAACCCTTAAAGGGTATAAAACATTAATATTATAGTAATTGTCAAAAGGGTTAATGAAGGGTGAAAATAAAATGATAAGGGTAAAAATGTGATCCAAACAAGTACAAATTTTATTGGATGAGATTATTTCAACCCATACTCATCTTAGGTTCAAATATTATCAATTTGGATCAATTTTTACATCAAAATTAATATATATTAATTTCATATTTTAAGAAATTGTAAAAGTGTCCCTCTCCTCAATTATAAAAGGGCACCCCTACTTTCTCTTCTTCACACAATTTTGAGCCTTATAGATCAACATTACCCTACAAAAATCTCTTCTAAACTTCCTTATCCCCATTCTAGATGTGATATTACTCTCAAAATACCAACCCTATGATCCTTAATAGGGTATATAAAGGAGTTGTTTCAAAGAATAGGAGGTTGATTAACTTTTGAAGCAAGTCAATCTCAATGTAAGGGATTATGTTCTCACTTTTATTTTTGTGGTATGTATGCCTTATACACCACTTATTTATTTTTTGTGGTGTATATACTACCCATTAATGTATTTTATGATTCTTATCATGAAAATTATAGGCTATAAAAATCCATCTTAGTTTCTTTATATCATATGGATTTTGATTAAAAAGTTACCAAAGTGGTAATGGTTTTATGTTATAATCTCATTTGTTATTGAGATTATGTCCAATTTAGTTTCTATAATGAAAAGTTATGATCTATCTCTCAAGAAACTCATGATTATTTTTATCCTTTGTTTATTTCTTGAGAATAAATGTTTTTCTTTCATTTTTCTCACCTTAAGTATTCAAGAGAACGAAAATATGTTTTTAAGGAAAACAGAATTTATTTCTCTCTTCGATCGAAAATCCCTTTTCATTCATATTCATGTTTTCTAAAAAAATTAAAAAATGTTTTTTACTATTATCCTAGGATTATTTAAAATTATTTTTACCCACGTCTTAATTTTAAAAAAATAAAAAAAATATTCTTTTCATTTTCCAAATGAGTTACTTTTTGAATTTTTACAAAAGTATGAAAGGAATGTTGTTTAACTTATACAGCATGAACATAATTTCTCGTTGTTATAATTTATCAATGACTTAAATATTCCTTTTCAATTTTACATGGTTATTTTCAAATAAAATATTTTATATAATATTTTTTAAATTTTTATATTTTAATGAAGTTATTTTAAAATGGAAAGTTTGTTTTCCTCAAGAAATGTTCCAAGTGATCTTTCAAAAACATTTTCCAACTAAGATGAAATAATTTGATGTTAATTAAGCTTTAATGGGGATATTATCCAAGGATACCATACTTATTATTTCTCTGGATGTATTATGGTAATAATGATAAGATGTTTATGAAACTCATTCCCTTTTCTGTGGGTTATATTATGATGAAATGTTCATATAACCCATTTATTTTTATGGGTTCTAAGATGATGAATGTTATATAATATTATGTAACATATATTTATGGTTTTTATTAAGTGGTTGGTGGGACATATATCTCCCTCTAATTCATTATTTAAATATTGATAACTCATGAGGTAAATATGTTATGTGTGAACCTGATTCTATTTTTACAATTTTTACATGGACTTGGTTTTCATGTCCATAAGTTTATGCGTAGACCAAGATTTAATTTCCATAAGATTATGCATGGAACTATTTTTCATGTCTATAAGTTTATGCATGGACATGTATTTAAAGTCTATAAGATCATGTATAGACCTGGTTTCATGTCTATAATTTTATTCAAGGGCCTTATTTCATGCCCTTAACTTAATTATTGAACTTTTTTATATTTATTCATGTTACAAAAGTTATATGTTTATGTTTATTCCACAATTCTATGTCTTGTGCCAATTTTATGGCCTAATGGTCTATATTATTTGATTCTTTTATGATTATTGTCTTATTAACTTCTAAGATTTATGCCATGAATCAAGATTTTGATCTATGATATACAGGGTGTGGATTTCAAATGTTAATCTCTTGTGCTCACACCCTTATACTCATGTTATTATTATGTGATCATTGATATCTCCCTTGTTTACCCAGACTAAGAATATGATCTCACCCATTCTTATGTTTCCTTTCCCTAGGTTGTTAATAATAGTTTTAGAAATTATATATCTAATAAGAGTGATATTTATGAAAAAATTAGTGAGAGATGATGTAGGTCATTTATGAACCAATTGTTTATGTGTCCAAGTTTCCAAAGTAACTATACCTATTTGATTCTATAATAGATTGTTATGTTTTTTAATTAATATTAATTTATTAAGATTTTATATCTATATATGAAATATATGTTTCTCTATAGTTACTTTGAAAGTTATCTATGAAATCAAACAAAGAGATTTTCCAACCATCATGGATCAATTCCCTGATGTCTTCCCTGACAATTTCTCTAGGTTTCCACCTAAAATAGAAGTGAAATTTATGATTGATATCCTACCATGAACCATTCCTATTCCACTTCCTTATTAAGGGATAAAACCAATGGAATTTAGGGAATTTAATGTTCATCTAGAAGAGTTGGAAAGCAAAGGATTCATTCAACCTAGTATGTCTCCATAGGAAGCATCAGTTATTTTTATCAAGAAAGTGGGTGGAACTATTTTGTTTTGTGTAGATTATCATAATAAAAACCATGTTAAAATAAAGAATTTATATCATATTCCATGAATCAAATATTTTTTAAAACAATTTAGGGGATCCAAATGGTTCTCTAATATTAATTTACAATTAGGGTATCACCAACTTCGAGTTCAGAAGGAGGATATTATGAAGATAGCTTTTTGTAGTTGTTATGGTCATTATGAATATGTGGTTAAGTTATTTAGTCTTATGAATTCACTAGTGTTGTTTATGGAATTTATGGATTGAATCTTATAGAGGTATCTTGACTCCTTTTTGGTGGTATTCATCAATGATATATTGGTGTGTTCTCATACTAAGGATGATCCTAAACAACACTTGGGCATAGTGTTGGGTATCTTGTGGTAATATCACCTTTATGTTAAGCTTTAAAAGTGTGATTTCTAGATACAATAGGTAAGTTTTATTATCCACATAATTTCTTAAATATAATTCTTTGTGTATCTTAAAAAGATAGAAGTTTTTATCTCTTAGAAACCATCTAAGAACATATTTTAGAAATGTAGTTTCCTCATATTAGTAGGGTATTACTGATTCTCTATTTTTGACTTTTCATGGCTTGCCTCTCTAATGAAAACTTTTACAAGGAAAGGTTTTCTTTTACAATAGAGAAATGAGATCCAGAAATATTTTCACAAACTTTAGGTTCGGCTTAAATATGAACTCATCCTTACCTTTACAAACTCTGGATTAGGTTGTGTGGTCTATTGGGATACATTCATATCTGGTTTGGGATGTATTATCATGTAGGAAGATCTTGTTATAGTTTATGGGTCATAGTATTTATAGGTTCATGAGAATAATTACCCAATACATGATTTATAATTAGATATTTTATTTCATGACTTCAAACCTTGCTGTCATTATATCTTTGGTGAGAAGTTCATAGAGTTCAAGGATCATAAAATCTTGAAACATGTATTCTCACAGAGATATTTATATATAGGAAATGAATATGGATATAATAACATAATATGTTTAAATTTTACTTAATATATACACTGAGTAAAATAAATCCAATGGTAGATACATGAAGTAGTAATTCATATAGTCAGTTCACTAAGGAGGATTCATATTAGTGGCAGCTAATAATGGCTATAGCTGATATGCATTTAGATTGTGCTGAGAAAGGTAATGTTATAGTTTTATTTATAGTTTCTTTTTATCCTTATTTGATTGAGAAGGTTAAAGATACTCAGAAATCTAATATTGAATGTCTAACCATGAGGTCTAAACTCAATGGTGAGGTGACCATTGTAGGATGGACTCTAGATGGGATATTTGTGTTTCATTTTAGAGATAGGATTATGGTTCTTATGGATTATCAAAAAAAATTATTTCTTCCTAACACCACTTCATATGGGTTATTAATACTATCATTAATAATATTTATAAGCTAATGAGAACACAGTGATGGTGGGTAGGCATGAAAATAAGGGTTTCAGAGTATGTCTCAAGATGCATCACCAATGTGCAGGACAAGGTGGAGCTTCAATGACCAGCTGGTATGTTGAAATATTTACCTATTCTCATATAGAAATGGGAACAAATAAATATGTATTTTTTCATATATATATAAAGAATAGTTATGAAATATGATGTCATATGGGTCATTGTGGATCGACTCACAAGGTCAACTCACTTCATCCCTATTTGTAAATACAATATGGTGGAGCACTTGTCAAAACTCTATATTCAAGAAGTTGTAAAATTTCATAGAATACCTATTTCAATTATGTCTAATTGGGATCTCATGTTTACATCTCAATTTTGGAAATCCTTGTAATAAGACCTCAGAATCCAATTGACCATGATCATGGATTATCATTCTCAAACGAATGGTTAGGCTAAATGAATGATCCAAATATTAAAATATATTCTTAGAGATTGCACTATAAATTTTAGAGTCTCATGGGAGGATCATATATCGTTATTAGATTTATCATAAAATAATAGTTATTTGGCCTCATTATATATGGATCCTTTTGAAGTTTTGTATGGCCTTCCTTACCATTCTTTACTTTTTTGGGTGGAAATGGGTGAGACATCACTTATCAGACCTAGACTTGTGTATGAGATGACCGAGAAGATTTATATAATTATTAAGTGGATAGTGACAATTCAAAATCATCATAAATCATATGTGGATCATCTTTAGCAATCGTTATCATTTTATGTGGGTAATCATGTTTTTCAAAGAGTCTCTCTGAGGTTAGGGTATCTTCATCTGGGTAAGAAATGTCTATTATATTCGTGGTACATTTTCCATTTTTAGATGATAGAAAAAAATTAGTAATGTGGCTTATCGCTTGGCTTTACCACCAACATTAAACTTTTTTCATAATGTATTACATGTGACTTAATTGAATAAGTACCAATCTAATCCTGATCATGTTATTTAATGGGTAAATATTGATCTAGAGTTTAATACTACATTGATTCACATTACGATAAGTATTATGGATAGATAGAAGAATATATTTCATGGGAAAAGTATTGGTTCGGTATGAGTCTTATGGAAGAATGGTCATATTCAGGAAGAGACATGGGAATGTGTGAAATAAATTTTGGAGCAATGGCCCAAAATTTTCTAAAGCACTGAAAGTATCCATCTTTCTAAGGACAAAAAAAATAATGGTAGGGATAATGTAACACCACAGTTTCAGATAAGTTTCCATTTTATTATGTATTACGAAGTTATATAATACTTGGGTTGAGTTTTGGGAGTTTCAGGGTGGTTTTATATTGTTTTTTAATTGTTTTTAAGGGATCATGGTTTGAGAATAGTTAGGGAAAACTATACACTTTCTCTAGGAAACAATGTAAGAGATTCTGGGAATCACTAGTTTGACGCATGATTAGCACATGATTTTTCCAAACTGTGTGAGTGTCAAGTGAAACTGTGTGAGTGTATATGGTGAAGAAAAACACAATTGGCATGTGGTTTTTAAAACTGTGTGATCCAATTTTGAGAGTTAGTTCTTGGATATAGTAGCATGTGCACGGTTAGCGCATGGATTCCCAAACCATGTGGCCTAATAGTGCAACATGCATTTATTATTCCAAAAATCAGAATTTAACTCAGTTTTTAGATATGAAACACTCATTTTTCTTCTCCACTATTAGGATCTCATACTCCTGTCCTTCCATAATAATTCTTGGAGGTTTATTCGGTTATGGTGATCGGTTCTGGTGATCGGTTTTGATGAATCAAGGTGTGTTGGATCTCCAGAGATAACAATAAGTCCTCATTTTTTTTTATTCTTTATAGATCATCTCATCTTATCTCTCGTAGATCCATATATATAATATATAATGGATAGATATATGTCTTATGATGTTCATTTTGATGTGATCTTGTTGGTATCTATTAAGGGAAGAAGTTTCAAGGCTGAATATAATGGTTTCATGTGTTTTTCCTCATTTTCATTAATCATTATGAGTTATGGGACTTCGCTCCTACACTACATGTTCTAGAACTTGAAGGATTGATGTTTAAATCACTATATCTTTATTTTTTGTAAAATATTCTTAGTTTTAGTTCTCAAATATTTTTTTTTAAATGATACATATAAGGTATTTGATAAATTAATTAAAAGAAATCAATTTTCAAAAGAAATGGTTTTTTGTTGAGAGATTTCCATGTGATATTGGCATGAATTCATGAAACTTCATTATGGAACCTTGTTGGTTCAGACTTAGGGTCACTCCCAAAGTGGAACATAGTATATTCCATGAGGTGATGACTTGGTGATAGGATGGGTCACCGCTCATGGGTATTGGGACTATCATTGGGAATGCATGGGTGTGTGAGTTGTGGAACGATGATGCCAAGTATTTATGATTTGAAAACTTGTTTAATTACTTTATTATGAAAATTTTTTAAACTTCCTCTATGTATTGTTTATATAAATATAAATGTGAACTAAAATTTTATTATTCCTTATGTCGTGTGTTAGGAAGTATTGGGGATTACCTACTGAGTTTTATACTCACCCCCTACTTGGGAACTTTGGTGTGTTTATTGATATTGTATATTAAAATATAGGTAAAGACAAGGTTTCATAATTCTCTAGTGATGCGTTATAATGAAGTGGGATTAGGAGCTGGAGTTGGTTCATGGAGAATTTTTTGGGTGGTGTTTTGGTTGATGCCACATTGGTTTCATTGAGTTTTTCTTTCTGTTGTTGTGTCAATGTTATGCCTTGTTATTTTGTCTACTACTCTGATATTGCTTCCAGGTTTTAGTTGTATTGTATTACATTACATGAATCATATAGAATTGTTTGTATTTGTTTCTTCTTTAGCAGGTTGTTCTCATCTTAAGGAAAATCATCTCCCAATTATCATGTATTCCATTGTCACTTGTTTCCAACCTTTGGTGCCCTAGGGATATCACCCAAGGTTAGTAGCACTTATGCCTCTTCCCAAGTCAATGGGTGAGGGGCAGGATGTTACAGTAATTAAAATTTCATTTAAAATATTTTTTAATTATTTTTTTTTCTTTGTTTTATGGGGAAATCTAGGATCGTTGATAGTCTATATACTCAAAATAAGTAAATTTGTATAGAGATGAGTGGGAAAAGTACATGCTGTAAAAAAGTTTACGACATCAAGTTGAGTTGATTACCTATTATGTTTGTAATTTTTTTATTTCATAGAGATCATGATGAGTTTATTTCATATCAATCCAACACATGATGTGTTTGATATGACTCAAAGTGTATGTTTTCAATATAATAGTGTCAATTTAGTATAAAACACAATTCATATAACCAAAATCAATAAAAAAAGATTTCATTGTCTTGATACTTTAACACAATGATCCATAATTCATTTGTGACATGTATGAATCAACCACACATCAATTTGACACATAATGTGTTCTGTATGACTCAAAGTGCATGTTTTCCCATAAAAAATCATTTTACTCTAAAATACATGCCACATAGACAAAAATGAGCAAACAAACATGGATTATCTTGATAATTTTGGAAAAAGATACATAATTTTTTTTTGGAATGTAGGAATTGAACACATATTAATCTAACACATGATATGGATGGTATAACTCAAAGTGCATGTTTTCAATATAAGTTTCATTTTAGTTTAAAATGTGATTCAGATGGTTAAAAATGAAAAAACGATCTCATGTTATCCTTATTCTTTATGAAAAGTCCCCATAAATAATTTTTGATGTGTAGGAATCAATTTTACATCAATATGCCACACGAATTGGTCATTATGACTCAAAGTGAATTTTTTCAATATAATAGTGCCATTTTACTCTAAAAATGATTCAGATGGACAAAATAGATAAAACGATCCCGTATTAACTTGATATTTTAGAAAAATTATAAATAATTCATTTTTTATGTTTAGGAATTGACCTCACATCAATCTGATTCACAATGTGGCCGTTATGACTCAAACTGTATTTTTTTAATATAATAGTGTCATTTTAGTCTAAAACGCAATTTAGATAGAAAAAATCAAGAAAATGAGATCATATTGTCTTGATATCTTAAGAGAATGATTCATAATTAATTATTTATTCATATGAATTTACCTCACATCAATTAAACACAATATATGACCGGTATGACTTAATGTGCTTGTTTTCGATATAAAAGTGTCATTTTAGTCTAAAATGTGATTTATATATCCAAAACTAAGAAAATGAACTCAGATGGTCTTGATAATTTAGTAAAACGATCCATAATACATTTTTTATGTATATGAATTGACCGTACATCAATCTGATGCACAATATGGTTGATATTACTCAAACTACATGTTTTTGATATAAAAATATCATTTTAGTCTAAAACACAATTCAAATAGGAAAAAATGATCAAACAATCTTGTATTGTCTTGATAATTTAATAATACAATCAAGAATTCATTTTTTATGTGTGATAATCAATCATACATTAATCTGATACGTGATGTGGCTGGTATGACTCAAAGTGTGTGTTTCTATGTTAAAAAAGTGTTATTTTACTCCAAAACATATTACATATAGCCAAAACTGAGCAAAAAATCCATAATTGTTTTGAAAGTTTAGGTAAATGGTTCATAATTTATTTTTTATATGTAGGAATCTATATCATGTCAATCTGACACACGACATGGTCGATATGAGTCAAAGTAATTATTTTCAATATGAAAGTTTCATTTTAGTCTAAAACATGATTTACATAGCTAAAACTAAGAAAACAATATCATATTGTATTGATAATTTATTAAAATGATCCATAATTCATTTTTTATGTTTTGAAATTCACCGCACATTAATCTGACACACGATGGGGCTGTTATGACTCAAAGTGCATGTTTTCAATATAAAAGTGTCATTTTTTTCTAAAATGCAATTCACGTAGTCAAAATAGATAAAATTAACTCTTATTCTCTCTATACTTTAGAAAAATGATACATAAATTATTTTTAATGTGTGGGAATATATTACAAATCAATTCAACACATGATGTGGTCGATATGACTCAAAATACGTGTTTTCACATTAAAAGGTGTCCTTTTACTCTAAAACATATCTCACATAGTCAAAACCAAGAAAAATATATAGTAATGTCTTGATACTTTAGGAAAACTATTCATTATTAATTTTTGATGTGTAGGAATTGACCACATGTCAATATGACACGTGATGTGTCTGGCGTGACTCAAAGTATGTATTTTCAATATAAGTGTCATTTTAGTTTAAAACATGATTCACATAGCCAAAACCAAGAAAAAAAGATCATATTTTCTTGATAATTTAGGGAAATGATCCATAATTCATTTTTGATGTGTATAAATCAACCTGACATAAATCCTATAATTACTCATATTTTCCATGTATTATTTTTAAATATTGTATGGATTATTTTCAAGACCAGGTGCTGAGACGACATGCGATTCTGAGTCCCATTGTGCCCAGAATAAATTTTTTAAATATATTAAATATATTTGTTATCCCAACTAGGTTAAATACCCTATTAGGGGGTGAATCAGGGTATGATAGATTAAAACAATTTCCCCTTAGGATCTTGTTTCATTATTAAACAAAACACTCTTCTCTATCTTTCCCATAGCAATGTATGAGAAGAAATGAAAACATTCATGATACACAACAATTTTACGTGGTTCACCCTCACTAGGATATGTCCAAGGAGCATACAATGACAATGTGATAATGTACCAAATCCACTAAGGATCATTTCCAAAATACAAGGTTTGGGCTAGATCACTTCTATACCTAGGATCACAACTTTTATAATGTTTAGGGTCAGCTCACTACTTTCCCAAGGGTCTCTCTCTAAGTCTCTTTCTATGGATCACTACCGATGGAAAGGATCACCTTCTTCCTATTACTTTTCTCACTACTCTGGAAAGGATCCACACATAGTCTATGGACATTTAATTTCCTTCATTATCAATAATTAATGCATCCTCAATTGTAGGTAGATGCTCTGTTGAAGTCATGTTTTCACCTAGTAGATGAAATCCACTTTTTTGTGTGTTGTTAGTTTGCAAAAATTGCTTTTGAAAATAGTTTTATTCCCTTTATAAAATTCTTTTCACTCATTGTGAACTTTATTTCATACTCCATGAATTTTCTTTCATCCTCTATGAATTTCCTTTAATCCTTCACAAATTGATTTTCACCGCATGGTGCAAGTGCTTCGCAGTTTCCTTTTTCTTTGCATATCGCCCATGCTTTGAAGATGACATTTTCTTCGTAGTCCACCTCTACTTCATGGTCCCTTTTTCTTCGCAATCTATTTATCCCTACAAACCCCTTTCACAAACTATTCTCATGAACTTTCTCCTTCATGGAATCGATCACCGCGAACTACTTTCTCCTTCACAGAATCCTCCCTCACGAACTACTTTATACTTCCCCAAATTATTCCAATGATGATCATCTCTAATGAAATTATATCTGCTTTATGATGATATTTGGGTCCTTTATATAGGAAAATAAATCCTTAAAAAACCACTAATCACAAATATTCACAACTCTGATGCAGTAAATCCTTCACTGTGAATTGTTATGCGGTCCGCATAGAACCTTAATCCTTTATGGAAGTCTATGTCATTTGAAAACAAAAACCCTTTGTGGTTCCTTAAATAACTACCTAAATTCCTCAAATGATGAGCCTCCCATGAATAAAACTTCATGTTATACAGAATGTGGTCAGAAAAATCCATGCTTCGCGATCCGTAAACTATGCTTCGCAGTCTGTGAACTGTGTTCTGTGAACTTATTTGCGGAAAAACCTACCTTTTCCATAAAACAAACTCCTGGTTTTGAGACCCAAAAATTTGGAAAATAGTGGTAAAATACACCACCTTAAACACCTGCTTCAGCAACACCAACCATACTAAAATGCAATCATCAAGATTTTTCAAAAAAACACAATCACCCTAAAAACACTGATATGGCACCTTGAGGGATTTTTTCCCAAAAATATCCCCTTTGGGTTTGTTGACAAGTCTTCAAATTTTGATACCTCATTAAATATTCTCCCATATTCTTCCAATATTTTCTTCTTATGATTCAATTAATGATCAAATATTTAATCAACACATACTCTAAGCCCACATGAACCATGATCGATGTGAGAAATAAGTGTAGCATGAAAATTTCATCAATGAATCACTTCATTCCAACAACCACTCAGCTGATTTCATCACGAACCTCATCTTTCATGATATTTAACCTTTAATTGATCATATTTAATATCATCAGATTTAAAACTCTCCCTACTTCACTTCTCCATTTATTAGCTTCTCCCCTATCTTGATTAAGACATTTTCTCCCCTTTTCCAGCCACAATTTCTCCCCCTTTTGTCAATAAACCCAAAGGTTAATTCATTGTGGTCTACAAAAGGTTAAAGAACACATAACATCACATAGGGAAAAACACACCATACCTTTAGGAGATGGGGTCCCACATCCACACTTTTTTAAGAGTGGGGAGTCGACTAAACTCCCATATCCAGTCAATGTCGTTCAAATGCTTCTTTGGGCAAGGCCTTTTTCAGAATTTCCTCAACCTATAGTTTTTTAGGCACATAATCCAAATTCAAAAGCCCTTACTCCACCTTCTCCTTGATAAAATGATAATTGGTTTCAATGTTCTTTTTCCTTGAGTGGTAGAATGGATTTTTTCTAAGATTATAGAACTTGAATTGTCACAATGGATTCTAATCGAAGACTTCACTTCAACTCCCATATCATCAAGCTACTGCTTGATCTATAATAACTATGTGTATTCTTGAGTAGGAAGTATTCATATTCTATGGTTCTCAATTAAATTAAATATTTTTTCTTTCTTAGCCAAGAAATACATAATCTACCAAGATCTAATGCACCACCATATGTTTATTTTATATCATCTGTTGAACCAGCCCAATCCGCATCAGTATAGCCCAATAACTCTTACTGAGATTTGTCATTTTACATTAAATCAAAATCCATCATGCCCTTGATATACCAAAGTATTATTTTTAATACAATTAAGTAGGTTTATTTGGTATTTCTTTGATATCTTGCTACTTTTCATGTGTAATAAAACAATATCAGGTATTTCTATTATCAAGTATAATAGACTGCCAATGATTTTTCTGTATTCTATGACATTAACCGCATTTTCTTCATAATCCCATGAAATTTTTATCCGTACAGCCACTAAAGTCATCATATCCTTGTAATTATCCATTCCAAATCTTATCAAAACCTCCTTGGCATATTTATATTGAGAAATTAATGTTACATTCTATCCTTTTTTCACCTGTAAACTAAGGAAAATGTCAGTTCACCAATCATTGACATTTCAAATTCACTTTTCATGAATTATGTGAATTTCCTGCATTGTGATTCAACTAATCCACCAAATATTATTTCATCAACATATACCATCCCCATAATCCTTTGATTGTGGTCATTATTGACATATATATTGTAATCAACTCCACCACACTGAAAATTGATCTTCTTCAAAAATAGATCTAGCCTTGAATGTCATGATCTTGGTGCTTTATTCATCCTATATAGTGACTTTATCAGTTGGAAGACTTTTTTATCATCTTCATGAATGATAAAACCATTTGGATTCTCGATATAAACTTCCTTTTCTAGAATCCCATTCAGAAATTCTGACTTGATGTCCATCTGGAAAACTTTGAACCATCATTGCACTATTATAGACAAGAATAATCTAATTGTATCTAGACTTATAATAGGTAAAAATGTCTCATCAATATCAATATCCTATATCTAAGAGTACCCTTTGTGCACTAATCGTGCTTTGTTTTGAATCATTTTTCCATCTTCATTCATATTTTTGTGAAAGGCCCATTTTTTTCTAATGACATTTTTATCTTTTGGTCTCAAAACAATCTCCCATGTCTGATTCTTCTCAATTTGGTCAAGCTCTTCATTCATAGTTTGGAACCAGTTGACATATCTAGGTACTTCACTACTGGAAAAACAGGTATTTGCGACGGGCTATTTGCGACGGGATCCCGTCGCAAATAGCCATTTGCGACGGGGTCCCGTCGCAAATAGCCCGTTGCGGAAAACGCCGTCGCAACTAAACTTATTTGCGACGGGACCGTCGCTAAAGCCCTTTTTTGCGACGGGCATTCTCCCCGTCGCAAATAGTATTCCGTATTTTTGTAAAAACTTTTTAAACAGTTATTGCGACGGGCCCGTCGCAAATACCTTTTGCGACGGGACCCGTCGCAAATAGTTTTTGCGACGGGCCCGTCGCAATAACGTTTTTTTTTTAAAAAATAAAAAAATTAATAATACTAGTATTTGCGACGGGAACCGGGACCCGTCGCAAATACTATTCATAGTAATTGCGACGGGACCCGTCGCAAATACTCTTTTTAAAAAAAAAATAAAAAAATATTAATAATACTAGTATTTGCGACGGGCATAGTATCCCGTCGCAAATACTATAAAAAAAATAAAAAAAAATAAATTATTAATAAATTATTTTAATTAATATAATAATAGAATTATAATTTACAAATGAAAATAATAAATTATTTTAATTACTATAATAATAGTAGAATTATAATTCAAAAATAAAAATAATAGAATACTAATAAATAATTTAATTAATATAATAATATTATAATTATAATTCATAAATAAAAAAAATATTAATAAGTTATTTTAATTAATATAAAAATAATAGAATTATTTTACATTCAAATATTAAAATAATTCAAGTATTACAAAAAAATAATTAAATTATAATATTATAAAATTTTAATATATATATAAAATTTTAATATATATATAAAATTTTAATATATATATAAAATTTAATATTATAAAATATAAATATTATTATTATTCATATTAATATTGTTATTTAAAAATATAATATTATTAATATTTTATAATGAGACAGAAACTACGAATAGAAAAAAAAAATATTTTGATTTCACAAATTTTATAACAGAAATACAAACTCTAATCTGTAGGAGGGGGGGAGGTGGGGGATCTGTAGATGGTGGTGGAGGAAACTCCATCCCTAAAGCATGAGTGAGTCGGCGCATGTACTCCATCTGCTCCTGATGCTGCTGCTGCCACCGACTCGTCTGCTCCTCGTACAGCTGCTGCTGGCGTCGACGCTCCTCCTCATGCTGCTGACGTATCTGCTCCTGCTCCTGTCGGAGACTCTCTATCTGTGCAGTCTGAGATCGCAACTGCTCCTCATACTGTGTAGAAGAAGATGCACGAGCTCCCCTCGAGCTGGACGCCGACATCGCAGCACTGCCATAATAATCTCCGGGAGTCAGTCGAGAGCCGATACCAACTACCCGGCCCTTCTCGAAGGCATACTGGGTGGCCTGCATCCATGCCGCCTCATCAAACTGACGGGCAGTGGTCTGATCTGATGACTCGGCCTGACTCTCAGGCCGGGCCTGTGCCGCTGCGGCCTCATATGACTCCTATAGTTGCAATTTAAAATTAAAATTGTGAATATATTATATGCAGTTAATTTTTAAACTTGAAAACAAATAATACTGACCACGATGTGATGCTGACGATCACCTCTGAGCTCCCCAGTAGCAGGATCACTATACATCCTCCGATATACGTCGTACTCTGTAATATCGGGGTGCTCGACAGCCTATAAGAATAAAAAATAAACTGTTAATATTTATAGTTATATAAAATATTTATAAATAATGTACGTACCAGATGCTGTCTATGAGTACTGAAAGAACGAATCCCAGCTCGATGAGTCACCTCCTGCCTCCCCCGATTCTGCCTCCCCACCGATGATCTCCTCTGAAAGGCACCACTCAACCAGTGCGCACATAATCCATCCCATACATGGGATGAAATGTACTCTGGTCGGTGTGCTCTACATGACTCCTCAAAATCTGACACTCCTGCTTTCTTCATCGCAGCTTTTCTTAAATTGTGCAAAAACTGACGAAGGCGATCACGCATGGCCACCTCCCATGCCTCGTGGATGGCGTCACGCATGGTATCCTCGATCGGATACCATAAACCCTACAAATAAATCAAAATATCAAGTTAGAAATGAAATAATTTTCAAAATATTAATTATTTATTTACGTACGTACCAACCAATGGCCGAACATGGCCTGCTGCACATCAATGGGAATCTGCTCCCATGTGGTCCACGGCTGAGAGAAATAGTTGCGCAAAATAGCGCTGCCCTGTCCGACTGCTATATGCGAAAAACTGAAAAAATAATAAACATTTATTATGTGAATAGATTAATGAAATCTTAGTCAAATTCACAGGTTATTACACAGGTTATCACACCTCCGGGTGCGCGGATCAAACCCAAGACGTGGACGTCGCTCGGGGACGGGGTCAGGAATCATCAATCGTGCAAGACCGCGCCCCCTCCGCGTACTCCCTGGAGCGCCTGCAGGCTGAGGGTCATCTGCCAGCAACTCATCCGCATCGAAAGGCAGGTCAGCCTCCGCCAACTCACGAAATGTGGCCTCGTCCATCTGAAACAGAAAATGTTAATATTAGCAAATAATTGATAATTACTATTATATATACATATATATACATATTATGATTGTATATAAATACCATGGAATTCTATAAGTGTTCATCTTCATCATCATCTTCATATATGTCAATGTCATCTTCATATTCCTCCTCAACATCATCGATATCCATTCGAGTTGCAGTTGCTTCATCTCTTACCATTTCAAATTCATGTGTGACATCATTAACATCATCGTCATCACCGACTCTTAAATGTGGGGTGTCGTCATCTATACTCATATCTCTTTGTAAAAAAGATTGATTTTGAGTACTCTCTTGAAAAACTTCAATTCTTTGCACATTAGTGAAAGCACATTCACTTTGACTAAACTGATTGTCTCGAATTTTGATTTTTATTACACTCCACCAATCAGTCAAGTCTCTTGATGTTGCACAGTACTTTGCATAATAAACTTGATATGCCTGTTGAGCCAATAAGAATGGTTCATTTACTGCGAGAACACTTTTACATTTAATATCGATGATTCCATGAGTCGGATGAACACGCACGCCTCTCTCTGTATCCAACCACCGACATTTGAACATGGTTATGTAATGTTGTCCAAGATAACAGAGTTCAATGATTTCATCAAGCATGCCATAAAAGTCAACTTCATTTTCTCGATGATGAGATCCTCTCAAGCTAACTCCACTGTTCATTGTTTTTTTCGATTCCCCATATGCATGCGTGTGGAATCGAAATCCATTCACCACATATGCATTATAAGTTTTAACAAGTTTGGAAGGTGGGTTACTCAATACACAGAGCCGTTTGTCAATTTTATCAGCATGTCGAGACACCTGAAGATTTGTGAAATAATTATCAATATAGTAAACTATACATTGAATGAGTTGCTAAATGATAAAGAATTTATGTTACCAGTTTTTGAAACCACTGAGAGAAATTTTTCAGTCGCCGTTCTTCGAGAGCAGCTGCTGTAATTTGTGGAATTTGTTTCTTGATATGATTATCATACAACCTATAAAAACCAAAGTTATTTACTGTAACATAAATGATAGAATAAGTGATATAAACACTTACAGTACAACTGATGTCATCTCTTCACAGTTGAGCAGAACATACGTATGAGCTCTATGATGTTCATCATCTGAAAGCCAGCGTTCAGAAACTCCACCAAAACCAAGCTCTGACTGGTTGAAAACAGATAATTGATTGTCGATTTCATCAATATTCCTCTCATTCCGTCCCATTCGGTTGTGTTTTGAAGGATACTCAGATTCAAAATAATGGGAGCAGAAAAAAGATATTTCCTCTTGCAAATAAGCTTCTGCAATAGATCCTTCAACAGATGCTTTGTTGCGTACTTTTCTTTTCAATTTTTGCATGCATCTTTCAAATGGGTACATCCATCGAAACTGTACCGGACCTCCACATTTGGCTTCATATGGAAAATGTAACATCAAATGTTCCATTGAGTCGAAGAAAGACGGCGGGAATATTTTTTCCAGTTTACATATAATTACAACAACATCTTTTTCAAGTTTGCCTAGAGCATCATAATCTGCCGTAGCCGCACAAATTTCCCGAAAAAAATGAGACATGTCTGTTATGGAATCCCAAATCACAGAATTCAACAGACCTCTTAATCCAATTGGTAGAAGTCTCTCCATTATAACATGACAATCATGACTTTTCAATCCAGTAATATGACCATTCTTTACACATCTACCCAAATTGGAAGCACAGCCATCTGGAAGTCTCAAATCTGCAATCCACTGACAAAATAATAAACGGTTTTCTTTAGACAGTGTATAAGCTGCTTTTGGTTTCAGTAACCTTTCTGTTCTGACATTCTCAAATAGTTCCAATTCTGGACGTCTGCAAATTTGGGCAAGATCTAAACGTGCATTTACATTGTCTTTGCTCTTTCCTGGCGTATCCAAAACTGTATGAAACAAATTATCAAAACAGTTCTTCTCAATATGCATGACATCTAACATGTGTCGGACCAACAAATCAGACCAATATGGCAAATCCCAAAATATGCTACGTTTAATCCAATTGTGTTCTTTCCCAAAACCAGAAATTTTCTGTTGGTTTATTGTGGGACCAAAAGTGATGGGAGGTAATGAAAATACAACCGATTTTAACTCCGAACCTGATAGCATTTTTGGAGGTCCATCCCTTTCAACTGTTCCTTTTCTGAAATGAGATCTGTTTCTGCGAAAAGGATGATCAGCTGGAAGAAATCTGCGATGACAGTCAAAATAACAAGGTTTCTTTCCATGAATGAGCATAAATGCTTTGTTCTCTCCCATACAGTAAGGACATGATTTCTGACCATGTGTACTCCAGCCAGATAACATCCCATAAGCCGGGAAGTCACTTATTGTCCACATCAATGCTGCTCTCAGTATGAAATTCTGTTTCGTTGCAACATCATATGTACTGACACCAGTACTCCACAATAAATTTAATTCATCAATCAATGGCTTCAAATAAACATCAATATTTTTCTTCGGATGTCCTGGAATTAGTAAAGTCAAAAAGATATATGGCTCCTTCATCAACATCCATGGAGGTAAATTATACGGAGTTAAAAAAACAGGCCAACATGAATATTGACTACCATAAGATCCAAACGGACAGAAACCATCAGTGGAAAGGCCCAGTCGAACATTTCTAGCTTCTAAAGCAAATGATGGATGCACTCTATCAAAATGTTTCCATGAATCACCATCGGCTAGATGATTCAAGCTTTTATCGGTTGAAATATTCTCTTTATGCCATGACATCATTGTCGCTGTATTCTTAGACATGAATAAACGCTGAAGTCTGGATGTAAGCGGAAAATATCTCAACTGTTTTACAGGAATCAAACCAGACTTCCCGTGTTGTCCTTCTTTATATCTCTGTTGCCCACATGTGGGACAACTATCCAACGACTCATTTTCCCCTGAATATAAAATGCAGTCATTTGAACATGCATGAATCTTCTGACAAGTAAGTCCCAAATTTCGAACCAACCTCTTACTTTCATAGTAATTTGTAGGTAAAACATTTCCTTCGGGTAACAGTGTTTTCAGCAAAGAAAATATCTGGTCAAAACATGTGTTTGACATTCCGTTATCTGATTTGATAGCCATAAATTTTGCAACTGCTTCTAATTTGCTCATCTTGCAGCCAGGATATAATGCATCCTCAGCAGACTTCAACAACTCATAAAATTCAGACGGTCCCAACTCAGGATTTGAAGCTATATCAGCCGGAGTTTCTGTATGTTGAACAGATGAACCTGCAACATCATGTACTAAATCTTGAAACTGGGATGGATCCGGAATCAAGTTGGTATCATCTGCTCTGGAACTGCGTTCACCGTGTTGATACCAAAAAACATAATCTGCTTGAAAACCAAAACGCAAGAGATGTTCCCCCACTTTGTCAAACGTGTCAAACGTTCTCAATGCACATTTTCTGCAAGGGCATTTTATCTTTCCTTCTGAAACAAATTCTGAATTTGATGCCGCAAATGATAAAAAAATCTCCACACCCTCTATATATACTGGATTTAAACCAGAACCATTTGGATTTCTACGTTGATTTATCCATATGCGGTCATCTAATAATGACTGTTGACGACCTCGCTGTTCCATATTTTTCTATAAAATATAAAAGCATTACTGGTTTTGAATAATTTGTTAGAAAAAACACTCAAGGAAGGATTACTAATTATTACAATTTATTACTAATTATTACAATTTATTGCTAATTATTACTATTTATTACTAATTTAGCAATACTTAGCAATACTTAGCAAAAGGAAAACTGCTTGAATAATGAAAGGAAATTTGATAATCATCGTTGTGGAGATGGTTATAAATTTTCCCTTCATTATCCAAGCAGATTTCGTTTACTAATTATTAGTAATAAAAAAAATATTATCAATATTTACGAAAAAACAATATTAATATTATTAAAATAATAAAAAAAATTAAAAAATATTAAAATTATCAATATTCA
Source organism: Viscum album (assembly GCA_963277665.1). Classification (NCBI taxonomy): domain Eukaryota; kingdom Viridiplantae; phylum Streptophyta; class Magnoliopsida; order Santalales; family Viscaceae; genus Viscum; species Viscum album. The sequence goes on along the minus strand of OY728142.1, from coordinate 2,038,196,661 downwards.
GAACAAACTTTGTTCTATTATTAACATGTTCAAATCTTAAAGGGTCGTCAATTGTCAGGTCATGCGCAATAAAAAGTTTGTGTCAGCCATGTCTAATGTAAACTCTATAATTGTCCTTGCATGGTTGATCACTTCGCAAGTAATGTTGCAATCAGACAAACCAAGTCATTCCCTTCTTAACTATAAGAATTATCTCACATGAACCTTTACATAGATCATTCTTCCTTAAAAATTTGAGGGGATATCATTATTTTTCCCTTAAATTTTCAAGGAAGAATGGTCTATGTAAAGGTTCATGTGAGATGATTCTTATAGATAAGAAGGGAATGACTTGGTTTGTCTGATTGCAACATTACTTTTGAAGTGATCGACCATGCAAGGACAATTATAGAGTTTACATTGGACATGGCTGACAGAAACTTTTTATTGCGCATGACCTGACAATTAGCGACCCTTTAAGATTTGAACATGTTAAGAATAGAGCAAAATCTGTTGTAAATATTGATAATTTTAATATTTTATAAATTTTTATTATTTTAATAATATTAATATTTTTTTCATAAATATTGATAATATAATTTTTTTTGCTAAGTGTTCTTGAGTATTCCTGAGTATTCCTGAGTATTCCTGATTATTTGTGAGTATTCGTGAGTATTCGTGATTATTCGTGAGTATTCGTGATTATTCGTGAGTATTCGTGAGTATTCGTGAGTATTCGTGAGTATTCCTGAGTATTCCTGATTATTCCTAATTATTCCTAATTATTTGCAATTATTCCTAATTATTTGCAATTATTGGTAATTATTGGCAATTATTGGTCATTATTGGCAATTATTACTAATTATTCCTAATTAATCCTAATTATTCCTAATTAATCCTAATTAATCCTAATTAATCCTACTTATTCCTAATTATTCCTAATTATTACTAATTATTCCTAATTATTGCTAATTATTACTAATTATTGCTAATTATTTCTAATTATTCCTAATTAATACTAATTATTTGTAATTAATACTAATTATTGCTAATTATTTCTAATTATTGCTAATTATTGCTAATTATTGGTAATTATTTCTAATTATTTCTAATTATTCGTAATTATTACTAATTATTGGTAATTAATACTAATTATTGGTAATTATTGCTAATTATTGGTAATTATTGCTAATTATTGGTAATTATTGCTAATTATTGGTAATTAATGCTAATTATTGGTAATTAATACTAATTATTGGTAATTATTACTAATTATTGGTAATTATTACTAATTATTGGTAATTATTACTAATTATTCGTAATTAATACTAATTATTCCTAATTAATACTAATTATTCCTAATTATTGTTAATTATTCCTAATTATTACTAATTATTGTTAATTATTCCTAATTATTACTAATTATTGTTAATTATTCCTAATTATTACTAATTATTGGTAATTAATACTAATTATTGGTAATTAATACTAATTATTGGTAATTAATACTAATTATTGGTAATTAATACTAATTATTCCTAATTAATACTAATTATTCCTAATTAATACTAATTATTGGTAATTATTACTAATTATTCCTAATTAATACTAATTATTCCTAATTATTACTAATTATTGTTAATTATTCCTAATTATTACTAATTATTGTTAATTATTCCTAATTAATACTAATTATTGGTAATTAATACTAATTATTGGTAATTAATACTAATTATTGGTAATTAATACTAATTATTGGTAATTAAGACTAATTATTGGTAATTAATACTAATTATTTGTAATTAATACTAATTATTTGTAATTAATACTAATTATTCCTAATTAATACTAATTATTGGTAATTAATACTAATTATTCCTAATTAATACTAATTATTCCTAATTATTCCTAATTATTACTAATTATTCCTAATTATTACTAATTATTCCTAATTATTCCTAATTATTACTAATTATTCCTAATTATTGTTAATTATTCCTAATTATTACTAATTATTGTTAATTATTCCTAATTATTACGAATTATTGGTAATTAATACTAATTATTACGAATTATTGGTAATTAATACTAATTATTTGTAATTAATACTAATTATTTGTAATTAATACTAATTATTCCTAATTAATACTAATTATTTGTAATTAATACTAATTATTCCTAATTATTCCTAATTATTGGTAATTATTACTAATTATTCCTAATTAATACTAATTATTCCTAATTATTCCTAATTATTACTAATTATTCCTAATTATTCCTAATTATTACTAATTATTGTTAATTATTCGTAATTATTGTTAATTATTCCTAATTATTACTAATTATTGTTAATTATTCCTAATTATTACGAATTATTGGTAATTAATACTAATTATTGGTAATTAATACTAATTATTGTTAATTATTGGTAATTATTACTAATTATTCTTAATTATTGATAATTATTAGTAATTAAATGAATAATTATCAATAATTAGAAATAATTACCAATAATTACAAATAATAACATTATTAATATATTTTATTATTAATATTAAAATAATATAATTTTCTAATTTATATACAGTTCTTTTTTCATCTGTGCGTTTTCTATCTCCACATACAAATAATACATGTGAAGACAGCAAACACACAGATGAAAAAAGAACTGTATATATATAAAAATTATATTATTTTAATATTAATAATAAAATAAACTAATAATGTAATAATGTTCTTATTCTTAATTATTGGTATTTATTACCAGTTATTAATATTTATTCTTAATTACTAAAAATTATTACTAATTATTCCTAATTACCATATAAACAATACTTATAATTTAAATTTATTAAATAATAAAACAATGTGAACATAATTAAATTACAACTAATTAATAATAATAGAAACTAATAAGAAATTAAAAATAAATACAAAATTAAAATGAACATAAATACCTTGAAAATAGATCTGTTCTGATCGTTCTTCAAAACTTTAATATCAGCTCCGGAGAAAAAACTTAAACTGGAGAAAAACTCAACTCTAGAAATATAATTCTGAGAGAGAGAGAAGATAAGGAATGAGAATGAAATGAAAAAAACGGATGGGGGTATTTATAGGTTAGATTATTTGCGACGGGCCCATTTGCGACGGGATTCCCGTCGCAAATAGTATTATTTGCGACGGTACCCGTCGCAAATACCTTAGCCAACATTTATTACGGTCAACCGGTAAATAGTTATTTGCGACGGGTCCCGTCGCAAATAATCCCTGCCGACATAGTATTTGCGACGGGGGAATATTCCCGTCGCAAATACCTTTTACCGCCGCCGGTTATTTGCGACGGGAATATTTCCCCGTCGCAAATAAGTTTCCCGCGATTTGGCGCGCATCGCGGGAAAACTATTTGCGACGGGGAAAGCAATCCCGTCGCAAAAGCCTCCTTATTTGCGACGGGGAAATACCCCCGTCGCAAATAAGTTTTTAACATGACTATTTGCGACGGGAATAAATCCCGTCGCAAATAACCCGTCGCAATTGCTCATTTTTCCCGTAGTGCTTCCTTAAAACATTTAAGATCTGCCTATGATAATAAAGATTATTTATATAGATTCTTTATCATCCTTGTTTGTACTAGCACTATTTGATCACCAATTATGTTCTGTCTATCAATTCTGACTCTTCTCTTTGATCTTTCTTCAGATACTAGTTTGAAATAATTCTTTCCATTGTTTGAATTTTCTTATGAATCAGCCTCTAGAACTGAAACATCTCCCGATCTTCTTATCTCTTCATCATTATCCTCCTAAGATTGACCATGTATTTTCTGAAGATTATACTCATTCTCTACTATAGTTACATCATTTATTTCAACTAACTTTCTCAGACACTTATTAAAGCATTCATATGCTTTACTTTTCTTTAGTATCCAAGAAATATCTCTTCATCTCCATGAGATTGATAATCAATGACCGGTGTGATATGTAATTAAAGGATCTTTCCAACAACAATGAAATAGGATCTTTCTTCATAAATGATTGATCCATATTGAGAAAGGATGTTTGTTTTGATCGGATTCTTTCTCCATTGTTAATTCCTATGATGAAATTTAATCAATTAACCAACAGATTGATCCATGTTTTGGTCATTTTGAGGTATAGGTTTGTTTTTGGGGTTAATTTGGGAGAATTTATTTGTGATTATTTATTCTTATATTTTAATTCTAATAGTGATAGATCAAGGCCAACATGAACATTGTCTATGGTATTTTCTTCATGTTTGTGGTTGTCCATTTCTCCCCTTTTTCCTCGTTCATCATGGGTGTTCTTCATTTGGCACTCGGTTCAACATATACCAAAAAATAGAATTTTGTTCACCAGTTTCATAGAATAATGATTCAATATCATAGATCTAGGATCAATACGACATGAAGGTGGTGTGATGATGGAAGCAGCGGCAGATCAGATGGTTTTGGATGCCCGATTTTGTGTTCTTCGGTGCGCAACAAAGAACAAAAATAAATGGTATTTTTGAATGGATTGTATGGTCAAAATGTGTTATTCATTGATGGAAAGGCTTGTAAAATATAGATCCTTGGTTTTCCAGTGAGGCATGAAGCCGGATCAATGGTCAGATGTGTGGGAAAATACAGGGAATCTATATCTAAGATTCTGGAAATTTCCGCACTACACAGCATGTAAATCAGAACGACATGCCATGTGGACCCCTATCAATAAAGGATAGGTTTTTGGGAAGTAAATAAGTATCCCACAGTGTGTGACCTTGTCACATGGTGTGTGGTACCCTTTGGTGATCACTACATGTACCTCGGAGAGTACACGAACACGGGTTAGAGTACATGGGCACAGGCACGCCGTGTACTCCCACATAGACATGGCTTGGCCTGATGTACATGCACATACCCATGTACTGGTACACGGACCAAGTACATGGGAATCTGACATGTTGTGAACTATTACATTGGCATGAACATGGGACATGGGTAATTTATATGGGCAGGATCTGGGGTCAAAGGGACATAGCATGTAACCCTACTACATGTCATGTACTTACTTAAAGTTGGCTTGGATCCCTTGTCCTGTGTATCTTGTAAAGGTTTTATTAGGGTGTGATCCTCATATCCATTCCCTGAGGGTTAGTATGGAATCACCTCTTATATATATGAAAATGATCCCTTTAGCGGGTCTTCTTATATAGAGTTGTTAGAATCCCTCTGTGAGGCCCAGTGTGAGATCCTCTATTCATCTCTGTGCCCTAGGTGGATTTTTTAGTATCATCGTGACCAACACTACGTGGGTGTCGATCCACTACTTTATGGGTTAATCTAGAGTGATTTTTTGGTATACCCCATGGAATTGGGAGTGATCCTCATCTATGTATTATATCTCTTTGGAATTTTATCCTTTGGTTCTAATGGTAAGACCCAACAATCATTTCCTCTCAGACGGATATTGTCGGTGATTTCAAACTCATGAGTGAATTCTCCCGAACGAGTGCTATATGGAACCTTTGAGCTAGAATCTGAGGATGGTATTACAATTGTGACATACCTTATGATTTTGTGTCTTGTTGAGTATATCTGGATATTCTTTATATATGTGATGCATACATATACCTATGTAGAGTTGATTGTATTCTTTTGTTTTATGCTTTGTAGTTTCGAGGCGTCCTACTGGGTATTGTTATACTCACCCCTACATGGGGTTTTCCTGCATGTGTCATGTCTTGTGCAGATGATTGGTCTTTTGAAAGAGTCCTAAATAGACCAGGACCAGATAGTTCTTAGTGATACCAGACAGGCTAAGGCTTTTTCTTGTGGTATCTTGACAGCATTCCCCAACATTACTTTCAGGTTGGACTTGTTTTCAAACTCTTTGTGTTGGGATTGTTTTTGGACCTGTTTATTTTCCTTTACTTCCAATCGTACTCTGTTTGTGGTATTTAGATGTATACATGCATGGTTGTTCTGTTGGTTTTACATTTCGACATTGTATGGGATTAGATATGTGTGTGTTTGTAGAGGTACTTAGGTTAAGGCATCCCATGTTAGTGATATGTCAACTCGATACTATTCACCAGCCCCTGGCCTATTGGAGGCGGGCTTGGGGAGTCACGGCATGAGCCCCATTTGTAACACCCCAAGATTCTGCACATAAATATTGAATGCATGAAATACCGAGTCACTAAAAAACACCACTTTGTTATAACCTAGCTAGTAAACATAATTTTTTCACTTCTGTGATTTGAATTTCAAAAAACGGACATACACGGTTGCGTTCAGTAAGAAATTTAGAGTCTAATAAGAAAAAAAATTGATGAATAGTAACATACCCTTATGAATAGTAACATAATTTTATGAATAGCAATGAATATTAAATGAGACAAAAAATAGAAACTTTACCCATGAATGTATAAATACAATTTATATATCTTATAAGTGAAAAATGATCATAGTATAAGTATTGGTATTTTTGTATGTCATAAATATTTTAATTACAATTTTATGATTAATTTAATAATTTAAAATAGAAATGTATTTTCCTAAAATTTAATCATCAATTGTTACTTTATTTTCTTATGGTTATAATACAATTTTATGGGACCTTGATTAATTTATCAAGGTTTTATAAAATGAGTTATAGTTTTAAAGTTGTTTTTTTTTTGAATAAATTGTGATTTTATTGAAACATTAAATTAAAAATATTTAGAAAATTATTTTCAGAAAATGGATTTCATTTTGAGATTATATAATTCAAAAAAAATTAGGGGTAAATTTTTGGGATTTTTCTAAAATACTTAAATTTTGGGTGAATAGTAAAATACGATAATTTACGATAAATGCTAAATACATGATTTATTGGGTCATAAGTAATTTAAGGATAATGTAAACCCACTAGGTTCTAACTCACCTGTACTTATTGCTATTATGGGTCACATGAATCAATGATATTGGTTGCCTTGAGGGAAATAATAAAATAAAGAGTAAAATAATAGGAAAACCCTCCTCTCCTCCATTATAACCCCCCCCCCTCATCCCCTCTTCTCTTAACTACTATAAATCCTTGAGACTTGTCTAAATTCTGCTCAAATATCCTCCCAAGATCCTCCCCCGCATCTATGATCCATTGGTATCATAGAAAGACCAAAACCTCTCCCTTAAAGAGGCTCTCAAGGAAGATTACTTCAAGTGGTAAATTCCTCTTTTCATTTATTTTATTTCAAGTTCCTTTATTTTCTTTTTCATTCCTCGCATACTTTAATACAAATGTTGTGATGAATCCAATAACTTACATATACTAGTTTTTTTATTATAAATTAATAATTCTTCATCATCTCTCCTTTCCCCTTCTTTTATACTAGAAATGAAAACACCATCTGAGATGTGTTAATTTACCACATTCAAGGACGATGGGTTTTCAATTTCTATTACCATATTCAATTATGGTAATGAAACCATGTTTATGGTTGAAAAAGACTATAATATATGTATTATGACTTATTTAATGTTCTGTAATCCTTTTGTACACATGATATTAATTTAGAAATCAAAGTTCATTATGATCAAGAAATGCCAATTAACCCAAAAAATTCTCATTAAAGTTTTATATAATGATTCATCTTCACTACTAATAACCAAAAAAATTATGACCATCTAATATTCTGTTTGTTTGATAATAACATAAAACTTCTATTCAGGACAATCATTCTCATTCTACATGTTTATCCATACATGAATATAAGTAAACTGATCGTGAAAACCAAGGAAGAAAACACTCCCAAACAATGAAATTGGATCTCTTAACCCATCAAAAGGCCATAAATGAACCTAATAAGGTTATTATAAATAAATTAAATTTAGATGAGGTTCTAGAATAATTAATTTATGAACATAAATTTTATTATTCAGGTCATTAAGATCAATTTAGGAACACTAATGGACTTAAGGTAAGGGTTTTCTACCCGAACCTTCATTTTCATTTGGGTTATTCTAATTCTCTACTTAACTCAATTAAATTATTATTTATTTATATTTACTCCTCATATATTATGTGATAATTTTCTATATATTTGTACAATCTAGAATCCTAATTTCATTTATGGGGAGTTATATGTTTTAAAAGGATCTTTCAAAAATTCTTCCGAAATACAAGCCCGATCAAGGGAATTTCACAAATTCTTACCTGTTTTCAAGGGAACTCTATAATCTGTTTTTGGAAACCATTATATTTATAAAATATCTCATTTTATTATGAAATTATATCATACTTCACTTCTGTTTTTATACAATGATTTTTTCAAAAGAACTCTTCTTTTCAAATTAAAAGAGTACTTATCTCAAGAATTACTCGATGATTTTATAAGAGTATCTTCATCTATTTCAAAACTCATGTTGATTCTTATGTATTATTGGAATTAATATTTTATTATATAATCTAACATATTTAATTTAATGGTTTATTATTATTTTGATTTTGTATGCTCTATCTTAAAACCATTCACCAATTTACTCAGAATGGTTAGTGTTTATGCTTAATGTATGGGGAAAGTTATTTACATTTCATATATTAGTTTCAATATGAATTTATACGTTGTTTATGTTTATCCCCAATCATATGAGGAATTAATTGTAATTAGTAAGTGTCAGGTGGGGCCTGCTATATCCCCTCAGTGCATCGGTAGGAATCATGAGACAAACTATGGTCTTGGCATGAGGCCTTAACAAAATGGATATATATGATCTTGGCATGAGGCCTTGACGGTATGGTTATGATATCCCAAATTATACATTACCTCATGAAAATAGTATTGATAGATCATGTGGTTTTTTGACTAGTAGAATACCCATGATTATGTTTTATTATGGTATTATTTATTCAGCTTTTATTCCTGCCATAATGTGTTCAAGTTTATTTTTAAAGGCATTTGTTTTTAGTTATTCACCATTACAAATGTTTGTGTTTATGATATCTTCCACTATATTTCTTACCATTACTAAGCATTTTAGATCACCCCTTTCTTATGTTTCATTTTCTCAGGACATGAAGACATTTATTATGATTGACCTGAAAGGATAAACTTGTGGATGTTCCCAACAAAACTTATATGTTGTATTTCATTCCAAGTTGTAACATTGAACTTATATATATATATTGTTTCCAAATATACTAAACTAATTGGTCCTTCGGGATGCATATACCTTGTTTATATGCCAATGTAATAAAATAAGTCACTGGCTCCAGGAAACTGGGTTGGGTCCTTATAGTTGGTATCAGAAGAAGTTTAGTAGAAAACTTGGAAACTATATTTAGACAATGTGGATTAGGGAAAAAACCCCTAAGATAGTCTTTGAGGATAAAACATACAAGAACATCCTTGAATTTTTTTTAAGGAATGGATTATGTGGATATTTCTTAAAAAACATCTCTGCCTAGATACTACAAGTGGGCGTGGTTCTGGAACAGATGTACCTAGGAGTGAAAACTCCGACAAGGAGTTTCAAGCTTGACCCGAGGTATCCTGGTATATGACAACAGTCCTTACTGCGCACCTGGTTTAACACTCTTGGGGGATATTCTTAGGATAATTCATATTTTCTTTACAATCCATTATGAATGATTTAAATGTAAATTTTTTCTCAAAGAATCCAAGTTTATGATTATGAGATTAGTTATGTATATAATTTTAATTTATGCTAAGTATTTTTCTACATTGAGATTATACATTATGATTTACAATCTAATGTAGTGTATGCCATTATTTCAAAATGTCACTTGGTGGAAGGAATGGAAACCACACATGTATCCCATGTAGGGATTTCCCTTTTATGCAAGATAATGATGCTAGATCTGGAGATATGACTGGTTCTAAGCAACTTATAACTATACTCGGACAACTGACTCAGGTTATGAATAATAACCTTACCCATATATAGCATCCTGATCTACAACATGGAGGAGCTATGTTGGATTTCTTTATGTGACAACAACCTCCATCATTAAATGGGACTACAAGCCCATTTGTATCTGAGTAGTGGATAAGTTCCATAGAGAAGATATTTCTCACTTTGGTATGTAATGAAAGAGAGAAGGTTGTCATAGAATTTTATCATTTATCGGTAGATGCGGATCAGTGGTGGTCATTTATCCAAAACACAAAGGAGGGGGAATAAATAGAAGAGATGTAATGGAGTTATTTTAAGTAAATATTCCTAGAAAAATATTTTCTCCATGAATAAAGAACATATATGGAAAGGAAATTCCTGAATCTAAGGCAGAAGGAGGATGAAAATGTTTCGAAGTATAAAGCTAACTTCACAAGTTTATCAAGAAATTATGTGGACTACATACATAATCCAAGGAGAAATATTGATTGATTATTTTATGGTTTAAAACCATTTCTATGAAGGGAACTAGTCTCTCAAAGTTTATCATCATATGAAGATATAGTCTCAAGTGATATCAAGACGGAAAAGGAATTTTTTAAGGCTTATGAATTTAAAGGAAAACAAGAGAAGAAGAGGGCTGCCGAAAACTCTAGAAAAGGAAATAAGTAAATGGGTAATAATGGAATAGTTGACCTTCCATATTGTAGTAATTGTGGGAAGAAACACCCTGACACTTGTTTAAAGGGAATGGGAGTCTGTTACAAGTGCAGAGAAAAAGGACACTTATCTCAAGATTTTAAGGGAAAGAAAGAAGCTACCAATGTTCAATGATACAATTTTAGGGATCTGGGACATTATGCACATGAATATCCTATGTTTCAGGGAAACATTACCCAAAGAAGGCCAAGATATCAATGCTAAGATTATGCAGTCACAACTGCGGGGGTTGAAGTTCCTAATGATGTGGTGGTAGGTACTTTAATCATTCCATCAAACTTAGACAATTTTTTATTTGATTTTGGATCATCACATTCTTTCATATCTTCCTAGTTTTCCAAGAAAGTTAGATATTTCCAATTTTATTTAATAATGTATTTTTGGATCAAAACTCCTAAGGGAAGTATCATTACAACAATGTTGTGTCAGTCAGTCCCCATTATGGTATATAAACATTATTTATCTACTAATTTTATTATCATACCCATGATTGACTTTGATATAATCACTAATATGGATTGTCTTTAGAACCATGATGTGAAAATTTATTGTAAGAAGAATGAGGTTACAATTTTTGAGGATGATGTGGAATCCCTTATCTTTAAGGAAAAAACATCACCATTTGATTCTCATCTAGATCCACCCCCTATAGCTCTACGGAATTCAATTATTGGGGAGGAAGGTAATAAAATAACTATGGGTGAGGAAAATAATGTTCAGATATAGGATGTACCTATTGTGTAAGAATATTTTGTTGTCTTTCCAGAGGATTTACCTGGACATCCTCCAGAGTAGGAAATTGAGTTTTCCATTGACTTAATTTCTGATTCAAGGCCAATATCAAATATCCCATATAGAATGGCCACTATGGAATTATTTTAACTGAAGAAACAACTAGAGGAATTTAGTGATAAAGGATTTATTCTCCCTAGTGTCTCCCCATGGGAATCCCCTATTATTTTCGTTAATAATAAAAATGGATCAATGAGTTTGTACATTGACTAAAGAGAGATCAATTCTATAACAATAAAGAAAAAGTATCCCCTACCTTGAATTGATGATTTATTTGATCTACTTCATATAGATCAAAATTTTTCTAAGATTAACCTTCGATCTGGATATCATCATTTTCTTATAAATAAGGAATACATTCAAAAAACAGCATTTCGAACCAGATATGGGCATTACAAGTTTATAGTAATGCCTTTTGGACTGACTAATGCACCCTTTGTTTTCATGGATCTAATGAATATATTTTTTAACGAATATCTTGATGAATTTTTTGTGGTTTTTATTGATAATATCTTGGTATACTAAAAAATCTATGAAGATCATGAAAATCACTTGAGCACTATTTTGAAGACTCTTAGAAGAAATTAATTATACGGGAATTTTAGAAAGTGTGAATTTTGTCTTCAATCAATTTCCTTTCTTGGACACATTTTCTCTAAGGATGGAATATCTGTTGATTCTGTGAAGACAAAGGTTATTCAAAAATGGAATACTCCAATGAACATAAATGAGGTTTGTAGTTTTATTGATTTAGTAGGTTATCATCGATGTTTCATTCAGAACTTCTCCCATTTATCCAACCCAATGACCAAGCTTACACGTAAAGGGGTTAAGTTCATATGGAAAAAAGAATGTGAGGATTATTTCAAAGAATTGAAGAGGAGATTAGTGAATGCTCATATCATAACCCTGCTATCAGGGAATGATGGGTTTGTGATATATATTGATGCATCAAATAAAGTAATTGGTTGTGTCCTTATGTAGAATGATAGAGTTATTTCCTATGCATCAAGGCAGTTAAAAATTCATGAACAAAACTATAATACTCATGATATTGAGTTATCTTCTGTGATATTTTCTCTAAAAATATGGAGACACTATCTCTATGGTGAAAGATGTGAGATATATACAGATCACAAAAGTCTGAAGTATATCTTCTCATAGAAAGAACTCATCATGAGGCAGATGTGATGGCTCAAACTACTCAAGGATTATGATTGTACCATACACTACCACCCAGGAAAGGAAAATATGGTAGTTGATTCATTGAGAAGGAAGGATCATGAAGTTCTCAAAAAAAATTGGATTGACAAGGATCCTTTGTATATGGATCTAGTGATGATGGATATGGGAATTATCAAAGAAGGTGAATTTTCACTACTTTTTCATTTGGTTGCCCAACCATCTTTATTAGAAAGGATTAAAATCTCTCAGCCTGATGATGATAACCTGCAAAAGAAAATTAATGTTGTGAAATAGGGGAAGTTGGCTGACTTCATATGTCAAGATGGAATTCTGAAATTTGGGAAGAGTCTATGTGTTCCCTCTATACCCGATCTAAAAAGGGAGTTATTGAATGATGCCCATAGCTCAAATTTCTCTATACACCCTGGTAGCACTAAAATTTATAGAGATTTGAAGGAACATTTTTGGTGGGACAACATGAAATGGAAAATTACTGATTATGTATCAATATGTTTAGTTTTTCAACAAGCTAAGACCGAATGAAAATATCCTAGAGGAGTCATGAAACCTCAGCCTATTATTACATGTAAATGGGATGACATCACCATGGATTTTTCACTATATTACACAAAAATCCAAGAACAAATGATGCAATATGGGTAATTATTGATCAACTGACAAAATCTTCACATTTCCTCGCTATAAGGGAGGATTTTCCAATGGAGCGTCTTTTACAACTCTATATCAATGAAGTTTTTAGACTTCATAGAGCACCTATTTCAATAGTGTCTAATCGCGATCCTCGATTTACATAAAAATTATGGAAAAGTATTCAGAAATATTTGGATATTGAGCTTCATTTGAGTACTGCTTATCATCCTCAAACTGATGGGAAATCAGAAAGGACTGTCCAAGCTTTAGAAGACATGTTGAGATCATTCTCACTTGACTTTCAAGGTATATGGGATCAGTATATACCTTTGGTGGAGTTTTCCTATAATAATAGTTTGCATTCCAGTATTCAAATGGCGTCATATGAAGCATTGTATGGAAAGAGATGTCGTACAGCAACATGTTGGGATGAAGTTGGTGAAAGGAAGCTAGTGGGCCCAGAACTTGTGAAGGAAACAATGGATAAGGTAAAGACTATACAAGGACATATCAAAGAAGCTCAAAGCAGTAAAAAAACTATACTGATAATCGAAGGAATGATTTGGAATTTCAAGTGGTAGATCATGTTTTCTTAAAAGTATCTCTATGGAAGGGTGTTATAAGATTTGGGAATAAAGGGAAACCGAGCCCTAGCTACATAGGCCCTTTTGAAATTCTAGATAGAATTGGAGTTATTGCATATCGTTTGGCTATGCCACCTAGCCTATCTAAAGTACACAATGTGTTCCATGTCTCATTGTTGAGAAAGTGCATGTTGGACCCAACGCATGTCCTCACTTCTAAAGGTATAGGATTGGAACCTGACCTATTTTACTGTGAAGAGCCTATCCATATTCAAGACACTAAAGAAAAAGTGTTGAGAAATTGAATGACCCAACTGGTAAATATACTTTAGAAAAATAATAAAATTGAAGAGGCGACATGGGAGGTTGAGGAGCTTGTGATGAAGAACTACCTAAATCTTTTTGTGAGGTAACATTCTGGTAATTTTGAGGATGAAATTTTTGTAAGGAGGGATAATGTAACAACCTAAGATTCTACATGTAAATATTGAATGCATGAAACACTAAGTCTCTACAAGATACCACTTTGTTATAACCTATCCAATAAACAAAATGTTTCCACCTCTATGATTTGAATTTTGAAAAACAGACATACACGGTTGTGTTCAGTAAGATATTTAGAGTCTGATAAGACAAACTTATTTTTTTATGAATAGTAACATACCCTTATGAATATTAATGAATATTAAATCTGAAAAAAAAAACTAGAAAATTCACCCATGAATGTATAAATACAATTTAGATATTTTATAAGTGAAAAAACAATCATAGTATAAGTATTAGTATTTTTTTATGTCATAAATATTTTAATTACAATTTTATGATTAATTTAATAATTTAAAATGGAAATTTATTTTCAAAAAATTTAATCATAAATTGTTACTTTATTTTCTTATGGTTATAAGATAATTTTATGGGACCTTAATTAATTTCTCAAGGTGTTATAAAACGAGTTATAGTTTTAAAGTTTCTTTTTTGGAATAAATTATGATTTTATTTAAAAATTAAATTAAAAATATTTAGAAAACTATTTTCAAAAAATGGATTTCATTTTTTAATTCTATTAGTCAAAAAATGGTTGGGTTAAATTTTTGGGATTTTTCTAAAATACTTGAATTTTGGGTGAATAGTAAAATACGATAATTTACGATAAATGATAAATACATAATTTATTGGGTCATAAGTGATGTAATGATGATGTAATCCCACCCAGGTTTGAACTCACATGAAATTATTACTATTATGGTTCATATGAATCAACACTATCAGCTATCTTGAGGGAAATAATAAAATAAAGAGTAAAATAATGGGAAAACTCTCCTCTCCTCCACTATAACCCCCCCCCCCCACTCCCTCTTCTCTTCATTCCTCTAAAGACTTGTGCCTTGTCTAAATTCTGATCAAATATCATCCCAATATCCTCCCCCAATTCTATCATCCCTTAGTCTCATATAAAGACCAAAACCTCTCCCCTAAAGAGGCTCTCAAGGAAGATTACTTTAAGAGGTAAATTCCTCTTTTCATTTCTTTTATTTCAAGTTCCTTTATTTTCTTTTTATTTACTCAACTCCTTTCATCAAAATTTTGTGATGACTCTATTAACTTACATGTACTTTAATTTTTTTATGATAAATTAATAATTCTTTATCATCTCTCATTTCCCCTTCTTTTATACTAGAAATGAAAACACCATCCGAGATGTGTTGATTTATCACATTCAAGGACGACGGGTTTTCAATTTCTATTACCATATTCAATTATGGTCATGAAACTATTTTTATGGTTGAAAAAGACTATATTATATGTATTATAACTTATTTAAGGTTATGTAATCCTTTTGTACACATGATATTAATTTATAAATCAAAATAATTTCATTGTGATCAAGAACTGCCAATTAACCCAAACAATTCTCATTAAAGTTTTATATAATGATTCATCTTCACTCAAAATAAACAAATGAATTTTATGACCATGTAATCTTATATTTGTTCACTAATAACATACAACTTCTATTCTGGAAAACTATTCTCATTCTACATGTTTATTCTTACATGAATATAAGTAAACTGATCATGGAAACCAAGGAAGAAAACACTCTCAAACAATGAAATTGGATCTCTTAACCAATAAAAAGGACATAAATGAACCTAATAAGGTTATGATAAATAAATTAAATGTACATGAGGATTTTTAATCATTAATTTATGAACCTAAATTTGATTATTATGGTCATTAATATCAAGTAAGGAACATCAACGGACTTAAGGTAAGGGTTTTCTACTCGAACCTCCATTTTCATTCGGGTTATTCTTATTCTCTACTTAACTAAATTAAATTCTTATTTATTCATATTTACTCCACATATATTCTTTAATAATGTTATATATTTGTGTATAATCCATAATCCTACCTTCATTTATGGGTATTTATATGTTTTAAATGGATCTTTCAAAAATTCTTCCGAAATACAAGCCCGATTCAAGGGAATTTCTCAAATTCTTACCTATTTTCAAGGGTACTCTATAATATGTTTTTGGAAACCATTATCTTGATAAAATCTCTCATTTTATTATGAAAATAATATCTTACTTCACTTCTATTTTTATACAAATATTATTCCAAAATAACTCTTCTTCTCAAATTAAAAGAGTATTTATCTCAAGAATTACTTAGTGATTCTATAAGAGTATATTCATCTATTTAAACACTCATGTTGATTATTATGTATTATTGGGATTAATATTTTATTATATCATATACCATATTTAATTTAATGGTTTATTATTATTTTAATTGTGGATTTTCTATCTTAAAAACATTCACCAATTTACTCTGAATGGTTATTGTTTATGCTTAATATACGTGGAAAGTTATTTACATTTCATATATTGGTTTCAATATGAATGTATATGTTGTTTATGTTTATCCCGGTTCATATGAGGAATGCATTGGACTTATTAAGTTTCATGTGGGTCCCTTTATATCCCCTCGGTGCTTCGGTAGGTCTCATGAGACAAACTATGGTCTTGGAATGAGGCCTTGACAAAATGGATATTTATGGTCTTGGCACGAGGGCTTGACGATATGATTATGATGTCCTGCATTATACATTACCTAAATATTGAAATAGTATTGATAGATCATTTTTTTATTTTACTATTATAATACCCATGATTATGTTTTATTATGGCATTATTTATTCAGATTTTATTCCTCCCATAATGTGTTCAAGTTTATTTTTAAAGGCATGTATTTTTAATTATTCACCATGCCTAATGTTTATGTTTTTGATATCTTCCAATGTATTTATTACCCTTACAGATTGTTTGATCTCACCCCTTTCTTATGTTTCATTTTCTTAGGATATGAATAATTTTATTATGATTTACCTGTAAGAATAAACTTATAGTTATGGATGTTCCAAAAAAACTTATATGTTTTATTTCATTTCAAGTTGTAACGTTGAACTTATGTATGTATCATGTTTCAAAATCTACTAAACTAATTGGTCCTTTAGGATGCATATTTCTTGTTTATATGCCAATGTAATAAAATAAGGCACCATCTCTAATAAACTTGGGTTGGGTCCTTACACCATTTGGAAGGGTTATGATAGACCAGTATTATAGGTATCATTTCTACCTTAAGGCTAGAGTCTATGATATTGGTTTAGCTCAATAGTGTTAAGTGTTTTGAGTTCAGCTTTCAGGTCAGGGAATCCAATTTTGGTGTGGCAACCAACATATCCATACACTAGGGCTCTGATCACCTACTTTTTGACTTGGTACATGAGAACACTGGTTGTAGATAAAACAATGATACATGCATCATAAAGTAATGGGTTGTGGTTTTCATGTCCTTATTGAATCATGTATCCAGATATACTCATTGACTATGGTACATATTGTTTAATTTCAGGATTCCTCCATGACATATTCCATACAGAATTCAATATTAAGATCGTGAGGATGATCTCATCAGTGATGAGGCATTGATACAGAGACCAGTTCCAAAGGTTCTACCTCCAGGTGGTGCACTAGCTATACCACCACCTACAGAGCAACAGATGGTACCCATTGTACCAGGGGATGATGTTTATAGGATGGTCACATTTCACAAGTTTCAGTGATAGATAACCCTCAGGTTCTGAGGTAATTACAACCCATAAGTAGATGAGGACTATCTTAAGGTTTTGACCTGAGTTTACTATCAAATTAATACACCAGTATATCATATGGTTGTCCTGGTGGTGAGCCTTCTCTATGGATAAGTAGGATGATAGTGGGGTTTAGTAATTAATTCTTATGACGATGAAACTCTACCATGGTCATAGTTTGAGTGTATATTTATATAGGAGTTCCTTACAGCTATGTTGAGGCATGTAAATATCCAGGAGCTTCTACAGCTCCAGCAAGGTAGCACGATGGTAGATGAGTATTCAACTTGGTTTACCAACCTCTCCAAGTACTCATTGGATATGGTTCATGACCAATTATTCCAGGATTGGACCTTCAAGAAAGGTATACATAGAGATATATAAGCCAATGTCATCCTACTATGCATTCTTAACTATGCTGGGGTGCTATAGAGAGATTTGGTGGTTGAGATTTTTTTGGCTGAGAAAACACAACCATTGGTTTCCAGTAGTGGGAAATCAGAATAAAATACGTCCCTTGTAAGGATATGATGTCAATGTTAGGGAATTGGAAATGTGATACATTTCATGAGGTGGTATGAGGACATAGGTTATTCGGTTTGAGGCTCACGGGATGGGTCTATTCGTCCTAGGGAGAGGCGATGATACTCATGTGATAGAAGGGGGAATCTTTCCTAGGATTTTCCAACCCATCGTATAACTGATAGAGAAACTGTGGATGGGATACCAAAGTAGAGGCAATAATAAGATTAGGAAGGTTCTAAAGTCATATGATTTGGTAGATGATTTGGGAGAGCAGCAAGAGGTGGAAGACACTTTGACTTGTTTCCACCACCTCCCCCAAGTGGTTCACACTAGGCTTAGGGAGATGGAGGATAGGGTAGGGGATAGCTATAGGCAGTCGAATCCTATGACCATAGGCTCTAGGAATGATTTTAGGTATGATCTATATCTTTTATACCTTAGTTTTAGTACTGATAGACATAGGTTCTAGTCATTCCTTTCTTTCCAAATATCTTGTCTGAGACTTAGAGATTATGGTTGGGCCCTTTGCTCGACCCCTACACTTAGAAACTCCTACTAGAGATGAATCAGTAATCACGTAATTGTGCCAATAGTGTGACCTGACTCTTGTATGTGAGAGTTTCTATTAGGATCTCTTTATATAATCTATTAGGCCTAACAATTTCATCTTAGGTATGGACTTGTTATCTACATTATATGCCCAGATTGACTGTTTTAGGTGGAGGATATAGTGTGTCCATAGTAATTAGACTAGATTCTCCTTTTTTGGTGGAAAGGAAACCCAGGCAGTGTAGGATGGACTCATTCATAGGAGGGTGCAGTCGATTAGCCACCATTTGTCTCACATGAACCTTGGTGTAGTGAATGTTATGAGTTCCCAATTTTCTACAGTGGTGGTGAAGTATAAGGACATCCTCCTTGGGGATGTTCCAGGATTACCTCCCCACTGTGAGATAGACTTACGCATTTATCTACACACTGAGAAGGAACTGATATATGTTCTAGTATATCAGATAGATCCCATAGAGATTTGAGAGCTGGGGGTTCGGTTGGAGGACTTGTATAGGAAGGAATTCGTTAGAACTAGTTTTTTACCCTGGGTAGACCCAGTGTTGTTTTCCAAGAATTCATATGAGAGCTTGAGGTTATATGTGGACTAACAATGCTTAAAGTAGGTGATCATGAAGAACAAGTATCCACTACCGATAATTGATGACCTCTTTAATCAATTGATAGGGGTGTGATTATTCTCAAAGGTTGAACTAATTTTAGGCTATCACCAGTTACGACTACAGGATGAGGATATATTGAATACAGCATTTGATTGTTGATATGGTCATTATGATTACTTGGTGATGCATTTTGGCATGACTAGCACCCAATAACTATTCATGGTAATCATGAACTAGATATTTTATCCCTTCTAAGTTCGTTTCATGTTAGAATTCATCAACAATATCCTTGTGTACTCGGGATCCAAGTAGAAACATGCAAGAAATTTGAGGATGGTTTTAGATGTACTCTAAGAGAACCATCTTTATGGGAGGATCTCAAAGTTCCAGTTATGGATTCAAGAAAGCCACTTTCTGGGACACATTATCTCAATAGATGGATCGGAAGTGGACTTGACCAAGGTTGAGGTAGTGTTAGCTTGGGAGACACCCAAGGGTGTGATATAGGTATGAAGCTTCCTTGGGTTGATAGAATATTACTATATATTCATACCTAGATTCTCCAGGATATCAACTCCCATGACAACTTTTACCCAAAAGGGGAATCCTTTTGTGTGGAGGAAAAGGTGTCAGTAGGATTTTCAGTAGTTGAGATATATATTGACAAGCGCTCCCATCTTAATATTTATAGGGGAGGGTTTTGAGTACATATTGTTCTAAGATGAATTAGGAACCATGATTGGTTTTATTATGATTAATAGGAAGGCAGTGATTGCCTATGTTTCATGTCAGTTGAGACCACATGAGAAGAACTACACAACCCACGATCTTGAGTTAGCAGTGGTGGCCTTATCACTAAATATGTGTTAGAACTACCTGATGGGAGAGTGTTTTATCGTCCACTCTAATTATAAGAGTCTCAAATATATCTTCTCTCAAAAGGATATTAACTTGAGACAGAGGAAATGTCTAGAGTTCCTCCAGGATTATGACTTCGAGATTTTATATACTCCTGGGAAAGGGAATGTGGTAGTGGATTCTCTCCTTAGGAGATCTTGTTTGTAGTTACTGAATGGTTCATTGGAGTGGTTTTCCTCATTACAGTTATCCTTTGTGGATGGAGATAGAGCATCTTACCTCTGGTTGATGGTTTTCACCCCTCCACTCTTACAGTGAGTTGAGGAGGCACAACTTGGGGATGTTGACTGTGAGACCCTACATGATCATATACCCATTGGACATGTTCTTAATGGATTTTATAAAGGTGATGAGTATTTAGTTCTTTTCAAAGGACGCATGTTGTTACCAGTGATGTTGTAGGAGGAGGTCCTTAGAGAATTTCATACATATCCTTTAGTGGTACATCCATGTGTTTAAAAGATATACTAATACCTCTAATGTCATTTTTGGTGGTCGGGTATGGATAAGGGAGTTGTGTAGTTTTTCTCTTGATACCTTAATTGCCGGTAAGTGAAGACTAATCACCAAGCTCCAGGGGGTTTAGCTCAAACCCTTGAGGTGCCAGAGTGGAAGTGGGATGGGATATCCATGGAATTTGTGGAAGGCTTACCACATAAGTCCAAGGTACATTATTCCATATGGGTGATCATAGACCGACTCACCAAGTTATCCCACTTCTTACCTTTCTGAGAGCAGAGTTTAATAGAGAGCTTGGGATGCCTCTATGTGTAGGAGATAGTCCGACTCTATAAAGTCCCCTTGATGATCATTTATGACTATGATGCTCACTTCACATCCCAATTGTGAAAGGGATTATAGGAGGATTTTAAGACTCAGTAATGCTTGATTACAACATTCCACCCCCAAACTGATGGTCAGATAGAGAAAACCATTCAGGTTTTGGAGGACATATTGTGATCTTGCATGTTAGAATTTGGTCATAGTTGGTAGGATCAACTACCATTGGTGGATTTTGCATACAATAACAGATACCAACCCACTATTGATATGGCACCATTCGAGGCTTTGTAGGGGAAACCCTACAGGTTACCAATTTACTTGACTAACCCAGTAGAGTCAAAAATCATGGTCCTAGAGTTTGTGTGAGAAACTACTTAGAATGTGCAAATCATCTAGGAGTGGATGAAGACTATACAGAGCTATCATAAGTATTATGAGGACAGATGAAGAATGAATTTGAATTTTTTAGAGGGAGACCATTTGTTCTTATAGGTTTCACCTCAACATGGATTACATAGATTTGGCCAGGATGACAAGTTATCTTCAAGATTCATTGGCCCTTTCTATATACTGTGTAGAGTTAGCGAGGTGGCATACCGCTTAACTCTACCATAGTAGTTAAAATGGGTACATGATGTCTTCTACATGTTGCTGCTGAGGATTCACATGCATAACCCATCACACAGTATCGACTAGGGAGAGATGGACATTGAGGATATAGCTACTTTTTTTGAATACCTAATAGAGATCGAGGATCGACAAGAGAGGATCCTTTGTGGGTGATTGATTCCTTTGGTATGTGTATGGTGGAAATATGGAAATCTTCATGAGAGAAAATGGGATTCAGAGGCTCTAATTCATGCTCAGTACCCACATCTCTTTGTGTAGCCCTTTTTTAGGATTTTCAGAACATAAATCCCCAAGGTGGGAAGAATGTAATGACTCATATTTTCCATGTATTATTTTTGGATATTTTATGGATTATTTTCAAGAATAGGATCTAATATAGAATGTGATTCTGAGGTACGATGTATCTGGAATAAATGTTTGAAATATATTAAATATATTAAATAGCACACATTCACAATTTTCCTAAAAATGTGTAATAATTTCTAAACAAGGGACCGGATCATAAATCTTAGGGAACTATTGATTACATAACATGAGGTTTACCCAAGGCGTGACATAACCTTGGTCGGCATAGGGAATTTGTGGAAAAGTCATCATGGGTGTTAAATAGATAAAATTATTAAATAAAATTATTTTATTTTAATCATTGATGCAGTGACCTAATGTTTTCTTTATATACACGCTTATAAAAAATCTGTAGGGTTAACCGTATAACCTTGAAAAATCATTGGAGATCTGCTGGAGAGCATGGAATGAGATTCCATTGAAAAATGATGACTGGATCGAGGATCACTAACTGGTGTGATATGGAATCAAATGATATCACCAATGATAAATATGTAATCTTGTTATTCATTGGTGATTGATCCATCTCGAGGTAGGATGTTTGTTTTGATTGGATTCTTTTCACGTTCTTAATTCCTACGACAAACGTGAATCACTCAACCAACTAATTAATCCATAATTAATTTTTCTTGAGGGATAGGTTTGTTTATGGGGTTAAATTGGGAGAAATTATTTTCAATTATTGATACTTATCTTGTCATTATAATGGTGAAGGATTGAGGCCAACAAGAATATTTTCTAAGATTTATTCCTCATGTTTGTGGTTATGAATTTATCCCCTTTTTCTTTATTCATCATGAGAATTATTTGTTTGACCCATGATTCGATGTATATCAGAAAATAGAATGTTATTTACTCATTTATTGGTGGAATGATTCGATATCATAGATCTAGGATCAGCACGACACTAAGGTAGTGCGGCGATGGAAGAGGTGGCGGATCGGATGGTTTTGGATGCCTGATTTCTTATTCTTTGGTGTATAAATAAGAATAGTGATTGATGGTGTTTTCCTAATGTATTTATATCTATAAAGTATTTTTATTTGATGAAAATGATGTCAACATGAATCCTTGATTTTATGGAGAGGCGCTCGATTGAATATATATCCATTGGTGTGGGAACGAATATGGAATTCAGATCTGAGATTCTGTAAATTTGTGCACAAAATGGAATTTAAATCAGAACAACACATCATGTGGGCCCCTATTAGTAGAATTTTGGGTTTTTAGAAGGATATAAGTATCACACAGCATATAGTCCCATTTGGTGAGCTCATAAGGTACCTCATAGGGTACACAGACATGGTTTGGAGTACATGAGCATGGGAACACTGTGTACTCCCACATGGACATGGCTTGGCCTGGTTTAAATGGACATACTTGTGTACTAATACAAGGGTTGAGTACATGGGAAGCCAACACGTCGTGTAATGTTACACAAACACTGACATAGTACATAGTCCATTTACATGGGTAGTACTCGAGGTCAAAGGGACATGGTTTGAAACCCTAATACACGCCATGTAATTTATTAATGTTGGTTTGGAGCCCTTTTCCTCTGTATCTTAGACAAGTTTCATTAGGATGTGTTCCCCATATCCATTCTCTGAGGGTTAGTATGGAATCGCATCCTACACATAGTAAAATGATCACTTCAGTAGGAATTCTTGGATAGAGTTGTCGGAATCCCTCTACGAGGCTCGGAGTGAGATTCTCTATTCATCTTCGTTCCCTAGGTGGAGTTCTTGGTATCATCTTAACCAACACTATGTGGGTGTTTATCCTATACTTAGAGGGTTAATCTGTATTGAGTTGTTGATATACCTCAGAGCCTTAGGAGTGGTCCTAATCTATGTATCATATCTCTTCATAATTTCAATGTATACTTCTAATAGTGAGACCCGATGAGCATTTCCTCCTGGATGGACATCATCATTGCTTCCAAACTCAGCAGTGAGTTCTTCTAGATGTGTGTTATGTGGAACCTTCAATCTAGAATCCTAGGTTGGTATTATGGTTGTGACTTACCTTCTGATTGTGTGTATTGTTAATTATATCTAGACATTATTTCTTTATATGCTTTAAACATATACCTTTGTGGAGATGAATATATTATTTTATTGTATTTTTTTGGTTTTGGAGTGTCTAATTGGGTATTGTTATACTCACACCTACATGGGCTTTGACTGCACATCTCATGTCTTGTGTAGATGTTTACCATTTGACAGAGTTTTAGATGGACCAAGACTAGATAGTGCTTAGTGAGACCAAACAAACCAAGGTGTGTTCCTATGGTATCTTGATAGAAGTCCCCATCATTACTTTCTGGTTGTAATTTTTTTCAGACTCTTTGTGGTGGGCTTGTATTTGGCCCTTTTTTACTTTCCATTACTTCCTATCATACTCTGGTTGTGGGATTTAGATGTATGAATGCATGGTTGTTCATTTTTTTCACATTTCACCATTGTATGAGCTTGGAGATGTGTGCATGTGTATAGATATTTAGGCTAAGGCCTCCCATGTTAGTGATATGCATACTCGGTGCTAGTCACAAGCCCCTGGCCTATTGGAGGTGGGATTGGGAAGTCATGGAATGGACCCCATTAGGATGGGTCGGGACAAATATGATACATGACGTGTTTGATACGACTCGAAGTACAATTTTTCAATATAATAGTGTCATGTTAGTCTAAAACATGATTTATATATCCAAAACCAAGAAAAAAACTCAAACTTTCTCAATACATTAAGAAAATGATCCATGATTCATTTTTTATGTGTAGGATTCGACCACACATCAATATGGAACATGACGTGACTTGTATGACTCAAAGTGCATGTTTTTAATATAATAGTGTCATTTTAGTCTAAAATATGATTCAGATATCCAAAACTAATCAAATGAGTTAGGATTGTCTTGATACTTTAGGATAATGATTCATATTTAATTTTTGATGTGTAAGAATCGACCACACATCAATATGGCGCACAGCGTGGCCTGTATGACTTAAAGTGATTGTTTTCATATAAAATAATCATTTTTGTTTAAAATGAGATTTATATATCCATAACTAAGAAAAAAATCTCTAATTATCTTAATAATTTTGTATAATGATCTATAATTCATTTGTGGTATGTAAAAATTGAACATGCATCAATCTGACACATGATGTCACCGATATGACTCAAAGTGTATGTTTTCAATATAAAATTTTCATTTCAGTCTAAAAAATGATTCATATATCCAAAACCAATAAAATGGACTCATATTGTCTTTATTATTTAAGACAATGATCTATAATTCATTTTTTACGTGTAGGAATTGACCGCATGTCAATCTGACACACGGTTTGCTTGGTATGACTCAAATTGATTTTTTTTCAATATAAAACTGTCATTTTAGTCTAAAATGCAATTCAGATAGCCCAAATTGAGAAAAATGACTTAGATTATCTTAATTATTTAATACAATGATCTATGATTCATTTTTTATGTGTAATAACTGACCACATATCAATTTAATGCATGATGTGACTGGTATGAATCAAATTGAATGTTTTCAATATAATAGTTTCATTTTAGTTTAAACAAAATTAAAATTTCCAAACTGATAAAATGAGCTTGAATTGTCTTGATACTATAGGAAAAAGTTCCATAATTCATTTTTGATGTGTTGAAATCAAACGCATGTCAATCTGACACACGACATGGCCAGTATAACTCAAAGTACTTGTTTTAAATATAAAAAATTTCATTTTAGTCTAAACACAATTTGCATATCCAAAACCAAGTAAATGATCTTGTATTGTCTTGATTGTTTAGAAAATATATTCATACTTTATTTGTGACACATGGGGATTTACTGCACATCAATTCGACACACGATGTGTTGTAATAGTGGGTTCCCTAGACCCAAATAAATAGTACTTTTGATTATCATATCGTGTATACATTTAGATATACATGATGTATTCTTACCAATATAGTGTAAACATTTCTATTTCCACTATTTAATGGTAATTTCTATATATTAATTATTGTATCAAAAAGTTATAGCAGATACCAGACTATAATGAGAATCTCAAGATACTATGATATTAATCTTAAACAAAGGTCTTATAGTCTAGATACATCTAACTGACTGGGTAAAGTAGTTGTTTGACTATCAGGTGTTGCAGAATCATAAGCATTGAGACTTCTTCTCATGAAGTTCACACTTGGTGATCTCTAGTAGTGATATCACTAGGACAAACCTTCCAATAGGAACACCACATGTTTCAGGTGTCATTGGTTTTTCCTATCTATGGACATGTGTATTAATCTTGTGACTTGATATCATTACCAGTGTGTTTCATTTGATTTCAAGCTATGATAAGGAAAAACCATGATAATGAAATTTTGGTGAGGTATCTTGTGTTGGGTGCGTCATTGGTGGTATGGCATTGGTTGAATGGTCAAGAAAGGATTTTTCACTTCTGGGTTGAGGAAGTAATATATCTCAGGCCTTGTTGATCAATATGGTAGTACCTTTACAAATCCTTGTCCAAGGTAGTCAAAAGGTAAATCCATCTATTTAGATCAACATATAATAAATTAATAAAAAGGGAGATGACACATGTGTGTGTCCTACTTTATGAGATATCTAAAGACAAAGAGATTATAGTACACAGTGCATGTCTGTAGGTTAGTTGTTAGTGCTATGACTTTCTTTATCTCTTTAGGGGCCTTGATGGGTTTCTAGACTCTACTCTTGGTCTATGAATTGTATTCACTACTATTGAGATAAGGTCCTAGAGGGTCGCAGACAATAGTGTATTCAAGAATCCCCCATATTCATTTGAAAATGTATATTGGACATGGTGGTCCCCACTACAGGGTCTGAGTGTTGTCCAAGTTATCGATAACCAAAGGAATAAATAAATTCATATTATTCAAGTTAGGAATAATTAGGTTTAATTTATTTATTAAAAGTATTTACAAGTTAAGTAAATATGAGAAAATATTATTTTAATGAATATTATTTTAATATTAAGTGGAAATTATGAGTCGAGTTAATGACTTAGTTTTATCATGTAATATATTTAATATATTACAGGTATATGATAAATTAAAAATAATAAATAATATTTATGGTGCAGTTTATTTCTTCATAATTATTATTTAGTAGATGTTAAATTTCTTAGTGTTGGGGAACCCTATCGGGGTGTTCTGAATATCCACTATAAATAGAGAGAGGCTCTTGCACAATAGATACTATTCATGAAAATTTTGTTAGAGCCTCTCTCTCTCATCTCCCACCTTATAGAGAGATAAACTCTTGATCCATGTGTTCAGATTGATTTCTTTCTCATGCATTGCAAACTCCACGATGCAGTGATCGTCGAGGCGTTGAAGGCGTCATCGGATCTCTGCTCTAGCACCTGAAATTCGACAATCGATGCTCCAACAGATTTCTGAAGCATGTGTGGAAGATCTATAGGGATTGAACTTTGAATCCTTTGTGTAATGATCACCAAAGACAAGAAAATTTCAAGCGCAGCTTCAAATCTGAAAAATTTATGTTTTTGGTTTATGTTTTTTTTCCTCTATTTAATTTACGCGAGAACATCAGACTGTATTGGGGCTTGGGTCATCGGAGGCGACAAGTGTCATCATATTGATGATAAAAAAAAATTAAATCATTATCTCACTAGGCTTAATTGTGACCCTGGTACCTTCAATTGGTATCATAGGGATCCCGTGAATTTTTTTTTTCCAAGAAAAATTATGTTGCATTAAAATTAAGTATAGGGTATTAAATCGGTCTCAACGGAATACATTGCACATCGATCCTATTTTAAATGACCAATTTATGGTCATTTGAAATTTTTTATATGAATTTTTTTTACATTTTACGAGTGTTAAAATTCAAAGTATATATATTTCAAATATAAGTTATTTTTGTACATTTCAAATTCCGGTGATAATTCAGTCACCCCGAAGATCCGACTGGTTTCTGTTCATCAGAAATAATACCAGTTTTGTGAAAATTTATAATTATTATAATTTGTAATATTATCATAATAATATAATTATAATAATAATAAATTATTATTTTATTATAGTAATTTAATTATTATTATATTTAAAGGATAATTGCTTAGCCTTTTGAAATTTTCCATAAGGCTAATTTATTTTTCCTGGCGGGAGGACTTTGTGCAAATCAAAACAAAAACAAAGATAGAAAAAGGGGAACCCTTATGGACCCACTAGACATCAAGTCAATATATATATATAATTAATAAAAAGGTGGATTTTCTGGGTGAGGCCAAGGTGGTCAACCCCCAGTTATCGATTGGACCGCCTGCGCACCCCTACCGAACTAGCAAGCTCCCCACTGATCGGCCCTCTTGCAGCCACAGCAGCAATCGGTAGCCTCCCATCAAGTAGTCACTGGACCTCCCACCTAGAAAAATCACCATATTCCCCTCCTCAAGTCCACCCCTTCGATCTCCTCTCCTGATTGTGAGAGGTGCCTCCCTCAACTCACTGCTCACCTGTATCACGGCCCTCGGCCAACTTTCGAACTGCAGCTCCACCGAACTATCACTCTCTACCCGTTCGATCCACCTCAGCCCCCCCCCCCCACCCACACACACACACATGCCACTAGATCTGGAAATACCGGTTAACGTCAGTCCCTCCTCCCATTCATGGTGACTCATCACGGCCGAACCACCATACAGCGTCGCACCACACCTTTCGAGTCCTGATCCGGGGAGTCCAGCGACCAAGGTCCCGCACGCCAGATCCCACTACGGACCTGCCACCTAGTCTTGGTCTCCATCATGGTCATTCCGAGTAGCCTCAGTGAACTCTTAGTTGGACCATTACATCCCACCGGTGGTGACCCCCTCTACTCTCCTCCTTTGGTAGCATGGACCATGTGTGGTTACCACCATGGGGTCAGATCCAACGACACCATGCCCCAGGTACCCTACCATAGATTCATTCGGACCCATTTTTCCCCGAAACAGGTTTGGGTAGGTCTCGCCAACCAGGTATGGGTCTGCGCAGACCTGGCTGGCCTAGAATAGCTCTCTTTGGGCATTGTTTGGCCCGTTATGGGTCTGCGTGAGTTCATCGTCACCCACAATGGGCCAGAGTGGGGTTTCAGGGCCCAGACAGTTTTTAATATTAATTAAAATTAATAAATTAAATAATTTAATTTTAGTAATAAATTAAATGAATTAATATATTATTTTGGTTTGAAATAATAATTTTAATACCGAGGAAAATTAATTTAATTTTCGTTTTAAATTAATTAATTGATTTAATTTTTTGACCTAAAATTAAATTAATAGCTGACCAAAAATAATTAAATCATTTGATTTATCTAATTTATTTAATTTAATTAAAAATCACTTATACTTTAATTTAATGAAATATAATTTTTATCACGCATTTAATTATACTTTCTTACTGGTCTTGAGTATTGACCCATGTATGTATGCATTTATTTATTTATTTATTTGTGTGTGATGTTTTTAATTAATTAAAATGGTCTACGCATCGTCGTTTATTTTATATCAATATGTATAAGAGTTTATGCATCCATTTTATCATATTGATATTGCACCCCTAGTCCCCCTCACCTGTGAGTGAGTATTCTTGTACTTTGACCATGACGATGCAAGACATGATGTGGACCTCACCAAGACGAGGCAGTGCTCCGAACGAGCAATGGAGATACTAGATGGGGAAAGTTCCATCATGGGTCAAATGATGACTTGGGTATGATGCCCTTTGGTCATTTTAGATACTGAAGACCAGTCAGGTAGAAGATTTATTTTATGCATTTATTTATTATTTTATGCATTTATTTATTATTTTATGCATTTTATAATAGTGGTAAAATATATAAAATAATAAACAATAAAATTCATAAAGATGCGATGAATTTTTTTTCAATTAATGTTTAGTTATGAGCGCGACAACATAGATGAACAAGATTAATATAATTTGATTACATTCATTGAGAGAGAAACACAAATCCCTCAAAGAAATATTAAGTCACAAATGTCTTCTGTCGTTTGAATTTGAACACAACCAGGTGTTCGGAGTGCTTGGTTAGCCATAGTTGAGGGTTCCTCGTACTACTGGGGAGTTCTTAGGAGAATGATGGGTTGACTTGACTAAAATGGTAGTAATTATTATCTATAGATAACATTCTATAACTTTATAGGAAATCATTGAGCGAATCAAGGTTATGATTCTGAGAAGATGGGACTTCACTCGACAGATCAAGGAGTCGAAAGTTAATGCAGTTGGCCAGCCAAAATTCTACCTTGAACTCTCTGAGTAGGGGCATGGCCATAGCTTGTTGACTATAAGAGGAGGCTCAAGGATCCTTTACACTATAATACTCAAGTGACATAGTATTTTTATTCTAGTATAGAGGGTTCCTAGAATTGGATAAAATAGTGGGAGATATTTAATTATTTAATTAATTAATCAAAATGTCTAAATGGGTAATCATGATAAAAAATAAAAAATTTGTTAGAATTTTACTTTCGTATAAAAAGGAAAGTAATACCACAAAACACTATGATAATAATTGGTTAAATTCAATGTTCTATTCAGCATGAATTTCCAAGTGTAGTACAGGCGCTTTCACACAATACTATTATATCAAAAATTTAAGGTTTTGGTATCCCTATACCTGTTAAGACACCTTAGGAAGAGAGGGTGTAAAATTGTTTATAGGAGACTCGTGTATGAATTATATGATGGTTATGTCATAATGTTATCATAAACTACTGATGTTAGTTGCAGTTACAACATCGGTACATAGATTATTTAACATGTTGTCTAATCTCTAAGAAGCATATGAGGAGAAACTGAAGCCATATATGAATGATATATTTCTACACCGTTCATGTGTAAATTGAAAATAAAATCACAATATTTCAATGGAACCCTTTATCATATGATTTTCACCTAAATACTCAAGTTTTGTTTAAGGTTAAAAAATAAACATGATGGATTAATCACTTCATTGCATTTTAGATAAGGTTTTCCAAGAAATAAGTATATTAAAGACATATTAATATTTAATTCTTATGGTGAATAAATTGAAATAAAAATCAAAAAATTACAATGGAAAGTGTAACGCTGGTGATACATTTTCAACTTCCTTCAATAAAATGAGGTTGGTTAATAAAGAGGAGGTTATTTGCATTGCATAACTTGAAATAAAAATATATGGAATTTAATTGTAATAAACTAAATTAAAAAAAGAAATTTATCACTTATTCTTCAAGTATATTCATCAATTTAATGTTTTTTAAACAATACTTGGGTATTAAATACAGTATGTCTTTCACATATGTGTATTGAAATATAGTAACCAAGTAAGTAATAGAAACATTATAAGAAGTCAGGTGTATTCTCCAAGCGGTTGAGAAACGGTGATTCCTATGTTACTAGTGAGAAAAACATAAATTCTAATTTCCAAGTAAATGATTTAGGTCAAACTATTATTGAGTATAATCAAAATATTTATCTCATATGTCCATTGGACATAAGGAGATTTCATTCCAATTTTAGGAATGAATGTTTTTTGTGGTGTCTCGTACTCAAAAAATAGTTAGTGGTACTTGAATCATAGGTAATATGTGATGAATATAAAATTTAAGACTTTTACCTAGTTGTGGAAAGATAATTATTTGTCAAGAAAAATTAAAATTGGATGTTAAGGATATACCTAGTTTTGTATTTAGGTTTGGTACAGCTAAACACCTTTCGTATTATCACTGTATTTAATTTAGACAAATAAACCTTTAGAAATAAAGGTATGTCACAAATCTTTTAGAATTAGTTCAACAAGAGAGCATTAATTATTACAAGAGTAAGATAGTGGTAAATATACTTCATTATATTCTTGTAAGTAATTAAGTAATGGTAAGTTTAATTATGTTATATGCATGGTCAGAAGATATGTGTTGCTTCAATCTGGCATGCCGAAGAGTATCTTGACCAAGCATTCATCGATCAATATAATGTAGCATGGAGTAATTCCTAAACTCACATTACCTTATCCATATCACGACACTAATGTAAATAATGAGGATTGATGATGAGTCTTACATGTTAAAATTGATCAACAAAATATAGCGTAGATAAATTCCTAAATGTACATTTTATACATTAGTGTTATGATGTATGTAGTATCAATGTTGCATCTTGAAGAAGCTTCCATTATATTTCAAGATCTGCTTTATAAATAACAATAATATCCCATAACCATATTACAACTATAATGACACATGTATATCATATAAGTCATAGTATGATAGAAACCCATTATGCCATAAGTATATGTGTATAGATACAAACAGTTTGTTAGGACATAAACAAACTTACATCAAGCTAAACAATGTGCATATGAGTAATTATCCTTACAGTTTCTTAAGATATTACATAAATCCCTAATATATAAAAGTGGTAGTCAAGTGATAGACTGAATTTCTATATAAGGGTGCACATCTCTATTAGAGATAGTGGGAGCGAGATTGACTTGGGTTTAGTCAATACCATAGTTGCACGTGTAGTTGGCATAGTAATAAGTTCCACAAAGAGGTGTGGAACAAGAATGTTCTAGAGACACATATTGCATAGGAAGGTTAAAACTATAATGATGGTTTTGTATTCACCATGGTCGGTGACACATTATTCAGTTAGAATAGTGATTCCTACAAGTAAGAAATATATTGTAATAATCTACAATTGACAGGACCAATTAAAATTCAATAATGGATTCTATGTATCAATATGAAAAAAGGGGATTATTATTTTGAATACTATGGTGGGTATTCAAACAAGATGATAAATGGATGGTAGAAGTGAAGTACCAATAAGGATCAATTGGTAATACCAAGTCAGTATGCCTAATTCCATTAGAATTTTACTTATCATATATATTTTCTAAGATCATTTAATTGTCCATCGAATGTTAAGACTAAATTTCTTGGAAGGTGTATATACAAAGCAACCA
Organism: Viscum album; assembly: GCA_963277665.1. Taxonomy (NCBI): domain Eukaryota; kingdom Viridiplantae; phylum Streptophyta; class Magnoliopsida; order Santalales; family Viscaceae; genus Viscum; species Viscum album. The sequence goes on along the minus strand of OY728142.1, from coordinate 2,038,163,282 downwards.
GAAAGGTATGGAGACACCATAGGATGCCAATGCGGTTTACAAGTTACTGAAATCCAAATTATGATTAAAGTAAGAAATAATATCTTAGAGTATTCATTTGGAATTAATTTTTTTAATGTGTCTACCAGAGGTTAGTGGGAGCGCTATTTTTAACCAAGTAAAATATTTTCGGCAATATATGGAAAACAAAAATTCATCTTACAGTTAGTTAAGACCAAAATTAAAGTGATTCTATTGTGATTGACTTAAGTAGCAACTTAAGTTATAGGGAACATGATCTAATGAGGTAGATCTAATAGTTTCTTGGACCTATTCAGTCATATATATAGTGAAATGGTATTGAAAAATACAAGTTGGAACAATTCTAGAGAAGAATTGTTACCAGTTTCACAAAGAATAAATCTCTCCAAGTATACATGCAAAATCATAGGAGTAGATTATGTGGTAATTTTATATTTATATGCTTCTATGATGGATAAATCATGTATCACAAGATATTTACAATATATGATATTTAAAATATAAACTTCATAATAGGAAAATATCATTTATTTCCAAGAGAACCGCAAGGGATGTAGTCAGAACTATCTGATTGTACTTCGACAAGTACAAAAGATATGTACCTGGTATGTGGTGAGGAAGAGATACTAGTTATGGTGGGACACAAACTAGTCTTCCTTAGATCAATGTGATCCATTGTCATAGTTAGACTAAGGTTTTGAGCGAGACAAGATCATAAAATTTAGTGGTATCCAAGCCTACAAAAATTGAGTATGTTATAACTTTTGAGGCAACTAATAAGCAGTTATTAAATGCAACGATTTTTTCAAGTTCTTGGAATCCCACCTACCAAGTAAAGGTTTATCATAATAATAATTTTGTTATTTTTATTAGCCAAGATATCAAGTTTTGATAGTGTAAAAAAGGGTTATACTTAGGATTCCATCTCTTGATAAGTTTTAATCAATGAGGTGAGGTCGCATAAAGTAGAGTATCCACATGGTAGAAATGTGGCGGACCCAACATCTAAAGTTGTTACTCAACAAAAACATGATCAGAATCATGTGAGAGAAAACAAGTATGGTTAGAAAGTTGGATCTAGTTCAATTGGGAGTGTTGTAATAGGGGGTTCCCTGGACATAAACAGTTCTTTTGATTACCATATCATGTATGAAGTTAGATATATATAATGTATTCTTACAATTATAGTGTATAAATTTCTGCATCCACTATTTAATGGTAATTTCCATAGATTAATTATCGTATCAAAAGGATATAGAATATCCTAGTATATAATGAGAACCTTGGGATAATATTTCATTAATCTTAAACAACAGTATTATGGTCAAAATATATATTACTGAATGGACATAGTAGATGTTTGACTATCAGGTACTAGGGGCTCATAATCATTGAGACTTATTCTAATGAGGTTTTTACTTGGTGATCTCTAGTAGTGAGATCATTAGGATATACCTTCCAATAGGAACACCACATGTTTCATATATCATTGGTTGTTCCTATCTACGAATAGGTTTATTGGTCTCCTAACTTGAGATCATTACCAGTGTGTGCCATTTGAACATGTACTTTGATATAAGGAAAAAACTATGATAATGAAATTGTGGAGAGTTAGCTTTTGTTGGGTGCACCATTGGTGGTATGACATTGGTTGAATGGTCAAGAAAATATTTTTCTCTTTCAGGTTGAGGAAGTAATATGAACCGAGCCTTGTTGATCAAGATGGTAGTAACTTTATAAATCCTTGTATGAGGTAGTTTAAAGGTAAATACATCTGATTATATCAATATATAATAAAGCAAGAAAAGGGAAATGACACAAGTGTGTGTCCTGATTTATGAGATATCTAAAGACAAAGAGATTATAGTACATATTCTGTGTCCGTAGGTTGGTTGTGCACATGAGCCTCAGCCCAGTTGGTGAGGACTCTTAAGTGCATCTAGGAGACCTAGGATCAAATCCAGGCGGAGGCACAATTTTTTGGGGGGTACTATAGCAGCACTGTAGCATCACTGTAGTAGCTACTATAGCAGGGGTTGTGCAGTACTGTAGCGGGAACTGTAGCAGGAACTATTTGGCACTGTAACAGCCAGGAAATTGCCCCCGTTTGGGCCTTCGGGCAACCAATTTGTCCCCGAGTCCTTTAATGCCTTCGGTCCACCCAACCTTCAAGCCAGTAAGGCCTTCGGGCCACCTCAAGACCTTTGGGCCACCTTAAGTGAAGATGAAAACCAGACATCCTACAAAGAAAAAGATCTATAGGAGGATGAGCTATGAGATTTCACCACAGCAGAAGCTACACGAATTGCAAGAATGAGAAGGTATGACACCTTCCATTGGGACAATCCGATGCATGCATGGGATAGCCTAGCCGAACAGCCATGCAAAGGTGGAGAGCTGATTTCACGATGAAGATGCTGGGGAGGAGCAGTTCCAAGTAGTTAGTTTGGGTTGTATGTAATGTTTGAAGCCTACGGGCAATGAATTCCTCTAAGGCCTGTGGTCTATGTAATATTTATGCCTATGGGCATTGTAAGGGTTCCACCTCACCCCTTGAAAGGTGGATTATCAAAAATCAATAAAAAAAAGTGAAGGCCTTCGGGCCATTGGATGATAAGTTAGTTGTCGTTGGTATGACTTTGCTTATCTCTTTAGGGGCCTTGATGGGTTGTTAGACTCTACTCTTGTTTTGTGAATTGTATTCAATACTATCGAGATAAGGGCCTAGAGGGTCACACACAATAAAGTATTTAATAATCCTTCCTATTTAGTTGAAAAGGTATATTGGACATGGTGGGCCCCACCACAGTTTCCAAGTATTTACCAAGTTATCGATCACCAAAGGAATAAATAAATTCATATTATTCAAGGTATGAATAATTGGGTTTAATTTATTGATTAAAAGTATTTACAAGTTAAGTAAATATGCGAAAATATTATTCGAATAGATATTATTTTAATATTCTAGGTTCATTTAATATTAAGAAGAAATTACGAGTCAAGTTAATGACTCAGTTTTATCATGTAATATATTTAACATATTATAGGTATGTAATAAATTATAAATTATAAATAATATTTATGGCATAGTTTAGTTTTTCATAATTATTATTTAGTGGGTGTTAAATTTCTGGGTGTCAGATAACCCTACCAGGTGTTTTGAATATCCACTATAAATAGAGAGAGGCTATTGCACAATGAATATCATTCATGAAAATTTTGATAGATCCCTTCTCTCCTCTCACACTTATTAGAGAGGGAAACTCTCGATCCAGGCATTCAGATTGATTTCTCCCTCATTCATCACAAGATCAATGATCTGGTGATTGTTGAGGCGTTAAAAGAGTCGTCGGATCTCCATACTAGCACCCAAAATTCAACGATCGATGCTCCAAAAGATTTTTGAAGTGTGTGTGGAAGATCTAGAGGGATTAACCTTTGAATACTTCATGAAATGTTCTCTAATGATAATCAGATGTCGAGTGCGACTTCAAATATGAAAAAAGGTATGTTTTATATTTACGTTTGTGTGCCCTGTTTAATTTATATGAGATCATCATACCGTACCAAGGCTCAGATTGTCAGAGACGAAAAGTCTCATCGTCCTGAGGATAAAAAAATTAAATCTCCAGACTACCAACTTCCACTATGACCCACCTTTAATTAGTATCAGAGGGATCACATAAATTTTTCAAGCCAAGAAAAATTAAGTAGAGGTTATTAAATCGGTCCCAACAAAATAGATCACGCGTCGATCCAATTTTGAATGACCAAGTTATGGTCATTCAAATTTTGTCATATGGATAGTTTTTGTGGATTTTTGGTATTAAAATTCAATGTAAATATATTTCAAATATATGTTTTTTTATCAGTTTCAAATTTCAGGGATAATTCAATCACCCCAAAGATCCGGCCAAGATCCGGCCTGTTTTCGTTCACCGAAAATAATACCTATTTTTTGAAAAATTATAATTATTATAATTTTTAATATAATAATATTAATAATAAATTATTATATTATTATAATTAAAGGATAATTTCTTAGCATTTGGAAAATCCCTATAAGGCTAATTTATTTTACCCGGTAGGCGGACTTTGTGCAAATCAAAAAAAAACACAAAGATAAAAAAATGGGGGGAAGCCTTCTTAACCCGTTGGAAAACAAGTAAATATATATAAAAAAATTAAAAAAAAGTCGATTTTCTGGGTGAGGCCAATGTGTCCCCCCCCCCCCTCCGTTGGCTAGACTGTCTGCACACCCTTGCCGAATCGGTAAGCTCCCCAACGACCAACCCTCTCACGGCCATAGAAGCAACTGTAAGCCTCCCCTCAGAAATTCACCAGACCTCCCACCTAGTGTAGTTGTCATCTGCCCCCCCCCCCTAGGTTAGCCCCTCCTGTCTTCTCTCCCGTTCGTGATAGGCGTCTCCCTCAAATCACCGCTCGCCTACACTGCAGCCTTCGACCGACTCCCGAACAGCAGCTCCTTCGTATCTTCTCTCTCCGCCCACTCAGTCCATCTCAACCCCCCACCCCCCCCCCCCCCCCCACGCCCCTAAATCTGGTGAGACCGATTACCACCAGTCCCTCCTCCCATTACTGGTGACTTGCCACGGCCAAGCTTTCGTACAGCGTTGCACCGCACCATCTGAGCACAGATCTGGGGAGTCCATAGGTTGAGACCCTACGTGCCAGATCCTGCTGCGGACCTACCACCTAGACGTGATCACCATCTTAGTTATCCTGAGTGGCCTCGGTGCACCCTCATCTAGACTGTTGTAGCCCGCCGGTGGAGACCCCCTCTGCTCCCCTCCTCTTGTGGCATGGGCTAGGTGCAGTTGCCACCTTGGGGTCAGATCTAGTGACACCACGACCCAAGTACCCTACCATGAGTTCAGCCGGACCCTGTTTTCCCCAAAACAGGTCTGGGAAGGTTTGTCCGACCATTTATGGGTTTGGTCGGACCTTCCTAGCTCAAAATAGCCCTTCTCGGGCATTGCTTGACCCGTTATGGGTCTGTATGAGTTCAGCATGACCCACAATGGTACAAAACGGGATTTCAGGGCCCGAACAGTTTTTAATATTAATCATAATTAATTAATTTAATTTTAGTGATAAATTAAATGAATTAATATATTAATTTTTTAAAATAATAATTTTAATACCCAGGAAAATTAATTTAATTTTGGTATTAATTTAATTAATTAATTAAATTTTTTGACGTAAAATTAAATTTATAGTAGACAAAAAATAATTAAATTATTTGAATTATCTAATTCAATTAATTTAATTAAAAATCCCCTATACTTTAATTTAATTCAATTTAATTTTTATCGTGTATTTAATTATACACGATTACTGGTCTTGAGCACCGACTTGTGTATGTCATCATTTATTTATTTATTTAACTGTGTGCGATATTTGTAACTAATTAAGACAGTTTGCACATCATCATTTATTTTAGACCAATATGTATAAGGATCTATGCATCCATTTTATTAGATATACATTATACCCCTAGTCTCCCTTGTCTGTGATCGAGTATTATTATACTTTGACCATAATGAGGCAAAACGTGATATGGACCACACCAAGACGAGACAGTACTCCAGACGAGCAGTGGACATACTGGATGGGGTGAGCTGCGTCATGAGTCAAGCGATGACTCAGGTATGATGCCCCTTGGTCGTTTTAGATGCTCAAGTCCGGTCAGGTATAATATTTTCTTTATGTATTTATTTATTATTTTATGAATTTTATAACAGCGAGAGAATACATAAAATAATAAATAATAAAATGCCTAAAGATGTGATGAATGTTTTTTCTATTAATGTCCAATTGTGAGCATGACAACATAGATGAACAAGATTAATATAAATGAATTACATTCATCATTAGGAAAACACAAAACCCTCAAAGAAATATTAAGTTGAAAATGCCTTCCATCATTTGAATTTTAACACAACTAGGTGTTCGGGGTGCTCGGTCAGCCATAGTTTAGGGTGTCTCTTAATATGGGAGAGTTCTTATGTGAATGATGGGTTTAATTAACTAAAATGGTATTAAATATTAGTCGTTGATAAATTTCTATCACTTTAGATGTAAGCGTTGAGGGAGTCAAGGTTATGATTCTGAGAAGCTGGGACTTCACTCAATAGATCAAGGAGCTACGAGTTAATGTGGTTGGTTAACCAAAAGACTAACTTGAACTCTCCAAGTACTGGCATAGCCATAGCTTTTAGACTATGAAATGAGGATCAATGGACCTTTCCACTAGAATACTCAAGCGATAGAGTATTCTGATTCTAGTAAAAAGGGTTCCTAGAATTTGATAAAATATTGGGATACATTTAATGATTTAATTAATTAATCAAAATATCTAAATCGGTAATCATGATAAAAAATACTAAGTCTGTTAGAATTTTATTTTATTTTTAAATGGAATGTAATAACACAAAAACACAATGATAATAATTAGACAAATTCAATGTCCTATCTAGTATGAATTTCCAAATGTAGTGCAGGCGCTTGCGTACAATACTACTATATCATAAATTCAAGGTGTCGGTGTCCCTATACCTGTTAAACCACCTTGAGAAGCGAGGGTATAAAATTTCTTATAAGATACTCATTTATAAATCATATGATGGTTATTTCATAATGTTATAATCAATGTATGATGTTAGTTTCGGTTACAACATCGGGACTTAAATGATTTAACATGTTGTCTCGTCTCCGAGAAGAATCTGAGGAAAAAGTGAAGAAATATATGAATGAGAGATTACTACACTGGTCATGTGTAAATTGAAAGGTAGATCATGATATTTCAATTGATCCCATTCTCATATCATTTTCACCTAAATACTTTGGTTTCTTTTAATGTTAAAAAAATAAACATGATGGAGTAATCGCTTCATTGCCTTTTAGGTAAGGTTTTCCAAGAAATAATTATATTAAAGATAGATTAATATCTATTTATTATGGTGAATAAATTGAAAGACAAAGAAAAAAGGCCAATGGAAAGTGGAACACCAATAAAACATTCTCAAATTCCTTCAGTAAAATGAGGTTTCTTGATAAACAGGAGGTTATTTGCATTGCATAACTTGAAATAAAAATCTATAGAAGTTAATCGTAATTAACTGAATTAAAAAAAAGAAATTCATTGCTTCTTCTTCATATATATTCATCAATATAATTTTTATAACTTACTACTTGGGTATTAAATACAATATCCCTTCACATATGTGTATTGAAATATAGTAACCAAGTAAGTAATATAAACATTATAAAAAGTCAGGTGTATTCTCCAAGTGGTTGAGAAAGGGTGATTCATATGTCAGTGGTGAGAAACACATAACTTCTAATTGCCAAGTAGATGATTTAGGTCAAACTATTATTGATTATAACCAAAAACATTATCTCATATATCCATTAGAAATAAGGATACATCATTCCAATTTCAGAAATGAATGTTGTTTGTGGTGCCTTGTACTCAAAAAATAGTTCAATAGTACTTGAATCATAGGAAATACATGATGAATATAAAATGTAATACTTTTACGCAGTTGTGGAAAGATATTTTTTTGTCAATAAAAACTAAAATTCAACGTCAAGGATATACCCAATTTGGTATTTAGTCTTGGTACAGCTAAACACCTTTGGTATTATCAAGGTATTTAGTTTGGAAAAAGAAACCTTTAGAAATAAAGGTATGCCACAAAGCTTTTGGAATTAGTTCAATAACTGAGTGTGAACTATTCTAAGAGTAAGCTAGTGGTAAGTATACGTAATTAGATTCCTTTAAGTAATTAAGGAATGGTAAGTTTAAATATGATATATATATGGTCAGAAGATATTATTCTTTGAGTCGGTATGCCGAAGAGTGTTTTGACCAAGCATTCATCAATAAATATAATGTATCATGGAGTAATTCCTAAACGTACATTACCTTATATGTATCACAATACTGATTTCAATAAGTAGGAATGATGATAAGTCTTACATGTTAACATTGATCAAAAAAATTTAGCATGGATAAATTCTTAAATTCACATTTTATAAATCAGTGTCATGATGTATGTAGTATCAATGTTGCATCTTGTAGAAACTTCCATTATATTTCAAGACATGCTTTAAAAATAATGGTGATATCCCATAACCATAATCCAACTATAATGACACATGGATATCATATAAGTTATAGTATGATAGAAATCCATTATGTCATAAGTATATATGTGTTTAGATGAAAAGAGTTTGTTAGGATATAAAAAAACTTGCATCAATCTAAACACATTATGCATTTAAGTAATTATCTTAATGGTTTCTTAGGATATTACATAAATTCATGAGATAGAAAAGTGGTATTCAAGTGATAGAATACATTTTTATATAAGTTTACACATCTCTATTATAGATAGTGGGAGCTAGATTGACTTGGGTTTAGTTAATGCCATAGATACACATATAGTTGGCATAGGAACAAGTTCCATAAAGAGGTGTGGAACAAGAATGTTCTAGAGAAACATACTGCATAGGAAGGTTAAAACCATAGTGATGGTTTTGTATTCACCATGGTCGGTTACACATTATTTAATTATAATAATGATTCCTACAAGTTAGGATTATATGGAAATAAGCTAAGATTGAAAAGACTAATTAAAATTCAATAATGGATTATTTGAATCAATGTGAAAAGGGGATTATTATTTTGAATACTATTGTGGGTATTCAAATCAGACAAAACATGGATGGTACAAGCGAAGTACCAATAAGGATCAATTGGTAATACCAATCCAGTATGCCTAAATCCATTATAATTTTACTTGTCCTAGCTATTTTCTAATATCGTTTAATTGGTCATCAGATTTCAAGAATTATTTTCTTAGAAGGTGTATATATGATGCAACCTGAAAGGGATGGAGACACCATAGGATAATAATATGGTTTACAAGTTACTGAAATCCATTTTAGGATTAAAGTGAGAAACAATATCTTAGAGTATTCATTTGGAATGAATTTGTGTCATGTGTCTTCCAGAGATTAGTTAAAGTACCATTGTTTTCCAAGTAAAATATTTTTAGCGGCATATGGAAAAAAATGGTCTTATAGTTAGTTAAGACTAGGATGAAATTGATTCTCCTATGATTGAATTAAATTAGAAACTTGAGTTATAGGGATAAGGATCTACTGAGGTAGATCTAATGGTTTCTTGGACCTAGCCAATCATACATATAGTGACACTATGTTGAAAATACAAGTTGGAACAATTCAAGATAAGAATTATTTCTAGTATCGCATGGAATAAATCTCTCAAAGTTGACATGAAAATGTTTAGGAGGAGATTATGTGGTAATTTGAGATCAATATGCTTTTTTATGGATCAATCACGTATTCCATGCTATGTATAAGATGTGATATTTACAACATAAACTTTATAGTAGGAAAATATCATTTATTTCCAGGAGAACTGCATGGTATTCAATCAGAACTATCTAATTGTACTTTGGAAAGTAAAAAAGATATATACCTCGTATATGGAGAGGAAGGGATACTATTTATGGTGGGACACAAACTAGTCTTCCTTAGATCAATTTGATCCAGTATCATAGTTAGGATAAGGTGTTGAGTGATACAATCTCATAAAATCCAATGGTATTCATACCTACAAAAACTGAGTATGTTGTAGCTTTTGAGGCATCTAAGAAGAATTTATTAAATGAAATGATTTTTTCTAGTTCTTGGAATTTCACCTACCAAGTAAATTTTTATCATAATGATAATTTTGTTACTAGTACTAGCCAAGTTGTTAATTTTTTACAGTAGAAAAAAGGGATATACTCAGGATACCATATCTTGATAATTTTTACTCAATGAGGTGAGGTCACATATAGAAGAATATCCACATGGTGGAAAAGTGGAATATCCAATAGCTAAAGTCATTACTCAACATAAACATGATATGAATCATGTGATAGGTAACAAGTATGGTTAGCAAGTTGACTCTAGTTTAAGTGGGAGTGTTGTAATAGTGGGTTCCCTATACCCAACTAAGTAGTACTTTTGGTTACCATACCGTGTATACAGTTAGATATACATGATGTATTCTTACTATTATAGTGTATAAATTTATGTGTTCACTATTTAATGGTAATGTACATAGATTAATTGTCATATCAAAAGGTTATAGTAGATCCCAGACTATAATGAGAATCTCAAGATACTTTGACATTAATCTTAAATAAAGGTTGTATGGTCTAGATAAATCTTACTGAGGAAATAGTAGATATTTGATTATTGGGTGTTGGGGATCATAAGAATTGATACTTCTTGTGAAGTTCACACTTGGTGATCTCTAGTAGTGAGATTATTAGGACAGACCCACCAATAGGAACGCCACATGTTTTAGGTGTCATTGGTTGTTTCTATCTACGGACATGTGTATTGGTCCCCTAACTTGATATCATTAATAGTGTGTGTCATTTGATCGTGTAATTTGATACAAGGTAGAAACCATGATAATTAAATTGTGGTGAGTTATCTTGTGTTGGGTGTGTCACTGGTGGGATGGCATTGGTTGAATGGTCAAGAAAATATTTGTCACTTCTGGTTGAGAAAGTAATATATCTCGAGCCTTGTTGATTAGGATAGTAGTACCTTTATAAATCCTTGGTCAAGGTAGTAGAAAGGTAAATCCATCTGGTTGTATCAACATATAATAAAGTAATAAAAGGGTGATGAAACAAGTTTGCATCCTACTTTATGAGATATCTAAAGACAAAGAGATTATAGTACACAGTGTGTGTCCGTAGGTTGGTTGTCATTGTTATGACTTTACTTATCTTTTTAGGGGCATTGATGGGTTGCTATAATCCACTCTTGATTTGTGGATTGTATTCACTACTATCAATATAAGATCCAAGAGGGTCACACACACCTATTCAATTGAAAAGGTATATTGGATATGGTGGGCCCCACCACGAGTTCCGAGTGCTATCCAAGTTATCGATCACTAAAGGAATAAATAAATTTATATCATTCAAGTTATGAATAATTGGGTTGAATTTATTTATTAAAATTATTTACAAGTTAAGTAAATATGATAAAATATTATTCAAATGAATATTATTTTAATATTCCTGATTCGTTTAATATTAAGAAAGAATTAAAAATTGAGTTAATGACTCGATTTTATCACGTAATATTTAATATATTACATGAATGTGATAAATTATAAATTATAAATAATATTTATACTGCATTTTAGTTTGTCATAATTATTATTTAGTGGGTGTTAAATTTTCGAGGGTCGGGGAACCCTACTGGGTGTTTTGAATATCCACTATAAATAGAGAGAGTCTCTTAAACAGAAAATATTATTCATGATAATTTCTCCAGATCCTCTCTTCTATCCCACTTCCTAGAGAGAGAAACTCTTGATCCATACATTCAGATTGAGTTGTCTCTCATGCATTGCAAGCTCGACGATGTGATGATCATTAGGGCATCGAAGGCATTGTCAGATCTACGCGCTAGCACCCAGAATTTGATGATTGATGCTCCAATGGATTTTTGAAGTGTGTGTGGATGATCTATAGTTATTTAGCTTCATATCCTTCATGAAACAATCACCGATGAAAAGTAGATGTTGAGTGTGTCTTCAGATCTGAAAAGGTATTTTTTTAGTTTACGTTTTTGTGATCTGTTTAATTTACACGAGATCATCATACCATATCGGGGCTTGGATCATCAAAGAAAAAAAGTCGCATCATCTCAATGATGAAAAAAAATTAAATATCTATCCCATTGGCTTCCTCTGTGACCTCGGTACCTTTACAATGTGACTAGGATAACTAAAAAATGTGTTTTTAATATAAAAGTGACATTTTAGTCTAAAATGGGATTCACATAGTCAAAACTGAACAAACGGGCTCTAATTATCATGAATCCTTAGGAAAACAACACATAATTCATTTTTGGCATGTAGGAATTGATCGTACATCAATCTGACACGTGATGTGGTTGGTATGACTCAAAATGTGTATTTTCAATATAAAAGCATCATTTTAGTTTAAAGCATGCATCACATTGTCAAAAGCAAACAAAAAAGTTCATTTTATTTTCAAATTTTAGGACAATGATCCATATTTGGAAAAAGGAGTCTCGAGAAGTGTGAACAGAGACCCCCGACAAAAGGGGTGAATCACATTCACATCTAGTGTGCAAGCTATAATAACTGATTATATAATTTATTTATTTATTTATATCAATAAATAGTAATTAAAAATAAATAATTGATATAATTAATAAATAATAATACAATTAATAATTATCAATGTAATTAAAATATTAGTAATTAATGATATAATTATTAACAACAATTTAAGTAATTAAGATAATTAATAACTAATAGTATCATTAGTATATTCAGTTTTTAACAATATAAATTATATAGATTATTAATTAAGAATGTAATTAATAATTCATAATATAACTATTAACTAATGATATAATTAAAAGATTGTTTTTTACAATAGATGCAACGAAAGAAACGTGCCCAGGGACTTTACCTCGTGATGAATGACCCAATAATATAATTAACAATGTAATCATTAATAATATAATTAATAGTATAACTGATAATATCATTAATATATTCAGTAATTAAAATATAATTTATCATATGTGAATTATATAATATTAAAATTATAATTTTTTTTATTTTTTATATACTGGTACTAAAATAAACATTTGTTTTATTATAGTGTCACGCTTTTGTACAGAGTTTGGTTGATCGTTGGAAAAAATATGCTATAAGAGTTTTGTTTTTATATTGGGTTATAATTTTTTTTATTTATTGTAAATATGACATCAATATAAATATTTTGTATGAAATTATTTAATATAAATTTTGAATTGAAATGATGGTGAAATGTAATATTTTTATCACAATTGTGTTTAATTATAAAATTTAAATTGTTTTTCTATGCTTGTTAATTTTTGTGCGTCTGGGGGAGTTTGTTAGTAAGAGGAAATGTATTCTAAAATGGATTGATATATATTTGAATTGAAAAAAACAAGTTTTTATAATAAAATATATTTAATTGGATGGTTGAAATAATTTTAACTATCTTTGTAAATTTATAACTCATGATTTATAAAATTAAAAATTTTAATACTAATAATAATAATAATTTTGAATTTTTATTTGTAAATATGTTAACTAATTTGAGTGTCACATGGAATTTTTAAGAAAATAAAAAACTCCATGGAAAAAATTTTAATTAAATTAACACTAATCCAAACATGATGTAGTCGGTATGACACAAAGTGCATGTTTTCACGTTTAACAAAGTGTTATTTTGCTCTAAAAAGTAATCCACAAAGCCAAAACTAAGAAAATGAACTCATATTGTCTTTATACTTCAAGAAAATGATCCAAAATTCATTTTTGATGTGTAGGAATCAACCATACATTAATCTAACGCGCAATGTGGTTATTATGACTCAAAGTGCATGTTTTCAATATAATAGTGTCATTTTTGTCTAAAACGCAATTTAGATAGCCAAAATCGAGAAAACGAGCTCATATTTTCTTGATACTTTAGGAGAATGATTTGTAATTAATTTTTTATGCATAGTAATTTAATTCACATCAATTCAATACAAGATGTGATTAATATGACTTAATGTGCTTGTTTTTAATATAAGAGTTCCATTTTAGTCTAAAACGTGATTTACATAGCCAAAACCAAGAAAATGAGCACATATTTTCTTTATACTTTAGTAAAATTATCCATAATACATTTTTTATATGTATGAATTGACCGAAAATCAATTTGACACACAATATGGCCAATATGACTCAAAGTGCATGTTTTCAATTTAAAAGTATCATTTTAGTCTAAAATGTGATTCAAATAGGAAAAACTAGGAAAACAATCTTGGATTGTCCTGATAATTTAAAATGAAAATCAATAATTCATTTGTGATGTGTGATAATCAATCGCATGTAAATCTGACACAGAATGTGGTCGGTATGACTCAAAGTGCATGTTTTCACATTAAAAAGTTTTATTTTATTCTGAAACGTAATTCACATAGTCAAAACTAATAAAACGAGCCCAAATTGTTTTTGAAACTTCAGTAAAATGGTTCTTAATTCATTTTTTATATGTAAAAATCGATATCACATCAATCTGACACACAACATGGTCGGTATGACTCAAAGTACTTGTTTTCAATATAAAAGTGTCATTTTAGTCTAAAACTTAATTTACATAGCTAAAACTGAGAAAAAAAGAACATATTGTCTTGATAATTTATTATAATGATCCATAATTTATTTTTGACATGTAGTAATTGATCACACATCAATCTGACACACAATGGGGTTGATGTGACTCAATGTGCATGGTTTTAATATAAAAGTGACATTTTTTTTCAAAAATGTGATTCACATAGTCAAAAATGAGAAAATAAGAACAGATTATCTCTATACTTTAGAAAAAAGATACTTATATCATTTTTATGTGTGGTAATATACCACATATCAATTCAACACATGATGTGGCCGGTATGACTCAAAGTGTGTGTTTTCACATTAAAAAGTGTCTTTTTACTCTAAAACATGTGTCACGTAACTAAAACCAAGAAAACAAGTTTTTATTGTATTTATATTTTAGTAAAAATATTCATAATTTATTTGTGATGTGTAGTAATTGACCACCCATCAATCTAACACATGATGTGGTTGGTATGACTCAAAGTATGTATTTTCAATATAAGTGTCATTTTAGTTTAAAACATGATTCGCATAGTGAAAACTGAGCAAACAAGATCATATTATCTTGATAATTTAGTAAAATGATCCATAATTCATTTTCGACATGTAGAAATTGACTGCATATCAATCCAACACATGACGTGGTCAGTATGACTCAAAGTACTTGTTTTCAATATAATAGTGTCATTTTAGTCAAAAATGTGATTCATATAGCCAAAAATAAGAAAACAAGTTCAAATTGTCTCAATACTTTAGTAAAAATATTTATGATTTATTTTTTATGTGTAAGAGTCGACTACGCATCAATATGACACATGATGTGACTTGTATGACTCAAAGTGCATTTTTTCAATATAATAGTGTCATTTTAGTCTAAAATGCAATTCAAATATCCAAAACCAAGAAAAATATTTTGGATCATCCTGATACTTTAGGAAAATGATTCATATTTCATTTTTGATGTATAGGAATCTACCTCACGTCAATATGATGCACGACGTGGCCAGTATGACTCAAAGTGATCATTTTAAATATAAAACTCTCATTTTGGTTTAAAACATGATCCACATAGCCAAAACCATGAAAAAATGCTCAAATTATCTTGATACTTTTGTACAATTATCTATAATTCATTTGTGATATGTATAAATTTAACGTGCATCAATCTGACACGTGATGTCTCTAGTATGACTCAAAGTGCATATTTTCAATATAAAAATGTCATTTTAGTCTAAAATGTGATTCACATAGCCAAAACTGAGAAAAAGTACTCAGGTTATCTTGATTCTTTAATAAAATGATCCATAATTTATTTTTGACGTATAAGAGTTTATCGCACATCAATCTGACATACGATATGTCTGGTATGACTCAAATTCATTTTTTTCAATATAAAAGTGTCATTTTAGTCTAAAATGTGATTTGCATAGCCCAAACCGAGAAAATAGGCTTATATTGTCTTGATACTTCAAGAAAATGATCCATAGTTTATTTGTGATGTGTAAGAATTGACCGCATGTCAATCTAATGCATGATGTGACTGGTATGACTCAAAGTGCTTGTATTTAATATAATAGTGTTATTTTGGTCGAAAACGCAATTCAAATAGCCAAAATTGATAAAATACTCTCAAATTGTCTTAATACTTTTAAAAAAGATTCATAATTCAATTGTGATGTTTAGGAATTGATTTCACATCAATCTGACACCCGATGTGGCCAGTATAACTCAAAGTACTTGTTTTCAATATAAAAGTGTTATTTTAGTCTAAACACAATTTACATATCCAAAACTGAGAAGATGAGCTCGGATTGTCTTGATTGTTTAGAAAAAATATCCATAATTTATTCGTGACATATAGGGATCGACTATGCATCAATTCGACACAATATGTGGTCAATATAACTCAAAATATGTGTTTTTAATATAAAAGTGTCATTTTAGTCTAAAACGTGATTCATATAGTCAAAACCAAAAAAATGAGCTCCAATTGTCATGAATCTTTAGGAAAACAACACATAATTCATTTTTGGTGTGTAGGAATTGATCGCACATCAATCCAACACAAGATGTGTTTGGTATGACTCAAAGTGCATATTTTCAATATAAAAGTGTCATTTTAGTTTAAATCACACATCACATTGTCAAAACCAAACAAAAAAGTTCAGTTTGTTTTCATATTTTTGGATAATGATCTATATTTGGAAAAAAGAGTCATAGGAAGTGTGAATGGAGAGCCCCGACAAAAGGGGTGATCACATTCACATTTAGTGTGAAAACTGTAATAACTAATTGTATAATAAATGTAATTAATTATATCAATAAATAATTAATATAATTAATAAATAATAATACAATTAAAAATTAAAAATTTAATTAAAATATTAGTAATTAATGATACAATTATTAACAACTATTTAATTAATTAAGATAATTTATAATCGATAATATCATTAGTATATTCAGTTTTTAACAATATAATTTATATAGATTATTAATTAAAAATGTAATTAGTAATTCATAATATAATTATTAACTAATATTATAATTTATAATTAATAATATAATTAAAAATATAATCATTAATAATATAATTAATAGTATAACTGATAATATCATTAATATATCCAGAAATTAAAATATAATTTAGAATATGTGGATTATATAATATTAAAATTATAATTTGTTTTTATTTTTTATGTATTGGTACTAAAATAAACATTGGTTTTATTTTAGTGAAATGCTTTTGTATGAAGTTTAGTTGATCGTTGGAAAAAAATTTCTATAAGAGTTTTATTTTTATATTGGGTTGTAATTTTTTTATTAATTGTAAATATAACATCAATATAAATATTTTGTATTAAATTATTTAATATAAATTTTTAATTGAAATGATGGTGAAATGTAATATTTGTATCTCAATTGTATTTAATTGTAATATTTAAATTTTTTTCTATGCTTGCTAGTTTTTGAGTGCCTGGGGGAATTTTTTAGTGAGAGGCAATGTATTCTAAAATGGATTGATATATATTTGAATCAAAAGTAAAACACCTAAAAGTTAGGGTAGTCAAATTGATTAAATTGGATGGTTAAACTAATTTTAACTATCTTTGTAAATTTATAACTCATGATTTATAAAATTAAAATTTTGAATACATATATTAAGAGTACTTTTTGAAATTTTATTTGTAAATATATTAAATAATTTGAGTGTCCCATGGAATGTTTAAGAAAAGATACAACTCCATGGAATAAATTTTAATTAAAGTAACACTGAGTTGAACATCCAAAATAATATAAGGTTTCCAAAACTAACTCCTTGAAATATTTTTTAAATTAAATTAATTTCCTAGACCATTTAAAAATATAACTTCAAAATATTTTTTAGTTAAAATAATGTGGATTATAATAAATAGATAAATGTTGTTATATGTATTTTTTCAACAAAAAAAATTGTTATATATATATTACAATGGTCTAGTGAGGGGGATAAATACAAGAAAATCCCTACACTACCAACAGATAAGATCTCGATAAGACTCAAAAACAAGACCTCATCTGCACCCAGGGGAAAAATGTTGTTATATATAAAACTGAATAATTTTGATCATGAATTATCTGGTCTGGTCCATTTTTCTGCAAAACTTGGGTTGGGATCACACACATCAATTTAGGCTCAAACAATTCAGACCAACCTCAATTGTTTTTATTAAATTTTATTTTGATTAAATTGTTTTCATTACAACTTAGAAACCTAAGAAATTTTTTATTTTACATGAATTTAAGGTCTTTCATAATTTTAAGCTATTGATATTTATTATTGTTAATCATATTAATTTATTCCATGTATAGATACTTTTAAATTATTCCTTAATTTATTTTATTTCTTGTTTTAGAAATTTAAGTATTATTTTATTTTAGAATGAGTCAAACGACTAATATTTTTGAAAAAAAATGCCATAAATAATAATATTATGGTTATGAGTAAAAAAATGATGGCCCGTGAAACTATATCTACAATTTAGAGGTGATGGACACAGAATCAATACCACTTGCTAAAGTTCCATTGGGAGGTGTGGGGCATGGCCCATGTTTTCCTTTCATTTTTCTCACCTTAAGTTTTCAAGAGACTGAAAATATGTTTTTAAAGAAAATTGACTTTATTTCTCTCTTCGGTCGAAAAACCTTTTTCTTCCATATTCATTTTTTTTAAAATGTTTTAAAAAATAATTTTATTATTCTCCTATAATTATTTAAAGTCATTTTTACCCATGTTTTAATTTTCTTAAAAAAAATTAAAGGAATATTCTTGTCGTTTTCTGAATGAGGTACTTTTTGAATTTTTAAAAAAATATGAAAGAAATGTTTTTTAACTTATATGGAATGAATGGAATATCTCACTTCCATGACTACTCAATTCTTTGAAGATTCATTTACATGTTTCCATGGTTATTTTCAATGAAAATGTTTTCCATAATATTTTCAAAAAAATAGATTTTAAAGAAGCAATTTCAAAATGGAAAGGTTATTTTCATCAAGAAATGTTCTAAGTGATATTTCAAAATAATTTTATATATAAGATGACATCCTTTTATGTTAATTAAGCTTTAATGGGGATATTATCCAAGGATACCATCCTTATTATTTCTCTATATGGTTTATGGTTATGATTAAAATATATTTATGAAACCCATTCCCTTTTCTGTGGGTTATACTATGATAAATTTTTTATGAAGTTTATTTCATTTCATGGGTTATGAGATGATTAATTCTTTATGATCTTATAGCACACATATGTTTGATTTTAATTATGTAATTTTTGTGAATTATATCTTCCTATAATTCATTGGGTAAATATGGATAACTCGTGAGATAAATATATTATGTGTGAACATGTTTTCATGTTCACAATTTTATGTGTGGACCTGATTTTCATGTCCATAGTCTTATGCATGGTCTTGTATTTCATGTCCTTAATATTATACATGGACCTAGTTTTGAATTCCATAAGTTTATGCATGGACCTAGATTTCATTTCTATAATATCATGTGTGGACCTGGTTTCATGTCCATATGTTTATGTGAGGGACTGATTTCATGTCCTTAACTTGATGAGTGAACGTGTTTCTATTTATACATTTTCACAAAGTTATAATTTTATGTATATACCAAAATTCCATGTCTTATTTCAATGTTATGCTCTCATGGATCATGTTATTTGATTCTTTTATTATTCTTGTCTTATGAACTACCAAGCTTTATGTTATGACTCAATATTTTGATCTATGATATGTAGTGTGTGGATTTCAAATATTAAGCTTTGGTTCTCACACCATTATTCTCATGTTATGCTTATATGATCAATGATATATCCCTTTTTTACCCTTACTGATCATCTTTGATCACCATTTATTATGTTTTCTTTCCCCATGTTATGAAGAATGGATTTATAAATGATATATCTAAGAAGGGTACTAGTTATGAAAAACTTAGTTGGAGAGGTTTTAGATCATTTATGAACCAGTTATTTATATGTCCAAGTTTCTAAAGGAACTATATTTATATTATTATAGCATGGATTGTTGTGTTTTTTAATGAATATTCATCTATTAATATGTGGTATCTATATATGAAAGGTATGGGTCACTATAGTTGGTATCAGAGAAAGGTTTAGTTAACCTTTGGAAACTGGGATGAGAAAACATTAGTGAAAACCCTAGTGATAGGTATAAGTATAGGATAACATCCTAAAGTTTTGGTATTGATCATGGATAACCTAGGTTAAACCAATGGTGTCATATATTTAAAATAATGTGTCTTTATTTAAACATCCAATGAATGATGTTTCATGATTATGTGTTTTCCACTATGATTATTGTTGTTCTCACTGTGCTTTTTGGTTTTAGTCAATGGATGGAATCTAAATGAATTGTGTGAAAAAATAATGTTATGGATAATGAAATTATTGGCCTCATGAGAAAGAGAATGTATTAAGATATGGGATGAAATATCTTGTGACTATTCCCACTCAACTCTCTCAAGATATTGGTGGTAACATGAATCATGTTGAACTTCTGAATACACCAAGGAAGGATAAAAATGTTATTGAATCTTTTATGAGATAATGACCACTATCATTTTATGGGTATTATAATCCAGTGGTTATTGAGAAATATATCAATATGGTGGAAAAGGTATTTTCCATTCTTCAGTGCTCATATCATGAAAAAATTGTCCTAACTACTTATCATTTTGAAGGAGAGTCAAATCAATGGTGGAATCTTATTAAGAATATGAGGAAGGAGGAAAAAATTGACTCCATGGAATGTGATGAGTTTAAGGGAATATTTTATAGTAATTACTTCACTCGTATTCTACATACAAAAATAAATAAGTAATTCATTGATCTTAATCATAAGTATGATGAATACATTGGTACTTATGAGGAAAATTTTACAATACTTGCAAGGTATAGTTCATGATTAATCATAATCCCTAAAAGAAAAAATTGATTGATTATTTAGTGGTTTAAAACCAAGTCTTTTAAATTCATTATCCATAAGGGAATTCGGAATATATGAATAAATTTTTCAATGTTCAAAAAAAAGTGGAAATGGAAACTGGAAACCCTCAAGGTTTTGGTGATAAGAAAAGGAAGATGGAGCTTCATAGAAGATCTAGTGGTTTGTCTCATATAGGGAAGAAAATTTTTTAACCTCCTACTTGCTAAAAATTTGGGAAGGATCACTCAGGTGAATTCCTTAAATTAACAATAAAATCTTTCAATTGTGGGAAGCTTGGTCATCAAGTAAAAGAATATAAAAGTGATGTAAATAAAATAGTCGATGAAATGAATGGAGATAGAAATCAATGGAATACACCATTCACACTTTAGTGTTATAAATGAAAATATTTTTGGAATTATGAAAATAAATTCCCTAATCCATGGGATAATGAAGATAATTAGCCAAAACAACCTCTAAAGTCAAAGGAAAAAAGGGAAAGCTTATGCAATTAAAAAATTTAAAGTTAATCAGGATATTTAGGGCACACTTATTCTCCACTCTAGAATTTGGGGTTCCATGCTGATGTTTTTATGAATAATCCCTATGAAAATATTATCCTTTAGTGAAATTTGATGTGATTCTAAGCATTTATTAGCTCTCCCTATATATATTCCATATATATTTCTAGAATAAAGAAATCATATTTTATATTCTGAATAAACCTATAATCATCTATCAGTGAAAGGATAACCCCAAACCTCTAATGGAAATATTTTGGCTAATATAGGAGCTTATTTATATAATAAAGTGTGAATTATATTTTATAAGCATGTATGATTTTATTGTGACCTTTTGGGAAATAATTAGTATACATTGTAGAATATATACTCAAGGTATATTCATTTTGTTATGAGATTTTATGAATGATTAAAATTATTGTTGTTTTGATCATGGAAGGATATGAGATCAAATCATTTTTGGGTTTTGAATATGGTTGGTAATATTTTGGAGGATTCTTAAGTTCAACTACTTATGGAATGAATTAAGTTGAACTTTAGATATTATTGTTTGAGGTTAAAGTATGATTTATCATAAATTTCACTAACCATTTTGGTTTTGGTAAATATTTAGATGCCAAAGGAATGACTTATGGATATTATGATTCATTAAAAGTTCTTTAGGCATGAAAAATTCATCTCAAATATCCATCTCCTCACGTAAGAAATGAAGTGGAAATTGATAGAACCACAACCAAAGGATGATTTTGTGATTATGATATGGAAATAAAACAAGTAATTTTATTTCCTCAAGATATTTATATGGATAGTAAAATAATCCATTGACTTTAGTAAAAGTAACATAAAATAAAAATGTTATCCATTTACTTTTCTTACTAAGAAATCAATGGTCTTTTAACCCATCATAGATTTACATTTTTGTGGTGGTTAACTTTCTCTTGAACATGTTCTATATCACTATATATTAATCCATGGGCATGATTTTTCTATTTTATATCCATATTTTCACTTCCCATTAAAGTTGTTTTATTTAGAAACCTAGTTTTTTTATTACCTTTATACTTCCTTTTCCTTCTTTTTAAGAGGAAGTTTCATTAACCCTTTTTACAATGTGAGTTTTCCACAAAGGTATTTACAAATTTCAAAACCTTGACTACCAAAAACATGTTCCAATTGTGAGGGTGAAATTTATTTAAAGGGTTATAATTTAACACCCTGGTATTTTAAAATAACACTATTTTCGATAGCATATATGACATGCAACACAAAGCCTAAACGAACCCCAAAATATTATTATTTAAATATGGTCATTATAACCTAGTCATTAAATTGTTGGGTATGAATGGTATTAAATGAATTATGAAATATATATAAAGGACCTACTCCATTAATAATAATTGATTAATTCTTAGTAAATATGTACACAATTTTAGTAAAGTTATTTTATGCTTTATAAATATGTTTTTTCATAAATTATTTTTATTGATTTTTATGATAAAGTATTATAATTGATTTCTAAAAATTATAAAAAAAATTATTTTATAAAAAAAATATAATTTTTTAAATCAAAAAATCAAAATTGGTTTAAGGTGAATTTTTTGGGATTTTTCTAAAAATATTGATTTTCCAATGAAAAGTGAAAATATTGATTTTTATCGAAAATTGTATTTTTGTTTCAAGCATTTACAAAGTTACATTTTATTTTAAATGGTTTAAAAGAAAAATTAGGTTTATTATATTATTAGTATCCAATTAGGTTCATTGAAATCAATTTTATTATTATTAGATTTGGTATAAAAAACATTTTTTATACATAAAAAGGCATTTTTCATAAAAAAAACTTTATTTTTTCTAAAAAAAGTTTAATCGGATTTTGTGTACTTATTTTAAAATTAATTTCATACACTTATATTTATTGAATTAGATAAAATGGATTCCATATTTTGAATCTGGGGGTTAAAATTTGGAAAATATGACCCTTTTATTTTTTAGGCATTATGGATAGTAATGGTGGTAAAATTTATCACCTCAATAAAGGGTAAATAGGGTTAATTTAGGTTAAGACTAAGTGATAAGGCCAAAAAAATTATCCTAATTATAATTAGATTAAGTTAATTAGACTGTTGTCACCTTAGTCTCAAAATATATTTTTTAATGGACATTTTTTTATGAAAATGACATATTTAATATTTAAAGCAAAGAAAGTTACAAAATGTCACTCTCTTAGTTTTAAATATCTCTTATATGTCCACATAAGTACAAAAGAAAGTTGTGAAAAAATATAAATTTATATTTTGAGTTTAATGAAATTATTTTCATGATATAAATATATTTATAATTTTTAGAATTTATATAATTACCTTAAATTCTTGTGCAATGCTAATAAAGTATTTATTTAATTAATAGAAAAATAAAATAAATTATTTTAAAAATAATCAAAAGTGGTATGATTTGAATTAGTTAATGTTTTCCACAAATTTTCTAGATCTATGTGACATATTAGGGAAGTTTTAAATTATTCTATTCAAATTCTCCCTTTGTATTGATATATTTAAATTCAAATTAAATTAATAGTGTTATAAGTGAAATTAATGATATTTTATAATAAATAATATTTTATTAAATGATTTAAAATTAATAAAAATGTTATATTTAGACAAATTAATGTGATATTGTTTTAAACATAAACCATAGTCTATTTATGGGTTGTTTTTCATTTTATAGTAACATTATTAACCCTTAAAAGGTAGAAAACTTTAATATTACGGTAATTGTCAAAAGGGTTAACGAAGAGTTAAAACAAAAAGATAAGGGTATAAATGTGATCAAAACATGTACAAATTTTATTGGATGAGATTATTTTGACTCATCATTATCTTATATTTTAATATTATCAATTTGGGTCCATTTTGAGATAAAAATAATTTATATTAATTTAATATTTTAAGAAATTTAAAAAGCTACCCTCCCCTCAATTATAAAATGGAACCCCTCCTTTCTCTTCTTCACACCACTTTGAGCATTCTAGATCGACCATACCCTATAAAAATATATTCTTAACTTCCTTATTCACATTATAGAGGTTTTATTTCTCTCAAAAGACCAACCCTATTATCCATAAGAGGAATTCTAAAGGTGTTGTTTCAAAGAAGAGGTGGTTAAAGAACTTTCGAACCAAGTCTATCTCAAGGTAAGGGATTATCGTGTCACTTTTATTTATATGGGATGCATGCCTTATACACCACTTTTTTATTTTTTATGATATATATACTACCCATGAATGTATTTTATGATTCATCACATGAATATTATAGGATATACATATCCATATAATGTTATTTATTTTTTGGTGATTATGATTCAAAAGTTACCAAAGCGGTAAGGGTTTTATGTTGCATTCTAATTTTTTATTGGGATTGTGTATGATTAATTTTTTATTATGAAAACTTATGATCTTCCTCACATAAAACTCATGATTATTTTTTTCCTCTGGTTATTTCTTGATAATATTCATTTTTCTTTAATTTTTATCACCTTGAGTATTCAAGAGACCAAAAATATATTTTTTAGGAAAATAAACTTTGTTTCTTTCTTAAGTTGAAAATACTTTTTATTTTATATCCATGTTTTCTAAAAAGGTTTTAAAAAAGGTTTTTTCTATTCTCGTATGATTTTTTAAAGTAATTTTTACCCATGTTTGACTTTTTAAAAAAATATTTTTAAAATGGATATTCTCATCGTTTTCTAAATGAGGTACTTTGTGAATTTTTACTAAAGTATGAAAGGAATGTTTTTTTAACTTATATAGCATGAACAGAATGTTTTGGCATCATTATCACTCAATTACTTGGATATTCCTTTACAATTTTCCATCATTATTTTCAAAGTAGAATTTTCCCATAATATTTTTGAAATTTTTATATTTTAAAGAAATGATTTCAAAATGGAAAGGTTATTTTCCTCAAGAAATGTTCCAAGTGGTATTTCAAAATAATCTTCTATTTAAGATGATATCTGTTGATGTTTATTAATATTTACTATGGATATGATTCAAGGATACCATCCTTATTCTTTATATGTATTGTTTATGGTTATAATGATAAGATATTTATGAAACCTTCTCCCTTTTTGTGGGTTATACTGTGAAGAAATTTTTATGAAACCCATTTCTTTTCATGTGTTTTGAGATGATGGATGTTTTATGATCTTATAGCACACATATGTATCATTTTCATTATGTGATAGGTGGGACCTATATCTCCCTTCAATGCATTGGATAAATATGGATAAGTCATGGGGTAAATATGTTATGTGTGAACCTGATTTCACTTTTATAATTTTATGTGTGGACCTAGTTTTTATGTTCGTAAGTTTATGTGTGGACCTTTATTTCATGTCCATAATATTATGAATGGGCTTGGTTTTCATGTCCATAAGTTTATGCATGGACCTGGATTTCATGTCCATAAGATCATGCATGGACCTGGTATCATGTTCATAAGTTTATACAATGGCTTGATTTCATGTCCTTAAATTAATGAGTGAACATGTTTCTATATATTCAAGTTCACAAAGTTATATATTTATGTGTATGACACAATTTCATGTCTTATTCTAATGTTATTATCTCCTGGCTCATGTTCTTTGATTATTTTATGATTTCTATCTTATGAACTTCCATTCTTTATTCCATGAATCAATATTTTGATCTATGATATAGAGTGTGTGGATTTCAAATGCTAAGCTCATGTTCACACACCCTTATGCTCATGTTATGCTTATTTGATTATTTATATCTCCCTTATTTACCCTTAATAAGAATTTGTGCTCACCCTTTCTTATGTTTCCTTTCTCCAGGTTATGAATAAAGGTTTTATAAATTATATATCTAAGAAGGGTGATAGTTATGAAAAAACTATAAATCATTTATGAACCAATTGATTATGTTCCCATATTTCCAAAGGCACTATACTTGTAAAATTATATCATATATTATTATGTTTTGTAATGAATATTTATCTATTAAGATGTGATATCTATGTATGAAATTTAAGGGTCACTATAGTTACTTTGGTAGTTGTCGATGAAATCAAACAAAGAGATTTTCCAACCATCATGGATCAATTTCCTGTTGTCTTCACTGAAAAATTATCTGGGTTTCCACCCTAAAGAGTAGTGAAATTTATGATTGATCTTATAAAAAGGACCAAACCTATTTCACTTTTATCCTACAGGATGTCACTAATGGAATTGATGGAATTTAAGGTTTGTCTGGAAGAGTTGGAAAGCAAAGGATTCATTAAACCTAGTACGTCTCCATGGGAAGCATCGGTTCTATTTGTTAAGAAAGTGGATAGAACTCTTCATTTTTGTGTACATTATCATAAGAAAGACCAGCTTATGATAAATAATTGATATCCATTTCCAAGAATCAAATATTTTTTTAATTAATTTAGGGGATCGAAATGGTTTTCTAAGATTGATTTATGATCATGTTATCACCAACATCGAGTTTGGAATGAGGATATTTCAAAGATAGATTTCTGGAGTCATTATAGTCATTATGAATATGCGATTATTCCCTTTGGTCTTAAAAATTCACTATTGGTGTTTATGTAATTGATGATTTTAATCTTTCATTGGTATCTTGACTCATTTTTTATGGTATTAATCGATGTTATACCGGTTTGTTCTCATACTATGGTTGATCCTAAACAACACTTGGGTGTAGTGTTGGGTATCTTGCAGGAACATCTTCTTTATGTTAAGCTTTTAAAGTGTGATTTCTAGATACAATAGGTAAGTTTCCTTGGCCACATAATTTATAAATATAAGTCTAGATATATCATTAAAAAGTAGAAGTTGTTATCTCTTGGAAAACACTGAAGAATGTATTTGATATATGTAGTTACCTCGGATTAGTAGGGTAATTATACTGCTTTGTTTGGTACTTTTCACATCTTTCCTCTTTGATTACAACTTTGAAAAGGAAAGGATTTGCTTTACAATATAGAAATGAGTTCCATAAATATTTTCAAGAGCTTAAGGTTTGACTTAATCTTCACTCATACTTACCTTTCTAGAGTCAGGATGAGGCTATGTAGTCTATTCAGATGAATATGGATCTGGTTTGGGATTTATTCTCATATAGAAAGATCATGTTATAGTTTATGGGTCACAACAGTTACAGGTTCATGAGAATAATTAACCAATACATTATTTAGAATTAGTTGTTGTATTTCATGACTTGAATACTTGGAATCATTATCTATTTGGTGAGAATTTCACAGATTTTAAGGATCATAAAATCATGAAACATGTCTTCTCATAGAGATATTTGAATCTAAGGAAACCAAGATGGATGAAATACCTTTAGATGTTTGACTTTGACTTAATGTATACATCGGGTAAAAGAAGTCTAGTGGTGGATGCATTGAGAATGAATTTATATATTTAATTAACTAAGGAGGATTCAGATTAGTGGAAGCTGATGACGGTCATAACTGATATGTATCTAGATTGTGCTTAGCAAGGTGATGTTACATTTTTCTTTTGTCACGAACCAGATCTGGTCACCACTAATACTAGCACCAAATCCAACCCATTACAAGGCCTGAAGGTCTTTCCCTATCCCCACAGGCTGGCACAAGTTCCCAGGTATCAATAAATTAGGTTTGGGAATGATTTACCCAAGTATAAAAGCATAAAATCCTTAAAAAAATGAATAATAAGAATCTGAAATTTCAATGCCAAACAAGACTTAGGAAAAATCCATAACTGAATACAAGGTTTTAAACAAATTACAAGAGGTCCAAATAATAATAAAAACAGCATCAAGTCAGCCACAATGACTCCACATGACAAGGGGTCGTCACCCCCAAGCCATCTTCACAACACTGCACCGTAGGAGGGGTCTAACAACCCAAACCACCTTCACCTGAGGCTTTTCCTTTCCCTGAGTCAAACATAACCAAGTATACTTACACCCAAGGGGTGTAAGTATCATGTGAGTATAAGGACCAGGCCTTATAACATTACTTAATATTGAATTTTAAACAAGAACATACATTATTACACATTGAGGATCTTTTCAGGTTTAGAGTTTTAAAGAATTGGGATGACTTACATACATAACATGCCACATTCATACAAATAGGAATCTATTAAAAACAATTTCCTTTTTTCAAAATATAAGACATTAAAACATAAAGCATGATTTCTTTGACAACACTCCATATCAAACATCATGAATCCCTTATTTCTCTTACCCATCCTTGTATCCTTTGAAGAACATTTTAAAAACATGGGATGAGTATAAAACTCGATAAGGGATATAAAGATAGAAAGCGTTAGTCAAGTGATAACATATAAACCAATAAAACCCATATCATAAAAACTCGAATTCATAGTATACTCATGTTGTTGCCTTGGGAAATATTTACCATATCACTCTTACATTCACCCTTATATATGGAATAACCTTTTGGTCAACTTCCATCTCCAGAGTACCCAATGTATTGGAGAGCTATAATGGGGCTCACCCGTCATATCTTGAGCTATAATGGGCTCGACCCAACATATCTTGAGCTATAAATGGGGGTGATTGTAACACCCCAAAATGATAAAGGGTTAAATCACTAAATGATATGACTCATGTCAATAAGGTGCACCTTCCTTTTCATAGGCCTGTCTGATTAGAACTCCACAGTTAAGCGTGCTTATCCTAGAGTAGTGATCATGATGGGTGACCTTTTATGAAGTTTATCAAGGTGTGTGAGAGTGATGAAAAGTCACACTAGAAAGGACATGTGTTGTCCTGTGGGGACAATCATTAGTCATATGACCTGTTCGGGCACGTGGGTGGGCCCTAGGGTGGGGACCATGTGTCTGCGGGGTAGCTGGTGGTACCTGGTGGGCCAAGACCCGACGTCCATATTAAGGCGGAGTGTATGTGCTGTCACCGGGACCCAGTTGTTACATTTGGTGTCAGAGGTGGTACCCAGCCTTAAGTGCAGCACACTACCTGGGTTGAGATGTAGGGCCCAAAATGAGGATGTTGTGCTTTAAAGGGGGGGGTGATTGTAACACACCAAAATGATAAAGGGTAAAATGACTAAATTATATGACTCAGTCAACAAGGTGCACTTTCCTTTTCGGGAGCCTTCCTGATTAAAACTCCACAGTTAAGTGTGTTTGGCCTGGAGTAATGATCAGGATGAGTGACCTTCTGGGAAGTTTCTCAAGGTGTGTGTGAGCGAGGACAAAGCACACTCAAAATAACATGTTTTGGCCTGTGGGGACAATCATTAGTCAGATGACCCATTCGGGCAAGTGGGTGGGCCCCAGGGTGGGTACCACGTGTCTACGGGGCAACCGGTGGTACCTGGCAAGCCAGGACCCGACGGCCATGTTAAGGCGGGGTGTCTGTGGTGTCATCGGGACCTAGTTGTTATAGTGAGCCTAATCCCAATATGATACCACCCAAATATTCCAAATAATATGCAATACAATGTTAAAAAGCAATTAGTTTTAATATTTAAAGAAAAGCGATGATAAATTCCAAGAAATACAAGGTGCACTTTCCTTTTCGGGAGCCTGCCTGATTAGAACTCCACAGTTAAGCGTGCTTGGCCTAGAGTAGTGATTAGGATGGATGACCTTCTGAGAAGTTTCTTAGGGTGTGTGTGAGTGAGGAAAAAGCACACTGAAAAGGATGTGTTTTGGACTGTGGGGACAATCATTAGTCATATGCCCCATTCGGGCACCTGGGTTGGCCCCAGGGTGGGGACGACGTGTCTGCGGGGCAACTGGTGGTACCTGGAGGGCCAGGACCCAACGGTCATGTTAAGGCAGGGTGTTTGTGCTATCACCGAGACTCAGTTGTTATAGTGAGACTAAGCCTAATAGGATACCACCCAAAGATTCCAAATAGTATTCAATACGAGGTGAAAAGGAAAGTAGTTTTAATATGTAAAGAAAATTGATGATAAATTCCAAGAAATACAACTTTCAATTGAAAATAGTTTTCAAACTAAAACGTTCAAAATGTTAAAACATTTAAATAAAAAAAGTTAGATACTGTAATGTACAGACAAACACACCCTAAAAAAAGGGTAAATACCACAAATCCAATGAGCACCAAAACCGGGAACACCCCTAGGCAACTAGATAGTCTCTGGCTCTATATACCTTGTACCTCGGTGAAAAGTAACCATGTCACAAATCTTTTCTCGTGAACGAACCACTAGTAGGGAACATACCCATAACCTATTGGTCCACAAACATCATCCATATATTTTATTTAGAGTTGTCGTTGTCCATTTGTTCAGTGAAACAGGGACAAAACTCATCTGGATCACTAGACGTACTAGTACATATCCACCCACCTAGGTACCTGGGTGGGGACCACGTGTTTGCGGGGAAACTGGTGGTACCTGGTGGGCTAGGACCTGATGACCATGTTAAGGCGGGGTGTCTGTACTGTCACTGGGACCCGACGACCATGTTGAGATGTAGGGCCCACAACGAGGACATTGTGCTTTAAAGGGGGGTGATTGTAACACCCCAAAATGATAAATGGTTAAATGACTAAATGATATGACTCATGTCAACAAGGTGCACCTTTATTTTAGAGAGATTGCATGATTAGAACTCCACAGTTAAGTGTGATTGGCCTGAAGTAGTGATCAGGATGGGTGACCTTCTAGGAAGTTTCCCAGGGTGTGTGTGAGTGAGGACAAAGCACACTGGAAAGGATATGTGTTGGCCTGTGGGGACAATCATTAGTCAGATGACCCGTTCGGGCATGTGGGTGGGCCCTAGGGTGGGAACCACGTGTCTGCGGGGCAACTGGTGGTACCTGGTGGGTCAGGACCCGACGGCCATGTTAAGGTGGGGTGTATGTGCTACCACTGGGACCCGGTTGTTACAGTGAGCCTAAGCCCAATAGGATACCATACAAAGATTCCAAATAGTATGCAATACAAGGTGAAAAAACAATTAGTTTTAATATGTAAATAAAAGGAGTGATAAATTCCAAGAAATACAACTTTCAATTGAAAACAGTTTTCAAACTAAAACTTTCATGAAGTTAACACATTTAAATAAGAAAAGTTATCTACTGTAATTCACATCCAAAAACACCCTAAAACAAGGGTAAATACCACAAATCCAATGAGCACCAAAACTGGGAACACCCCTAGGAAACTAGATAGTCTCGAGCCCTATGTACCTCATACCTCGCTGAAAAGTAACCATGTCACAAATCTTTTCTTGTGCACGAGCCACTAGTAGGGAACATACCCATAACCTATTGGTCCCCAAACATCATCCATATAGTTTATTTAGAGTTTTCGTTATCCATTTTCTCAGTGAAACAGGGACAAAACTCATCCGGATCACTAGCCATACTAGTATATATCCACCCACCTAGGTACCCGGGTGGGGACCATGTGTCTGTGGGGAAACTGGTGGTACCTCGAGGGCCAGGACCCGACGGCCATGTTAAGGTGGGGTGTCTGTGCTGTCACCGGGACCCGACGGCCATGTTGAGATGTAGGGACCACAAAGAGGACGTTGTTCTATAAAGGGGGTGATTGTAACACCCCAAAATAATAAAGGGTTAAATGGTTAAAGGATATGACTAATGTCAACAAGCTGCACCTTTATTTTCGGGAGCCTGCCTGATTAGAACTCCACAATTAAGCGTGCTTGGCCTGGAGTAGTGATCAGGATGGGTGACCTTCTGGGAAGTTTCTCAGGGTGTGTGTGAGTGAGGACAAAGTACATTGGAAAGGACATGTGTTGGAATGTGGGGACAATCATTAGTCAGATGACCCGTTTGGGCACGTGGGTGGGCCCCAGGGTGGGGACCACGTGTCTGCGGGGTAACTGGTGGTACCTGGCGGGCTAGGACCCGATGGCCATGTTAAGGCGGGGTATTCGTGTTATCACCGGGACCCAGTTTTTACAATGAGCCTAATCCCAATAGGATACCACCCAAAGATTCCAAATAGTATGCAATACAAGGTGAAAAAACAAGTAGTTTTAATATGTAAAGAAAAGCGGTGATAAATTCCAAGAAATACAACTTTCAATTAAAAACAGTTTTCAAACTAAAACTTTAAGAATATTAACACATTTAAATAAGAAAAGTTAGCTACAATAATGCATATCCAAACACACCCTAAAACAAGGGTAAATACTAGAAATCCAATGAGCACCAAAACTGGGAACACCCCTAGGAAACTAGATAGTCTTGGGCCCTATGTACCTCTTACCTCAGTGAAAATTAAACATGTCACCAATCATTTCCCGTGCATGATCCACTATTAGAGAACATACCTATAACCTATGGGTCCCCAAACATCATCCATATAGTTTATTTAGAGTTGTTGTTATCCATTTTCTCAGTGAAATGGGGACAAAACTCATCCGGATCACTAGCCATACTAGTACATATCCGTCCACCTAGGTACCTGGGTTTCCCCTTTGTGATAAAACAATTTCAGCATACTAAACACATCTATTTTCATATAAAAGCATCACTACTGATTATAGACAAAATATACAGTATCTATACACACTTTATACCACTTAAAACACACAACAAAACATTTTGATTTTCAATAAAACAACTTCTCAAAATATCACATTGTTTTGCACCCAAAACTCCTTGAAATACCCACTTTGAACACCATGTGCATACTTAAAAGTCACTAAAACATAATTGGCATACCAATACCATTCAATGAAACCAAAAAATCAGTTTTTGGGTATCCCCATATGAACCATGAAGTGATATCTTTATAAAACCTCAATTTTCACACAAACATGGCACTTAAAAATTCATGTGTTTCAAAAACACCATTAAAAGAAGTTTTCTAAGATACTAAAAAATGGAATAAAAATTCAAAAAATTATTTTCATCCCTAATACACTTCAATAAAATCAACTAAGTAATTATAGGGTAGCCCCAAATGAACAAACAAGATATTTCTATGAAAAACCCCCCAATTTCACATAAAAGTGGAACTTAAAATTCACTTGCGTTACAAACACCAATAAAACCAATTTTTGTAGAAATAATCAAATTATATAAACATTAAAATACTATAAACATAGAAATATAAGTCACAAGGATTGCATACACAATGGAATCACCTACCAAAAGTGTTAAAAACCACAAATCTTTGTGTGAAAGTTCAACCGCACCACCTCCACACCAAAAAGGAGTTAAAATAGACCTAAAACCATAATTTCAGACCATGAGACACAATATCAAACCCTATTTTCGAAACCCTACTTGTTGTACATTAGTAACATCAAGAATAAGGGAAGAAACCGTGAGCAAATGGGAGCAAGAAGGAATGAAATCCATTTACTTGAGAGATCTTGAATAAATCTCACAAAATACACCAGTATCTAAAATTAAAAATAGACAAAAATGAAAGTTATGTTTGAAAAAGGATGAGGAGGTCATGTAGGAACTGTAATGAGGGAAAAAGAGTGAGAAATAAAGTAGTTGTGAAGGAAACAAATTACCTCATCAAATCTGGACGATTTGAGAAATCTTGAGAATATTTTCCATAATATGTAATGTAAATGAGCTCTAAAGAGGTATAAGAGAATATGGGGTCACGCCTAGGGATTTTGTATTAGAGTGAAAGGTGTAATCACTGAAAAATATTAAAAAATGAATAAGTTATTAAATAAACAAAAAAAATTAAAACTGGAAATGGGCTTCTGGGCTTCCCAATTCCTTAAATAAAACCCCAAATACACCATGATTATGGATTTATAAAGGGTAAAAATTAATATGGTGGTGTTAATAGGTTAGGGTAGGACATTTTGGAAGTGAAATGGGTGAAAAATATTGAAAAATGAAAGAGTTATAAAAGAAACAAAATTGGTTTTTAAATCTAGAAATGGGCTCACAGTTTGACCCAAATCATGAAAACTCACTCATTCCTCCAAAAATGCATTGGGAAACACCCAAAACAAAGAAATGATGGAAATTAAATGAAAAATACCTTTAAAATAATTCATTAATGTGACAATTCTTTTCACCATGAAAGACTTTCTGCCCCGGAAAATCAACCTGAAGCTTGATCAGAAAATAAGAATGGGTACTCTTCCTCAACCCATGACATCTATTATCATGTCTCATGTGTATCAATACCATGTTGCCAATGAACCTGGACTAGCGGAATAGACTTCCCTCAAAGCACTTTCTCTTGGGAGTCCACTATTTGCACTAGCTACTCAAAAACTGACAAGTCGGGCTCTATCTTCAGTTCTTCCCAACTCAGCACATAGGATGGATATGTGTTGTATTTCTTCAACTAGGATACATGGAAGATGTCATGGATGGATTTCAACTGGTAAGGTAAAGAAAAATTGTATGCCACCTTTCCAATATGCTCAGTGATCTCAAAAGTTCTAACATACCGTGGTGTCGGCTTCCTTTTCTTTCCCAATCGACAATGGCCCAAATGAGGGGCCACTTTCAGGAATACCCTATCACCCACACAAAAACTCCAAGTCTCGATGCCTCCAGTCAGCTTAAGATTTATGGAAACTCTAACCTATCAATAAATTATGTCTGGTCAATTTGACCTTCTCATAAGTCTCCTACACTAAACTCGGCCCCAACAGTGAGGTCACACCGACCTCAACCCAACATAGGGGGGACCGGCAAGGAAGACCATAGAGAGCCTCAAAAGGAGTAATTAAAATCAAGGATTGGTAACTGTTATTATAAGAAAACTCAAACAATACCAAATGGTCATCTCAGTATCCTCCAAAGTCTAGGACACATGCCTGGATCATGTCCTCCAAAATCTGATTTTTCTGCTCTGTCTGACCATCCTTCTAAGGGTGGTATGTCCTACTCATCTTAATCTGAGACCCCAAGGACTTCTGAAGGCCTTCCGAGAACTGATAATTGAAACAAGGGTCTCTATATGAGACAAATTCTGATGGCACTCCATGGAGTCTCACCACCTCCTGAAGATACAAATGGCCCAACTCATCCACTTTAGTTGTATCTCTGATCATAATGAAGAGGGATGATTTGGTCAGACGATCAATCACCACACAAATGGAATTATTACCCTGAGGTGTATGAGGAAAGCCAAAAATGAAATCCATGGAAACCTCATCTCACTTCCAGGTAGGAATGGGTAATGGTTGGAGCAAACTAGAGGGCCTCTGATGATCGGTTTTCACCTGTTGGTATGTGTAGCATCTCGACACAAAGTCTACTATGTCTTGTCGCATACTTGGAACCAGAACTATCATCTCACATCATAATACATCTTGGTGGAACCTGGATGGACATCCCACTGAGACTGGTGTTTATCCCCTATCACCACCTTTTGGAGAGATAATGGCACTACTGAACGGCCCTTGAAGCACAAGATGCCCTCGGGAGACGACAACCAATTAGAGGATGTCTCTCCACCATGAAGAAACTGCCTAAACTGCTGACAAATCTCATCACTAGGCTTTTCCCGCTGAATCAACTCTAAGAGAGAAGGAGTCAACTGAACGCTCTCCAAGAATGAACCTCTATTTTTCTCCTTCGTCTCCGCATGCATCTGAGCAAGAAGTCCCATCAAAGTCCACTCATCATTGGACTTCCTCAAATCCTGCACTATAACTCTTCTGATCAAGGCATCAGCCACCACAATACCCTTTCCTGGGGTATAGACAATGTCTAAGTCGAACCCCTGCATATAACGACCCACACTTTACATACATTGTTAATACTTCAAAATTGAAGCACACTTATTACAACATATGACAAAACCACAAAGGACCATATAGGTATAGTGTCTTTAGAAACTGGGAAACATAAACAACTGGTTCATAAATCTTCTATAGTGTCTCCCATTTATTTCATCATATCTAGGGTCCCTTTTAGCATATTCTACTTAATATCCATCTTCCTGACCTGGGGAAAAGAAAACATAAAAGGGTGAGCTCAAATGCTCAGCAAGGGCAAATAAAGGAAATAAAAATCATATCATATCTTTATGAAAATCAAAACCTGCAAAAGAGATCATAATATCTTAACATGGAATAAATCATAGAAGTGAAAATGAGATCCCCATAATCATAACATAAAATTTGAAACTTTGTGGCATGCACACATAATCATGGAAAATCATTTCTTGTTAGTCATGACTCATTGCCAAGACTATCTTAGTGGACAAAGTCCCTTTCTGAACCGAGTTCACTCCTCGTTTCAGTCCTGTATCACTGAACCGAAATAACCTTCCGTTCCAGCCATGTCTATCTCATGAGATATAAAATCATTACCCAATGAATTGGAGGGAGATATAGGTCCCACCCATCTTATAATGAATCCTTTCTTATGTGTGCCACATAATCATAAAACATACATCATCGCATAACACATGTAACAAAAATGGGATTCTTGAAACATCATGACATCATAAATCAATTCATATAAGATAAAGGAATTCATAAACATAATTCCATCACAACATAGTCAAATCAATGTAAAAATATGGATAGAAACAGAACCCTTTATTATCTTAGATGGAAAATAATTTTGATAAAACACTTGAATTGAATTCTTGAGGAAAATATCCTTTCTTCTTCAAAATCAATTTCTTTTCACAAAACATCATGCAATTTTAAAAGAAAGAGATTTTATTGAAAATAGTCATGAAATCTTTTAGAGGAAGCTTCATGAAAATAAGGCTTTATAAAACAGTAGAAATCCGTTCGTGCCGTATAAGTTAAAAAAAACATTCTTCGTACTTTTGTCAGAAAAGTCAAAAAGTACCTCGTACGAAAAACGACAAAAGATTCCTTTCATACGTATTACTAAAAACTCACCGAAGGGTAAAAATGGATTTAAACAATTTTAGGTGGATGGAAATAATATTACATATTGAGTAAACATGGATGTGGATGATAAAATACACCCCAGTAAATACTTACGAATAA
Source organism: Viscum album (assembly GCA_963277665.1). Classification (NCBI taxonomy): domain Eukaryota; kingdom Viridiplantae; phylum Streptophyta; class Magnoliopsida; order Santalales; family Viscaceae; genus Viscum; species Viscum album. The sequence continues at coordinate 2,038,125,969 of OY728142.1, read as the reverse complement.
ACAATCTCGGATAAAAATGAGATTGTGATATTTCCCTTACCTTAGGTCCGATTTGCTTTGTTCGTGTCCGAAGCTCCTGTATAATGGTTTAAATAATGTTATTGACTTATTCCAGAATCATACATATTGATATGATATCATATATGGTCATATTATTAGCTTCTTGTTAGTAATATTTCATTGTTACTTGTTACTCGGGTCTTTATAACTTTTTGTTCTTATGCGTGTTTTGTTGAATAAATTCTTATTCTTATCTTTAGGTTATAGATAATTCATTTCCAGAATGGTATTAGTGTAGTATATACCATATTCATTCATTCAATTCAATTATATAATCATTATGAAATGAAGATCATGTAGAACGAGTCGCATCACATCGTGGAGACGGTATTCCGTACGTACGCACGAGTGATGATATCGTTCCTATGATCGTGGAATTGTATTGGAGTATATATATATATTATTTAAGTATCAATATTACTTCATAATAATCATATATAGTTACTCATTACACCATTATACCCATCCTTGTAAGGTGATGGTGGAAAAATAGATTACACCACGGCGTGGAGACGGTATTCCGTACGTACGCACGCGCGGTGATTTCATTTTTCCGTAGGATGGATAGAAGGTGAATTAGGGTTGTTTCATATTTATAATAACATATCAGTATGTAATTAATACTGATGTTATTACTTTATCATGAAACAACTAAAGAAGAAGTTGAAGAAGAAAGAAATTGAAAAGATCGGTAATGGATATTACCTCTTCTTTGGAACGCCTCTTTGAATCCTCCACTTAAGGAACTAAGATTGGTCTTTGGAGAAGACCAGGACCTCTAGGATTATTCTAGGGAAGTGGAGAGGAGAAAATGTCAGGGTTTGGCCGAGCTTGAGTGCTCAAATTGGTGTGAGGAGGAGGGGGAGGAGGTGCCCTTTTATAAGGGAGGAGAGGGGCACCTTAGGAATATCTCAAAATATTATTTTATATTAAAGTCAAAATCGGTTTATAATGGTTCCAAAGGGTCTTATTTCGAAGATAAAGTGGGGATGGGTCTAAATCCTATCAACCAATAGGATTTAAACAAGTTTAGGGTATTATTTTAACCTTATCAATTAGATTTAACTCTAAGTTAATTAATTTAACTTTTACCGTGTCTTTTTGTTTTCTTTCACTATATGGTTAATACACTTACTATAACATGCCAAACGAACCCCAAATTGTTTATTATTAATATATATATCCTTATCTAAGTCATTTGGCCGAACCTTAGATTTTTAGGAATAAAATAACAATTAATAATATAATATTTGATTTAAAAACTATTTTGTGTCAATTTTGATACTATTTGATATATGATTTTTTTGAAAGTCATAACAGAATTATATGTTCGAACCAAGTTTATTAAATCAACACTAATATATCATAGTAACCTAGAAAATTAGTGGAATTCATAAAAAGTCTTAAATTACATTTATTTTGGTATTTTTATTATCAATTATGTCAATATTTCATTAATAAGATAATTACTGCATCATCTTTGTGTCATATATAAATTAAATTATTTGATATCTAAAAATTACAAATAAAATACCATCATGTAGGAAATATTTTTAGCTTTCTAATGAATATTTACAATCGAATTTATCTTATGTATAACCCCATATTAAAAATGATTTACTTATTAAACTTTGATTTTAACTATTTTAACCCTTCTTTAAATAAATTAATAATAAATGTCCTAATCTAATCCAAGTGGGCCTAAATGGTCATATTTTATTCCTAAGTTTGTTTTTGGTCAAATTACACTTTCCCAATAGAATTAGGACATGTGTTAGGGTAATATTAATATTATATTTACCCTTAGTTACCCTATTTACTATTAACCGCGGTAAAAATCGTAAAAAGTTACTATTCACCAAAAAATTATTTTTATCTTATTGAACCACATTTTACTTACTGATATCAACCGTGTCTGTCGGATTTTTGAAATTCCATTCACAGAAGCGGTAAAATTAAGTTTTATGCAAAAATCAGTTTTTAACCTACCACTTAGTGGTTTCACTATTCATCAAAAATTGAAAGTTTTCAGAAAAATACCAAAATTTCACCCTAGGCTAATTTCGATATTCTGAGTCCAAAAATGAAGTCCATTTTGAAAAATAAAATTTATAAAATTTCAAAAAGTGGTTATTACTATTCATAACGGCTAGTTTTAATAGCATATTGTTGTTTAGTGAAACTCGGTATTGCGTACGACGCAAGCTATCGAGGAAGGTCGCGATTGCGTGTAAAGCAAGCCAAGCAAGTGTTGTGTAGAAAAAGATCCCTTTGATGATTTATATAACATAAAAGTCTCGGGTGTTACATTCTACCCCCCTTAAAAAGAATTTCGCCCTCGAAATTCGTCACTTTGCAACAAACAGATGAGGATACTTCTCCCTCATCATATCCTCAAGCTCCCATGTAGCTTCTTCAAGTTTGTGGTTTCTCCATAAAACTTTCACCAAGCGAGTGGTCTTGTTTCGTAGGACCTTTTCGCTACGATCCAGAATCTCTATCGGCTGTTCTTCATAAGAAAGATCTTGCTCCAGCGGTACAACTTCTGAGCTGAGTACATGTGAAGGATCTGGTATGTACTTTCTCAGGAGAGATACATGGAACACATCGTGAACTTGAGAGAGATTCGGCGGAAGCGCCAATCGGTAAGCTACCTTCCCAACACGATCCAGTATTTCGAAAGGACCGATATATCTAGGGCTCAACTTCCCCTTCTTTCCAAATCTCATAACCCTCTTCCAGGGAGATATTCGTAAGAACACTTTATCACCCACTTCAAACTCTAGGTCTTTTCTTCGGTTGTCGGCATAACTTTTCTGTCGACTCTGAGCTGCTCTTATGTGTTGTTGAATAGATCTAACCTTTTCTGCCATTTCATCAACGAGATCAGGTCCTAATAGCTTTCTTTCCCCAACTTCATCCCAGCAAGTTGGAGTCCTGCATTTCTTTCCATAGAGAGCTTCATAAGGATCCATCTGAATACTGGAGTGAAAACTATTATTATAAGAAAATTCCACCAAAGGTAGGTGTTGATCCCAACCTCCTTTGAAATCCATAGAGCAAGCTCTAAACATATCTTCTAGGGTTTGAATTGTTCTCTCAGACTGACCGTCTGTCTGGGGATGATAAGCAGTGCTGAAACTCAACTCTGTATCCAGAGTATGCTGAAGACTTCGCCAGAACTTCGAGGTAAATCTCGGATCTCGGTCAGATATAATAGAAAGTGGTACTCCATGCAATCTTACCACTTCCTTTACATATATCCTGGCAAGCTGATCTAGAGAGAAATCCTCTCTAATAGCAATGAAGTGTGCAGACTTTGTAAGACGATCAACTATGACCCAGATAGCATTATTGCCTTTGGATGTTTTAGGAAGTCCTGTGACAAAGTCCATAGTGATGTTTTCCCATTTCCATTCGGGTATGGGTAATGGTTGTAACATCCCCTTAGACTTCTGTCTCTCAGCTTTAACTTGTTGACAAACCAAGCATCGAGAGACATATTCAGCAACATCTCTTTTCATGCCATCCCACCAGAAGTACTCTTTCAGGTCCCTATACATCTTCGTGCTTCCAGGATGAATAGAGAATGATGAACTATGAGCCTCATCCAGCAGCTCATTCTTTAATTCGGGGATGGGAGGAACACAAACCCGATTCCTGAACTTTATTATCCCATCACAATCAAGGTTGAATTCAGGAACATTTCTCACCTTCTTTTGTAACTCGGCATCTTCTTTCTGTGCCTCTTTAATCTTCACATGTATAGATGGTTGAACATTCATTTGAGAAAGATAAGATTTTTCCCTTTCCATTATAATTCCAAGATCCATCCTTTGTAAATCCATAAATATTGGATCTTTTGTGATCCTCATCATGGATAAACTAGCATGGTCTTGTCGACTTAATGCATCTGCCACCTTGTTTGCTTTCCCAGGGTGGTAATGGATTGAGCAGTCATAATCCTTAATCAGCTCCAACCATCTTCTTTGACGCATATTCAACTCCTTTTGTGTGAAAATATACTTTAAACTTTTATGATCAGTATAAATATCACACCTTTCACCATAAAGGTAATGCCTCCAAATCTTTAATGCAAAGATTACCGCAGCCAACTCCAAATCATGTGTTGGGTAATTTTGCTCATGGATTTTCAACTGTCGTGAGGCATAAGCTATCACCATATCATTTTGCATAAGAACACACCCCAATCCCTTCTTGGATGCATCACTGTAGATCACAAACCTTTCTCCACTACAAGGCAGTGTGAGCACAGGTGCACTGGATAACCTTCTTTTCAACTCCTTGAAATTATCTTCACATTCCTCTGTCCAGACAAACTTAACTCCTTTCCGAGTCAACTTGGTGATTGTATTAGATAATCGTGAAAAATCTTTTACAAAACGTCGATAATATCCAGCCAAACCAAGAAAACTTCGGATCTCAGTTACTGTTGTTGGTCTTGACCATCTTTCAATAACCTCTGTTTTTGCTGGATCCACAGATATCCCCTCTTTTGAGATTATATGACCCAAAAATGCAACTTTTTGAAGCCAAAATTCACACTTGGTAAATTTGGCATAAATCTTCTCCTTTCTCAGGGTCTTCAATATAATTCTCAAGTGATCTTCATGCTCTTCCTTGCTCTTTGAATAGACAAGAATATCGTCTATAAAGACTACCACAAATTGATCAAGATAGTCTCTAAAGACTCTATTCATTAGATCCATGAAGATAGCAGGGGCATTAGTAAGACCAAATGGCATCACTATAAATTCATAGTGTCCATACCTTGTACGGAAAGCCGTCTTTGGTATATCCTCCCTTTTGACCCTTAATTGATGATACCCTGAACGAAGATCAATCTTGGAAAAGTATTGAGCTCCGCGTAGTTGGTCAAATAAGTCATCAATGCGTGGGAGAGGATATTTGTTCTTGATAGTGATCTTGTTAAGTTCTCGATAATCAATGCAGAGTCTCATTGATCCATCTTTCTTCTTAACAAATAGAACAGGTGCTCCCCAAGGTGACGCACTAGGGCGTATGAATCCCTTATCAAGATTCTCTTGGAGTTGCTTCTTCAATTCCTGCAACTCAATTGGGGCCATTCTATAAGGTGTCTTTGAAATAGGCAAAGCACCCGGTACGAGTTCTATTGAAAACTCAACTTCACGATTTGGTGGAAGACCCGGCAATTCCTCCGGAAAGACATCATCAAACTCCCGTACAATGGGCATATTCTTAATCGTGAGTTTCTCACCAACCATTTGGGATAAATAACCTTCATTTAGTGGAATCAATACCCATAATATGGAAGAAATTTCCACTGGAAGGTTATGTTCATCCTTGCATTGATAGAAAATCGTAGATTGATCTGGAATATGAAATGTGACTTCCCTTCTTTGGCAATTGATATGAGCTCCATGTAGAGAAATCCAATCCATGCCAAGAATCACATCAAATTCCACTAAAGGAAGGATCACAAGATTTGCAGGAAGCACTTTCCCACAAACTTCGATCGGAGAAGAATTATAAACTTTTGATGCGATTGATGTGCCATTAGGTATTGTTACAGCTAACTCAACATCTAATTGTTGAGGTAATATGGTGATACCCTTAGAAAATTTTTTAGAAATAAAAGAGTGGGTGGATCCAGAATCAAATAAAACATTTGCTACTTTAGAGTGGATGGTAAGTGTACCTTTCACCACATCGTTATCGTACTCCACATCGCTTATAGAAATTGCATGTGACTTTCCTTTGTCTTTAGCCTTAAGAGTTTGTTGACGTCGACCATCATCATCAAACCTTGGATTTGGGCATTGATTGGAATAATTCCCCATCTCCTTGCACTTGAAACATTGAAGTGTAGTAGGTTCATTCTGTGTATCCCTTCCTTTGTTTGCGTCATTAGACATCTTCTTCCCATTATCACGGCATTCAAATGCCTGATGACCTTCTTTTCCACATTTAAAACATTTACTTGTCCCTTTAAGACAACTCCCTCCATGTTTCTTTCCACACTTTGAGCATAAGGGAAAGTTCATCTTCTTTTCCGTGTGCTCTTTAGATTTTTCTTTTAATTCCATCTTCCTCTTCTTATCAAACCCATGTGACTGATGGGTTACTCCAATCTCCATCTCGACTTTGAGAGCACATCTAACGATTTCCTCGTAGCTATTGAAGTCCCTTATGGCTAACGCCCTTCGAAGACTTGGTTTTAAGCCACTAAAGAATCGATCGATCTTACTCTCAGGTTGAATAATAATACCAGAAGCGTACCTTGCAAGTCTTGTAAAATTTGCTTCATAGGTACTAACAGATTCATCATCCCTTTGCTTCAGTTCAAGGAACTCTTTCTCCATCTTTGTTCGGAGAATACGAGGGAAGTACTTATTGAAAAATAAGTTCTTGAACTCGTCCCATTCCATAGACTCAATTTCATCCCTTTGCCTCGTATTCTTAACAAGATTCCACCATTGATCCGCATCTCCTTCCAAACGATACACTGCTAGGATGACTTTATCATGCTCAGAACATTGAAGAACTGAAAATATCTTTTCAGTAGTACTAATCCATTGTTCAGCAACTAATGGATCAGTAGACCCGCTGAAAGAAGGTGGACGCTGCCTCATGAAGGATTTAATAGAATGTTGCTCCCTCCTTTGTTCGTTTGGAAATCCTGCATGATTCATAGCTTGAGAAAGTTGTGTGAGCATGGCTACAAGATTTTGCATTCCAGCTCCCATATCGTTTGGTTTCTCAGGGGGGCAATCATTGCATTGCCCATCGCATTCCGCATTAACACGGTTCCTTCGGGTTCCAGCCATTGACTAAAACCAAGAAGAATAGTGTGAGCAACACTAATTATAATAGGAAACCACATAATTCAAGAATAAAATTTTCATGCTTAAGGTCTTATCCTAGGTTATTCAAGGCCATTTCTAAAACACTGAGATTGTGTTCTATTCTTAGACTTATCCTTAGGGTTCTTACTAAGTCTTTCACATCCTAGTTTCCAAAGGTTGACTATACCTTTCCTCTGATACCAACTATAACGACCCACACTTTACATACATTGTTAATACTTCAAAATTGAAGCACACTTATTACAACATATGACAAAACCACAAAGGACCGTATAGGTATAGTGTCTTTAGAAACTGGGAAACATAAACAACTGGTTCATAAATCTTCTACAGTGTCTCCCATTTATTTCATCATATCTAGGGTCCCTTTTAGCATATTCTACTTAATATCCATCTTCCTGACCTGGGGAAAAGAAAACATAAAAGGGTGAGCTCAAATGCTCAGCAAGGGCAAATAAAGGAAATAAAAATCATATCATATCTTTATGAAAATCAAAACCTGCAAAAGAGATCATAATATCTTAACATGGAATAAATCATAGAAGTGAAAATGAGATCCCCATAATCATAACATAAAACTTGAAACTTTGTGGCATGCACACATAATCATGGAAAATCATTTCTTGTTAGTCATGACTCATTGTCAAGACTATCTTAGTGGACAAAGTCCCTTTCTGAACCGAGTTCACTCCTCGTTTCAGTCCTGTATCACTGAACTGAAATAACCTTCCGTTCCAGCCATGTCTATCTCATGAGATATAAAATCATTACCCAATGCATTGGAGGGAGATATAGGTCCCACCCATCTTATAATGAATCCTTTCTTATGTGTGCCACATAATCATAAAACATACATCATCGCATAACACATGTAACAAAAATGGGATTCTTGAAACATCATGACATCATAAATCAATTCATATAAGATAAAGGAATTCATAAACATAATTCCATCACAACATAGTCAAATCAATGTAAAAATATGGATAGAAACAGAACCCTTTATTATCTTAGATGGAAAATAATTTTGATAAAACACTTGAATTGAATTCTTGAGGAAAATATCCTTTCTTCTTCAAAATCAATTTCTTTTCACAAAAAATCATGCAATTTTAAAAGAAAGAGATTTTATTGAAAATAGTCATGAAATCTTTTAGAGGAAGCTTCATGAAAATAAGGCTTTATAAAACAGTAGAAATTCGTTCGTGCCGTATAAGTTAAAAAAAACATTCTTCGTACTTTTGTCGGAAAAGTCAAAAAGTACCTCGTACGAAAAACGACAAAAGATTCCTTTCATACGTATTACAAAAAACTCACCGAAGGGTAAAAATGTATTTAAACAATTTTAGGTGGATGGAAATAATATTACATATTGAGTAAACATGGATGTGGATGATAAAATACACCCCAGTAAATACTTACGAATAAACAATCTCGGATAAAAATGAGATTGTGATATTTCCCTTACCTTAGGTCCGATTTGCTTTGTTCGTGTCCGAAGCTCCTGTATAATGGTTTAAATAATGTTATTGACTTATTCCAGAATCATACATATTGATATGATATCATATATGGTCATATTATTAGCTTCTTGTTAGTAATATTTCATTGTTACTTGTTACTCGGGTCTTTATAACTTTTTGTTCTTATGCGTGTTTTGTTGAATAAATTCTTATTATTATCTTTAGGTTATAGATAATTCATTTCCAGAATGGTATTAGTGTAGTATATACCATATTAATTCATTCAATTCATTTATATAATCATTATGAAATGAAGATCATGTAGAACGAGTCGCATCACATTGTGGAGACGGTATTCTGTACGTACGCACGAGTGATGATATCGTTCCTATGATCGTGGAATTGTATTGGAGTATATATATATATTATTTCAGTATCAATATTACTTCATAATAATCATATATAGTTACTCATTACACCATTATACCCATCCTTGTAAGGTGATGGTGGAAAAATAGATTACACCACGGCGTGGAGACGGTATTCCGTACGTACGCACGCGCGGTGATTTCATTTTTCCGTAGGATGGATAGAAGGTGAATTAGGGTTGTTTCATATTTATAATAACATATCAGTATGTAAGTAATACTTATGTTATTACTTTATCATGAAACAACTAAAGAAGAAGAAGTTGAAGAAGAAAGAAATTGAAAAGATCGGTAATGGATATTACCTCTTCTTTGGAACGCCTCTTTGAATCCTCCACTTAAGGAACTAAGATTGGTCTTTGGAGAAGACCAGGACCTCTAGGATTATTATAGGGAAGTGGAGAGGAGAAAATGGCAGGGGTTGGCCGAGCTTGAGTGCTCAAATTGGTGTGAGGAGGAGGGGGAGGAGGTGCCCTTTTATAAGGGAGGAGAGGGGCACCTTAGGAATATCTCAAAATATTATTTTATATTAAAGTAAAAATCGGTTTATAATGGTTCCAAAGGGTCTTATTTCGAAGATAAATTGGGGATGGGTCTAAATCCTATCAACCAATAGGATTTAAACAAGTTTAGGGTATTATTTTAACCTTATCAATTAGATTTAACTCTAAGTTAATTAATTTAACTTTTACCGTGTCTTTTTGTTTTCTTTCACTATATGGTTAATAAACTTACTATAACATGCCAAACGAACCCCAAATTGTTTATTATTAATATATATATCCTTATCTAAGTCATTTGGCCGAACCTTATATTTTTAGGAATAAAATAACAATTAATAATATAATATTTGATTTAAAAACTATTTTGTGTCAATTTTGACACTATTTGATATATGATTTTTTTGAAAGTCATAACAGAATTATATGTTCGAACCAAGTTTATTAAATCAACACTAATATATCATAGTAACCTAGAAAATTATTGTAATTCATAAAAAGTCTTAAATTACATTTATTTTGGTATTTTTATTATCAATTATGTCAATATTTCATTAATAAGATAATTACTGCATCATCTTTGTGTCATATATAAATTAAATTATTTGATGTCTAAAAATTACAAATAAAATACCATCATGTAGTAAATCTTTTTATCTTTCTAATGAATATTTACAATCGAATTTATCTTATTTATAACCCCATATTAAAAATGATTTACTTATTAAACTTTGATTTTAACTATTTTAACCCTTCTTTAAATAAATTAATAATAAATGTCCTAATCTAATCCAAGTGGGCCTAAATGGTCATATTTTATTCCTAAGTTTGTTTTTGGTCGAATTACACTTTTCCAATAGAATTAGGACATGTGTTAGGGTAATATTAATATCATATTTACCCTTAGTTACCCTATTTACTATTAACCGCGGTAAAAATCGTAAAAAGTTACTATTCACCAAAAAATTATTTTTATCTTATTGAACCACATTTTACTTACTGATATCAACCGTGTCTATCGGATTTTTGAAATTTCATTCACAGAAGCGGTAAAATTAAGTTTTATGCAAAATTCAGTTTTTAACCTACCACTTAGTGGTTTCACTATTCATCAAAAATTGAAAGTTTTCAGAAAAATACCAAAATTTCACCCTAGGATAATTTCGATATTCTGAGTCCAAAAATGAAGTCCATTTTGAAAAATAAAATTTATAAAATTTCAAAAAGTGGTTATTACTATTCATAACGGCTAGTTTTAATAGCATATTGTTGTTTAGTGAAACTCGGTATTGCGTACGACGCAAGCTATCGAGGAAGGTCGCGATTGCGTGTAAAGAAAGCCAAGAAAGTGTTGTGTAGAAAAATATCCCTTTGATGATTTATATAACATAAAAGTCTCGGGTGTTACACTGCAAGTACTTGATCCAGTGACACTGCCTCAAGTTGAGGTCCTTCTATGAGAAGATATAGGCCAAGATTTTGTGATCCGAGTAGACTAAAAACATATCCCCAAAGAGGTAGTGATTCCAAGTATTCAAAACATGCATCACCACTGCCAACTCCAAGTCATGGGTTGGATAATTCTTTTCGTGTGGTCATAGTTGGTGAGTGTCATACGCCACCATGTGATCATCCTGCATAAGCACACACCCAAGACCCATACCTGTAGTGTCACAATAGACCACATAGCCCTTCCCGGCCTTAGGAAAAATCAGCATGGGGATGGTAGTCAACTGCCGCTTCAACTCCTCAAAGGATGCCTGAAATTCTGAGACCCATACAAACTTCACCCCTTTCCGGGTGAGCGCAGTCATCGATGAAGAAAACCAAGAAAAATCCCGAATAAATCGCCTGTAATAACTAGACAGGCCAAGGAAACTTTGGATCTCAAACACGCTCTTCGGTTTCTCCCATGACATGACTGCACTGATCTTATTAGGGTTCACTGAGACCCCCTAATCTAAGATCACATGCCCCATAAATCTCACTTCCCTGATCTAGAAAGTGCACTTTGACAACTTTGCATAGAGGCAATGATCCCGCAAAGTGCCCAGAACGATCCTCAAGTGATGTTCGTGTTCCTCATCAGAGGCAGAGTATTTGATAATATCATCCATGAACACCACAAAAAAGGAATCAAAATACTGATGGAACACCCTGTTCATGATTTCCATAAAGACCGCTGGAGAATTGGTCAATCTGAAGGGCATGACCAAGTACTCGAAGTGGTCGTACCTGCTCTGGAAGGATATCTTCAGGATATCTGCCTCTTTCACCCTGAGTTGGTGGTATCCCGAATGCAAGTGTATTTTTTAGAAACACCCCCCCCCCCTTTAAAATGATCAAAAAAATCATCTATTCTAGGAAAAGGTTATTTGTTCTTAATTGTTACATTATTCAGCTTCCAGTAGTCAATTCACAACCGAAGGGATCTGTCAGCCTTTTTCACAAACAACATAGAAGCAGCCCAAGAGAGACTCATGGTTGAATGAATCCTTTGGATTCCAAGTCATACATATGTATCTTTAATTCTCTTAGCTCGGTAGGGGGCATACGATATGAGGGAAGATATATCAGTTTTATTCCCGGCACTAGATCAATCAAAAACTCTACATCCCTCTCTGGGGGAAAACCTGAAAAATCATCTGGGAATACCTCTAGAAACTCATTTGGTATATGAGGTAGTGCACCTTTAGGGGAAGGACTATCATCCTCTATCACAAGTGATGATAAATAGAAGATAAGACTTCTCAAATCAGGGAGTGGAGGTCCTACGTGACCCGACCAAGGATCCCATTCTCCACGAAAAACCTAACGACTCCCATCAAGTGCCATGAAACTCACTCACCACCTGTAGAAATCGATATGTTCCTAGAAGTGTAATAGAAATTCTATTCCAAGTATCACGTCAAAAATATCCATATCTATGACCAAGATGTCCCACTCCATCCCAATCCCTGACCTGGAGAGTGCACATGATGGGTACCTGAGACCCTGCTCCTTCTTCTTTCCCTACGGCATCACCAAATCCATCGAAAAAGACAAAATCTCAGTTGGTAAATTTAGAGTGTCCAAAAAACAGGAAGAAATTAAAGAAACAGAGGCACTAGTATCAAAAAAATCAGCAGCTATGGAAGATACAATCACAATGATACCTCGAACTGTCGACGGTCCCGTCTCTGATCCTGTCGGTGCCTGATCCACCGCATGGAGATGTTTGGGCTCTACGTGAGGATGACCGCTAGTCTGTGGTTGTGCCCTGAACTAGATCTGCCTATAAGATGACCCAAACCTACCACCATGACCACCAAAACAAGATCCCCCAGTCCTCAACGGCTCAGACTGTGTAGGCACTCCTCTTGAAGCCACTGACCCTACCCTACTCGGAAGTGGACATGCCACCTCACAGAAGCGCTGAAAATGACCCATAACTCCACACTAGTAATAAGGGCTCATAGGAAGTGGTCATGCTGGTCAGATGTGCCCCGAATTCCCACACTGGTGGCACATGACTGATCTTGTATCAGAAGCCGCAGACGAAAATTGCCTGGAGGAGTGGCTTAAACTACCACCTCCCTTCTTTACCTATTCCTCCTACTTCTTTTTCTTTTCTGAAGAGCTACCACTTCCCACTACTGATACCGATCCAGAGAAACCATCCTTGCCTTTATGGTCAATCTCCACCATGCACGCCCGATCAATGACCTCAACATAGGTCCTCAGCTTAAACAAGAACACCAGTGAGTATATCTCTGGTCACAATCCTTTCTCAAACCTCTAGGCCTTCACTTGCTCATTGGAGACAATTTCATAAGCATACCAAACCAATTCAGAAAAATAGTTGGCATACTCCATCATAGATAGATTACCCTGAACAAGATCCATGAACTCTCGAGACCTGGCATATGCCAAGACCTCAGGGAAGTACTGCTCATTGAAGATAACCTTGAAATATCTCCAGTGCATCTGCTCATTCTTCCCAGTTTGAAGTACTAATTCCCACCACCTAAGGCTGGGACCCTCCAACATAAAGGAGGAACACTTCACTCTGAGCTCCTCGGGTGTATCTAGAAACTCGAACATGCACTCGATCTTCTCGAGCCATTCATCTGCTTCCTGGGGTTCAATGCTGCCTCGGAAGGTGGGAGGATTATTTTTCAGGAACTCCTAGGCCTTGTCCTTTATAGGACCAGTCTCATCCTCTCTTACAAGAGATGTAATAGGAGATGGTCTATGTCCTAGATCCTGGACAGCCAAGACCATGGCCTCAACTTTCCTCTGATCAATTGGTGTGGGACAACTCTCTAAGGATTCATCTTGTGGGTGCATGGGACATTTCCAGGGAGGCATGTTTCTACAAAATGAAACAGTCACAAAAACAATATTCAATACCAAAATTCTGAAAATTTTAATCAAATACATCAAATATAAATAATCTAAACATGTTACAGTAATAAAAGAAACAACTACTCCACCCCTGCCTGATGTCCACGTATGGTCTGCAGCCCACACGTCTCACCGGAAGTGAAGTAAATCAAACAATTCCAACATCCCTGGGTGACTCAAGGTCCACCACAAGATATGTGGTCCAGGAACCCTACTCACGACCAAAACCCTGAATCCAGACATTAATATCTTCTGTATATCCCAACTCATCCCAAAATAGTAATATAACCCAAAAACATTGGCCTCCTCTGATACCATTTTGTCACGAACTGGATTTGGTCGCCACTAATACTGGCACCAAATCCAACTCATGAAAAGGAATAAAGGACATTCCCTATCCCCACAGGCTAGAAAAAGTGACAGGGTATCAATAAATTAGGTTTGTGAATGATTTACCTGAGTATGAAAGCATAAATCCTTAAAACAATGAATAATAAGAATCTGAAATTTCAATTCCAAAAAAGACTTAGGCAAAATCCAGAACTGAATACATGGTTTTAAACAAAGTAAAATAGGTCCAAATAATAATAAAAACAGAATCAATTCAGACACAATGAATCTACATTACAAGGGGTCATCACTCCTGAGTCGTCTCCACAACACTGCACCATAGGAGGGGTCTAACAACCCAAACCGCCTTCACCCGAGACTATGCCTTTCCCTAAGTCAAACATAACCAAGTTTACTTACACCAAAGGTGTGTAAGTAGGGTTTGAGACTAATCCAAATAGGATAACACCCAAGTATTCCAAATATTATTCAATATAAGGTGAAAAAGCAAGTAGTTTTAATATGTAAAGAAAAGCGGTGATAAATTCTAAGAAATGAAACTGTCAATTGAAAACAGTTTTCAAAATAAAACTTTTATAATGTTAACACATTTAAATAAGAAAACTTATCTACTGTAATTCACAGCCAAACACACCCTAATACAAGGGTAAATACCACAAATCCAATGAGCACTAAAACCGGGAACACCCCTAGGCAACTAGATAGTCTCGGGCCCTATGTACCTCGTACCTCGGTGAAAAGTAACCATGTCACAAATCCTTTCCCATGAACGAGACACTAGTAGGTAACATACACATAACCAATTTATTCCCAAAAATCATCCATATAGTTTATTTAGAGTTTTCATTATCCATTTTCTCGATGAAATAAGGACAAAACCCATCCAGGTCACTAGCCGTACTAGTACATATTCGCCCACCTAGGTACCTGAGTTTCTCCTTTGTTCTCAAACAATTTCAAAATACTACACACGTCTATTTTCATATAAAAAAAACCACCACTGGTCAAAAACAAACAATACAGTAGCTATAAACACTTTATACCACTTAAAACACACAACAAAACATTTTGATTTTCAATAAAACAACTTCTTAAAAACTCACATTGTTTTGCAACCAAAACTCCTTGAAATAAACACTTATTCACACCATGTGCATACTTAAAAGTCACCAAAACAGAAATTGAATCCCAATAACATTAAATTAAACCAACAAATCAGTTTTTGGGTAGCCCCATATGAACCATGAAGTGATATCATTATAAAACCTCCATTTTCACACAAACATGGCACTTAAAAATTCATGTGTTTCACAAACACCATTAAAACAAGTTTTCTCAGAAACTAAAAAATGATATAAACATTAAAAACATTATTTTCAGACCTAATACACTTCAATAAAATCAACTAAGTAATTATAGGGTAGCCCCAAATGAACAAACAAGAGATTTCTATGAAAAAAATTCCCAATTTCACATGAAAGTGGAACTTAAATTTCATTTGAATTACAAACACAAATAAAACCAATTTTTTGAAGAAATAATAAAATTATATAAACATGAAAATACTATAAACACAGCAATATAATTCACAAGTATTTCATACACAATGGAATCACCTACCAAAAGTGTCAAAAACCTCAAATCTTTGTGTGAAAGTTCAACCGCACCACCTCTGCACCACAAAAGAGTTAAAACAGACCTAAAACTAGAATTTCATACCATGAGACACAATATCAAACCCTAGTTTCAAAACCCTACTTTCTGGACATTAGGAACATCAAGAATAAGGGAATAAACCTTAAGCAAATGGGAGTAAGAAGGAAGGAAACCCACTTACTTGAGGGATCTTGAAGAAATCTCACACAATACACCAGTAGACAAAATTAAAAATAGTAAAAAATGAAATTGAGGTTTGAAAAATTATGACGATGTCATGTAGGAACTGGAATAGTGGTAAAAGTGTGAGAAATGAAGGAGTTATGATGGAAAAAATTACCTCTTCAAATTTGGACGATTTGAGAAATCTTGATAATATTTTCCCTAATACGCGATGGAAATGAGCCCCAAAGAGGGATAAAAGATTATATGGTCTCTACTAGGGATGTTTGCTTTGAGTGGGAGGTAGAATCACTGAAAAATAGTAAAAAAATGAATATTTTATTAAATAAAACAAAAAAAATTAAAACAGGAAATGGGCTTCCAGGATGGACCAATTCCTTAAATAAAAACACAAATCCACCATTATTATGGATTCCTAAAGGGTCCAAATTAATATGGTGGTTTTAATAGGTTAGAGTAGGAAATTTTGGAAGTGGAATGGGTGTAAAATATTGAAAAATGAAAGAGTTATAAAAGAAACAAAATTGGTTTTTAAATGTGGAAATGGGCTCACGGTTTGGACCAAATCATGAAAACTCACCCATTCCTCCAAAAATGCATGGGAAACCCCAAAAACAAATAAATAATGGAAATTAAATGAAAAATACCTTTAAAATAATTCATGTATGTGACATATTTTCTGTTTCTTTTAAATTTGAGTGAGCGGGTCAAAGATGCTCATACATCTGATCTTGAATGTTTAACCATGAGGTAAAAACTCGTTGGTGGGGAGACCATTGAGGTATGAACTTTAGATGGGAGATCTATGTTTAATTTTATAGATTGAATTATGATTCCTCTAACTTATCGGGAATATATTATTTATGCCTACCACCACTCAAAATTGGTTTTTCATCCTAGCATTCAAAATATGTAAAAAGTGATGAGAACATAGTTTCGATGAGAAGACATGAAAAGAAGGGTTGTGGAGTATTTCTTGAGATCCATCACCCATTTGAAAGATAAGGTAGAGAACCAACAACCAACTTGTATATTGAAATATTTACCTATTATCTTGTGGAAATGGGAACAAATAACTATGGATTTTTTCATAGATCTACCAATATTGGTTTTGAAACATGACTTCATATGGGTGATTGTAGATCAGCTCAAAAAGTTGGCTCACTTCATCCATATTTGTGAATATAATATGGTGGAACACTTTTCAAAACTCAATATGTGGGAAGTTGTGAAATTTCATGGCATTCCAGTTTCAATTATGTATAACCGGTATCCCAAGTTTACATCACGATTTTGGAAATCCTTACACTAAGCCCTCATAATCCAATTGACTATAAGAATAGCTTATCATCCTCAAATGGATGGTCAATCTAAACAAATTATACAAACATTGGAAGAAGTTATTAGAGATTTAACTGTTAGTTTTGGAGGCTCATGGTAGGATCATATATCATTAGTATAGTTCTCATACAATAACAGTTATTAGGCCACAATATATATTGAACCTTTTGAAGTTTTGTATAGTTGTACTTATCATTCTTTACTTTGTTGGGTGGAAACGGGTGAGACTTCACTTATCAGGCCTAGCCTTATGTATGAGATGACTAAGAAGATTTATATTATCATGAAGTGGATGGATATGACTTAAAACCATAAAAAATAATATGGGTGTCACCATCACTGATTGTTATCATTTGATGTGGGTAATTATCTTTTTTAAGAGTCTCTCTGAGGTTAGGTAAGAAAGGTTGACAGTCTCCTCAATACATTTTCCCTTTTGAGATACTAGAAAAAACTAATAATGTGACTTATCAGTTGTCTTTACTACCAAGATTCATCTCTATGCATAATGTATTTCATGTATCTCAATTAGAGAAGTACCAGTTTCATCCTAACCATGTTATTTTATGGGACCATGTTGATCTAGAGTCTAATACTACATTGATTCACATGTTTATAAGTATCATGTATAGATAGGAGAAGCTATTTCATGGAAAAATTATTAATTTTGTATGAGTCTTATGGAATCATGGTCATAGTCAGGAAGAGACATGGGAACGTGAGAAATAAATTTTGGAGCAATGGCCCAAAATTTTCCAAAGCACCAGAAATGTATAGCTTTCCAGGGATGAAAACCCTAACAGTATGAAAAATTAAACACCTAAAGTTTCAGATACTTTACCCTTTTATTATTTATTTTGAAGTTATATAATACTTGGGTTGTTTTTCAAGAGTTTTAGGCTGGTTTTAGAGTGTTTTGGAAGGGTTTTTAAGGAAGCATGGTTTGAGAACAGTTAGGGAAAACTATGAACTTTATCCATGAAATTGTGCAAGAGATTTTGGAAATCATTGGGCCAACACGCAATTAGCGCATGATTTGTCCAAACCATTATTTGGTAAAAAAATCCCTCAAGGTTTCATTGAAGCATTTTTGAGGTAATTGTGTTTGTTGACAAAGCAGGCCTCCATGTTGTGTTTGTTGAAAAAGCAGACCATGATGTACAAATTTGTTGACAAAGGGGGTTCACATGGTGATTTATCAAGTTCAAGGGATGTTTTCAACAATCCATGATTTATTGAATAACCTCGACAAAGGAATGGACGATCTGGAGGCGGTATAAAAAGAGAAAATATAAGGTGGTGTTGTTTTCCAGTGTTTGCCAAATTTTTGGGCTTCAAAATCGACAAATGGAGAAAAGTGTTTTTGGAAAAGGGACTTGCGTACTGGTGTCTTGGGGGCTTGGAAACTTGTGCACCATATGTTTTTCAAGATCAGAACATCAAAATATGTAAAAGGAAAGAGGGCGCCCAAGTTTTGGTTTGGGCGTGCAAGATGACTAAGGTAAAGGAGACTAGGGTGACTGGACTTGTGCGTCGGTATGAGACTTGCACGTGGCACTCAGGGTGGTCAAAATGCCTATAAATAGAGTTTCACCCCTCCTCATTTTTTACAGAGTTCAACACTAAAAGAAAATTATAGCTCTAGTCGCGCAGGTGGTTTGGGTGTGCAAGTGGTGGTGTGGGCGCACAAGTATAAGGTTATTCAGAAGTTGTGTGCTAGTTGATAGTTGTGTTCCAATATTGGTTTGGGCATAAAAGGGTGTGAGTCTCCCAAGTTCTGAGTTGGAGAAGGGAGTGTTGCGCAAGTGGTTAGGTGACACTTGCGTGCTAGGATTGGAGAAGCACACCAAATCATAGAGAAGCGCGCCAGGCATAGAGAAGTGCGCCAATAATTCTAGGGTTGTGCAAAAGTTGAAAGATTGTTTGGTACCCCTGTGGTAAAGTTATATTCATCAGTGGATGAAAGTGGAACTTTAATAATGCATCTATCAACAATTAAAGATTCATATTTCATTAGAGATGATGAAGGGACCTACAAGTCCATAAACTATGAGTGGATCCCTTCCAGAGAAGTGAGAAAAGGAAGAGGAAGAAAGTGATCCTCTCTACTAGCAGTGAGCTAGAGAGAGATAAACTGGGAGTGACCCTTGAGAAAGTAGTGAGATGAACCTAAACATTTTAAACGTAGTGATCCTGGGCATATAAGTGATTTATCCCGAACATTGTAAATTGGCAGTGAGATTTAGTGGATTTGGTACAGCGGCACATTGTCATTGTATGCTTCTTAGATGTAGCTCAGTGAGGGTGAACCAAGTAAAAATCTTTGTATCTACCTTATTGCTTCCCTACATTGCATCCAAAGCATCATTATCAGATAAATAAGAAAAGTACATGATAAACATTAACAACATAAAGATAAAACAAAGTGACCCCTATAATATAGAGGTCAAGATCCAATTGGGAAGGAAGAATTTTGAAATAGAATATCCATACCCCGATTCACCTCCCCCCCCCCCTTCTCAGGGTATTTAGGCCCCTTTTGGTCATAACACCATGTGAGTGTTAGGTGAAACTATGTGAGTGAAGATGGTGAGGAAAAACACAATTGGCACATTGTTTTTCAAACAATGTGATACAACCATGTGAGTTGGGTCTTGGAGACAATAGCATGTGTGTGGTTGGCGTATGGATCCCAAACCATGTGGCTTAATAGTGTGACATGCATTTATTGTTTAGAAAATTAGAATTTAACTCAGTTTTTATCTGTGAAACACTCATTTTTATTCTCTTCTCTTAGGATCTCAAAATCCTCTCCTTACCTAAATATTATTAGAGGTTCCTTTTGATTTTTTGACCACTTTTGATGAATCAAGGTGTGTTGGATCTCTGAAATCGACGGTAAGTCCTCATTTTCTCTTGTTCTCTCTAGATCTACTCTTCTTATCTTTTATAGAGACATATATATAATCTGTTATGGATATATATGTGCTCTATGATATGTATTTTGATGAGATCTTATTAGGATCTATGAAGGGAAGAAGTTTCAAGGCTAGATCTAAAGTTTTCGTGTGTTTTTCATCATTTTCTTTAACCATTGTGAGATAGGGGGATTATATCCCACACTACATGTTATAGAAATTGAATTCTTGATGTTTAAATCAATCTCTATTTCTTTTTTGGAAAACTTTATTATTTTTATTACCCAAATATTTGTTTTTGAAATGATAAACATGAGGTATTTGATAAATTCATTAAAGGATAATGATTTTAAAAAAGAAATGGTTTTTGTTGAGAGATGAGCATGTGAGGTTGGCATGAATTCGTGAAACTGCATTATGGTGCCTTGTTGGTTTAGACTTGGGGTCAGTGCCAAAGTGGCACATGGTAGATTCCATCAGGTGGTGACTTGGTGATAGGATGGTTCACCGCTCATGAGTATTGGGACTGTCATTAGGCATTCATGAGTATTGGGACTATCATTAGGAATGATCTAACTTGTTCTTATTTCTAGTAGAATGTGTTAGGAAGACTTGGGGATTACCTACTAAGTTTTATACTCACCCTTGCTTGGGAACTTGGGTGTGTTTTTTATATATTGTGTATCGAAATATGGGTAAATGTAAGGTTTTGTACTTCTCTAGTGATGCATCATGATGCAGTGGGATTGGGATCTAGAGTTAGTGCATGGAGATTGTTTTGGGTGATGCTTGGATTGATGCCACATCGGTATCATTGAGTACTTTTTTTGAAGGAAAAGACGGTATCATTGAGTTCTTCTTTCCTTTGTTGTGTTAGTGTTGTACCTTGTTATTCCATCTGCTACTCTGATATTTCTTCTAGGTTTTAGTTGTATTATATTACATTACATGCATCATATAACGTTTTCTGTATTTGTTTCTTCTTTAGTAGGTTGTTCTTGTCTCAAGGAAAATCATCCTCCAATGATCTTGTATGCCCTTGGAGTTTGTTTCTAGCCTTTGGTGCCCTGGGGATATCACCTAAGGTTAGTAGCACCTTCGCATTTTCCCAAGTCAATGGGTGAGGGAGGGATGTTATAGTAATTACAATTTTATTTAAAATATTTGTTAATTGTTTGTTTTCCTTTATTTTTTCAGGACTACCAAGATTTTTCAATAGTCAAAAAACTCAAAAGAAGTATATTTATTTAGAGATGAGTGGGTAAAGTACATGGTGTCAGAATGTTTTCTATGGGTAAAGTACATGGCGTCAGAATGTTTTCTGATGTCAAGTTGAGGTGATTACCTATTATGTTTGTAATTTTTTTATTTCATAGAGATTTTGATGAGTTTATTTCACATCAATCAAAAATGCAACATGGATGATATGACTCGAAGTGCATGTTTTCAATATAATAGTGTCATTTTAGTCTAAAACACAATTCAGATAGCCAAAATCAAGAAAATAAGCTCGTATTGTCTTGATACTTTAGAAAAATGATCCATAATTTATTTTTGACATGTAGGAATCAATCACACATCAATCTGACACATGATATGGCCGGTATGACTCAAAGTGAATGTTTTCACATTAAAAAAGAGTCATTTTACTCTAAAACACATGTCACATATCCAAAACTAAGAAAACGATCTTGGATTGTCTTGATAATCTAGGAAAACAGTACATAATTCTTTTTTGTCATATAGGAATTGACCACATATTAATCTGACACATGATGTGTCTGGTATGAATCAAAGTGTGTGCTTTCAATATAAATGTCATTTTAGTTTAAAATGTGATTTTCATGGTCAAAGACGGCCAAACTAGCTCATATTATCTTGATTATTTAGAAAAATGATACATAATTCATTTGTGATGTATAGTAATTAACTGCACATCAATCCACTGCACGAATTGGCTCATATGATTCAAAGTGCATGTTTTCAATATAATAGTGTCATTTTAGTCTAAAACATAATTCAGATAGCCAAAACTGAGAAAATGATCTCGAATTACTATGATACTTTAGAAAAACGATCCATAATTAATTTTTGATGTGTTGGAATCTATCACACATCAATATGACATACAACATGGTAGTTATGACTCAAAGTGTATGTTTTCAATATAATAATGTCATCTTAGTCTAAAACGCAATTCAAATGGACAAAATCGAGAAAACGATCTCAAATTGTCTTGATACTTTAGGAAAATGATTCATAGTTAATTTTTGATGCATAGTAATTGAATGCACATAAATTCAACACAAGGCATGACTAGTATGACTTAAAGTGATTGTTTTCAATATAAAAGTGTCATTTTAGTCTAAAATCTGATTTATATAGCCAAAACTGAGAAAATGAACTCAAATTGTCTTGATACTTTAAGAAAATGATTCATAATACATTTTTTATTGTATAAATTGACCGCACATCAATCTAACACATGATATAGCCGGTATAACTCAAAATGCGTGTTTTCGACATAAAAGTGTCATTTTAGTCTAAAACAGGATTCAAATAAGGAAAATTGAGAAAACAAGCTTGGATTATCTTGATAATTTCGGAATACAATCAAGAATTAATTTTTGATGTGTGAGAATCAATCACACGTCAAACTGACATAGGATGTGGCTGGTATGACTCGAAGTGCGTGTTTTCACATTAAAAAAGTGTCATTTTACTCTAAAACACAATTTACATAGCCAAAACCAAGACAACGAGCATGGATTGTTTTTAAACTTTCAGGAAATGATCCATAATTCATTTTTGATGTGTATGAATCGATCTCAAGTCAATCTGACACACGACATGATCAACATGAGTCAAAGTGTTTGTTTTTAATATAAAAGTGTCATTTCAATATAAAATATGATTTACATGGATAAAACTAAGAAAACGTGATCATATTGTCATGATAATTTAGGAAAATAATCAATAATTTATTTGTGACATGTAGGAATTGACTAAACATCAATCTGACAAACAATATGGCCAGTATGACTCAAATTGCATGTTTTCAAGATAAAAGTGTCATTTTATTCTAAAATGCAATTCACAAAGTCAAAACTGAGAAAATGAGCTTATATTATCTTCATACTTTAATAAAATGATGCATAAATCATTTTTAATATATGGTAATAGTTTGCACGTCAATTCAACACATGATGTGATCAGTATGACTCAAAGTGCGTGTTTTCATATTAAAAAATGTCATTTTACTCTAAAACATGTGTCACGTAGCCAAAACCAAGAAAACAAACTCGTATTATTTTGATAATTTAGGGAAAAGATTCAAAATTCATTTGTGATATGTAGGAATCGATCGCACATCAATCCAGCACATGATGTGGTTGATATGACTCAAAGTGTGTATTTTCAGTATAAGTATCGTTTTAGTTTAAAGCATGATTCTCATAGCCAAAATCGAGAAAACGAGCTCATGTTGTCTTAATACTTTAAAAATAAGATCCATAATTCATTTTCGATGTGTAAAAATCGACCGTACATCAATCTGACACACGGCGTGGTCAGTATGACTCGAAGTATATGTTTTCAACATAATAGTGTCAATTTAATCTAAAACGCGATTCATATAGCCAAAACCAAGAAAACAAGCTCAAATTGTCTCAGTACTTTAGGAAAAATGATCCATAATTCATTTTTGATGTGTAGGAGTTGACTGCACGTCAATCTGACACACTACATGACTTGTATGACTCAAAATGCTTGTTTTCAATATAGTAGTGTCATTTTAGTCTAAAATGTGATTCAGATAGCCAAAATCGAGCAAACAAGCTAGAGTTATCTTAATACTTTAGGACAATGATCCATAATTCATTTGTGATGTTCAGAAATCTACTGCACATCAATATGACACACAACATGGCTGGTATGACTCAAAGTGTTTGTTTTCAATATAAAACTGTCATTTTTGTTTAAAACACGATTCACATAGCCAAAATCAAGCAAACGAGCTCAGATTATTTTGATACTATTGTACAATGATCCATAATTCGTTTGTGATGTATAGAAATTGAACGTGCGTCAATTTGACACATGATGTCGCCAGTATGACTCAAAGTGCATGTTTTCAATATAAAAATGTCATTTTAGTCTAAAACGTGATTCACATAGCCAAAACCAAGAAAACAAACTTAGATTGTCTTGATGCTTTAATAGAATGATCCATTAATTCATTTTTAACATATAGGAATTAACCACATGTCAATCCAACACACGATGTGGCCAATATGACTTAAATTGATTATTTTCACATAGCCCAAACTGAGAAAACAGGTTCGGATTGTCTTGATACTTTAAGACAATAATCTATAATTCATTTGTGACATGTAAGAATTGAGTGCACATTAATCTGACACCTGATGTGACCGGTATGACTCAAAGTGCATGTTTTCAATATAATAATATTATTTTAGTTTGAAACACAATTCAAATAGCCAAAACCGAGCAAACAGGCTCGAAATGTCTTAATATTTTAGGAAAAAGATTCATAATTCATTTGTGATGCTTATGAATTGACCATATGTCAATTCGATACACGATGTGACCGATATAACTCAAAGTAATTGTTTTCAATATAAAGGTATCATTTTAGTCTAAACGCAATTTATATATCTAAAACTGAGTAAACGAGCTCAGATTGTCTTGATTATTTAGGACAACAATCCATAATTCATTCGTGAAGTGTAGGGATCAAGCGCACATTAATATGATACACGATGTGGCCAGTATGACTCAAAATGTGTGTTTTCAATATAAGTGTCATTTTAGTCTAAAATGTGTTTAACATAGCCAAAACCGAACAAACGAGCTTCAATTGTCTTGAATCTTTAGGACAGCGACATATTATTCATTTTTGATGTGTACGAATCGACTGTAAATCAATTTGACACATGATGTGGCCGGTATGACTCAACATGTGTGTTTTCAATATAAGTGTCATTTTAGTTTAAAGCACGCGTCACATTGTCAAAATCAAACAAACAAGCTCAGTTTGTTTTTAAAATTTAGGACAATGAACCATATTTAGCAAAATGAGTGTCGAGAAGTTTGAACGGAGACCCCCGACAAAAGAGGTGAATCATATTCATGTATGGTGTGCAAGCTACAATAACTGATTATATAATTAATGTAATTATTTTTATCATAAACTAATAATTAAAAACAACTAATTGATATAATTAATAAATAATAATACAATTAATAATCAACAATGTAATTAAAATATTAGTAATTAATGATATAATTATTAACAACTATTTAAGTAATTAAGATAATTGATAACTGATAGTTTCATTAGTATATTCCGTTTTTAATAATATAATTTTCAGAGATTATTAATTAACAATGTAATTAATAATTCACAGTAGAATTATTAACTAGTACTATAATTTATAATTAATAATATAATTAACAATATAATCATTAATAATATAATTAATAGTATAGCTAATAATATCATTAATATATTCAGTAATTAAAATATAATTTAGCATATGTGGATTATATGATATTACAATTATAATTTGTTTTTATTGTACTAAAATAAACATTGGTTTTATTGCAGTGATACACTTTTGTATAGAGTTTGGTTGATCGTTAGAAAAAACCTGCTATAAGAGTTTTGTTTTTATATTGGGTTGTATTTTTTTTATTAATTGTAAATATGACATC
Organism: Viscum album; assembly: GCA_963277665.1. NCBI lineage: Eukaryota > Viridiplantae > Streptophyta > Magnoliopsida > Santalales > Viscaceae > Viscum > Viscum album. The sequence goes on along the minus strand of OY728142.1, from coordinate 2,038,100,078 downwards.
AATGGAAATATTTTGTATGAAATTCTTTAATATAAATTTTGAATTGAAATGATGGTGAAATGTAATATTTGTATGGCAATTGTGCCCAATGGTAATATTTAAATTATTTTTTCTATACTTGGTATTTTTTGGTTTTTCTATTAGGGTTATAGTTCGGCACCATGTGGTATGGGATTTATCAATGATGATAAAGGTCGTGCGTTTTTTAAAGTGCTTAGATTGTCAATGTTTTTTAGCATTGATGATGCTCATTTTGAGCGCCGACAAATATCATTTTTGTAGTAGTGTTAAAAGGTTAGTATGAACAAGATTCAATCCATTTTGATAAATACATTTTAACACACTTTTTCCGGATTTTTTTTTCAAAAACATAAGCTCTTCAAAATTATTATGAACCATTTAATAAAATGCATCCTCTATTTTAAAAATTGACCACTTTTGTAATGTTTTTGTGACTTGGATAGTCCACGTGATTCTAGTGGGAGGCAATGTATTCTAATTGGATGGTTGAACTAATTTTAACAATATTTGTAAATTTATAAAAATTTGAATACAGATAATAATAATATTTTTTCAAATTTTATTTGTAAATATGTTAAATAATTTGAGTCTCGCATGGAATGTTTAAGGAAAACGACAACTCCATGGAATAATTTGTAATTAAAGTAACACCAAGTGGAACATCCAGAATTATAGAAGGTTTCCAAAACTAACTCCTTGAAATATTTTTTTAATTAAAGTAATGTTCCTTGACCATTTTAAAATGCAACTCCGAAATATTTTTTTGTTAAAATGATGTGGATTATAATAAACAGATAAATGTTGTTATATGTATTTTTTTTAAATGCTGTTATATATAAAACAGAATAATTTCGATCATGAATTATCCGGTCCGGTTCATTTTTCTACAAAACCAATCGGGTTGACCGGTTCATACCGGCCCAAGACGAGTCAAAGGCCGAATATGGGATGTTGAGTTCAGTTCAGCAGACTAGCTGTCTAATCCCCATTGGCGTCTTACCAAACGGGTGACTTGGGTTGGGCTCATACTATTATTTGGGCTCAAACAATTCAGCCCAACCTCAACTGTTTTTATTAAATTTTATTTTGATTAAACTGTTTTTATTACAACTTAGAAAACTAAGTAATTTTTTATTTTACATGAATTTATTGTCCTGCATAATTTTAAGCTAATGGTGTTTATTGTTGTTAATCGTGTTAATGTATTCCATATATAGCCACTTTTAAATTATTCTTTAATTTAATATATATATATTTTAGAAATGGAAGCATGTTTTTTTTTAGAACGAGTCAAAGGACTAATATTTTTTAAAAACAAATGCTATAAATAATAATACTATATATAGTTATGAGGAAAAAATTGATGGCCCATGAAACCATATCTACAATTCAGACAGGATGGCCACAGAAGCCACACCACGTTCCCTTGTGAGGTGTGGGGGCATGGCCCTCTAATGGGTGCAGTGCGGCGCCCGTGAAGCCAGTATGAGGGCAAAACTGTCCCTTTCAAAGGGTAGCCCCTCCCACCATGATCAGATTTACAATTTTTTAATTTATTAAAATATATTTATTTTGGATGAGCCATTAAAAGGCAGCATGTTATAGAGTTTTAGCCGTCCTTAAGAATATGTTTGATTTGGATTTGTCAAAATCTAAACGATCTTCAGCTTTAAAAAAAGACTGAATGAAAAAAAAAACATTTAAAACACATAGTGAATTCAATATTTTAAAAAACATTTTTACAAGAATGGGTTATTAATGTTGGAGTTCAGCCCAAATCAGGGGATTTTTAGATATTAAGATGATATCTAGTTTTTATATTTGAAAAAAGAATCCCGATTTTTAGTTTGATCACATGAGGAGCATTTACCTTTTTCATTTTTTGAAAAAGTACTGACATTCTTCAATACTACACATATGCCCTTTAATAACGCGTAAATAAGCTTGTAACATCACTAAAAAAGCGTTGTTAATTGCAACACTGATAAGAGGTCACATTTATCAGCGCTTTTTTAGTACTGATAAAGGCTTAGTTGGCTGCAATGTACTGTTAATATAACAACACACCTAACAAAAACCTGTAATTTCAAACAATACTATATATATTTAAGTGACATCATGAATATAAAAATGTCCACCCATGATATATACAAAAAAACACTGCTATTTACATTTCAAATAATGTTTGTATAATTACATTTACAATTATCCAACAAGCATTTTAAAACATTAATATTTCATCTTTTGACGCCCGTGATCCCCTCTAAAAAATGTCCGCTCATTGTATCAGTTGTCGAACAAATCATCTCAACCCGAACAAAAGATTCCGCCTATATAAGAAAATAAATATCATGTTAGTAACACTATAAAGAAATAAATTAAACATTAATATGAAAGAATACATTTATAAAATGTCAATATTTAATAAAAAAGACAAATTTGGAGTTATACTAGTTACACTGTGTGTCGTATTGAGGTGGAGTTGATTCCTACTTATCACAAATGAATTATGGATAATTGTCCTAAAATATCAAAACAATTCGAATGTGTTTGCTCGATTTTTAAGTATGTCACTTGTTCTTTTACTAAAATTAATGTCAATTTTAAATAATGACATATTTAGAGTTATACCGGTCGCACCGTGCGTCAGATTGAGGTGCGGCTGATTCCTACCTGTCACAAATTACTAATGGATCATTGTCTTAAAGTATCAAAACAATCCGAATACATTTACTCGATTTTCAGTATGTCAATTGTGTTTTTTTACTAAAATGTCATTTCGAACTGGAAACACGCATTATGAGTCATACCAGTCGCATCATGCGTTACTTTGATGTGAGATTACTTTATACACACCACAAATGACTTCTGAATTGTTGATCTAAATTATCAAGACAATCAGTGTGTGTTTGCTTGATTTTCAGTGAGTGACACATTTTGAACTAAAATGTTAATTTTAAAATGATAATGGACATTTTTAGTCATACTGGTCACACCGTGCACCAGATTGAGGTGTGGTTGATTCATATACGTTACAAATGACTCATGGATCATTATCCTAATGTATCAAAACAATTCAGATGCAATTACTCGGTTTTCAGTATGTCACTTGTTCTTTTTTACTTAAATGAATGTCAATTTTAAATAAAAAGACACACTTAGAGTCATATTGGTCACACCGTGCGTCGTATTGAGGCGTGATTGACTCCTACACGTCACAAATGACTCATACATCGTTGTCCTAAAATATCAAAACAATCTGAATGCATTTGATCGGTTTTCAGTATGTCAATTGTTTTTTTTACTTAAATTAATATCAATTTTAAATAAAAAGACACACTTGGAGTCATACTGGTCACACTGTGCATTGTAGTGAGGTGCAGATGATTCCAACACATCAAAAATGACGTGTAGATCGTTGTCCTAAAGTATCAAAACAATCCAAATGTGTTTTTTTGGTTTTCAGTGTGTCATTTTTTTACTAAAATGTCATTTCAAACTAGAAACACGCATTTTGAGTCATACTATCCGTATCGTGCGTCATTTTGACATGAGACTGCTTTATACATGTCACAAATAACTTAGGAATCGATGCCATAAATTATCAAGACAATTGGAGCATGTTTGCTTGGTTTTTAGTGAGCGACACGTTTTGAGTTAAAATATCAATTTTAAACCGATAACAGACACTTCTAGTCATACCGGCCATACCGTGCATCAGATTAAGGTGTAGTTGATTCCTACATGTCACAAACAACTCATAGATCGTTTTACTAAAGTATCAAAACAATTTGAATGTCTTTTCTGAGTCTTCAATATGTCACTTGTTATTTTTACTTAAATTAATGTTAATTTTAAATAAAAAGACACATTTTGAGTTATACCGGTCACACCATGCATTGTATTGAGGTGGGGTTGATTCTTACACGTCACATATGACTCATGGATCATTGTCTTAAATTATCAAAACAATCCAAATGTGTTTGATTGGTTTTCAGTATGCCATTTGTTCTTTTTACTAAAATTAATGTCAATTTTAAATAAAAAGAGACATTTAGAGTTATATCGGTCACACCATGCATCGAATTGAGGTGAGGATGATTCCTACCTATCAAAAATTACTAACAGATCATTTTCTTAACGCATCAAAACAATCCAAATACATTTGATCAGTTTTCAGTATGTCAGTTGTGTTTTTTTTTACTAAAATGTCATTTCAAACCGAAAACATGCATTATGAGTCATACCGGGTTCATCATGCGTCGGTTTTACGTGAGACTGCTATATACACGTCATAAATGAATTATGAATCGTTTTCCTAAATTATCAAAACAATCAGAGCGTGTTTGATTGGTTTTCAGTGAGTGACACATTTTGAACTAAAATATCAATTTTAAATTGATAATGGACATTGTTAGTCATACCTGTCACACCGTGCGTCGAATTGAGGTGTGGTTGATTCCTACACATCACAAATGACTCATGAATCATTGTCCTAAAGTATCAAAACAATCTGAATGCGTTTGTTCGGTTTTCAGTATGTCACTTGTTCTTTTTTACTTAAATTAATGTCAATTTTAAATAAAAAGATACACTTGGAGTCATACCGATCACACCGTGCATCGTATTGAGGTTCAATTTACTTCTACACGTCACAAATGATTCATGGATCATATTCTTAAAATATCAAAACAATCTGAATGTATTTACTTGGTTTTCATTATGTCACTTGTTCCTTTTTTACTTAAATTAATGTCAATTTTAAATAAAAATACACACTTGGAGTCATACTGGTCACACTATGCATTGTATTGAGATTCGACTAAAACCTACACGTTACAAATAACTTATAGATCGTTTTCCTAAAGTATCAAAATAATATGAATATGTTTTCTTGGTTTTCAGCATGTCAGTTTTGTTTTTTTTACTAAAATGTAATTTCAAACTAGAAACATGCATTTTGAGTCACACCGGTCGCATTGTGCATCAGTTTGACATGAGACTACTTCATACATGTCATAAATGACTTATGAATCTTTGTCCTAAATTATCAAGATAATCAGAGCGTGTTTTCTTGGTTTTCAGTGATCGTCACGTTTTGAGCTAAAATATCAATTTTAAATTGATAACAGGCACTTTTAGTCATACCAGTCACACTATGTGTCGGATTGAGGTGTGGTTGATTCCTACACACCACAAATGAATCATGGACCATTTTCCTAAAGTATAAAAAACAATCTAAATGCGTTTTCTTGGTTTTTAGTATGTCACTTGTTCTTTTTTACTTAAATTAATGTCAATTTTAAATAAAAAGACACATTTGGAGTTATACCGGTCACACCATACATTGTATTGAGGTGGGGTTGATTTTTACACTTCACAAATGACTTATGGATCATTTTCATAAATTATCAAAATAATCAAAATGCGTTTTCTTAGTTTTTAGTATGTCACTTGTTCTTTTTACTAAAATTAATGTCAATTTTAAATAAAAAGAGACACTTTGAGTTATAACGGACACAACGTGCATCATATCGAGGTGTGATTCATTAATACACATCAAAAATGACTTATAGATTGTTTTACCAAAGTATCAAAACAATCCGAATGTGTTTTCTCAGTTTTCAATATGCTAGTTGTGTTTTTTACTAAAATGTCATTTCAAACTGAAAACACACATTTTGAGTCAAATCAGTCTTATTGTGCATTGGTTTGATGTGAGAATGCTTCATATATGTCAAAAATGACTTATGAATTGCTATCCTAAATTATTAAGACAATTGGAGCATGTTTTCTTTGTTTTCAATTAGCGACATGTTTTGAACTAAAATATAAATTTTAAACTGATAACATTCACTTTTAGTCATACTGGTCACACCATGAATCAGATTGAGGTGTAGTTGATTCCTATACATAAAAAATGATCCATGGATCATTTTCCTAAAGTATCAAAATGATCTTAATGCATTGGCTTGGTTTTCAGTATGTCACTTGTTCTTTTTGCTAAATTTAATATCAATTTAAAATAAAAATACACATTTAAAGTCATAATGGCCACACCGTGCATCATATTGAGGTGCGGCTGATTCCTACACATCAAAAATGACATATGGATAATTTTCATAAAGTATCAAAACAACATGAATGCATTTTCTTAGTTTTTAGTACATCACTTGTTCTTTTTACTAAAATTAATGTCAATTTTAAATAAAAAGAGACACTTTAAGTGATACCGGTCACACTGTGCATCATATTAAGGCACGTTTGATTCTTAAACATCACAAATTACTAATGGATTGTTGTACTAAAGTATCAAAACAATCTGAATGCGTTTGATTGATTTTTAGTATGCTAATTGTGTTTTTTGTACTAAAATGTCATTTCAAAATGGAAACATGCATTTTGAGTTATAACGGTTTCATCATGCATTAGTTTGATGTGAGACTAGTTCATACACATAAAAAATGACTTATGAATCACTATCTTAAATTATAAAGACAATCAGAGTGTGTTTGCTTGATTTTTAGTGAGTGACACGTTATGAACTAAAATGTCCATTTTAAACTGATAACAAACACTTTTAGTCATACCGGTCACACCGTGGGTTGAATTGAGGTGTGGTTAATTCCTACATATCACAAATAACTCATGGATCATTTTCCTAAATTTGAAAAACAATCTGAATATGTTTGCTCAGTTTTCAGTATTTCAATCTTCTTTTTACTTAATTTAATATAAAAATACACACTTAAAGTCATATCATTCACACCGTGCATCATATTGAGGTGCAGTTGATTCATACACATCACAAATTAATTATGGATCATTTTTCTAATGTATCAAAACAATACAAATGAATTTTCTCAGTTTTCAGTATGTCACTTGTTCTTTTTGCTAAATATAATATCAATTTTAAATAAAAAGAGGCACTTGGAGTCATACCGGTCACACTGTGCATCATATTGAGGTGCATCTGATTGCAACACATCTCAAATGACTTATGGACTATTTCCTTAAAGCATCAAAACAATATGAATGCATTTACTCGGTTTTGAGTTGGTCAGTTTCTATGATACTAACTATATTGACCCATACATTTCATACATAGATATCACATCTTAGTATATTAATATTCCTTACATAACATAATGATCCATTCCATAATAGTTTAGGTCTAGTGGTTTTGGAAACATGGAAACATAAAGAACTAGTTTATAAGAGTCTCTCATTAAGTTATTATTTACTAGAAACTTTCTTAGACATATCATTTTTAAAACCATTCTTCATAACCTAAGGATATGAAACATAAGAAAGGGTGATAATAGATTCTCAATAAGTGTAAAAAAGGGAGATATCAATGATCATATAATGATAACATGAGAATAAAGATGTTATAAGGTGATATTGCCACTTCGGTGGTGGCGTGGTGGTGAAGGTGAGTGGGACAACAACACTGTTCTTTGGGAGGTTCAAGGTTCGAATCCTGGGAGTCCGCTTTCAGGACAAGCCTCTCCCCCAGGATCCAATTTCCTTGTCAGGTCGCCCAGTCTCGACTGGGTAGGCAAAATGAGGCGCGACCCACTGTGCTGACAAATTTCTTTGACGAACCATCGTCGATCGGGCTGTCACCCTCCGGGACGCTCTGCCATCTCAGTTGGAAACGGTTCCTTCCCCGGATGAGGCTCTACCTCAGGGAAGTGACCTCTTAATGGGGGAGGGTGGTTACCATGTGTGGAGGGTTTGAAAAGGCCACACATGGGAATTCTCTTCTAAGTAAGATATTATAAGGTGATATTAACATTATAAATTCATACCCTGTATATCATAGATCATAATCACAAGTCATGGATCAAATCATGGTAGTTCAGAATACATTAATCTTAAAGGATCAAAGAATATTATAAACTAAAAACATACAATTAGAGTCATACCAAGCACACTGTGTATCAGATTGAGGTGTGGCTAATTATTATACTGTTCAGGAAAATATTCACGAAATATCTTTTGGGAAGTCATACTTTGCATTCAAATACTAAGAAATCCCTTGGTATATGCATCTTTACAATTCACTTCACATTTCATGCGACACGGGGTTTCCTCTTCCACCCGAAAGGAACATGTTATCTCTTTTCTGGCTTATTGCAGATAGTTGAAAGAAAAATATGACTTCCCAAAAGATCTATAAAAAAACTAAAAAAGTATTAGATAAAAATGATAAGAAAATTAACTTAAAAATAGTAGATAAAATGATGATAAAATTAATTAATTACATAATTAGTAGGAATTCACCTTTATACATTCTCGACCCATTTCCTTGTTATCATTATCTCAGTTGTAGCCTCGAAGTCCAATCTCTCACGAGTATGATCAGTTTCAAACAAACCACCCCAACTCGAACAAAAGAATCCACCTTTATTAGAAAAAAATTATTATATGAGTAATACAAAAAAGAAACAAATTAAATATAAATATGAAATAGTCCACTACTTATATGGAAGTCACATCTTCATGCTATTTGTGTACATTCTTCCATCAGGTATGCTTCCCATTTGTTTATGAGCACATCTATATCATCTTGTGAATATATGTCTTTTAGAAAGTCATAATAGTACTGGAAAAATATAAACACACAAAGTATTGATAAATATTTTAAATGAAATAGTAATTATCTTAGAAAATACCTATTCAGGGATGTCAGTTTGTTCATAGAATATGATCTCTCTCATAAATTTACAAACATAATAACCACAATATTTTCCATTTGTTTGTTTAAAAAAATTTAGAAACATTGATAAAAATAAGTAATTTGTTTTGATATGTGTTTTGATAGTGAAATATTATTATATATACCCTAATACTTGTCCACTTGCAGAACTTGTTAGGGTCCTCATTTTGACAAGCCTAGTCTTTTATTACATAATTAAACATAATTTATCACATAAACTTCACTTGATACAACATAGAAGATCAATAGGTCTAGTGTATTTGGGGCTTAGGATCATTACATAACAACTGAAAACATGAAATACAACATCTTTATTGAAAACTTCCTTTACATGACCACTACATTCCCTCATACTTAGCATTGCATGGGATAACCTGAGGACATGCATAAGAAAAGGGTGAGCTATAAAGCCCAGTAAGGGAATAATCATGGAATAACATGAGGAATACAATAGATGTTAGACAATAGGCATATCAATAGATAACAAGAGAAGAATAAACATAAAGGCATGATAAAACATGATAATTATAACATGGAAATGTGGCAACAACACATAACATGGAATTAGCATGAGCCAAGGCCTATTGCACATGGAGCATGAGTAAACCCTCATTGCACATGAAGCATGAGTAAACCCTTGTTGTAATTAAATTAGAATGAGTAAACACCCATTTCACATGACATATCATGATACTATACTTTACCCAATGCATTGAAGCGCTATCAGGGCACACCCTTCTTAAACATTTCACTTCATGCATAAGTTTGCCACATGGATCATAAAACATTGAATCATTCAACATAATCATTTATTACACGATAAAATAATGTGGAATACATACATTAAACTATTTAAACAATAAGTAAATGTGCATAAAGGTGAATACCCTTGATAGAGAAATGAGCATGGTATTCACTACATAATGACTTTGGCTTCGAAAAAGTGCGGTGTAATTTCGGCAGCATAACGACGTGACATAAGAACTCATAAAAATGGTTGATGAGAGAGAAAGGGGTGTATCATCATATTTACATGACTTGGACAGTAATAGGGTCATATAGATACATTTCCCAACAAATTTAATGGAATTTAGATTCATGATACAAAATAATTGATTGAATGTAAATGAGGAGAGAGAAATTCCTTTCGGAATTTCGGCATAGTAACCGGTGTACATGGGAGGAATTTAATGAGAGAGAAAGGGGTCTCCCATAATTCAAACATAAATAGGGTAGTATGGGGGAGGTGTGAAACCATACCCCAAAATTTATAATTGAAATTAAAAGGGCATAACAATTTAAATAATATTGGATGAAAATGAGAAAGGAAGAAAAACCCTTACTTGGAAGTGTGCTTCCAAAGGCTTGAGAGAGGCTTGAGAGAGGCTTCTTGGGAGATTAGGGCACCTTTTGAGGATTATAGAGAGAGGAGTTCAGAGTTTGGATGAACTCCAAAGTCTTTGAGTGAGGAGGAAGTGGGAGTTTGGGTGGGTTTATATAGGAAAGGAGAGGGAATTGTTTATTATTTAGGTTTGGGACACATCACATTAAACTAATCAAAACCACAAACCAGACCATGATTTTTGCCCATGGTTTTTTCCAAAGGGGAGTGGAAAACAATATTTTATAATTCCAAATTCCTAACTTCTTAAAATAATAGGGTTTCTTATGTGGAGGTGAGTCACACTCCCAAGGAAAATAATTTAAAAAGACAAAATGTTTAATAAGTCTTGAAGGGTCCACTAAAGCTCTGTAAAACAAATCAAACAAACCCAAAATCACATTATTTTAATGGTAAAATATATATTGGCCTAAAATAAAGTTTATATCATTTTATTACATCACTATTGGGTCATTATGATGTCATACAACATATTATATATTTAAACGATATTTAATTTTTACCCAAAAATTTGACTGTCTCAGAAAATTATGAAAAATTCACCGTTGGATAATTTCGACATCCTGATTCCAAAAAAAAAATATTCATTTTATCTAAATAATTTTTTAAATATTTTAATTTTTACTTTTAAAATAAAAATCGACATTTATCGAAAATTCACGAGTTTTGAAAAAAATGGCTTTCAAACCTTAATAAAAATTACAATTGCATTCATAAAATTATACGATCATTTATATTTAATAAAAATTAATTTAATAATAATAAAAATATTTTATTAAAATATTATTTAATTCAAAAATCCATTAATTCATCAAAATTGATTTCTTAGTTGAATATTAACTAAAAATACTATTTGTGCTTTAAAAACAATTTACAAGGTAACAATAATAAAATGAAAGTACATTCACTATTATATAAAAAAATAATGTACATAACCATAATACCGGGGTATTGTTAAATAACCTCTTAAAACACCCACATAAGACCGAAGGGTGAGGTGGGTAATGGTGACAGACTCTTGGGATGGCTCGGATAACATCGCTCGGGTGGTAATCTCTATCAACTTCCACTTATCCTATAGGCGGTTCTGCTCAACCTTAACATGTTCAAGCTTGGCTTGAGCTTGGTCAAGAGTAAATCCCAATAACACCACCTCCTTTCTGAGCTCTGACAAATGGGATTTGTATAAGGCACGTCTACTGGATGAGGCCACCACTTCCTTTGTCTGAGTAAATTGTATTTGTTAAAGCCCTATATTTATACTAATCATGTGATCACTGTTCAACAACTATATTAGCAATGATCACAATTATTAACATAAAACCAAAGAAGTTGAAATTTTATATAAACATTTTACATAAAGAGAAATTTAATTAGATCAAGAGGGATTTCCATTAATGAAATTTTGGGTCGTTACACTCGTACTTAGCCCCTGACCTCATTCCTTGTTTTTCATTATATTGATGCACCACCCTATCATAATAGAATCCTCATTAAAAGATAATATAAATTATATAAATTGATGTTTATTTCTAAAATGATGGATGTAGTTTATTAAAAATTGAAAAAGGCCATCATGTGTGGTCAGTTTGTTAGATATCCATGCATTGAATCCAGAAAATAAATCTTTGGAGTATCCAAATTGACCGCAATGAGCATCCAATGTTGCCTAAAAACACAAAAAGGAATAAGTAATGAAAGAAATGAAAATATATTTTATATGATTAAATTTTATAGTTTTACCCCTACATATTTGGTATTAAATATATTCTATCATCTAAAATTTTGCTTTCAAACGATTTGACTAGACTTGGCACTATTTCATCCCTTTTTGGTATCTATTTTTGGTTGTTCTGTAGAGGTGACATGGGGAATAACATGTAATGCCCCGACCCTAGAAGCCCAGAGTCAGTACATTATTGTAATACATTAGCATTATTACAAGGAATCAAATCCCAAAGGACTGAGTAGTTTAGTAGTTTTGGAAAACCAGATACATATATGGGATCAACATTATAACTTGAAAAGAAATACAACAAATATGTTTTATTGGGAACATCCACAACTCTAAGTTTATCCCTACAGATCATTCATAATAAACTTCTTTATGTCCTAATAAAATAAAACATAATAAAGGGGTGATCTCAAATACTCAATAAGGGTAATTAATATAGTGGAAGATATCATAAACATAAACATTAGGCATGGTGAATAACTAAAAATTCATGCCTTAAAAAATAACTTGAACACATTATAAAAGGAATAAGAGCTAAATAAATAATTCCATAATAAAGCATAATCATGGGTATTATACCAGTTGAATAACCTCATGAACTTTAAATTACTAGTTTCATAATGAGGGAATGCATAATGCGGGACATCATAATCATACCGTTAAGGCCTCGTTCCAAGACTACAAATAACCATTTTGTCAAGGCCTTGTTCCAAGACCATAGTTTGTCTCATAAGACCTACCGATGCATCGGGGGGCTATAGCGGGCCCAACCCAATGCTTTCTAAGTTCATTGCATTCCTCATATGAATAGGGATCAACATATAAAACATACACATTCATATTGAAACTAACATATGAAATGTAAATAATTTTCCCCAATCATTAAACATAAACACTAACCATTCAGAGTAATATGGTGAATGGTTTCAAGATATCACATCAACAGTCAAACTAATCATAAACCATTAAATAAAACATGGTGGATTATATCATAAGAGATAAAAATCAATTAATTATAAGATTAAACATAGGGTTTTTACATATATTAATTTACTTTTAATTGAGACTATTGAAAAATCCTTGAGTAAATAATCCTTAAACATTCCAAAGTGTCCCATACCACCTTAAAGAATTCAAATAATAATCCATTAGAATATCATGAGAATAAGTATACTCTTGATATGATATACCAAAGGTAATTACATACAAAAAAAATCAAGAAATAAGTGGTGAAAAAGTCATATATCTCATAAAAGTTAAAGTGAGATGAGAAAAATCCTTTTTTACTTTGGAAAGAAGTGTTCTTTTGGAAAATCATTTGTATTTGTCATGAAATCAGATTGTAAACATTTATATAACATAAAATAAAAGGTAAGGTAATTGAAATCATATTTGAGTCTTAAATAAAGTCTTATTTAGGTTAAATCATTTTAAAAATAGTTTTTAAATAATCTTTAGAGATAAAACATTTTAGTGTAGTTTAAGGAAAATATTAAAGGATTTCAAAGAGCCAAGGCATGTTTGCTTTCATAAAACTATAAATGAAAAAATATATATTTTCATGTTAAAATGTGAGATTTTATAAATATAAATATGACTTAAAATAGATTATATATTGAACTTCAAAATAGGTAAGAATTTTGAGAAGTTCCTTGAATCAGATTGCATTTCAGAATTTTTTTTGAAAGATTCTTTTAAAACATGTACTACCCATAAAATAAAGTAGGATTATGATTGGTAAAAATGTATAGAAAATTCAAAAAGAATTCATGATGAGTACATATTAATAAATAATAATTTCATTTAGGTGAGTAGAGAATAAGAGCAACCCGAATGAAAATAGAGGTTCGAGTAGAAAATACTTAAAACTTTATAATCAATTGAATCGTATGCCCCAAAATTAATAATCATAAAATGATACATTGATTATAATTAAAATAAACCAATTCATGATATTAAACAAAAATTTATAGTATAAATACACCATACACAAGTAGTAGTAGTGAATATGAAATATCTCACAAAAATGGGAGTGAGATGAAGAAACACTTACCTTAAGTCCAAAGGTGTTCCTCACTTGATTTTAATGACCTGAATAATCAAATTTAGGTTCATAAATTAATAATTAAAGAACATAATATATATTTATTTAATTTATTTTAACCTTATTAAGTTCATTCATGGTCGTTTGATGGGTTAAGAGATTAAATTTCACTGTTTGGGAGCGTTTTCTTCCTTGGTTTTCATGATCGGTTTACTTATATTCATGTACGAATAAACATATAGAATGAGAATGGTTGTCAAGAATAGAAGTTGTATGTTATTAGTGAAAAACCAGAATATTATATGGTTATAAAATTCATTTGGTTATTGGGAGTTAAGATGAATCATTATATAAAACTTTAATGACAATTGTTTGGGTTAATTGGTGGTTTTTGACCACAATGAACTCATTTTGATTTATAAATTAATATCATGCATAAAAAAGGATTAAATAACATTAAATAAGTTATGATACATATATTATAGTCTGGTTCAACCATAAAAATGGTTTCATGACCAGAATTTAATATGTTAATAGAAATTTAATACCCGACGTCCTTGAATGTGATAGATTAACACATCTCTGAGGGTGTTTTCATTTCTAGTATAAAAGAAGGGGAAAGGAGAGATGATGATGAATTATTACAGTATAAAAATAAGATTACAACAAATTTATGTTACTATAGTTATCATAACATTTGTATGAAAGGATGCGAGGAAAGAAAAAAAGAAAAGAAAGGAACTCGAAATAAAAGAAAAGTTGAGAAATCCCTTACAAAAATTTGGCAGCTTAACGACGTCACTTAAAAATTAATAAAATATTTTGATGAGAGAAAAATGGTATCTCATCATAATTACATAATATATAAATTAATGGGGATATTTAATTACATATCCCAACATAATACAATTGAAAATACAAGATAAGAAAATAAAAATAGTTCTTGAAAAAGAGAGAGATTTTGAGACGAAAATTCTGCAGCATAACGACTATGCAACATGGTTTTAGAAAACATTAAAAAGATAGGGTAAAGGGTTAAAAAATTCATAAAATACTCATAATATAGTACAGGGACATAATAAAATGTAAATAAGAACATAGTATGGAAACTTGAAATACATACCACATAAAAGAAAACTTGAATGGAAAAGAGAAGTTGAAAATTCCCTTATCTTGTGGAGTAAATCCTAAAACTTTAAGGTTTAGACCTTGGGGTATTGAGTAAATCTTGGGAGTACTCCTAGGGGGGTAAAAATAATATATATTTGAGGATTATGAGTTTGTAATGAAATAAAACAAAGTAATGAGTGGGTATTTATATTAAAAGAGAGGGAGTTTTTTATTTATTTCAAAGGACACCTCATTAGTGGTTTTTGAAAAACCACGAGCTTTAACATGGTATTTTCCCATGGTATTAGCCACTTGGGACATCTCATATCATATTTTAATGTAAAAAATTATACCATAATTTTATATTAATTATTACATCATTATGATGTCATTAAACATATCGAAAACTCAAAACTGTATTTTTACTATTCACAAAAAATTCAAGTATTTTAGAAAAATCCTAAAAATCCACCCCAACCATTTTTCAACATGTATAATTAAAAAATTAAATCCATTATTTGAAAATAATTTAAATATTTTTAATTTAATTTTTTAAATAAAATCATAATTTATTCTAAAAAAACAACTTTAAAACTATAACTCGTTTTATAACACATTGAGAAATTAATCATGGTCTCATAAAATTATCTTATAACCATACGACAGAAAAGTAAAAATTTAGGATTAAATTTTATGAAAATAAATTTCCACTTTAAATTATTAAATTAATCATAAAATTACAATTAAAATATTTATAACATACAAAAATACCAATACATATATTATGATCATTTTTTCAATTTTAAGATGTCTAAATTATATTTATACATTCATGGGTGAAGTTTATTTTTTTTCCCAATTTACTATTCATTAATATTTCATTAATATTCATAAGGGTATGTTACTATTCATAAGGGTATGTTACAATTCATAAGGTTATGTTACTATTCATCAAAAATTAAGTTTGTCTTATCAAACTCTAAATATCTTACTGAACGCAACCGTGTATGTCAGTTTTTCAAAATTCAAATCACAGAGGTGGAAAAATTATGTTTACTAGATGGGTTATTAAAAAGTGGTGTTTTGTAGAGACTCAGTGTTTCATGCATTCAATATTAAATTTATTTTCAAAATATTAGGGTGTTACATAACGAGTCCAATTTTTTTTTTCATGGAAAAATCCCCTCAGTTGTTTTTGATATATACACCTATAAAAAATATGAGATGTATTTAGTCATAACTAACATATTATATCAGCCTTTGGAAAATAAAATCAAGAAAACATACCTCATGTATACATTTACAATTGAGGATCCTAGCCAATCATAATTGAGGATTTCATTTACATTCTCAACACCAATGTAGTCTCCAACTTCCTCTCTATACATATTTTCTTCAAAATCAACTATGTGACTACTACCATCTTTTAACTTTGCATCCACATGAACCTTCAATTCTAGTAAAGGAAGATATATAATGGGCAGGATAATGGTGATTTTGGTAGATCTTTTTGATCGGTTGGTCGATCCTTTAGATGGTTTTGAGACAGTCTTTAATTTCACCCCTTCACTTTGTTCATCTATAATAACATTTATTGGTTCATACCTTTTTTCATTAATTGTTAAAGGTTAAGCTTGAAAAATAAATTGTAAATGAATACCTCTTTATCGACATGTTTTTTACAAGATGTAATGGCCATGCGATGAATGTTCCAATAGCTTTTTCAACCGTATGAATATCTTCCTCATCAATTGGAACAAGTAGCTCGATGATCGGATCATGGGATACACTAATTGACACTATCACATGACCTGTTAGAAGTGGTATGTTGTGTAGCATGTCATTTTGGATATTGAACACCATAGCCCTTGCTATAAGGTTATGGGTGGGTGTTGATAGAGATAAATCATAGTCATTATCACCATGTAGAAAATCTTTACAGGAAAGGTATCGATGACTGTATGATTCGCATTTCACAGAAATAATTATTAGAACATTGATTACATTGGCTAGACAGTTTTTTGAGGGAAGTGGATCACCTCAAAGATGGCGAGGGTGGGGTAGGATATTCACGCGATGGTTGTTCTTAAGTTGTTTCTTCTCTTTTATCCCCTCATAAAAGTTTCTATCAACTCTCTCTACCATTGGAATTTTTCTTTAAGGGTAGATATTATTTCTCTCATTTGTTCATTTCTTCACTTTGATCCTCCTCTTGTTTTTTATTAAAATATGTTCAGGGTGTCACCCTAAAACCCATACCTCTAATGCAGCCATACTGTTCTGGACGCTTCAATGCCACTGATAGTATGTGGTCATCTAGTATAGGTGTTTCTGATTCTTGTGACTATGTTAGATAGAAAATATAGGAAAATAAGTGATCATTGTTATATAATAGTAATTTAAAGATTTTTTTATTATGTCATACTTACAGACATTTCCCACACTTGTGTGTTTTCATCTATTAGTATCCCATCTTTATTTATATGTGCCTCCTTCCATAACACATGGCGTGAGATGAAAGTGCCTTTTGATTTAGAGTCATCAATCTGCATATAATCAGAGGAACATAATTATGTTGTTGTTTCTTGTCACATAAATGTATTACGATAGATTTAAAATATATACCATTTTTTAAGTGAAGTGTATCCCATTCTTGATTTATGGTAGGGGTGCGTTGGTTTTTCTTCCTGTTACTTATTTATAGAACTCAGTTTCTATTTCACAAATAAAAAATTGTCAATCAGAGTGATGAATTCACGTATCGTTAAACAATGTATTACTAGCCATAATGTACCTGAAAATACACATCCGCACAACGTCCAATAAATTCATCCCATGCTTCTTGGGTTATCAGGTGTTCATAGATAAGAGGTGGGTGTAGGTTTATTTTCCCTTCAACATCTTTAAGATAATGTCTCATTAAAATTGTGCAAAAGCCTATGTGAATCCTTAAGGTGAGCATTAATATGAATTTCTTGTGTGATTCATCTACTATAAATTCACTCTTTAAGGGATGATGAATAATAATTCAATGTTTTAATATTTAATTTTTTAGTAAAATAAAGAAATGATATCATAATGTTACCGTAATCTCTTACCACATCAGTATCTTAAACCCGACCACAACATGTGCCACAAATCTACATCAATCAACACACGTTGTTGAGTGACGATTACAATGTAACTAATGAACATGGAATTGTTGGGGTTAACATACTGGCCCCACAAATTCTATCCAACCTTGAATTTTATGCCTTTTATTTTTGCCTTAATGATTTTTGCTAACACCGTCAAACTACGACACTCCTATTTTTTCTGCATCGTTGGTCCTTCATTGCCTACCATTTCCTCAGATTCAACATTGTCAATATTTTCCTCTGGATTGGTAGCATCGACATGTGTAGATGGTCGTTGTACCACTAAATTGGGAGCATCAACAGGTTGAAAACATGTTGTTCTTTAGGATTTAGATAACCAACAAGTGCAGAAGGTCATTGTTCCTCTGCACTGTGAGCAACAGTAAGTTTAGATAAGTGTTGTTCCTCAGGATTTAGAGAACGAGTACGTGAAAAATTCATTATATGTTGAAGTGGTTTAATATTTAATTTAGGGTACATAAATGCAACAGTTAATGGATAATAACATGAGACAACACGATGTATATTATAAAAAATATAACCTGATTATTGAACTCTTTTTTTAATGGATGAAGGGGTTTGACCCTGCTATCGATTATTCAAATACCTTCATTGTGGTCTCCTATGACATAAAAAAATGATATCTACATTGGGACTACTATGAAATGATTTAGACATCCCAATGAAAGGTTCATCCTCAATTGATTTTTCATCTGTCCCTTCAGTGGTCTTGGTCGATAACAAAACAATTGACTACTTTCAGTTTGTGGGATCTGGAATATAAAATACTTGTACTGCCTATGATGCCATTATAAATGGTTCATATTTATACACTTACATACTAAAATCAACTTCCATGAATCCCAATTCATATATTTTAACATCAGTCCTGTTATCAACCCACTTGTATTGAAAAAACAACACTTGTAATGTTGTATAATCCAACTCCCATATTTTTTTGACGATTCCAAAGTATGAAATATTTGTGTAAATTGGATTTCTATCCTTAGTATCAGAAACATGCATCGATTCATCCATAAGTATAACTCCACTATTTTTCATTGTACTTTCTTCATCATGTTCATTTCTATAGAATGTATAACCATTAATTACACAACCATTTTAAGATAATACATACACACTTGGTCCTCCAGCTATCCATTGAAGTCATTATGAAATTGAATCTGGATTTTCATCCGAATACTTAAAAATATGGTCTTGAAATAAACCTATAAACTATTGATTATGTGTAATTGATATCCATATTTTATCCCTTAATAGATTCAAATGCCTAAGAATTTTTTATGGGTTTCAACATATGGGAAAACCTCCAAACTATTATGAAAAATGTAAAGGTGTTCCTACTCTCGATTTATAATATTAATTGTGACAACATCTCTTCCACAAATTCCTTCACCTGTAAGTCACCCAGTGTGATGGTATTTTGGTAGACCAATGCTTTCCTCATTAGATAGGTATTCGGTAAAAAATTCAACAGCTTCCTCAACAATATATCGCTTCACAATATAACCATCTGTATGACTTATATTTTGACACACCCTTTTAAAATATTCATATATCATTCAATGGGGTACATCCATCTATATTGTACAGTACCACATAGTCGAATCTCTCTCACTAAGTGAACCATAAAATTAACCATCATATCAAAGAATATTTATGGGAAGAACATTTCCAATTCACATAATATAAAAGAAATTTCTCTTTCCATACTCGACAATTTCTATGGGTTTATAACTTTGCTGCATATAGCACTACTACAAATTTGGGCTTTGGAGTCCCCTAGAATGGGCAACCACCTTTGGCGGTCGTAAGCCCCAAAAAAAAACCTTCCACCCCCACTCCGATCCCCCACCCCCGATCTCTCCCTCATTGAACCCTACCGCAACTCCTCTCCCTCACTGCACCTGCCTCCGCCTCCGGCTCACCTCTGCTGTCCGTCCTCTCCCTCGCCGCACCCACACGCTCTCGCCTCCAGCTCTGGCTTCCACCTCCCTTGAAAACTTCCTCCCTCATCAAACCCTATGCCTCCCTTTCTCTCCCTCGGCTCACACCTCCACCACCCATCCTCTCCCTCATCGCACCCGCACCACTCCTGCCTCTGACACCAGCTCCACCTTCAACTCCCACCTCTGCCTTCACCTCTCTCTCCCTAAATCCCTCTTCTCACACATCACCTATCGCCGCAACTGACCCAAAGCGGCACGCTGCCCATCCATTCTCCCCGCCACCTCTCCCTCACATCTAGCGGGTCCTTCGACTCCACCTTTACATTCACTTGGTTTCGAATTTGTCACGACATCAGGTAATCCCTATTTTTAGTTTTAGGGTTTTGATTTTGGACACATATCTTTACAATTCTCTAGGATATTTAAATTTTTTAGAAGCTCAATTTTGAGCTCCACATGGCATACCATTATGCATTTGTGGGAGGAAAATGAGGAATAAGTTTTTTTTTTCATTTTCTTATAATTTTAGACATTAAACCTTAATTGATTTAGACTCATATTTGAATCCTTTATTTAGAAAATTCAAAAGACTAAAATTTTATCCCAATACAACCCATGAAAAAGAATTATTTATTAAGATAAATCTTTCATTTTTAAGTGGATATGTAATCTCATTGAAATCATAAGGAATGTGTTAATGATATCAATAAGAATAAAACTTTATAATAATACTTTTCTTGAAAATGATAGAAACATTTCCAAGTGAGGTATGTATACATGTGAATCGATGGATCAATGGAATTGAATGAAATTTCTTGAGAATAATGAAAAAGGAATCAAATTTATAAAGGAAGTAAGATGAGAATAAGATGGACAAGGGAAGTTCACTGCCACTTTTGATTTACATGGTTTGAGATTGAATTAAGTGTATATATTGACTAGGAATACAATGAAATAAATTTGGGGGAGTGATAAAATGTAAAAAATATAAATTTTTAGTTGATTTTCATTTCAAATATTCCCCCATATTTTAACTATTTTAAGGTAATTATCACATTTTTAAATATTTTGGTTCATTTGGATTTAATTTGAATTTGGATTAATTTTTTGTTTTTAATATTTTAAATAAATTTGGTATTTTAATGAATAATATGAACTTGATTTTTTTACCTGACAATTTATAGGTGAAAAGGCTTGTTTTGGATGATTAAAAGTGATTTTTAATGGCTCATGTGTGATTGAATCTCAATTCTGTAAGGATATGTGAGATAAAAATGAAAATCTTATCACCGCATCAGATTACTTGTGTGAAAGAAGGTATGTAGGATTAAATACCATGTTTCAAGAGTGGCACCAAATTAACTAGGGAATTTTAAAAGCCACATCATGTTATTTCTAACACCATGTTAGATTAACCGGGTCATTCTACCTCATGTCAGATTAACTGTTCATGATATGCTGTAACGCCCCGACCCCAGTTACCCAGAGTCGGTGCATTATTACGTAACATTGGCATGATCACAAAAGATCAAGTCTCGAAAGACCGATTAGTTTAGTAGCCTTGGAAACACTAGAAACATTCATAAATGTTACATTACATCATAAAGTGAAAAACTACAATAATATAGTCTCCATAGTCCACACTCATATCCCCTTTAGACTATCCCTGCAGGTCAGTCATAAAATATTTCTTCACATCCTGGGAAAAATAAAACATAGAAAAGGGTGATCTCAAATGCTCAGTAAGGATAACAATATAGCGGAAACTTTTATAAATAAACATAAACATTTAAGGCAATGTATAACTAAAACAAAAACCTTTTAAACTTTAACTTCATCATAATATGGAAAAAGTAAAATGAAATAATTCCATTTACTTATTCACATGGATATTCTACTAGTCGAATAATCAATGCAATATCAATAATCACTTTTATAATGATGGAATGCATAATACCAGACTATCATAACCACGTACCCAAGACCTCGTGCCAAGACTACAAAGAAGATTTTGTCAAGGCCTCGTGCCAAGACACTATTTTGTCTCATGAGACCTACCGATGCATCGAAGAGCTATATCAGGCTCCTCCTGTCACTTATTAAGTCCAATGCATTCCTTATATGAAAAGGTTTAAACATATCATAAACCATAACATAATCGTATCACATAAAACATGCATAAAGGAAACATAAAATTTCCACATTTCAATCAAAAGATATCAATACAACACATTGATATAATAAAACTATTTTCAATACCAAATAAAATAAAAGTAAAACTTGGTATTTATTTTTCATTTTAAAAAAAGTTATGGCTTTTAGAGAAAGTCGAAACTCAAATAATGGTCACAACGGCGGAGAAGCCATTGTCGCCACATACGTACGACAAAAAAAACATTCCCTTTTGTTTTTTAGTAAAGCGCTTCGTATAAAAAAATATTCCTTTTGAATAAATGTAAAAGTCAAAGGGGTTTATACACCGTATAAAATAATGTTGTGTATAAAACAAAATATGCCTCAATGAAAGGAGATTGAGACGAAATCCCTTACCTTGTGTCCAACTTGACTCGATCATTCTTTAACCTCCTGAATAATAAACTAGAGTTAATTTCTACTTGATTAAGAGCCTTTTCAAGTTAATTATTCCTTTTATATCACTTATTACCATGTTATGAACATTATGTAGTCATTTAAGTTAATAACGGTCGTTTTGTCGATCTTTGGTACTTGAGTCAACAATAAACTTCTTATAATTACAAGTTGTTCATGTGGTAAAATATCCATTATCTCCAGAATTATATTCATGATATAGATATCATATATATCATATATATACAGTATATTCATGCATTTATAATATTACATAACATTTAGAGGTAAGAAATGAAATGCACCGTTCATGGAGATGGTAAGCCGTACGTACGCATGAACGTTACTTTCATTTCTATTTAGTATTTAATGGAATGAAATCATAATTATATAAAGTTATATCATAATTACAGTATAATATCATATATAATATCATTTACTCCATACTTTATACGTCCCACATATAGCATTAACGATTCAAATCACTTTGAGGGGGCGGTAGTCCGCACTTCCTAAAATGAAATTATCACGTTTAACCATAATGGAAATCATAAAGGTATGCCATAAATGAAAAATAAATAAGCATAAATAAAAAATAAAAATAATATATATCATATATAGAAATAGTGTCATCATAATGGCCACCATGATAGGTGTTAAAAGAAGATTGAACAATCATCATTTTGTGAGGCAGTAATTCGCCACCCACAGAAACAGTATGTTATTTAACCATTAGACAAAGGTGTGTGTAAGTGTAAATCAAATAATTCTCATAAAAACATCCTAGTATATTTAATATACTGATGTTGTTACAAAATAAAGGAATAAAAAGAGTTTAAGGGGTTGGAGAAGCAAAATAAAACAAAAGAACATAAGAGAAGATATTACCTTAAAATCGGGTAACTCTTTTTGATTTGAGCCAAAGACTTCCTTGGGAAGACTTCTGCCCAAAGTGAGGCTTCTAGGAGTAAGAGAGGGAAGTTTAGAGAGTATTTGGGTAGATTTTTTTCGAGCCAAATGGCTTGAAGGTGTGAATAAGGTGGTAGAGGTGGGGGCCTTTTATAAGAGGAGAGGAGGGGCACTCTTGGAAAGTCATGAAATGTTACATTATTATGAAGTGATTTTCGAATTTCAAAGGTCCCAAAATTATATATTTCTAGGATAAGGTGATATGGGTTCTAAATACACACATCCAATAGGTTTTTTACAAGTTTAAGTCTTAGATTTTACATTATCTTTTCATTTTATTTAAATCGTTAATTAATGAGGTAATCGCTGCATCTTCATGGTGTCATAAAAAATTTAATTTATTTAATGTCTAAAAATTATAAAAAAATTACCATGATATAGGAAATATTTTTATCTTTCCAATGAATATTTATAGTCGAAAATTTAACTTATATAACCCCATGTAATAATTGTTTTAGTAAAACAACACATGTTTGTGACAATTTTATTTTTACTTTAAATAAAAAGTTATTAATGTCATTTTCTTACCCAAGTGGCTCCATAGGGTCCCCAAGTTGACCCATGGATTGTATTGGTCGGCCATGACTCATCCAATAAGGGTAGGACAAGTTTAAAGGTAATTTCATATTATTATAACATTATATTTACCTTAAATTACACTAATTACCTTTAATCGCGATTAATAAAACTTAAAATTTACTATTAAACAAAAATTATTTTTAATCCCATTTAACCACATTTTAATTACTTATTACAACCATGTATGTTTTATTTTTGAAATTAAATTCACAGAAGTGGTAAAATTTCATTTAAACGAAAAATCAGTTTTTTAACTACCACTTAGTGGTTTCACTATTCATAAAAAATTGAAGTTTTTCAGAAAAATACCAAAAATTCACTCCAAGATATATTTGATATTATGAATTCAAAAATTATGTCTATTTTACAAAATTCAAAAAATATAAGTTTCATTAATTAATTTTATTATTAATTCCCGCTGTCACAACAAACATCGTGTTTTTAAGAAACAATATATATCAAATGATTGACAATTGTTTATGTCCAATTTCAAAGTGAAATTAATTATAATGACAACCATTGGATAAAATGGTAAAAATATATTCTAATTATACTTTAAAACCACTCAATAGTATAATTTATCAGTATAAATTATTTTGAATAAAAATGTTGTTTTTAAGTATTTTTCACTATTCATCGAAAATTGGATTTTCTCAAAAAAATACCAAAAATTCAACATAGGATAATTTAGATATTCTGAATCCAAAAATGAAGTCCATTTTGAAATATAAAATTTATATAATTTAAAAAAGTGGGTATTACTATTCATAACGGCTACTTTGATTGGTCACGGTGTGTTAGAATCTTGAACTTGCGTACAATGCAAGCTATTGCATTATTGAAAGAGAAGCGTACCATGGAAGCTTGGGGTGTTACATATGCCACATGTAGGATTAGTTTTACCACTTACCAAACACTTTGTGGGATTAAATATAATGGGAAGTAAATGTATCTGAATAATTGGATACCATAGTATAGGAGTAACTCAGATTCACTAGCACTCACTTCAGATTTATTTCTGCATCCAAGCTTGCTCATGTATGGTAAACCCTGTGGCTCCCAAATAAAACTTATGAATAACTATGATACCAAAGTCCATCATGTATGATTAACTGGTCAAGATCCCACACATATTTTTCACATAATATTAACCCATGAAAGGAAAATTGATGCAGAAGAAGTTATTTCCACATCCAATTGATATATAATAGTTTTA
This sequence comes from Viscum album, assembly GCA_963277665.1. Classification (NCBI taxonomy): domain Eukaryota; kingdom Viridiplantae; phylum Streptophyta; class Magnoliopsida; order Santalales; family Viscaceae; genus Viscum; species Viscum album. Next base: position 2,038,074,581 of record OY728142.1, on the reverse strand, counting down.
ACCATGGGAGAGAACTACCAAGGGTAACTCTATGAGTTATTTACACATAAAATTAACCCAAATAAAGAAAAAAATACGTAGGAATAAATAAGATTTGAATCCACTACCTACAATTGTTTCCTATAATCCCACCATTATTCATCATCATCCTCACTGCCTCTCCCAATCATCCAAAACACCACAATAATTAATCTTATTAAATATACACATGTCCATCTATATAAAAAATATATAGATAATATTTAAAAATCTATCTATATAGCAAAATCAGATAATCACCCAGAAAATATCTCACATGTTATTCTCTATAAAAATCTATTATTTTTTCTACAAAAAAACCCAAGATATTTTTATTATATCTCCTTAAGTATTTGGATTTTTATCTTTCAAAATTATCATTTTATGTTTTAAATTATTTCTTATAAAAGAAATCTCTTTCCCTATATATGGTAAAAAAAACATTTGTTTTTTTTGAATAAGGAATTCATTTTCATTGGTTCATTTGAAAGATGTATTTTCAAGGAGATTTTCAATATGAACCCTCAGTTCATAAATGTCTATCTCATGCTTAAATTTATAAATTTTTCATTTTCATTGTTTGGTTTGAAAGATGTATTTATAAATGTCTATCTCATGCTTAAATATATAAATTGTTTAATCATTTATATTTATTCTCATGTTTATTATTCAGAGATATAAATTGTTTATTTTATCAATGGTCCACATGCAATTGGTTACTCTTTATTTTAAATATATTTTGTGATATGAAGAATTCATATAATATGAAGTCTTGTGTAAATATTACTACTTTTTATACAGATATCAATATGGATAAGAGTTGGACTAATCTTCTAAATCGAATGTCTAGAGAATATTTTTAGGGAATTATTCAGTTTATTGAGTTCACTAGAGGATTTCATGGTGACTATATTAGTTGTCCATGTAGAAAATGTGCAAATAGATATCAATTCACATGAGATACCATGAGAGATCACATATTATTGAATGGATTTCTATAAAATTATAAGAGTTGAACTCATCATGGGGAAGAATATATTCATTATCAAAATACAGATGCAGTTTAGATGGATATTGATGTGAGGATGAATGATCCAATACAAGAAATGCTTACTAAAATGGTACATGTGTTGGATCCTAAAGGTATTGATATCTAGAATATTGAGACCAGTGAGATAAATCTGTGCTCTGGTGCAGATCGTGATTCGAGGAGGTTTTATGAAATACTTGATGATGAAAAAACTGAATTATATTCTGGTTGTACTGCTTACAATAAATTGTCATTTATCTTGGAGTTGTTTCATTTGATGACTTTGAGTTAGTGGTTAGATACATCGTTCAACATGATATTGGTGTTATTGAAAAAGGTACTTCTTTTTGACACTAATATTCCCGAGTCATATTACCATGATTGTAAGTTAACAAAGAACTAATGTTTTACATATGAGACCATAGATGCATGTGAAAACAACTGTATGTTATTTAGAAAGGAAATTGTCCATTTGGATATTTTTACGGTCTATGGCACTTCCAAGTGGAAAGATAATAGGGGAAATTAGACTCATCAATGTCATACTGCGAAATAGGGAAAACTGATTGCCATAAAGCAAATGATTTACTTCCCCTTGAAGCTGAGGTTGAAAAGATTTTTTATGTCATATAAAGTTTCTAATTTAATGAGATGGAATATGGAAAGAAATTAGAAAAGTGATATGACAACCCAACCAGTGAGGAGTGTTTTTATTTGAATGAGATGAACCCGAGACTGTTGCCTTTGTTTCACAACAACTTAATAAACATACCACAGTTCAATGTGAAGAAGATATTTATTGGGTTAGAGAATACGTTGAAGGAGAAATGGTATGTTTTCATGTTTAGTGAAAATGTCCTTACTAATATTTTCTATGACTGTAGGCATGTCAAGGGAACAAGCACTAGATCTACATTATTCAGCAGAGCCATTTACGTCTCAGGGTCGAGGTATGTATGAATGTAATTGTGCTTATTTTTTTAATTAATTTCTAAATATATATATATTTATATATCCATATCTATCTAATTATGTATATTTTTTTTTCAGTAGGATCAGAATCGACTGCTTCTTCCTCTCATAGGAGATTCCCTGGTCATGGCATTTCATCTTGGAATTCCAACACGACCTTAGATATATCATTTAACGAGATATTTCATCCTATGGGAGTGACTAACCTTGCATTTATTTTTCATTTGGGTCATATCATATGCGACCCAAACTTATTTTCATTAACCACATGTGACTGGGCTTCTTTCCCTCATGATATATTAGATCATCTATGGAGGGAAGTTTAGGTAAGAGGACCATTTTAGTTTCTTCCCTATGTTTAAAAAAATACTAACATGTGTGATTTTTTTCTTAAATAGAATAATATGAAAGTGTTCCCCAATGAGTTTCAACCAGTGTGTATGAAAAAATGTCGTAAGATGTGGAAATATCCAAAAGGAAGATCAAGAGGGAGCACTGGGTACCAAATGTGGGTGCCCTAGACATTTTTGGAAAAAGTCCTGAGAGGTGTTCTCCCATCTTAGTGGCATGAGTTAGTTTCATATTTTTCTACTGAGGCCATTGTGGTTAGTCTATTTATTTTGGTATATATATTTTAAAGAACACGTGACATTTTATTTGTTTAAAATTTGAATTAATTGAATGTAGGAGGTGTTAGCACATCATTCCGAGAATCGAGCATTGCAGGGACCACCTCACAAGCTCGAGACTCATCATGTGTCTTAGATCTGACATGATGTATTTATTATTTAATATGGTTTTGTATTATATTTTTATATTTTATTGGTATATAGTTATGGGATCAAGGTGCACCGATTGATAAAATGTCGGTGTGGATGAGGACTCTTGATCAAAATGATCAAGAGGTTGAAGCTCTTATATTAAGTTCTTGTACTCATTACTAATAATTACATGCATCTTTATATATATATATATATTTAAATATTACACAGGATAAATTTGAAGCTAAGTTAGCACAGCTACTAGAGGACCAGTGATAGCTTGCCATGTGAAGGGATGAGATATTCCATCGAATTATTGGTCATAATTGGAATGAATATAGTTTGAACTATGAAATAAGGATTCCTTTTTTTTTTAGTTTCACGCACTGAGGTTGTGGGTTCTGTTGTTGCTGGGATGACACAGAAGATGACGGATTTTGAGGCATAGTTGTGTACTTCCAAGGAGGTAAATTCACAACTAATCGTTGATCTTAGAACACTGTAGGAATATGTACATCCAGGTGATGGTGCATGGGATCATACGATGTAGGTTTATACTGAATTTATTTATTTATTTTCTATTATTTTTGATATTAAAATATTTATAATTTTTATTTGTTGTAGGCCCCTACCACACCGGATGGAGGTAGCAGCCATGGCCCTTCATGACGCATCATATTCAAGAGGTGTGTTTCTTTTATTTTTCTAGTTTCTCGTTCAAATTTACTATCTCATTTTGTTTTCAAAACCAACTATAAAGACAATTATACCGATGAGAAAACTTGGGATAATAATCAGTTATTCATCATGTGCTTCTCATATCTCGGGGGTTATTACCTGATTAATTTAGTTTTATGAGATTTATTTAACCTTCTAATGGTTATGTGATTTGAGTGATTAGAGATTCATCAAGTTATCATGAGACTCATAAGTGACCATGAATCATTTTTTTTCAAAATTCACATAATAGATTCAAATGTGATACAATCAAGAAATTGTGAGGTGGGGGGCTGTCCAGGGGGGTGTGTGTGTGGGGGGGATTCATGTGGGGTGGAGGGCTGTCCTGGGGGGACTGTGTGTGTGTGGGTGTGGGGGGGGGGGCTGTGCATGGTGGAGGTCAGGGTTGTATGGGGGAGGGGGTTGGGTGATTTAGGTGGGGATCAGGGGGGGGGGTTGTCCGGGGGGGTGGGGGTGGGGGTGGGGGCTGTCTAGAGGGGAGTGTGTGTGTGTGTGTGGGGGGGGGGGGGTTGTTTAGGGTGGATGTGGGGGATGTAATTGGCTGGTAGTTGGGGATGTCCAAGGGGGTGGGGGTTGGGGGTGGTGGGGGGGGGGGTGTTCATGGTGGAGGTGGGGGCTGCAAGGGATTGGGAGTTGGGGATGTCCAAGGGGGAGGGGGTTGGGGGGTGTTCAGGGTGGAGGTGGGGGCTGTAGGGGGTTGGGAGTGGGGGATGTACAAGGGGGAGGGGGAGGGGGGTGTTCAGGGTTGAGGTGGGGGCTGTCCAAGGGGGAGGGTGTTGGGGGGATTCAGGTGGGGGGAGTGAATGGGGAGTGGGGGGATGTTCAGAGTGGAGGTGGGGGTTGTAGGGGGTTGGGAGTGGGGGCTATCCAGGGGGGAGGGGGTTGGGGGGATTCAGGTGTGGGGGGGGGGTTTCAGGGTGGAGGTGGGGGCTGTAGGGGGTTGTGAGTGGGGGATGTCCAGGGGTTGGGGGTTGGGGGGGATTAAGGTGGAGGTGGGGGTGATCGTACCACGATTCACTATTTTATTCCACCCTTACACTAAGTTTTAAACTAGTTTTGTAATGAATATTCAAAATATAATAATAAATTTCACATTATGTTGGAATCAATAAATTAATTTTAATCAATATTATAATGGTGAATGTTACTTGTTTTTATTGTTTCAATGTAGGTGGAGGTGATTTGGAGGGCCCTTGATGAAGTGGAAGAAAAATGGGCCAAAATTGCATGGATCCATGGACACCAGTCCACTGTTTTGCATATTACGAGAAATCCGTGCATTTAAATGGGCTGAAATTTTGTGGTCCTGTACAAAATTTAATAGGATACATTTCATATTAAGTAATACAATCCTGATTCGGCATCTATGGGGCCCATACAAACTGATATGTCCAAGCCACCGAATTTGGACCAAGTCAAATGCAGTGTTCTGTATTTTATCAATATCTTGAGTTTTAGTTGTCCAAACGGTTCCAAACTTTCGGTGGAGACAGTAAAGAGGTAGGGATATAAATTTTATATTTTTTTCAAAGCTAGATAAGACTGTCTGAAGGCCGAAACGCATAGTTCAAGTGGATTGATGAAATCTGTGTGCCTAAAACCACCTTCCAATTTTCCTATAAAAGGGAACCAAGGGAACCTCATTTGCAAGTTCAGACAAGGAGTGAAGTGCTGCCAATTTGGAGTCATAGAGGAGTATCCTAATCACCTTGGAGGTTCTGGAGGCCCCTATCCTCATAGGGGAATCAAGGATGAAGAAGGAGTTCCACCTGAGCTTCCTCCTCCTCCCGATGTCGAGCTAAAAGTTGGGTGTTTGTTGTGAGGGAGCTACACACATGTAAAGGGAGTTCCGATGCATACAATAGCTACTGGTTTGGAGTAATTTGGGTGTTTAAACATTTCATTCCATGTATCTTATTTTATTTCAGATTTGAATTCTTTATTTGATACATGTGAGTGTTATGCTCTTAATTTCTAACCGATCGGTGTGAGGTTTTGAGTGCGTGACTTGTGTTGTTCCGATTGGACATCACAAGAATCCTTTTCATACCCAAATTATTGAGATTTCAATATGATTTGTAAGCTATTATTCCATTCATAAGTACTGGAACTTGACAATACGATTGTTACGTCAAGGTTTGGTCCTTAAAGCATTGAAATAAAAGCTTAGGAATTAATCGGGATTCCAATTAATTCCAACCAAAGAATTACTCTAAACCTAAGAAGAATCTCTATGAACAATGAACTTGATATGTGTGTAGTGAAATCACATCGACACTTTTATCTCATATTTCTCAAAATCAACTTGGTCACTCATCTTTTAAGCTATTTCAACTAAGTCATTGTTTTAAACTGTTTTCAAAACCACCCCCTCTCTTAGTCATTTTTATTAAAAATACACACTCTAAACCTACCAACGCTCCTTGAGATATGACCTAGGGTTTACCCTAGACTATAAATCAACCTTAAAAATATAATCAATTTGACGTGTCATGACAACGCGGTCAAATTTTTGGCGCCGTTGCCGGGGAGCGCTTTGGTTTTTTGTGCATGTTTTTGATAAGTTTTTTTGTAATTTTTGTGAATATTTGTTTGTTTTTTATTCTACCTTTGCATTTGTTTTTGTGTTCTAATTTATTTATTGTGTAGGTTATTTGTATTACGCATTCTAATCCGGGAGACCTACAAACTTTCGAACCCGAACCGGAGAGGATCCTACATCAACGAAACCGAGACATACAAGACCACACTTGGAAGGAGGAGACATGAAATCTTAAAATTCTTCTTGATCCTTCTTCTTATTCTGAAACCAAAGTTAAAATTGAACATAACTTGTATATCATGGCTGAAAATAATTGAACATTAAAAGAATTAACCTCACCTGATGTTGATATCCAACCCACTTACATTCAAATTCAAGGCGAGGCACCTAATTTTGAATTAAAATCTGGTTTAATCCATTTATTACCAAGATTTCATGGACTGCCTGGAGAAGACCCTCATAAGCACTTAAAAGAATTTGATACTATTTTTTCAACATTAAAACCTTCTAATGTTGACGAGGAACAAGTAAAGCTTAGAGCATTCCCATTTTCTTTAGAAGACACTACGAAATATTGGTTGTACTATGTTAATTCACCAATAAGAGGCTGGGCGGACATGAAACGCCTTTTTCTTGAAAAATACTTCCCAGCCTCTCAAACTACAACTATAAGGAAATAAATATGTGGTATAAGAAAATCTCAAGGGAAAAAACTTCATGAATATTGGGAAAGATTTAAAAGGCTTTGTTCAAGTTGCCCACACCACCAAATAAGTGATCTACTCTTAATTCAATATTTTTATGAAGGTTTAATTCCACTTGATCGTAATATGATTGATGATGCTGCAGGTGGTACGCTGGTAGATAAGACCCCAATTGCTACAAGAACCCTCATTGAGAACATGGCACAACACACTCAACAATTCGGTACACGGTCTAGTGTTCCCATTCGAGGTGTCTATGAGGTGCAAAGTACTAAGTTTGAGAAGAAGGTGGACACGAAGTTCGAAGAGGTAAGTACCCTTCTACGACAACTTTCTCTCTCCCAAGGGAAATCTCAATATCCTCCTCCCATCCATTGTGGAATCTGCTCTTCTGACACCCACTATTCTGACCAATGTCCTAAATTGAGAGAAAATTCTGAAAGTTGTGAGGCAATATTTCCAGGACACCCCTTTAACCAACCCTTTAGGCAAGAACCATACTATCCATCCAACCAAGGGTGGAAGGACAACCAAGCCTATAATCAAGGGAGGTATTCAAACCAACCTCAACAGTAATGGAACCAACAGGGTCAGAGTAGTCATCCACCACCACCCAGAAATCCTCAACCACCCTAGAGGCCATTCCAACCACCCCCTCCAAAAACTGAGCCTAGCCTAGAAGATATGATGAAGAAAATGGCTGCCAATAATATCCAATTCCAAAAAACCACCTAAGCATCCATACAAGACCTAAAGACCCAACTAGGCCAACTTGCCAACTCAGTGGGGGAAATCCAAAGTCATGGGTCAGGTAAACTACCATCTCAACCAGTAGTAAACCCTAGGGATAAAGGAAATGTTAGTGCCATCACCCTTAGGAGTGGGACACAACTCAAAAGCCAAATGAACCCTCCATTAGAGTCATCCCATCCAAAGGAAACCACCATCCCAACTGCTGAAAATGGTCCAAGAGAAGAAAACCCTTTTCCTGAGAGAATCCCTTCCAAAGGAAAGACTGTGGCTGTTGATGATTCACCTATCCCAACCATTCCTATTCCATTTCCTCAAAGGGCTGTCCAACCTAGGAAACAAAAAGAAAACGAACTTGATAAATAAATCTTGGAAACTTTCAAGAAAGTACAGGTTAACATTCTTTTGATTGATGCTGTGAAGCAAATTCCAAGATATGCCAAGTTTTTGAAGGAGATGTGTACACACCAAAGGAGGCTTCATGGTGATGAGAAGGTGAGCCTGGGGAGGAATGTTTCAGCATTGATAGAGCCATCACTTCACACCAAGTGCAATGATCCTGGGACATTCTCGATTCCGTGCACCATAGGGGAGTATTCATGTTCCAATGCTATGCTTGATTTGGGTGCTTCTATTAATGTGATGCCTCACTCTATTTACTCTTCATTGCAGGTCGGTGAACTGAAGCCCACTGGTATTGTCGTTCAGCTAGCAAATCGGAGTACATCACACCCCTCTGGTGTGTTAGAGGATGTTCTTGTGAGGGTGAAAAATTTAATTTTTCCTGCTGATTTTTACGTGCTTAAAATGGAAGATGATAGGATGAATGGACATGCCCCAATTATATTGGGGAGACCTTTATTAAAAACTTCCAAAACCATAATTAATGTCCATAATGGTACATTATCTATGGAGTTTGGTGGTAATACTGTCCACTTCAACATCCTTGATGCTATGAAGCACCCCTCAGAAGAACACTCCTCTCTCTCTGTCAATTCAATTGATGTTCTCCCTTCCCCTAAAACAACTTATTTTCATTCCCCTGATCCCCTTTCTGAGTTTTCTTCATTGATTGAAATTTTAGGTAATGAATCATGCATTGATTGTTGTAGCGGTCTAGAGAAATGTCATGCATGTTTGTTAATTGATGATTTCTTGAACACAGAGGATCACATGACCATCGATGATACTGCTAAGCTTGTAAAAGCTCATTCCTCATCTGAGGATGTTACCATTGAGCAGTTAGATGAGATCAATGACTTCTCACTGTCACACACACTTCCGTCAATCCAAAATCCCCCAGAATTGGAACTGAAACAACTGCCTCAAAATTTAAAATACTCATATCTTGAGAATGGAAACAAGTTGCCCATCATCATTGCTAGTTCACTCCCTCCTGAGCATGAATTGCGACTTCTTTATCTTTTGAGGGATTATAAACAATCTTTGGGATGGACACTTGCTGACATTACTGGCATTATCCCATCAATTTGTACACATCATATTTTATTAAATGATGAGGCTAAACCAGTGAGGTAGTCACAACGTCGACTGAACCCAAACCTACTTGATGTTGTTAAAAAGGAAGTAACAAAACTATTGGCTGTTGGAATCATTTACCCTATCTCTGACAGCCAATGGGTCAGTCCCGTTCAAGTAGTTCCTAAAAAAACCGGCCTTACTGTAATTAAAAATGAAAACAATGAATTGTTTCTAACTCGTGTACAGAATAGTTGGCGTGTCTGTATAGACTATCGTCGACTAAACCAACACACTAGGAAGGACCATTTCCCATTGCCATTCATTGACCAGATTCTAGAGAGGCTAGCAGGGAAGTCCCATTACTATTTCCTTAATGGGTATTCTGGATACTTTCAGATCCATATTTCCCCCGAGGATCAGGAAAAGACAACCTTTACTTGCCCCTTTGGTACATTTGCTTATATAAAGATGCCATTTGGTCTGTGAAATGCTCTAGGTACTTTCCAACGATGTATGATTAGTATTTTTTCGGATTACCTGGAGAATTGCATGGAAGTTTTTATGGATGATTTTACTGTTTATGGATCCTCTTTCGATGAATGTTTGAGTAGTCTTGCTTCTGTCCTATGTCGCTGTATTGAAAAGAATCTTGTATTAAATTATGAGAAATTCCATTTCATGGTGCGACAAGGCATAGTTTTGGGACATTTCATTTCTGGGGAAGGTATCCAAGTGGAAAAATCAAAAGTAGATATCATTTCCTCCCTACCATTCCCTAAAAATGTTTGGGATGTGTGGTATTTCCTGGGTTATGCTGGATTTTATCGTCGTTTCATTCGTGACTTTAGTAAAATTGCACTCCCCCTCTTCCGATTACTCCAAAAAGAAAAAGAATTTGATTTTGATAAAAAATGTGAGGAAGCTTTCAATAAGTTAAAATGGAGTCTCACGTCACCCCCGGTAATCCAACCACATTGGTGGGATTTACCATTTGAGCTCATGTGTGATGCCTCTAACTATGCAGTTGGGGCAGTCTTATCACAAATGGTCGACCGAGCTCCACATGTCATAACTTATGCCTCACGTACTCTGAACCCTGCCCAAAGAAACTACATCACAACTGAAAAAGAATTTCTTTCCATTGTGTTTTCCTTGGATAAATTCAGGTCATACCTTCTAGGGTCCAAAGTCCTTGTGTTCTCAGACCATGCAGCCCTCCGATATCTCCTAAAGAAACCAGAAGCCAAACCACGTCTCATTCGCTGGATGCTCCTCCTTCAGGAATTTGATCTAGAAATTAGGGATAAAAAAGGAGCATAGAATGTGGTTGCTGACCATATCAGTAGGATTCTCCCATCCCCGAACATTGAATCATTCCCCTGTATTCCTATAAATGAATTGTTTCCTGATGAGCAATTGTACCGAGTACAAGATGGTATTCCTTGGTATGCTGAAATTGTAAATTATTTTCTAGCATCTTGCATTCCTGCTGATTTCACCAAAAACCAGGCCGACCGTCTAAAACATGAGTCTCGTTGGTACATTTGGGATGAATCCTACCTCTGGAGCACATGTAGTCATCAAGTTATTAGGAGTTGTGTTCCCGATAGCGAGTTTCAGTCTGTCCTTAGGTTCTGCCACACACTTGCTTGTGGGAGCCACTTTGGTCCCCAACGGACTGCTCGAAAGGTCTTAGATTCTGGTCTCTTTTGGACCACATTGTTTCGGGATGCCCACGAATATTGTAAATCTTGTCCTCGCTGTCAAAGAATAAAGAATGTCTATAAAAGAAATGAGATGCCCCAAAAACCCTTACTCTTCCATGACATTTTTGATGTTTGGGGCATTGACTTAATGGGACCATTCCCCAATTCATTTAGGAACCTTTACATTATTCTGGCTGTGGATTATGTTTCAAAGTGGGTAGAGGCACGAGCCACAAGGACAGATGATTCCAAGAAAGTTGTGGAATTTTTGAGAACCCAAATATTCTGTAGGTTTGGATTACCTAGGTTTATCATCAGTGATCAGGGTTCTCATTTCTGCAACCGCATAATGCAATCTCTTTTGCTCAGGTATGGGGTTGGTCATCGAGTGTCTACTGCTTATCACCCACAAACAAATGGTCAAGCTGAAGTATCAAATAGAGAGGTAAAATAGATTCTTGAGAAAACGGTTCATCCAAACAGAAAAGACTAGAGTCTTAGACTCAATGATTCATTATGGGCTTACCGTACTGTATTCAAAACTCCAATTGGAATGTCACCATATAGGCTAGTTTTTGGGAAGAGTTTTCACCTCCCTGTTGAGGTAGAGCACCGGGCCTACTGGGCTATTAAACAATGCAAGTATAATCTTTCTGGTGCAGGTATTCAAAGGAAGTTGTAGATTCAGGAGTTAGAGGAAATGATAAGAGATTCATATGAGAACTCACGAATTTATAAGGAGCGAACCAAGGCTGCCCACGACTGTCTCATCCTTCATCGTCAATTCCACATCAGGCAGAAGGTCCTCCTCTACAATGCAAGGCTGAAGTTGCACCCTGGTAAGCTTCGTTCCCGTTGGTTTAGACCTTACATTGTTACTAATGTCTCTCCATTTGGTGTTTTCCAGGTTTAAAATGAAGACAATGGGCAGCGGCTGAAGCACTTCCATGAAGCCATTCCGGAGTCCCCAATGGAGGAACTCCATGTTCAAGAAGCGGTCTATGAATAACACTCACCAGGTTTTATCCTTCCTTCCCACAGTCTCTTTTATTACAGTGAGGACACTGTATTCTCTAGGTGGGGGGGGGGGGGTGGATACATTCCTGGGATAGTTAGGAATTTTCATTGTTTTCTCCTTTTGTTTTCTCTTTTTGGCCTTCTTTATGATATTTTCATTTTTCCCTATCAACAATTTCGAAGTTCCATGATTTGGCGACCATAATGTGGGGAAAGTAAAAATACCATAATGAAGGCTAAAAAGAGTATTTGTATGAATTTAACATCAAGGAGTGATTTTTAGTGAATTGGTTTTCTGTCAATGATATAAATGGTCGTATCTATGTGAAACCTTTGAGATGATTGATGCCCATTGTGTGAGTAGTTTTTGGGAAAACTGTGTCACTAATATGTCCACAAATTTTTGCACCAAACTACAATGTGTGATTATTTCTTACTTAATATAAGGTAAATATATGCTGGGTTAATGTTTTTCAACTTTAAATGATATTTCCATACGTTCGTTCCTTATCCGATCTGTTTCATTACTGTACCAGATTGACCTATGCGTGTGTACCTAATTTCCGACTGTTGTACGCCCTAAAAAAAAATTGTTGTGTCTTGGGCAATTCAAAACCCACTTCTCCTCAACCTTTGATCTTGTTATAACTATTTCAATTAGTGTTGTGAGGAGATCAAACAAGGGTTGAGATATTAGTGTGAGATTTGTTCCAATTGCAACTTCAAAAAAATATAATAAATGAGGGGAGTGATGAAATGTGCAACATATGGGGATATCTAGGTCGGGAGCTTATGATTTTACTTCTGGGAATGCTTAAATGAGTGGGTCTTGAAATATGATTGCAAAGGATGTAGGACAGGTTCGGTGACAAAATCATTTAAGCTGAAAAATGTTAAAATAACATATATTTATTGGATAGCAAGTGGAAAGAATAGCATGGAATGGTTTACATACACACACATGGAGATTTAGTGTCATGGTTTACTTCTGAATTACTTTCTCAATTGGGTATCATGAATATTTTTGAATTTCTCTATGATATGATTTATGAGACATCTTTTTCTATTTTCACTAGGAAGAACTCCTTGGTGTGATTCATGCATTGATCAATTTACTTTAAATAAAATTTCCTCAAATGATAAATCTTCAGGATGTTGTAAATATATATATATATATATATATATATATATATATGCATCAATTTATTTGGATATATTACTTTTCTCAGGAGTGAAAATGTTTAGGTGTGGGGGTGTGATCGTACCACGATTCACTGTTTTATTCCACCCTTACACCGCAGTTTTAAACTAGTTTTGTAATGAATATTCAAAATATAATAATAAATTGAAAATTATGTTTGAATTAATAAATTAATATTAATAAATATTATAATGGTCAATGTTACTTGTTTTTATTGTTTCAATGTAGGTGGAGGTGATTTGGAGGGCCCTTGATGAAGTGGAAGAAAAATGGGCCAAAATTGCATGGATCCATGGACATATGTCCACTTTTTTGAATAGTACTCGACATCCGTGCATCCAAATGGGATGAAAGTTTGTGGACCTGTCCAAAATTTAATAGGCTACATTTCATATTAAGGAACCCAATCCTGATTCGGCCTCTATGGGTCCCATCCGAACTGATCTGTCCAAGCCACCGAATTTGGACCAAGTCAAATACAGTGTTCTGTATTTTATCAATATCTTGAGTTGTAGTTGTCCAAATGGTGCCAAATTTCGGTGGAGACAGTAAAGAGTTAGGGCTACAACTAATATATTTTCTCCAAATCGAGATAATACTGTATGAATTCCAAAACGTGTCGTGTAAGTGGATTGATGAAATCTGTTTGCCTAAAACCACCTTCCAATTTTCCTATAAAAGGGCACCAAGGGAACCTCATTTGCAAGTTCGGCCAAGGAGTGAAGTGATGCCAATTTGGAGTCCTATATGAGTCTCCTAATCACCTTTGAGGTTCTGGAGGTCCCTATCCTCATAGGGTAATCAAGGATGAAGTAAGAGTTCCACCCGAGCTTCCTCCTCCTCCCGATGCCGAGCTAAAAGTTGGGTGTTCATTGTGAGGGAGCTACACACATGTCATGGGAGTTCCGATGCATACACTAGCTACTGGTTTGGAGTAATTTGGGTTTTTAAACATTTCATTCCATGTATCTTATTTTATTTCATATTTGAATTCTTTATTTGATACATGTGAGTGTTATGCTCTTAATTTCAAACCGATCGATGTGAGGTTTTGAGTGTGTGACTTGTGTTGTTCCGATTGGAAATCACACGAATCCTTTTCATACCCAACTTATTGAGATTTCAATATGATTTGGAAGCTCTTATTCCATGCATAAGTATTGGACCTTGACAATACGATTGTTACGTCAAGGTTTGGTCCTTAAAGCATTGAAATAAAAGCTTAGGAATTAATCGGGATTCCAATTAATTCCAACCAAATAATTACTCTAAACCTAAGAAGAATCTATATGAACAATGAAATTGATATGTGTGTAGTGAAATCACATCGACATTTTTATCTCATATTTCTCAGAATCCACTTGGTCACTCATCTTTTAAGTTATTTCAACTAAGTCATTGTTTTAAACGGTTTTCAAAACCACCCTCTCTCTTAGTCATTTTTATTAAAAATACACACTCTAAACCTACCAACGCTCCTTGAGAGAAGACCTAGGGTTTACCCTAGACTATAAATCAACCTTAAAAATATAATCAATTTGACGTGTCACGACAACGCGGTCAGGGGGCTGCAGGGGGTTATGAGTGGGATTTGTCGAGGGGGTTGAAGGGATTCAAGTGTGTGTGTGTGTGTGGGGGGGGGTGCATGGGGAGTGGGGTGTTTATGTTAGAGGTGGGGGATGTAGGGGGTTGGGAGTGGGGGCTATCTAGGGGGGAGGGGGTTGGGGGGATTCAGGTGGAGGTGGGGGCTGTAGGGGGTTAGTAGTGGGGCCTGTCTAGTGGGGAGGGGGTTGGGGGGATTCAAGTGGGGGGGGGGGGGGGGAGGGGGGAAGTGCATGGGGAGTGGGGGGGGGGGGTGCTATTTAGGGTAGATGTGGGGGGTGTATGGGGGTGTCTAGGGGGAAGGGGGTTAGGGGGATTCAGGTGGGGTGAGGGAGGCTGTCTAGGGGGGACTATCTATTTGGGAGGGGGGAAACTACATTGGGAGTGGGGGGGGGGTATATCTAGGGGGTGTGTGTGTGTGGGGGGGGGATGTTCTGGGGGGAGGGGTTGGGGGGATTTAGATGGTGAGTGGGGAGGGATGTGCAGGGGGGACTATAGGGGGAGAGGGGGGGCTATCCAGGGGGAAGGGGGCCACTGTCTATGGGGGAGGGGTAACTGCAGGGAGAGTGGGGGAATTCCTAGAAAGGGAATGTCAATGAATAGTTTTGAATTACTAGGAAATGGATGTGGAAGGATCATTTAATAATTAGGGAGGGGGGAGGGCTGTGGGGGGGGGGGGGGGGCGACTGCAGGGGGGCTGTCCAGGGGGAGGGGGGGTACTATCCAGGGGGAGGGGAAACTACAGGGGGAGTGGGGGGAATTCCCAACAAGGTAATATCAATTAACAAATGTGAATTACTAGGAAATGGATGTGGAAGGATCATTTAACAGTTGGGGATGGAAGTTTATTCTTGAAATGAAATAATCTGTTCCATTGGTTGCCTTCTGGGCCATATATCTAACCATGTACATGCTCCAATATTAGTTAGTGTCACTTAAACTCTGGTAAAATTCCCTCCAATAGATATTGATATTGATCTATCTTAGGTGAATTATTATTCTTGTAACCTTTCATCCATGAATTATTAACTCCTTAACCTTCTTCTAAAGTCCTTGGAGCAACCAAAAATGGTTTAATCCTATCAAAATGTGCAAAATAATTCTGACTAACATCCATAGGTAGGAGAACATTCCTCAAAGAATTTTTGGTCTATTGAAATCAACCGCGCCTCAATCCGATGCGCTGATTGATTGGTACAATTAAAAGTTCATTTTCACATCTATTATCATTATTGTAATAATGATCAAATCATGTGTGTAGGGGTCAAAACCAACCAAACGAGCACTGATTAAAATGAAATCTTCGGAAAACAATATTTAAGACATTTATATTATGCAGGAAGAATCGATACATGAATCAGATACCTGAATTTCTTGGTATGATAAAAAGTGGTGTTTTCCCCTCAGATGTGAAGTTAACTGATAAATCATGAAAAAGTTGTCAATACCAACCTAATTTTCTTGGGTTGTCATGAAATTATGGGATAACAATCATCAGGACATTTTGGATACGTTGGAATCAATTCCACATCAATCAGATGCTTGTGTCGCCCGGTATGCTTAAAAACAATAAGTAACGTTGCTTAGTGTTATTAAAATGACACATCTCCTGTGAAGGGGTCAAAATGAAAAAACGACTTCTAATTGATTTGAAAATATATGAGAACATTCCTAAAATAATTTGTGGTCTAATGAAATCAACCGCACATCAATCCGATGCGTCGATTGATCAGTTCAATTAAAAGTTCATTTTCAAATTTATTATCACTGTTGTAATAATGAGAAAATCAAGTGTGTAGGGGTCAAAACCAACCAAACGGGCACCAATTGACATGAAATATTAAGAAAAAGATATTTAGGACATTTATATTTTGAAGGAATAATCGGTACATGGATCAGATACCTGAATTGCTCGGTTTGATCAAAAGTGGTGTTTTCCCCTTAGATTATGAGTTAACTGATAAATTGTGTAAAATATGTCAATAACAACCTAATGCACTTAGTTTTTCATTAAATCATGGGAGAAAAATTATCGGGAAATTTTTGATATGTAGGAATCAACGCTGCATCAACCAGATGCACATGTCTCTCGGTATGATTAAAAACAATAAGTAACGTTGCTTAGTGTTATTAAAATGACACATCTCCCATTAATGGGTCAAAACACGAAAGTAAATTTTATTTGACATGAAAAGGTAGGTGAAATTTATCAAATCATTTATGTTCTATTGAAATAAACTGCACATTAATCCGATGCACAGATTGATCAGTGCAATTAATAGTTCATTTTCACAACTATTATCATTGTTGTAATAATGATCAAATCATGTGCGTAAGAGTAAAAATAGACCAAATGATCACCAATTGACATGAAATATTAGGAAAACTATATTTAATTCATTTATAATTTGTAGGAAGCATCATTACATGGATCAGATACCTGAATTTCTCATATTTATCAGTATACAATAACTTGATTTACTTTTAAAAGTCATTGTTTAACTATAAGTGTTGTCAAAAGATATTTTATGTTAGATTTTGAATCATTTATATAAGTAATAAAATATAAACTATTTTTATTATTATATATATATATATACTAACTGAATAAATATGACCAATTTTTATTTTCTTTGTTTAGTTGTTTATTTTGTATCTTATTATAAGTTTATTGAGCCAGAATATTGGAATGGATTGGAGGAGTTTTGATTACTGGATATGTGAGGAAGTATGTTTCTCATTTATTTTTTTGAGGATAATTACTGTTTCTGGTGTTTCTACTATTTGGACCTGATTATTTTGATGTTTGCACTATTTTTCCACTATTTCTGCTGTTTGGGAAGCGAAACTAGAAATGTTAAAAAAAAATTCCAGGTTAGCGACCCTCTATAGAAGTCGCTAATAGTTATTTTTTTTGTATTTACAGAAACTGCTAGAATTGGTCACTTTATGTTCACATCTTCCTTACCTATAGTGACCACTAAAGACAGTCACTATAAGTATCATTATGTTGAACCAATAGTGGATGCTAAATGGCCATGTGGTAGAGGAGCTATAGTGACCACCATTGGAGATCACTAAAAGCCTTCACCGTCGGTCACTAAAGGCCTTCACCATCGGTCTAACCACGACCACCAATGGTAGTCTGTAAAGACCATTAGCAACCACTTTTGGCGGTATCTAATAGGTGTATTTATAGTAGTGTATCTTTGAAGAAGAAACATAGCTTGGTTAATGTATGATGAACATTCTTGGAAAAAATGAATCATAATTCTATATGAATTAGATCTTGCATCAAAACATGGTAGTCATGTGATTTTAGACCCTATAAATTTAAATAAACCATTGACACAATTTTCTTGATATTCAATGAATACCCCTCTATAAACTTTACATCATTCAGCAAGTTGGAAAACTGATATCTCTCATTCCTGGAAAGAGTGCAAGCAACTGGAGGAAGAAAAGTTCATTTTTCACCCTTCATTAAGACAAAATATTCTCATATTTCCATGTGAACAATGTCCAACCTATCCTTAATTCCAACCTTTTTTTTCTAGGTGCATTTAGCAATGTTCCGATGACATTATCACATAGGTTTTTTTCAACTTGCATAACATCAATAAATATTTTGACGTACAGACAATTCCATTATAGTAATTCAAAAAAAAAACTGATCTCTTTTTCCAACTGGTTTTTGTAAGGTTTGTCTAAAACAATTTATCAGAAGTAGTGTACACATATTTTAATTTCTCAAATAGTTGATCACCTATTTATGGAGATAGTGTTGTACGTTATTTTAAACTTCTATCAAATGATGTCATCTAAGATCGGTACTTATACCGTTGGGGTAGAAATATGCGATGTCCTAGAAACATGGTTTTCAATGAATGTTTCAACCTAATTGACTGTGTACCTTGTTTGAAAATAAGACACCCTCGAGTTCCTTTAATTCTATATAATAAAAAATTTCCATAAGTAGGAAAGTCATTTATCATCTCGTACAACATGGATCTCAACATGAAATATTCATTTATGTAATCATCATACAACATAACACCTGAATCCCATAATAATTTCAAATCCTGAATCAATGGAGCCAAATAAGCATCAATATCATTACCTGGTTGTTTTATCCCTGATATAAGAATAGATAACATGATGTATTTTCATTTCATGAATAAACACAATGACAAGTTATAATTTACCAACATAACTGACTATATACTGTGAGTGCATCTTTGAAAACCAAAAAAATTCACTCCATCTGTAGAAAACACAAGATGAAGGTTTCTCAGCTCATTTCCAAATTCAGGATACTCATGATCAATTCTAATCCACCGAGGAGAGTCTTCCAGGTTATGTAGTTTCCCATCTTTAATTATTGTATCTACATGCCACGTCAATTACCCTGCATTCTCCTTACTTCCAAATAGGCGCCTAAACCTTGGAATGATTGGAAAGTACTATAAAACTTTCATAAGACTAGATTCATCTTTATTATATCGAGAAGAACCACACTTTGGGAATTCTGTAAGTGATTTATGGTCCTTGAGAAACAACATACAATCATTCAGGAAGGTGTGTATTCTTTCAAAGATCATACCCATCGAGCACAACATTCGTTTGGCATCATATGTTTGGATCAAGAGCTCGTTATCTTTTGGGATCATGTAATTAAAGAGATAAAGCATTTATGTAAAATTGGTGTCACTCCATCCATTGCTTTCTTTAAAATTATATAGCTTTAGTATGGCTAACAATTTTGTATATTTAGTGCAACCAACATATAGTGATGTCTTTTCACAACTCTTTAACTTCTCAAACAATTTTGGGCAATCACGAAATTCATCTTCAACTATCCTTGTCATTTCATCAATACAATATTTATCATCATTCAAATATGTAATCACAACCTCAATATGATATTCTTCATTATCCACACTTGTAATCATACCAGATGATCCATAAAATGCAGTGTTATCCCAGCCACTAGCAACATCCTCATTTTCCCCATGTTTATTCCAACATTTATAACTTTGATCTATTCTATGACAGATTAAGTGTTATTATAACTCCTTTGGACTAATTAGTCTTGAATAACAATAATTTAAACACATAAAAAGTATTTGAGAAGGGTCATATGCATGATCTTTTGAAAACTTGATGAACTCTTTTACTCCATCTTCATACTCTTTTGTCAGAAAACTGACACCCATCCATTCTTTATTCATACGCATCCTATTTGATTTGTTAATATTAATATTTAACAAAATAAATACACAAAAGGGGCCTTTAAAATAAGGGTAACTCAAAATTTGAATGATATTTATTATTTAATTTTTTTCTTGAGACTCATCCCCTTAGAAGCTAACACCAAACCAAAAAGAAGATGTAATTGTAGAGGACTCCCCTAATTTAAACCAGGTAGGTGATGTTGGATGAAAAGTAGGTATAGGAGTTGTAATGAGTTTAAAAATTAATTCACCTTTTTCAGGAGTTAGGTCATGATGAATATCCTATGGGTTGGATAGAGTTAGTGACATGCCCTTTCCATGGTGTTACTATCAATCTACTTTTATTCTGTATATAATGTAATGATTTTCCTAATTTTATAAAAATATAAATTTAAATATTATAGAAAAAATACATTTCATGTTTCCTTTGAAAACAATTTATAAAATCACACTTGAAATGAGCGACAACCCTTTATATTTTACAAATCTTCATTTAAAACTTCACACACCCCTTGTTAAAATGAAACCAGCATTAAATACGCTTTCAAGACATTGTCATCCCTTTATGAAAGTCAATTGAGTGAGTTAGAAAACACTTAGAATTCAACCTAAGTCCATTCCAAGTGTTTAAATCATTTTAAAGATATTTAAAACCAAAAAAGGGTATGTTGAACACATATAATTTTTAAGAAACATTTCAAAACACTTGAGTCATTTTAAAAGATCCACTTAGGCATTTTCACAAAGACATAAATCCTAAGAGAGACACTTGATAAAAGATACATGAATAAACAATAACCAACATTTTATAAAATATAAAACTATAAAAGGTTTATACATGAATATTGTCTCTTTATTCCCTTTGGAGACCTCTACATCCCATTATCATTATATATTTAACAAGTGACTATGGAACACTGCTATAAAAGTGTAACCCTTTCTTTTTACCTGTATCATAGATAATTAAGTCTATATACACATCAATGTGTATATGTATGGTGTGAGAAAAGAGGCTAGTAGGATATCATCATATATTTTATACCATTCATTTTTAAGACAAACAAAAAAATTCTAGTTTTAGGAAAAATAATGAAAATGATTTTATTATATAGGGTTGAGTAAATAAAACTAACAAAACATATATTTTTCTTTTAAAGAAAATATAATTTTCCAAGATACAACCATAAGATAAAATAATAATAAAATATCAAGAATCAACCATCAAGGGGTACCTACCAAATATTTGTGAGTGCATGTATAATATCATATAAAAGTTAGTAATTGATGTCATATAAACAACTATTTTGATTCAATTTATTCTTACTAGACTAGGAAACTATGAATTACGAGCCTCCAATATTTTTACATTGTTGACGAATCATTCTAACTATAAAAATAAGATAATATTATACACCACTGTACTAATAAAACATAACATCTATTATACCTATCTAGTAACATGCATTGGAATAATATAAGTGGTGTAATATAGTTAACTATTCAGGAAGAGTTAATGTTTTTACGCAACATATTCAAACTCACCGTTGAGCCTTTGGGCCAAATAAATGGGCCTTTAAGTCCATGTAATGGGATTTCATCCCCACTAGGCCTACGAGACATGTAATAGGTCTCCTATACCTAGAAAAAAGAGGTCCTTTATTTCAATAAAAAAATGAGGCTTCAGCCCCAAACTTTAAAAAAATGTAATATATTTAGCCTCTTGATTAGTATATCTATGTTGTGGAAAAAGGTTTAAAATTTACAATCCCTCAAGATGTGTTAATCCATCAATATAACAATGTAAGACCCATTGTAAGTGTATCTGATTCATGGGTAAAGTCATAAAATAACCAATCTCTCAAGAAGAGTAATGATCATCATATAGATAGTTTTCCTTTTAAACATTGTCTTGGGCTTAGGTATAACCTTTATAATCCCTTAGAATTAATAAGTATTAATAATTTTTTTATAGACATATGAATAGTATTGGTTACCTATAAAATCATCTACACTCACTTATACATGACCATATATCACATAGTATAGAAAAAATATAAAAGCACAGATAATGATAGATTCCACATTCCCTCTACTAAAAAAAGGTTTATCATTGGAAATTGTAACCAAATATATATATGAACAATCAACTATAATAAGTAATATTAAAACATATGTTTATAGATTTAGAGGAAATAACCAGTAAATAGATATGAAACCAAAGATAAATGAGTGTGTTCCTTTAGTCTTGATGATAGAAAATTATACCCACAAACAGTACAATGATCAAACACTCTCTGAGATTTCAAACACCAAAACCCTATAATTAATCTTTCACTATCTAAGCATTAATTCTAAATAAAATAAGAACATACCTTAAATTTGGAGGTCCGACAACAGTAGTAGGGTCCGACGGCAGCAGAGTCGGGGTAGGTGGTGGTGGCAACAGTGGCGGAGGTCGCCGAGTGGTTCGTGGTGGAGGAGGGGTTCGTGGCGGAGGTGTGGTTCACGGGGGAGGTGGGTTCATAGGGGAGATGGGGTTCGCGACAGAGGTGGATTTGCGGTGGAGGAGGGGTTTGCGGTAGAGTAGGGGTCAGCGACGGTAGAGGAGGAGTCTGTAGAGGAGGAGTCGCCGGTGGTAAGGGTCGACTTCTATGAGAGCTTGAGGTGCGTGAGAGAAGAAGACGACTGTTAGGGTTCATTTATAAAATCAAGTGAAGGTTTTATCTGCACTAGTTAAAAAACGATGATAAAGGTATGTTTTATCAACAATAAAATAGAAAGCGCTGATAAAACATGCCTTTATTAGTGCTAAAAAAGCGCTGATAAAGGCATATCCTTATTAGTGCTGATAAACCTATAATGTTAATAATTAATTTATATTATTATATATATTTATAAAATTATATATATAATAAATATATATACATATATTCATAATTACAACTATAAATAAATAAATATTTATTTATATTTATATATATAATAAATATAATTATATAATTATATAAATTTATAAAATTATAATAAATTTATTTATTATATTTATAATTATATATAATAAATATATTTATTATATATAATTATAAATATACATTCATTTAAATAATTATAAAATTATATTAATTGTATTTCTTATATTTATAAGATTATAAATATATAATTTAAAAATTTATAATAAATAAATATATATATATATATATTTAAATAATTATAAAACTATAAGAACTATATTTGTTATAATTATAATTATAAATATTTGCATATATTTATAAATATATTTATTTAATTATATATATTTTTAACATTATAATTATAACAAATATATTTATTATAATTTTATAATTATTTAATTATATATATATTTAAATAATTATAAAATTATAACAAATATAATTATTTTTTATTTATAATTTTATTAATATATATAATTAATATATATATTATAAATTTATAATTATTTTAAATATATTTGTATTTATTTATAATTATAATTATAAATATTTTTATTTATTTATAAATAATTGTATATATTTATAAATATATTCATTTAATTATATATTTTTATAACATTATAATATTAATAAATATTTTTTTATAATTTCATAATTATTTAAATAAATAAATTTTTATTTATAATTATAACTATAAATAAATTTTTATTTATTTTTAGTTAAAAATTTATAATAAATATATATTTATTTATAGTTATAATTATATATATATTAAAATAATTATAAAATTATAACAAATATATTTATTATATTTATAATTTTATAAATATATATAATTAATATATTTATTATAATATTTTAATTATTTAAATATCACTATATTTATTTAGAATTATAATTATAAATATTTGTATATATTTATAAATATATTTATTTAATTATATATATATTTACAACTTTATAAGTATAATAAATATATTTATTATAATTTTATAATTATATATATATATATATATTTATAATTATAACTATAAGTAAATATATTTATAAATATTTGTATATAATTATAAATAATATTATATTAGGTGTTTGGGGGTACAATTACATCAAACACACACATACCCCACACACACAGGCCTGAAAGGCAGGTCATAGCCTCCCCTAGAGATAACCCACCCAACTACCCGCTTTATTACATCATAGATATTTGGCCTGAAGGTCCAGTGGGCATGTACCCATTACATGGCCCGTAAGCCCGAAGTTTTTGGCCCAAGCCCCATTATGTGAATAGTACTACTACACTACCCGCCGCTGCTATAGTGTCATCATTGCAATAGTGCCTCGACTGCTACTGTACTTATAAGGCCCCGACCTTAAACCTTACTTAATATTGAATTAAACGAATAATTCACATTGAGGATCTTTTTAGGTTTAGAGTTTTAGAGAATTAGATCATAAATCATGAATTACATTCCACATTTAAACAATGTGGTCACATAAAAGATAGTATTTTTTTTTCACGTCAACAGAAACATATTTCAAATAAAACATGGATTCTTTCTTGACACTTCTTTGACACTATCATCATATCATGCACCTTTCCCTTGACCTGTGAAAAACATTTCAAAAACTTGGGATGAGCATAAAAATCTCAGTAAGGGATATAAAAGTATGAAAAGAAAACATTAGTCCATGTATGAAATCATACTTTACTCATAGAACATAAGCATTTTAACATACCTCATCAAATCATGAATAAATCATAGAAATCATAAGGCATAAAGGTAACTTGAGGCATTCATAACATTCTTATGTAGGGAGTAACCCTCTTGGTTACGTTTGGAATACCCATCACAGTATATTCCCTAAATCTCTTCGGAGAAACCTTAACGTTTAACCCCTTCACGTTACCCAATGCATTGGAGAGCTATATCGGGCTCACCCACCCTTAGTTTATCACATAACCACCCGTCTTCATAACAATGCCCAAGAAACATAACATAATCATAGCACATAACTTAAGCATAAAGGAAAGATAACATTCCCACATTGCAATAACAATATAACATTTTAAGATATTGAAATAATGAATCCATTCTAAAAACCATTTTCAAAACCATTTAAAACATTTAATAAAGATATTTTTGAATCAAAGTGTCCCATACCACCTTGAAGATTTTAACATTTTAAACCATTAATATCCATATAAATAAATCCTTAAAACCATTTTGAAAACATGGATATTAATAAGAACAAATCATTAAAACATTTAAAGTGATATTTTGGTTAAAGGGTTTTTACCAAAACTAGAGACACTTGAATACAATAATTGAGGAATAAAATTTAATCGGAACTTTATTATATCATGAGAATAAATGGATTCATGATATAATATTCCAAAGGACAGTATATACACCATATAAGAGTGAATTGGTTCATAACAACAATGAAGTCTCGATTGAAATGTAAAATGTGATGAAATCCCTTATAAAGAAGGTATCCTTAAATTAAGGATAACTTAATCTCAGAATTATGTGTGAAAAATATAAATACACCCAATATAATTGGATATTAAGTGTAAAAAAATAAAAGGTCATTCACACATATTCAAAGGATGACATATTCAATAACTACATGTTGAACCCAAAGAAATCAAAATTGGGTTAAAAAGTTCCCTTGGTAAAATTCGACAGCCTAACGACGTCGCTTCAAATTTCAGAAAATGAGTTGATGAGAGATAAAAAGGGTATCTCATAACTTTGACATAAAATTTACATCAATAAGGATATATAATAACATATCCCAACATAATAGTATGTGAATTAAAAGACATAACAAAAGAAGTCTTTTAAAAAGAGGAGGGTGAAAGGTTCCCTTACCGACTTGGGTAACTTTCGAAACGTACACCCCATTTAAGAAGGGTAATACAATGAATATGTAAATACCCATAAATGAAATTATATTAAAAAAGAGTATAATAATGGTCAGTACATAAACCACTCAAGGAAATGGTGGAAAATGTAGCACAAATCTCACGGGACTAAAAGTGAGATGAAAAACCCCTTACGAAAACTCGGCAGCCTAACATCGCCACTTAAAACTTCCAAAAATGAATTGATGAGATAAAATAGGGTCTCTCATCATATGAACATAAAAAATACAGTAGGATTAATATAAAAGAACATCCCAATCATAAGAAATATGAGCTTAAAAGGAATGACATAAAAGAGTGTACTTAAAAAGAAAGAGAGGGGTAGGATCCCTTACCTCGTGTCCGATATGACTCGATCATTCTTTAATCTCCTGAATAATAAAATTTGGTCAATTTATAATTTCTTAAGGACCTACTTTAAATATTATTATTCATTTAATATCACATATTATAATGTTATAATAATTGGTTAATAAAGTGAGTTCATATCAGACGTTTTTGTCGATGTTCGGTACATGAGTAAAAATCGAACTTGTTGGAAAAGAGTTTTCCATGTAGTTATAGGTACATCATATCAAGAATAGTATTGATGTTTTAAATATCACATATATCCAGTATATATTCATTTTATACTATTCCATAGCATTTGGAGATAAAAAATTAAAAGCACCGTTCATGGAGACGGTAGACCGTACGTACGCATGAACGTTACTTTCATTTTTTGTCATATTAATGGAATTAAAACAAAATGAGAGATATATATATTATAATTACAGAATTATATCCATCATTTATATGTAATATATTACATATATATCTATTATATATATGTACTTATAATAGTACATAACATTTGGAGATAAGAAATGAAATGTACCGTTGATGGAGACGGTAAGCCGTACGTACGCATGAATGCTACTTTCATTTCTTTTTTTGGTATTAAATGGAATTAAATAATAATGATATAAAGGTATATTATAATTCCAGTAGTATATCATATGTAATACCATTAATTCCATCCTTTATATGTCCCACATATGGCATTAACGAATCAAATCACTTTGAGGGGGCGGTAGTCCGCACTTCCTAAAATGAAGATATCGCGTTTACCCATAATGGAAACCATAAAGGTATGACATAAATGAAAAATACATAAGCTTAAGGAAAAAATAAGCATATTATATATTATATATAAATATAGTGACATCTTAATGGCCACCTTTAAAGGTGTTAAAATAATATTGAACAATCATCGTTTCGTGAGGCAGTAATTCGCCATCCACATAAACAATATGTTCTTTAACCATTAGATGGAGGTGTGTGAAAGTGTAGCTCAAATACTTCTTATACCAACATCCTAGTATATTTAAGATACTGGTTTTTTTACAAAAAAAAGTAATAAAAAGATTTTAGGGGTTTAAAGAAGAAAAATAAAACAAAAGAACACAAGGGAAGACATTACCTTTAAATCGGGTAATTCTCTTTGATTTGAGCTCAAAGGCTTCCTTGGAAAGAATTGTGCCCAAAGTGAGGCTTCAATGATGAAGAGAGGGATGTGGAGAGATTAAATGGGCAGGGTTTGGACAAGACAAAGGCTTGAGAGGTGTGTGTAAGGTGGTAGAGGTGGGGGCCTTTTATAAGAGGAGAGGAGGGGCACTCTTGGAAAGTTATAAAATATTACTTTATTATAAAATGATTTTCGGATTTAAAAGGTCCCAAAAGGATATATTTCGAGGATAAGTTGATAAGGTTTCTAAATACACCCATCAAATAGGTTTGTGACAATTTTATGACTTATATTTCACCCTATCTTCTCATTTTATTTAAATCGTTCATTTATGAGGTAATCACTGCATCATCACGGTGTCATAAATAAATTAATTTATTTAATGTCTAAAAATTATAAAAAAAATATCATGATGTATTAAATCTTTTTATATTTCTAATGAATATTTATAGTAAAAAATATGACTTATATAACCCCATGTAATTTTTTTTTAGTAAAATAACACATGCTTGTGACATTTTAATTTTAACTTTAAATAAAAAGGTATTTATGTCATTTTCCAACCAAAGTGGCTCCATGGGGTCCCCAAGTTGACCCATGGATTGTCTTTGTCGGATATGACTCATCCAATGAGGGTAGGACATGTGTCTAGGTCATTTCATATTATTAAAACATTTTTTTTACCTTAAACTACACCAATTACCTCTAATCGCGATTAAAACTTAAAAGTTACTATTCACCAAAAAAATTATTTTAATCCCATTGAACCACATTTTACTTCTTAATGACAACCATGTATGTCGGATTTTTGAAATTCAAAACACATAGGTGGTAAAAGTTCATTTAAATGAAAAATTAGTTTTTTAAGTACCACTTAGTGGTTTCACTATTCATCAAAAATTGAAGTCTTCCAGAAAAATACCAAAAAATCACCCTAATCTATATTTGATATTCTGAATTCAAAAATGATGTATATTTTAAAAAATTAAAAACATATAAGTTACATTAATTAATTTAATAATTAATTCCCGCTGTCAGAGCAAATAGCATGTTTTTATGAAACAATAAGTATCAAAAGATTGACACTAGTTTAAGTCCAATTTCAAGATGAAATTAATTCCAACGACCACTATTGGGTTAAATGGTAAAAATATATTCTAATTTCACTTTAAAACCAATTCAAAAGATACTATAATCGTATAAATAAATTTTATTAAAAATAGGTTTTGAATTAAAATACAACATTTTTCACTATTCATTAAAAATTAACTTTATCGGAAAAAATACCAAAAATTTACACAAAGTAAATTTTGATGTCCCAATTCTAAAGAAGAATTTTATTTTGTCAAATATAACACATAAAATTGTCAAAAAGTGGATTTAAAAGAGGTTCGCCATCAAAAGGCGGTTAATCAACCTTTTAAAGAATATTAGAATGTTTACTCTTAAAATTGGATTCATTCGCATTTTTAATCCTCTAAAATTTATTGTAAAAATTAAAAATATTTGAAAAACATATATAATCATTTTTTAGTTAGTTCTGTTCATTCCCGCCATTACAACGGCTAGGCGTTGACTACCATTTAAAATAATAATATTATATTATTAGAGTGCAACGTAAGATTTCCAAGAAACTCGTTGTTGCGTATTGGGTACGCCATCGAGCATACCGTCCCCTTTAAAGTAATATTAATATTTTATTCAAAAATATGGATAAATATTAAAATGTCATATTCTTTATTTACCTGGGGTGTTACATCCTTCCCCCCTTTTGTGAATTGCGTCCTCGCAATTTTAAAATTGGGCTTGGAAACTTCATTGAAAATCCCACATCGGAACAAGAGTTAGTAAAACAATCACTTTAAAATAAAGAAAGAGAAGAACAAAGGTCACTCGAGTTAACCCATACTAGGATTCCATGTAGGAAAACATGGATATGGAGGAAAAAAACAAAGGGTCATGTTCTGAGGGAGAGTGATAGTAAACATGTCTAGGAGAAAGTTAACCATAAGAAAATCACAAACTTGTGATGGGTTAAACAGTATTCGATTCCCCAGTAGGAAAAGTTAACAGGCAACATTTTTGTTTTAAGTTACTCTTCATTGAGGAATTTATTTTTGAGCTTAACTAAATCATAATGAAACATACTTACTTGTCACGTAGACTTTCATCTTTTACTAGATTCCTTAATCAGACTCACATTTTCTCCAAAAGACGAGTATTTAGGAAGATTTGTTTGCATTAAGAGTACTATAATCAACTTCTTGAGAATCACCTAATCCAAAAAAGAGAACTATATATTTCCCATGTCTTTAGACAAAATCCAAAACCAAAATTGTTAGTATGAGATCAGATAATCCACAAAAGTATAATCCTTTATAAAAATAAAATCTATTCTTAATCTCCAAAATTTGTCCAAAAAAACCCAAAGTTCAACGAAGACCATTCGATAAACAATTGTCCATAAAATTCTTCAAAGTAAACCAAACTAAGATTGAAACCCAAATATTTGAAGGATTTAATCACATATTCTTCCAAGGTACAAATTAACTTTTATCTCCAAATAACATCAGTTGCTCTTAAATTCTCATATTGAAAAGTAATTAACCTAATCACATATCCTCGATGATAGGTTAATCATTTCCATAGATAACCCAAAATAAACTTACTCTTGATTCCTAAAATCATCTAACTAAAAATAATTAGTCAAAATAACCATGGACTTCACGTAGTCCAGTGGAAGGTGATAAATACCAGTCTCACTTTGGTTGTGGGTTCAATTCCCGCAGCTTTGTCCGACGCGATGGGTTGTCACACAGTCTGCGTGTTGTCCTTTTTCCAAAACTATATAATTCTTAAAACATTCCCCAAAACGAGATAAAATATTCAAAAAATAATCATAACATATTTTAACCTCAATTTTATCTCATGCCTTTCATTTTCCATCATAATATATAATAACCCATAATTACCTCAAAAGTAAGGATCATATAAACCATAATGGTTACCTTTATAATTATTACCTGAACTTCCACATAGATTGGTCATCTCGTACATGATGCATTACAGAACATACCAAGGTACAAGTGGTTGATCATGACTCCTTGATAGTTGGTTTAGAACAACCATGAGTTTCCTCATTGAATCCCCCATTTCATCCGGTCTCTTAATCAGAGAACCACCACAGTTTTCTTCAAACCTATTGTCACTTTGGTGCCTGCTAGATCCATCCATTCACTAAAAACAGAAATGTCAGTGTGAGTATATCAACAAAACCATCATGTACTAATGAGGAAGATAAACACTAAGATATACTTACTCATTCACTTTATCTAAAACTAGGACTCTTTCTGAAATCCTAACCATTATGGTAATGTCACTTATGCCTAGATAATAACCTAACCTCTAAAATTATCTAAAGCGACCTCTGATACTAACTATAAGACCCGGCCTTAAACCTTACTTAATATTGAATTAAATGAATAATTCACATTTAGGATCTTTTCAGGTTTAGAGTTTTAGAGAATTAGATCATAAATCATGAATTACATTCCACATTTAAACAATGTGGTTACATAAAAGATAGTATTCGTTTTTTCCCATCAACGGAAACATATTTCAAATAAAACATGGATTCTTTCTTGACACTTCCTTGACACTATCATCATATCATGAACCTTTCCCTTGACCTATGAAAAACATTTCAAAAACTTGGGATGAGCATAAAAAGCTCAGTAAGGGATATAAAAGTATGAAAAGAAAACATTAGTCCATGTATGAAATCATACTTTACTCATAAAACATAAGCATTTTAACATACCTCATCAAATCATGAATAAATCATAGAAATCATAAGGAATAAAGGTAACTTGAGGCATTCATAAAATTCTTATGTAGGGATTAACCCTCTTGGTTACGTTTGGAATACCCATCACAGTATATTCCCTAAATCTCTTCGGATAAACCTTAACATTTAACCCCTTTGCGTTACCCAATGCATTGGAGAGCTATATCGGGCTCACCCACCCTTAGTTTATCACGGAACTACCCGTCTTCATAACAATGCCCAATAACCATAACATAACCATAGCACATAACTTAATCATAAAGGAAAGATAACATTCCCACATTGCAATAACAATATGACATTTTAAGATATTGAAATAATGAATCCATTCTAAAAACCATTTTCAAAACCATTTAAAACATTTAATAAAGAGATTTTTGAATAAAAGTGTTCCATACCACCTTAAAGCTTTTAACATTTTAAACCATTAATATACATATAAATAAATCCTTAAAACCATTTTTAAAACATGGATATTAATAAGAACAAATCATTAAAACATTTAAAGCGATATTTTGGTTAAAGGGTTTTTACCAAAACTAGAGACACTTGAATATAATAATTGAGGAATAACATTTAATCAGAACTTTATTATATCATGAGAATAAATGGATTCATGATATAATATTCCAAAGGACAGTATATACAGCATATAAGAGTGAATTGGTGCATAACAACAATGAAGTCTCGATAGAAATGTAAAATGTGATGAAATCCCTTATAAAGAAGGTATCCTTAAATTAAGGATAAATCAATTTCAGAATTATGTGTGAAAAATATAAACACACAAAATATAATTGGATATTAAGTGTAAAACAATAAAATGTCATTCACACATATTCAAATGATGACATATTCAATAACTACATGTTGAACCCAAAGAAATCGAAATTGGGTTAAAAAGTTCCCTTGGTAAAATTCGACAGCCTAACGGCGTCACTTCAAAATTCAGAAAATGAGTTTATGAGAGATAAAAAGGGTATCTCATCACTTGGACATAAAATTTACATCAATAAGGATATATAAGAACATATCCCGACATAATAGTATGTGAATTAAAAGACATAACAAAAGAAGTCTTTTAAAAAGAGGAGGGTGAAAGGTTCCCTTACCGACTTGGGTAACTTTTGAAACGTACACCCCATTGAAGAAGGGTCATACAATGAATATGTAAATACCCATAAATTAAATTATATTACAAAAGAGTATAATAATGGGCAGTACATACACCACTCAAGTAAATGGTGGAAAATGTGGCACAAATCTCATGGGACTAAAAGTGAGATGAAAAATCCCTTACGAAAACTCGGCAGCCTAACGACGCCACTTAAAACTTCCAAAAATGGATTGATGAGATCAAATAGGGTCTCTCATCATATGAACATAAAAACTACAGTAGGATTAATATAATAGAACATCCCAATCATAATAAATATGAGCTTAAAAGGAATGACATAAAAGAGTGTACTTAAAAAGAAAGAGAGGGGTAGGATCCCTTACCTCGTGTCCGACATGAATCGATCGTTCTTTAATCTCCTAAATAATAAAATTTGGTCAATTTATAATTTCTTAAGGACATACTTTAATGATTATTATTCAGTTAATATCACATATTATAATGTTATAATAAATGGTTAATAAAGTGAGTTCATATCAGATGTTTTTGTCGATGTTCGGTACATGAGTAAAAATCGAACTTGTTGGAAAAGAATTTTCCATGTAGTTATAGGTACATCATATCCAGAATAGTATTTATGTTTTAAATATCATATATATCCAGTATATATTCATTTTATACTATTACATATCATTTGGAGATAAAAAATTAAAATCACCGTTCATGGAGAGGGTAGGCCGTACGTACGCATGAACGCTACTTTCATTTTTTATCATATTAATGGAATTAAAACAAAATGAGAGAGATATATATTATAATTCCAGAATGATATACATCATTTAGATGTAATATATTACATATATATCCATTACATATATGTACTTATAGTAGTACATAACATTTGGAGATAAGAAATGAAATGTACCGTTCATGGAGACGGTAAGCCGTACGTACGCATGAACGCTACTTTCATTTCTTTTTTTTGGTATTAAATGGAATTAAATAATAATTATATAAAGGTATATTATAATTAAAGTAGGATATCATATGTAATACCATTAATTCCATCCTTTATATTTCCCACATATGGAATTAACGAATCAAATCACTTTGAGGGGGCAGTAGTCCGCACTTCCTAAAATGAAGATATCACGTTTACCCATAATGGAAACCATAAAGGTATGCCATAAATTAAAAATACAGAAGCTTAAGGAAAAAATAAACATATTATATATCATATATAAATATAGTGACATATTAATGGCCACCTTTAAAGTTGTTAAAATAATATTGAACAATCATCGTTTCGTGAGGCAGTAATTCGCCATCCAAAGAAACAGTATGTTCTTTAACCATTAGACGGAGGTGTGTGAAAGTGTAGCTCGAATACTTATTATAAAAACATACTAGTATATTTAAGATACTTGTGTTTTTACAAAAAAAAGTAATAAAAAGAGTTTAGGGGTTTGGATAAGAAAAATAAAACAAAAGAACACAAGGGAAGACATTACCTTTAAATCGGGTAACTCTCTTTGATTTGAGATCAAAGGATTCCTTGGAAAGGATTCTGCCCAAAGTGAGGCTTCAATGATGAAGAGAGGGATGTGGAGAGATGCAATGGGTAGGGGTTGTCCGGGCCAAAGTCTTGAGAGGTGTGTGTAAGGTGTAGAGGTGGGGGCCTTTTATAAGAGGAGAGGAGGGGCACTCTTGGAAAGTTATAAAATATTACTTTATTATAAAATGATTTTCGGATTTAAAAGGTCCCAAAAGGATATATTTCTAGGATAAGGTGATAAGGTTTCTAAATCCACCCATTCAATATGTTTGTGACAGGTGTAAGACTTAGATTTCACCCTATCTTCTCATTTTATATAAATCGTTCATTTATGAGGTAATCACTGCATCATCACGGTGTCATAAATAAATTAATTTATTTAATGTCTAAAAATTATAAAAAAATATCATGATGTAGGAAATCGTTTTATATTTATAATTAATATTTTTAGTCAAATATATGACTTATATAACCCCATGTAAAAATTGTTTTAGTAAAACAACACATGTTTGTGACATTTTAATTTTAACTTTAAATAAAAAGGTATTTATGTCATTTTCCAACCAAAGTGGCTCCATGGGGTCCCCAAGTTGACCCATGGATTTTCTTGGTCGGACATGACTCATCTAATGAGGGTAGGACATGTGTCTAGGTCATTTCATATTATTAAAACATTATTTTTACCTTAAACTACACTAATTACCTCTAATCGCGATTAAAACTTAAAAGTTACTATTCACCAAAAAAATTATTTTAATCCCATTGAACCGAATTTTACTTATTAATGACAAACATGTATGTCGGATTTTTGAAATTCAAAACACAGAGGTGGTAAAATTTCATTTAAACGAAAAATTAGTTTTTTTAAGTACCACTTAGTGGTTTCACTATTCATCAAAAATTGAAGTTTTCTAGAAAAATACCAAAAAATCACCCTAAGCTATTTTTGATATTCCGAATTAAAAAATGATGTCTATTTTAAAAAATTAAAAACATACAATTTACATTAATTAATTTAATAATTAATTCCCACTGTTAGAGCAAATAACGTGTTTTTATGAAACAATAAGTATCAAAAGATTGACACTAGTTTAAGTCCAATTTCAAGATGAAATTAATTACAACGACCACTATTGGGTTAAATGGTAAAAATATATTCTAATTTCACTTTAAAACCAATTCAAAAGATAATATAATCATATAAATAAATTAGATTAAAAAGAGGTTTTGAATTAAAATACAACATTTTTCACTATTCATTAAAAATGAACTTTATCGGAAAAAATACCAAAAATTTACACAAAGTAAATTTTGATGTCCCTATTCTAAAGAATAATTTTATTTTGTCAAATATAACACATAAAATTGTCAAAAAGTGTATTTAAAAGAGGTTCGCCATCAAAAGGCGGTTAATCGACCTTTTAAAGAATATTAGAATGTTTACGCTTAAAATTGGATTCATTCACATTTTTAATCCTCTAACATTTATTGTAAAAAGTAAAAATATTTGACAAACATATATAATCATTTTTTAGTTAGTTCTGTTCATTCCCTCCATTACAACGGCTAGGCGTTAACTACCATTTAAAATAATATTATTATATTATTAGAGTGCAACGTAAGATTCCCAAGAAACTCGTTGTTGCGTATTTGGTACGCCATCGAGCATACCATCACATTTAAAGTAATATTAATATTTTATTCACAAATATGGATAAATATGAAAATGTCATATTCTTTATTTACCTGGGGTGTTACAGTACTACTACAGTACCTGCACCCAATGGGTTTTAAACCCCCATTTTTCTTGTAGGATTATGGGGTGTTTAGCACTAAGGAAAACCCCAACTATTATAATTATAAATATATATATAGTTATAATTATAATTATAAATAAGTTTATTTAAAAAGTATTTATATATATTTAAAAATTTATAATTATAAATATAATAAATA
Source organism: Viscum album (assembly GCA_963277665.1). Taxonomy (NCBI): domain Eukaryota; kingdom Viridiplantae; phylum Streptophyta; class Magnoliopsida; order Santalales; family Viscaceae; genus Viscum; species Viscum album. Next base: position 2,038,038,959 of record OY728142.1, on the reverse strand, counting down.
TATTTATTATTTAAATATATTTATTGTAATTTTATAAGTATTTATGAGAATAGATTTATGAGTATAACATGAATGAATCATATACATAGTAAAGTATTTAGATAATAAAAAATGAGTCATCACATATGGACAACATGAATAATAACAACAATAAGGGTGTAAAGTATAAATGAACATTAAATCATGATGAATACATAACATATTCACATCAATTATACTCACACGTCATTATATTTATTGACCAAATTCATTAGAAACATATATTTATTTAAATATATACATATTTTTATTATTATTATAATTATAATTATATATATTTAAAAAGTATTTATATAGAATTACAAATATATAATTATACATATATAATTATACATATAATAAATATATTTATTATTTAATAAAATTTATTATTTAATAAAATCTATTATAATCATATATTTATTTTTATATATATTTATAATATTATAAATAATTTTTTTAAAACATTATATATATATATTTGAATTATTAAAAAATATATATTAATTATAAACATGAAATTTTTATTTAATGTGTATAAATAAACATTTTTTTTTGAATATAAATAAAATAATTTTATATAAATTATTAATAATTTTTATTATAAACTTTTATCAGTGTTAATAATAGCGCTGATAATATACCTTTTACCAGCCCTAAAAAAAGTGCTGATAAATGGTACACCTTTATCAACACTTTTTAAGCACTAATAAAGGGTATATTTATCAACGCTTTTAGCTAGCACTGATAAAGACCCCCTTTTATCAGCGTGTTTTTCTTAGCACTGATAAAGGTCGACGCCGCCCTTGCGTCGATATGTGGTAGTGTTTTAGGCATGATCTTTGGAGATATTTTTTATATCTTTTTTGAATGAGATGTGGGTTGCACATGAGGAATTATAAAAGGGGCAACATACATCACTTTTGGGGTATTTAATACACGGGTAACAGTTTTTAGGGTGTTAGCAGTAGCGAGAAGTGACAAATCAAGTTGTGCAATGAGGTGCCATAACAACACCACATGTTCAGTTTTGATACCTAAAGGGTGACGTTTTTCCATGAGATGATAAAGAAGAAGACGGAGGTGTATTAGGGTGTGGATTTTCACACAAGTTTTCCTACATTGTATTTGCAATTCAAGTCTCATTATTTACTTGTATTTTTGTACTCTCGGATTCATAGTGGATTTTCTCGGAGTTTCCTCGTGGTTTTTAATCTTCCACATTGGAGGGTTTTTTCTCGTTAAAATTTGGGTCCCCATTTTTTATGCTCTTGTTTTTGCACTCTATTTTCATTATTGATTCTCACACAATATTTTGTCACAATTGAGTTATTATCCCAAGAACAATCCACTTCCGACCCAGGAACTAATATCAAAGGAGACTATTTGTGTTTTTTACTGATTAGATATGGGTGATCCACACTGCAAGATTTATGCCTACATTGGACTGTTTATTGGGAAAAATGATTTTACTCTACGAAAATAACGAGTTAATAATATTTTGATCCGTGAGATGACAAAAAAGGTTTTGAAGAAAAAATAAGAGAAGGTGGAGATGATGAACAATGGTGATTGATATGATTTTAGAGAGTTGATGAAAATCACAATTTAGATGTATTTGACTGATAATACTATGTGGGAAGTGATGAATCTAATAGATCTAGAGTAAATTTGGGAAAAGCTTAAAAGAAGGTATAAATCAAAATACCCAAAATTTACTGATAATACTATGTTGAATCAGTAGCATTGTGCCATATCACATCAAAGAGGGAATTATTTTCTTCATATGAAGAATGTGATTTTGGTATGTTGAAGATGTGAAATGAATATTTTACTGATTTCATTGGTGTTGGTGATATTTGTATCACTATGAATGTAGGTTGTACGCTGACATTGAGGGATACACAACATGTGTTGGGTATACATCATAATTTGTTATCTTTTTGTACTCATGATACTGATGGATTCAGGAGTTCATTTGATAATGAAAGATGAAAATTTTCAAAAGGATTGATGTTTTATGTGGGAGGCATAATAGATGACACACTTTAAAAAATGGATGTAAAGGCATGCAGTGGAGTGAATAATGCAGTTGAAAATAGGACTTCATTAGATTTGTTGCACAGAATATCATCACGCATGAGTCAAAAACCATCTACTAGGACAAAGAAGGTTTAGAAGCTGAAATAGGTTAGGTCAGGTATTTCAGGTCTTACACCAAAATATTTTTCTTCAAAAAGTTCCACTAGTGAAGAAAGAATTAAAATCAAATATGAGGGTGATGCACTAAGAGTTTCATACTGCTCAAAGGATGATGAACATATGGTGTAATTAATTCCTACAGGTGCTCTAGATTATATAGCCATCACATCTATGAGGGAGCTAGATATTTTTGATTCTGGTATTGAAAGTGCAGACATAGGTATGATGAATACTTCTATATTGAATTTCTTTTGTAGGGGGATTTCAGTTTTTCTTCAGAGATGCAAAAGAGGGATGTCATATTTGTTTGTAGAGGATGATTATTGGTGAGATACAAACCGGTTATCTTTCCAATTGAGTTTGTTGGATGATATCTCCTTTGATGGGGTGAAGGGGGGGGGGGATTTTTGGAGTTCAACTCAAATATTAAGATTTTTAAATATGAAGATACTATCTAGTTTTTATATTTGAAAAAGGAATCCCAATTTTTGGTTGGATCACATGAGGAGTATTTATCTTTTTCTTTTTTTAAAAAATGAATGGCTTTATTTTTCTTATCTTTTAGTATGATCTTTGAAGATATTTTTATATTTTTTTTGAATGAGATGTGGGTTTTGTAGGTTCCGGGCATAGAATAAGTGTGTGATGGGTCATACCCAACTTTATTTTTTTCCATGATCAATTATCAATATGAGATTTACATAATGATAAAGGTCGTGATCTACAAAATTGAATAAAATAATATAGACAAGGGATAGAATGCCAGAACCAAGAGATAATTTCATCACATATTATTTATAATTAATTTAATTAAATAAATAATTACCTTGATGTAATTATTTATTCGTTGATGGATCTAACAACAGATCTGTATTGTTCCGTTATTGCATTGTAGGAATAAAATTAGATTCCCTATAGTGATGATCCACATGTGTTCCAAAAATCTCTATACATTGCCATAAAAATCTTTGAGTGCTAGAACAATAGATCCTATCATTTTAATCGTCTACCTTTGATCACCTCAAGAACTACTTCCAAATCGTTCTCCTAGATCTCTTTTGACTCAAGAGTGGGGGGTGGAGGAAGATCACTTTCCTTTCTTGGAAGCATTCTTGGAGAAGAGATCTCTCTAGATCTTGATAGGATTATCTAAATCTATTGTGCATAACCAAAAAAATGAATTGACATATTGAGAAAATAATATAATTGGGTTTATATATCTCTAGGGTTAAAATAAAATAATTACACAACTACCCTTTATTATTTATTTAATCCCTATATAACCCCATGTCAAATAATAATAATAATATTATTATTTATCAACATGTGCTTAACTTGAAAATTAAATTAAATATTATTTAATCAAATAATATTCAATATTTATTATTTCTCACTGAATTATTAAACTCAATCTTCCATTTCTCTATAATATTTATTGGGCCTTGAATAATGACTATTTATTTATTAAATAAATATCAATTCATTATTTTCCCATAAATATATAAATATTATATTCGCTAAATAGAAAATAAATATTTATATGCGATCAAGCATACATGAATAATTATTAAACCACATCTAGGAATAATATTTATTAAACTTATTAAATATTAAATAATAATATATTTTTTGACTGAGATTCATGATACAATTAGTGTGTGACCCTCTAGGCCTCTTTCTCAGTGGCATTAGGCGAAGCAGCCTAAAGTCCAAGGTTAGAGTCTAGAAACATAAAAATGCACCCGTAGAGAAAGATGTTAATTCCATAATGACATGATACCTTATATAAACTCTTACTATGTAATATAATACCTTTATCATGATATCTCAAATCAACAGGTTGCATGCTATTGCCATCAACCTATATGCTCGATGCCTCTTTTTTTTACTTTTCGAAAATTGAACTTTCCCATTGTACACCATGGTCATGGATTTATTTAGGCTATATCATTTCTATCAAAGGTCCTGAGATACCAATTTCTATTAAATAATAGAAGGGAAAAATCATTTCTTGCATTATTCATTAATGAAATAATACTCATGACGTACCCAATGTATCCTACCTCACCGTGAAAATATTTTATCACAATTTTCATAAATAAATCAAAGTATGTGACTCATAATACTCATTAATAATAATATTAAAGTCTAAGGACCAATATAAATGTCCATAGATAGGAACATCCAATGACATATATAAATGCGGTTTTCCTATTGGCAGGTCTCATTCTTATAATATCCTACTGAATATTACCAAGGGAGTACACCATGAGAAGGTGACTCAAAGTACTACGAGTCTCCACCCCTGATATCCTATATGATTTGAGTCCCTCAGATGATATCATCTAGCTATAGAACATATATTTAATAATAGTTTTGTATCACTTCCAGGTTCTCATTATAGTGGGGAACTACTATGACCTTTCAATGCGACAACTACTCTTAGGACATTATCACATACTATGTTATACAAAAGAACAATCACGATGTGATAAGGAATTTATTAATATTCAAAACTATGAATACATGTTATCATAAAGTGCACAAGATTTGGTTCTAGGGCACCAACTCCAGTAGACTCCACTTACACTAGAGCCAACTACTAACAACCTTTTAGGCTTCTAGCTATCACATGATACTCATGCCCTCTGATTAAAATCCATCAAGAGGTGATAATTTTGGAGTATGTTCTTTGTATTTTGGTGCGACCTTGTTTTTTTTTCAAGATCCATCACCATAGTATTATCATAATACAATGTTATAGGGTCTTTACTTCTAGTATCCACATTAAGCTCCTAGGAAAATTTCTGAATCCAAATGGATTCATTGTCTATATAAAAATCAGCTATATACTCAGTCTCCACTCTATAATCAGAAATAATTGGCTTCTTTGAACTCTTCCAGCTCACAACTCCTCTATTGAGACAGAAAATATATCCTGATTGTGACTTCAGATCATTCTGATATTTTTAAAAACCAGCATAAGTATAACCCCTGATGACCAACTTCTCATCTACTCTATACACTAGGAACATATCCTTAGTTATTCTCAGATACTTTAGGATAACCTTAACAACAGACCAATTATGTTATCCTGGATCTTCTTGATATCTTACTAACATGATAAATTCATAGGAAACTTCAATTATAGTACATAACATGGCATACATGACTGATCCTATCACTTAAGAGTATGAGATATTTCTCATTCTCACTTTCTCCTATTGTGTATGAGGACACGTTTTCTTAGAAAGATGAAAAAAATGTGACATTAGAATCTATTCCATCTTGGATTATTCCATACTAAATCTCTTTAGTATCTAGTCAACATATGTACTTTGACTTAGTCCAAGCATCCTCTTAGAACTATCATGAATGATCATGATCCCTAGAATATAGGCCACTTCACCTAAGTCCTTTATGAGGAAACACAAGTTTAACCAGTCCTTAACCGACTATAAGACTAGTATGTCGTTTCCAATAAGTAATATGTCATCAACATATACTACTAGGATAACAACCACATTTCCACTAAAACTTTTGTAAACACATGACTCATATTCATTCTTAATGAAACCAAATTCTTTTATGGATTCATCAAATTGAATGTTCCATGAATTGGATACTTTCTTAAATCCATAAATGGATATCTACAACTTGAAAATATTCTTGACATAATCTAGAGTCACAAACCCTTCTAGTTTTGTCATATAGTCATCTTACTAAAGGATCCCATTAAGGAATGTAGTTTTGAAATCCATCTGCAAAATCTCATAGTCATGGTAATATGCTATATCAAGTAGAATTATGATGGATTTAAACATGGAAACTGGTGAAAAGGTTTCATTGTAGTCAATTCCTTGATGTTGTTTAAACCCTATAGACACCATCCTTCCTTTATTGGTATTTACTTTACCTTCCACGTCTAGTTTACTCTTGAACACCCATTTGCATCCAATAGGCTTTACATCAAATGGTGCATCGACTAGAACCCAAAATTGGTTCCGATACATGGAATCTATTTCAGAAATCATGGATTCTTACCATCTTGTGGCTTCTAATATGTCTACTACTTCCTTGTATAATATAGGTTCATCATTGTCAACCAATAATGACCCCCCATATTTAGTGACTAGAAAACCATATCTCTCTGGTTCTCTTACCTCTCTTATGATCCTATGCAGTACTTGTGTTTTAGGAAATACTTCTTCCATGGGGACCTATGAAATCTATTCCTATACCAACTACTGTATATCTTGAGCATCAACTTCATCAAATTCAATATTTCTCCCACTATCCCTTTTTAGGATTTTTTCCCTCTCAAGAAAAATGGCTTGTCTAGCGGAAATCACTTTCTTGTCCAAGAGGTTGTATAGGTAGTATCCCTTTGTTTCCTTAGGATATTCTATAAACATACCCTTTCCCCCCAGAGTGATAGTTTGTTTCTTGATAAGGCCTTAAAAACACCTCACAACCCCATACACATGTGTGAAAAAATGGGTTTCTTCCCACTCCATATCTCAAAGGGAATTCCATTTGATGCTTTAGTTGGTACTCGGTTTAATGTGTATACTAAAATTTGTAATGAATATCCCCAAAAGGATAATAGAAGATATACACGAATCATCATCAACCATACCATGTCTAACATGGTACAATTACTTGTTTCACTAACACCATTCCACTATGGTGTGTAAGGTGGAGTGAGTTGAGATAAAATCGTAAACTCCCATAGAAATTATATGAACTCTTGGTTAAGATTTTCACCACCTCTATATGATCAAAACTTCTTTATATTATTTCCAAGATGATTCTCTACTTCTTTCTTTAATTCCTTTAATTTCTCAAAGGACTCAGATTTATACCTCATCAAGTAGATATATCCATATCTACTCAACTCATCAGTAAAAGTTATGAAGTAAGAATATCCACCTCTAGATTCTACTATAAATGGTCCACACACATCAATGTGTACTAATACTAGAAGCTCTGTGGCCCATTCACCCTATCCACCAAATGGTATTTTGGTCATTTTTATTTGTAAACAAGCATGACATCTTTTAAGTGGTTTTAGCTCAGATGAGTCTAAATAACCATCTTGATAGAGATTTTTCAAACTCTTCTCATTTACATGACCAAGATGGTGATGTCAAATCTAGGTGTTATATGATTCATGTGAAAATGATTAATTATCAATTTACAACACTTGGTTTTAATAATTTAATACACAAATACTGTTATTTAAATTTTCCATACCACAACATATGTCGTCCTTATAAAATAAAAAAAATTTATTTCCAAACTTGAAAATAAACCCATATATATCTTGGGATGATACAAAAATTATGTTCTTGGTAACCATAGGTAAATAATAAAAATCTTTTAAAAATAAAATCATTCCCATTGGGAATGAAAGGTGGTAGTCACTAATGGCCAAAGTAGCTATCCTTACACCAATAGTAGCTCTCATATCCACCTATCCTCTAGTAATATTTTTAAATCTACTTGGTTTATATATTTGGATATAGATATGATCACCACAAGCTATATCTAATACCCAATGTGTAGATATGGAAATATTACAATTGATAACGGATACACCTTTAGCTTCCCCTAGTTTCTAGGTGCATTTCATCTTCCAATGGCTTGGTTTAGAACACACAAAACATATTGCCTCTTTTTTCCTTTCCTATGGATCTTCCTCTTTTTGGAATGACGTTGCTTGGGATTTTTATACTATTTATAGGTCTTGGGCCCCTTTTCATTTTTCTTCCTTTTCTTATTCACCATAAGGACTGTGGGTTTATTACGCCCCATGTCCTTATCCACTTAGTGAATTGAATTAATAAGTTACTAAAGACTCTTATCATTATTTCTCATGTTGTAATTAACAATAAAACTAGAGAAGGTATTGGGTAGTGATGTAAGTATGAGATATATATGATACTAATCTAGAAATTTAATCACTAAGATGTATAAGTGTTCAATGTAGCCAATAATCATGACTACATGAGGCCCATATGGCATATACTCTCCAAGATTAGTTGTGAACAAAGAATTAGATATCTCATACCTTTCTTGTATCACCTTCTCTTGATAGAGATCCTTAAGGTGAGACATCATGCTATATGCATCCATGTCCTCATGTTTCTTAAAAAGCTCATTGTACATGGATGATAGCATGAAACATTGAAAATCTATGGAATCATTCAAATGTTTCTCATAGAGAGATAACTCTTCATCACTATCCTATTTTCAGGTCCTTTAGGAAAAGGTTCTTCCACCACATATAATTTTTTTTTCATGGTAAAGGATGACATGCAGGCACCTTTTCCAATATTGGAAATTTTTTTCGGTGAGAAGGTTGTTCATATAAAGTATGGATCACAATGACATGTTTGATGTAATTTTATTTATTTTTATAAAAATAAGATAATCATAATTTTAGTAATTTATTTGATAAAATTTAGACAAATAAATAAATATTATATTTATTAGTCTCCCACTATTTTATCGAAACCATATATACCTCACCATTGGTTTCAGAATATTCTATTGTTTGGAAATCATAGTGGAAAGGATCCATATTCCATTTTCTCATTACCCAAACTTTGGTTGGTCAAGAAACTTGAATGTTTTTAGGTTGGCATTCCAAATTCCAACTGCATTAACTTATATTTCCTTGATCTACTGAGTGGACTTCCCAATCTTGAAATCCTTAAAATTGGATTTCCTCAATATTTACCTCTAAGTTGCATAAAGTCTTACTTTGGAAGTCAACCCTTGATGTGAACTAAGTTAAGTCAACCCAAAACTTCAAGTTATAATTCCTCAATAATTGAAAGCACCCTAACTTTGGATGGTCAAACACTTTAAACTATGGTTCGATTTTAGCTGGAGTAGTGGAAGGCTATACTGAATTAATATATATAACTGAGAGATTTTATCATTTTATGCATAAATTTCCAATAATTATATTTATTAAATTCATATTAATATTAAGTGTATTTACATAAGTGATTCACTATGTGTTAGATAATATTTACGCCAAATCCAATGTTTTTAGTTTTATCTTGAATGCTTATTAATTTCATTAAATATTGTGATCGTGAAAAAACATCCATAATGAAATAACCATGAAACTTGAGAGAATTAAAATAATAAATTGGTATGATCATGAGAATTTACCAATGGTTAGTTTATCTAGAATTTGATTAACGAACTGTTAACCTAGGTGAAAAACACGTTAAACCAATTAAGGTTCATGTTGCAACTGTCCACCTGTCTACCAATGTATCTCTCTTGGATTGGTTTCGCGACAACTCCAAACTTGAAATACCTCCACTAACTTGGGAGATCCATCTATTACATATGATTTTACTCACATACAAGTGAGGTGAAATGGTTTACATAAAATAAACCATGGGCACACCGATCCTACATAATAAGAGGATAGAAGACATGCTTGCCAAAAATTTAATTTAATAATAAATTAAATGAGACCAATCACATACAAAGGTTTGGTATATGCTCATGATCATCCACATTCATGAAATCTATTACATATTTAATAAAACCAGCATTCAATTCTTAATAGTTCTTATTTAAGATAAATCACGCTTGAATCAATTAATTATTATCTTTAATTAATCAATTATTTTTATCTTAATTCTCATCCGAATTTCCTTGAGATTCTCATCCATCATAATTTTAAACAAATTTAATAAATTTATTTAAAATTAACTATGTACATTAAATGTAATTTGGTGTCAACATGATGAATAACCATCCAAATCCACCCAAAATTTATTATACTCGTATACATTTTTACTTTTTTGATATATAGAATACACAACTTACCATGTAATTTCATGAAATGTACTATCAACTTAATGATTACACGAATTACATGATTTTTTGGTCACATGTTATGCTTAAATGAACATAGAGTAAAAACTATAATACAACTCATACATGATATAAAGATCTAAACACTACATAGATATTAATTAAACATTTATATATACATATTAAAAAAAACCATCACATGGCATGTCCTATCAACTTAATGACCACACACAAGAACATTTCTGAAGGTTTACAGAATATAATAAATAAATTTTAAATCTACATAATTTGGTATAAGTACATGGTGTGTACAAACGAGCTACACAACATGTACATCTCTAACCATCTATCCGAGGTACATGCCTAGGGATTTGGTGTGTAAATCGTACCTCAGAAAAAATGGAGTACAAGACATGTAAAAGGGACTACATGGCATGTGGACTCTGAGTTACACAATCAACAGTCTGGTAGGCCATGTATAAAACACATGGCTAGTCTATGAATCAAAGGGACTTTGCGCCGTGTATGTAGGATACATGGCATGTACTTCGGTTGACCGTGCGCCAGGATGGCCTGGTAAACATGCAATGTAATAATTAACTACATCACATTCCATTAATGCACACACATTGAATTAATTTCCAAATTAATTCAAGTCGCATTGAACACAAGTACACAACACATACTCCTATGTTATCTAGCTATAATATTTGGCACATCTAGATGAGTTATTCAATTTTATTTCATTCATGAAATTAATAACATTAATTAGATCTATGAGAAATGAAAAAGGAATAATAAGATCCTAAAATTTGTATTAAAATAGCGATTAAACTGGAATTTAAAAACTAAATTACAAATTTTTAAAACATCAAAGATCTTTAAATAATTATAAATAATCATGTGACCCCTTTGACACCGCTTATAGGTTTCGATCTTAGAAGAAGCGTGTGATGGGTCATGCCCAACTTTTCTTTTTGACATGATCAATGATCAATTCGAGATTTACAAAACAATAAATGTCGTGATCTAAGAAATTGAATCAAAGAATATAGATAAAATATAAAACTATGGAACCAAGAGAGAGGTTCATCACATATTATTTATAATTAATTTAATTAAATAAAGAATTACCTTGATGAAATTATTTCTTCATTGATATATATGAAAAAATATCTATATTGTTCTGTCGTTACATTATAGTAATTAAAGTAGATTCTCTCTAGCGGTGATCTACACATGTTCCAAAAATCTCCGAACATCACCGTATGAATCTATGGGTTCTAGCATGGTAGATCCCAGTGCTAGAATCATCCACCTTTGATTGCCTCAATAATCTCTTCCAAAGTGTTCTCCTAGATATCTCTTGATTCGAGAGTGGAAGGTGGAGGAAGATCACTCTCTGTTCTTGGGAGTGTTCTTGGATATGGTTGCTCTCTAGGTCTTGAGAGGATTCTCAAAATCTGTTGTGCACAACCAAAAAAATTAATTAGCATATTGAGAAAATAATATAATTGTGTTTATATATTGCTAGGGTTAAAATAAAATAATTACACAAGTGACCTTTATTATTTATTTAATCCCTGTGGAACCCCATTCCAAATAATAATAATAATAATATTATTTCTCAACATGCGCTTAACTTGAAAATTAAATTAAATGTTATTTAATCAAATAATATTAAATATTTATTATTTCTCACCTGACCATTAAACCCAGTCTTCCATTCCTCCATAATCTTTATCAGTCCTTGAATAATTACTATTTATTTATTAAATAAGTACCACTTCATTATTCACTAATAAATATATAAATACCATATTCACTAAATAGAAAATAAATATTTATATATGATCAAGCATACATGAATAATTATTAAACCACATCCGAGAATAATATTTATTCAACTTGTTAAATAATAAATAATAATATATTATTTATCTGAGATTCTAGATACACTTAGTGTGTAAACCTCTAGGCCTCTTTCTCAGTGGCATTAGGTGAAGCATCCTAAAGTTTAAGGTTAGAGTCTTGAAATATAACAAGGAACCCATAGAGAAATATGTTAATTCCATAATGACATGATACCTTATAAGAACACTTACTATGTAATATAATCCCTTTATCCTGATATCTCAAATCAAACAGGTTGCATACTAGTTCCATCAACCTATTTTCTTGATGCCTTATTTATTTGACTTCTCAAAAATTGAACTGGCCTATTGTACACCATGACTATGGATTTATTTAGGCTATATAATTTCCATAAAAGGGACTGAGATATCAACTTCTATTAAATAATAGAAGGAACAAATCCTTTCTCACATTATTCATTAATGGAATATTACTTGTGAAGCACCCAACGTATCCTACCTCACCGTGAACATATATCATCATAGTTTTCATCAATACATAAAAGTACATGACTCATAATACTCATTAATAATAATATTAAAGTCTAAGTACCAATACACATGTCCAAAAATAGGAACATCCAATGCCACATATAAATATGGATTTCCTACTGACGGGTCTCATTCTCATAATATCCTACTAAATATTACTAAGGGCATACACCATGAGAAGGTGCCTCAAAGTCCTATGAGTATCCACCCCTGATAGATTTTATCATTTTTATCCCTCAAATTATATCATCTGACTATAGAACATATATTTAAGAATTGTGTCATAGCAGTTTTGTGTTCTCATCATAACAGGGAGCTACTATGACCTTTCAGTGCGATAACTACTCTTAGGACATTATCACATACTATGTTACGTATAAGAACAATCACTATGTGATAAGGATTTTATTAATATTCAAAACTATGAATATAGGTTATCATAAATTACATATAAGTTCATTCTAGGGAACCAAATCCAACAGGCTGCACATGAGGTCTTATAAAAGGGGAAACAAACATCACTTGTTGGGGTAGTAGATACACGAGTGATGGTTTTTATGGAATGGGTAGAAAAGAGCAGTGAAAAATAAGGTTGTGCAATGAGGTTCTACAACGATGCCACATGTTCGGTTTTGATTTCAGAAGGGGGACTTATTTTCACGAGATGATTATCAGAGAATAAGATGGAGGTGTGTCTTGGTGTGGATTTTTACAAAGTTTTTCCTATTCTAAAATTGAAATTCAAGTCTTGGGATTTACTATTAAAACCCTTCTATTTATTATATATTAATTCATGATTTATTATATAAAAGTACGCATAATACAACCTGAAATACTGATAAGTATTGTGTATTTGAGAATTAGGTACATTGCATAAAAACTTAAACATGAGATACAAATACATTATTGAAAACTTCCTTGACATGCTCATATTATTCCTTCGTACTTAAAACTACATGGGATAACCTAAGGACATACATAAGAAGGGAGCAAGATATAAAACCCAGTAAGGGAATAAAAAATAGAATAACTTGAAAAAATTAATATATGTTAGACAATAGTTTTATAAATGAGGTATAAAAGGGGTGAGAATCATAAACATGAACAATGAGTCATGATACGCCATGATAACATAAAGGCAACATGGGAAATGTAGCAACAACTTAAAACACTGCATCATAAACATAGGTCAAGGATAACTTCCAAGACATCATGATGGAAAAATTACCACGGTGGATTAGGTTTACTCCCTAATCCCTTGACTGGAATCTCATGAGACTAAAACATTACCCAATTAATTAGAGCTCTATATAATTCCAGGCACACCTGTCACTTTCATTTCATTATCATGATTTAGTGTGCCACATATATCATACAAAATGGATTCATCCATCATATTATTTTATTACATTATCAAGGAGTGTGGACTAAATATATTTAAGTCCCCAATCAAGAAGTATAAATTCATAAATGTGAACACTCTTAATAAAAAATGGGTATGGTTATTCACTACTCAATTATTTGACATGGAAAATCGTGGTGAGATTTTGATAACATAATGGGGGTATATAAATGTTCATGGGAGGGATTGATGAGAGTGAAATAGGTATATAATAACTTATACATAAAATTTAAAGTAAAGGAGATATAGAAGAACATATCCCAACATTAGTAAATGAATATAAAAGACATAAGAATAAGAATATCCTTGAATAAAGAAGAGAAGAAGAAGACCCCTTACCATGTGAGGGTGATTCCAAATGCTTGGGTAGAGCTTATTGAGAGATTGGGGGCACCTTGGAAGGACTCCAAAGAGTGGAGGTAATATTAATAATGAGATATATGTTTTTTTAGTGAATATAAATGGGATATTAGGTGGTTTTATATATTAAATGAGTGAGTAATTATTTATCATTTCTCAAACTTAGGTTTTGGACTCTATATAATAAAATAACCAAAACCACAAAACTTCACATGGTTATTACCCATGGTTTTTGCCAAATAGATGTAGTTTTAATTATTTTATTAGGATAAGGGATGAAATTATTAAAATAACACCCTTTTTGATGTGTAAGTGAGTCATGTTTATAAATAAATGATTCTAAAACCTTAAAATATATTATAGGTTTTGGAGGATTCATAAAAGCTTTATAAAATTAATCAAATAAAGTTAATATTACATTATTTTAAAGTGAAAAAATATATTTGGGTTTTTATAACATTTATAGTATTTATTACATTATTTTTGGGTCATCATGATGTCATAATACATATTGTATATTTATACCATATTTAATTTTTACCCAAAAATTTGACTATCTTAGAAAATTATGAAAAATTTACCGTTGGATAATTTTGAAATTATGATTTAAAAATTAATAATTATTTTATATAAATAGTTTTCTAAATATGCGAATTTTTAATTTTATAATAATTATCAAAATTTATTAAGAAATGCTGGGTTTTTGACCATAACAGTTTTCAAACCCTTATAAAAATTACATTTGTATTCCTAAAAATTATACAATAATTAATATTTAATAAAAGTTATTCAATAATAATATTTTAATAAAATACTATATATTTAAAAAATCTATTAATTCATAAATTAATTAATTTAATTCGAATGTCACCCAAAAATATAATCTGCATTTTATTGTATAAAAATCAAAAATCATTTAGAAAGAAACAATAATAAGTAAATATAACCATTATTCTATTAAAAATAAAATATAAATATTAATATTGTTAGGGTCTCAATACATATCCCTTTAATACACTAAAAAACACCCTAAGGGTATGGTGTGAGATATTGATGCGTTCATGGGGTTATTCAATGTACATGGTTTGAGTCGTTATCTCGATGAACTTTTCCCATAAATGGTTTCACTCGTGCATAAGTTGTTGGATCTTAGCTTGGTATTGGTCAAGGGAAAATCCCAATGATGCGATCTCCCTTGGAAGCTCTGATAAATGTGATTCATAGTGTATGATCCTACTAGTTGAGGCAATCACTTCCTTTATCTATGTCAATTGGACTTGTTAAAACCCTATATTTATACTAATAATATGACCACTATTCAACAACTATATTATCAATGGTTGTAATGATTAACAGTCTTTTAAATTTGATAGGATATAATAAAACTGAATAAGTGAATGTGTTTTATATATCTATAATATATAATAATTAATTTAATTAAATTTCATTGGGAATTTTATTAATAAAAGTTTGGGTCATTACAATCTTCCCCTCTTTAGAAATTTCACCCTTGAAATTTTCATTTCACACACTAAAATAGATGGGGGTAATTATGTTTCATCACTTCCTCTATTTCACATGTCACTTCTTAAAACTTATGTTTTCTCCACAACACTTTGAATATGTTCATTGTCTTATTCTATATAACTTTGTATCTACGATCTAAGATCTTCACCGAATTCTCCTTATACGAGAGATCATTATACAATGGTACCACCTATGGATTGAGTACATGCGAGTTGTATGGAATGCACTTTCTTAAGAGAGATACATGGAATACATCATGTACTTGAGATAGGTTAGGTGGGAGTTCTAGTCGATAGGCCACCGCTCCAATGTGATCAAGGAATTCAAAGGGAACGATGTATCTCAGACTAAGATTTCCCTTATTCCCAAATCTCATGACTTTATTCTATAGAGATATGTGGAGGAATACCTTGTCTCCAACCTAGAACTCTATGCCTCATCGATGATTGTCAGCATAACTATTTTGTTGACTCTGATCATCCTTGATGTTCTATTGAATGGTCTTGAACTTTTCCACCATTTCCTATACCATTTCAGGACCTGTTAGTTTGTGTTCCCCAACTTCTCCCAGTATGAAGGCATTCTGCACCTCTTCCCATAAAGAGATTCATAGGAATCTATTTAGATGATTGAGTGGAAACTATTATTAGCTGAGAAATCAACTAGAGGAATATGTTGATCACATCCACATTTGAAGTCAATTAAGCATGATCTTAACTTATCCTCGAGTGTCTGGATAGTATTCTTAGATTAGACATCATTTTAAGGGTGATAAGCCATGCTTAAGTTCAACTTATTATTTAGTGGATGTTGGAGATTCTTCTAGAACCTGGTGGTAAATATCAAATCTCGATCAGATACAATTGATAGTGGTGTTCCATGTAGCCTCACTACTTCTCTAATTTATATCCTTACAAGTTGATTGAGTAAGAAATCATCTTGAATTACAATGAAGTGAGTGGTCTTTTTAAGATGATCCACTACAACCCATATAGAATTATCTCCTCTTGATGTATTTGGAAGACAATTGAAAGATTACATGGTAAATTTTTCCCATTTCCATGTAGGTATGGTTAATGGTTTCATCATCCCCTTATATTTTTTCCTTTCTGCCTTCACTTGATGATATACAATACATCTTGATGTATATTCCACATTATTTTTCTTCATATTGTCCCACCAATAGTGATATAAGAGATATCAATAAATATTTGTGCTCCCTAGATGGATGGAGAAGGTCGAACTATGAACATCATCCAATAAATCCTTATTTAACTTAGGATTTGATAGTACACAAAGTCTTGAAGAAAATCTCACAACCCCATCTTCATTAACATTAAACTCTAAGGATTTACCTTTACTTATAATTTCCAATTTCTTCTAAATTCCCACATCATCTCTTTGAGTATCCTTTATCCTCTCTATAAGAGACGGTTGAGTAATCATTTGTGAAAGGATTGATGGGTTCATTCCTTTATGATTCCCATGTCCATCCTTTTTAAATCTAAGAATATCAGATCCTTCTCAATTATCATCAATGATAAAATTGTTGGATTTTTTTACTTATATAATCTTCCACTTTATTTTATTTCCCAAGATGATAGTGGATTGAGCAGTCATAGTACTAGATTAATTTTAACCATCTTTATTGGTGCATATTTATATCTTTTTGTGTGAATATATACTTGAGGCTCTTGTGATCTATATATATTTCACAGTCCTCCCCAATGAGATAATACCACCATATTTTTAATGTGAAGATCACTACAACCACTCTATATCATGAGTTGGGTATTTCTATTTTTTAACCTTCAATTTCCTTGAAGTACAGGCTATCAATTTTTTATTATTCATTAACACATAGCCCAAGACCTTATTCAAAGCACTAATGAATATCGGAAAAAGTTCTACACTTGTGGGTAGTGTGAGTACATGTATAGTGATAACCCTCTTTTTCAACTCCTAGAATATCTATTCATATTTAGGAAAGGGGATCCTTTGTCCCCCACTCTTTTCATTCTCTCCCAAAATGCTTTCAACTATTATATAAACCTAGGCCTCAACAAGGGTAAAATCCTTCCTTATTATAATAGGAATTCCACAAGGGGTATCACACACTTTATGTTAATGGATGACACAATTATATCCATCAATGGTAGTAGAAGGTCAGTGAAGGGGTTGAATGGGATCATAGGGGAATACTGCAAGTGGAGCGGGAAGGTTGTGAACAAAGAGAAAAGTATTTTCTTTACAACCAGGAAGATCTCAGAGAGGCAGGAGAGGGATTTGGGGGCTATCTTGAGTATGGTAAGAGGAATCTTTCCCATGGAGTATCTCAGGGCACCAGTTAGTCCTTCCTATCTTAGGGTTCACCATTTTGACAAGCTCATATGCAAAATCACAGGGCACATCTACAACTGTAAAAATAGATTCATATCCTTTGGAGGTCGCATAAATATTGTTAACAGTGTTCTAGTTTCCATTAAAATGCACATTATTTCCACCCTGAAGGTCCCTAAGAGTGTGATTTCCAACCTAGAGAGGATTATGGAATCCTTCATATGGTATGGGAAGATAGAAGGAAGACATCACTGGGCTTCAGGGAAACAACTTGCAAGACCTCTCTCTGAAGGAGGAATTAACCTGAGGAGTGTCTCCTCAACCATGCATGGGCTTCATGCTAAGCTTGCATGGGAGGATCTAGAAGGATGGTCTCTTTGGGGAAGAACAATGCAAGATATTTATGGAATGAATATGAGTGATAAAATAAACCGATTTTCAAGGATATGGAACTTGATTCACCCATACCTAGAGACCCTGCATCATCACTCTCGATGGCTCGTGGGAAGAGGTAACATCAATTTTTGGCAGCATGATTGGGGGGTGGGAAGGATATGGTTCCTGGGCTACCCCATCCCAGATATGTCTTTTAGTGAGGTGAGTATTTATCCCACGTTTCTCCAGGACATTCTTGATGAGAGTCAACTTTCTATTTTCAGCAACATAGTTACTAGTAATGACCATGATAGACTTATTTTCACGGCCTCCACGTCGGGTGTTTTCTCTATCAATGATTTTTCTCATGTGACAAGGGACATATCGAATGAAGACTCATGGGGGGAGACTCTGTGGTGTAAGGAGATTCACTCAAAATTTATTTTTTTGTTGTGGCATGTGAGGAATAAATCCCTACCTACAGATGAAAATCTGAAATGTATGGGAGTAAACATGGCCTCTAGGTGTAGGTGCTGCAGGTCTTCTAATCATGAATCAGTGGGGAATCTCTTCTAGATAGAGAATGGGCTAGATGAGTATAGTGGTATTTCAGAGCTTTCATTTGTTGGGATGAGTATATTGGGGTGCATGATAACTGTAACACCCCAAGATTCCACGATACGTTTCCCTTTGAATAATGCAATGGCGTGCATTGTACGCAACTTTGAGATTCTAACACACCACAACCAATCAAACTAGCCGTTATAAATAGTAATACATACTTTTTGAGATTTTATAAATTCTATCTCTCAAAATGGACTTCATTTTTGGATTCGGAATATCGAAATTAGCCTAGGGTGAAATTTTGGTACTTTTCGGATAACTTTCATATTTTGATGAATAGTGAAAATTACTAAATTTTAATTAAAAACAACTTTTTTAATCAAAATAATTAATAGTGATAAATTATGAATTTGAGTGGTTTTAAAGTATATTTAGAATATATTTTTACCATGTAATACAATGTGGGTCATTGAAAATAATTTCACATTTCAACCAGACATAAACAAGTGCCAATCTTTTGATAATTATAATCTCTTAAAAACACGCTTTTTGTTTTAACAACGAGAATTAATTTTAAATTAATTTCTGCCACATCTGTGTTTTGAATTTGGAAAAATGGATTCCATATTTTTAATCAGGATGTTCAAATTTTGTAAATAGGTAACTTTTATTTTTATACATTTTGGATAATTACTTCGGTAAATATTTTATTTACCATGGTTAAAGGGTAAATCCGGTAAACAAGGGTTAAAAACTAATATTATAATAATACTAAATTATCCTAAAACGTGTCTTAACCCTATTGGTTAATACATGGTCGACCATGGGCATCTTTGGGTCTATTTTTGGACCCCATGGATCCACTTTTAAGTGATAGGGACACTTTATTTTAATTAAGTTAAAATAAATACAAAAATGACACAAGCATATATCTTTTAGGAACACAATTGTTACATAGGGTTATATATGTTGGATTTTAGACTATAAATATTCATTAGAAATATAAAAATATTTCCTACATAATGATATTTTATTTATAATTTTTATACATTAAATAAGTTAATTTATTTATGACACAATGGTGATGTAGTAATTACCATAATAGTGAAAAACTAGAATAATTGATATTATACATACCCAAATAAATATAATTTGAGACTTTTATTGAATTAAATTAATTTTATAGGTTAATATGACATATTAGTATTTATTTAATTAACTTTTTTCGAAGTAATCATTCTGTTATGTGTTTCAAAAAAATCAACTATTGAATAGTGTCAAAATTGACATAAAAGAGTTTTTAAAACAAATATTATATTATTAATTGATATTAAATTCTTAAAAATCTAAGGTTCCACCAAGAGACTTATATTATGATATTTTTATCATTAATGGACCACTTGGGGGTCTCTTGGATGTATATGGTAAGTTTATTAACCATATAATATAAAAATACAAAGAGACATTGTAAAAGTGAAACTAATTAACTAAGAGTTAATACTTAAAGATAAGGTTAATATAATGACCCAAACCTGTCTAAATTTTATTGGTTGAGTGCTTTTTGATCCATCCCCACCTTAACCTTTAAATAATCAACTTTGGAGATATTAGAAACCGAATATGAATTTATTATAAATTAATATTTCTAGCTTTTCCAAAGGTGCCCCTCACCCCTCTTATAAAAGGGCACTCATACTTCTCATTTTTTCACACCTTCAAAGCCTTTTGGTTCGGACAAACTCTGCCCAAATACTCTCCCAACTTCCCTAAATTCAATCTATAGGCCTTATTTTGATCAGAAATCCAACCTAAGGATCCATTTTGATCAAATCAAAAGGAAGAACCCGAAGAAGAGGTAATGATTTCACAACCCTTTTCCAAGTTCCTTTCTTCTTCCACTTCTTATTCCTTGTTGTTACCATTCTAAAATAATAACTCCAGTATCATATATATACTGTTATGTTATTATATATATGGTACAACCATATTCAGTATTCTATCCACCCTTTGAATAACATGTCACCACACGTGCGTACGTATGACTTACCGTCTCCACGTCGTGGTGTAATTGTTATTCAATATATTATTATTTGGATGGGTATAATAATGATGTGTAACTCATGTAAATAATAAATATAACATTATAATGATTCTGTATATATGATATACCACCCAATTATATATTATTTTAATATCAAAATAATGATATTGTCGCTCGTGCGTACGTACGGACTACCGTCTCCACGAACGCGATGAGATTCATTTTCCATCGTATCCATTCAAGTATAATTATCATTTGATGATTAAAAATAATATTTAAGGACTTGATATCATTATGGATATGAATAATATACATCCCATTAATAACAAATATGGCTCACATAACAAATAATATAAAGTAAAATGAACCCGTAAACACCCGAAATGACGATAATTCTAAGATATTATTAACAAATAAATGTTAAAAGATCATATATGATATCATATTAATGTATATGATTCTTGTATAATTTAATAACAATTATTTCACCATTATACAGGAGGTTAACCTACCGTTGACCAAGGAAAAAGTACAAAGTAAGGGGTTTCTTATCTCATTTTTAATTCCGTGAGAATTCCATTGTTCACCACTTATTTATTACATGTGGTATGTGTAATGACCATGTTTGTATTCATTGTGTAATATACTTTAATTAATGTATATTTACATCATCATTGTATGATCCTTCTTTCATGGGTGCATGTTTTGTATGTTACCAAATCAATAAGGGAATGTGAAATTTCAATTTCCACTCATCCGGCTTTACGCATACTTCATTGACTATTTTACTCCAAGATTATGTGTGGAATCACTATTCATTTGATTATGTCATAATTTCCACTCCCTTTTCTGTGGATATACTTTTTATACACATAATCACTCCATTTATAAATTCTCAATGTCATCGGTATGAACTTGATAAGAGTAATTTTTACTCATTCTCAATTTGTTGAGACAAACATCCAATTCATTGGTGTTGTTTTTACTAGAATATGTGTGAATGTCCTTTGATTGTTTTACACTGAATATACAATCATATTTAGTGTATTTATATTTGTCACACATAACTATGTCATTGATTTATCCTTAATCTAAGGATACGACCTTTATGAGAGATTTCATCTCAATTTACATTCCATTGAGACTTTTTTTTTGTTATACACCAAATCACTTTTATGTGGTGTATATAATGTACTTTGACATAGTATATCATGAATTCCTTTATTCTCATGATATTATAATGTTTTTATTACCTCAATTATTTGTATTCAAGTGTCTCTCTTTTGGTTAGAAACTCTAACTAAAATACCATTTTTAAATGTTTTAAAGACTTATTATTCTAAATCTTGCTCATTAATGTCCATGTTTTAAAAATTGTTTTAAGGATTTATTTATATGGACATTAAAGTTTTAAAATTAAAACTCCTTTTAAAAGTTTCAAAGTGGTATGGGACACTTTGATTCAAAAATCTATTTTTAAATGGCTTCTTGACAAATAGTGTGACTTTTAAATGTTTTCAAGAAAAGGGGGATATTTCTCTCAAATAGTTTTGATGATTATTTTCATCTATGTAAACATCCTTCATTATTCTTGATTGAGGTTAATGTGATACAATACAATCTTCCATATTGTATCGAATGAGTTATGTTTGACTGTGGATGTGCTATTTTTATACCATTAATGGTTTGTGGTAAAAGTATTGACATTTTGTATGCTAGTTTTAATACGAATGTTTATGTTATGTTTAGACCTGTTCATATGAGGAATGTATTGGACTTAATAAGTGACGGGTGGAGCCCTCTATAGCTCCTCAATGCATCGGTAGGTCTCATGAGACAAACTAGTGTCTTAGCACAAGGCCTTGGAAAAATCTTATTTGTAGTATTGGCACGAGGCCTTGGCTATGTGGTTATGATAGTCTGGCATTATGCATTCCATCATTATGAAAGTGGTTATTGATATTTCATGTGATCATTAGACTAGTAGAATATCCATGTGAGTAAGTAAATGACATTATTTTATTTTATATTTTCCATTTTATGCTGAAGTTCAAGTTTAAAAGGCTTTTGTTTTAGTTATAAACTGCCTTAAGTGTTTATGCTTATCTATGAAATCTTCTGCTATAATGTTATCCTTACTGAGCATCTGAGATCACCCCTTTAAATTTTTTATTTTTCCCAGGATTATGAAGAAGTAATTTATGAATGACCTGCAGGGATAGTATGAGGGGATATGAAGAAAAGATATTGTTGTAGTTTTTTTTACCTTATGATGCAATTTAAGACTTATGAATATATCTAGTGTTTCCAAGACTACTAAACTAATCAGTCTTTCGAGACTTGATCCTTTGTGATCATGCCAATGTTATGTAATAATGCACTGACTCTGGGTAACTGGGGTCAGGGCGTTACAATAACTTCCTCAGTTCATGGTTTAGAGGCGCTGGTACTCATGGGGCCGAGAGAAAATCCAGGATAGTCATTCTAATAGCAGGATGATGGACCATTTGGAAGGCAAGAAATGATATTCATCACAATCACACAACCAGATCCCATGTCAGTGTTATCTTCAAAATGAAAAATACTTTTTTGGATCTGATCAAGTTGGGTCCTGAGTGCCACTCTACACCGTTAATGAGTTCTATCGTCCTAAACCTCTCCTTCGACAACCAAGCTGGCAACTCAGGGCAGGGATGATGGGTCCACTGGCGACCTCCAAGCCTGGGGCTCAATCTCAATTCAGGCGGATCTCTACTCAGGGGGAGATGAACAGGGGCGGTGTCATCAGAGACCAGGAGGGGTCTGTGTATGCATCTTTTGCGGTCTCTTATGAAAGATGCGATGTTCTTTAGGAGGAGGCTCAAGACTTGGTTAAGATCCTAGAAATATGAACCCAAAGGCTGATCACCTTAAGGATTGTGGAGACAGACTCCATGATCCTATAAAAATCATTGCTCGACCAAGGTAAATTTTCCTGGAATATTTCCTATACTATCAGGAGATGTAAGCTGCTCATGGGGAGTCATACAGAGATCTCTCAAACATGTCGGGAGGGAAATATAGCGGCTGAATGTTTGGCATCTATGACACCCTCAAATAGAAGTATGTTTTCCTTCTTTAACTTGGGTTATTTTCCTAGCGAGGGGATGAAATTTGTTATCAATGATGCTATGGGATTACATTACTTTAGACCACCGTGATGTATTTTTTCTTTTCAGTGTATTGTGCTTTTTCAAAATCAATAAAAAGATTAATTTTCAGTCAATGATAGTACCTAGCTAATCTAAGGAAACTACAAATATATTTCATAGATGTTGGCCTCATCAACCCTTTAATTTATTATATCTTTGAAGGGTCCACAAATATCCCATTACATGTGATAACATTCCCTAGTGATGTTATTTTTTCTAGGTATAAGTTCAATTGTGAACTCAATGAATCACTTAGGAGGGATACCACACAATTCTTATGGGAAAAACATTAGCCTATTCCCTCAAAATGGGCATGTCTTCAAGGATTATATTTTCCTTAAAATCAGTCATTTGATATAGATACTCTTTCTAGTAGAGAAATAATATCCATGCTTGAGATGATGGTGCTAAAGAATATTCATACTTCTACTTTCACCTATCCAAAATCAGGGGTGATTAATGGTACGGAGGGTGGATTCCTTCTCCCAATAATTTATATTGTATTTATAAAAGGAAATCCATTCCATGACTAGGATAACAAAATATTATAATAAATGGATACTTATAATATTTTCAAGAAGAAAATTCCCAAAAACTTCAACATGTGATACAATAATCATATAAGTTTTCCCTGATGATATAAAAATAATTTTATGTTGTGACATGATGTTATTAAAAAACTTAAAAGATATGTTAATAGGGAATTAATTGAAATAAAACATGACACACACAATTATTGAGTAGAGGTTACATGTACTTCAGTCATCATGATCATAATACTTTCATTGTTCCCTTGATCTTGGAGATTGTTGATGCTCATCACACTTCTCAACCCTTATAATAGAGAATCATTTTAGATAATTCCCAACTTCTCCACATTTATAACATATAACTATATAGGGCACCTTACATTGAACTTTGTTTCCATCCATCATATTATCCATTTTTCTATGGAAACTGGATACCTTATGCACCATCTTACTATACTTTAAACATCTCCTAATTCCTTTGTGATATTTCCATTGATTCCTCTTTCCACACTTTTTCCCCAAAGGAAACTGGATCATCTTTCCCTTATCACCTTTATCAGATGAACTTCCTTGAGAATTCATCTTCTTCTTCCTTGACGTCTTTAGGAATTCAAAAAAGTTCCAGTTTTTAATTGTGATTTTTGATAGTTTGTTTGGAATAATAATAATACATCCTACTTGAGATCCCATCCGATTGGGAATCTCACTTGGTTTGTCATCACATTATCCTTCACATTGGTTGTTTACCTGATAACTCCTATTTCTATCCATTGGATATAATAAGGGGAAAATTAGGGATGATTATTTTTAAACTATTAAACACATAAATGTGAATCCAAAGACATTAATGGATAACTTATAAATGACATTTATTTATTAACTTATGAATTTACATGCTTCAATCTATGTTATCCATGATCTATTTCCTAACATATACTATAATGGTATTTTTATTCTGTTAATAATGGTTTGCAAGGAGATTGTGAATTTTACAAATCATATCCCTCGAGAGTGTCAAACCAGGTGTACAACAAGGCCTGTTGTTGTGCACCAGTTCCTGGTCAAGTCTAGATCAATGTAGTGTTTTTGGGTTTTACCCCTATGTACACCTTTTCCAGAGCCACATCCATTTTTAGTATTTATACAAGGATGTATTTTCTAGATAAACCAATTAATCTATACTTTAACAAAATTTAGAGATGTTTTATTATACTTACTCTTATCTCTAAGGATTTCACTAGAGTTTTCTAATCTTAATCCCCAAACTAACTAAAATTTTATTTGATACCAGCTATGACAACCCTTTTATTTATTATATATTAATTCATGATTTATTACATAAAATTACACATAATACAACCAAGATGATTGATTAGTATAGTTTATTTTGGAATTAGGTTCATTAAAAAAAACTTAAAACATGGGATATAACAACATTATTGAAAATTTCCTTGATATAATCATATTATTCCTTCGTGCTTAAAACTGCATGGGATAACCTAGGGATATACATAAGAAAGGGGTGAGCTATAAATACCATTAAGGTAATAAACATGGAATAACATGAAGAAATTAATATGTGTTAGAAAATAGGCATATCAATTATACATAAAAGTGGTGATAATCATAAACATGAAGAATGAGGCATGATATGACATGATAATATAAAGGCAACATGGGAAATGTGGAAACAACTTAAAACACTACATCATAAACATAGGTCAAGGTTAAATGCCAAGAAATAATGATGGAAAAATTCATGCGGTGGATTAGTATCACTACCTAATCCCTTAAATGACATCTCATGATACTAAAACATTACCCAACACATTGGAGTGCTATATAATCCAGGGTACACCCATCACTTTCATTTTATTCTCATGCTTAAGTGTGCCACATAGATCATACAACATGGATTCATTCATAATAATATTTTATCCCACAATAAAGGATTGTGGAATAAATACATGTAAGTACCCGGTCAATAATTATAAGTTAATAAATGTGAACACCCTTAACAGGGATTGAGTATGGGTATTCACTACACAATTGTTTGGCATGGAAAATCATGGTGAAATTTCAGCAGCACAATAGGGGAGTATGAATGTTCATGAGAGGGTTTTGTGAGAGTGAAAGGGGAATATCATAATTTATAAATGAAATTGAAATTAAGGGGGATGTGGAATAAAATATCCTAACATTAAGACATGAAGATAAAAGACATAAGAAAAAGAAGATACTTGAATAAAGAGGAATAGAAGATGATCCCTTACCCAGAGAGGGTGATTCCAAATGCTTGGGAGAAGCTTCTTGATAGTTTGGGGGAACTTTGGAAGGACTAAAGAGAGGGTCGGTAAGAGTAAGGATGTGATAAAAAAGTTTTTAGTGAAGAGAAATGGGATATTGGGTGGGTTTATATAGGAAATGAATGGGGAATTCTTTATTATTTATCCAACTTAGGTTTTCAACTCTCTGTAATAAAATAACCAAAAACACAAAACTTACCATAGTTTTTGCCCATGGTTTCTACAAAATAGGGTTGGTTTTCATTATTTTATTCATCCAAGGTCTAAAATTACTAAAATAACACCCTTTTTGATGTGGAAGTGAGTCATGTTTATAAAGAAATTATTTTAAAACCTTAAAATATATTATTGGTTTAAGAGGATTCATAAAGGATTCATAAAATTAATAAAATAAAATTAATATTACATTATTTTAAAGTTAAAAAATAGATTTGGTCTTGGATATCCTATATATTATTTATCACATCATTTTTGGTCATCATGATGTCATAATACATACCGTATACTTAGACTGTATTTAATTTTTACCCAAAAGTTCAACTATATTAGAAAATTATAAAAAATTCACCATTGGATAAATTTGATGTTCTGATTTCAAAAATAATATTTATTTTATCCAAATAATTTTATAAATATGTTAATTTTTCTTTTTAAATAATAATCAACATTTATTGATAAATGATGTTTTTTTGACCATAATAGTTTTTGAACCCTTATAAAAATTACATTTGTCTTCATAAAAATTATATGATATTTTATATTTAATAAAAATTATTCAATTATCATATTTGAATAAAATAATATCTACTTTAAAAATCCATTAATTCATAAATTCCTTAATTTAATTTTAATATTACCCAAAAAATATAATTTATGTTTAACTGTATAAAAATATATATCATTTATAAAGTAACAATAATAAGTAAATATAACCATTATTATATTTAAAATAAAATATACATATTAATATTGTTATGGTATTGATACATATCTATTTAATACACCATCAAAAACCCTAATGGTAAGGTGCATGACAATGATACTTCCATGGGGTGGTTCAACATACATAGTTTATTCCATGATCTCGATGAGCTTTAACTTCTCTTATAAATGGTTTTAATCATGCCTAAGTTGTTGGATCTATGCTTGGGATTGGTCATGGGAAAAGCCCAATGATGCTATCTCCCTTGTAATATATGATAAATGGGATTCATTGGGTATGATCCTACTAGTTGAAGCTATCACTTCCTTTTTCTGTGTCAATTGGATTTGTTAAAACCCTATATTTATACTAATCACATGATCAATATTCAATGACAATATTATCAATGGTTATGATGATTAATGGTATTTTAAATATGATAGGATATAATAAAACCAAATAATTGCATGTATTTTCTATATCAATAATATATACTAATGCATTTAATTAAATTAAAAGGTAAATTTTATTTATAAAAGTTTAGGTCGTTACATTTACTTTGATTTTTGTACTCTCTAATTCATAGTGTATTTTCTCAGAGTTGACCCATGGTTTTTTAATCCTCAATATTAGAGGGGTTTTCCATGTTAAAATTTGTGTCCCCATTTATTTTTTTACTCTTATTTTTACACCCTATTTTAATTTTTGATTATCACAAAATATTTTGTCACAACTAAGTTATTATCCTAGGGCCGATCCAATTTTGACCCAAAAACTAGTATCAAAGGAGGTTATTTGTGTTTCTTGCTGATTAGATATGGGTGATTCACACCATGGAATTTTGGCCTAAATTGAACTATTTAATGGGGAAAATGATTTTAATCTATGGTAGAAATAATTTAAAAATATTTTGGTCCATTAGAAGACATCAAAGGTGTTTAATAAAAAACTAAAGAAACTAGAGATGATGAAAAATGGTGATTGGAATGATTTGAGAGAGTTGATGACAATCACGATTTAGATGTATTTGGCTGATAATACTCTATGGAAAGTGATTAATATGATAGATCTAGAGGAGATCTAGGAAAATCTTGAAAGTATGTATAAATTGAAATCCCTAATAAATAATTTATATTTTAAAAAATGGTTATATCATTTGTGAGTGCTAGAGAATGAAGATTTAGGTAACCATCTAGATGAGTTCACAAAAATTATGATGGAGATGTATTTGGTAGTGGTCTAGATCAATGATAAAGGTAACACAAAACCTATTAAAATGAAATAATAAAACAAATCATCGATTCTTTTGGGTTCATTGCATGATTCATATGATAATATCATCACAACATTGTTTTTTGGGAAAGGCACATTGAAGCTAGATGATTTGTTTTCATCGTTGTTGATGAATGAGACTCAACTAAAGACCAATGATGGTGAATATTTAGGTAATAATGGTATTTTGGCTATGGTAGATAGATGTGGTAATCATAATGGTTGGTCAAAGATAAGAAAAAAGGTCAAGTGATTATTTTATGACAATGAGGGCCACATGTAGAGAAAATGATATACATTAAAAAATATTAAGGAGAAAAAGAAGGAATGTGACACCAATTATAAGGATACCGACATAAGTCTTATTCAGGGTGATGGTGAATTAGTTTCTATTGGTTTTGATTATCACAAGTCAAATCTTTATACCAAATTGGTGGTTGATTTGACAACATCATTTCATATTACACCGAAGAGGGAATTATTTTCTTTATAATAAAAAAGTGATTTTGGTATGTTGAAGATGGAAAATAGATATTCTAATGATTTCATTAGTGATGGTGAAATTTTTATCACTAAAAATTAAGGTTGTATATTAGCATTGAGGTACATTTGACATGTGATAGGAATACACCATAATTTTTTATTTACTTGTACTCTTGATACTGATGGATTCTAGAGCTAATTTGGAAATGGAAGATGGACATTATCCAAATGATCAATGGTTTATATGGGAAGAAGAAAGGATTAAATATTTTATAGGATGTATATAAAGGAGTGAAGTGGGGTGATGAATGTAGATTCTAAGAATAATTCATCAGATTTGTGGAAGAGACGATCGTTACACATGAGTCAAAAACCATCGACTATGACGAATAAGGTTTAGAATCCAAAACAGGTCAAGTCATATGTTTTAGGCATTACACCTAATTCCTTTTCTCTAAATAGAGCCACTAGTGAAAAAAGAATTAAAATCAAATATTAAGGTGATGCACTGAGAGTTTCAGACTGCTTAGAGGATGTTGAGTAGAGAGAGTAATTAATTCCTATAGGTGCTCCAGATAATGTGGTGATCATTGTTATGGGGGAGCCATATATTTCTAATTATGTTATTTCTAGTGCAGATACATGTATGATGAAGAATTTGGCATTTGGATTTATTTTGTTGGGAAATATTTCAAGTTTACATTACAAATGAAAAAGAGGGATGTCATATTTTCTACATAGGATGTTGGTTGGTGTGATAATAACCTATTTTATTTCCAATTAAGTTTGTTGGATGAGATTATTTGATGGGATGAAGGGGGATATTTTTGGAGTTCATCCCAAATCATGGGATTTTTAGATATAAAGATATTATCTGGTTTCTATATTTGAAAAAGGAATCATGATTTTTGATTTTCTCATGTAAGGAGCATTTATCTTTTTTGTTTTTTAAAAAATGATTGGACTTATTTTTCTTATTAGCTGGAATGATCTTTAGTGATATTATATATATATATATATTTAATTAGATATGGGTTTCACATGATGGATTATAAAAGGGTCAACATGCATCACTTGTGAGGGTAACAGATACGTGGGTGATGATTTTTAGGGCATGGATAGAAGCAAGTAGTGGAAAACCATGTTGTTCAATGAGGTTATGAAATGACATCGTATGTTCAGTTTTGATCTACAAAGGGCGATGCCTTGTCACAAGATGATTATCATAGAAGATGATGAAGGTAAACTAGGGTGTGGATTTTCACATAGGTTTTCCTATTATGTATTTTCAATTCAAGTCTCTGGCTTTACTTGGATTTTTGTACTCTATGATTCATATTGGATTTTATTGGTGTTGCCTTGTGTTTTTTTAATCCTCCACATTATAGGTCTTTTCCACGTTACAATATATGCCAAATTTTTTTCTTCTCTTATCTCTGCACTATGTTTTCAATGTCGATTCTCACATAATATTTTGTCACAACTAAGTTATTATCCCGGGACCGATCTATATCTGACCCAACAACTGACATCAAAGGTAGTTATCTGTGTTTCTTACTGATTAGATATGGGTGATTCACACCATGGGATTTTTAACTACCTTAAACTATTTAATGGTAAAAATGATTTTATTATATGGAAAAAACGATTTAAAAAAATTTTGGTCTGTGAGAAGAAAAAAAATACGTTGAAGAAAAAATCAGAGAATCCTGAGACGATGAATGTGATGATTGGAAATATTTGAGAGAGTTGATGACAAGCATGATTTAGATGTATTTGGATGATAATACTTTGTGGGAAGAGATGAATCTGAAATATCCATAGAAGATTTTGGAAAATCTTAAAAGTAGGTATAAATTGAAATCCCTCACAAATCATTTATATATATAAAAAATTATATCACTTGCAAATTCTAGAGAATATATATTTTGGTAAACATATGGATGAGTTAACCAAACTTCTAATATAAATGTCTTAGGTGGTGTTCAAGATTGATGATAAAGGTAACAAAATACCTGTTTAAATGGAAGAAGAAGACAAAGTGTTGCTTCTTTTGGGTTCATTTCCCAATTCATATGATAATATCATCACCATATTATTGTTCATGAAAGACACACTAAAGTTGGATGATGTGATTTCATCATTGTTGGTGAATGAGACTCGATGAATGATCAATGATGGTGAATATTTAGGTAATATTGGTATTTTGTCTATGGAAGATGGACATGGTAATCAAAATGGTCAGTCGAAAACAAAAATAAAGGTCAAGTGCTTCTTTTGTGACAAAGATGGCCATGTTCAGAGAAACTGCAATGCATTAAGCAAGATTAAAGATGAAAATAAGGTGCACAACACCGATTCTGAGGATATTTGTGTAAGTCTTATTCAAAATTATGGTGATTTACTTTTATTTGGAGTTGATTTTTATAGGTTAGATCTATACACCAAATGAGTGGTTAATTCAACAGCAATGTGCCATATTACACAAAATAGGGAATTGTTTTCTCCATGAGAAGATTTGTTTTGTATGTTGAATATGGGATATGAATATTCTGCTGATTTCATTGGTGTTAGTGATGTTTGTATCACTATGGATACAGGTTGTATGCTAATGTTGAGGGCTGTACAATGTGTGCTAGGTATATTCTATAATTTTTTTATCTCTTTGTACTCTTGATAATGATGGATTTAGAAGTTTTTTTGGTAATGGGAGATGGATATTGTACACAGAATAAATGTATTATGTGGTAGGAATAATAGATGATACGATTTATATGACGGATGTAAAGGTCTGGAGTGGAGTGAATAATGTAGTTGAGAAGAGGACTTCATCATATTTGTGGAAAAGATGACCATAAAACATGAGTTGAAAATAATAGACTAGGATGAAGAAGGTCTGGAAGCTAAAACAGGCATGTTAGGTGTCATAATTATTTTTCTTCAGAGAGTTACACTAGTGAATAAATAATTACAATCAAATATTGGGGTGATGTGTTGAGAGTTTCATAATACTTGGAGGATGTTGAGTAGGTGGAGCAATTAATTCCTACAGGTGCTCCAGATTATGTGGTGATCACAATTATGGGGGAGCCATATATTTATGATTATGGTATTGGAAGTGCATATATAGTTATGATAGAGACTTCAAAATTTGGATTTCTTTTTCAAGTGGATCTTTCAATTTTTCTATATGAGAAGATAGATAAGGTGATGAAGAAAAAAACAGAGAATCTGAAGATGATAAATGATGGTGATTACAAGATTTAAGAGAGTTTATGAAAAGCATGATTCATATGTACTTGGATGATAATACTCTATAGGAAGTGAAGAATAAAATAGATTCAGACGTGATATGGGTGAAGCTTGATAGTAGGTATAAATCTAAATGCCTCACAAATCATTTATATATAAAAAATAGTTGTATTATTTCAGAATTATATAGAATGGATATTTATTTAACCATCTAGATGAGTTAACCAAGATTTTAACAAATCTATATTCTATGGTGGTCAAGATCAATGAAAAATGTAACACAATACTTATTGAAATGGAAGAGGAAGAAAAACCTTTGCTTCTTTTGGTTTCATTGACTGATTCATATGATAATATCATCACCACATTGTTGTTCAGGGAAGAAACACCTAAGTTGGATGATGTGATTTCATTGTTGTTGATGAATAAGACTCAATGAAGACCAATGATAGTGAATCTTTAGGTAATAGTAGTATCCTGGCTATGGTAGATGAACACAATAATCAAAATGGTTAGTCGAAGACAAGAAGAAAGGTCAAGTTTTTCTTTTCCAAAAATAGGGTCATGTGCAGAGAAAATTCCATGCATTGAAAAAGATTAAGGAGAAAAATAAAGTACATGAAATATATTATAAGGATACTAGTGTAGGTATTATTCTAGGTGAGGGTAATTTACTTTCAGTTGGCATTGATTATCATAGGTTTGAGTTGTAAACTGAATGGGTGGTTAATTCAGTAAAATCTTTCCATATTACACAGAAGAGGGAATTATTTTCTTCATATGAAGACAAATATTTTTGTATATTGATGATGGTTAATAGAGATTATGCCAATTTCATTGGTGTTGTTGATATTTGTATCACTATAAATATAGGTTTTATACCAATGTTGAGGGATGCATGACATGTGCTAGGTATATTTTTTATCTGCTTGTACTCTTGATATTGATGGATTCAAGAGTTCATTTGGAAATAGAATATATACATTTTCTAGAGGATAAATGGTTTATGCAGGAGGTATAATGGATGACACGCTTTATAGGATGGATGTAGAGGTGTGAAATGGAGTGACAAATGTAGTTGTGAATATGACTTCATCAAATTTATGGCTTATATGATCATGAATTGAAAACCATCGACTAGGATGAAAAAGGTTTGGAAGCCAAAATAGGTCATCCCATGTATTTCAGATGTTACAACTGTTTTTTTCTTTAGAGAGTGTTTCTAGTGAAGAAGGAATTAAAATCAAAGATCATGGTGATGTGCTGAGAGTTTCAAACTGCTCAAAGGATGTTGAGTATAGGGAGAAATTAATTCATATAGGTCCTCTAGATTATATGGCCATCACAGTTATGGGGGAGCCAAATATTTATGATTCTAGTATTGGTAGTGCAAACATAGGTATGGTGAATACTTCGACATTTGAATTTATTTTTTAGGGGGGATTTTAGATTTCTATCTATGATGCAAAAGAGGGATGTCATATTTTCTATAGAGGATGACGATTGGTGCGATGCCAAAATTTTTTCTTTTCAATTGAGTTTTTTGGATGGGATATCAATTTTCTATGGGAAGAATGGGGAAATTGTTGGAGTTCATCCCAAATTGTGGTATTTTTAGATATAAAGATAATATCTGGTTTTTATATTTGAAAAAGGAATCTTGATTTTTGGTATTCTCACATGAGGAGAATTTATCTTTTTTTTTTGAAAAAGGAATGGCCTTATTTTCCTTATCTGCTAGTATGATCTTTGGAGATATTTTTTTATATATTTTTTGAATGAGATGTGTGTTACACATGAGGGATTCTAAAAGGGGAAACAAGCATCACTTGCGGGGGTAACAGATTTGTGGGTGACGATTTTTAGGGCATGGGAAGTAGCAAGTAGTGACAAATTGGATTATGAAATGAGGTGATGTAATGATTCCTCGTGTTTGGTCTTGATCTTCAAAGTATAATGTATTATCATGAGATGATTATAAAAGGAGAATATAGAGGCGTATCGAGGTTTGGATTTTTACACAGGTTTTCCTATGTTGTATTTTCAATCCAAGTCTAGGGATTTACTTATATTTTTTTACTCTTTGATTCATAGTGGATTTTCTCAGAGTTTATCCATGGTTTTTTAATCCTCCTCATTAGAGGGGTTTCCCATGTTAAAATCTATATTCCCATTTATTTTTTTCTACTCCTATTTCTGTACTCTGTTTTCATTATTGATTCTCACACAATATTTTTTTGCAACTGAGTTATTATCCTGGGACCGATCAACTTCTGACCCAACAGTTGGTATCAAAGTAGGTTATCTATGTTTCTTGTTGATTATATATGTGTGATTTACGCCATGGTATTCATACTAACATTGAAATGTTTAATGGAAAAAATAATTTTACTCTATGAAATAACAAGTTAAAAATATTTTGGTATGTGAGAAGAAAATGAAGGTGTTGACGAAAAAATCAAAGAATCAGGAGATGATGAAGGATGGTGATTAGAAAGATTTGAGAGAGTTAAATAAAATCATGATTCATATGTATTAGGATGATAATACTCTACAGTAAGTGATGAATATGATAGATCTAGAGGAGATCTAGGAAAATCTTAAAAGTAGGTATAAATCAAAATCACTCAAAAATCATTTATATATGAAAAAAATGGTTATATCATTTATGAATGAAAGAGAATGGATATTTAGGTAACCATATGGATGAGTTCACTAAACTTATGATTAAGCTATCTTTGGTGGTGGTCAAGATTGATAATAAAGGTAAAAAAATACCTATTGAAATAGAAGAAGAAGACAAATCATTACTTATTTTTGGTTATTTTCCCAATTCATATGATAATATCATCACCACATTGTTATTCTAGAAATACACATTGAAGATAGATGGTGTGATTCCATCATTGTTGATGAATGAGACTCAATGAAATACCAATAATGGGGAATATTTAGGTAATAGTGTTATTTTGTCTATAGTAGATGGACACAGTAATTAGAATGGTCTGTCAAAGACAAGAATAAAGCTAAAATTATTATTTTGTGACAAAGAGGGTCATGTGTAGAGAAATTAACATGCATTGAAAATTATTAAGGAGGAAAAGAAGGCATGTGACACTAATTCTGAGGGTACTGGCGTAAGTCTTATTCAGGGTGAGGATGATTTACCTTTAGTTGGTGTTGATTATCATAGGTTAGTTCTATACACTGAATGAGTGGTTGATTCATCAACATCGTGCCATATTACACTTAATATGTAATTATTTTCTTGACACAAAGAATACGATTTTGGTAAATTGAAGATGAGAAAAAAATATTCTATTGATTTCATTTGTGTTGGTGATGTTTTTATCACTAACAATTCAGGTTGTACACTGACATCGAGGGATGTGTGATATGTTCTATTTATACTCTATAATTTGTTATCTTATTGTACTCTTGATTTTGATGGATTAAGGTGTTCATTTGGAAATGGAAGACAAACATTTTATAGAGGATCAATGGTTTATGTAGGAGGTAGAATGGATGACATGATTTATAGGAAAAATGTAAAGGTGTGAGGTGGAATGAAAAATGTAGTTAGGAAGAGGACTTCATTAGATTTTTGGAACTAACAATCATCAGATATGATTTGAAAACCATCGACTAGGATGGAGAAGGTTTGGAAGCTGAAATAGGTCAGGTTAAATGTTTTAAGTCTTACACCTAATCCTAGTGAAGAAAGAATTAAAATAAAATATTGGGGTGATGCGCTGAGAGTTTTAGACTACTTGAAATATGTTGAGTAGAGGGAGTAATTAATTCCTGTAGGTGCTCTAGATTATGTGGAAATCACAGTTATGGAGGATCCATATATTACTGATTCTGGTATTGGTAGTGTAGACACAGGTATGATGAATAATTCAGTATTTGGATTTCTTTTGTAGGGTATTTTTCAGGTTTCTATCAAATATGAAAAAGAGGGATTCCATTTTTTTTGTAGAGGATGATGGTTGGTGCGATACCAACCAATTTTCTTTCCAACTGAGTTTTTTGGATGAGATATTCTTTTTTAATGGGATGGAGGGGGATATTTTTGGAGTTAATCATAAATCATGGGTTTTTTATATATTAATATATTATATGGTTTTTATATTTAAAAAAGGAATGCGTGTCTTTGGTTTTCTCACATTAGGAGCATCTATCTTTTTCATTTTTTGAAAAACAAATGGCCCTTTTTTTCTTATCTGTTGGAATAATATTTGGATATATTATTTTATATATTTTTTGACTGAGATTTGGGTTGCACATGAGTGCTTATAAAATGGGAAACATGAATCAATTTCAGGGGTAAGAGATACGCGAGTGACCATTTTAGGGCACACAGTAGTAAGGAATGAAAAATAGGGTTATGAAACGTGGTGCTGCAATGATGACACATGTTTAGTTTTAATCTCTGAAGGGTGTCGTCTTATCATGAGATGATTATTAGATAAGAATATGGAGATGTATTAGGGTGTTTATTTTCACACTAGTTTTCCTAGGTTCTATTTTCAATTCAAGTATTGGGATTTACTTGGATTTTTTGTAATCTCTGATTCATAGTGGAATTTATTTAAGTTTCCCCATGGTTGTTCAATCCTCTACATTAGAGGGGTTTTCAAATTAAAATACATGTCCCCATTTATTTTTTTCTCTTATTTCCGCACTCTGATTTCATTGTCGATTCTCACACAATATTTTGTCACAATTGAGTTATTATCCTGGGACTGATCCTCTTTTGACCCAATAATTAATTTAATCAATGAAATATTAAATGTAGTAGTTATTTGAACATACAATCTACATTAATTTTAGATCAATTATTTTATTTTTATTTTTATTTGGAAATAGTATTTATATTGAATAGTGTTTAGCCAGGCACATCACGGTCAACCGATGATCCCAAACCACTATGTCATGGTGGATCAAGTATGGGAAAATACTATAGAACAAGATTTAACAATGATAAAAAAGTCAACAATAATGCTAAAAAATCCATGATAATCTAAGTGTCGTTAAAATGGGTCCTTTTTATCATCGCTAAAAAAACACCGATAAAGACACCTTTTATCAACGCTAAGAAAAGCACTGATAAAATTCAAAAAAATAATTTTAATTTTTTTTTAATTACAAATTCGAAGGTTGAAACCTGCATTTATTAGAGTTAAAAGCCCTCAACCCCTTTAAAAGATCTATCTCCTCCCTTTATCAGTGCTCAAAGCTCCCCACTTTAACAAAGCTAGGGTAGCCTACTTCACTTTCTTGTGTTCCCCTGCCCTGTTTCAAACTTGAGACCTGCCCCTCTTGGATCTACACCTTTACCACTCCTCTATATTATTTTGTTCTTTATTTTACAATATATAATTTTATTTATTTATATTTCATTATATTTTTTATCCTTATATTTATATATATTTATATAAATATTTTTAAATACGTATATACAACTTTGTGTGTGTGTGTGTGTGTTTATAAATACACACACACACACACACATATTTATATATATGTGTGTGTCTATAAATATAATTTTACATATTTATATTTATTTAGAAATATTATATATTAATATTTATATACATATATTACATATTAATATTTATATAAATATATTAGAATATATAGATAAACATATATCTGTTTGTCAATACACACACACAAATATATTAATATATTTATAAACATTGTATATACATTATTTTTATAGGTATATAAATATTCATAAATTTTTATTTTAAATAAAATTGGTATTATTATTATTATTTATATATGGTTTATATATATTTAAAGATATTTTATATTTAAATATGTTTACATAATTATTTATAAAATTAAATTTTTATGTTTGAATATATACAAATATGTATACATGTGTATATATCTAATTATAAATAATAGTACAATATAAAAAATGTTAAAATTTGCACTTCATTATATCCACATGTGTGTAATAATTAAGAATAAATTGATACTCCACCAAAAAAAGATAATAAGACTCCCTTAAATGAGGATGAAATTCCATCAAATGTAAAAATATGGGGGTACCCCAAAAAAAATCAGCTTTGAAGGTATTCTAGGCCTTTTTTGACCCAAAAAACAATGACCGAGGTTACCACCTAGTCACCAATGCATATATCTTTTCAAGATCTTTGATTTTATATGTGGTAGAGATCAAAGAGACACACAAATCAAAATTTAAGACAGTTTGAAGTTCGAGTCACATTTTCAACTTATTTTAGATTGTTTATTAATTTTTTTTTATTTTTATATCTTCAAATTATTATTAAATGACTATTAATCAATAATAATTAGAAAATTATTAATTCATGTTATATTTTTAATTATTTTATAATCCATTTCCACCAAATATCTTATATATTAATTATAAATACATATTTAGCCTTATACAAATCATATTTTATAAAATATATTATATTTATATCAATATCAATATATTTATATATTAATATATGATTTTTAATGATAAATAACTTTTTTTTATGAAATATACCTTTTAAAAGTGCTAAAAACAATTTTTTTAGCGCTGATAAAAGGCATACTTTTATCAGCACTGGATAGAGCCATTTCTATGGTAGTGAGAATAAGGAACTCAAGCAAGGCCCAATGGTTGGGTAATGATTGGTTGATGGGTAAATGATGTAGATAAGATTTAGGTGAGGAAAACTAGGGTAGTTTGGGATATTAGTGAGTGATGGTGGCATGAAGAAGGTAGTGGACAATGATATAATGGCGACATTAGGCAGGGGTGTACCATCCCCAACCTAGTTCACCTCCATGGTGACTAAACTGAAGCACTATGTTCCTTAAGCATGTCTCCCCAAATATATGATGATGTTGGATAGTGACAAAAATTAACATATAATAAGTGGGGAGACTATACCCTCAATTATAGATAACCATCAAAACAAAATGTAAGAAACACCATGAAACACTCATCCCAATACAACAATAACAGTATAAGATAGACAACACATCTAAAATCCACCCAACAGTAAATATCAATAGCACACTGTATCAAAATGAACCACTGTACATATCATACAAGTCATAAAATGTAAAAAAGAATTCCAATGGGCAGATATTATACAAATGGATCCAAATGTAAACAAAATAAAGAGACATCCACTAAGTAGTCCCAAGTCATGGATCAGTCCCAACTCCTAACTCCAAACAAGCTCTACTAGCTTAGTCATCCATTGTAGTTGAAGCATTTCCTTTACCCGTGTCATAAAAAACAATGATTTTTTCAAGTACCATGACACCCAAGAAGTGTCATGAACCCCTACCTTCAAAGGTACACCTCATGGGTCAACAATGAAGGAAGAGATCCCCAAGTCCTGCCTCTAGTAGGTACCATATTGGTGACTAGCACCAATAGTATAAAATTATCACATATGGGAGAAATTACCCTCTATAAAATAGGATCCTAAGATTGGATAAATCAACTAAAATCAACTCCATGACCTAATATAGAATAAAGTAACCAAAACCATCCAACAATGCATGAATAAAGTAAACATATACAAAGAGCCTCTAAATAAAGTACCAAAAGAAATGTCCTATAACAACGACTCAACAAAAACTCCAAAGATCTGGACTAGTAATGTTTAGCATGGTCCAAAAATCTCTCCCAGAAACCTAAAATTCAGTTTTATATATGTGGGGTGAGAATACAAGTATACTCAGTAGGATTATACCCAAAGTATCTCATGCACATGTGAAAAGAGCATACTAATGCATATGTGAGAAAATAGCAGAACCAACAACACCTAAACAGGTTAACTAAACAATATCATCCTTAACATGTCATGCTCACCAAATATCACATCAAAATATAGTAACATAATAAGAAGTATATCAATAGAAAGGGTAGTCCGCACTGCTTTCCCACAAGTTTTCCACTCGCACACCCCAACGATGTGCATCTTGATGCTCTCATCCCTTCCATGTAGTAACCCTACCCAAACACACCTGGGTCATCACATCACATCACATAATATATCACCTAAATACACCTAGGATATCACATCAAATCTATTCTGATGACACCCCGGTTATCACATCACATCACATCTTGCCCGAAGACACCTAAGTCATCACATATCATCACATACATAGGCATAACAAGAATAGTAGAGTATCGTAAACATGAAGGAAATAAACCTCCTTCCCTCCCCTTACCATGAATGACCATGAAAACCCATGCATTACAACATTTCCTGTAAGAGAGAGTAGGGAAGCATAGGTAGACAGCAATCCATCCTCACCACCAGAATGTTGGGAAAACACCCTCAAAACATTTGGTTCTCAGAACAAAGTGCTCGACATGGGTGAGGTGTATATATAAATATAAATGAACATAAAAGGTATATATATACACCCACACATAATCCCAACCTATGGATTAACAACAAGAATATTATACCAACTCTCAACATCACTACCAAGCCTCACAACCTCCTCCTCTTTCTCTACCACCACTAAGTGCATAACACCACACAAGAAAACCATAAGACACATACTGAATGTATTGGGGAACACAACAGAAGTATGTAGGCAAGAGATTTAAACAAATTTCACTACTGATCTATATAACTATCTCAACGATGATGAAGAATATCCTCGATAAAAGACTAATGATCTTACGTGATGAATTTTAAGCACGAAATATAAAACAAAGAATACCTCATTTGATCTGAAGCCGTGCTAGACATATTCTCATTAATAGTGATCATTTCTTAAATTATTTGAATTAAAACCCCTCTATATCATCCAAACGCAATTTAAAAATATGCAGTAATGCCAATCATTAAATATTGAGTGCTACCACTGAGATCTAACAATGCCTTCGACATCCCATCGATCACCGCATCGATGATCCACCAATCCTTAAAGAAGAAATTTTATTGAGAGATAAGATCATTATATTCTCTCTCTAGGAATTAGGATAATAGATAAAATCTCTCAACAAACATGTAGTGAATAGTGTGCATGTGAGCGCCTCCTCCTCCTTTATATAGGGAGTTAATAAAATAGCCAAAATTGGATCCTTGACCCCTAAACATTTATTACCCACTAAATAAACTATAAACCATATATTATGATTGACTAAATGAGTCATAAATATTATATATATATATATATATATTTATCACTAACTTATAATATTATAAATATATTATGTGATAAAAATAAGTCATTAAATCAACTCATTAATCCCTAAAACATTAAACGAACCTTGAATATTAAAATAATATTCGTTCATATTATATATTTCATTGTATTTAGTTTAATACTTATAAATATATTTAATAAATAAATTCAATTTCTATTATTCTAAAGTCAAATAATATAAATTTATTTATTTTTTATCGATAATTTATTCTTGGACACATCATAGACCTCATGGTGGGTCCCAACATGTCTTATATTCCTATTTATCATAATATGGTAGACTTTTGAATAAACTACAGTGTGTGACCCTCTAGGCCCTTATTTTGATAGTAGTGAATACTATACAAAGACCAGAATCAGAGTCTAGCAACCCATCAAGACCCCTAAAAAGATAAGAAGTAGTCATATCAATGCCAATTTTACTACAAACACACTCTGTGTAATATAATCGCTTTATCTCATGATATCTCATAAAGCAGCATGCACACTTCATGTCATCATACTTTCTTGATTTATTATTTGTTGACCTTACTAGAAGAACTTATCTTATTATACCATGTCCATGTATTTAATAAAGGTACTACCATCCTGATAAATTATACCTGAGATATAATTCCTATCAGAAGCGACAAATTATTTCTTAACTATTCAATCAATGTCATACTACCAATGATGAACCCAACATAAGATACCTCGCAACAAATTCATTTACATAGTTTTTTCCTTGCATCAAAGTGCATGATAAAATAGTATACATTGATAATAATATAAATTCAGGAGAACATGACACATTTTCATAGATAAGAAATACTAATTGCACTCAAAACATGTGGTGT
Source organism: Viscum album (assembly GCA_963277665.1). Lineage (NCBI taxonomy): Eukaryota > Viridiplantae > Streptophyta > Magnoliopsida > Santalales > Viscaceae > Viscum > Viscum album. Next base: position 2,037,995,869 of record OY728142.1, on the reverse strand, counting down.
TCCTATTATGGGTCATTCCTCATGATCTCTTCTACCTGAGATCACATAGTGTGAACTTCATGATAATAACCTTCAATGATTATGATCCCCCAACACCTGATATCTATACATGATCTGTGTCCATTCAGAATGATGTATCTAGACTATATGAAATTTGTTTAAGATTAATGTCATAGTATTTTGAGGTTCTCATTATATCCTAGGAACTTCTATAACCTTTTTATATGACAAATAATATATGGAAATTACCATTTAAATAGTAGACATAGAAATATCAACACTATTATGGTAAGTGTACATCATAAATAAATCACTGTATACATGATATGGTAATAGACTAGTACCGTCCAAGTTGGGTCTAGAGAACCCACTATTACACCACTCCCACTTGCACTAGATCTAACTTTATAACTATAATTGTTAGCTATCACATGATAAGATCATGTTTCTACTAATTTATCGATTTAGTCATGGGCCAGCCACGTTTCCACTATGTGGCTATCCTACTATCTCTAAATTCACCTCCTTAAAGTAACACTTATTAAGAGATGATATCCTCAAGTATATATCTTTTTTTATACTATCAAAACTTGATATCTTATGTAGTACTAGTAGAATAATTATAAACATGATAAAACTTTACCTACTAGGTGCAATTCCAAGAAATAGAAAAAATCATTGTGTATTTTATGCTACTTCTTTATGTGCGTCAAAAGCTTCAATGCACTCGATATTTATAGATATAAATACCACAAGATTTAATGAGATTGTATTGATAATTATCTTATTCTAACTATGATATCATATCTTTTTGATCTATAGGAAGACTAGTTTGTGTCCCTTTATAACTAGTATCCATTCATATCCACATTCTTGGTATATATCCATTATAATTCCTCAAGTACAATTTGATAGTTCTGTCTGGTTCCCATGCAGTTCTCCTAGATATAATTAATATTTTCCAACTATAAATTTTATGTTAGAAATATAATTTATTTTACATATCATGGAATACATGATTAATCTATTACAGAAGAATATGAGATTCAACTCACCACATTAATATCCTCCTATGCCCCATACATGTATTCTTGGAGAGATTTTTTCCATGTGACATTGATAAAAATTATCTCTTGAATTGTTCCAACTTGTATTTTTTTCAATACCTTGTTAGTATATGTACTATTGACTAGGTCTAAGAAATATTTTTAGTTACCTTAGTATATCTCATCCCCTAGAACTTAGGTTTCTACTTTTAGTCAATCTATGAAGAGTCACTTTCATTATGGTCTTAACTAACTATAAGACCAATAGTTGTTTCCATATGTTATCAAACATATTTTACTTATAAAATAGTGGTTCTCCCATTAACCCCTTGTATAAATATGGAAAAAATTCATTCCAAATGTATATCCCATGATCGGGTTGCTTTCTTCAGCCTAAAATGGATTTTAGTTACCTTCACCTAGTATTGGAATTCTACGGTGTCACAAACCCATTTTTTTGTGTCGTATAGACACATTCCATGATTGGTGTTCCTAATATATAATTCCCAATTTAATGATCCTAAAAATTATCCATTAAAAGTAAAATTCCAATAGATTTAGGCATAGATACTTGGTATTACCAATCAAGCCTTATTGGTACAATGTTTGTTAACCCATGTATAGTATCACTTGAATACCCACCACAATATTCAAAATAATATGCTTATGTATTTTGATACATGGAATATATTATTGAAATTTAATTAAACTTTTAAATTTTAGATAATTTATATATACTGCTTACTTGTAGGAATTATTATTCTCAATGAATAATGTATCACCAACTATGTTGAATATAAAACCATTACCACAGTTTTATCCTTCCTATGCATTACATGTATGTGGAACATTCTCTCTCCACATGCTCTTATTGAACTTGTTTGTAACACCTCAAGATTTCATAGTATATTATCTTATTAAAGTAATTCAATAGCTTGTGCTACACACGACACCGAATTCGAGCGCACCACAACTTACCAAACTAGCCGTTCAAAAAAAACCGTTATGAATAGTATTAACTAAATTTTGAATATTATATACTCTATATAATTTTAACATCCATATTATGTGTTTCTTAGACATAATATAAGAACAAATTCATTTTTTAGATAAAAGAAGTATTTTTCAAAAAAATGAAATTTTACCGCCTTTTAATGGAAAACTCTTATTAAAACCAATAATTGACACTTTTATATATTCAATTTAATGGAATTAAATTCTTATTTATAATAGGTAAATAAGAATTTATTTTGGATAAATTTTTGGTACTTTTCTGATAACTTTCATATTTTGATGAATAGTGAAAAATACTACGTTTTAATTGAAAACAACTTTTTTAATCGGAATAATTTATAGTGTTAAATTATGAATTTGAATTTTTTTGAAGTATAATTATATTATATTTTTATCATTTAATACAATTTAGGTCATTATAAGTAATCTCACATTTAAATTTGACATAAACACATGTCAATCTTTTGATAGTTTTTACTTTCTAAAAACCCGCCTTTTGGATTTAACAAGAATTAATTTTAAATTAATTAATACAAATTATATGTTTTGAATTTGGTAAAATAGAATTCATTTTTGAATTAGGAATATCAAAATTATCTTAGGGTATTTTTTTGGTATTTTTCTGAAAACATTCAATTTTTGATGAATAGTGAAAAACACTGCGTTATTGTTTAAAACCGACTTTTTATTTAAATAATTATTTATTTTATTTAAATTTATTTTAAGTATAAATAGATATATAATACCTATATAAGTTAAATTTAATTAATTGGAGTCATTTTATAATAAAATTAGTTGTACAAATTTTTATTGAACTTTTTACCGTCTTTTACCCACCTTCTAGGAGCATTTGCAAATTTGCATAAAACTTAATTTTACCACTTATGTGAGTTGAATTTAAAAAATCATAGAGAAATTATTGATATTATTAAGTAAAATTCAGTTCAATAATATGAAAATAATCTTTAGTGAATAGTAACTTTTGACTTTTATTTACGACGGTTAAAAGTTAATAGGGTAATTAAGGGTAAAAATGATATTATAATTATCCTAACACATGTCCTAATTCTATCTGATAAGTTTAATTCTACCAAAAAAAACCTTAGGAAGAAAATATGATCCTATTTGGTCCACTTGGATTAGATTAGGACATTCATTATTATTTTATTTAAAGAAGAGTTAAAAGTGTTAAATTCAAAGTTTAATAACTAAAACAATTTTAATATAAGGTTACACACAATATAAATTCGACTATAAATATTCATTAGAAATATTAAAATATTTCATACATAATGGTATTTTATTTATAATTTTTAAAAATTAAATAATTTAATTTATTTATGACACAATGATGATGCAATAATTACCTTATTAATGAAATATTAAAATAATTGATATTATAAATATCCAAATAATTGTAAATTGAGACTTATGATAAATTACACTAATATTCTAGGTTAAAATGACATGTTAGGGTTGATTAGATATTTTTTTGAAGTGATAAGGTTGTTATGACTTTCATCAAAACAAAATACCAAATAGTGTCAAAATTGACATAAATTAATTTTTAAAACAAATACTATATTATTGGATGATATAATATTACTAAAAATATAAGGTTCATAAAAAAGGATTAAATAATATTATATATGTCATTAATGAACCACTTGAGGTTCTCTTGGAAGTTTAGAGTAAGTTTATTAACCATATAGTGTAAGAATACAAGAAGACATGGTAAAAGTTAAACTATTTATCTAAGAGTTAAATATAAAAGATAAGGTTAAAATGGTAACCTAAACTTGTCTAAAACCTATTGGTTGAGAGGTTTTAGACCCATACCCACCTTATCCTAGAAATAAATCATTTTTGAGCCCTTAGAAACCGAAAATTATTTTATTATAAAATAATATTTCAAGCTTTTCCTAAAGTGACCCTCACCTCTCTTATAAAAGCGTACTTCCCCTTATATCAAAATCACACCTCCAAAGCCATTTGGATTGGCAAAACCCTGTAAAAATATCCTCCCAACTTTCTTCCATTCTACCTATAGGGATTACTTTGATCATAAAGGCAACCTAATGAGTCCTTTTGATCAACTCAAAAGGAAACACTCGAAGAAGAGGTAATAATTTCACCACCCACTTTCAAGTTCTTTTCTTCTTACACTTCCTCTTTATTTGTTGTTTCCATACCAAAATAATAACTCCAGTGCCTTCTAAATACTGTGATGTTATTATAAACATGGTACAACCATATTAATTATTCTATCCATCCTATAAATGACAAAGTCACCATACGTGCGTACGTACGGCTTACCGTCTCCACGTCGTGGTGTGGTTTGTTATTCAAACACTTGATTATTTGGATGGGTATCATAATGAGTATAAATAATTTAAATAATAAATATAACATGTTAATGATTCTTTATATATGATATACCATCCAATTACATATTATTTCAGTATCAATATAATGATATTGTCGCTCGTGCGTATGTACGGATTACCATCTCCACGACGCGATGAGATTCATTCCCACATTCACCATTCAATGATGATTAAAAAAATATATATTATTAATAAGTATGTAATATATGACATAATAATGCTATAGGATATATATATATATGTATTTATATACTTACATATATCTTATTCACTTACTTCCGTTCAATATGATATGAAAACAGAAAGAGCATTTATGCATATGTACGGCCTACCGTCTCCATAAACGGTGCCTTCCATTTCATATATCTATCTATTATAAATATTTATATTATAAATATATATGATATATAAATAAAGGTTTATATTCTGGAAGTATTTAAATCATTATCTAAATTATACGATCAAGAATAACAAGTTAAAACACGTACGATAAAGAAAGCAATTATTACCCAAAATGTCAATTTAACATGGAAATCATTTTTAAATGGGTAGTATAAAGTCACAAATGAATAGTTTATGATATAAAAATTATGAATATGGTTCTGGTATAATTTAATAACATACTATGGTAATTATAAAGAAGGTTTAATGTACCCTAGACAAAAATAAAGTGCAAGGTAAGGGTTAATTTCACAATTTCTTTATTATCCGAGGTTGTTTTTACGTAAGTACATGTTGAGACATATTTATTATCCTTGTACATGTTTCATAAAATAGTTTTCAAAGGTATTATTTTTAAGGTAATTTTTACTGAAACATCATTTTAAATGTTTTAAAGACTTATTCTTCGCAACCTTTCTCATTAATGTCCATGTTTTCAAAAGTATTTTGAGGATTTATTTATATGGACACGAATGTTTTAAAATGTTAATTAATTTAAAAAGTTTAAAAGTGGTATGGGAAACTTTGATTAAAATCTATATTTTAAATTACTTCATTTATAAATTATGTGACTTTTAAATGATTTTATGAAAAATGGATATTTCTCTCAAAGATTTTTACCGATAATTTTCAACTTTGTCAACATTTTTTTCGGGATGTTGTTCTTGATCAAGGTTGATTTATTATACAAATATTCCATGTTTTATTGAAGGTTTTGGGATATGTTTGACTGTGGATGTGTTATTTTTATACCATTCATGATTTATGGATAAAGTATTGACATTTCTTATGCTAGTTTTAATACAAATGTTTATATTATGTTTAAACCTTTTCATATGAGGAATGCATTGGACTTAGTGAGTGACGGGTGGAGCCCGCTATTGCTCCTTGATGCATCGGTAGGTCTCATGAGAAAAACTAGTGCGTTGGAACAAGGCCTTGACAAAATTTTACTTTTATTCTTGGAACAAGGCCTTGACTATGTGGTTATGAAGTCTGGAATTATGCATTCCATCCTTATGAAATTAGATATTGATATTGCATGTGATTATTCGACTAGTAGAATATCTACGTGAATAAGTAAATGAAATTATTTGTTTTATATTGTCCATATTATGTAGAAGTTCATGTTTTAAAGGATTATGTTTTAGTCTTATACATTGCCTTAAATGTTTATGCTTATTTATGAATGTTTTCGCTATATTGTTATCCTTACTAAGCATCTGAGCTCACCCATTTCTTATGTTTTATTTTCCCAGGATTCCAAGAAGTGTATTATGATTGATAAGAAGGGTTAAGCTAGGGGATTAATGGTGTTCTAAAAAGATCATTTATGTTGTGTTCTATGTTTGAAATTGAAATGTAACGTTCATGTATGTAATCTATTTTCCAAGACCGCTAAATTGATCGGTCTTCCGGGACTTGATTCCTTGTAATCATGCCAATGTATTAAAATAATGCACCGACTCTAGGATTCTGGGTTCGGGGCATTATAGTTGGTATTAGAGGAAGTTTAGAAATAACCATAGAAATATATTTAGATAAACTCCGATTAGAGAACATTACCCTAAGATAGACTTTAAGGATTAATATAGAAGAACTTCCTTGAATTTTGGTAATGTAGAGATTTTGTGTATTTTCCATGCAATACATCCATGTCTGGATACGAGCAGGTAGAGGCAGCTCTGGAACAGATGTACCTAGGAGTGAAAATTCTGACAAGGAGTTTCAGGCTTGACTCGGGGTATCCTGGTACATGATAATGGGCCTTGCTACACTCTTGGTTACGATACTCCTGGGAGATATGCTTATGATAATTCACATTTTCATTAAAAGCCATTATGAAGGATTTAGGAGTAAATACTTCCTTAAAGAAAACATTTTATGATTATAGATTATATGCATAATCTTTTCAATTTATGTTAGGTATTTTACAAGTTTGAAATTATGCATTTCGATTCATAAACTAACCTAGTGTATGCCATTGTTTATAAATGGTTCCAAGTAGAAGGAATGAGAATTCCAACAATACGCATGATCAAAAGATTAAGATGGATCATATCTTTCATAGTATTAAGACAAAATTTAAAAGGGAAATAGTCTCCCACGTATTCTCATCATATAAAGAAATATAATCATGTGTTAATAAGATAATTAAAGAATTATCTGAGTCCTATGGTTTTGAAGGGAAGCAAGAGAAGAAAAGGATGGAAGAGAGAAAGATGGATAAAGAGAAGAGGGGAAAGAAGGATTTTTCCATATGTGACAATTGTGGAAAGAATCACCTTTGTAAATGCTTGAAGGTAATGTGAGTTTGTTATAAGTGTGGAGAAATAGGACACCAAGTACGTGATTTCAAGGGTTAGAAAAAGGTTTCAAATGTACAATGCTTCATCTACAAGGAGTTGGGACACTATGCGAATCAATCATCATAGTATACCACAAATGTTGCTATTGGATAATAATCAAGTTATGATATTACCATATATGAAGAGTAATGACTAGTGTTCTTATGTTGATATTAAATAATTATGTCATTTGAGTATTGTATCAATGATTTACTGGTTATAATAATTATAGAGTATATAAGGATTGTACTGTAGTACTATTTCATTAAGGACTTGAGATTGTGTGGAACCAAGAAAAGTGACTCAATATTATGTTAATTTTTTTAGAAAATATATGGTTTAGAGAAAGATAAACCATAATATGGTTCTGATACCAAGGTAGTTATTTTGGAATAATATATGATTGATTTGGATAAATTATATTGGATATTATTGACTACCTTGAAATTGATTAATGATTTATATATTCCATCATTGTTGGAGTTTACAACATTTTTGTATAGAAGGAGTATATCCATTATTCTATAAGGAATAAGGTATAATGAATGTCATCAATAAGGTTTTATGGTAATTCAGGGTGTTATAATGTTTTAAAATAATACATGATGAAGGTATTCACATGTTATTACGTGTATAAAAGGATCTTCGTTATGTTTACCTTCCATATAAATTTTGGACTTTGAGTTTGGACAAAAGTATTTTAGATAATTATAAAGGTTGGAATCAATTAAGTTTGACTTTGGATACTATTTTTAAGGTTAAATCATTTCTTGAGATTATTTTTGAATTGTCATAAAAAGGACAACCCGAAGGTCGGGCGACAACCCGTCGTGTCCGACAAGGCCGTGAGACCTGAACCCACAACTGAATGACGATAAGGGTGGATCACCTAACACTGGTATACGTGATGTCCTGGTTTGTATAATGTGGTTTTTTTAATATTCTGAAAAATTAATTATAAATTCATTATTTTTGGAACCCTATACGATTAGGATAAATAGAATATTTTTGAATTCTATTATCTTTTGGAGTGAAAGATGAGTTTGTGGTAGGAATTTGTTGAAAGATGAAACTCTACTTGTCAAGTATATTTTACCTCTTATTCTATGAATAAATTAATTCTTAAACTTTAAGGAAGGGATCTTAAAACCAAAAATGTGTTATCTTAATACCTTATGTTTTTTTGAACCGACGGTATTTTAAATCATCATAGATTGATGGCTTTGAGGCTCTCAGTTTTACACTTGTTTATGATTGATGAACTCAATCACTACCTATAGATATTTACGTTTTTCCTCTAATTACGTGTCTCTAATTTCCCCCAATGTTCTCCTAATTGAGATCATAATTTGGTGGTGACTTTTTCATTTCCCTTTCCCTCTTATTAAGACTAAATTTTATTAACCCAATTTACGATGTGGGTTTTCCACAAAGGTATTTTTTCTATTTTTAACCTTTTACTTTAGAAGAACAATTTCAAATTATGAGGACAAAATTTATTTAAGGAGGGGATAATGTGACACGCCAGGATTTCATAGTACGTTATCTCATTAAAGTAATTCAATAGCTTGCGCTACACGCGACACCGAGTTCGAGCACACCACAACTTACCAAACTAGCCGTTCAAAAAATGGTTATGAATAGTATTGACAAAATTTTAAATCTTATATACTCTATATAATTTTAAAATCCATATTATGTGTTTATTAGACATAATATAAGAACAAATTCATTTTTTTAGATAAAAGAAGTATTTTTAAAAAAAAATGCAATTTTACCGCCTTTTAATGTAGAACCCTTTTTAAAACCAATAATTGAAACTTTTATATATTAAATTTAATGAAATTAAATTCTTCTTTAGAAGTGGGATATAAAAATTTAGTGTGGATAAATTTTTGGTACTTTTCTGATAACTTTCATATTTTGATGAATAATGAAAAATACTATGTTTTAATTGAAAAAAACTTTTTTAATCAAAATAATTTATAGAGTTAAATTATGAATTTGAATTGTTTTTAAGTATAATTAGATTATATTTTTATCATTTAATATAATTTAGGTCATTATAAGTAATTTCATATTTAAATTTTCCATAAACACATGTCAATCTTTTGACAATTTTTACTTTTTAAAACATAATTTTGGCTTTGACAACGAGAATTAATTTTAAATTAATTAATGAAAATTATATGTTTTTAATTTGGTAAAATATAATTAATTTTTGAATTATGAATATCAAAATTATCTTAGGGTGAATTTTTGGTATTTTTCTAAAAACATTCAATTTTTGATGAATAGTGAAAAACACTGCGTTATTGTTTAAAAACGACTTTTTATTTAAATAATTATTTATTTTATTTAAATTTATTTTAAGTATAAATAGATATATAATATGTATATAAGTTCAATGTAATTCATTGGAGTCATTTTATAATAAAATTAGATGTATAAATTCTTATTGAACTTTTTACCGTCTTTTATCCACCTTCTAGGAGCATTTGCAAATTTGCATAAAAATTATTTTTACTAATTATGTGAGTTGAATTTAAAAAATAATAGAGACATGGTTGATATTAGTAAGTAAAATGTGGTTCAATAAGATGAAAATAATTTTTGGTGAATAGTAACTTTTGACTTTTATTTACCATAGTTAAAAGTAAATAGGGTAATTAAGGGTAAAAATGATATTATAATTAACCTAACACATGTCATAATTCTATTGGATAAGTGTAATTCGACCAGTAACAATATTATGAATAAAATATGATCCTCTTTGGTCCACTTGGATTAGATTAGGACATTTATTATTATTTTATTTAAAGAAGAGTTAAAAGTGTTAAATTCAAAGTTTAATAACTAAACCATTTTTAATATAAGGTTACACACAATATAAATTCGGATATAAATATTAATTAGAAAGATAAAAATATTTCCTACATAATGGTATTTTATTTATAAATTTTAGACATTAAATAATTTAATTTATTTATGACACAATGATGATGTAATAATTACCTTATTAATGAAATATTAAAATAATTGATATTATAAATATCCAAATAAATGTAAATTGAGACTTATAATGAATTACAATAATTTTATAGGTTAAAATTACATGTTAGGGTTTATTATATAATTTTTTTTGGAAGTGATAAGGTTGTTATGACTTTCACAAAAACAAAATACCAAATAGTTTCAAAATTGACATAAATTAATTTTTAAAACAAATACTTTATTATTAGTTGATATAATATTACTAAAAATATAAGGTTTGTCCAAAGGTATTAAATAATATTATATATGTCATTAATTAATAACTTTAGATTCTCTTGGAAGTTTAGAGTAAGTTTATTAACCATATAGTGTAAGAATACAAGAAGACACGGTAAAAGTTAAACTACTTAACTAAGAGTTAAATCTAAAAGAAAAGGTTAAAATGTTAACCTAAACTTGTATAAAACCTATTGGTTGAGAGGTTTTCGACCCATATACACCTTATCCTAGAAATAAACTATTTTGGAGCCATTATAAACCGAACATGAATTTATTATAAAATAATATTTCAAGCTTTTCCTAAAGTGACCATCACCTCTCTTATAAAAGGGTACTTCCCTTTATCTCAAAATCACACCTCCAAATCCATTTGGCTCGGCCAAAACCTTCCCAAATCTCCTCAAAAATTTCCTGAATTTGACCTAGATTACTTAATTTGATCATAAATCCAACCTAAGGGGCCCTTTTGATCAACTGAAAAGGAAACACCTGAAGAAGAGGTAATAATTTCACCACCCTCTTTCAAGTTCTTTTCTTCTTACACTTCCTCTTTATTTGTTTTTTCCACACCAAAATAATATCTACAGTACCTTATATATACTTAAATGTTATTATAAATATGGTACAACCATATTTGTTATTCTATCCATCCTATAAATGACAAATTCACCATACACAAGTACGTACGGTTTACCGTCTCCACATCATGGTGTAGTTTGTTATTCAAACACTTCATTATTTGGATGGGTATAATAATGAGTATAACTGATGTAAATAATAAATATAACATGTTAATGATTCTTTATATATGATATACCATCAAATTACATATTATTTCACCATCAATATAATGATATTGTCACTCGTGCGTACGTACGGATTACCGTCTCCACGACGCGATGAGATTCATTCCCACGTTCACCATTCAATGATGATTATAAAAATATATATTATTAATAATTATGTAATATATGACATAATAATGATACTTGATATATATATATATGTATGTACTTACATATATCTTATTCACTTACTTCCGTTCATTACGATATGAAAACAGAAACAACGTTTATGCGTACGTACGACCTACCATCTCCATAAACGGTGCCTTCCATTTCTTATATATATCTATTATAAATATTTATATTTTAAATATATATGATATATAAATCAAGGTTTATATTCGGTAAGTATTTAAATCATGATCTAAATGATACGATCAAGAATAACAAGTTAAAACACGTACGATAAAGTAAGCGATTATTACCCAAAATGTTAATTTAACATGGAAATCATTATTAAATGGGTAGTATAAAGTCATAAATGAATCATGTATGATATAATAAATATGAATATGGTTCTGGTATAATTTAATAACATACAATGGTCATTATACAGGTGGTTAAACGTACCCTCGACCAAAGGAAAGTGCAAGGTAAGAGTTAATTTCACAATCTCTTTATTATCCGAGGTAGTTTTTATATAAGTATCTACCAAGACATATTTATTATCTATGTACATGTTTCATAAAAGAGTTTTCAAAGGTATTATTTTTAAGGTAATTTTTACTAAAACATCATTTTAAATGTTTTAAAGATTTATTCTTCTAAACCTTTCTCATTAATGTCTATGTTTTCAAAATTATTTTAAGGATTTATTTATATGGACATGAATGTTTTAAAATGTTAATTCCTTTAAAAAGTTTCAAATTGGTATGGGACACTTTGATTCAAAACTATCTTTTAAATTAATTCCTTTATAAATTATGTGACTTTTAAATGATTTCATGAAAAAGGGATATTTCTCTCAAATATTTTTACTGATAATTTTCAACTATGTCAACATCCTTTACGAGATATTGTTCTTGGTCAAGGTTGATTTATTATACAAATATTCCATATTGTATTGAATTTTTTGTGATATGTTTGACTATGGATGTGTTATTTTTATACCATTCATGGTTTATGGAAAAATTATTGACATTTCATATGCTAGTTTTAATATGAATATTTATGTTATGTTTAAACCTTTTCATACGAGGAATGAATTGGACTTAGTAAGTGATTGGTGGATACTGCTATAGCTCCTTGATTCATCAGTAGGTCTCATGAGACAAACTAGTGTCTTAGAACAAGGCCTTGACAAAATTTTATTTGTAGTCTTGGCACAAGGCCTTGACTATGTGATTATGAAGTCTAGAATTATGCATTCCATCATTATGAAATTGGCTATTGATATTGCATGTGATTATTCGACTAGTAGAATATCCATGTGAATAAGTAAATGGCATTATTTGATTTGTATTATCCATATTATGCAGAATTTTATGTTTTAAAGGCTTATGTTTTAGTAATATACATTTCTTTAAATGTTTATTCTTATTTATGAATGTTTCCGCTATATTGTTATCCTTACTGAGAATCTAAGATCACCTCTTTCTTATGTTTTATTTTCCCAGAATTACAAGAAGCATATTATGATTGATAAGTAGGATTAAGATAAGGGATTAATGGTGTTATCAAAGGATCATTTATGCTGTGTTGTATGTTTGAAATTTAAATGTAACATTCATGTATGTAATCTATTTTCCAAGACTTAGAAACTGATCAGTCTTTCGGGACTTGATTCCTTGTAATCATGCCAATGTATTAAAATAATACACCAACTCTGAGATTATGGGGTCAGGGAATTACATTGTTCCTATAACAACAATTTGTGCATCTCTATCATTGAATAAATCCATGTCAATATTTCTCCCACTATCTTAAATATAGATTTGTACTCTTTCAAAGAAATATAGTCTATCACTTGACTATAAATTTTCTATCTTATCGATTTCTATAATATCCTTAGAAAACTTTAGGATGATTAATTTATATGAAAATTGTGTTTTCCTTGATTCAAGTTTGTTTATATGCATAAAAAAAATCTTTGCATCCAAATACATTTTATTATGAAATGATAGATTTATATCATACTATAACTCATATAATATCCATTTTCATTATAATTTGCATAAAATTATGGGATAATGCCTCTATTTTCATAACATGTCTTGAAAAATAATGGAAGTCACTAAAATGCATATATTCCTCAACATTGATTCTAATTTTACCTACATCGCAACTATGATGTGTATAAAGAAATATATATTTTAGGAATTAATCCATGAAACATTTTAATGATAAATATTTTCATATAAGGCTGATCATCAATCCTTCTTATTAACATCATTCCTTTGATATAGATAAGGTAATGTTCAGTTAGGAATTACTCTACACTATATTATAATGATCGATGAATTCTTAGTTAAAATATTATTTGGAACATGGGCCTAAAAAAAATCATTTATTCTGAATATTTTTATTTCAAACTTCACTCTTTAATTTCTTAAAACTCTTAAATGATTCTTATAAAGTATATATTTACCACTTGATTAACCATTGAATAGATCACGCTCTCTAGCTGAACTAATTTTGAAATATTTTTGGCATAACTTTATTTCTAAAGGTCTCTTTGTACAAAAATAAGTACATTAGTATGTCGAAAATACCTAAGGTACTTAACTATGAAGATTCTAAAACCATTCTTGGTACATACTTTAAAACGATTTAGTTTTACTATACAAATAATTATCTTACCACAATTGGGTATTAGAGTCTTAAATTTTTATATTCATCAGTTATTTCCAATGATTCAAGCATTACTAATTAATTATCCAAGCATAACATATCACAAAAAACATTCATTCCAATAATGGAATAGTGTATATTTGTGTCAAATTCACATGTGAGATAAATGTTCTAGTTATACTCAATAAAATTTCAACTAGAATCATTAATCATAGAAATTGGAATTTGTGTACTTATCACCATTGACTTAAGAACCAATCTTTCTTAGTGACTTGGAGAACACACCTTACTTATTAAAACATTTCATTTCTTACTTAGTTACTATATTTAAATATACATATGTGATATTCATATTGTATTCAATACCCACAAAGTATGACCAAAACATTACTTACAATTGGTGAATATTTTTAAATAAGAAGTAACCACTTACTTATTTGATTCAGTTCATTTCATTTTAATATTTCATAGAATTATTTCATAACATGAAAAGCGAATAACCTCCTATATGATAATCAAACTCTATTATTTAAAGGATACTATGAAGCTTCTTTTGGAATCACATTTCCATTGTCCTCTTTCTCCTTGTATTTGAACTTGTTCACCATAGGAACTAAAGATTAAACTTTCTTTAGGTTCTTATTTACTTGGTGAGACTTACCCAAAATATAATGAAGTGTTTCTTGATTTTACTATTTGTTTTCAATATTAAATGAAATTGGATAAAGTGGGTGATAAATATATAAGAATGTGATTTATTGAAATATCATAATCCATCTTTCAATTTTACACATATATAGAGTAAAAATTATTTTATTCAGATCTTTCTTCTCTTTCAACTTGCAAGATTCTCGAAGATGAGACAACATGTGAAATCATCCATTTCATAGTGTTTTATCCCAAAAAAATCAGATGTGGATTATAGAATTATGACATAAAGATAAAATGCGTAATACACTAGTCTCTTGTATTAATTTTAGCACCCTCTCTTCCTAAGGTATCTCAATAGGTATTGGGGATTCCAACACATTGAATTTCCTATATATCTTATTATTGTGTGCAAGAACCTATACTATTCTTTGAAACTCATGCTAGTTTGGACATTTTATTTTTCAAATATTTATCACAATGTAATTTTGGCAATAATTTCCATTTTATACAAATGAAAAATCTAGCATATTAGTACTTTTATCTTGATTACTAATTAGACATTATTGATTAATCAAATGTCTCTACTATTTTATCAAACTCTAGTAGCCATCACTATTAGAATCAGAATACTTTATCTATTGAGTATTCTAGAAAAAAATATCCTTGAAATCTCTCCATATATTCTACAAGATTTGGATATACCACTACTTAGAGAGTTTCAAGGTTGTGGTTTGAATGGTCAACCACATTAACTCACGACTACTTGATCTATTGAGTGAAGTACCAAATTATAAAATAATAAACTTGATTTACTAAACACTTTACATATAAAGATGAAACAAGATATATTTGGATAATTATTTGTTTTAATATATACTTATATGTTTTTTATATTAAGTTAATGATCTACAACCATCTCATCTTCCATCAAATGGGTTACGAGATCATCATTCGTGTGTACAACAGACCACCACCTCGCGAACTGATTCCATTAATTTTTACATTACCACTTGTCATTGATGGTTATAAATATGTATAAAATGTTCATATATAATATTTTTTATGTTTTTATACTTATTTAATTATTATATTGCAAATACCCACATAATTTCCACTATGTCGGAATATGATAACGTCACCCATGTGTATGGCGAACTACCACCTCGTGAAGTGATGCGATTCATTCACGCTTTAAATGGAAGGTAATAAAGATGGGTTTAATGAAAATATATTAATATATATGACATAAAAACAATTATATAATTATAATATACTATTTTACTTTATTTATTTACTTTGGTAAAATGGAAACAATGTTCATGCGTACGTATGACCTACCATCTCCATGAACAGTGCATTTAATTATATATATATAACTTTTATGGATCACTACAAATACATATATATTGAATATATATGATATTTATATCATGGTTAACGTTATGTATTTTATGTAACCATGATCTAAGTAATATTACCAAAAATAACAAATCAAAACATACATGAAAAAATAAAGCTGTTATTGCTTGAAACGTGACTTTGGCATGGAATTGTTAATAATCGGGTAATAAATGGTAATAAGTAAATCATATATGGTATGATATATATATATATTTATATAATATATGTATAATAAACTTATATTTATTATATAGGAGCTTTATATGTGTATGAAGGAATTTGAGACTTAAGGTAATGAATTTCCGTCTCACTTTTTACTTTTGCGAGACACATGCCATATTTTCCACCTATTAATTTTATGTGGTGTATATAATGACCATGAATGTTTTTTTATGATTCCTATAATGATAATTATTTGGATTTACATATCCATTTTAGGATATCTCTTTCATGGGGCCTGTGTTTCAATGTTACCAAAGTGGTAAAGATTTTATATTATAATCTCACAGTTTATCGGGATTGTTTATGATTATGTTTTTTTGATGATAAAATATTTTGATCCATCTCTCAATAAATTCATAAATTTTATTATACTTAGGTTATTCATGATATTTTCAAGTAATAATTCCATTTTCCAACTCTTTGGTACTTAAAATAATTGAGAATATGTTTTTTAGAAAAAACCCTCTTTGTCCCAAAACCACGTTTTCTAAAAATGTTTTCATTTTTTTAAATTATTAAAATTATTTATTAAATAAGTTGTTTCACATGTTTTAATTTTTATTTATTTTAAATTAATCCTAATATCATTTTACAATAAATCCCCATTTGTTTTTTACAAAAAATGTGAAAGGAACCTTTGTTTTAACATGTACAACATGAAAAAAATTCTTCTTCATCATGAACAATAATTGATTTGAAGATTACTTTATAATCTCCCTAGGTTATTTCCAAGAAAATGATTTTGAATTTTTTTTTCTTTTAAAAAGTGTTTTAAAAGTGGAAAGACTACTTTTATCAAGAAAAATTCTAAGTTATTTTTATTTCAAAATCATTTTACATAAAAGATGTCATCATTTGATGTTAATTATGCTTTAATGGTGATATGATCCAAGGAAACCAATCTTATTATTTCCTTGAATGGTTTATGTTTATGATGAAAATATGTTTTTGAACCCCATATCTTTTCTCTGGGTTATGTAATGATTTATTGATGAAGTTATTATAAAACCCATTTATTTTCTATGAGTTATGCTATAATGAAATTTTTTATGAAACCCATTTCTTTTCAGGGGTTATGACATGATGAATGTTATATGATCATATGGAAAAAAATTTATGGATTATATGATGGTTGAGACCTATATCTCTCTCTAATTCATTGTGTAATGATTAATGTTATATAATCTCAAAGAGTACATGAGATGATATCCCAATCCCAAAACAAGAGGGTACACAAGAGATTTTCCCAAGCCCAAAATAAGAGGATACATTGTAAAGACCCGGAAATTACATATATATATTTTAATTATATTTAATTATCACAAGACTGAAATAATTTACAACATATGATTATGAGGCCTAGAGAGCCCAGAACGGAATTTTGAACTTTTCATAAGGTACGTTCAGTTAACATGCAATCAGGGTTTTTTATCTTCTAAAACGGTGCTCAGATTAAAAATAAGAGGACACCGTTGAATTTGTAGCACCGAGATTTGCTTAGGTGAAGCTTAAATTCGACAAAAAAGGGTCGGATGAAAAAGATAATTTTTGGACTTTTAGAAAAAAATAACTATAAGTTATTTTATTCTTTCTGCAACCATTGAACGGTGGATGGAAGGACTGTAGTGTAACGATGAACATTAAATAAGAGGTATTTAATGACATGTCCCTTTGGATGTGTAACCACAATGTTTGTGGATTAAAGTTCATTAATTTCAGGTCATTAATTTACCATATTAATGAACGAAATGTGGTGCGGTTTCTTTTATTTAATCAAACCTTTGGCATAGAAATTGAGAACCCATGGGAGGAAACTCTGAAAAAATGCTGACGACTTTGCTCTCTAACAAAGAATGGTGGATTAATGATGACTGTTGGGGGAAATGATCTGGGGATCGATGAACAATGATGAACAACTTAGAATGCGGATTCCTTCCATCTTTTGAAATAGATTCCACCAAATCCAAGTAGGGGGTTTAACTATTTTATGTTTCCTTTCATTCTGTTCTTGGAAAATACAATGAACGTGGACCAACTGACTAATGAGTTGACCTGTGTCTTTTTTGTTCTTGTGGGTGGTTGTTTTGGGGCCTTAATTTGGGAAATTGTTCTTTCTGATTGATGATTGTTATCACCCCATGTTAGAACACTAACTTGGAGGGTACAGGACAACCCGAACAAGGCCTGGACCCCACCTATGTTCTTGGTTTATGTGCGTTCTTTGTGAATGACCGGTCAACAAGGCAGATAGACAAATTTAAGAGCCTCGCAGTGAAGGCGGCGACCTGGGAGGCCCGTAGGTGCAGACGGGAAGGAAAACGGACCACCAGAGCATCTTTGGTGGCCTGCGAAAGCAACCACCGGCACAGAGGCATTGGAAACTAGCATCAACAGCTAGCCGAGCAGGCCGCATGGAGGAGCAGTGCCCGAAGGCTCCGCGACATAAGGATCCGCGGCCAGCCGGGCCGCAGCAGGTGGAACGGCGTGGCACCTTCACACCTCACGAGAATAGGAGAGACCCGCTCATCTAGAACAATGATCGACTCCAACCGACCATTTAAGTGTGTGGGGGGGGGGGTGCCCCACTGGCGCCACTAGCTGGCTGAACCAGATGCACCGCGTCCGGTCAGTGCGTCCAGCAACCATCCCGCATCCGCGTGGGTCGTGTTTTCCAGGTGGGTCAGACTCGTGAGTTGGGCCGGACCCACCAACCATACCGGGTCCGCCAATCGGGCTAGACCTGCCAGCCGGGTTAGGTCCACCAACTGGGCTGGACCCACCAGCCGGGCCAGACCCCTACCTGACCTGGACCCAACCGGTCCCGTTTCGCTAAATTGGGCGTATCTCGCAAACCGGACATCCGATTGACACACCGTTAGTGGTGTGAGGACCCTTGAGATGAGTTGGTACTTTTGAGATACTCCAATTGAGTTTTGGAATAAGTTGGAGTAAGACCAAGTTGGATCAGACTCGAATCCAACCGGGCCCTATTTCCCTTTTTTTCTTATATCTTACAGACCGGGCGTCCGATTGATGTGATTTCTGTCGCGTTGGAACACTTATGACAAGGCGGTACTTCGGGTTACTTCTTCATGATACTTCATGGAAGTTGAAATACGACCAATGGCTTGAGGAGTAGTTTCTCGGGAACTCAAGCGCACCAAGTACATGAATCCTATGGCTGGATGTCAAGTGAAGAGAGACCCTCTGTAGATCGGTATAAGAGTGACCCTTCATGGATTGGAAGCAAAGAGAACCTGTGTGGATTGGAAGTAGTGAAACCCTGTGTGGATTGACAGTAGTGCAACCGTATGTGGATCAACAGTAGTGCGACCCTGTGCGGATCGACATTAGAGCAATCCTATGTGGATCGACAGTACTGAAACCCCCTGTGGATCGATAATAGAGTGACCCTGTGTGGATCAATAGTAGAGAGACCCTATGTGGATTGGAAGTTTAGCGACCCTTCTTAGATCAGCATCAGTACCTCTCAACAGAATAAAATTATCTAGCTGAAGACTAATCATCTTTATTCTTATTTTCTAAGTTGTATATCTGGTGTGAGATGTCTTTTACTTTATGCTTTGTGTTTGAGATCATGTTTTGTGATTTTTCCTTTGTTGAATTCTGAGAGAACTTCAGGGGGTCTTGGGGTCTCTAATGAGTATTGTTATACTCACCCCTGCACGGGCTTTGCCCACACCTTGTTGTGTCTTGTGCAGACAACAGATAGCTTGACTGAGACTCGAGGAGCCAGGGCTAGACGATGCTCGGAGGTGATTGATAGATGTGGAGAGTGGTAGTGACGACAGACGATGATTTGTACCTACCCTTTAGGTAGGATCCTTGGTGGATGACCTCTGGAGCACGTTTTTACCTTTTTTCTATACTTTCTTTCCATTTGGGATTGTATATTGGACCCTTTACATTCAATACTTACTTTTAATCTCAGTGTTGGGTTTTAGTAGTGGTTATACTTTCCCTTTTTCCGTTGTGTTTTACTTGTATGTAGTGTGTGCCTAGTCTGATTGTGTACACGTTTAAAGAAAATTCCTTCCCTTTTTGGTTTATGCCTTTTTGGTGCTAGTCGCCAACCCCTGGCCTTTAGAAGGTGGGCTTGGGGTAGTCACGGCATGGGCCCTGAGGGATAGGTCGTGATAAAGTGGTATTAGAGGAGTTCAGTTCTACTAGAAGAAATAAGAGTCTATGTTTTCTATGGAGCAATAGTGTTAAGTTTTTTGAGTTCAGATTATTGTTTGGGGAGTCCAGTGTTGGTGCAGCGGCCAACGTATCCATACACCAGGACCCTAAGTTCTGATTTCTGACTCAATACATGAAAAAACTGTTTGCGTGTGTTTTGGAAATGTTTTTATTTTGATCTCTTTTGAGTCATCTCACCAGGTATAACTTATTGACCATGACACATCTGTTTTTTTAATAGGATGTCACTGTGTAGACAGCCAGCTAGGATTCCAGTGATAGATCACAATGATGACCCACCAAGTGATGAGGTATTGGTGCAAGGACCTCTTACAACAATAGCACCTTCAGGTGGTGCACTAGTAGCACCACAACCCATAGGGTAGAAATTCCCCCTAGCCCCACTAGTAGACTTTACACGCCAACTGAGCGCATTTCACAAGTTCTAGAGACAGAGGCCTCTGAGGTTTTGAGGCGAGACAGATCCACAGGTAGCTAAGGATAGGCTGGAGGCTGTGGCATGGGTTTTTCATTTGGTCGAGACACCAGTAGACCAGATGGTGATCCTAGATGCTAGTCTATTTTAGGGCATAGTAGGGAGATGGTGGAGCTTGATGCTATAGATGAATGAGGAGATGAATATTTCATGGTTGAACTTTGAGAGCCTCCTTAGGGTAGAGTTCATACCAGCGACACTACGCTCTGTGCATATTTAAAAGATACTGCACTTATAATAGGGCATCCTAATAGTGGCCTAGTACTCGGCAAGATTAACTGACCTCTATTCCTACTCCACCAACATGGAATGAGACCCTTTCTTCAGGTCCCAAACCTTTGAGTAGGGTATCCGACGAGAGATCAAAGCATTGATGATATCACTCAACATCCTGACACATGCTAGAGTGCTAGAGCAAAAACTATTGGTGGAGAGATTCCTAGATGAGTAGGCACTGACAGTGAGATCCACCATCAGACGTGGTAGAGGAGTAGGGTGTGAAACAGGTAGTGGATGGCGATTATAGGTACTACTGCCACCACCCCTAGGTGGTCCACCCCGACCCTAGGGAGTAGGTGGATAGGGATGAGCTCAGATTTTGGCTGCAGAGGCATATGACCACTACACTCTCCACCCTAGCTGCAGTTCTTATAGACACAGGTTCTGGTCACTCTTTCAGTGCCATATCTCTCATTCGGAGCTCGAAGATTCTGATGGAGTCTTTGGCTCGATCCTTACTTTTAGAGACTCATACGGGAGATGATTCGATGATTAAAAACTAGTGTAGGTAGTGTGAGCTTACTCTAGAAGGTGAGAGCTTCAGATGGGATCTCCTAGTAGAATCATCGAGGCGTTATGACGTAATCTTGGGTATGGACTGGCTATCCACAGTCCATTCTCACATCGACTATTTTAGGCATAGAGTGTGGTGTGTCCATGAGAAGGAAACCTTTGAAGCACTGGATGGACTTTCACGGAGGAGGATGCATCCAATCACTCATCAGTTGGCTAGCCTCACCCTTGGTGTGGTGGATGAGAGGAGTCTAAGGTATCTTATTGTGGTGGAACAATATGTGTACGTCTTCCCTGAAGATTTTTCGGGACTATCTTCTTGCATAGAGTTAGACTTCTATATCAAACTATACCCCAGGACAACACCAATATCTACTCTAGAATATCAGATGGATTCTATGGAGATTCATGAGTTGAGGTTACAATTGGAGGACTTGCAGAGGAAGGGGTTTGTAAGACCTAGTGTCTCTCTATGGGTAGGTCGAATTTTGTTCACCAAGAAGGAAGATGGGAGTTGAGGCTTTGTGTGGACTATCAGCGCCTAAACTAGGTGACCATGAAGAACAAATATCCTCTACTGAGGATTGTTGATCTCTTTGACCAGCTAAAGGGATCACGATGGTTTTCGAAGATAGACCTCAGATCAGGCTATCATCAGCTCAGGGTACGGGATGAGGATGTACCGAAGATAGCCTTTAGATGCCAGTATGGCCACTGTAAGTTCTTGGTAATGCCTTTAGGCATGAAAAATGATCTGATTGTGTTCATGGGACTCATGAACATTATCTTCTATCATTACCTCGATCGCTTTGTGGTGGTCTTAATTGACGAAATCTTTGTATACTTAGCATTGGAGGAGGATCACGCCACACATCTGTAGATAGTTATGGATAAACTCTAAGAGCACCAAATTTATGGAAAGCTCTCGAAGTGCTAGTTATGGATACATGAAGTCCACTTTCTAGGGCACGTTATCTCAGAGGCTAGAGTTACAATGGATTCAGAAAAGATAGAGGCAGTTCTTGCTTGGGATCCACCTAAGAGTGTGACCGAGGTGCGAAGTTTCCTAGGATTATCTTGGTACTACTGGAGATTTGTACCTGACTTTTCCAAAGTAACAACACCCTTATAATCTTTGACAAAGAAGAGACAACCCTTTATATGGATGGAGAGATGACAACATTATTTCCAGGAGCTAAGGCAGAGACTAATGAGTTCCCCCATCTTGAGGTTACCAGAAGAGGGCGTTGGGTATGTAGTCTACTATGACTCATTATGGACTAGATTGGGATGTGTCATGATGTAGGAGCGAGTTGTGATCGCCTAAAGCTCATGAAAGCTGAGGAAACATGAGCAAAACTATTCAACTCATGGCCTAGAGTTAGCAGTAGTGGTCTTTGCGTTGAAGATGTGGCATCACTACTTGATGGGATAACAATTTACTATATACTCCGATCACAAGAGTCTCAGGTATATCTTCTCAAAAAAGGACCTGAACCTGAGACAAAGGCGATGGATAGAGTTCCTCCAGGACTATGAATTTGAGATAATCTACTCACCTATTAAGGGAAACGTAGTAACAGACGCACTCATCAGGAGGTCGGGTCTACACCTACTGAGTGAGGCGACAGAGCAGCTAGCTACGTTGTAGATATCCTTTGTGGATAGTGATATAGCATCTTACCTCCAGTCTATAACTATCACTCCACCACTCCTTCAGAGAGTTTGTGAGGCAAAGCTTGGGGACATTGAATGCAAGGCCCGACATGCTCAGATATCCCTAGGATAGGCACCTGATAGATTTTGGATATGTGGGGAGCACATTATACTTTTTAGAGAACACACCATGGTTACAATGACGTTTTGGGAGGAGGTTTTGAAGGAATTCCATACATCCCCTTTGGTAGTACATCCTAGTGTGGAGAAGATGTAACAGGACCTCCGATGTCAGTACTGGTGGCCACAGATGAAGAAATCAATGGCGGAGTTCATTTCACGATTCCTCACTTGTCAAAAAGTGAAGGCCGAGCACCAGGTTCCAGCAGGCTTAGCACAACCACTTGAGGTACCAGAATGGAAGTGGGATGGTATCTCAATATACTTCGTGATGAAGTTACCACATACGTCCAGGGGCCACAACTCTACTTGGGTGATCGTTGACCGACTCACCAAGTTGGCCCATTTTCTACCCATCTGAGTGCAGGGGTCAGTAGAGGGATTGAGATACCTCTATGTCCAAGAGATAGTACGACTTCACGGGATACCATCTACAATCGTTTCAGATCGTGATGATCATTTTACATCCTAGTTGTGGAAGGGATTATAGGAGGTGTTCGGGACTCAGCTACGCTTGAGCACCAGCTTTCACCCTCAGACAGATGGTCAGACAGAGCAGACCATACAGATACTTGAGGAAATGCTTCATGCTTGTGTCCTTGATTTTGGCCTCAGTTGGGAGGACCACCTACCACTGGTGGAGTTTGCATACAAAAATAGTTATCACTCCACCATCAGCATGGCACTGTTTAAGGCCTTATATGGGTGACCATGAAGATCGCCTCTATGCTGGAGAGACCTAGGGGAGTCATCACTTATGGGTCCATAGTTGGTACGAGCTACCACTGAAAAGGTGCAGGTCATCTAGGAGTGGATAAAGACTGCACAAATTAGGTAGAAGTCTTATGCCAATAGAAGATGGAGACCCTTGTAGTTTGAGGAGAGCGTTCATGTTTTCCTTCAAGTCTCACACCGATGAGGATTGAGGAG
The DNA here is from genome assembly GCA_963277665.1 of Viscum album. Classification (NCBI taxonomy): domain Eukaryota; kingdom Viridiplantae; phylum Streptophyta; class Magnoliopsida; order Santalales; family Viscaceae; genus Viscum; species Viscum album. The sequence goes on along the minus strand of OY728142.1, from coordinate 2,037,971,197 downwards.
ATTTTTCCAGGGAGGAAATCTATTTCGGAGGTTCATCGGACCTTTCTAGATCATGAATAGAATTGGTGAGGTGGCGTACCTCCTAACTATTCACCCATAGATGCACCGAGTGCATAATGTTTTCCATGTGTTGCAGCTGAGGAGATACATGCATGATCTATTGCATGCCATCGACTAAGGTGAGATGGACATTGACGATGGGGTGATGTTCACGGAGTTCCTGGTGGAGATAGAGGATCGACAGGAGTGGGTCCTAAGGGGTTGGTTGATTCCTCTAGTGTGAGTTCAGTGGTAATATGAGAACCTCCAGGAGAGCACATGGGAGCGGGAGGCTCAGATTCATGTTCAGTACCCCCATTTTTTTCTTAGCCTTTGTTGTGGATTTCAGGGACATAAATCTATAATGTAGGGAGAATGTAAAGACCTGTAAATTATGTATATATTTTTTAATTATATGGAATTATCACGAGACTGTGAAAATTGACGGCACATGATTCTGAGGCCCGAAGATCTCGCAATGGAATTTTAAACCTTTTTAAGGTATGTTCAGTAAATGTGCGAGTGGGGATTTCTATATTTTAAAATGGTGCTTGGATTAAAAATATGAGGTCACCATTGAATTTGTAACACTGAGATTTTATTAGGCGAAGCTTAACTTTGGCCGGCAAGGGTGGATGAAAAAGATAATTTTTGGACTTTTGGAAAAAAATAAAATAAAATAACTATAAGTTATTTTATTCTTTCTACAACCATTGAGTGGTAGATGGTGGGACCGTAATGTAACGACAAACATTAAATAAGATAAATTTAATGACATGTCCCTTTGGATGTGTAACTGAAACGTTTATAGATTAAAGGTTCATTAATTTTGGTCCATTAATTAACCATATTAATGAACGCAACGTGGCGCGGTTTCTTTTATTTAATCAAATCTTTGGCATGGGAATTGAGAACCCATGGGAGGAACCTTTGAGTAAATGCCGACGACTTTCCTCTCCAATGAATAACAGTGGAAGAATGACGAAATTTGGGGGAAATGATTCGGGTATCGATAAAAAACGATGAATGAATTCGAATGCGGATTCCTTCCATCGTTCGCAATGGATTCCACCGAATCCAAGTAGGGGGTTTACGTGTTTTATGTTTCCTCTCATTCTGTTCTTGGAAAATACAATGAATGCGGACCAACTAACTAACGAGTTGATCCGCGTCTCATTTGTTCTTGTGGGTGGTTGTTGAGGGTGTCCGATTGACACACCGTCAGTGGCATGAAGACCCTAAAAATGAGGTGGTCATTTTGAGATACTCCAATTAATTTTGGGAGGAATTTGGAGTACAGTCAGGTTGGATCATACTCGAATCTAACCGGGCCCTATTTACCTTTTTGTCTATATCTTACACACCGGGCGTCCAATTTATAGGCCATCTGCCGCGTTGGAACCCTTAAGACAAGGAGGTCCTTTGGGTTACTTCTTTGTGAGAATTTTTGGTGGTTGAAATACAACCAGTGGCTTGAGTAGTGGTTTCTTGGGAACTCAAGTGCACCAAGTGCATGAATCCTATGGCTGACTATCAAGTGAAGAAAGACCCTCTGTGGATCGGTATGAGAGAGACCCTTTGTGGATTGGAAAAAGAGTGAACTTGTGTGGATAATAAGTAGTGAGACCCTATGTGGATTGATAGTAGTGCGACCCTATGTGGATCGATAGTAGTGAGACCCTGTGTGGATTGATAGTAGAACAACCCTGCGTGGATCGACAGTAAAGAGACCCTGTGTGGATCGGCAGTTCAGAAACCCTTCATGGGCTAGCAAAAAAACCTCTCAACAGAATAAAATGATATAGCTGAAGAATAATAATTTTTATTCTTGTTCTATAAGTTTTATACCTGGTGTGAGCAGTCTTTTACTTTATGCTTTATGATTGAGATCAGGATTTGTGGTTTTTCCTTTGTGGAATTTTGAGAGACCTTCGGGGGTCTCGGGGCCCCTTCTGAGTATTTTTGTACTCACCCCTGCATGGGATTTTCCTGCAACTTGTTGTATCTTGTGCAGATGAAAGGCATCTTGAATGAGACTCGAGGAGCTAGGGCTAGACAGTGCTCAGAGGTTATTGACAGATGTGGTGAGCAGTAGTGACAGAAGACAATGAGCTGTAACTACCCTTTAGGTAGGATCCTTGGTGGACAAAATCCAGAGCATGTTTTTCCCTTTTAGTTGTACTTTCTTTCCAGTTGGGCTTGTATACTGGCCCTTTTACATTCCGTACTTACTTTTAATCTCAGTGGTGGTTATAATTTCTCTTTTTTCATTGTTTTTTACTTGTATATAGTGTGTACCTAGTCTGAGTGTGTACAGGTTTAAAGGCAATGCCTTCCCTTTTTTGGGTTATGCCTTTCCGATGATAGTCTCCAACCCATGGATTTTGGAAGGAGGGCTAGGGGTTGTCATGGAACAGGCCCCAGGGGATGGTTTGTGATATACATGGGAGGTTATACAAATCCTGAAGAAGGTGCACGAGTGATTATCCCAAGCCTAACATATTATGAATATCTTGGTAGATAGAGTTGACATCAGATTTTTTATTCTCATGTGTATTCCACCAATATATGTCTTATACTAATGTTATGCTCTCATGAATCATGTTCTTTAATTACCTTATGATTCATGTCTTATAAACTTTCAGTCTTTATACCATGACTCAAGATTATTATCTTTGATACGAAGGGTATGGTTTTCAAATGTTATGATCATGTTATCATATCCGTATGTACAATTTATTCTTACGTACCTCCCTTATTAAACCTTTCTAAGAATATGAGATCACCCTTTTTTATGTTTACTTTCCCTAGGTTATGAAGAAATGTATTATATATGATATGTATAATATGGGTTCTAGTTTTTAAAACATAGTGGGAGATGATTTAGTTTACCTATGGGTTAGTTTTTGTGTTTCCAAGTTTCCAAAAACACTATAGCTTTATGATCCTCATATGTTTGTTTGTGTAATATAATAAATGTTCATAAAAAATGATGTAATATATATGTATGAAAATCCCGGGTCACTATACTCCCCACTAAGACTCCTATGCCTACCTAATTAGAGAAAATACCATCTGAAACAAGAAGCCTACATCATCAATCACCCTTTCATCTAAGTGAAGGTATTAAAACTCCTCCATCACCCTCCAAGAAACTATGGACTTCTAAATAACATCGTTTCGTGAATTTCTTATCAAAGCATCATCCATGAAGTTGGCCATACCCAAGGAGTAGGATATCTAAAATTCATAATCATAAAGAAACTCTATCTAACTTCATATCTGCAGTTTTAGGTCACAATTAGAATGATATACCTCGTTATATTATGATATGTGAAGACTATAAAGCACTCTCCAATGAGGTAATATTATTAAAATTTCAGCACAAACACAACCAATGCTATTTCTAAATCATGATTGGAATAGGTTCACTTGTTGGGGTGTAATTACCTAGACCCATAAGAGATCACTACCTTATACTACATCAAGACACACCCCAATCCAAGATAGAAATCATCAAAAAATACCTTAAACATCACACCCTCCTTTGGTCACTAAATCACCAGAGCACTGATCAATTTCTTCATTAGGTAGTAAAATTATGCTTGATACTAATCAGTCTAGATAAAAAGACCAGTAATTCCTGGTAAAGGATTTCAACAGGGATAAAATCCATGAGAAGTTGGAAATAAACCTTTGATAATAGTTTTTAAGACCAAGGAAGCTATGAACCTCTTCCAAATTATTAGATTTTCCCAATAAAAAATTACCTTTATCTTTGATGGGTCCATAACCACACCTTTCTAGGAAACCACATGTATAAGAACCCAGTTTTTGATGAGAAAGACTTTGGAATATTCTTGATATTATTCCAGAGCATCTCCTTTAGACGGTGTGCGATTTCGAGCCCCGATGTGGCCAGAATTAAGTTTTTAGTGCGTTCACACTGGACACACCGAATAAATGGGATAACTCCTAAAAGGTGATCTGGATCAGAAGTCTGAGTGTACATATGGGTCCTAAATGGGGTGTTTACCCTAGGAACGACATAAAACATGTCGGCATGGGACGTTTGGACCCCTCGCTCGCTTTCGGAACATGAAACAGATAAATTAAATAATTAGTTTATTCGTTTAACATCTTAACTCATTTATCTCTTAAACGGTGGCTCAAATTGGAAAACCAAGGGCACCGTTGAGTTCGGAGCATGCCGTTTACCCTAGGAGGGGTGTAACTTTAGCGGGCGCAGGCCTTCTGTGAAAAATGCTGCCAAGGGCGTTTTCGTAATTTAGCTGCCTCGGTCGTTAAATTTTATAACTTTTGAACGGGGCCTCAGATTAAAATTCTGAGACCACCGTTGTGCTCGGAGCGTCGTGTTTACCCCAGGTACACCCTCCGTTTTTTCTGCGTTGGGAGCAGAGTCGGGGGAGTGCCAGGCGGGGGAGTTTAAGTGTTTCTACTTAAACACACCCCCTCCATCTTCTCCTACTTCTTCATCGCCTGGACAGCGGCAGGCGGCAGCCCCTCCCACTCCTCCTCCACTATGGCGAGGCAGCTCCGGCGAGGCAGCTCCGGTGAGGAGCGGCAGCTACGGTGAGGCGCGATAGCTCCGGGCGAAGCCCATCGAGGTAGGCAGATTTGAGTTTTACACCCTTTCCCCGCATTAATTTTCATTTATGCTCAATCGTGCCTTTGGATCGTCGAACAAAGCCCATAATTGTGTAGATCTGTCCTGAGCTTTCCGGAATGCTATCCGGATCGAATTTTCGACCACCGGATCGTTTCCGGTGGTCCTCTGAAGTTTTCCGTCCACGAGGCCGGTTTCCGGCGAGGGTTAGGTGGTCCGGCGGACGACGGTTCCTCGGCGCGACGGCGGTGCTGCGGAAGGACGGCCGGCCATCCGGCCGGCCGGGCGGTACCTCGCCGGTACGGGGCAACTTAGGCGGATCGGACGAGGGCACCGACGAGGGGGGAAATCGGGGTCGCAGGCGCGCTACCCCGCGGGGAGACCAAGACCCGCCGATGGCGGGTCTCCACGTGGACGCGACCGGCCAGCTGGCCGGTCGGTGGAGTGGGCCGTGCAGACGTGCGGGCCTCACGGGAGGCGGCGAGCCGCGGTGCGGCGGCCCACGGGTCCAGCGGCTGGGCCGCGGTTCAGCGGGCCTACCGGAGCAGGGCGGACTGGCCGGACCGGCCCGGTCCGGCCCAGGGGTAATCCCCCTTAAAATTTTGGACACCCGTATTTTGAGCTACGGGGGTCCGTTTTGCGTGCCGTCAGTGGCAGCGTAGACCTCACGTCAAGGCAGACTTTTTGAGATGGTTTGGGGAATTTTTAATTCCCGAAACCAGGGGCCTCGAAGGCGTGACACGTCTTTAAGAGAAATGGCGTTTTCCGGGGGTTCGTGTTTTGAGCGGCGCGGATGCATCCGACGTCCGTTTTGCGTGCCTTCATTGGCGTTGGGACCCTGGTGTCGAGGCGGGGTTTTCCAGAGTGGTTTTGGGTGTTAAAGCCGGAGTTGAGGCGTGGGCCCCATGGCCCGTCTTTTGAGCTGCGAGCAGCATTCAGTGACTTTCCCATCGGGCGTCCGTTCGGGGCGTGCGAGCAGTCAATTCTGGATGTTTTTCCGAGGGGATTGCAATGGTGCAATCCGCTCGCTCTAATTCCGCACAATGGTGCGGGCCCCATGGGGGTCATTTGGGCGTCGACGGTGATTTTCCATCTATATCACCGGACGACTGTTTTGGACATGTGAATAGACCATTTTGTGTGCTTTTTCGAGAGGATCGCAACGGTGCGATCTGTTCGTTGTGTTTCGGGACCGAGATGCGGGTCCCACGAAGCACCGCTTGTGTGCGGTGCGCTGGAACACATATTTTTCTCCGTATATCCATTCCACTCAAGTGAGTTGTGCTTTTGGCATGTTTTTTCGAGAGCATTGCGATGGCGCAGTTCGCCCGACCTTTTTCGGGGACGTGGTGTGGGTCCCACCCGACCCGGCTACGGTGAATAGTACCTTTTTCACCGGGTGTCCATTCTGGGCGATTGGGTATTCAATACCGTGTTTTTTTCCAAGGGGATCGCAGTGGTGTGATCCGTTTGTTCAATTTCGGGATCTTGGGGTGGGCCCCACATAGGTTGGTTACGGTGAATAGTACCTTCTTCACCGGTTGACTGTTTCGGGTGAGTAAGTAGTCTATCTCGTGTGTTTCTCCATGAGGATTACAACGGTGTAATCTGTTTAGGCGTGCAGACCCTCTTGCGCGATCTTATTAAATGTAGAAGTATGAAAGGTGCTCCGGTGGAAATTCTTCTTGCTGTGTTCGGAAGCGAACCCTTGACATGTGGTCGCGTTCACTCCCGTGTGAGTGGAGTTGATGTTTGGGGAGATGTGGTTGGCGGTGCCTGATCCGTTAAGGTGGCAAGTTGGGGTTGTTACGTCTACGCCCTTCGCATTGACGTTGGGTGTCGTGTGCACGTTAGCCTTTGGGCTGGAAACGTGGTATACTCTGGGAGTATATGGGAACGCTGGGAGGTACATGTGGATGTTGTACCTGAGAAATTTTGTGCTCTTGGTTGGGATTGACTTGGGGCCACATGTCATGTGGGCCCCAGGTGCGTGCTGTGTTCTGCTTTGCGTACTTTTGACCTCTCACGACGTAGAGGGTCCCTCGGTTCTCGGTTGTTGACCAGCAGAGTTGAGTTTCCCCCCGTCTCTGTGATCGATGGTTTAGATCAGCAGGGTTGAGTGGTTTCCCTTGGTTTTGTTCTGGATTCGGATGGTTGCGCGATACCCACTCCGGGTTCGGTTGGCCAGTGTTGTACCATCCAACAGAGATGGTCAGAGCAGTTCTGGGTTTACCCTCCAGGGGGGATGGGCAGTGGGTTACTCATCGGTTTCTTCAGGTTTACCCTCCAGCAGGGCTGGGTAGTGGGTTGCTCATGGACTTCTCAGGGTTTACCCTCTAGCAGAGACCAGGCAGTGGGTCACCCGACGACTCTTGAGGATCTACCCTCCAGTAGGGCTGGGTAGTGGGTCGCCCGTCGTCTTGTTCTAGGTCTACCCTCCAGCAGGGCTGGGCAGTGGGTCACCTGTCGACTTGTTCTGGGTTTACCCTCCAGAAGGGTTGGGCAGTGGGTCACCCGTCGACTCCTTCCAGGTCTATCCTCCAGCAGGGCTGGGCAGTGGGTTGCCTGACTACTTATTCCATGTTTTCCCTCTAGTAGGGCTGGGCAGTGGGTCACCTCATGATGTATTAGGGTTTACCCTCCAACAGTGTTGGGCAGTGGGTCACATGATATCTTATTATGAATTACCCTCTAACAGGGCTGGGCAGTGGGTCACACATTGGCATTCCAGACTCAGTCCTTTCTACTAGGCTAGTCGGTGGATTTCCTCCGTGATTACCAGAGTGGGACCCTTGGTTGTACGGGTCAGTGATGGAACAACTTTGACTTTGAGGAGACATCTCGACTACGGGGCAGTGACGAGTTATGGTTTGACGTTCCCCCAGAACTCTCAAGTATGAGGGGCACTTTCCTCCATCGAGACGCGTCCTTGTGACGCGACCTAAAATCGTGTGGGCGAGTCAGTGCCACCCAAAGCGGATAGTGTTGAGGTGCGGTGGTTTGAGCCCTTTGACTTGTAGTTCAGGGCAGACGTGTGGGATGCTGGGCATCAATGATGTCTACTTCTGGGACCATAGGCTACTCACTTTCTTGGGCTGAGCTACGGGATGGAGATCCCCTTACGAGCTTGTTCAGGCTTCTTGTTGAGCATATATATATATATGTATATACCTTGTTCGAGTACCCACTTCTTGGGCTTGGTTACTCTCCCTCCAGGAAAGGTGAAGATGCGTGGGGTATGCCACATGATTTCCGTGTCTAGCTTCTCGTGGTTGGACGAGTCTACTCTTCAACTATAGGTAGCGAAGACTCGACGAGAAGTTCATCTTCTCACCGTTTGTAGCTCCTTGCATTTGGACGAGTCTACTTCCTACCTCTTGTTGGGTTGAGCTGTACTCTTTACTTCACTTTCGGTTGTACTCCTTTAATTCTCCCTGTTCGATATACTGCTCACCTCTTCAGCACCTCCTTTGTTGCTCCCTCAAGCCTTCAGGGCATCCTACTGAGTATTTTCATACTCACCACTGCTTGGGATTTGCCCGCACTTGGTGTGCCCTTGCAGACGACGGACAGGCTGGTTGTGACTTCAGTGGAGATTAGGAGTTCGAGAGCTTGGACTGCGTGCAGTGGTTGGAGTCAGGTTCTAGGTGGGGGACCCTTCCAGCTGTTTTTCTTTTGTTTACCTGTTGCCGGGTTGTGCCACTTTTCTGGTTGGGCGCGTGTTTTTCCCCTTTTCTTTTCAGTTTACCTCAACACTTTCCTTGTACTTTTTAGAGGTCAATGCACATTTTTGGTTTATATATAGTAGTTTTAATTTTATGTGATTTTATTTTCTTTTTACTCTACACTTTTGCATTGAGTGTGCTGTGTGTGTGTGTGTACAGGTACTTAGGCAAAGGCCTCCCCGAGTTATTGTGCCTTCGGCGCTGGTCGCCAGCCCCTGGCCTATGGAGGCGGGCTTGAGGTAGTTGCGGCTCGAGCCCGGGTAGGGTCGGGTCATGACAAATTGGTATTAGAGGTGGTTCATTCCTTGGGACGTTGTGAAGACATCCCTAAAAGAGGAATTGGTTGGGATCTAGGGCAACAGTGTTAACGTGTCTTGAGAGCAGCTCTCAGGATAGGTAGTCCAGTGATGGTGCGGCGACCGACGTATCTTTCACCAGGACCCTAATAACCCTCTTGTTGACTCGGCATGCTGAGACAATTGTTGGAGGAAAAATTGGTTTGTGCATCACATAGGATTGAGTCTTTGACTGTCCTTCGTGATTCAGCTCCCCATCGTTGTTATTGGTATATACATATATGCTCATCTGACCATGGAACTCCTTGATAATATTCAGGATGTCTCCGCGAAGACAGTCATCCAAGATACCATCTTTGGTGCATGACGACGACCCTGTGAGCTACGAGGCCTCAGTCCAGGACCCATCATGCGAGCCCCTTTCTCCGGGTGGGACGGTAGCAGCACCCCCACCTGTTGAGCAGCAGACAGCTTCAGCAGAGCAGGATGAGCTTGAGCGCAGGTTGAGCGTGCTCTGTGAGTTCCAGGGATAGAGACCGCTGAGGTTCAATGGTGAGCCAGACCCTCAGGCAGCAGAGGTTTGGTTTGAGACAGTGGTTCACCTTTTCAGGATTGCGCAAATGCCGACAGATCAGAGAGTGGCTTTGGCAACCAACCTTTTTCGTGGAGCATCTTGGCGTTGGTGGAGTCTGGTGACTCAGTTTCTTGACGAGTCGTTGCTTTCATGGGGCGACTTTCAGTTTTTGTTCCATGAGGAGTTTTGCCCCTCTTTCTTGCACTCCATTTCGATTCAGGAGCTCCTGTATTTTCAGCAGGGAGGGATGATGGTAGCTGAGTACAGGGCTTGTTTCACAGACCATGCACGCTTTTACCCAGACTTGGTCCATGACGACAACATCCGAGCGCGGAAATTTGAGCAGGGTCTCCACCGAGAGATTCATGCTGTCATAGTACCCTTGGGATTTTAAACATTTTCCGGGGTGCTAGAGCAGGCGCTAGTGACAGAGAGATTCCTGTCATGTTCTGGAGTTGGTGGTGGCAGCAAGCACGTTGGAGTCGAGACGTCTGCCGCAGCCAGTGGGCGTCGACAAGCAGAACCTCGACGCAAGTGTCTTTCTGACAACCGGACTCAGGGGCGTGGTCGTACACCACAGTGGCGCCGGAGGGAACCAGTGCACCCCCGAGAGAGTCGGTGCTATGCTTGTGATGAGCGAGGTCACCTGGAACGAGACTGCCTGACCAGGCATGCAGAGAGCTTCAGGCAGGCAGTAGGTGCACCACCACGATGGAGGCAGTGCCGTGATCAGAGTAATGGCCAAAGAGGTGGTGTTGGCAGAGGAGCGGGAGTAGTTGGTAGTGGGGGATGACTTTACGAGGTCTTTCCATCACCGCTAGGCGGTTCACGTCAGGCTCCAGGAGCTGACAGTTGGAACCGCGGATAGCCGCGAGCTTTGGATGTCTATGATCCTATAGAGCATGAGGTGATAAGAGGTACGCTCTATAGCTCTTCTAATTTTGTTGTATAATTGTTAGACTCTGCATGTGAAATGATTTTCTCCCGGCTCCTTGTTTGAGTTGTTACCAGGGGGGCGTGGGGCGTCGATGTAACCCTGTGTTGGAAAGGTAAAAAGGCGTAGGACCTTTTCTGATAGCTGATGATGTCGACTCATTCGCTTCTCGAGCGTGTAAGAGAGTCTTGGTCGAGGGACATCGACTGTGAAACCTTGCGTGACCAGATATCCTTGGGTGTTTCACCATATGGATATTCTGAAGAAGGGAATCACCGGGCCTTGTTCCAGGTATGGGCGGTGATTCCAGTCGTGGCGTGCGACATAAGGGTTCGGTCGGGGAGGTGAGTTACCCTCGAGGGCTTTTAGGCCATTTGAGACCGTGTGGAGGGATGCCGAGGTTACCTACCGCCTTTCCCTAACCCCAAGTCTGGAGTGGGTGGATGACGTCTCCCACGTGACTCACCCGAGAAGAAGTGTGCGTGCTCCTATGCACGACATCGGCGAGAGCAGACCTCATGTGAAGAAATCAAATCTTTGGGTCTGTGTACGATGATGCGGGACTGTGCAAGAGTTCGTCTGGGTACAGGAGAGCCAGGTGCAGGCTTAGTACCCTGAGTTGTTCCCTGGTTTTTCTTTTTGGGGACAAAAATCTTGAAGGAGGGAATGATGTAAGAAAATAGTTTTTGATGAGAAAGACTTTGGAATATTCTTGATATTATTCCAGAGCAGTTCCTTCAGACGGCGTGCGATTCTGATCCCCAGTGTGGCCAGAATTAAGTTTTCAGTGCGTTCACACTGGACACACCAAATAAATGGGATAACTTCTAAATGGTGATCCGGATCAGAAGTCTGAGTGTACGGATGGGTCCTAAATGGGGTTTTTACCCTAGGAACGACATAAAACATGTTGGCGCGGGACGTTTGGACCCCTCGCTCGCTTTCAGAATGTGAAACAGATAAATTAAATAATTAGTTTATTCATTGAACAGATTAAATCAATTATCTCTTAAACGGTGGCTCAGATTGGAAAACCGAGGGCACCATTGAGTTCGGATAATGCCGTTTACCCTAGGAGGGGTGTAACTTTAGCGGGCGCGGGCCTTCTGTGAAAAACGATGCCAAGGGCGTTTTCGTAATTTAGCGGCCTAGGTCGTTAAATTTTATAACTTTTGAACAGGGCCTCAGATTAAAATTTTGAGACCACCGTTGCGGTCGGAATGTCGTGATTACCCTAGGGGCACCCTCATTTTTGTCTGCGTTGGGAGCAGAGTCGGGGGCGTGCCTGACAAGGGGGTTTAAGTGTTTCTACTCAAACACACTCCCTCCCTCTTCGCCTTCTTCTTCTTCGCCTGGACAGTGGCAGGTCACAGCCCCTCCCTCTCCTCCTCCACTCCAGCGAGGCAGCTCCGGCGAGGCGCGACAGCTCCAGGCGAAGCCCATCGAGTTAGGCGGATTTGAGTTTTACACCCTTTCCCCGCATTAATTTTCATTTATGCTCAATCGCGCCTTTGGATCGTCGAACGAAGCCCATAATTGCTAGATCCTATCCTGAGCTTTCCGGAATGCTATCCGGATCGAAGTTTCGACCACCGGATCGTTTCCGGTGGTCCTCGGAAGTTTTCCGGCCATGAGGCCGGTTTCCGGCGAGGGTTAGGTGGTCCGGCGGACGGAGGCTCCTCGGCGTGACGGTGGCGCGGTAGCGGGTGCGGCGGAAGGACGACCGGCCATCAGAACGGCCGGGGTGACACCTCGTCAGTGCGGGGCGGCATAGGTGGATCGGCCGAGGGTGCCGGCCGAGGGTGCCGGCGAGGGGGGCAACCGGGGTCGCATGCGCGCGACCCCTCGGGGAGACCAAGACCCGCCGATGGCGGGTCTACGCGTGGACGCTACCGGCCAGCTGGCCGGTCGGTGGAGGAGGCCGCGCAGATGCGCGGGCCTCACGGGAGGTGGCGGGCCGCGGTATGGCGGCCCGCTTGTCTAGCCGGACCGGGCCCAGCGGCTGGGTCGGTCCGGCCCAAGGGTAATCCCCCTTAAAATTTTGGACGCCCGTATTTTTAGCTACGAGCGTCCGTTTTGCCTGCCGTCAGCGGCAGTGTGGACCTCGCGTCAAGGCGGACGTTTTGAGATGGTTTCGGGAATTTTTAATTCCCGAAACGAGGTGCCTCAGAGGCGTGACACATCTTTAAGAGAAATGATGTTTTTCCAGGGGTTCATGTTTTGAGCGGCGCGAAGGCATCTGCCGACCGTTTTGCGTGCCGTCTGCGTTGTTGGGACCCTGGTGTCGAGGCGGGGTTTTCCAGGGTGGTTTCGGGCGTTAAAGACGGAGTTGAGGCGTGGGCCCCATGACCCGTCTTTTGAGCTGCGAGCAGCGTTTATCGACTTTACCATCGGGCGTCCATTCGGGGCGTGCGAGCAGTCGATTCTGGATGTTTTTTTGAGGGGATTGCAATGGTGCAATCCGCCCGCTCTAATTCCGCACGATGGTGCGAGCCCCACGAGGGTCGTTTGGGCGTCGATGGTGATTTTCCATCTCTATCACTGAGTGACCGTTTTGGACAAGTGAATAGTCATTTTTGTGTGCTTTTTCGAGAGGATCGCAACGGTGAGATCCGTTCATTGTGTTTCGGGACCGAGATGTGGGTCCCACGAAGCACCGCTTGTGTGCTGTGCGCCGAAACACATCTTTTTCTCCGGATATCCATTCCACTCAAGTGAGTAGTGCTTTTGGCGTGTTTTTCTGAGAGCATTGCGATGATGCGGTTCGCCCGACCTTTTTCGGGGACGTGGTGTGGGTCCCGCCCGACCCAGCTACGGTGAATAGTACCTTTTTCACCGAGTGTCCATTCTGGGCGATTGGGTATTCAATCCCGTGTGTTTTTCTGAGGGGATCACAGTGGTTTGATTAGTTTTTTTAGTTTTCGGATCTTGGGGTGGGCCCCACACGGGTTGGTTACGGTGAATAGTACCTTTTTCAGCGTTTGACCGTTTCGGGCGAGTAAGTAGTCTATCTCGCGTGTTTTTCCATGAGGATTACAACGGTGTAATCCTTTCAGGCATGCAGAGCCTCTTGCGTGATCTTATTAAATGTGGAAGTATGAAAGGTGCTCCGGTGGCAGTTCTTCTTGCTGTGTTCGGAAGTGAACCCTTGGCGTGTGGTCGTGTTCACTCCCGTGTGAGTGGAGTTGATGTTTGAGGAGATGTGGTTGGTGGTGCCTGAGCTGTTGAGGTGGGAAGTTGGGGTTGTTATGTTTATTCCCTTCGCATTGACGTTGGGTTCCATGTGCACGTTAGCCTTTGGGCTGGAAACGTGGTATACTCTAGGAGTATACGGGAACGTTGGGAGGTACATGTGGATGTTGTACCTGAGAACGTTTGTGCGCTTGGTTGGGATTTACTTGGGGCCACACGTCGTGTGGGCCTCAGGTGCGCGCCGTGTTATGCTTTGCGTACTTTTGACCTCTCGCGACGTAGAGGGTCCCTCGGTTCTCAGTTGTTGACCAGCGAGGTTGAGTTTTCCCCTGGCTCTTTGCTCGATGTTTTAGATCAGCAGGGTTGAGGGGTTTCCCCTGGTTTTGTTCCGGAGTCGGATGGTTGCATGATACCCACTCCATGTTCAGTTGACCAGTGTTGTACCATCCAGTAGAGATGGCCAGAGCAGTTCTGGGTTTACCCTCCAGCGGGGCTGGGCAGTGGGTTACTCATCAGTTTCTTCGGGTTTTCCCTCCAGCGGGTCTGGGCAGTGGGTTGCTCATGGACTTCTCAGGGTTTACCCTCTAGCAGAGAATATGCAGTGGGTCACCCGACGACTCTTGAGGGTCTACCCTCTAGCAGGGCTGGGCAGTGGGTCGCCCGTCGTCTTGTTCTAGGTCTACCCTCCCGCAGGGCTGGGCAGTGGGTCACCTGTCAACTTGTTCCGGGTTTACCCTCCAGCAGGGATGAGCAGTGGGTCACCCGTCAACTCCTTCCAGGTCTACCCTCTAGCAGGGCTGGGCAGTGGGTCGCCTAATGACTTATTCCAGGTTTACCCTCCAGCAGGGATGAGCAGTGGGTCTCCTGATGATGTATTAGGGTTTACCCTCCAGCAGGGCTGGGCAGTGAGTCACCTGATATCTTATTATGAATTACCCTCCAGCAGGGCTGGGTAGTGGGTCACCGGTTGGCATTCCAGACTCGGTCCTTTCTACTAGGCTAGTCGGTGGATTTCCTCTATGATTACCGGAGCGGGACCCTTGGTTGTACGGGTCGGTGATGGAACAACTTTGACTTTGGGGAGACCTCTCGACTGCGGGGCAGTGATGAGTTGTGGTTTGACGTTCCCCCAGAACTCTCAAGTACGAAGGGAACTTTCCTCCACTGAGACGCGTCCTTGTGACGCGACCTAAAACCGTGTGGGCGAGTCAGTGCCACCCAAAGAGGATAGTGTCGAGGTGTGGTGGTTTGAGCCCCTTGACTTGTAGTTTGGGGCAGACGTGTGGGATGCTGGGCATCAATGATGGTTACTCTGGGACCGTAGGATACTCACTTTCTTGGGATGAGCTACGGGATGGAGATCCCCTTATGATCTTTTTCGGGATTCTTGTTGAGCATATATATATGTATATACCTTGTTTGAGTACCGAATTCTTGGTCTTGGTTACTCTCCCTCCAAGAGAGGCGAAGACGCGCGAGGTATGCCACGTGCTTTCCATGTCTAGCTTCTCATGGTTGGATGAGTCTACTCTCCGGCTATAGGTAGCGAAGACTCGACGAGAATTTCATCTTCTCACCATTTCCATATCCTTACGTTTGGACGAGTCTACTTCCTACCTCTTATTGGGTTGAGCTGTACTATTTACTTCACTTTCAGTTGTACTCCTTTACTTCTCCCTGTTCGATCTACTTCTCACCTCTTCAGCACCTCCTTTGTTGCTCCCTCGAGTCTTTGGGGCATCCTACTGAGTATTTTCATACTCACCCCTGCTTGGGCTTTTCCCGCACATGGTGTTCCCTTGCAGACGACAGACAGGTTTGTCGTGACTTCAGTGAAGCTTAGGAGTTCGAGAGCTTGGACCGCGTGCGGTGGTCGGAGTCAGGTTCCAGGTGGGGGACCCTTCTAGCTGTTTTTACTTTGTTTACCTGTTGCCAGGTTGTGGCACTTTTCTGGTTGGGCGCGTGTTTTTCCCCTTTTCTTTTCAGTTTACCTCATCACTTCCCTTGTACTGTTTAGAGGTCGATGCACATTTGTGGTTTATATATAGCAGTTTCCCTTTTCTGTGCTTTGCTTTTCTTTTTTTACTCTGCACTTTTGCATTGAGTGTGCTGTGTGTGTTTGTGTACAGGTACTTAGGCAAATGCCTCCCCGAGTTATTGTGCCTTCGGCGTTGGTCGCCAGCCCCTGGCCTATGGAGGTGGGCTTGGGGTAGTTGCAGCTCGAGCCCGGGTAGGGTCGGGTCATGACAACATGACTAAGGAAATACACCTCTCATGTCCAAAACTTACACTCATAAAACTTTCCATAGAGATGATGACATCAAAGAACTTGTAATATCCTTCTAATATGACCAACATTATCCTCCTATGAATTCAAGTATATCAATATGTATTTGATGAACATGACTATGAAATGGTCTAGGAATTCATGGATAATAGAGTTCATGATCTCCATGAATATATTTAGGTAATTCCTGACATTGAATGGTATGCCAAAAAACTTGAACTACCCATACTTGAATATGAAGGTAGTATTTAGGACATCATCCTCCTTCACCCTCAACTAGTGATATATTGACCATAGATCGATCTAGTAAAACCAATTATCCCCTATCATCTAGTTGAAAAATCATCAATCCTTGGGATAGGGTAGTGATTCATGATCATCACCTAATTCAACCTTTAGTAGTCTATACAAAACCTCAGACTATTATTTGACTTCTTGGAGAATAACATTAAAGCTCCCCATGATGAAAAACTAGGTCATATGAAACACTTCTACATTAGAGAATCTATTTAAACCCTCAACTATTGAAACTCAGAGGGTGACATGCAATAAGGATCCATCCAAATTTGAGAATCACTGGGCTATATATCTATCTGAAACTCAATATAACGTCAAGTGGGGTAGTGTCACAACCTCATTGAAAAAAAACTTATAGGAACTCCCCAATGACCCTGGGAACCTCCACCATACTAGATTTTACTGAACCCACAAAAAACTTTGACATCAAATAAATAAGGGGCCCCATACATCTACTACCCAATTGACAACCCCACTCACCAATGAAAACTATATGCCAATCATCCACATCCGAGAACAAAAATCTCTTCTAGAAGATATTGATAATGGAAATCACTGAACACAACTATTCAATTCCAAGTATTACATTTTACAACTACATCTAAAGCAATAATAGATTCCCACATGACCGATATAGGCCCATCATCAATATACACCCATGTAACACATAAAAAAAGCTTGATCACATCCAACTTATTATAAAAATCCAAATATATTAGAAACATAAAAGGAGTAACTATATATTGGGTAGATAAGTAGAGTGACTCCTCATGATTCTATTTTTGGGGATCCTCATTAGAAAAAAGATCCAAGGTGAAATGAAAAAGACACTTAAACTTGATCCCAAGATCCCACATAGACATGCTCCCCTACTGAAGAGATAGAATCTCCCGCCTCTTCCTTACTTCATGGTTTATGAGAGGAACTCTTCTCGGAACTCCTTCTGAAATTTAAAACATGAAATAATTACTTTATTCTTCTCACCAAGATACAACATTACTACTACAAAAAGGCCTTTAATGGAACTATAATTGTCCTTTATCAGTTCTAAAAATCACTAATAATCTGAGCATGGTTAAAAGTACAAAACTTTTATCAGTGCTAAAAAGTGATCTTAAAGGGTCCTTTAACAACACTTTTTTTAGCGCTATTAAAGGGACCTTTTAACATCAATTTTTAGTGCTTTTAAAGGGTGCCTTTAATAATTTTTTTTAGCATTTATAAAGGCATCACTGTTAAAGGGGGTAAAATTATATTTTTTTCATACACCTATGAGACCGAACCCTTTATTTGTGCTTCAATAACCCCTTTAATAGTGCTCCACCCCCCTTTATCAGCACTTTTCACCCCAACACCCCTTTTACCATCTCTTTAAAAATTTACAACCTCATGCGTGCCTAACTGGATTCGAACCCTGCACCTCTCCTTCAAATATGAAATGCCTTTACCACTACACCATGTTGTTTTATTGTCTATTTAATGATATTTATATTTATATATATATATATATATATTTACATATATATTTTTATTTATATATTTATATAATTATTTTTAAATACATTTATACAATATGTGTGTGTGTGTGATATATATATACTTATATTTATTTAAATATATTCTATATTATATTCATTTACATATACTAGAATATAATATAAATATATATCTATTTATTAATACACACATATATGTATATATAAACATTATAAATATATGTGTATAATGTAAAAAATGGTTAGATATTATTTTAAATACATTTTTAGAATATGTATTTATTTATATATATTATAATATACATTTTTACGTAAATATTCTGATATATGTATTTATATAAGTGGTTTATTATAAGTAAATATAAGAAAACATGCATATATTTAATTATAAATAAAATTACACTGTGAAAAATGAAAAAAATTGAAAAATAATAATATCAATATGAATGTAAGACCTAGGAATAAATTCATTAACCACTAAAAAAGGGAAAAAATACCCCCTTAAATGAGGCTAAAAATCCATCGAATTTTAAAAAATTGGTATAACCTGACTAAAAACTCACTTATGTAGGACTTATAGGCCTTTCTTGACCTAGAAAATGTGTCAAAGGTTTACCTGTGTCACTAAGGAAATATATCTCATCGTAGGCTTCAATTTGATATGTGGTAGAACCCAAACGGACACCCAGATCAAAAGTTATGACCGTTTGAAATTCGAGTTACATTTTCAACTTATTTTAGATCTTTTATTAATTTTTTGTTTTTTAATCTTAAAATTGATATTAAGTGACTATTAATCAGTAATAGTAGGCAAATTATTAATTAAATATATATATATTTAATTATTTTATAAGCCACTTTGTTTAAATATCTTATATATTAAGTGTAAATCGTTATTTACATTATTTAAAAATATTTTAAAAAATATATATTATACTTATATTAATATTAATATATTTATATATTAATATAGTATATTTAATGAAATATAATTTTTTTGAAGTATAAATTTATCAACTCTTGTAAAAAAGCACTGATAAAGTCCCCCCTTTAACAACTCTTTATTAGCATTGTTAAAAACCCCCTTTAACAATGCAAAAAAAGCATTGTTAAAAACACCCCTTTAAGAGTGTTTTTTAGTGTTGACAAAGGGGGCCTTTAAGAATGTTTTTAGATAGCACTGTTAAATACCTAGAATTGGATAAACCTAGTTTTGAAGAAATACGTACACTATTGATGCACAATCCCTCACATATGACTAACTACTGATAGAACCCAATACTCTACCAGATTCTAGATCGTACTAAAGTCAATATCAAGATCCTTTAACTAAATCTATATATCTAGATCAGATATGATTCCATCATATTTCCTCAAACACTACTGCTGGAAGGAACACAAGGTCATCTACTATGCCTCATTCTACTCTACTAGGTTGATCCTCCAATGATCAACTAGATCTGCCTGCTGATCCCCCACTTCCTAAACCATACACAAAGGATGAACATTATCCATAGATTAAAGGGGAATAAATATTTTAAAATCGTGATAGAATGGAATTTTATTAATATTAATTTAACTCATTTCAACTTCCCAAACCACACAATTTAAATAAGAACAAAATTCAATCATGATGTGTGTATTTATCTTAGGACTCTACCCTGCAAGAAACTCCACCTCACTTAGTCATTCAAAAGGTTCAGAGTCCTTGAATTAAATCATGGGGCCCCCTAAATTCCCATGTCCTAGTCAATCTTCCCTGGTCCATGTCACACATTGAGATCAACTGACACCATTTCCCTACCAACCCATGCAATCCTCACTATTCCTAACTCCAAACTCCATCCGATCCCTCAACCAAAACCTATGATACCACCTTTTTAGGAGCCCCTCCCACCAAAGGTACCCATCATAGAACGAAAATGAAGAAAAAGAGATAATGAACCCCAAGTCCTGCCTCCAGTAGGCCCTAGGTTGGTGACTAGAATCAAGGGTATAAAATCATCATATATGGGATGCATTACCCTCTATAAAATTGGATCAGGATATAAGATAAATAAATCAAAAGAAAATACATGAAATAATATAAAACAAAGTAACAAAAACCATCCCACAATGCAGGTATAAAGTAAAAAAATAAAAATAGTCTCTAAAAAAATACTAAAATAAAATTCCTATAGAAGTGACTCAATAAAAACTCCAAAGGCATAATCAAGTAATGTCCAACGTGGTCTAAGAAGTACTCCTAAAAACCTGAAAAATAATTTTATATATGTGGGGTGAGAATACAAGTGCACTCAGCAGGATCAATCCCAAAGTATCTCATACACCTGTGAAATGATCATGCTAATGCACTCGTGAGAGAACAACAACCAAAAACACATCAACATTTCATTTAACCAATCCCATACTCACCAAATAATGCATCTAAGTATAGTAACATAATAATAATAAAATCGATAGAAAGGGTACCCCACACCAATTTCCCACTAGTTTGTTGCTATCACACCATAATTAAGTACATCATAACACTCCCATATCTTCCATATAGTAATCCTATTTAAACACACCTAGGCCATAAAATCACACCACACCATATATAAATCAAAGATACTTGTTCCATAACATCACATATCACCTAAATACACCTCATGAATCACATCACTTCTCACCCGAAGACACCTGGGGCATCACATCACATCACATCCAATCCAAATACACCTGGTCCATCACATCACATGAAATCCACAACCATAACCATAATAGAAGGGTGTAATGAACATGAAGGAAATAAACCTTGTTACATCCTCCTACCATGAAACCCCTACCATAATCCATCTCATCAAACATCACCATAGTGCACTTTTGACTTCAGGCCATCATAGCCCACAACGTCACTTAGAAGAGAGAGCAAGGAAAGGCGGGTAGCCAATCATCCATCCTCACCACAAGGATATTGGGGAAAACATTCCCAAAACATTTGGTTGTTGGCACAAAGTGCTTGACATGGGTGGGGTGCATATATAAATATCAATGAACATAGAAAGTATATATATATATACAACCATACACAATCCCAACCTATGGGTTCAAAATTAGAATATTATCCCAACTCTCAACATCACGACCAAGCATAAAAATCTCCAAAACTTTCACTACCACCACTAAATGAATAAAAACACATAAGCAAGACACAATCCATATACCACATTCTAACTTTCATTTCAAGTTATTACATTTTATAGATTTCCCATTACTAACCAATCCATTAATCCAGACCATTCATTTCATATTTATCAACTACCATTTAAACCAAACTTCCCATTTTAAAACAAGAGTTCATTAATCATTTTAACCCATTAGATAAACCAAACCATTCCATTTAAATTTCATTATTAACCAATTTATTTCTATTACTACTCGAGCACCCATCATAAAACAATGAAACACAATAACCCATATTTCTCATGCTAAAAACCCCCACATTGTCACCACTTCACAAGCACAACCAATTTCCACATAAAAACCAATTCACACATCACAAAAAACACATAACATATCTATTTCTCATCACATCAAACCCACAAAAAAAAACACATCACCATAACAAATCAAGATCACACATCCTAACCACACACCAAAAGCATACAACACAACCACACACCACCACCACACATCACAACCACACATAACTTATTTTGTATTTATCAAGGTTATTTACATCACTTTAATTTTCTTATTTCAAGGACATTCTCACACAATACATAATTTACAATGGAAATTAATTCTTTAACCATATATAAGTAGCTATAAAATTCCATTTTAGGTGATAAGGAACAACCACACTATAAGGGTTCCATAGTCACAACAACTATAATGAAAACCAATCCCCCCATGGATATGATTTCCAGAAAGGTATAAATACCATACAATCATAATATTAATAATATCAAAGTGGTAAAACATGCGATTTTTGTAACACCCTAAAAATTCTAAAAGGGTAACTTTTATTTGATAGCATGTATGACACACAAAAAAGTATAAAGGAGTATAAAATCTCAAGACTTAAAGGTATATTTAATATTTTAAAGAAATTTAATATATTATATATCTTTAAATGCATGCAATAATGAGTTATCTTATGTTACATGAAACAAATACCTTCTTCGATAGCTTGTGTTACACGCAAGATTGAGTTTTACTGAACAAAAATATATTATTAAAAAATATATTATTTATTATAAAAATATATAAACTAGCCATTAAATTAGAATTTAGGAACATTATTAACTAAATTTGGAAAATATATTATTTACACAAATATAAAATGAATTTATTGGTTACCAATTAATTAGAAATGAATATAAAAACCAATTGAATATAAAGGAAATGTTTTATGCTCACAAAGGTGTTTTATTAATTAATATCAGTGAATGGTATTAATGAAACATATATGTTATATATTCAATCAAATATTTTTTTTACAATCATCCCATATATTTTATAGGTATAAAATAATAAGAAACCCAATTTTATGCATAAAAAAACAATATTTTTCTAAAGGAAATTTTCCGCCTTTTGATGGAGAAACTTATTTAAAACTAAATTTTAGAAATTTTATATTTAAAAATAAATTTAATTTTGAAATAAAAATGTCAAAAATATATTAGGGTGGATTTTTGGTATTTTTCTGAGAAGTTTCATTTTTAATGAATAGTGAAAAATACTGAATTTTAATTGAAAACTTCTTTTTCATATAATTTATTTATATAGTTAAATTATATTTTAATTTTGTTTTAAAGTATATTTAGTTAAATTATTCATCCATCAATCCTATTTAGTATTTTTTAATAAAATTCACATTGAAATTGGATATAAAAACATTTCAAACTTTTGAACATTTTTACATTAAAAACCCGTTTTGTCATCTCATCAGCGGGATTAAATTCAAATTAATTTCTACCACTTATGTGATTTGATTTTTTAAAAATGGATTTAATATTTAGAATCATCATAATTTATAATGTATAATAAGTTCAACTTATATTTTTTTCTAAAAGCATTAGTGAATGTAATTTAAATTAATTACAACAATTAAGAGAAAAATTAGCTTAATAAGGGACTAAACCTTAAACATAAGATCCAAAATGACCTATATACATATAAAATATATATTTAATGGACATATTTAGAATATATCCTCCATTTCGTAGAATTTTTTTCATTATTGGAGGCATATTATGTAAGGGATACCTCTTAATAGTATTTACCTTTTATATTTATAAGAATACCACTCCTCCACCACTATAAAAAGGAACTCACCACTACCAATTATTCACACATATAAATCCATTTAGATCATAAAAAATCTTACAAAAAAAGATCCAAATATCCCTAAAATAATCTTAGAAGCCTCACTTTGGGAATAAATTCAACCAAGGAAGTATTTTGGTATAAACCAAAAGGAGTTACCTGAATACAACAAAGGGAGGTGGATGATAATACTTTGGATATGATCTTGAGCTCGGATGTGGTTATAATGGAAACTGTACTGAAAATAAAATCTTCCAATGAGGAGGCATAAAGAATTATGCGAAATACGCTTAAGGTGACCACCAATGATGAGCAAAGTGCATGGATTGACAAGCAGGACTTGATTCTGGTTCGGGGGTTCAACAATGGAAAGATCAATGTAGAGGAGTACATACAAGTGTGGGGAAAGCTGGCATTCAGGTTTAAAGACCTTCTGATGGAGTAACCAGATATCCAAGTAAACTCTTTATCATGGAAGCTGTTTAGAGAGATCAAAACGGGTAGGCTGCAATTTCACTTTAATGGCCTTGTACTCTCCTTCGTTTCTTGACTTGGTTTCTCACTTTTTTCCTTAAAATTGTTTGATAATAAAAAATTTAACTTTGAAGTGAAGTTACCTGAATAAGAGGTAACATTATTCAACGATCACTTTTGTTTCATTTACTTATACACCCCTTAAATCATTTTTATATAATTATTATATAATAAAATAATTATATTAAATATAATGATATTTTTATGCAAATATTTGACCTAAAATTTCACAAAAATCTATAAAATTTGATATGCAATCACCGTTCGTGTGTACAGCAGACTACTACCTCGCGAACCGATGTCATTCGTTCTTCTATTACCACATTTCAGGGTTGTAAATAATAATGTATTTATAGTTTATATATGATATTTATAATGTATTTATTCTTATTTAATTCTTATATAACATATACCTTCATGTGTTCTATTTTCTGGGGATACAATAACATCGTTTGTGGAAATGTGGACTACCGCCTCCTCATAGTGATGTGATTCATTCATGCTATGCGTGGAATGTATCAAGGATTTTTTTTAATAAAAATATATGAAATATATGACATAAATATGACACTATAATTATAATATACATTCATATCATTTTGTTTTCATTCATTTAATATGAAAAAGAAATATAAGTAGTGTTCATGCGTATATACGACCTACCATCTCCATAAACGGTGAATTTCATTTCATATCTAAAATTTTTATGTATTGTTATAAATAAATATATAATGAAATATATATTATATTTAAATTATTTTTTAAATTATTTATATTATGAAATCATGATCTAATTAATAGGAACAACAATTAATAATTCAAAACATGCTAAAAAAACTAGGCAATTAATACCCAAAATAGTGAAAATAATGAAAGATTATTAAAAAAAGGGTAACAATATATTATAATAAGATCATATATGATATTATAAATATGAGTATGGGTATTTATAAGTTATTTAAATGCTTAAAACCATTATAAATTAAGTTAAAGGATGCTCACCCAAAAGGAAACACAAGGTAAGAGATTCTTGTCTAACTTTTCTTTCCATGAGGAATGCATCGTTTTCACCACTTATTTCTTTTGTGTGGTGTAAATAATTCCCCTATTGTATTTTATATCATTAATAAATTTATATTCTTGGTATTTATAGTTATATTTTAAATTATTTCTTTCATGGGGATTATAATTCAAAAGTTACCAAGTAGTAATGGATTTTATCTCAATTTCATTTCATTGAGACATATTGTATTATTATACACCTAATTTATTTTATATGGTGTATATACTACCAATTTTTCATTTAATATTATTAATACTTCATTATTCATGTTATTTTTAGTTTCAATTTTATTTTTTTCATCTAAGGGGATTTGAACTTAAAGTTACCAAGTGGTAAAGAAATTTTATAACTCAATTCCTTTTCATTGGTTTATATTACTTCCTCATTATAGTTAATATTGTATAATTAATTTGAATATATTATTATGTATTTCAACTTCTTATATTTGGATTTAAGTTTTATACAAATAATAAATTCATTGATTAATTCCCACTTTAACGTTTTGATCCTTTTAAGGGTTAATTTCACAATCTAATTCTAATTGGGATTATTTATTCTTGAAATTAATTTAATGAGATTTATATGAAAATTATTCATTAAACCATTTAATTTTCTTAAAATTTGGTTATTTATGACCTTTTTCAATTAATATTACTATTTCCACACTTTGGTACTCAAAATATTTTATAAAATGTTTTTATAAAAAATCGACTTCATTACTCTCTTTAGTCAGAGAATGTGTTTTTTTATAAAAAACCCTATTTTCTAAAAAGGTTTTTAAAAATGTTTTTAATCTTTCCAAAATGATTTATTAAATAATTTTTGAGCTTTTTTTGCTTTTATAAATGTTTTCAAAGGAATATTTTTTTCTCTTTTTGAACAAGGAACTATTCTAACCTTTTACCTTGAAAAAGGAATACCTTTTTTTACCTCATACGACATGTATGAAATTATACACCATTTTTTATTTAAATATTAATTTTAATTTTTAAAAGATTAATTTTTAAATATTTTTTTTGAAAATAATTTTCGAAGAAAAGGATTTTAATTTTTTTTTAAAATGAAAATGATATTTTTTTCTTTTCACGATATTTCTATTCATCAATGACAATAATCCTTTATCCTCACTTCACTTGGGATATATTGTATTTATACTATAATTATTCTTCCTTTGTATTCTTTATGATTTATTTGACCAAGGATAATATTGAAATTCAATACCTTGATTCCTTTTAGACTTCTTGAAATATTCAATCTCCTATGATCATTAGACATTAAATTTCCCCTAAATATCCATTTTATTTATCATGGATAAGTTTATTGCCTAAAATATATACCATTTTTACATATGGTGTTTACATTGATAGTTATTTGATTACATGGGTAAATATTGATATGTAAATTGGAATAGACAATGAATCAATGAGAATAATCAATATGGAAAGGTAATAACTGAACACACATTCCATGAAATAAATAAACTAAATGGGAATGTGTAAAAAATATGGCAAGGTAAATAACTAAACACACATTCCATATAAATAACTGGATAATGAATAATCAATATAGAAAGGTAAATAACTAAAATCCACTCCATTTAATCAATAAAATGAGAATTAAATGCATCTGTAGATTTTTTCATAGTGAAAATATCATGGATAAATAATAATAATAATAAATGAATTCTCAATGAAGGAAATGCTTAATTATTGGATGTAGATGAAGGAAATGATTAATTATGAAGATGAATCCTTTTAATAATTTTCAAGGATTATGATCTTTTAATTATTTTATGCTTTGTTTTATTTTACCAATGTATTATGAATATCATGTATATAATATGGTTTTCTAAAACTACTAAACTCTTCAGTCCTTCAAGATTTTATTCCTTTTAATCATGATAATGAAATAAATTAAGGCACTAAATCTAGGATTCTGGGGTCGATGAATTACAATTGGTATTAAAGGAAGTTTTTAGAAACCTTGGGAATTAGATTTAAAAATACATAGATTAGAGAACATATAACTAAGGTAGAATTTAAGGATAAGTAAATAATATCATCCCAAGGTTTCAGTTAGATTGAGATTATGTGGTTTTCCGAGTAATAAATTTCTATTTAGATACTAAAAGTGGACATGGTTATATCAAAAATATACCTAGGTGTAACAATTCCAAAAATTTGCATTGGGCCTGACTCGAGCATAACCTGATACACCACAATATACCTTACTACACACTTAGTTTGACACTCTCAGGGGATATGCTTAGGATAATTCAAATTTTCTTTAGAAACCAATATGAAGGATTTTAATATATAATGAAAATGAATGAACTAGGTTAAACTTGAGGTTTATTAAATAAAAAATAATGTTTCAATATTTAAACACCCTAAAAATGATTATATGGTTTTACCACTATGAATTTTTTTCTCACACTATGCTTTTTGGTTTTAGTCAATGGTTAAAACCTGAAGGAATCATGTATACATTGAAAATGAAGGATAAAGTGAAGGAAAAGAGAAACAAAATGAGATGTTGATAAGAGTGAAAGATATCATGTTCATGTCTAATCAATTTTCTAGAAATATTATTAATAATATATAACTTAACCAACTCCCTAACTCTCAAAATAATATAAAGATTGATTTTTCTAAGAGATTAAGTGGTAGAGACTATGGAGAAAAAAGGGATCGATTTCCATCATGTAAGAAATGTGGAAGGATAAACCTAGGAAAGTGTCTCAATGGAACCAAAAAATCCTTTATGTTTGAGAAAGAATGACATAAAGAAAAGAATTACTGATGAAAAATGAAGAGTACAACAGAAGGAAATAAAAATCATCCTAAGGATGAATTCGTTTCCTTAAACGTGGGGAAACTAGAAATTACCCGAGTCAATACCCCATTCTAAAGGATAAAATATAAAATAAGGAAGGACCATATAGAAATAAATGGATGAAGTATTTATGTATTGGGGGTGTATTAAAAACCTTATTTAAAAGGATATTTAATGATTAAATTTCAAGGATTTCCATCATATTTATTTTGAAAATTATATTAATATGGTTTTAGAAAAAGGAAAACTTGCATGATGGGTAATAGACCATCAAATCTGGAAAGGTAGTGTGGATTGAACCCATGACTAAAGTATGATAAGGGTTTCATGCCTACCACTGGTCTACGTGATGTCCTGGTTAATTTATCATTTCTTTTAGCTAAATAATTTGAAGAATAAATGTTAATTATGAACCAATTGTATAAATTTTGAGCTTTAGGAATTAATGTATTAAATATATCAGTTTTGGAAAATAGTTAGAGAAAAATTCAAAGACTTATTTTATCGATCTTATGATTCTTAAAAAGTAAATTTTAGTGCTTCATAAAAAAGGTTCATTTCAGGATATCAATTTAATGGAGTAAGTGATAAATTAGAATTTTATTGAATCATAACCAAAAAATGAAATTGTTCATATGAAATTGAAATTTATATAGTAAATTTACTTATATTGTTTTTTAATAAAATAGTTTCCCAACATTAGGAAAAGGATCTTAAAACAAAAATGTTATCCTAATAGCTTTATTTTGATTGAACCAATAGTATTTTAAATCATCATAGATTTATGGATTTGAGGCCCTCAACTTTCCATTGACCATTAACTTGTCTATGATCAATGAACACAATGACTCTATATATATATTTATTCCTTTCCTCCATGAATGTATCTTCACTTGTCACTAATGTTCTCATACTTAAAGACCTAGTTATATTTTATTCCATGTGACCTTTGTACTTATAATTCTCTCTTATTAAGAGGATATTTTATTAGATATTCTCACGATGTGGTAATTCAAAAGAAGTATTTTCAAATATAAAACCCTATATTTTCAAGTTTGAGTTTAAATTGTGAATACAAAATTTATTTAAGGTAGGGAGAATGTAACACATAGAAATTTCTAAAAGAGTAACTTTTATTAGATTTCATGTATGACACACAACACCAAAAATAGAGAGGAATATAACCTATCATGAATTTATGATATATTTAATATTTCAAATAAAATTAATATATTTAATATATTTTAATTAATGAAATACTGAGTTAGCTTGAGTTACATGAAACAAAGACTTTTTTCGATAGCTTGCACTACACACAAGACCCAGTATTATCGAACAAAAATATATTATTAAAACATTATTATTTAATATAATAACATATAAACTACCCATTAAATTATTGTTTATTAATATTAATAACTTACTCATAAAAATATATGTTTTACACAAATATAAAATTAATTCATTGGTTAACAATTAATTAAAAACGAATATAAAAACCAATTGAATATAAAAGGAATGTTTTTATGCTCATAAAAGTGTTTTATTAATTACTATTAGTGAATGATATTAATGAAATATATATTTTATATATTAAATCAAATATTTTTTTTACATTAATCTAATGTATTTTGTAGGCATAATATAAGAACAAACCTAATTTTATGTATAAAAAGAAATATGTTTCAAAAGGCAATTTTGCCTCCTTTTGATGAAAAACCATATTTAAAACTAAATTTTGGAAATTTTATAAATTTTATATGTAAAAATAAACTTAGTTTTTTAAATTGGAACCTCAAAATTATCTTAGGGTGAATTTTTGGTATTTTTATGATAAGTTTTTTTAACAAATAGCGAAAAATACTGAATTTTAATTGAAAACTGCATTTTCATCTAATTTATTTATATAGCTAAATTATATTTTAATTTGTTTTTAAATTATATTTAGTTAAATTATAAATAAATTAATCTAATTTATTTAATTTAAATCAATTTAATATTGAAATTGGATATAAAAACATTTCAAACTTTTGAACATTTTTACTTCAGAAACCCGCTTTGTCATCCCATATATGGGATTAAATTTAAATTAATTTATAAAAATTATATGATTTAAATTAATAAAAATGGATTTAATATTTTTAATCAGCCTAATTTATAATGTTTAATAAGGTCAAATTATTTTTACCAAAAATATTAGTGAAAGTAATTGAAATTAATTGCAGTGGTTAAGAAAAAAATTAGCTTAACAAGGGACTAAACCTTAAACATAAGAGACAAAATGACCTAGAAACATGTATAAAACATATTTTATGGACATATTTAGACCATATAATACATTTTATAGAATTTGGTTCATTATTGTATGCACATTATTCAAGGGAGACCTCTCAATGGTGTTTACTTTTTTTTACAAGAATGCCACTCCTCCTCTACTATAAAAGGTCATTCACACCTCTCACTTATTCACACATCTAAATACATTTGGATCATAAAAAATCTTCCAAAATAAGATCCCAAAATCCCTATCCTCCTCCTATAATCCTAATTTTTGGAATAAATCCAACCAAGGAAGTATTTTTCTATAAACCAAAAGGAGGCACCCGAATAAGAGGTAACATTCTTCAACGATCACTTTTGTTTCATTTAATTATCCAACCATTAAATCATTTTTATATCATGATTATATAATAACAAAATATTCAATATAATTATATGTGTTTATGATAATTTTTCAACCTAAAATTTCACACACATCCATCAAATTGTATATGCAATCATCGTTCATGTATATGGCCGACTACCGCCTCATGAACCGATGTCATTCATTATTCCATTAAAACATTTCAAGGTTGGAAATAATGATGGATTTATATTTTATATATGATATATATAATATTTATAATCTATTTATTCTTCTTTAATTATTATATAACACATACCAACATGAAATCCATTTTTTAGGGATATGATAACATTGTTTGTGGATGTGTGGACTACCACCTCCTCAAAGCGATGTGATTCATTTAATCTATACATGGAATTAATTAAGGATGGTTTTAATAAAAATATATGAAATATATGACATAAATATTATACATTAATTATAACATACATATATTTCATTTACTTTTCATTCTTTTAATACGATAAAGAAATAAAAGTAGCGTTCATGCGTGCGTATGACCTACCGTCTCCATATTTTTCCCAATTATTAATTTTTTGTGGGGTATATACTACCCATATTTTATTCTATATCATTAATAAATTTATCTTCATGATATTTATAGTTTTATTTTAAGTTATTTCTTTCATGGGGATTATAATTCAAAAGTTACCAAGCAGTAAGGGATTTCATTTCATTGATCCATATTGTATTATTATGCACCTAATTTATTTTATATGGTGTATATACCACCCATTTTACATTTAATAACATTAATAATTAATAATTAATTTTATTTTGAGTTTTAATTTGAATTATTTCATCTAAGGGGATTTGAACTTAAAGTTACCAAGTGGCAAAGAAATTTCATAACTCAATTCTTTTTCATTGGGTTTATTACTTCCTCATTTTCATTAATATTATATAATGTATTTAAATATATATTTATATATTTAAAATTATTATATGTGTATTTATAGTTGATACACATAATAAATTCATTGATTAATTATCACTTCAAAATTATCAACATTTCAAGGGTTTATTTCACAATCTCATTCTAATCGAGATTGTTTATTCTTTAAATTCCATTAATGGGATTTATATGAAATTTATTCATTAAAACATTAATTTTTATTCTCTATTATTCATGAATTTTTTCAAGTAATAGTACTATTTTACACTATTTTTCACTCAAAATATTTTAGAAAATATTTTTAAGAAAACCTGACTTCATTTCTCTCTTTAGTCGGAGAACCTGTTTTCTTCTAAAAAAACCTATTTTCTAAAAAGGTTTTCAAAAATGTTTTTAACCTTTAAAAAATGATTTATTAAAGATATTTTTACCCTTTTTTTATTTAATTTTTTCTTTCAAAGGAATCTTCTTATCTCTTTCCGAATAAGGAACTTTTTTAACCTTTTACCTTGCAAAACGAATATTATTTTTACCTTATATGACATGTATTAAATTATCCAACATAATTTTTTGAAGATTTATTTGCATGTTTAAAGGTTAATTTATAAAGAAAATGTATTTGAAAGTGATTTCCCAAGAAAAATATTTTCAAAATGTTTTTAAAAATGAATTTTTTTTTGTTTCTTTTCACGATATTTATATTCACCAAAGACAACAACCCTTTATCCTCACACCACTTAGGATATATTTTATTGATACTTTCCTTATTATTCATTTGGATGGTTTATGATTTTTTTAACAAGTATAGTATTGAAATTCACTACCTTGTTTCTTTTTAGTTCCCTTAAAATATTTAATTTCCTATGATCATTAAAAATTAAATTTCCCCTAAATATCCATATTATTTATCATGGATATATTTATTGCCTAAACCATATAGAATTTTTACATATATAATTTACATTTAAACTTATTTGATTATATAGTTAAATATTTATAAATCCATATTATTTATTCAATACATATATTTGATAAGGAATATTTTTTATTAATCGATTACTCGATATGAGAAATGATTTGGACTAGTAGTGAATAGTGGGGCCTAAAATTTATATAGCTTCTCAATGCATCAACAGGTTCCCATGATACAAATCAGTTGAGAAAATTAAATGGATTTCTACTTGTAGTTTTAAACCATATTGTGAATAGTCTTGATGGTATAGGTTTTCATGTGCCTCAAACATGAAATATAATAAATAAGCATTTCTTTCATTGACAATTCAATTATTATTATTATTATTATTATTATTATTATTATTTATAAATGAGATTTTCACTATGAAAAAAATCTAGGGATACATGTCATTATCAATTTATTGATTAAATACGATGGTTTTCAATTATTTACCTTTACATATTTATTATTCCTTATCTATTTATTTACATGTCATGTGTGTTCAGTTATTTACCATGCCATATTATTTGTGCACTCCCTATCAATTTATTTTTTTCATGGAATGTGTATTCAGTTATTACATTTCCATATTGATTATGCTCATTGATTCATTATTTATTATGTTTCACTTAACCCTTACCTAGAATTTAAGCTCAACCTTATTTTTTTTCCTTTCCCTTGGAATCCAAGAAGTGTACTAAGAAAGATATGAAAGGATATGATAATTGGGAATAAATTTATCCCCAAAAGAAAATAATTATGTAGTAATTTTTGTATTAATTTAAAATAAGACTCATGTTTGTATCTAGTTCACTAATACTACTAAACTCTTTGATCCTTCAAGATTTTATTCCTTGTAATCATAGAAATGTAATAAATAATTCATCTACTCCGGGATTCTAGGGTAGGGGAACTAAAATTTCTTTCCCATTCCCCCTCAATTTCAATTAAACAAATTATTTATCTTTATTAGTCTAGTGCATACTATCCTACCATAAGATAAAAAGATAATAATCTATCCCATATGATACAACTAGATGAGAAACAAAGGATCCCCTACCTCAAATAAGGATTTCTGATCCAATAATGATGTTTGGAAGGAGAGAAAGTCAACTATCGAGCTCCACAATTAAGGAAAAAACCTTTACCGGCCTATCAACCCAAATTATTTTCTTACTAATACAACACTAAAATCTGTGATTCCTTGACAATAACCCTTACAATATGAATAATAAGAATAAAAAAGGTTTAATAAAGAAGTCAACTTACCAAAAACCACCAAAAATCAACCTCCTACAGTCACAGTTGAAATATACTAAAAGGGGGGTGAAATACCTCATTGGGATTAACTTGAGTTTCCTGAGAACTAATAACAAATCTAGACAAAAGGTAGGGTTTTAGGGGTTTTTTATATGGTATGTAAAACATTAGACATTGATTTAACCCCCCTCACAATGCCACATGGTTTTTGAAAAAGAGAAGACTATGATATAAAGGGGAGGGACCATATTAAATATTGTCTATTTAAAGAAACATACAACAATTATGGATATATTAATTCCATATATCTAGTAAAATAGTAATAATAACATGGTTCATTGGTAACCACCACACTGTAGAACCCACTTTCCAAGAAATTCCTATGCTATAACCCTTCTCCATGGTGAAACCATGCCAAAAAATGGAAGAACCACTGAAAAATAACCCCCATGAATCTTTATTTCATCTAGGGTCTCTATGCTGTAGCTATGAAATAAATTACAGTAGCACAAAAACTCCACCCTTAAACTCCACATTGAAGCCAAAACCCCCACACCACATCAACTTATGTAAGAAACTAATCTATTTTCCATAGCCTATATGTACACTACAGCCATACCAAAAATGGAAGAGGCACAAAAAATATCCTCTCGAGCCTCTACATCAAAACCAGACTCTCCAATCCATATAATCCACCCTTATGGTGAAACCCATCACTCCATGTTTTATAAACATCATGATCTAAAATTACAGCTTCATATCCTCCTTTTACCCTAAAAACTCCTCAAGACTTCCCTCGAGCACCTCCACCACTAGAACTCCTAAAACATAATGGTTTGGAAATTATATACTATTAAAATTATGGTGTGAGAATGAATTAGTAACCCAATACCAAAAATGTATCTAATAAGTCTAGTAAATACATGTGCATGATTGATATGAAGTGGTAATAAAGAAAATAAATAAATAACATGTTAGCCTATAGAGTGATCCAAACTAAACCATGCATGACCAAACCTGTTTCATCCAGTGTTGAAATGGGATGATATACCCAAGGTTTGAACAAACATTGAGGAAGAATGATACACCACTCATATTATAATAATCAGGGCGAATGAGCTATCACAATCAAACATACTAGGTGAATGATGCATCACCCGAAAAATCCATCTAGGTGAACAATACATAACCAATAAAATAACAAAGGATAATGAGAAATCTCTCACTGAACAAGGTATCAAATATCCTTGGTAGACAATAAATAAATATTTCTAACTTAGGTGGATGATATAACACCAATATACATCTCATGTGGATGTTTTACCACTACTATCCATGCTCAAGTGGATGTCATAACATTATTTCACAACTTGGGTAGTCAAAACACCACCAATACCTCAAATTAGTGGATAATATACAACTAATATCACTCTCTAGGTAGGATTTATACCACCACACCAAGTCTCCATGGGGATTATGCACCACAAATACTATAGGTTATGGGCATAATAGAGACACCTTTTTAGTATGTCCAACTCCAATTTTAGTTTTAATTTATGAATAATTATTTTTATACCTGGTGAATGACATCATGAAAAATATATTTAAATCATATATTACTTGAATTGAATACTGGAACCAGAATAAGAGGATCATCACATGCAATTTATAATTAATTTATAAATAGATCTAGAATTTCCTAAACTTGTAATTATTTATTCATTGATGATCTAGTTGACTCAATATCATCATACCATCATTGTGCTTCAGGATCCAAGTGCATAATCCATCTAGTGTTGATCCACATGTGCACCAAAATCTTTGAATTCCATTTTTGAATCACTAGGTGATATCACATACAATATTTTTTTCTTATGTTGCTTATGGTTGATTGCAATAGAACTGTCTTGGAGAATTCTTAATGTTCTCTCGATGGATTGAGAGAATAGGAGGAGAGAGAACACTATAGATCTCTAGAAATCTCTCTTGGTCTTGAGAGATATTTTCTCTATCCATTTTTCACAACCAATGTGTCTATGGAAAGTGATATAATTAGATATTTATTGTGATAGGTTTAGGGTTATCAATTTTCACATAGGATCCTTTCCAATTATATAATTCTTAGTTGACCTCATGTCCAATAATAATAATAATAATATTATTATTAATCACTTGGAATTTGAATCAATTTAAGAATATATATAAATTAATATCATTTACACCATTTCTAACCAAACCATTAAACTCGGTCTACTTATCCTCATCGACATTAACAAAACCTTGATTAATGATTATTTATTTAATAAATAAATATTACTCAATTATTCATCAATAAATATAATAAATATTATATTCAAAACACCTTGAAAATAAATATTTATTATCATTATTTAACCAACTTATTATTTCGAATAACTTGTGATCAAATTTTGGTGATCAACCAAATGAAAATAATTATTAAACTACAAAGTAGGAATAATATTTATTCTAACTTATTAAATTCAACATTGAATTTAATCGAGATTGTGGATGCACTTAGTGTGAGATTATCTAGGCCTCCTTCTTAGTGGAAATATATGGAGACACCTAAAGTCAAATGTTAGAATCTAAAAACATGTCAAGATAACCTTAGAGAAAGAAGTTAATTCCACAATGATATAAAACCTATTATGAATGTTTACTATCTAATATAATACCTTTATCATAATATCTAAAATCAAGAATATTTCATACTAGTGTCATAAATCCATGTGCTTGATGTTCATTTTTTTTTTAAATTTCTAGAAATGAACATTCCTATAGAACACCATGGATATTGATTTATCCAGGAAATTCCATACCCATCAAAGATCTTGAGATATCAACTTATTTAAAGGGGTATAAGGGATAAATACTTTATTGTATTATCTATTAATTCAATATCACCCATGATGTACCCAATGTATCCTACTTTTCAATGAGCATATTTCATCATAGTTTTTCATAAATACATAAAATTAAATGTATTATGATAATATTAAAGTCTAAGAACAAACACACACATTCATAGATAGGAACATACAATGACACATAAAATGTGGATTTTCTATTGGTGGGTCTATTCTTATAACCTCTATTATTTGAGATTACTAAGGAAGAACACCATGAGAAGGTGTCTCAATTCATTAAGATCCTCCTACCCTTGATAAGATATATAATATATGCCCTATTGGATAATATCATCAAGCTATAGAACATTTATTTAATAATAATTTCATGGAACCTCCATGTCCTTATCATAGAATGTAACTGCTATCACCTTTCAGTGTGAAATATATTATTAGAAAATTATCACATACTATATCATGAAGAGGAATGATCATGTGGTGATAAGAAACTTAATTTACATTTAATAAAATGAATACATGTAATCATCAAGTAATTATAATTTGGTTCTAGAGCACCAACTCCAATAGAGATAACATCCATAAGTGGATGAAGCACCACCGATACCACCCTCTAAGTGGATGATTCACCATTGTGAAAACATATATAGGTGGATGATACACCACCACTACTATCCCATTGTTTTATGAAACACCACCACTATCACATTACAGGTAGTCAATACACCACCAATAACAAATATTATATAGGCGTTATACCACCAAAACAAGTCTCTAGGTGAGAGATGCACCACTTGGATGATTTCTATAATTGGATGATGAAACACTAATATGAAACCTAGTGGAATATACACCACTATTAAAACATACCAAAGTGGACGAGGCTCCAATATTTAAATATACTTATGGTGAATGATGGATAACCAAATCACTTTGGGTGGATTTGATACCAACACAATGTAAGGGTGTATAAGGTACCACCACTAAATAACCCTTGGAAGATGAGGCAAAACCATATAATAAAAAAAAACCAAAATAAAAAATTTACCATTTAAATACAATATAGTAATTTATAATTATAAAAACATCAAGGGTTATTATCTTAAGCCATTAAATCATCTCAAAGTCTCATACCTAGGCTAATTCAGCTCTATCATATATCATTCTCAAGATAATCCTCACCAAGGAACATACCAGGGAACTACAATAGGCTCTTAGGGACAATAATTAATCAAATCACCCATACTAGGACCAAATTCATCATCTAATATTATAATTTACATAAATTATGGCCATTTTCAACTATTAGTGTCAACACACACCTCCCACATATCACTCATGGCCTTTACAGCTCCACACATACTATAAAGATTCAAGAAAACCAATTTAATTTATTTTTAGAGCATTAATTTTTTTAAATTCCCAAATTTCATGCAATGCATGAAAAACTTGTAAAAATTCATGGGAAAGCAAGGGAACAAAAACCTGAGATTAGTAGGGTCTCACTAATTGAATACCCTCAGCTGATTCAACCTCAAAAGGATGAAATATGTGAGCTATAAAAAACCAAAAAATTAGTGCCTCACTAATGATACATAAAAAATCAATATAAAGAAAGAAATAAAAGATTAAGAGAGATAAAATTACCAAAGGAAACCTTATACGATATGAGAAATTTGATTCTAAGCCTAGATAAAGGAAATACACACTTAGGAAGAAGAGGAATTTAGAGAGAGAGATAGATCCACTTTATCTAAGAAATGAGTGATTCCTCATTAAAATTAACCTCTATCTTTAAAAAAAACATATAATTAAAATTTAAAAAAACTATACTAGATGTGAATTGCAGTGTGACCCCTTCAAACATGGTAAAATTCTTAGATCCAAGGTAAAAATAGGAAACCTAAGCCCCATATCTCCACTATGAAACCACCAAATTCATGGTGAAACACTCCTCCATTGGTCCAACTTCATAGATCAACACAAATTCACTATGGTGCAACACCTCCCCTTTAAGTAAGCCTTCAAAACATAGAACAAGGTTTGTAATGTGACCTGTTGTATTTAGAGAAATTTAGTCTCACATAGCTCAATAATTAATATTATGAATCCCTCTCCATGACACAACCCTCCTATATTATGGAATTATCCTTTAAATTCTACAAAATTTAATATTATGCAATATATAAACTATTCACATGTGGCCCTCATCATGCTACAATGTGATATGTCACAACGTAACCCTCAACTTGTAGAAGAATTCTAGTTGGAACCTAAGGAAATCTTCCCGAAACTGTCCCATGGCCCCCACCAACACCCACAATGACCATAAATCACCAAAAACACGAGTTTGAAAAAACTTTTATTCAAAATCATACCTTATATGAATTCAAGGTGTTATAAACACCCCGCAACATAAAAACTTTCCCATAAATTAACTATTGAGAATCACTATTTTTCATAAGTGAAAAGATTCAGCCACTGCACCCTCATATCAAACTCTTGTACCTAAATATCCTCTTGGATTTTCCTATGCTGCCACTACACCCATACCAAATGGGATATCTTCCCACATAGAGTCTTCTCACTTTGATCCATAATATGAATCTGTCAATCATCAAATGAGGTGTCTAATTCAAACTTGACGTCATTGATGCTAATCATATAGTAAGGTTTAGGATGGTATCTACAAAGATGATATACATGAAATACATTATTAATAGAACTATATATACAAGCAAGATCTAATTGATATTCCATGGTACTAATCCTATCAACAACCTCAAACTTCCCCATGAACTGGGGGGATAAATTCCACTTAATTTGAATATTTCTAATATATCTTGGTAAGACCTAGGTGAACTTCCCATCTTGAGGTGAGTTTTAACACCATGATAATTTAGAAAATATTTCCCTTTAAATTATTTGATTTCTTCAACAAATTGTGTTACATGCAACAATGAGTTTAAACAAACCGAGATATACTATTAAAATATTATTATGTGACGGTCATCACCTAGAAATTAGATTAGGGGGAATGAATAATAATAACTAAATTATAAAAAATATATGGTTTAAATATGTATAAAATGAATTCATTGGTTACCAATGGATTAGAAATAAAAATAAAACCATTTTAAACTGAAAGTGATATTTTTTCTGAAAAAATGATTTTTATACTCAAAATGTATTTTTATCTCTATAAATTAATTTAATAACTATTGGTGAATTATTTTAATGGAATTTATATATTATAAATTCAATCAAATGTTTTAAAATTAATATAATATTTTTTTTTCTAGTCATGGGATAAGAATAAATCCAGTTTTATGCTTAAAAATGTATTTGTCTAAAACAAAGTTTTCATTATGATTTGAACAATTATTTTAAAATGAATTTATGACACTTATAGAAATTTAATATATTAAAATGGATTTCATATTTGGAATTAGAAAATATTAATAACAAATTTAGTAAAATTTATCACCTCGATAAAGAGTTAATCATGTTAAATTAGGTTAAAACTAAATGCTAAGGTCACCACTTTTCATATTAATTATTATTGTATGAAGGAAATTAAAACCTTATCACCTTAGGCTTTAAATTTAATTTTTAAGAGACACTTGTTCATTAAAATGAATTATATAATATTTAAAGCAAAGACAGTTATAAAATTCCACTCTCTTAGTTTTAAATATATATTATGTGTCTAAATAAGAAAAAAAGAAAGTTATGAACAAATATAAATGTCTATTTTGAGGTTAATAAAATTATTTTCATGATGGAAGTTTATTTCTATTTTTTATTAATTATATAATTACCTTAAATTATTATGAAATACTGACAAAATACTTCTTCAATTAATAAAAAAATAAATGAATTAAAAAATATTAAAAGTAAAATAATTTGAAATATTTATAGTATTCCATGAATTTTATAGATATATAAGACATATTAGTTTTGTTTTATTTTATTATATTTTAATTCCTATTTTTTTTTGTATTTTGATAAAAATTAAATTAATAGTTTCAAAATTGATATTAATGATATTTTATCAAAATAATATTTTAATCAATTGTTTAAAAATCATATAAATATTTAAATAGGAAAATTTAGTTAAAATATAGTATCAAATGTCATAAATTTTCCATTTATAATCAAATTTTTACCTTATATGTAAAATTATAACCCTTTAAGTGTGAAGAAGACATTACCATGATTAATGTTAAAATAGGTTAACTGAGGAGTTAAACTAAAAGATAAGGTTTAAAAAACTATTTAAACCTATAGAAATTTTATTTTTATGTGATTTTAACCCCATTTTATCTTAAATTTTAATATCTATCATTTTTGGAGGAATTTAGGATAGGTAATAACTTTATTATATTTTAATCTTTTAGGAAATTATAAGAGTTCCCCTCACCTCATTTAGAAAAGGGCACCCCTCCTTTTTCTTATTCAATCCACTTTAATCCTTATAACTAAACAAATCCTTGAAAAATTCTCTTATACACCCAACTTTACACATTATATAGGTTTTGGTCTTCCTAAAATACAAACCTTAGGAACATTAAGAGAAGATCCAAAGGAGTTGTTTCAAATAAGAGGTAATCACCTTAATTAATAATTTTCTTTTTAATTCTTCTTTTACCTACTCTAAATATATTATATTATTAAAATAATAATAATTTTAGTACCCTAAATATACTTAAATGTTATTAGGATTATTAAACCATATTTATTAACACTCTCCACCATCAAATGGGAGGTGAAAGTATCACTCGTGTGTATGTATGACTTACCGTCTCCACATAATGATACAATTCATTTTCCATCACCATTTTCATGGATGGTTATTATGATGGGTTTGAAGTTTATATTTGATTTTAATGAAATTAATATTCTTTTATAATGATAATATCATATCTACCTTCTTACCTTCAAAACCATTGGAAAACGATAGTGTCACTCGTGTGTATATGTGGACCACCACCTCCATGAAGCGATGTGATTTGTTTTTCAATTATATTTTACTTGGATGGTAATGAGGATATATTTGATGAAAATATATGATATATATGATATAATAATTATTATTTAAAAGTTAATTATTATTTTAACTTATTTCATTCCATCCTTCAAAAAGTGAAAACAACGTTCATGTGTACGTACGATCAACCGTCTCCATGAATGATGTAATTCATTTTTCTATATCTAACTTTTATAAATGATTCTAAATATGTATGAAATTAATATATATGATATTTATATCTTTATAAAAATTATTTATTTTATGGAAACATGATCAAAGTACAACTAATGGAATTATCAAACTAAAATTCTCATGAGAAACAAAGCAGTTAACACCCAAAAACGATGATTTTAATAGAATTATTAATAAATGGGTGTTAAAATATTAAAATATTATAATATATGATATTATAAGTGTGTAAATGAATATTTAATATAATTAAAATAAATATATTCTTGTATAAAGGGGTTCATATTTCTTTTGAAGCAATTCAAACTTGAGGTAAGGGTTTTATGTTATAATCTCATTATTTATCAAGATTGTTTATGATTAAGTTTTTTATGTTGAAATATTATGGTAAAAATCTCAATAAACTAATTAATTTCATTATTCTTATTTTATTTATTTATAATACTTGTTTTCATTTAATTTTTCTCACTTTAAGAACTCAAGATATCGAAAGAAAATTTTAAAGGAAAACCGACTTTATTTTTCTATCGGTTGAAAAACCCTTTTCTTCCATATCCTTGTTTTCTAAAGATATTTTTAGGAATGCTCTTAATATTATCTTAATATTTTTTAAATTAATTTTTACCCATGATTTAATTTTTACAATTTTTTTTAAAATTAATCTTCTTTTGTTTACCTAACGTGGTACTTTTTTGACTTTTTACAAAAGTATGAAAGGACTGTTTTTTTTAACTTATACAACATGAAAAAAATATCCTGAAGTCATTACCAATCAATTATTTTAATATTCCTTTACAAGTTTACATGGTTATTTTTAAATAAAGTATTTTCTTTAATATTTCATAAATTTTTATATTTTAAATAAGTTATTTTAAAGTGAAAAGAGTATTTTACTCAAGAAATATTCCAAGTGACCTTTTAAAGGAATTTACACTTATGATAAAATACTTTGATGTTACTTATAATGTAATGGGTATATAATTTGAGGATACCATCCTAATTATTTTTCTAGATGAATTATAATTATGATGAAATGATGTTTATGAAACCTGTATCTTTTCCACT
This sequence comes from Viscum album, assembly GCA_963277665.1. NCBI lineage: Eukaryota > Viridiplantae > Streptophyta > Magnoliopsida > Santalales > Viscaceae > Viscum > Viscum album. The sequence goes on along the minus strand of OY728142.1, from coordinate 2,037,929,018 downwards.
GGTTATGAAATGATGAATTGATGAAATGTTTATGGAACCTATTTTTTTCCCATCGGTTATGATATGATGAAATATTTATTAAAACAATTTTCTTTTCATGGGTTATGATATGATAAATGTTTTATGATCTTATGGTACACATATGTATGAATTTCATTTTGTTAGGCTGATCCTAGAATTATATATCCCTCCAATGCATTGGGTAAATATGGACATCTCATGATATAAATAGGACTAGAATGGGGAGTGAAACCATTTTAGTAAGGAAATATATCCACTATGATAGTCATGGGAGTTAACCTTGACTACTGTAATTTTTTAGGGAGTGAACCCAATCCATTATGATAGTCTTTGTAGTGATCTTTCACTAATAAGGAAATGATTTTATATGCTAGAATTCCATGTATTATACCAATGTTGTGCTCTTATTACTCATGTTCTTTGATTATTTTATGAATCATTTATTATAAACATCAAAAATTTAAGATATGACTCAAGATTATGATCTATGATATGCAGGGTATGGATTTCAAATGCTAAAATCATGTTATCATACCATTATGATCATGTTATTCTTATTTTATCCTTGATATATCCCCTATTTAACCTTACTGACCATCTGAGATCACCCTTTCTTATGTATTATTTCCCTAGTTTATGAATAAAGGTTTTAGGAATGATATGTATATGAAGGATTCTAGTTATGTATAACTTACTAGGAGACTTTGATGAACCAATTGTTTATGTGTCCATGTTTCCAAGGATACTGTAACTATATGATTATAGATTGGATCAAAATGTTATTAAATGAATATATATATATATATATATATATATAATAAGTTGAAATATCTATATACGAAATGTATGGGTTGGTAAAATTATTATTAGAGAAAGGTTTAGTTAACCTTTGGAAGTTAGGATGAGAAAACTCTAATGAGAACCATAGGGATAAGTCTAAGTATAAGATAAAATCCTAAAGTTTTTGTAATGATCATGGATAAACTTGGTTAAATTTAATGAGTCATACATTTAGAAGAAGATGTCTTGAATTATACATCCTGTAAATTATTTTTCATGATTATGTCATTTCCACTATTGTTATTCATACTATGCATTTTGGTTTTAGTCAACCATTGGAACCCAAAGGAACCATGTTAATGATGGATGCGATGAAAAATGGAATTATTTTACTCATAAGAATTTTTTTATGAGATTTGGAATGAAAAATCACATCGATATTATCATAAAACTTTTTCATGCTATGAAACATACTAAACATATAAATGATAAAAGGTGGGAAAATGTTCTGTTGAGTCCTCTATGAGAAAAATTGCCTTATTTTAGTGGGTCTTACGATACACCAGTTACTTGAAGGACCCCGGAACACCCTGAGAGGGGAGGGGTGAATTAGGGTGTTAACTTTTTCTTTTTAAAGTTGTAGATCTTGTTCCCATGTTGGTAGGAACTTGTTAAACCTGTCAAATAAATGAAAGTAGGAAGTTGACACAACACTTACATGGTTCACCCCAAAGTGCTACATCCAAGGAGCATACGCTAACAGGTTGTCGGTCGTACCTAATTCCACTAAACTTCACTAGCTACAGATTATAATGTTCAGGTACAATCACTTTAAACCTAGGCACACTTCCTTTACGAAAGTTTAGAGATAGCTCACTGCATCCCTTGGGTCACTCTCATTGACTCCCCCTGGCTCACTGCCTTTGGTGAAGTCCCAATTAGTTTATAGACGTGAGGGTCTCTTCAATAGATTTGCATTGAAGTTTTTGCCTCTACTTAGTACGAGACTCTGCTTGCATCGAAGACCGATAATGATGCACTTGAATGCACTAAACCACGGAACCAGATAATCAAAAACACACAAATAGGTTTCACTAATAATTTCATGCAACGCCAAGTTTTATGCACAACCTAAAGTTTTTCCCGCAACTTCACCTTTTTTCCGCAAGACAAACTTTTTCGCACAACTTGGAATTTTTCACGCAAGCCGGAATTTTTCACGCAACTGGGAATTTTTTGCACAAACCAGAATATTTAGCGCAACTCTGAATTTTTTTACACAAGCCAAAATCTTTCGGGCAAGCCTCAATTTTTCGCGCAACTCCCTTTACACGAACATTTTATGCGCATCAGACCTCGGATCTTATCTGATTCTTCAACCACATGGAATGAGGGGGGTCACCTATTATTTATAGGTGTCTCAGACCCCCACATGCAAAAACCCCCTGTGGCATGAAAAACCTCTCATTTAGAGCATAATATTTCATGTAGGTATCATTTTTTGTGAAAATCTCTAGGTTTTTCACATAGCCCATGCCTTTTCCATTTTTTGACGTTCCGATTCCGAAACACTATTTGTGCGAAAAACCTCGCTCCACTATTTCGCACACCACACTGTTTTTCACACACAACTCAAATATTTCGCACACAACCCACTTTTTTTGTGCACCACTTCTTCTTTGCGTACACCTCCTTTTACCAACAATCCATGTCTTCATTTTTTGATTTTGAGGCCCAAAAATTTGGTAAAAACTAAGAAATGACACCACCTTCAATACTGTTGTCTACTTAAACTGTATGATCACTTTACAAGAACAAATTTTGAACTTCCACTGAGAATTGACAAGAAACACAAACCATACTCCAATTAATGCATAAAATAGCCATGGTTCCAACAATCTCCCCCTTTGGGTTTGTTGGCAATCACTAAATAAATTCAATAGATCACCATCCACATGCAAACCAAAAATGGAAGAATCAACTCAGCCAACACTCTCTGTCTATGTGCTCGGTGTAGAAAACAAGAGAGGAATCTTGAATTGGGTTCCCATGTTTTGAAATTCTCAATGACACCCAAGTAATTCTCTTACAGTTTCCCAGAATCATTACATGTCCAATGTATTCCTTATCATCCTTCTCATCCTATCACCGAAACTAAATTATCATCATATCACAGAAGCATTAAATGTCTATGACATTCCTGAACATGATTGAATTTATTCCTTTCTCCCCCATTGACAATAAACCCAAAGACCGGTAATTGTTCAATGTTCAGCTCAAAACACACTCCCCCTGGATTGTATCTCCCCCACAAACCTGCATCACATCCATAAATAGATTAAAAGCAGTTAACATAACTGGGGAGAGGGGTAATTCATAAACTTCTTATGCACTAGGAGGTGGATGAACACCGAGGTTCAACCGATGCTTCTCAAACACAGCCACTGATAGTGGATTGGTCAGGATATCGACCACTTGCTCATCAGTTCCCACATGATCCATTCTAATCATGCCTTGCTCAACATTTTCTTTGATAATGTGATACCTGATTTCAATATGTTTTATACGAGAATGATGAACAATATTCTTCGTAAGATCAATTTCACTCTTGTTATCATAGTAAATTACCATTGGTTGCTTCACCTCATCACCAATATCTGTTAGTTGTTGCTTCATCTATAGTAGTTGAGTGCATGCCTTTGTGGTAGAGATATACTTAGCTTCAACAGTACTAATAGAAGTACTTTATTATTTCTTTCTCAACCAGCCAACACATTTATTCCCAATATAGAATGCTCCACCACTGGTGGACTTTCTATCCACTACATCACTAGCCCAGTCAGCATCATAAAATGATAATAATTCACTATCCCTTCATGCAGTAAAGTATAAGCCACAATTGTGAGTACCTTGAATATACCTCATGATTCTTTTTACAGCTGCCATATGTTCCTCTTTTGGATTACTCTGAAAGCGGGCCGATAGACATATTACAAAGACAATATCTGGTCGTGTCGCTGTCAGGTACAGTAGGCTCCCAATTATCCTCTTGTACATAGTGGGGTCTACAGATGTCCCATCCTCATGCTTTCCAAGTTTGGTTCCAACTGGAATCAGAGTTGACATTGGTTTGGATTCTTGTATATTAAACTTCTTCAGCAGCTCTCTTGCATATTTTTCCTGATAAATGAAAGTGTAATCCTTCTTTTGAATCACCTACAGCCCCAAGAAATATGTGAGCTCCCCAATCATAGACATTTCAAATTTTGATTTCATGTGATTGGAAAAGTCATCCACTGATTTCTGCCTGCTGCCACAAAATATAATGTCATCAACATAGACTAGAACCATGAACTAATCATTTATATAATTCTTCACATATAGATTGTGATCTATTCCTCTTTTTAATTCTAGCTTCTTGAGATAAGAGTCCAGTCGGTATTACCATGCTCATGGTGCCTACTTCAAACCATATAAAGATTTCTTTAGTTTGCAAACATTTATTTCATCAGTACCAAGATGAAAACCCACTGGTTGTTCAATGTAGAATTCTTCTTCGAGTACACCATTCAGGAATGCTATTTGGACATCCATTTGATATACTTTATATCCTATTTGGAGTACCATGACAAGGAAAATCCTGATTGACTCTAGTCTAGCCACTAGAGAAAAGGTTTATTCAATATCAACACCTTCAATCTGGGAGTATCCTTTACATACCAGTCATGCCTTATTTCTAATAACACTTCCATTCTCATAAAAATTGTTCTTGAAGATCCATTTTGTACTAATCACATTGTGACCTTCAGGTCTCTAGACAAGATCCCATGTCTGATTCTTGTCAATCTGATCTGACTCTTCCTTCATGGATTTCACCCACGATTTATCCTTTTTAGATTCTTCAAATGAGGATGTCTCCATAACTAAAAGAAATGTAGATTGTGTGTTATTATCCATCCTCCTTGTTTGTGTGGGTTCACTCCTGTCCCCAATTATATTAGATGGATCAATCTCAGCTCTTAGATTTCTTCTGTGAGGTTCAGTTCTATTCTCTCCATCCAAGGTTTCATCTTTAGATTCTTCTTTTGAGTCAACATCATGATGTGACTGTTGAGTGTTTTTTCCACCTTCCTCTATTCCTATATTTATATTTACACCATGTTCATTTTATTCCTCACTTTCTATCACATCATCATATGAAATCCGTGAATCATTTGTGGTTTTCACTTCATTGATCTTAACATCACTGCTTTACACGATCCTTCCTAATCGCTTGTTGAAACACTTATAGGCTTTGCTATTCATTGAGTATCCAAGGAAAATTCCTTCATCTACATTGTCACCATAATTACCTTGATTTCCTTCTTTGTTCCTGATGAAGCATTTACTTCTAAAAACACGAAAGTATTTTAAAGAGGGCTTCCTTCCATGCCACAATTCATATGGTGTCCTCGTCTCACCCATATAAAGTCCTGTTCAATTTTGAATATACACTACAACTTGAACAACCTATTTCCAGTAATGTTGTGGAATACAACTCTCAATCAGCATAGTTTGTGCCATATTGTTCACATATCGATTCCTATGTTCAACCACTCCATTTTGTTGTGGAGTTCTCACATCATCTACCTCATGTTGTATCCCATGCTTCTCTAGGTAATTTTCAAATTCAATGGATGTGTATTCCCCTCCATTTTCATATCACAGCACTTTGATTGTTCGTCCAGTATCATTCTCAGCGATTCGCTGATATGTTTTCATGTAGTCAAGCACCTGTCATTTTCTATGAATGACCATTACACATTCCATTATACTGTAATCATTTATAAAAAGGACAATGTACCTTTCTACATGAGTTTCAACAACATTTATCGGCCCGCATATATCTGTATGAATTAGATTAAGAAGATGAGATTCCATTTTCTTCTTTGGCCGATATGAACTACAAGCCAACTTCCCACAAATGCAAGCATCACAAGTCCTTTCATACTCACACTTCAGATTGGGAATGTCCATGACAATCTTCAATTCTGATATTTTCTCCATGTCTTGTTGATTTATGTGTCCGAGTCTCTGATGCCACAGATTGTTTTCTTCTTCAATAGTCATGTAACAAACATTTTCTTTACTATCAACCTGATACAAGTTTCCTTCTGTTATGCATCTCTTCATAAGTTAATTACCTGTATTTCCCTTGATAGTGCATCATTTCTGATTAAAAGTAACTATAAGTCCCGAGTTAGAGAGTTGACTCACACTGAGTAGATTATGACGAAGGCCATCAACATAAAGGACTTCAGTCTTCTTTAGATCTCCATTAGCTAATTCATTACTTCCACTACCTTTGATTTTTAGAGCTCCATCATTACCAAATTGTACTGTACCATCAACCTTCCTTTTGATATCCATTAACAGGACAACATTACCTGTCATATAAGATGAACTACCACTATCCAAAATCTATGTACTGTTGCTTTTTGTAGCTTTGAGGGCCACCTCTGCAAGGTTGGATTTCTCAATTTTCTTCCTTTCTTTCCATGAGACATCAGATTGAGTATAGAGCACCGATGGCCTTTCAATTATCTTATCCGCGTACATTGGTTATTCATAGTTGAAGTCCTCTTTGAGAGGAGGAAACCTGTTTGTAAGAGGAATACTATCTTATTGACGAAATTTGTCTTGTCTCGAACTCTGGTATGAGGTGTCCATGTCCCTTCTCTGCCTGCAATTAACAACATTATGACCAAAGTTAGAACAATGAATACAATATCCATAGAAATTGTTTCTTCTAAAATAATTAGGATATGAATTTTTTCTCCTCCATTGAACTACCATATCTTCTCCATTTAGATAGCTTCTTTACTATTCAAAATAAGACATGGTATAAGGACCCAGCCTTAAACCTTACTTAATCTTGAGTTATTACAAGATTACACATTGAGGATCTTTTCAGGTTTAGAGTTTTAGATAATTAGATCATGAAACTTGCATTACATTCCACATTTAAACAAAGTGGTTACATAAAAGACAGTATTCATTCTTCCCATCAACGGAACATATTTAAAATAAAATATGGATTCTTTCTTGACACATCCTTGACACTATCATCACATCATGTACCTTTCCCTTGACCTGTGAAAAACATTTCAAAAACTTGGGATGAGCATAAAAATCTCAGTAAGGGTTATAAAAATATGGAAAGGAAACATGAGTTCATATATACATAAGAATGAAATCATACTTTACCCATAAAACATAGTCACTTTAACATACCTCATCAAACCATGAATAAATCATAGAAATCATATGACATAAAGGTAACTTGAGGCATTCATAACATCCTTATGTAGGGAGTAACCCTCTTGGTTACGTTTGGAATACCCATCACTGTATATTACCTAAATCTCTTCGGAGAAACCTTAACGTTTCACTCCTTCGTGTTACCCAATGCATTGGAGAGCTATATCGAGCTCACCCGCCCTTAGTTTATCACGGAACCACCCGTTTTCATAATAATTCCCAAGAACCTCAACATAATCATATCACATAAAACATGCATAAAGGAAACATAACATTCCCACCTTTCAATCACAAGATATCAATAAAACACATTGATATAAAAACATTATGAAAACCATTTTCGATACCAAAATAAAAGAAAAGTAAAACATGGTATTTATTTTTCTTTTAAAAAGAAGGTATGGCTTGTAGAGGAAGCCGAAACTCAAATAACGGTCACGACTGCGGAGAAGTCGTTGTCGCCGCATACGTACGAAAAAAACATTCCCTTTTGTCGTTTAGTAAACGCTTCGTATAAAAAATATTCCTTTTGAATAAACGTAAAAGTCAAAGGGGTTTATACACCATATAAAAGAAAGTTGTGTATAAAACAAAATATGCCTCAATGAAAGGAGATTGAGACGAAGTCCCATACAAAGATGATATCCTTGGTTTAAGGATAAATCAATTACATAATTATGTGTGACAAATTAATACACCAAATATAAGTTGATATTAAGTGTAAAATAGTCAAAGGTCATTCACACATATTCAAAGGATGACATATTCAATAACTACATGTTTAACCCAAAGAAATCGAAATTGGGTTAAGAAGTTCCCTTGACAGCCTAACGGCGTCACATCAAAATGAGTTGATGAGAGATAAAAAGGGTATCTCATCAATTGGACATAAAAGTTACATCAATAAGGATATATGAGAACATATCCCAACATAACAATATGTAAATTAAACGACATAAAAAAATAATTCTTTTAAAAAGAGGAGGGTGAAAGGTTCCCTTACCGACTTGGGTATCTTTCAAAACATACACCCCATGAAAGAAGTAAAATGCATCATTGATGTAAATAATCATACAACGAAAGTATATTACAAAAAGAGTAGAATAATGGGAAGTACATACACCACTCAAAGGAAATTTTGGAAAATGTAGCATAAATCTCACGGGAATAAAAGTGAGATGAAAAATCCCTTAAGAAAACTCGGCAGCCTAACGACGCCACATAAAACTTCAAAAATGGATTGATGAGAGAGAATAGGGTCTCTCATCATATAAACAATAGAAAAATTACAGTAAGAGTAATATAAAAGAACATCCCAATAACAATCAAGATGAGCTTCAAAAGGAATGACATAAAAGAGTGTACTTAAAAAGAAAGAGAGGAGTAGGATCCCTTACCTCAGGTCCGACTTGACTCGATCGTTCTTTAACGTCCTGAATAATAAACTTGAGTTAATTTCTACTTTCTTATGAACCTTATTAAAGTTCATTATTCCTTTTATATCACTTATTTCAATGTTATAAACATTATGTAATCATTTAAGTTAATAATGTTTGTTTTTTCAATATTTGGTTCTTAAGTCGAAAATAGACTTCTTACACTTACATGTTGTTAATTTGGTCAAAGGTTCGTTATATCCAGAATGATATTAATGATTTGGATAACATATATATCATATATATTCAGCATATACATGTATTTATAATATTACATCACATTTAGAGGTAAGAAATGAAATGCACCGTTCATGGAGACGGTAAGCCGTACGTACGCATGAATGCTACTTCCATTTCTATTTCGTATTTATGGAATGGAATCATAATGATATAAGAGTATATTATAATTCTAGTATAATAACATATATAAAATTATTAACTTTATCCTTTACACATCCCACATATGGTATTAACGAATCAAATCACTTTCAGGGGGCGGTAGTCCGCACTTCCTAAAATGAAGATATCGTGTTTAACCAAAATGGAAACAATAATGGTATGCCATAAATGAAAAATACAGAAGCTTAAGGAAATAATAAACATATTATATATCATATATAAAAATAGTGACATCATAATGTCCACCTTTGAAGGTGTTAAATGAGTATTGAACAATCATCGTTTTGGGAGGCAGAATTTCTCCATCCACGGAAACCGTATGTTCTTTAACCATTTGATGTAGTTGTGTGAGAGTGTAGCTCGAATAAATCTTATAAAAACATCCTATTATATTGAAGATATTGATGTTGTTACAAAATAAGTAAATAAAAAGAGTTTAGGGGGTTGGAGAAGCAAAATAAAACAAATGAACATGAGAGAATGAATTACCTTTAAAAGTGTAACTCCTTTTGATTTGAGCCTAAAGGCTTTCTTTGAAAGGATTCTGCCCAAAGTGAATCCTCTAGGATGAGGAGAGGGATGTGGAGAGAGTAAATGGGCAAAGGATGTCCGAGCCAAAGGCTTGAGGAGGGTGTTAAATGAGGTAGAGGTGGGGGCCTTTTATAAGAGGAGAGGAGGGGTACTTTTGGAAATCATGAAACTATTATTTTATTTTCAAAAGTGTTTCAAATTTCTAAGGTCCCACATTGATATATTTCGAATATAATATGATAAGGCTTCGAAATATTCCCATCCAATAGTTTTTGGACAAGTGTAGGTCTTAGATTTTATATTATCGTTTCATTTTATTTAAACTGTTCATTAATGAGGTCATCCTTGCATCATCATGATGTCGTAATTAAATTAATTTATTTAATGTCTAAAAATTATAAAAAAAATATACTTATGTAGGAAATCTTTTTTTCTTTCCAAAGAGTATTTATAGACAAAAATATTATTAGTATAACCCCTTCTAAAAATTGTTTTTGTAAAACAATTTATGTTAGTGTCATTTTCACCTTTATTTAAAAAAAAGGCATTAAAGTCATTATCTCACCCAAGAGCCTCCACAGGGTCCCCTAAATCGACCCATGGGTTGTCTTGGTCGGCCATGACTCATCCAATAGGGTTAGGACAAGTGTCATGGTGTTTTCATATTTTTATAATATCAATTTTACCTTAAATTACACTAATTACCTCTAATCGCGATTAATGAAAAAAAGTTACTATTCACAAAAAATTTATTTTCATCCCATTGAACCACATTTTACATACTAATGACAACCATGTATGTCAGATTTTCAAAATTCAATACACATTAGTGGTAAACTTTCATTTAACTGAAAAATCAGTTTGCTTGATTACCACTTAGTGGTTTCACTATTCATCAAAAATTGAAGTTTTTCAGAAAAATCCCAAAAATTCACCCTAAGCTATATTTAATATTCTGAATTCAAAAATGAAGTCCATTTTACAAAATTCAAAACATATAAGTCACATTAATTAATTTAATAATTAATTCCCGCTGTCAGAGCAAATAGCGTGTTTTTATAAAATAATAAGTATCAAAAGATTGACACTAGTTTAAGTCTGATTTCAAAGTGAAATTAATTCCAACGACCACTATTGGATTTAATGGTAAAAATATATTCTAATTTAAATTTAAAACCAATTCAAAAGATAATCTAATCATATAAATAAATTAGATTAAAAAGAGGTTTTGAATTAAAATACAACATTTTACACTATTCATTAAAAAATGAACTTTATCAGAAAGATACCAAAAATTTACACAAAGTAAATTTTGATGTCCCAATTCTTAAGAAGAGTTTTATTTGGTCCAATAGAATTTATAAGAGTGAAAAAAACTATATTTAATGACGGTTCTCCATCAAAAGGCGATAAGTGAACCTTTAGTGAAAACTAGGGCATATACGCCTAAAATTGAATTCTTTCCGTATTTTAAGTCTTTATCTTTTATTGGATAAATATAAAAATATTTAAAAACATATATAATCATTTTTTAGTTATTTCTATCCATTCCCTCCAATACAACGACTACATGTTAACTACCATTTAAAATAATATTATTTTATTATTAGAGTGCAACGTAAGATTCCCAAGAAACTCGTTGTTGCGTATTGGGTACGCCATTGAGCATTGCATCCCCTTTAAAGTAATATTAATATTTGATTCACAAATATGGATAAATATAAATATGTTATATTCTTTATTTACCCGGGGTGCTACACATGGTATGACCCAAATATCCACAGAACTGACACTTAATGAGAGGAAATGTCTTCTCGCTTCTATTTATCCTCATTCCTTCTTCGGTGGGATAATAGTTTGAGGTCCCCTTTTTCAAGGAGGATCAAGGATAATCTTATTTTCTTATTTCATATTGAATTGGGGGTTTCTATTTCAGCACTTTAGATGACTTTTACACATCACCCACTTTTAGCTTGCCTTTATTTTGGTTGCCTTTATTTTCAGCATATGACGACTCTGCCTCACAACCAATTCCACTATTTCCCATGTAGGTAGGTCTCTGATCATTTAAAATTATTTTTAACTCCATTAGATCCATGTTTTTCTCTCCCCAACAGCTCAACATCTGAGAACCTTCCATACTGTATTTTCTTGCTTGATTCTTTTGAAATTGAATCTTTTTCAAGTTTACTCCTAATAGTAACAACTTCCTCCTCATGACGCTCAATAGTCTTGGAATTTTACTTTAGTATGGAGGTAAGGTCATTGATGACCTTTGCCTGCTCTTCAATTATCAGCTTCAGATCCACTACATCATCATTGCTTTCAAGTATTTTAGACTATACTTTCACCAAATCTTCTAGTCATTCAATTTTAACTTCAAGTTGATCAACATATTCAGTTGATTATTCTATAATTGATTTCCACTTATTGAAACTCTTACATTTAATCTTAAGATTAATAACAACATCCTTAAGTTGAAACTCAGGATTGGAACTCATTCTCAATTGATTTTCTCCACCAGTATCTTCTGATTTTTCAACAGTGGCCATCATGGAAGCACGATTCCCAGTTTTTAATTATGGTTCTTCTTCTCCAAATAATTCATTATCATCTTCTTCCTCTTAACAGAAAAAACTCTTCTTTGGTACTTTATTTATATATTTGAAGTCTCCCTTTTTGAAAAACCTTTTTTGGGGATTCTAAATGTTTTCAACATCGCTATTCTCATCATCGATCTTTCTTAAGAACTGTGAGGCAATGAGACCAACTTTGCCACAACGAAAGCAAGCAAGAGGTAACTTCCCTTTGAATTTCCCTTTTCCCTTCTGGAAATTATTTGCAATGAGATAAATAATTTATTTTTCCTCATCATCTTCACCACTACTATATTTTGAGATTTTCAGTTTCTCAATGGCTTTGAACGCCATTTCCTAGCTCACTCGAGTCATAGCATCTTCTGGTTTGACTCTCATTTCATATGCCACAAAACTGCTCAGTAGGTCATCCAGTGAAAGTTTAGAAAGATCTATTTCCTCAAGGGATAACACCTTTGCATTGTAAAGTGGTGGAAGTCTTCTTAAAATTTTATTTACAATTTCAATGTCTTTGATTTCTTCACCTAGACCCAGAATAGCTCCAACCACTTCAGTAATTCGATTGAAGAATGAGTTTGCATTCTCATCCGAATGCATCTTCAGATAATCAAACCTATTGTGTAGGACCTGTAGTTTTGACTCCTTCACTTTGATATATCCTTTATAAATATTTTCAAGTTTATCCCACATGGATTTTTTTGAGGTTCAACTCATCACCTTTAGATAGATCTGATCAGAAAGGGCCGTGGTGAGAGCATTTTGTGCTTTAGCATCTTCATCAAGAATTTTTCTGTCTATGTCAGTCATAGCCAGGCCCGTTGGATCAGTGAATTGTATTCCTTGAATAGTAGAAAATAGGACTTCCATTCCAAGAGATCTTAGATGAGATCTCATTCTGTTCTTCCAGATCTGGAAATTACTTCCATCAAAGAGAGGGACTCCTCTGATATTGGCTGAATTGTCCATAATGGTAAATGACAGATCAAATACCACTGAACCTCACTATGATACCACTTGAAGGACCCCAGAACACCCTGAGAGGGGAGGGGTGAATCAGGGTGTCAAAATTTTATTTTTAAAGTTGTGGATCTTGTTCCCACATTGGTAGGAACTTGTTAAACCTATCAAACAAATGAAAGTACGAAGTTGACACAACACTTTTACTTAGTTCACCACAAAGGGCTACGTCCAAGGAGCATATACTAACAGGTTTTCGGTCGTACCTAATTCCACTAAACTTCACTAGCTATGGATTACAATGTTCAGGTACAGTCACTCTATCCCAGAAACACTACCTTTACAAAAGTTCAGAGATAGCTCACTGCGTCCCTCGGGTCACTCCCATTGACTCCCCCTGGCTCACTACCTTTGGTGAAGTCCCAGTCAGCTTATAGACGTGAGGGTCTCTTCAATAGATTTTCATTGAAGTCTTTGCCTCTGCTTAGCACGAGACTCTGCTTGCATCGAAGACTGGTAATGATGCACTTGAATGCACTGAACCACTGAACCAGATAATCAGAAACACACAAACATGTTTCACTATCAATTTCACGCAACACCAAGTTTTATGTGCATCCTCAAGTTTTTCCCGCAACTTTTCCTTTTTCTCGCAAGATGTAATTTTTCACGTAGCTTGGAATTTTTCATGCAACCCGAAATTTTTTGCGCAACTGGGAATTTTTCGCGAAAAACGGAATATTTAGTGCAACTCTAAATTTTTCCGCGCAAGCCAGGATCTTTCACGCAAGCCTCAATTTTTCACGCAACTCCCTTTACGTGAACCTTTTACACGCATCAGACCTCAGATATTCTCTGAGTCTTCAATTGTACGAAATGAGGGGGGTCACCTCTTATTTATAGGAATCTTAGACCCCAACGTGCAAAAACCCCCTATGGCATGAAAAACCTCTCATTTGGTACGTAATATTTCACACAGGTATCATTTTTCCCACACATATCCGGTTTTTTCACACAGCCCATGCCTTTTCCATTTTTCGACGTTCTGATTCCAAAACACTATTTACGTGAAAAACCTCACTCCACTATTTTGTGCACCACACTATTTTTCATGCACAACTCAAATATTTCACACACATCCCACCTTTTTCACGCACCACTTCCTCTTTGCGCGCACCTCCTTTTCCAACAATCCATGTCTTCATTTTCTGATTTTGGGGCCCAAAAATTTGGAAAATACTGGGAAATGGTGCCACCTTCAATACTGTTGTCTGCTTAAACTGTATAATCACTTTACTGGCAAAAATTCTAAACTTCCACTGAGAATTGACAACAAACACAAACCCTACTCCAATTCATGCATAGAATAGACATGGTTCCAACATTACTAAGAAATGGATTAATACCAATGAAAAGATATTTTCCATTCTCTACTATTCAAAAAATAAAAAATTCATTTTGGCTATCTATAATTTGGAAGGAAAAAATGATTAGTGGTGGAATCTTATCAAGAACACGAGGAAACATAAAGAAAATGACTCCATGGAGTGGGATGAGTTTAAGAGATTATTTTTTAATAAGTTCTTTCCTAATATTCTTCATATCAAAATGGATAAGGAATTCCTGAGATAAAAAGGAAGGATGATGAATCTGTTAGTACCTATGAGGAAAATTTTACAATAATTTCAAGGTACACTTCTGGTATTATCATCCAACCTGAAATTAAGGTTGATCGATTATTTAGTGGCATAAAATGAAGTCTCTAAAGGGAATTATCCATAACAGAATTTAGTATATATGAATAAATAGTTTGAATTTTTTATGAAGGTGGAAATAGAAATTGGTGTTACCTATCTATCTCATAGTTTTGACAAGAAAAGAAAGATGAAATTAAAAGAAAATTATAAAAACCATGGAGATAAGAGAATTATATTTTCTTTATGTTCAAAGCATAGAAGGAAACATGGTGGAAATTTTTTCAAGGGTATCAGTAAATGTTTTAAGTTTTTAAAGGAAGTTCATCAGGTAATTGAATGTTGGAATGATGTGAAGAGACCAGTCAATGAAAAGAAAACTGAAAAAGAATAACCGAATGCACCACCCACACTTCAGTGTTTCAAATGAAATGAGTATGGGAACAATGATAACCAATTCTCATAAACATATGTTAATGATGATGATTTATGTTAGTAACCTCATAAGACCTGGGAAAAAGGGAAATATCATATGAGAAATATTAGTGATATGGAGTACGGTAACAAAGTGGTGAAAGGTACACTTACCATCCACTCCAGAACTGCTAATGTCTTATTTGGTTATGGATATACCCTCTTTTTTATATCCAATGAATTTTATATGGGTATCAAGGTACCACATAAAATATTAGATGTTGTGTTGGAAGTAAAAACCCATAATGGTAAGTTGATTGCATCTCAAGTCTATGTTTCTTAATTGGTTGAAGTTTGTGAGAATTTGGTTCCTTAAAATATCATTATTATTCCTCTAGTTGAATTTTATGTTATTTTATAGATGGATTGGATTTTTTTAAATAAATCCCACATAAATTCTTAAGGAAATAAATTTACATTTGATATTCTGAACCAACATATGATCGTATATCACTGTGATGAAAAATATGAACTACCAATAGAAATTACATTTATTATATATGTCATGATTCCTATTCAAAAGTTATGTTTTTATTTGATGGTTGGGGATAAAATAAAAATAATTTTTATTTTATTTTATGGGAGTTTGTTGATTTATTTCTCAAATAATTTTTTAGACTTCCATCGAATCTTGATGTTTATTTATCAATAGAACTCATATTGGGTTCTACACCTATTTCAAAGAATCCATATAGAATGGTATCAATTGAGTTAAAGGAATTGTAAAAGAAACTTCAGGATAATCTTGAAAAAGGATTCATTTTTCCAAGTGCATCACCTTGAGGTGCACCGGTTCTTTTTCTAAGATAAAATATGGATCAATGCATCTCTGCATTTATTATAGAGAACTTAACAAGATCAAAATCAAGAACAAGTACCCTCTAAGATGTATTAATGACTTGTTTGAAAAATTGCGTGGAGATCATTAATAATCTAATATTGAAATTAATTTTGGATATCATCAATTGAGGGTCAAGGAGGATATTCCAAATACAACATTCCGTACAAGGTATGGACACTATGAATTTATAGTGATTCCATTTTATTTTACTAATTACCCTAATATCTTCATGAATTTAATGAATAGAGTCTTTAGATATTACCTTGATCAGTTTTTTGTAGTCTTTATAGACAATATTCTTGTACATTCTAAGAATAATAAAGAAAATTAAAATCACTTGATGATTATGTTGAAGACCCTGAGGAAGGAGACTCTTTATACAAAATCTACCAAATGTGAATTTTGGATCTGGATAGTTTTGTTCTTGGGTCATAAAATCTCAAGTGAGGGTATATTATTAGATATTTCAAAGAAATAAGTTAAAATATTGGCATAGAATCACAACTATGACTGAGATCCATAACTTTCTTGGTTTAGATGATTTTTTGGGAAATTTATCATGACTTTATAATCTAATCACCAAGTTAACTTAGAAGAGAGATAAGTTCCTTTAGATATACGAGTGTGAAGAAAATATTAAGGAACTGAAGAGAAGGTTAGTTATTGAACTAGTTATAACTTTACCCATTAGTGGATAAGGGTTTATAATCTATAATGATTTATCAAAGAAGATACTGGGATAAATTCTCATGCAGAATTATATTATGATAGATTATTCCTCATGCTAATTGATGGTGCATGAGAAAAATTACCTTGCTCATGATTTAGAGTTAGCTATGGTATTTTTTGCATTAAAGATATGGTGGAATTATATTTATGGATAAAGGTGTGATATATATACTGATGATAAAAGTTTAAAGTATATTTTAACATAGAAAGAGTTGAATATGTGCCATAGAAAATGGATGGAGTTGATTAAAGATTACGACTACTCAATACATTATCACCTTGGGAAATAAACAAGGTGAAAAATTATCTGAGTTGAAAGGATCATGCTAACTTATATATTATGAGAATAACAAAATATTGAATATTTATAGATTTCCAAAGGATGGATCTTGAGATATTTAAGGAAGGTTAGAAA
This sequence comes from Viscum album, assembly GCA_963277665.1. Lineage (NCBI taxonomy): Eukaryota > Viridiplantae > Streptophyta > Magnoliopsida > Santalales > Viscaceae > Viscum > Viscum album. The sequence continues at coordinate 2,037,911,844 of OY728142.1, read as the reverse complement.
TATTATATTTCTCAAATGAGTGTTTAACCATCTATCCAAGTGAATATTAAAGAGGTGTATAAGGAAGATGTATAACTATAGAAGAAGGTGTGAAATGTTCCTGAATATAACCTTGATTATGATGAAATGATAAACTTTAATAATCATGTATGTGTTCTGTACTTACCAAATTTAAATAATGATATTTTGGATGAGACTCATAGCTCATCATTCTTTATTCATCCTAGAAGTACAAAGATGTATAGAGATCTGAAAGAGTATTTTTGGAGTCACAACATGAAGAATGATATTATTTAGTATGTATCTTGGTGATTATTATTTAAACAAGTTAAGGATAAGAGGAAAAATTCTAAGAGGATTTAACAACCATTACCGATACCAAAATGGAAATGGGAAAACATCACCATATATTTCATCAACGAGCTCTCTAAAGCTTCTAAAAATCACAATGATATTTGGGTTGTAATCGACCACCCTAAAAAGTCAAAAAACTTCATTAAAATTTGATAAGACTTATATCTTGATCATATTTCTAGAATATAAATTAAGTAAGTGGTAAGGTTTCATGGAATACTGGATTCTATTGTATCTTATTAGGATTCAAGGTTTACCTGAAAGTTTCGATGAAGTATTCCGTGGGTTCTTGATATAGATTTATGTTTTAGAAATTATTATCATCCTTAAATATATGGATAGTATGAGAGAATAATTCAAACCATAGATTATATGTTGAGATCATTTTATCTTTATTTGAAATGTGTTTGGGAACAACACCTTCCTCTAGTTGAGTTTTATTTCAACAATAACATTCACTCAATAATTCAGATGGATCCTTATGAAGCCCACTATAGAAAGATGTTTATAAATTCAATGTGTTGGGATGAAGTTAGAGAGAAAAACATATAGGGACTTGATCTAGTGATTAAATTTCATAAAAAGATAAAACCATTAAACAACACAATAAGTTAGTTCAAAGTAAATATAAAAGTTATACTAAAAATCATCAACGTGATCTGGAATTTGAATTTAGTGAGAAGGTTTTTTTATGAATTTATCCATAGAAGAAGGCTATGATATTTGAAAATAATGGAAATTTGATCCATATGTATATATTCATATTCTAAATTCATTACTAGTAGAGATGGTAGCTTATCACTTGGTGATTCTAATGAATCTCTCTCAAGTTCAAGACGTGCTCCATGCACCTCTCATGAGGAAGTACATACTTGATCCATCACATGTACTAAACTCAATGGTATAATTTTGGAACATTATTTTATTATGAAGAAAAACCAGTATAAATCTTGGATAATAGGGATAAAGTTCTATAGAAAAATACTACTCGCCTGCTTAAAGTTTTTTGGAGGAATTATAAATTCAGAGAAGCTACTTGGGAGCTCGAGGATATAATGAAATAGATATATACTTATTTTTTTTGTATCTGAGTGATTAATTTAGATGGTAATGTTTAAGGGGGTAGAATGTAGCACCATGATATTTTAAAAAGTATTTCTCTTTAAATATTTTTATTTCTTCGATAGCTTGCATTACACGCAACATCAAGTTTAAACGAACTATGCTATAATATTAAAATATTATTATATGATAGTTATCACCTAAATATTGGATTAGAAGGTATGAATATGAATAAATAAATTATGAAAAATTTATTATTAATATATGCATAAAATTAATTCATTTGTTATCAATTTATTATAAATAAAAATAAAATCATTTGAAAGTAAAAGAGTTATTTTTTGGAAATATTGTTTTTATGTGAAAAATGTATTTTTATGTCAATAAATTAAATTAATAACTAATGGTGAATGATTTTAATGAAATTTATATATTATATATTCAGTCATATGTTTTAACATTCATCTAACATTTTTTTCTAGGCATGGGATATGAATAAATCCAATTTCATGCTTAAGAATGCATTTTTCTAAAAAATAGTTTTCATCACATTTTTTGTACTAATTTTAGAATGATTTTATGGCATGTATAGATATTTGATATGTTATAATGGATTATATATCTAGAGTATAGAGGTTTAATTTTTTTAAATAGTTCCTTTTTTGTCCAATATGAATATTTGCCTTGGTAAAATTTATCACCTCAGTAAAGGGTAAATCGAGTTAAACTAGGTTAAAACTAATTGTTAAGTTCATCATTTTTTATCTTAATTATTATTGGATGATATTAATTAGACAATTACCACCTTATGATCAAAAATTTAATTTCTTAAGATACACTTATCCATGGAAATGACCTATATAATATTTAAAGAAAAGAAAGTTACAAAATGTCACTCTCTTAGTTTTAAATATATATTATATGTCCATATAGGGAAGAAATTAAGTTATGAATGAATCTAAATGTCTATTTTTGATATTAAAAAAATTATTTTCATGATGTAAAATTATTTATAATTTTTACTAATTTTATAATTACATTAAAATCATATGCAATGCCGACACAACATTTCTTCAATTAATAAAATAAATAAAATAAATGGGGATTAAAATATTAAAAGTAAATTAATTTTAAAGTTTTATAGTGTTAAATGATTTTTTTAGATATATATGACATAATAATATTGCGTTAAAGTATTATATTCTAATTTCTACTTTGTCTTTATGTATTTTAAGTCAAATTAAATGAATAGTGTTAAGATTGACATTAATGCTATTTTATATAAAGAATATTTTATTAAATTATTTAAAAATCATAAAAATATTTAAATAGGAAAATATGGATTAAATATAGTAAAAACATTTCATACTTTTTCCATTTATGATCCAATTTTCACATTATATGTAAAATTATGACCCTTTAAGAGTGAAAAAGATGTTACAACAGTTAAGGTTAAAATAGGTTAACTAAGGGGTTATACCAAAATATAAGGTTTTAAAGACCACTTAAACCTATCAAAATTTTATCGGTTGATTTAATTTCAACCCCATACTATATTATCTTTAAATATCTACCCATTTGGAGTCATTTAGGATAAATAAGGACTTTATTATATTTTAATCTTTTAAAAAATTCCAAGGGTGCCCCTCCCCTAAATTATTTCTCTTCTTCAGAACACTTTGAATATTATAGATTAACCAAAACCTACAAAATTATATTATATACTTACAAAAACACATTTCAGAGGTTTTGGTATTCCCATAAGACTAACCCCAGGCCCTTTAAGAGAATATCTATAGGATTTTCTTCAAAGAAGAGGTAATCAAATTAATCGATAACTTTATTTTTCATTTATTATTTTACCTCATATAAATCTGATATATTCTTAAAAAAATAATAAATTTAGTACCATAAATATACTTTATTATTAATATAACTTTATTCAAACTATTCTCTATCAAATGAGAAGTGAAAGTATCGCTCATGCGTACGTACGACTTACCGTCTCCATGTAGTGATACAATTCATTTTCAATCACCATATTTCATGGGTGGTTATTGTGATTATTTTAAAGTTTAAATGTAATATTTATGACATAATTATTTTTCTATTATGATAATACCATATCTATATTCTTACCTTACAAATTGTTTGAAAATGATAATGTCAATCATGCGTACGTGTGGACCACCACCTCCACGAAGCGATGTGATTTGTTTTTCATTTTTAATTTACTATGATGGTAATAAGGATATATTTAATGAAAATATATGATATATATGATATAATAATGATTCTATAAATGTTAATTATTATTTAACTTTCTTTATTTCCATCCGTCGAAAAGTAAAAACAATGTTCATGCGTATGTACGACTTACCATCTCCATGAATGGTGCAATTAATTTTTATATCTATAAATTTAACAAATAATTATAAATATGTATAAAATGAATATATATGATATTTATATTGTTATTAGAATTATTTACATGATTTAACCATGAAAAAATTACATTTACCAGGACTACTAAACTAAAATTCTCATGAGAAACAAAGTGGTTAGCACCTGAAAACAATTATTTTAATAGAGTTATTAATAATGGGTATTAAAATGTTATAAGAGGATAATATATAATGTTATAATTGTGTACATGAATATGGAAAAAAATTATAATAAAATTAAGTTTATTATAAAGGAGTCTAGAGTGATTTCAAAGCAAGTTAAACACAAGTTTAGGGTTTTATATTACAATCTCATTGTTTATCAGGATTTTTTATGATTATGTTTGTAATGATGAAATATTATGACATAAATCCCAATAAATTCATTAATTTTCTTAAAATATGGTTATTTAATGCGAATACATGTTTGCCTTTCATTTTTATCGCTTTAATTACTCAAGAGACCAGAATAACATTTTTAAGGAAGACCAACTTTATTTCTCTCTTCAGTTGAAAAATAGTTTTTCTTATATATCCATGTTTTCTAAAAAGGTTTTCAAGAATGTTTTTGATATTATAATATAATTGTTAAAATTCATTTTTACCCATTATTTAATTTAAAAAAATATTTAAAATGAATCTTCTTATCATTTTCTCAATGTGGTACTTTCTTGACTTTTACAAAAGTATGAAAGGATTTTTTTATTTTAAATTATACGAAATAAATAGAATTTAATTCCATATTGACTAATCAAGGATTTGAATATTACTTTGAATGTTTCCTTGTTTTTTTTCAAATAATTTTTTTATTTAATATTTGGGAAATTTTTATTATTTAAATATGTGATTTCAAATTTAAAAGAGTATTCCACTCAAGAAATATTTCAAGTAATATTTTAAAGGAATTTACACTTATGATAACACCCTTTGATGTTACTTATCATATACATTCTTTGAAGTGATCCATGAATATTAAGGAAATTATTTCCTATGATTATGTGTATTCCACAATTCCATGTCCTATGAAAATGTTGTGATCTTATAACTCACATTCTTTGATTCCTTTATGATTAGTTTCTTATCAATTTATAAGATTTATTCCATGAATTAAGATTGTTATCTATGATATACAGGGTATGGATTTAAATGCTAAACTCAAGTTCTTATACTCTTATGATAATGTTATGCTTATGAAATCCTTGATATATCTCTTATTCACCCTTTATGAGAATTTGAGCTCATCCTTTATTATGTTTCCTTTCCCCAGATTATGAGAAAGGCTTTAGGAATAATATGTCTAATAAGGGTGTTAGTTATTGAGAACTTAATGGGGGAATTTTATGAACCAGTTTTTTATATGTCCATGTTTACAAAGATACTAGACCTATATAATATTGGAGTGGATCATACTATTATATAATGAATATATATCTAATAAGATGTAATATCTATATAGTAAATGTATGGATCACTATACATGTGAATCCTAAATTAGCTCATTATTCATTCTTATAGGGATTACTAAATGACCTCAGACGTAAAGAACCTCATCACCATTAAGGGATCAATTAGGTGAAAGATCCCCACCTATATATTTCCCCTCATCACCAGAAAATCCAAGTTAGATAACTGACTATCCTCCCTTATCTCAATGAATGGGGATAAAATACTCAGAGTCACCAGGGCTGTTATACCTTAATAATCTATAACATTAAGGCACATTTTAGCAAATAGGATCAGCACATAGTATTCATTGCTATCCACCTAAAATATCTATTCCCGAGTCTTCTTACCTAGTACATCAAGAAAAACATTCCCCTTCATAGGGTTATATTCCAATATGAAATATAAAAACTATAGTAACTTAGCCCAAATTCTCTAATGAAGATTAATATCCTTATAATAAAATATATATCCAAGTATATTATAGTTGGTATACACCTATAACATCTCACCAAGAAGATAGGTACAACAATATATTTGCATGTGCACCACCTACATTAGCTTTAAATCAAGAGTTAGGTAGTTCTACTCATGCTACCTCAGCTGTTCGAACACATAAGAGACCACTCGTCATCCTTACACCAAAACTACCCCAATATCAACTCCAAATTCATTATAATAAAATGTAAAATCCTTACCTAGATAGTTAAAATTAGGATTGATGAAGATGTAAATCCATATTTAAAATCCTAAAAGTTCCTCTCACATGAATCATACCACATGAAATCCACCTACTTCTTGGATAGGGTTTTCATTGGCATTGAAAAATATGAGAAGTTTTGGATAGGCCATTGGTAGTAACCTATAAAACCCAAGAAATAAAAAGCCTCAAATTCATTCTTAGTATTATCCCTAAAAACCACAACCTTAACCTTCTATGGTTCTAGTGATAAGATTACTTCAGATATAACATGCCCCAATAAGCGTACATCATCTATCTAGAGCTGACACTTAAAAATAATTATATACAACCAATACTCAATTAGTTTACTCAGGAAAATCTACCGATAGAGAGAAATATTCACCCTTTAACTGAAGCACACCACAATATCATCAATGAAAACAACTTTAGATGTGTTATAATATGAATAGAAAACCCAATTCATTAGGACCATGAGTACCACTAATGCATTTTTTAAACCAAATGACATCACAAGATACATATATTGGTTATTAATTATCTTAAAAGTAGTGTAAAAAATATCAATAAACCTTATCCTCAACTAATGATATCTTGAACTCAATTTGATCATAGAGAACCACCCGAATCCTCTCAGTTGATCGAATTATCCATTGATATGGGGAATATGATATTAGTTTTTAAACATTTTCTAGATCAGCCTATGATAATCCATACATAAACACAATTATATTTCCACATTTTTGGAAAACAATAGGAGTACCCTAAGGGGATGCTATTGAGTAAATAAATCCATTTTCCTCTGAATTCTACAGTAGAGACTTTATCTTTCTAATATCTATATGATCTATCCTATAAGTTGGAATGAATATGGGATCTATACTAAGAATAAGCTCTATCATAAACTCGATATCACATGTAGGATAAAAACAAAATAAATCCTCAAAAAACATCCTATAACTACTCAATAATAATAGGAAATACCACCTATCACATGTCCTTATCTCCCAATAAATTTGTAATGCCCTGCACCCAAAATCTCAGAGCTGGTGCCTTACTTTATTACATTGGAATGATTACAAGGAATCAAATCCTGAATGAATGATCAATTTAGTATTTTTGGAAAAATAAATTACACACATGATACCATATTACATTGGGAAATAGAAAATAAAACATGATATATAATAAAATGAAATGAACTGCATCCATGAAAGCTCATTCAAAAATTTATTCTTTATATCCTAGGGAAAGAAAAAAAAACATGTCTGTAATAAAATGATCCATAATGGTAAGTATAGTGGAATAAATAATGAATAAATGATCATAATGTTCATGGAAAGGTAAATAACCGAGCACACTTTCCATATAAATATATAGATAAGGCATTATCAATATGGCATAGTATATAACTGAAACAAATTCAATTTAATCAATAAAATAAGGATGAAATTAATCCATAGATAATGTATAAGAAATAATCTCATGGATAGTAGTAATAATAACTGAATTATTAATAAATTAAATGCTTAATTATTATACTCCATATTTCCAAGGTACATGGAACCTTTACTGTCAAGTCCTTTCACAATATGCTTTACCATATCAGGTAGAAACCCATTTATTTTGGCCAACTCACTAATCTCATGAGGATACCAATGCATCAAGGGGATTAATTTAAACATTCCACAACCTATGTCATAACAGTTAAAAGCATTCCTTATATATTGAATAATTAATTTAAATTCCCGAACAACGTGTCTTATCAAATATCCATATTGAGTAAAAGATACAAATTTACTAATATCTTCTTATTTAATAAAATAATTGTAAAGTACAAAACATATGTAAAAATGGTATACAGTTTAAGAAATAATTATACCCATCACATTAGAGTATGTATATTTAAAATAAATGTGATTTCCAATAGAAAATGGTCATAAAGAGTGATTATTTCAAGATAAAGTTAACAATAACAAAATAAAGCGTGGTTGAAAAGATAACTTTTACCACATGTTAATTTTCAAGTCAAACCCATTTAGATGAGATAATTCATATTTAAACATAGAAAACCATGAAATATGAGTTAATCATTATATTAAATGACAAAGGTGAATTATATACACCACATTAAAGTAAATTGGTTCATAATAACAAACAATTCTCAATGGAATATAAATTGAGATGAAATCCCTTAGCTTATGATTTCTTTTAGTTTTGTAGTCTTTAACCTAATTTATAGTGTTTTAAAAAGATGTTAATTGATTATAACATAAACATAATCACATTTATAATATATTATATGATCTTCTTATAAGACATCACTACCCATTTTTTAATAATCTTTCATTATTTTCACTATTTTGAGTGTTAATTGCCTAGTTATGGAGTACATTTTGACTTATTATTTTTGTTCCTATTACTTAGATCATGATTTAATAATATTTATAATGTAAAAAATTATTTAAATATTAAAATTATTTATTATATATTTATTTATAGTAATCCATAAAGTTTGGATATAGGAAATCAAATGCACCGTTTATGGAGATATTAGGTCATACGTACGCATGAACACTAATTCCATTTCTTTGTCGTATTTAAAAAGAAAGTAATATATATATATATATATGTAAATATATTATCATTATAGTACCATATTTATGTCATATATGTCACATATTATTATTAAAACCATCCTTAATACGTTTCATGTATAACAAGAACAAGTCACATCGCTTTGAGGAGGCAGTATTCCACATATCCACAAACGATGTTATCGTATTCCCAAAAAATGAAAATCATGAAGATATGAGTTATAGAATAATTAAATAAGAATAAATAAATTAAAAATATCGTATATATCATATATAAACTATAAATATATCATAATTTTCAACCTTGAAATGTGGTAATGGAAGAACGGACGACATCATTTCGCGATGCGGTAGTCCGTCGTATACATGAACGATGATTGTATATCCCATTTGATGAATGTGTGTGAAAGTGTAGGTCAAAATATTAGAATAAAAAATATCATTATATTTAATATACTTATGTTATTATATAATCATGATATAAAAATAATTCAATGGGTGGAGAATTAAGTGAAACAAAAGAGATCGTTGAAGAACGTTACCTCTTATTCGGGTAACTCCTTTTCGTTTATACCAAAAGACTTCCTTGGTTTGATATATTCAAAAAGTGAGGATCTAGGATGAGGGGAGTGAAGTTTGGATCTTAAATTGGTAGGTTTTGGATGATCCAAATGAATTGATATTTGTGAATAAGTGGGAGGGGGTGAGTGCCTTTTTATAGTGGAGGAGGAGTGACATTCTTGTAAATATAAAAAGGTAAACACTATTGATAGGTCTCACTTACATCGTGTGCCTTAAATAATTAAGTAAAATATATAAAAAGGATTATATGGTCTAAATATGTCCATAAAATTGTTTTTACATGTTTCTTGGTCATTTTATTCCTTAAGATTAATTTTTAGTCCCTTGTTAAGCTAATTTTTCTCTTAATTGCTGTAATTAATTTTAATTATTTTCACTAATATTTTTGGTCAAAAACTAAGTTGAAATTAATATAAATTATAAATTATTATGATTCCAAATATGGAATCCATTTTACAAATTCAAATCACATAATTGGACAAAATTAATTTAAAATTAATCCCACATACGGGATGAGAAAGCAAGTTTTTAAAGTAAAAATGTTCAAAAGATTGAAATGTTTTTATATCCAATTTCAATGTAAAATTTATTAAAACAAACTAAATTGGATTAATTTATTTATAATTGATATAATTTTACTTTAAAACCAATTTAAAATATAATATGACCTTATAAATTGTTTAGATGAAAAACCAGTTTTCAATTAAAATTTAGTATTTTTCACTATTAATCAAAAAATGGGACTTCTCAGAAAATAAAAAAAATAAACCTAATATAATTTTAATTTTAAATTAAAAAAGGAGGTTTATTTTGAAAAATAAAATTTATAAAATTTCCTAAATTTAGTTTTAAAATAGGCACGCCATTAAAAGGCAAAAAATTGCCTTTGTTCAAAAATACAAATTTTAAGTATAAAACTAGATTTATTCTTATCTTATGACTATAAAATATATTGGATAAATCAATAATAGTAATTAATTTAATTTATTTTGATAAAACACCTTTGGTGCATAATAATAATTTTTATAAAAACAAACCCTTTATATTTGATTAGTTCTTATATTAATTTCTAATTAATTGGTAACCAATGAATACAATAATATATATTCTTATGTTATTACATCATATTCAAAAATTTTAATTTAACAACTTGGTTAAATCTTATTACATTAAAAAATAGTATTTTAATTATATATTATTGTTCAGTATAACATGGTCTTACATGTAACACAAACTATTAAATAAAGTTGTTCTTGTTTGTAATAAAAACTAGGAAAAAATTAATTCTTGTGTGTAATGTAATATAACTCAGTTTCTTGTGCATTACAATCTAAATAATAGATTTATTTAAATATATTAGGATGTTATATTTCCTTTATTTCTTGGTGTTTCATGTTGTAAACACTTTTAAATACAGTGTTCTTAATTTAGAATTTTAGGTTGTTATAGAAATGAATGTAAACTGGGACATGATATCTACCAACTACCGAAGGCCAGGACTCAAACAACCTATCCATTGATCCCAATTTCTGACATTAGTATAAAAATCACTCTCTTTAAACTAAAAGATATCCATCGATCATAGAAGTATAGATGTACTTGATGCCAAGTCAACCAATACATCTAAAAGATCAAATAAAAGATTCACATCTTAAACCCAAAGAAATACCAGAGAATCCTATATCCACTAATACCTATATCACACTTTTTACATCTTTGGATACCTTCTAATTTCATCCCTAGGAAAAAATAAATAGAAAAACTATATATAGGTAATCTATAATAATCCATTGATCACTAAATAGATGAGAATATATGAATGAGTGTGATGAAACCATATTGAATAAAATAAAACATAGGGTTGATGCTATAAGAATCATCCCTCAAACTATTGATGGATCCTTTCCCTACATGGTATGAGTTTTCTTAATAGTGTGAAGATATACTAATCCCCGAATCTAACATCTCATCTCTCAACTCCCCTGGTGGATATCACCCTACTTACACTACTGAAATTAACTCTTGGTACAGCTACCTCCACCATGACTCGAGGAACTTGAGGATCCCTAACCGATTGATCAATGCTGAACCTATAGCCCTAATCTTGACCCCTAGGTATAATAAGATCCACTCCCTCCATATTTATATAGTTTAATTTCATAATATCTATTTAGATTTCCCAAATATTCACAAGATCATCACTACTTTGACTATCTATCACAATTAGGCTGGATATACCCCAAATGATGACACCAATACCACTCTATCGAGGATTTCCCTCTCAGTGGAAGAAAAGAACCCTGACCCTAGCCACTCTACCTATCTCCACCCTAATGAAAATTCTCAAAACTCTAATTCATGTTTCTTAGAGGCCCACTTCTATCCCCAATAGATGAATTATACCACCTAGAAAATCTACCCTCACTCTTATTCCACCTCATTATTAGAGCATAATTCATTACCTCTAAGAAGGATGTTAAAAAAATTATATTCAACCATGAACAAATAGAATTCCTCAGGACATTCTCAAAACAACTTACCCTAATACTATCATCATCCTCTAGTTTTGGTGAAAATTATAATTGGTCGATAAAGTAGGTGATATAATCCATCACCAATATGCCCCCTATACCATATGCATAAAATCCCTATCTCTATCAACCCTTAGATTCTCTAGGAATAAATGTTATAAGAATTATGTTTGAAATTCCTTTTAGGATAATCATATATGCTAGTTTTACTAGACCATAACGTCCCAACAATGTTTCATTTGTCCTTAAAGTATATAAGCAAAATGATTTACCCAGCTCTTAGAGGGTATCTCAGGGTGATCAATGATAGTCTTCATAGGCTCTATTTATAATTTCAATTCCCATGATCCAACTCACCCATAAATAGTGATGGATGTTGCAAGTAAAATTAATGAGTCAAATTTAACATGATCGACCTGACACTCGATGCCCCATGCCCTATAGACTGTAACACCTAGAGCAGAATCTCTTTTAGCTATTGATTGATAGGATGAACCAGCACAACAGGTCTCTCCAACTCCACTATCGATAGAGAATTCTCATCCCCACCATCTCGATACTTAATGAGAGGTCACCATAGTTACATATCTCTATAATTACAAGTGAATAACTCAGATCAAATTCTTACCATAGATAAAGATGTCACAGTTTAGGGTATGCAATAATAATTATACACTGATCTACCCGAAACACACCCCCTATGATAAAAGGGACGAAAAAATCTAGGCTCAAGACTATCATAATCTACCTACTCTCAAGTTAGGTAAAATCTCATTAAGGGTTACATAAAAATCATCGAATATCATAGTAATAACCAGTTTTCATGGTTTTATCAAGTATAGTACCATTGAGAAGTTATATAAGAATACAATATATAAGTTGTTTTTGACACTTTAAATGACCCAAACCTATATCAAAACCAGAATATCAGTCAAGAATATCAATCCTAGGAAAGAATTTAAATGTCATGTGAACCATATGTTCTTAGAATAATACATGAATGAACACTCTCTTTCAACCCCAATACAAAAGTAAAAAACCATAAATGTAACAACCCTAACTATAGTAACCCTGATCTGGTTGTTATTTTAAAAAATGGTAAAAAATAAATAGATCACAATAAATAGAATCCATCAGTTTAGAATTTTTAGTAACTAGATACGTAAATGAACATTAAATCACTTTGAAACTTAAATTACATCATTTAATTATAAGAAAACTTTAATATTTCTTCTTGAAAGTCCTTATGTCACATGTATTAATCTTCATGAATTCATTGGGAAATGGGAAAAAATATAAAGTGGTGATCTTAAATGCTTAGTAAGGAGAAATATAAAATGAAATATATCATATAATAAACATTTAAAAAATTATATGGAAGTAATAAATGAATTGAATAATTCCATAAGAAATAAAACTATGAGACTAATATATCCATAGATACTGTTACAATAAATAAACACATTGATAACAATAACTATCTCATAGTGATGTAATCAATAATTCCAAATATCATAATCATACTATTAAGACCTTGTACATGACATCATATATAAACTAGTATGAATTATACCAAATACCAAACCAGTTTGTCTCATGAGACTTACTGATGTATCAAGGGGCTATGTATTTTTGGCTCCACCCATTATATAATAATTACAATGCATCCATAATTTGATGTGAATGGATAAAAAATACACATATTAAAGTTCCCTAAGAAACCCAATGCATAACAACGTCTGAGTAATCAATAGTTATCCATATAGAAATATTAGACCTATAGATTATCAATGTTTACCCATCCAGTGGAATAATATTCCCAACTAGGTAAATGTCAAACAAAAAAATATTCAAAATTTTATGAAAAGTACCCTTATAAAAGGAATGATAATAAGGTAATAGTGAGGGATGATTTCTTTGTTTATGGATATTAATATAAAATGACCCTTAATTATGGTTTGTAAAGAGCATGCGAATCATCCAAAGCATATCTCCCAATATTGTCAAACTAGGGGTGTAGTTAGGCCCACTTGTTTTGCATCAAGTGAAGATTGATTTAACACCCACCCACATTTTTTGAGTCCTATTACCAATAGGAAAATATGTTTCAGATCTTTCATCCATTTTTTTATATCCACACATGGAATTCATTGATAAGAAATGACACACTTTTTTAATTTACCAAAATTTTAGGATGTTTTATGGAAACAAAAATGTTTGATGATTATAGCAGATTATATAGGTGGTATAATGAGAGGTAATGGTTATATATCCTTAATAATATATTAATTAATTTATATAAATGAGGAAAAATAACATTTTATATCAAAATGAAAAGTAATTGGAAATAACAACACAATTAATTAATGAGAAGAGGGATAAATTCTTAAATCTTGAGAGGGGAACCTTAGAACCTTAGAACGTCCTTATAAGAATTATTGAGAGAGATAATGAGAATAAATTTGTGCTTAATATATTTTAAGTGGATAGGAAGGGGATAATTGGTGGGTATTTATAGAAAATGAGGGAGGAACATAGGTCTTGGAAATATAGGTTATGGAAAATGAAAAACCATTGGATTACCCATGGGTTTAGATCAAAATTTTAGATATTTAAGACATGTTTTTTGGATATTTTAATGATTTATAAACATTATCCATTATTTATATCACTTTGGACATTTAATGATAATTTTTCCACAAAATAGTTTTTTTAAAAACTCAAGTTACATTTTAGACTTTGGAAAGTTATTTAGAGGTTTGATAAATAATTTTAATTTATGAAAATAAATTATATTAATAAAAAATATATATTTTTTCATGGATTAACTTATGTTAATTACTAAATCATTTTTATATCATAATAATTTTGTAATACTTGACGTATATTCTTATTATATTTTACTATTTAAAAAAAAAATTGATTGTCTCATAAAATTATGAAAAATACACCTTTGGATAATATCAGTGTGTTGGTTTTAAATTTAATGTAATTTTATAAAATTAATTTTCTTTATATGATAATTTTAATTTTTAAATAAATATCTTATTGTGTTTCAAAATCTTGTGTTTAGTGCCAAAAATTTAGAAACTCTTTCTTCTAGTAAATCTTATATTTTTTAAGTCATTTGTGTGTAATTATATTAATATTCATTGATAAATATTCATTTTTTATTACTAATTATATTATAATTAAATAATTTTATTCATTTTATTATACACTTACATGAATAACTTTTGCATTAATATTACAACAATTTTATTTCCGATAGTCATATTCCAACGGTCAGATCCCAAAATTCATATCACCCCTAATATATACACTTAATTATAAAATATTAAGATCATTAAAATCCTTCAATTAATTCTTATACCATGTCTATTCCATTGATCATTATTTTTCTTTATATCAATAATGTATCTTATATATTTATGATTCATTTTAGAGTATGATCCTCCAAGGTTCAATATTTTTGTGGTGTTACAACCCAACCCAATGGGTCCCATGTTGTGACTACCCCAATCCTACCTTCAATGGGACATGGGCTAACGACTAGCACCGAGTAGTCATGTCACTCACATGGTAAGACTTGGCCTAAGGTACCTATACACATGCACACATCTCTAAGTCTATAAAATGATAAAATATAAAAAATTGATAAAACATGCATACATACATCTAAATACCACTATCATAGTACGACGACAAGTGATGAAATAAATAAGGGACAAATACAATCCCTCCACAAAGATACTAGAAAAAAAGTCCAACCTGAAAGTATATAAGGGAAATGCTATCAAGGTAATCACCAAAAAACACACCAGTCAGTCTGGATCACTAATCTTTCCATGGTCTTGGTCCCTCTAGGAATCTGTCAAAAGTTCGATCTTCTATATAAGAAATGACACATGTGGGAAAATCCCATGCAGTGTGGAGTATAACAATACCCAATAGGCCACCCTGAAATTACTAAGTATATAACAACATGAATAACGATAATCTTATCACATGTATATATCTAAAAAAAATATAATAAGAATATCTAGATATACTTAATAGAGACACACCATCTCAAGGTAATGTCATAACCATAATGCCAGTCTAGGAATCATGCTCGAAGGTTATGCATAACACTATTATGGGAGAACACACTCCATGAGTCACGTAGAATTGATGGCGTCTGTCCAAGGTGTCATGCTCATCATATCTCACCCTAAGAACTAAACACTAGAAATATGAAGAGTATGATACATAGATGGGGATCAAACCCAAGTCCTTGGGGTATACCAACAAATCAATCTAGAATAACCCACTAAATAGAGGATTGATGCCCACATAATGTTGTCCATGAAGATAAAAAGAACTCCACCTAGGTCTAGATGATGATAGAGGATCTCACTTAGGGTCTAACAAAAGGATTATAATAACACCATCCAAGAAGTCCCACTGAAGGTATCACCATCCTATGTGTAGGATGTGATTCCATACTAAACCCTAGGGAATGGATCAAGGGGACACTCCCTAATGAAACTTGTCCAAGTAGAAGAGGAAAAGGTCTATAATCCATCTTTAAGAGAGTGAATGTCATATACTGGTAGTACATGGTGTGTACCTTCGACACCAGGTCCAGACTGTGTATCATGGGCTATGCCCATGTTTGTGTTTGTGCCTGAGTAAACAGTGTGTCTGATCCCATGTACTCTTGGCCGTGTCCATGTATGATTGGCCATGTCCGTGTCTGTCTATTCTTGATTTCACCCATTCCCATGCTTGTGTACATTCATAGGTACACACCAAGCCTCTAAACAATATTCACACATCATAAGATATTTATCTTCTCTGTGGAACCCTAGTACTCCATTGGGGGTCTCACATGACATGTGTTCCCAAAATACACTCCGTGTATTGTGGAATTTTCTAGGACCCATTGGTTATTTATTCTAATACACCCACACAACCATCGTTTTATTATTCACATTCAATCTCACCAATAATCATGAATATAATCCTAGCCGAGCCTTACCATTTCCGTTCAATGGAATCTGAATATAAAACACATGGGAAGACATCACCATTGGTCTATGTTTCCATTTCACACCAGAATCACAATTAGAAAACCCGAAATACGAATCGATCTACTTACACTACCATATTGAGATGATCTATATGTCATACCAAGCCTGGAACTAAAACCTCGAATCATTGCACCAAGAAACCATTGGGAAATAGTTGATTCCTTGATATTTTTGTGGAATCACCCACCAAACGAAAGATCGGTGATGAAAATGTAAAGAAAAGTGGGAGAAATCCAAGAAAAACAAGAGAGGAATAAACCTTGGACATGTTTATTTGGACAAGATCTAATTACATTAGAACAATGAATGATTATCCAATAAAAATAATCAATTCTCCCAATAATCTCCGCAGATAAAACCCATAGCTATAATACAACTGATCTGCAAATTAATCCACCGGTCGATTGATTCATGTTATTCATGAAAATAATAAACTAGAAAAAAATAAAAATAAAACATCATCCTACCAAAAATTAGATCAATCATTGGAAAATAATGGTTTTGTGTTATTGTCATTGGCAATATCCCCAAGCTCCGTCACACACCGATTAAAGATCCAAAATCCAATCATCACTCACCAACAGAATATCCTACAACGCTATCTAATGGATTCTATTGATTTAAAGGGATGTGTGGATAACCCTGATTTTTTTATAATAGGGTTTATATAGAAATTTTATTAGTTTGGGTAATTAATTAAATAAATACATTTATTCAATAAATTTATTTTAAATGTTCTCCCACGACTGTGCCTCAACCCGAATGCCCGATGCATTCCAAGGTCATGTATATCCTAGGGTAAAAACCATGCTTTGAACTCAATGAAAACCTTAGATTTATGATCTAATCCTATATTTAGAATTTATTCCTATTTTCAAGGAAAATGTACGTGTGTGAATTTAATATATTTAATATATTTCAAAAATTAATTCCAGAACACCTGGCCTTAGAACCTCACATATTCTCTACACCTTGATTCTAAAATAATCCATATAATTTCAATAATAATAAATAGAAAATTTTTTTCCATTAAATTCTCCCCCACCTTGGGGATTTACGTCCTAGAAATCTAAAATAAAAGGCTACACAAAGATATGTGGGTACTGAGCATGCATCTGAGTGTCCCATTACTAGGTTCTCTACCAAATATTCCCATGCTTCCACCAAACATGAACTAAGGGAATTGATAACCCATGAAGTATCCTATCCTTACGATTCTCACTATCTATTGGGTACTCATCATAGGTAGCTTCATCCTCTATATTCATCACCCCAGTTGATAACATGCAACCGATCATGCACGTACCTTCTTAGCTGCAACACATGGAAGACATCATATCCCCAGTCTAACTACAGTGGTATAGCCAAGAATTATTCCACCTCATCAACTCTACATAGTAACTATAAAGGGCCAATTAATCTCAGATATATCTTTCCACCTTGGGAAAATATTCATAATCCATGTTGATGTGAAACCTGCAGGAACACATAGTCTCTCTCCTTGAACTATAAAGGCCTATGCCACTGGTCATCATAGAATTTATGATGTATCTCTATAGTTCTCATCTATTCTTGGATGATCTGCACCTTTTTTATAGTGGCTCATACCAACTCTGGGCCCATAAGTTATGGCTCTACTGGGTTGGTCTTGCATAATGGTGACTTGCAGGGTTGCCCATACAAGGGCTCGAATGGTGTCATACCAATGGTGTAATGGTAAATGTTTTTGTATGAAAAATCCACCAACAGTAGGTGATCCTCCCAGATATGGAAAAATTATAACATGAAATCCCATAGTATGTCCTCCAAGACCTGAATGGTCTGCTCAATATGGTCATTAATCTGGGGGTGAAAAGTTGTTCTCAAAGACAACTGAGAACCAAAAGCCTCCTATAATATCTTCCATAACAGTGATGTAAAGTTATTATTATATTCATAAATGATCATCGAGGTAAATCCATGGATTCAGACTCTCTTATTCACATAGAGGTGTCCCAAGATCTGTACTAAACTCTGCTATTAGATAGTTAGGAAGTGATCCAACTTGGTGAGTTGGTCTAGATCACCCAAATGGAATCATTTCCCCTAGAAATACATGGTAATATCATCATTAATTCTATGGATATCCCATACCACTTATACTCTGTTACCTCATGGTTTTGAGCTAAACTCTCTAGAATATAGTTCCCATCCTTCACTTGTTGGCAAGTAAGGCATATAGAGAAAAACTATGGAATTCCCTTCTTCTCCATGTCTACCAAAACTGATGTTGTAGGTATTGGTACATCTTTTCCACACCTAGGTGTACTGTTAAAGGAGAGTTATGAAACTCTCTTAGAACTTCATCCTACTACATAAATGGTACCATCATGCAGCCTTTGAAAAGAATAACATGATCCCCACCTTCATAAAATCAATATGGAGCATGTCCAATGGATATCTGAGTACATAGGGTCTCATAGTTGGTATCCCTAATATATTCCTCCCTAAATCGCTGTAAAATTGGAGGGGTAACAACCATCAACTAGAGATAATATACTTCATCCCCATCCACAAGGGATAACTATAGTGAGGCCAACTACTCTGATGCATTTCTCAACAACTGCGAACAAGATCTCCTACTCAAAGCTTTTATTTCAACATTCTCCTTCCTAGGAGTATAAAAAATATTAAAGTAATAATCCTGGAGGAACTGTAGCCATCGAATCTATCTCATGTTAAGATAATTCTAAGAGAATATATACTTGAGACTCTTAGTGTTAATATAGATGATAAACTTCTCAACCATTTAGTAGTGTCGCCACATTTTCAGTGTGATGACTATCACTACCAACTCAAGATCGTGGGTCACATAGTTCTTCTCTTGTGTTATATACTAAATATAACCATAGTAAATCACCACATAAATTTGTATCATAACTCAATAAAGCCTAAATCTTGGTTCATCGTAGAACACTATGCACTTGACACCCTTATATAGTAATCTTAAGATGCAAGCGCTCATCAATATCTACATCAAATCTTAGAAAGCCTACTGGAACCTCTTTTTCCACACAAAAGGCTACCCCTTTCCAGTCAAATATATCAAGGGTGATGATATCCTAGAGAAGTATGGTATGAATCTCCAATATTATCCTTCCAACCTAAGGAGTCTCTACACCTCAATCATGCTCTTAGGTGGCTCCCAAGCTAACATCGCCACAACCTTCACCGGGTCTACTGCTATACTGTCTGCTAACATAACATTTCCCATAAAGTAGAACTACTAAATCTAGAGACGAAACTTTTATATCTTTCCATAAATATAACACTCTCAGATTATGTCTATAACCATTCCCAAGTGTTTTTCTTTATCCTCCTTGGATTCTAAGTACACTCGGATATCATCGATGAAGATTAACACGAACTGATCTAATAAAGTCTGAAAGATATAGTTTATGAGTCCAATGAACAATACTAGGGAATTCATATTTCCAAAGGGAATCACTGAGTACTCATAGTTACTGTAGTGACATCAGAAGTCCATCTTCAGTATATCCTACTCTTGTACTCACAACTAGTGATAGCTTGATCTGAGATAAACATTCGAGAACCATCGCGTCCCTTTCAATTGATCAAAGAGGTAATTGATCCTTGATAGTGGATAAATTTTCTTTACAGTTACTTGGATTAGGTGAAATTAGTAGACACATAACCTCAAGCTCCTATCCACCTTCTTGGTAATTTGTTTTTGGTCTGGCTAGGGTGAAACAATGGGTCTAACAAATCCCTTCTTATAAAAGTTCTCAAACTACACCATCATCTCATGAAGCTCTGTAGGATCCAATCGATATGATGACATCGATATTGAGGTCATCCTGGGGTGTAGATCAATGCACAAGTCTATATATCAGTGGGGAGGTTTTCCTTGAACATCCTTTGGAAAGACGTCTCCATACTCCACCACCACTGCAGGGAAATAAAAACTCATAGAATCCATAGCATAAAGGGTCATTCTAACCATATTACAAGTAATTAGTCTTACCATCCTTTACATGAGTCCATAGTATGATTTCTGAGTTTCCTTTTCACCCATACAGGAAAACCTGGTCCCATTATTGTAGACACAAAACATCCTGCTCCTGAAACTGTTTATCTAGGCATGAACTGTAGATAACTAGTCCATACATAATATGAATTCATAAGGAATCATTGATACTACAAATAGATCCTAATATAAACTCTCACCTCCAAGAGTCAGGTCACACTATTTACATAAGTGTGTGTTCATTGAGTCACCTCATGTAAGAGTCTCCAAGTGTAAGGGTTGATCCAAGGGATCAATTGGAATCTTTAAGTGTCAAACCAGATAAGTGGAAATAAAGTAATGGATCTCACATATGTCAATAAATACTGTGAATAAGGTAGAAGAGACACATATTGTACCTCATATCATACCTAGAGACTCTAGATCTTAAGCCTTGACTTCTTTCATCTTACCTCATCCCTGACTACCATCTCTCTAAGCCTAGCTTGAACCATGTGGTGGTGTTAGTGGTCACAAGTCAAAATGTATATGACCTCTAATTGTTCTCCCAGATCCTCTTCTATGTTTTCCTTCTTATAGAATTTTCATCTCCTGCTACTAACTCTTCCTAGGTATCTCATACACTATCTCTCTATAAGCCATACAACAGGTCATAAAATACCTCAAGAGATGACCCCTTAAATTACCTGAGTAGAAACTCCTCTCCTTAGGCTGAATAGAACAATCTTGCTATCCATAAACTATAGACCCTCCATCCTGGGATCATATCCTAAAAGATCTCACATGTCTAGGTTCCTAAGACTGATGTCAACTCCCTGTCTCTGAAGTATCTACTTCTGTGAGCCCACTACTAGAAACTAATATCTGTATCTACTCAGTAAGGAAAATCTCAACCATGAAATATCTCTCTAGCACCCCAACATAGGTAGGAATGAACAGAGTTATAATGATTTCTTGGAAGCCTCTAATTAGTCCTAACTCAAAGTTCTGAGCCTAAAAGAACTGATCATAAACCATATACATAGGGTACCTAGAGAGGTTGATGAACCTTGATCAATAATCATCCACTATCATACTACCCTACTAAAGATGTAGAAGCTCCGGGATGTGTACATCCCTCAACATAGCTAGATATAACTCCCGTATGAAAAAGAACTCAAACTCTGACCATGCTAGATTTTCCTCATCCCAAGACTGGGTCACTAAACTCCAACATCATTCTATATATCCAAGCATGAGGATCATGTTTAGGAAAACCATATGATATTCCAGTGTCCTAGAAAGATGGAAAACTCATTTCACCACCTCAATACAATCCTGAACCACATGTGGTTCAGGCTTGACTCAGAACCTGAGGGGTCACTATCACTGAAACTTGTAAATCACACTCAGACTATGCATCTCATTTTTTAGTGTTGCAGGTACCATTTACTAATCAATAGGTTGTGGTATAACTGGTGCAACACTTAAAGGTAACACCACTAGAATAGGTCCATGTATCGATGCCTCATCACATAAGGGATCATCCTCATGATCTTGATGCTAAATCCTAGCTGGAATACATTAAAGAGGCATCCTAAAATAGACAATATGTACCATGGTCAATAAGTGTAATTGGAGAGATGACTCAATAAGGACATGAAAAACAAAACCCATTTTTATATCATGAATTTACCAATGTTTTCCATACAACCAGTGTCTACATGTACCCTGTCAAATGGTAGGTGATTAGGCTCCTGGTGTATGGATACATTGGTCGCTGCAACAACACTGGAGTCCCTATCCTAAAAGCCTAACTAGAAACACTTAACATTGTTTCCCCCCAAATAATCACACAAAATTCGATCATATGGTATAACTGATGCACTATGGTAACACTCTATCACAAACTGTTCCAACGGGGACCATTTTGTGACTATGCCAATCCCACCTCAAAAATTCTAGGGGTTGGTCACTAGCACTGAGTAGGCATGTCCCTCACATGGGAGGCCTTAGCCTAAGGTACCCATATGCACACACATATCTCCAAGCCCATACAATGTTGAAATTTAAAATAAATAATAAAAAATGAATTCATACATCTAAATCCCACTGTTATAGTATACAAACAAGTACTAAAATCAAGAAGGGCCAAATACAAGCCCACCATAAAGAAACCATAAAACAAGTCCAAATTGAAAGTATATAAGGGGAATTCCATCAAGGTAATCACCAAAAAACATCATGATTAGTCTGGAATGCTAAGCTCAACCTAGTCCTGGTCCCTATAGGACTTTTTCATAAGGTTGATCATCTTCATAAGACACGACACATGCATGAAAATCCCATATATGAGTGAGTATAACAATACCCAAAAGGACACCTCAAAATCACTAAGAATATAAAAACATGAATAAAAATAATCTCATCATAGGTATATATCTGCAACACATATAAAAAGAATATCCAGATATACTCAACAAAGAGACACCATCTCAAGGTAAACTCACAACCATAATTCAACTCTAGGAATAATTCTTGAATGTTCCACATAGCACACGTCTATGAGAAAAGACTCCATAATTCACATAACACTGATGGAATCTATCCGAGTAATCATGATCATTAGATCTTTCCATAATAAGTACACACTTGAAGTCTAAAGAGAATGATACAAAGATGAGGATCACACCCAAGGACATGGGGTATACCAACAACTTGATCTAGAATAACTCGCTAAGTATAGGATTGACACCCGTGTATTTTTTTTTACGAAGATACCAAGAAATCCACCTCGGGAAATATGATGATATAGGATCTCACTCCGGCCCTCACAGGAGGATTCCAAAAAACTCTGTCCATGAATTCCCACTGAAGGGATCACCATCCTATAAGTAGGACATGATTCTTTACTAACCCACAATGAATGGATCAAGGGAATACTCACTAATGAAACTTGTCCAACATGAGGAGGAAAAGGGATATAATCTATATTGAAGGTAGTAAATAGAATTTACTATTATTAGATGTAATGTACCTTCAGCACTGGGTCCTGCCTATATATCATAGTCCATGCATGTGTCCATATTACTGCTTGAGTACATAGCGTGTCCGAGCCCGTATAATCCTAGTAGTGGCCATGTCCACCTGATCGTGTTCATGTCTGGATAGACATTACCATGTCCATGACATGACCATGTACCTTAATAGGTACACACTGATCCCCTAAACATGATTCACACACTATGGAATAGGGGTCACATGTGGTGTGATATTTATCTTCTCTGAAGAACCCTTGTGCTGCACGGGGGGGGGGGGGGGGTCCCACATGACATGTGTTTTAGAACTATATTCCATGTACTATGGGATTTTCCAAAACATGTGTATTATTCTTCTACATACACCCGTGCCATAGTCACTTCCGAATCTATCATCAAACTTGATGGTATGCATAGATTTGATTCCAATCGAGCCTTACTGTTGCTGCTGACTATAATCCAGCCACTAAACACAAGGGAAACCATCTTAATTGGTCCCCATTTCTGTCGCACACCATAATCACAACTAGAAAACTCTAAATCCAAATTGATCCACTGCCACTACACTCATCACATGATCTCCAAATCATACTGATCCTAGATATAAAATCTCAAACAGTTGTGCCAAGAAACGATTGCACAATGGTTGATTCCTCAATATTTCCATTGAATCACCGATCAAATGAAACACCGATGATGAATTCATAAATAACAGTGAGATATATTCAATAAACACCAAATAGGAATGACCCTTCACTATGCTCAGTTGGTATTGATCCATTTCTGTTAGAATGATGAGTGGAGATCTAATAAAAATAATCAATTCTCCCAATAATCCCTGTAGATAAAACCGATACCTGCAATACGACCGATCCACAAATCAATCCATTGGTTGATTGATTCATGTTAATTTTAGAAATAATACACATAGAAATAATCTAAACAAAATGTCATCCTACCTTGATTTGGATCAATTGCTAGCGAAGAATGGTTCTGTGTCATTGTTATTGGTGAGATCCTTGAGCTCCATCACACATCGATCAATGATCCACAATCCGGTCATCGATCAGCAACAGAAGCTACTCCAATTCTCTCCAATGGATTCCCTTTTATTTTTTGGGTTACGAGGATAACCCTGAAAATACTTTACAATAGAATTTATAAAGAAATAAAATTAAGTCATGTAATTAATTAAATAATTAATTAATTTTAAACATTAATCCATGATCACGCCTCAACTCGAATGCTCGACACATTCCTTGGTTATGTCGTGCCTAGGGTAAAAACCATGCTATGAACTCAATTTAAGCCTTATATTTATGATTTGAGCCTCTGTTTAGAAGTTATTCCATTTTTTTGGAAAACTGCGCACACATGAATTTAATATAATTAATATATTTCAAAAATTAATTATGAGAACATCATGCATCAGAACCTCACCCCATCTCCATGCCTTTCTCAAAAAATAATCCATATACTCTTACAACATGATACATGGAAAAGTTGGAGTTGTTACATGTGGTTCCATGTTTTAGTATGTGTTCTGTTGCATTAGTTGTATCTATTACTGTGAATGTAATTTGTAATTTTGTGTCATACTTTAATTTGCACCATTATTATGAAATAAGATAATGTACATTATGAAGTATTTGTTTACTGTAGTTGAATATTGGGTCTTACATTATTACCCCTTAAATAATTTTATCCTTGAACTTTGGGGTGTACACCAATTCATAAAAAAATGAGGGCCATTATTTCTCATGCTCCCTTATTACTTCCTATAACTTGTGATTCATCTTGAAAATTTTCACTAGCCAAGTTATCCCATTCCATAACACTTTCTCTCTTGTTTCAAGAATCTTGATAGGTTCTTTGTTATATGAATGGTTAGACTCCTGGTTTATTTCATTAGTGGTGAGTACATGTGTGGGGTATATACTTTTAAACATCAAAACATGGAAGAAACCATGTAATTTAGAGAGGTTGTGTAGAAAATACCAAAAATAAGACCCAACTCAAACTCCCTCTAAATTTTCAAAATTCCCAATATATGTAACACCCCGAAATTCTAAAGTACAACATTGTATTCAATAGTGTTTCTGACATGCAACACTAAGTGTAAAAAGGGGAAAATATTAACCCGATACATTACAATATTAAATAAATATAATATATTCTATATCTTGTAATGCATTAAACCATGATTTAGCTTTTATTACACACAATAGTGTCCTTCCTTGATAACACATGTTACATACAAGACTCAGTTTCACCAAATAACAGTGTATTATTAAAATATTATTATTTAATATAATATTATATAAACTACCCATTATGTTAGTATTTATGAATATTATTAACTAACTTATGAAAATTTATGGTTTATATAAATATAAAATGAATTAATGGGATACAAATTAATGATAAACAAAAATAAGAACTAATTGGATATAAAAAGAAATATATTTATTTTTATGCTTCCAAAAAAGTTTTATCTTTATAAACACAATTAATTAAAATTATTGAATTATTTTAATAAAATATATATGTTATATATTCAATAAAATATTTTTTATATTAATCCATTAGGTTTTATAGTCATAATATAAGAGCAAACTCTATTCTACAAATAAAAACCTATATTTTTATAAAGGCATCTTTAACACCTTTTAATGGTGAACCAATTTTAAATCTTACTTTTGAAACTTTAATTGATTTAATATGTCAAAATAAACTTCATATTTTAAATATAAATATATAAATTAGGTTAGGGTGATTTGTTTAAATTTTCCTGAAATATTTTATTTTTTAATGAATAGTAAAAAATAACGAATGTTAGTTCAAAACCAAATTTTCATCAAATTTATTTATAAGGTTAAATTAAAATTTTAATTAGTTTTAAAGTTTAATTATATAATTTTTTTATCAATTAATAAAATTTATGTAATTTTAATCAATTTTAATTTGAAATTGATTATAAAAAACATAGCAAACTTTCAGACATTTTTACTTTAAAAACCCGCATTGTCATCATGCCCACAGGATTAATCAATTTCTACCACTTATATGATTTGAATTTCGAAAAATGGAATTCATATTTTGAATCATAATATTTTATAATGTCTAATAAGACCAATTTTTTACCAAAAATATTAGTGAAAGTGATTAAAATTAATTACAACGTTTAAGTCTAAATTAAGCTTAATAAGGGACTAAACCTTAACCATAAGGCCCAAAATGACCTATGAAATTGTCCAAGAGATATTGTATAGACATATATCAAACCTATTATCTCTTGTTTATAATTATGTTTATTATTGTATTCACTTTCAATATGAAAAACTTGTGAATAATTCCTTTGTCAAAATATTATAAGAGTGCCACTCCCCCTTCACTATAAAAGGACACCACTTATCCCCATTCCTAAAACATCTCAAAACACTTAGGTTAGGAAAATATATACCCAAATAGATTCCCAAAATTCCTCCCATTTACCTTTAATCCTCACTTTAGAAATAAATCCTTCCAAGGAATCCCTTTGGTATAAACCAAAAGGAGTTACCCAATTTTTAAGGTAATCCTTTCCAACGATCACTTTCCTTTCAATTAATTATCCAAAACATCAAATATTATTATTCCATGTAAATATAATAAAATAAGTATCATAAATATAATAGGGTATTTTTATTCTCATGTTTTTACCTACAATTACACACACATCTATCTAATGGGTAACAAACATACTGTTTCTGTGTACGACGAACTACTGCCTCACAAAATGATGATTGTAAGTTTTTCCTTTATTATATATCATGGTATAAATTATGATGAAAAATATATTTATATATGATATATATGATATATATTATTCATTTATACTTCTTTAATCATTTTATAACACATAACTTTAGTAATTTTCATTTTGTATTAATACAATAACATCATTTAAGGAAGTGTGGACTACCACCCCCTCAAAGTGATGTGATTCATTCACATGATACATAAAATGTATAAAGGAAGGTTTTAATTAAAAATATGATACATACATAGAATATATTTTATATTAATGACATAATTAACTCTCTCTCTCTCTCTCTCTATATGTTTGGAAAAAATCCCTCAAGGTAACATTGAATCATTTTCGGGTTGATTATGTTTGTTGAGAAAGCGGGTTTCCATGGTCAGTTGTGGTGTTCCAGAGATATTGTTGACAACCTATGTTGACAAAGAACTAAGAAAAAGTAATTTATGGTCTAGAAGTGGTAAAAAAAGAATATATATTAGGTGGTTCCATTTTCTAGTGTTTACTAAATTTTTAGGCCTCAAAATCAGAAAATGGAGAAATGTGTTTTTGAAAAAAGAAGTTGCACGAAATATTGAAGGTGATTTGGAAACTTTCACACAAGGAATGTTTTAGGACAAAAATTTCAAAAAATGAAAGAGGAATTATTTATATGAATGATTTGAAGATGTGTGAAAAATATGAGGTTGCATACTTGCACGCCCAATGTGGGGTCAAATTGGGTTTTGCACACAAAGAGGGGATCTTGTGTGACATGTTGAATCTTCCCAAAAGTGTTTAGAGACACCTATAAATAATAGGTTACCCCTCATTCATATAATATCAATGCCTAGAGATAATATGATCTCTTGATCACATAATAATTTTTTTAAAAGGGAGTTACGTGAAAGTTTTTGAGTTGCGTGTAAGCTAAGAAATTTGTGCGTATGATTTGAGTTGCGTGTAAGATTGAAGTTGCGTGCAAGGAGTGTTTCATGACTAGAGTGGAATCTTGCACGCAGGGCATTAAATTTTCACGCAAGACACAATAAGGGTTGCACAAAATATTTGGAGTTGCCTAGTACACCTGTGGTAAAGCAGTATTCATCAGTGGATGAAAGTGGTACATCAATAGAGCATCTACATACAGTGTAGGATGCACTCATTAGAGATAATAAAGGGACCTAAAAGTCCATAAATTGTGAGTATATACCTTCCAAAATAAGTGATCCAAGTAATATGAAGACAATGATCCCTTCCACCGGTGGTGATCCAAAGAAAGAGACATAGGGAGTGACCCTTTAGAATGTAGTGAGAAAACTCTAAATCTTTTAAAGGTAGTGAGCCTGGGCATAGAAGATCTAGCCTAAAATTGTAATTGGAAGTGAGATTTAGTGGATTTGGTACATTGGAACATCACTTTTGTATGCTCCTTATATATAGACAAGTGAGGGTGAACCAAGTAAAAATATGCTGGCCTGTGAATTTTCTTTACCACATTACATTCAAAGCGTCATCATAAAAAAATAAAGAAAGAATAAGATCAAAATTAACAGCTAAGTGAAAACAAATTGACCCTTGTAATAAAGATGTCAATATCTAGTGGGGAATTAATAATTATCGAAAAGAATATCCATACCATGATTCACCCCCCACTTAGGTTATATGCCCTTTTGGACCTAAAAATTGGTATAATAGGGATAAGTTTCTTTTATCAGATTTGTTTGCTTTGAATTGTTTCAGTTGATTATTGAAGTCAAAGATTCAGTTTTCTTTTATTTTTATGTTCCATGGGAAATGGAAGAACATCAAAGAATAAGTAGAAGTTTGGTGATATTACTCAGAGTGGAAGTGTCTATGGAAAGAGTGTGATTCAGTTGAAAGAATCAAGTAGTGAATAGAATAATTATTTGAATAAATCATTCAGTGAAAATACGTACTCATTCAATGATGTATAAGGAATGAGTGAAGAACTTGATATTCAAAGTGATGATGAAACTACTGATGATGAAGAAATTTCAAGAATACATAAAGTGGAATCCATCCACAAAACAAAGGAATCAGATCATAAATTTTCTAAATAAATTAAATCTATAGATATTCAGATCCATGTACTTGATATTGAGGTTAACAAGTTAAGAGGTTTAAATCAAAGGCTTATCGATGTGGATACTAATCTGAGGAAGAATAATGATTCCTAAGATAAAGAACTGAAAATGATGTCTAAAACGAGAGAAAAACACAAAGCTGATGAAAATGAAGAGAATAAGAAGTCAGATAAAATTCAGAATCTGAAGCTAGAAATGATGACATTGATACATAGAATTCTAAACTAGTTTAGAAGAATTAAAGTCTACAATAAGAGAATGCATGATATTCTGATTCTACTGCTCAAGAAAAATTTAAAATAAAGTAGCAAAGTGATATGGTGGATAAGATCACATGTGAATTAGAAGAAGATATGAGTAGAGGGAATAATCTCAAGAGAAAACTAAATGTTAAACTTTAATCAAGGAATATAAATATTCAAAAATTGAGGGAAGATCTAGAATCAGTAAAGAAAGAAGTGGAGAAATCTAATGCCAAAGAAAAGATTGAGTTAAAGGATGCCTTGCATTTACTATTTGATTATTCTATGAGAAGTGATGATGAAATGAAAATAAAATATTCTACTTCAAAGGAGAATCATGAAAGTATTGCATCATCCCAAAGGCCATCTATTTTGGAAAAAAATGGTATTGGATATGATGAACCCTCTCCCATACATGAGAGAAAAAGTTCCATGAACAGTTCCAGAAATAGAAAACTTCCAGTAGGTGCTAAATACACACCGAAAAAGGATTTTATAGAAAGTAATGACATCATGTAATATTTATATGGAATGAATGGTCATACATCAAGTTTTTTTCAGAGGATTTGGAATATATTTCATGTTTTGAATGTTGAAAAACTAATAAATCTGAGAATAAGAAAAAGCTTCATGAAAATTCTGAAAGGAACGCATCTCATAAGAAAGGATAAATCATATGTTATTATTGTGGAAAACATGGACACAATATGAGTATGTGTCAAGAATCATAGGAGCTCAATATCAGAGGAAAAAATGAATCCACATCAACATCTCAATTGAGAAATAATTACATGAGGTATGTTTTTAATGGGATATGTTTTATATATTTTGATTAGGGGAATTCAGAAAGATATTGTATTAGGAAGAAAGTGGGGAAGGAAAAAGAACTCGAAATAAGAACTCAAACTCTGGCTGTTTATAAAAAAGTCCTATATTGGAAGACAGAATGATAAGTTAAAAAATAGGTTTACAACTAGAGGGGAATCACAATGAGATCAATTAAAAGTGTATCAATCACCTCCTCTAATACACTCCCAAAAAATATCTAGGAAATAATGTTAACAAACATGGAAGAAAAATGGAGGTACTACTCTAGTTTTGAGTAAGAAGAATGTACATTCAATGAACAACTCACCAGTAGTAATAAATAACGTGGATACATGAATAACTGATAGAAGAAAAATGAATGAATATTATCTATAAAATCTCACATGCTTTACACGGTGAGAAGTGAAATAAGGGTAAAGAGCCCTCCAATAGAGAAATAATAAAGATAAGATGGTTATTGGAGAGATTCCCACTCATAGAAAGATTTATGAGAAATAGAATTCCGGTGGAACCTCAAAGAAGAAAATTTTTATGAGTGGGTATAAAACCCAAATTTCAAAGAAGGAAAAACCCACAGAACATAAATATTAGAAGAAGAATCAGAATGTGGATAAAGAATGTTTAGTTATATGGATAGATCAGTTGAGGTTGGCTGGGCAGTTGGAACAAGAACATAAAGAGTATAATGATTTCCAAGAAATCATCAAAGGGTTGATCCAATAGGATTGACCAAAATCATCTTCTTGAGGATTATAAAAAATCCCATATAACTATGTGTATAAATTATACTAACTGATGTTAATTTTTTTTAGGTTCAATGGGAGATACGATCCAAGGGGAAGTCATATCAAAATATGCGATGTGGTGATTTTATGTTCTTGGGAATGTAAACTGATTCAAATCAGTTATCAGAGTTGAAGAAGAAAGGAAGTAATTATGCACAACAGAAATGATTATATTATTAAATTTATCTATTATTTCCTACATAGAGTTTTGAATCATTAGGCTTCGATGTTTTGTTGATGGATAGATGCAATGTGCCATATGAGAATAAATGACACCGGAGAAGAAGAATGTTTATGGGTATAAACAGTGGGACCAACAATAGGAAGAGTTTCACATCACAGGTGGGAATTCTATCTCTTAATCAGATGAAAGATCTCAATAGGATATAAAGGATGAAATTTTATGTTTTCTGACATCATGAATACTGATTTTGGGATAAGAAACAAAACTCATCTGTGATAGAATATTGGTAATGGTTTAAAAAGAGGTTGGGAAAGTAGTTCAGAGCACTGATTTCACTATAGTAGAGAATAATTAGAATCTATAATAGAAGAACTAATAGTTTCTTAATGATAGTGATAAGGATAAAAGAAACTTAGGGGTAGTTGAAGCAGAAAAAGTTGATTCATAAGAAGATAATGATGATGTGTAGGAGGAAGTATCTAGAGATGAGAAATGGGTTCAGGCTAGAAATGAAGAGCTTGACCAAATAGAAAAGAATCAGACATGAGAGATTGTTTTGAAGCTAACAGATAAGAATTTAATCTGGAAAAAATGGGTCTTTCACAACAAAATGAATGAATATGATGTTGTGATTTGAAAAAAAACATGACTAGTGTGCAAAGGGTACTCCTAGATAGAAGGTATAGATGTTGATGAGACATTTTAACCTGTTTCAAGGATGGATACAATCCGATTATTCTTGGCCATAGTAGTGTAATGAAAATTCAAAGATTTCCAGATTGATGGGAAGTTATTATTTCTGAATGGGGTTCTAGAAAAAGTTTATATTGATAAGATAGATGGTTTTCTCATTAATAAAGATGAGAATAAAGTTTGTCGGCTGAAGAAGGCACTATATGGGTTGAAGCAAGCACTAAGAGCATGGTATTCAAGACTTTATCAGTATTTAAAGAGGTTAATTTTTCAGTATGATAGAATTGATTATAATTTATATGTGAATAATGATAATAATCAAAGGATGGTGGTGCGGGTGTCTGTTGATGACATAATCTTCAGTGGATTAGATGAAGCACATTGCAAACAGTTTTTTGAATTCATGAAGAGTGAGTTTGAAATGTCAATGATTAGTGAACTTCCATTTTACATATTTTACAGGTGACATAAGGAATAAATGGAACATTAATTTCTCAATCAAAATATTCCAAGGAAGTTTTGAGAAGGTTTGGAATGGATAATTCCAAGGAGATGAAGACTCCAGTTTCTACCCATACAAAACTATCAAAAGATAATGATGGAAAGTTAGTTAATTTCAATGAATATAGGAAAATTATTGGAAGTTTATTGTACCTAATAGTGATAAGACCTGATATTGTTTTTTCCACATGATAAGCAGCGATATATCAAATAAATCCTATATAAATCTACATTCTTGTAGTAAAAATAATACTTCGGTATTAAAAGGGAACTGTGAATTTTAATTTGCTATACAATGAAAAATATTAGCAAGAGTTATTAGGATATATAAATGCAGATTGGGCCAGATCAGTATATGACAGAAAACCAACGATAGGTGGTGTATTCTATCTTGGCAGATTGTGTATTTCTTGGTTAAGCAAGAAACAAGATTTTATTTCAGTGAGCACCACTGAAGATGAATATATTGCGGCTTCTCAAGCATGCACATAGTTATTGTGGATGAAGTAATAGATTGATGACATGAGAGTTAATGTGAATTCTTTGATCGAAATGAAATGTGACAATTCAAGCTCTATAAATATTAGAAAAAATCCAATCCATCACTCAAGGACAAAGAACATTGAAATCTAATATCATTTTATCAAGGATAAGGTGGAGCAAGGTCTTGTGATGTCGGATTATGTGCCTATAGAACCACAGTTTTCAGAAATTCTGACAAAGGTATTACCCAAATAAGTATTTGAGAGGCATCGATTGGATCAGAGAGTTCATTCAACTCCCCGCACGTGAAAAATTGTGGATGTGAGATCTCCTCTACTTGAGGTATGGTGTATTTTTCCCTAATATACTGATCTGAGTTCTTTACCTTATTACAGACCACAATGGAGCGACCTTTGGGTTTGTTGATAAAGGGGGAGAAAGTGTGACTACTCAAGGGGAAGAAATTGTGGATCAATAAGGGAGAAAATGTCTAAAGTTAAGACATGGGGAGAAGCTTATAGGTGGAACAACAAGATAGGGGGAGCTAAGTGAGATAGGGGGAGAAGCTGTTAGGGGAAAAAACATCATGATAATTCCTCAGTGGTGTTATGAGGAAATAGTCAGAGATCAAATTAGACAACTATAGGCCTTTCAAAACATGAGAACCCAAGAAATGATATCAGGGGAGTATCAAATCTGATGATGCTTGGAGTGATCGACCAAAGGATACATATCATGACAGTGGAGGTTTGTGATGAAATTAGTTGTTTGGTTTCAAGAATTAGTGTCATGAATGAAGTGATTTATTGATGGAATTTTCATTATAATCTTGTTTATCACACTGAGCATTACTCATACGGGCTTAGAGTATGTGTTAAGTAAATCCTTGATCTTTATCTGAATTTCATGAAGCAAATGGTGGAAGAATATGGATGAAGCTATAAAGAGGTATCATTTTTTGAAAGAGTTGTCAACAAACCCAAAGGGGGATATTGTTGTAAAAAAACCCCTCAAGGTAGCATTGAATCATTTTTAGGTTGACTGTGTTTGTTAACAAAGACAGTTTCATGGTTACTTGTGGTGTTTCAAAGATATTGTTCACAACCTGTGTTGAAAAAGAACCATGAAAAATAAATGGGCGATCTAGAGGGGGTAAAAAAAGAAAATACATAAGGTGGTGCAGTTTTCCAGTGTTTGTTAAATTTTTGGGCCTCCAAATCTGAAAATGGAGAAACTTGTTTTTAGAAAAGGAAGCTGCAAACAAGATTGAAGGTGATTTGGAAACTTTCATTCAAGGCATGTTTTGGGATCAGAATATAAAAAAAATGGAAAATACATAATTTGATCAAAATATTTGGAAATGTGTGTGAAAGATGAGGCTTTGAGAAAGAAACTTGTGCACCCAATGTGACATCAAATTGGGGTTTTCACGCATAGAGGGGATCTTGGACGACACATTAAATCTTATGAAAAGGTTTTGGCTATGCCTATAAATAAGAGGCGACCCCATAATTTGAAGAATCTCATCACTTAGAGAGAATCTGTGCTCTGAAACACAAAATAATTTTAAGCAAAGGGATTTGTGAAAAAGTTTTTAAGTTATGCACAAGCTAAGAAAGTTGCACGTAAGATTTGAATTGTGCGTAATATTGAAGTTTCATGCAAGGGGTGTTTCTAAAAAAAGTTGAATCTTGTGTGAAAGGCATTAAAGTTTCATTCAAGAAACAATAAGGGTTGCATGGAAGATTTGGATTTTCCCATTACACCTGTGGTAAATCAATATTCATTAATGGATAAAATTGGTACATCAATAGAGCATCTACATACAATGTAGGATGCATTAATTATAGATAATGAAGGGACCTACAAGTCCATAAACTATGATTGGATCCCTTTAAAAATAAGTAAGAAAAGGAAAAGGAAGACAGTGATCATTTCCACTGGTAGTGAGCCAAAGAAAGATACATAGGGAATGGATATTGGGAATGTAGTGGGCAGACCCTAAATCTTGTATAAGCAGTGAGCCTAAGCATAGAATATCTAACCGAAAAATTTTAATTGGCATTGAGCTTTAGTGGATTTGGTAAATCTGAACATCACCATTGTATTCTCCTTGGACGTAGCCTATTGAGAGTGAACCAAGTAAAAATCTATGCACCATCTAGTTTTATTTCTTGCATTACATTCAAATAATCATAATTATAAAAATAAGGAATGAATAAGATCAAAATTAACACTTATGTGCAATGAAAGTGACCCTTATAATAAAATGTTCATGATCTAGTGGGGCACGAATAATTATCGAAAAGAATATACATACCCTAATTCACCCCCTCTTAGGGTATCTAGGTCCCTTTTTGACCTATATATATATATATATATAATATTTTCTTTATTACCCTTTCACACACAAAGTGATAACTTCATTCATGGACGTGTGGATTATCGCCTCCTCGACACAATGTGTTTCATTTTAAATCAAAATAATTATATATATAAATATATATGATTAATTAATATTGTATTTATGGTATAATTTTCATTTTGGAAAGATATATTATTAGTTACTTACTTTCCATACTGATCATTGAAAAATGGGAAGTTTACTCATGTGTACATACGACCTACCATCTCCATGAGTGTAATGTTGGTTCATTTTTCATAACCATATTTAATTATTGATTTTGAAAGTATAATTGATTTATAAATAATATAATTATTTCATTTTTATTATTCTATAGATGTTATATAATGAACCTTTTGACTATAGTTGACTAACCAAAGTTGTTTTGACACATAATCTGAATTTGGTCAAAACAACCGATGTAAACATAATTGTTTAAGTAGTCATATATAACATAGTAATAAGAGAAATAAAAGTAATGATAAACATAAAAAGGTTATCAATAAATTAAATTATTAACATAAGTTTGTTATTCAGGAATATAATGACACACAAGACAAATCAGACACATGGTAAGGGATTTTCATCTCATCTTTTTTACTTATGTGAGATAAATATCATGTTCACCACTTACTTTTTGTGGTGTATATACTACCCTTTTTTACATATTATATCATAATTTTTTTTACCTTCATGGTATTTAAAACTTTAATTTAATATTATTCCTTCTTGAGTTTTATTATTTAAAATATTTCAAAGTGGTATGAGACACTTTGGAATGTTTAAAGATTATTTTACTCAATAATAACTTTAACGATATTTCCATGGTATTTATATTTGAGTAAATTATATAACAATTGTTCAATAAAACCTTTAATTTTCCTATCCTCTGGTTATTCATGACCTATTTCAAGTATTAATACCATTTTCCACTCTTTGTCACTCAAGGTGTTTTAGAAAATGTTTTTAAGAAAACCCGACTTCATTTATCTCTTTAGTTAGAGAACTTGTTTTCTTCTAAAAACCATGTTTTAATAAAAAAAAAATTCAAAAAATGTTTTTAAAATGATTTGGTTATCTTTTACCAATGTTTTCAATGTAATCTTCTTGTCACTTTCCGAAGAAGTCATTTTTCTAACCTTTTTACCATGAAAAATGAATTTTTTTTACGTCATGTACGGATTTTCCCACTATAATTCCTATGAAGAATCATTTTTATGTTTAAAAGGATAATTTTTAAAGAAAATATTTTTAAAATTTATTTTCAAATATTTTTTTTCTAAAGGTTTTACAAAAAAAAAAGGATATTTTCCTCAAGAATGTTTTTAGAAGATCTTTTTATAGTATTTATATTCACCAATGACCAAAACTATTTACTTTTACTCCACTTGGGATATGTTGTATTGATACCATCCTTATTCTTCTCCTGAATGGTTTATGATTGATTTGACCAAGGATAGTATTCACATTCACTTCCTTGATTCCTTTGAATTCCCATGAAATATCAAATTTACTATGATTATTTAACATTGAATTTACCCTAAATTATCCATTTCATTTACCACAGATATTATATTTGTCTAAACCATATACCATTTTACATACGATGCCTACATTGACAGTTATTTGACTAACTGAGGAATTCTTAATAAATTCGTATCTTTTATTCAATACAAATATTTGATAAATAATGTTTCTTATTAATTAAATAAATTACTCAATATGAAGAATTATTTAGACATGAAATGATGGGAGGAGCATGGAATTTATTTATCTCTTCGATGCATAAAAAGGTTCTCAGGAGACAAATAACATCCTCAAATTAAACGGGTTTCTATATGTAGTTTTAAACCATCTTGTGAATGGTCTTAGATATATAGGGTTTCATGTGCCTTAGACATGAAATCCATTATGAAAGCATTTAGCTCATTTAGTTTCAGTTATTATTCATCTATGATATTTTGAGTCGACATATCTATAGATACATTTCATTTTCATTTCATTGATTAAATGGAATGTGTTTTATTTTCTTACCTTTCCATATTTGTTTTTCCTTATCTATTTATTTGAATGGAATGTGTTTCTATTTATTAGCTTTAAATATTTTTTACTCACATACATTTAGTTTATTTATTACATGGCATGTATTTTTTGTTACTTACCTTTCCATATTGACTATTCTCATTGATTCATTATTTATTTTGCTATATTTTTACCTTATTAAGTATTTGAGCTCACCCTTATTATGTTTCTTTCCCTAGGAATCAAAGAAGCATACAATGAATGATATTTAGGTATTTATAAGAGGGATTATAGTTGTACCCAAAGTTATTTATAAAGAGGAAAAAATTATTTTGTAATTAGTGTATTCATTTATAATACAAGAATCATTTATAATACAAGAATCATTTATGTATCTGGTTTACCAAGACTACAAAATTCTTCAGTCCTTTAAGATTTTATTCCTTGTAATCATTACAATGAAATTGATAGTATACACCATTTATGGGACTTGTAGGGTTGGGTCACTATAGTAGTTATCAATGTAAGTTTAGTATCAATATTGGGAACTAGATTTACAAAAAATAGGTTAGAGAACATAACCATAAGGTAGAATTTGAGGATAAGTATAGAATAATATCCTAGAATTTTTGTAAGGTAGATATTATGTGGGTCTTCATAGAAATACATCCATGTATAGATAATATAAGTGGAAGTGGTTCTAGTACATATGTACATAGGAGTAATAACTCCGACAAGGTGTTCTAAACCTGACTCGGGGTAACCTGGCACATGACAATGGGCCCTACTGCGCACTTGGTTTGACACTCCCATGGGATTTTCTTAGGATAATCCAATTTTTATTTATAATCCATTATAAAGAATTTTAATGGATAATGATAATTAATATTCAAGGTGAAACCTAAGGTGTTTTAGATTTAAAAATAAGGTGTCATAATTTAGATATCTTATAGATAATTGTATTTTTTCTCACTATGGCTATTGTTTCTCACAATATTCTTTCTGGTTTAAGTAAATGGATGGAACCCAAAAGATTCAAGTTAACATAGAATATGATGGAAAGGTGGTGAAAATGGGAAACCAAATGATGTGTTGATAGGATTTAAGGATATCGTGTTTATGAAAAATCATTTTTCCCAAAATAATATTAACAATATATAGCTTTACCAACTCACAAACACACAAAAAAAAGATAAGGGTTGAGGTTTCTAAGAGCTCAAGTGTTGTAGAACATAAAGAAAAGAAGGCTTGATTTATGAAATGTTAGAAGTGTGGAAGGTGACACCCAGGAAATTGTCTCATTGGGATAAGTAAATGATTTATGTATGGTAAATAATGAAATAAACCAAAGTATTCCGGAGGAAAGATGAAGAGTATGATGAAAGGAAATGGAGCTCATCATAAGAAATGCTTTATAGTTCTTTGTCGTAAGTGTGGGGAACTTGGAATTTACCCAAGTCAATGAAATCTTCTAGTGGATAAACTCTAGACTAAGGAATGATCTATTTTGAAATAAATGGATAATATATTTCTGTATTGAGGTTGTATTTAAAACCTTAGTTAAAAGTATATTTAGTGATTAACCTTATTTCAAGGATATCCATAATATTTATTTTGGAAATTATATTAATATGGTTTTATAAAAGGAAAACTAATAAGATAGGTGAAAAATGATCAAATATAGTAAGGTTGTGGGTTTTGAACCCATGACCGAAGGATGATAAGGGTTTCACGCCAACCACTGACCTTCGTAATGTCATAGTTAATTTTTTTCATTATTACTAGTTAAAAAATTTGGTGAGTAAATATTAATGATGAACCAGTAATATCAATTTTTGATGATTAGAGTTCAATATATTAACCATATTTATATTAGAATATATTTAGAGACAAATAGTTAGACTTGTAACTCTTTTATAATCCCTACAATCCTTTAAAAGTTTCTATTAGTGCTTCAGGCATCAAAAATTCATTATTGGTAAATAATTTTTGGGAGTGAGGGGATGAATTAGAATTTGATAGAAGTAGAACCAAAATTTAATATTGTTCATATTAAATTGAAACCTATCAAGTAATAATATTCCCTTATATTATTGGTCAGTGAAATAATTACCCAACATTAGAAAATAACTTTGAAATAAAATGTTGTCATAATACCTTAATTTCTGTTGAACCGATGGTCTCTTAAATCATCAAAGATTTATGGATTTGAGGACCACAAATATCTATTAATCATTAAATCATTTATTATTTATGAGATCATTCAATCCCTATAAGTATTTATTATTTTCCTCTAAGTACATATTTTCACTTGCCATTAATGTTCTCTTACATAGAGACCTAGTTACATGGTAGTCCATGTGACCTTTGTACTTCCCATTATCTCTTTTATAGAGGACTTTTTACAAACCCTTCTAATTATATGGGATTTAAATTTAGGAAAATATTGAACAATATATTACCAAGATCATGTTTGAATTGTGAGGATTCAATTTAATTAAGGTGGGGAGAATGTAGCACCCCAAAATTCTAAAGTACAACTTTGTATTCAATAGTGTTTATGACATGCAAAACCAAGTGTAAAAAGGGGAATATATTAACCCATAACATCAAAATATAAAATAAATATTATATATTTTATTTATTTAAATGCAAGAAACACTGAGTTAGCTTGAATTACACACAAGAACAACCTCTCTCGATAGCCTGCGTTATACGCAAGATCGAGTTTCACCAAATAACAATGTATTATTAAAATATTATTATTTAATATAATATAATATAACATATATGTTATGTTTTAGGTTATTAATATTATTAACTAAATTATAAAATTTTATGGTTTATATAAATATAAAATGAATTCACGGGTTACTAACTGATGAGAAATGAAAATAAGAACCAACTGGATATAAAAAGAAATATATCTATTTTTATGCTTCCAAAGGAGTTTTCTCTTAATAAAATTAATTAATTACAATGATTTAATTATTTTAATAATATATATGTTATATATTCAATAAAATATTTTTTATATTCATCCATTATGTTTGATAGGCATAAGATAAGAACAAACTCTATTTTACACATAAAAACCTATATTTTTATAAAGGCAATTTTACCACCATTTAATGGAGAACCCATTTTAAATAATAATTTTGAAAATTTAATTGATTTAATATGTAAAAATAAACTTAATATTTTAATTATAAACATAATAATTAGGTTATGGTTAATTTTTGATATTTTTCTGAAACCTTTCATTTTTAATAAATAGTTAAAAATACTGAATTTTAGTTCAAAACTACTTTTTCATCAAATTTATTTATAAGGTTAAATTATAATTTTAATTGGTTTTAAAGTTTAATTATATAATATTTTTATCAATTAATAAAATTTATGTCATTTTAGTCAATTTCACTTTGAAATTGATTATTAAAAACATAGAAAACTTTCAGATTTTTTTACTTTAAAAATCTACATTGTCATCCTGCCTGAGAGATTAAATTTAAATAAATTTCTTAAACTTATAAGATTTGAATTTGGGAAAATTTATTCCATATTTGGAATCATAATAATTTATAATTTCTAATAATA
The DNA here is from genome assembly GCA_963277665.1 of Viscum album. Taxonomy (NCBI): domain Eukaryota; kingdom Viridiplantae; phylum Streptophyta; class Magnoliopsida; order Santalales; family Viscaceae; genus Viscum; species Viscum album. The sequence goes on along the minus strand of OY728142.1, from coordinate 2,037,870,384 downwards.
CAATCCTTTTTTGACCAAAAATATTAGTGAAAGTGATTAAAATTAATTATAATGATTAAGGTTAAATTAAGCTAAATAAGGGAGTAAACCTTAACTATAAGGATCTAAACGACCTATAAACTTGTTCAAGATATATTTTATGGAAATATATAGACCCTATACTCTCTTTTCTCTAATTGGGTCCATTTTTTGATCCACTTTCAACATGAAAAATGTGGGAATAATTCCTTTATCAACATATTACAAGAGTATCACTCGTCATTCACTATAAAAGGCCACCACTTCTCCCCATTCCTCACACCCATAAACCCACTTAGGTTCAAACAATATCAGACCAAATATATGTCCAAAATCTATACCCTTGACCTTGAATCCTCTATTTGGGCATAAATACTTCTAAGGAATACCCTTGGTATAAACCAAAAGGAGTTAGCCGATTGTTAAGGTATTGCTTTCCAAAGATCACTTTCACTTGAATTACCTCTACACCACATAAAATATTATTATTACATGTTCATATAATAAAAAAAGTATCATAAATATACTAGGATGTTTTTATCATAATTTTTATACCTACACTTACACACACATCTATCTAATGGGTTACAAACAAACTGTTTCTATGTACAGTGAACTACCGCCTCACGAAACGATGATTGTTAATTTTTTCCTTTATCATCTATCATGGAAGAAATTATGATGTAAAATATGTTTATATATTATATATATTTTATATATTATTTATTTATAATTATTTAATACTTTTATAATATATAACTTTAATACTTTCCATTTTGCATTAATACGATAACATCGTTTGAGAAAGTGTGGAGTATCACCCCCTCAAAGCGATGTGATTCATTCATGTAATGCCCCGACATCAGTTACCCAGAGTCGGTGAATTATTACATAACATTGGAATGATCACAAAGGATCAATTCTCGAAAGAACGATTAGTTTAGTAGTCTTGGAAACACTAGATATATTCATAAGTCTTACATTGCATCATAAGGTAAAAAAACTACAACAATATCTTTTCTTCATATCCCCTCATACTATCCCTGCAGGTCATTCATAAATTACTTCTTCATAATCCTGAGAAAAATAAAACATTTAAAGGGGTGAGCTCAGATGCTCAGTAAGGATAACATTATAGCAGAAGATTTCATAGATAAGAATAAACACTTAAGGCAGTTTATAACTAAAACAAAAGCCTTTTAAACTTGAACTAAAACATAAAATGGAAAATATAAAATAAAATAATGTCATTTACTTACTCACATGGATATTCTAATAGTTGAATGATCACAAGAAATATCAATAACCACTTTCGTAATGATGGAATGCATAATGTCAGACTATCATAACCACATAGCCAAGGCCTCGTGCCAAGACTACAAATAAGATTTTGCCAAGGCCTTGTGCCAAGAAACAAGTTTGTCTCATGAGACCTACCGATGCATCGAGGAGCTATAGCGGGCTCCACCCGTCACTTATTAAGTCCAATTCATTCCTCATATGAACAGGTTTAAACATAACATAAACATTCGTATTAAAACTAGCATACGAAATGTCAATACTTTTACCACAAACCATGAATGGTATAAAAATAGCACATCCACAGTCAAACATAACTCATTCCATACAATATGGAAGATTGTATTGTATCACATTAACCTCAATCAATAATAATGAAGGATGTTGACATAGTTGAAAATAATCCTCAAAACTATTTGAGAGAAATATCCCCCTTTTCTTGAAAACATTTAAAAGTCACACTATTTGTCAAGAAGCCATTTAAAAATAGATTTTTGAATCAAAGTTTCCCATACCACTTTGAAACTTTTAAAAGGAGTTTTAATTTTAAAACATTAATGTCCATATAAATAAATCCTTAAAACAATTTTTAAAACATGGACATTAATGAGCACGATTTAGAAGAATAAGTCTTTAAAACATTTAAAAATGGTATTTTAGTTAGAGTTTCTAACCAAAAGAGAGACAATTGAATAAAAATAATTGAGGTAATAAAAACATTGTAATATCATGAGAATAAAGGAATTCATGATATACTATGTCAAAGTACATTATATACACCACATAAAAGTGATTTGGTGTATAACAAAAAAAAAGTCTCAATGGAATGTAAATTGAGATGAAATCTCTCATAAAGGTCGTATCCTTAGATTAAGGATAAATCAATGACATAGTTATGTGTGAAAAACATAAATACACTAAATATGATTGTATATTCAGTGTAAAACAATCAAAGGACATTCACACATATTCTAGTAAAAACAACACTAATGAATTGGATGTTTGTCTCAACAAATTGAGATTGAGTAAAAATTACTCTTATCAAGTTCATAACGATGACATTAAGAATTTATCAATGGAGTGATTATGTGTATAAAAAGTATATCCACAGAAAAGGGAGTGGAAATTATGAAATAATCAAATGAATAGTGATTCCACATATAATCTTGGAGTAAAATAGTCAATGAAGTATGCGTAAAGCCGGATGAGTAGGAATTGAAATTTCAAATTCCCTTATTGATTTGGTAACATAAAAAACATGCTCCCATGAAAGAAGGATCATACAATGATTATGTAAATATACATGAATTAAATTATATTACACAATGAATATAAACATGGGCAGTACACACACCACATGTAATAAATAAGTGGTGAATAATGGAATTCTCACAGAATTAAAAGTGAGATAAGAAACCCCTTACTTTATAATTTTTCCTTGGTCGACGGTAGGTTAACCTCCTGTATAATGGTGAAATAATTGTTATTAAATTATACAAGAATCATATACATTAAAATGATATCATATATGATCTTTTAACATTGATTTGTTAATAATATCTTAGAATTATCGTCATTTCGGGTGTTTACGGGTTCATTTTACTTTATATTCTTTGTTATGTGAGCCATATTTGTTATTAATGGGATGTATATTATTCATATCAATAATGATATAAAGTACTTAAATATTATTTTTAATCATCAAATGATAATTATACTTGAATGGATATGATGTAAAATGAATCTCATCGCGTTAGTGGAGACGGTAGTCCGTCCGTACGCACGAGCGACAATATCATTCTTTTGATACTAAAATAATATATAATTGGGTGGTATATCATATATAAAGAATAATTATCATGTTATATTTATTATTTACATGAGTTACACATCATTATTATACCCATACAAATAATAATATATTGAATAACAATTACACCACGACGTGGAGACGGTAAGCCGTACGTACGCACGTGTGGTGACATGTTATTCAAAGGGTGGATAGAATACTGAATATGGTTTTACCATATTTATAATAAAATCAAAGTATATATATGATACTGGAGTTATTATTTTAGAATGGTAACAACAAGGAAGAAGAAGTGGAAGAAGAAAGGAACTTGGAAAAGGGTGGTGAAATCATTACCTCTTCTTCGGGTTCTTCCTTTTGATTTGATCAAAATGGCTCCTTAGGTTGGCTTTCGGATCAAACTAAGGAATCTAGGTTGAAGTGAGGGAAGTTGGGAGAGTATTTGGTCAGATTTTGGCCGAACCAAAAGGATTTTAAGGTGTGAATAAATGAGAAGGAGGAGTGCCCTTTTATAAGAGGGGTGAGGGGCACCTTTGGAAAAGCTAGAAATATTAATTTATAATAAATTAATATTCGGTTTCTAATAGCTCCAAAGTTGATTATTTAAAGGTTAAGGTGGGGATGGGTCAAACACCACTCAAACAATAAAATTTAGACAGGTTTGGGTCATTATATTAACCTTATCTTTAAGTATTAACTCTTAGTTAATTAGTTTCACTTTTACAATTTCTCTTTGTATTTTTATATTATATGGTTAATAAACTTACCATATACATCCAAGAGACCCCAAAGTGGTCCATTAATGATACATATATCATGATATAAGTCTCTTTGAGGAACCTTAGATTTTCAAGAATTTAATATCAATTAATAATATAATATTTGTTTTAAAAACTCTTTTATGTCAATTTTGACACTATTCAATAGTTGATTTTTTTGAAACACATAACAGAATGATTACTTAGAAAAAAGTTAATTAAATAAATACTAATATGTCATATTAACCTAGAAAATTAGTTTAATTCAATAAAAGTCTCAAATTATATTTATTTGTGTATTTATAATATCAATTATTCTAATTTTTCACTATTATGGTAATTACTACATCACCATTGTGTCATAAATAAATTAACTTATTTAATTTCTAAAAATTATAAATAAAATATCATTATGTAGGAAATTTTTTTATATTTATAATGAATATTTATAGTCTAAAATCAAACATATATAACCCTATGTAACAATTCTGTTCCTAAAAGATATATGCTTGTGTCATTTTTGTATTTATTTTAACTTAATAAAAATAAAGTGTCCCTATCACTTACAAGTGGATCCATGGGGTCCCAAAATCAACCCAAAGATGCCAATGGTCGAACATGTATTAACCAATAGGGTTAAGACACGTTTTAGGGTAATTTAGTATTATTATAATATTAGTTTTTAACCCTTGTTTACCGGATTTACCCTTTAACCATGGTAAATAAAATATTTACCGAAGTAATGATCCAAAATGTCTAAAAATAAAAGTTACCAATTTACAAAATTTGAACATCCTGATTAAAAATATGGAATCCATTTTTCCAAATTAAAAACACAGAAGTGGCAGAAATTAATTTAAAATTAATTCCCGTTGTTAAAACAAAAAGCGTGTTTTTAAGAGATTATAATTATCAAAAGATTGGCACTTGTTTATGTCTGGTTTAAATGTGAAATTATGTTCAATGACCCACATTGTATTACATGGTAAAAATATATTCTAAATATACTTTAAAACCACTCAAATTCATAATTTATCACTATGAATTATTTTGATTAAAAAAGTTGTTTTTAATTAAAATTTAGTAATTTTCACTATTCATCAAAATATGAAAGTTATCCGAAAAGTACCAAAATTTCACCCTAGGCTAATTTCGATATTCCGAATCCAAAAATGAAGTCCATTTTGAGAGATAGTATTTATAAAATCTCAAAAAGTAGGTATTACTATTTATAACGGCTAGTTTGATTGGTTGTGGTGTGTTAGAATCTCGAAGTTGTGTACAATGCACGCCATTGCATTATTCAAAGGGAAACGTATCGTGGAAGCTTTGGGTGTTACATTATCCCATCCTTCAATAAATTGCGTCCTCGCAATTTTTTTTAAAATTGGGCTTGATAATATAATGGAAAGTCCCACATCGGAAAAAGAGTCAATAAAACTATCACTTTAAAATAAAGAAAGAGAGGTATAAAGGTCACCCAAGATAACCCATACTCGGATTCCATGTATAAAAACATGGATATGGACGATAAACTAAGTGTCAAGTTCTAATGGAGAGGGATAGAAATCATGATCAGGAGGAAGTTAACAATAAGAAAACCACAAACTTGTGTTGGGACAAATGGTCATTAGTCTCCTAGCAGGAAAGTAAACAGACAACATTTTTTTTGTTTTAAGTTACATTACATAAGGATGAGGAATTAATTTATGATATTGACTAAGAATATTAAGATATATACTTACTTTTTAAGTAGAGTTTCATTATTTAATAAATTTCCACCACTAACTCAATTTTTTTTAAATGATGAGTATTCAAGAAGACTTGGTCACACTGGAAGAGCTAGAATAAACTTCTATAGAATCACACGATCCATGCAGGATAAACTATATATTTACATTGTATTTGGAGATTAATAAAAACCAAAATGGTTAGTGCAAGATCTAATGATCCCCCAAAAGGATATTCCTTGAGATAAATAAACACTAATCTTAATTTATAAAATTAAACCAACAATACCCCAAAGTTAAATAAATACCATTCAATAATAAATTGTCCTTAAAATCCTTCAATATAATCCAAACTAATATTGAAACCCAAAACTTATAAGAATGTAGTCTTCCACGTTAAATTGTATCTCCAAATGACATCATCTACTCTTAAAGTCACATACTTAACCTAATCACATATTCTTTATTATAGGTTAATCATTTCCATAAATAACCCAAATCACTATAAATCCACAATAAAAACATATATAAAAATCCACCATTACTCCTCTAATAAAATCCCATAGTATTCTATTTTCCTTGGGCATATAGTGTTCCCAACAAAGCGAACATTTTCCAAAATAACATTTATCACTTAATCACCAAATCATTTTCCTATACCAAGGGTATTCATTTGATAAGACATAAGAACCCAAATCAACTTATTATTGATCAATAAAATAATTTAACTAAAAAAATTAGCCACACTATACAGGGACTTCACGTAGTCTAATGGTAGGCGATAAATCCCAATCGTACTTTGGTTGTGGGTTCGATTCCCACAGCTTTGTCCGACGTGACGGGTTGTCACACGGTCTACGTGTTTTCCTTTTTGAAAAACTATATTTTATAATATTACCAAAATGAGATAAATTCCTCAAAATACCATAACATAATTTAACCACAAATGTTATATCAAACCTTGAATTTTCATCCCAAATTATAATAACTTATAATTCTCTCAAACCCCAATGATCATATAAAACCAAATGGATATTTATACCTATATCCACAAGAGAAGATATAATTCTTCCTCAAATATCATTCTCACATGGAAAACTGCGGGGTTACAAATACAAGAGAAAATTATTCCAAAGTAAACCCATCAACAAGGAGCACTAATACTTTTTAAACATTTCTCCAACCATTTATTTCCACATGGCTTCTTCTTTGACCAAGAAAATATCCTATAGAACAGGGCATTCACTTGGGTAATGGCCAGGTCCCCAACATTTATGAAAAATGACTGTAAATGGACTCTTGGGACCATTTTTATCTTATTCCATAGTACTATTCATTTTTCTTCGGCAATTCTTCACTTTATGTCCTTCCTTCCCACATGTAAAGCATTTCTTGGTCCCATTGAGACACTTTCCTGGGTGTCTCCTACCACATTTCTTGCATGATGTAAATTGAGGGTTCTTTTCTCCATGGTCTCCATTACTGGAGCTCTTATCATTCATCACCTTTCTCTTCCTTGTTGAGTCCGGGAGTTAGTTAATATATATGTTGTTGATCATATTTTTGGAAAACTGATTTGGCATAAAGACGATATCTTTTACGCCTATCAACATTCCATTTTGTTGCTCATTTCCACCACCGTTCCCACCTTGTACATCATTCTCAAAGTCACTATGACTTCCTTGGAATCTAGCCATTGACTAAAACCAGAAAGCATTGTGTGAGTAACATTATTCATAAAATCATTTAGAGATTAACATGTCACCATATTCTCAATTTGAAACACATTAGGATTAACCAAGTTCATTTACTCTCATCTTATATATATATTACTTTAAATCGTTTGGTAAAGAAATTGTAAATTATCCTAAGCATATCCCCCGGGAGTGTCGTAACCAAGAGTGCAGCAAGGCCCGTTGTCGTGCACCAGTTCCCGTTAGAGTCTAGCTCAAAGCGGTGTTTTCAGGTATTACCCCTAGGTACATCTGTGCCAGAGCCGCCTCTACCTGCTCGTATCCAGACATGGATGTATTGCTCGAAAAAATCACAAAATCTCTACAATACCAAAATTCTAGGAAGTTATTCTATACTAATCCTCAAAGTTCATCTTAGGTCTACGTGCTCTAATCAGAGTTTATCTAAATCTAGCTTCCAAGGTTTGTACTAAACTTCCTATGATACCAACTGTAACGCCCCGACCCCAATTACCCAGAGTCGGTGCATTATTACATAACATTGTCATGATCACAAAGGATCAAGTCTCGAAAGACCGATTAGTTTAGTAGTCTTGGAAACACTAGATATATTCATAAGTCTTACATTGCATCATAAGGTAAAAAAAACTACAACAATATCTTTTCTTCATATCCCCTCATACTATCCCTGCAGGTCATTCATAAATTACTTCTTCATAATCCTGGGAAAAATAAAACATTGAAAGGGGTGAGATCAGATGCTCAGTAAGGATAACATTATAGCAGAAGATTTCATAGATAAGCATAAACACTTAAGGAAGTTTATCACTAAAACAAAAGCCTTTTAAACTTGAACTTCAGCATAAAATGGAAAATATAAAATAAAATAATGTCATTTACTTACTCACATGGATATTCTACTAGTCAAATGATCACATGCAATATCAATAACCACTTTCATAATGATGGAATGCATAATTCCAGACTATCATAACCACATAGCCAAGGCCTCGTGCCAAGACTAGAAATAAGATTTTTCCAAGGCCTTGTTCCGAGACACTAGTTTGTCTCATGAGACCTACCGATGCATCGAGGAGCTATATCGGGCTCTACCCGTCACTTATTAAGTCCAATTCATTCCTCATATGAACAGGTTTAAACATAACATAAACATTCGTATTAAAACTAGCATACGAAATGTCAATACTTTTACCACAAACCATGAATGGTATAAAAATAGAACATCCACAGTCAAACATAACCCATTCAATACAATATGGAAGATTTTATTGTATCACATTAACCTCAATCAAGAATAATTAGTGATGTTGACATAGATGAAAATAATCATCAAAACTATTTGAGAGAAATATCCCCCTTTTCTTGAAAACATTTAAAAGTCACACTATTTGTCAAGAAGCCATTTAAAAATAGATTTTTGAATCAAAGTGTCCCATACCACTTTGAAACTTTTAAAAGGAGTTTTAATTTTAAAACTTTAATGTCCATATAAATAAATCCTTAAAACAATTTTTAAAACATGGACATTAATGAGCAAGATTTAGAAGAATCAGTCTTTAAAACATTTAAAAATGGTATTTTAGTTAGAGTTTCTAACCAAAATAGAGACTCTTGAATAAAAATAATTGAGGTAATCAAAACATTGTAATATCCTGATAATAAAGGAATTCATGATATACTATGTCAAAGTACATTATATACACCACATAAAAGTGATTTGGTGTATAACAAAAAAAAAGTATCAATGGAATGTAAATTGAGATGAAATCTCTCATAAAGGCCATATCCTTAGATTAAGGATAAATCAATGAAATAGTTATGTGTGACAAACATAAATACACTAAATATGATTGTATATTCAGTGTAAAACAATCAAAGGACATTCACACATATTCTAGTAAAAACAACACCAATGAATTGGATGTTTGTCTCAACAAATTGAGATTGAGTAAAAATTACTCTTATCAAGTTCATAACGATGACATTGAGAATTTATCAATGGAGTGATTATGTGTATAAAAAGTATATACACAGAAAAGGGAGTGGAAATTATGACATAATCAAATGAATAGTGATTCCACACATAATCTTGGAGTAAAATAGTCAATGAAGTATGCGTAAAGCCGGATGAGTGGAAATTGAAATTTCAAATTCTCTTATTGATTTGGTAACATACAAAACAAGCACCCATGAAAGAAGGATCATAAAATGATGATGTAAATATACATGAATTAAAGTATATTACACAATGAATAAAAACATGGGCAGTACACACACCACATGTAACAAATAAGTGGTGAACAATGGAATTCTCACAGAATTAAAAGTGAGATAAGAAACCCCTTACTTTGTACTTTTTCCTTGGTCGACGGTAGGTTAACCTCCTTTATAATGGTGAAATAATTGTTATTAAATTATACAAGAATCATATACATTAATATGATATCATATATGATCTTTTAACATTGATTTGTTAATAATATCTTAGAATTATCATCATTTCGGGTGTTTACGGGTTCATTTTACTTTATATTATTTGTTATGTGAGACATATTTGTTATTAATGGGATGTATATTATTAATATACATAATGATATCAAGTCCTTAAAAATTATTTTTAATCATCAAATTATAATTATACTTGAATGGATACGATGGAAAATGAATCTCATCGCGTTTGTGGAGACGGTAGTCCGTACGTACGCACGAGCGACAATATCATTCTTTTGATATTAAAATAATATATAATTGGGTGGTATATCATATATAAAGAATAATTATCATGTTATATTTATTATTTACATGAGTTACACATCATTATTATACCCATCCAAATAATAATATATTGAATAACAATTACACCACGACGTGGAGACGGTAAGCCGTACGTACGCACGTGTGGTGACATGTTATTCAAAGGGTGGATAGAATACTGAATATGGTTGTACCATATTTATAATAACATCACAGTATATATATGATACTGGAGTTATTATTTTATAATGGTAACAACAAGGAAGAAGAAGTGGAAGAAGAAAGGAACTTGGAAAAGGGTGGTGAAATCATTACCTCTTCTTCGGGTTCTTCCTTTTGATTCGATCAAAAGGGCTCCTTAGGTTGGATTTCTGATCAAACTAATGCCTCTAGGTTGAAGTGAGGGAAGTTGGGAGAGTATTTGGGAAGAGTTTGGCCGAACCAAAAGGCTTTGAAGGTGTGAAGAAATGAGAAGGAGGAGTGCCCTTTTATAAGAGGGGTGAGGGGCACCTTTGGAAAAGCTAGAAATATTAATTTATAATAAATTCATATTCGGTTTATAATAGCCCCAAAGTAGATTATTTAAAGTTTAAGTTGGGTATGGGTCAAAAAACACTCAACCAATAAAATTTAGACAGGTTTGTTTCATTATATTAACCTTATCTTTAAGTATTAACTCTTAGTTAATTAGTTTCACTTTTACAATGTCTCTTTGTATTTTTATATTATATGGTTAATAAACTTACCATATACATACAAGAGACCCCAAAGTGGTCCATTAATGATACAAATATCTTGATATAAGTCTCTTGGCGGAACCTTAGATTTTTAAGAATTTAATATCAATTAATAATATAATATTTGTTTTAAAAACTCTTTTATGTCAATTTTGACACTATTCAATAGTTGATTTTTTTGAAAGACATAACAAAATGATTACTTAGAAAAAAGTTAATTAAATCAATCCTAATATGTCATATTAACCTAGAAAATTAGTGTAATTCAATAAAAGTCTCAAATTATATTTATTTGGGTATTTATAATATCAATTATTCTAATTTTTCACTATTATGGTAATTACTACATCACCATTGTGTCAATTAACTTATTTAATGTCTAAAAATTATAAATAAAATATCATTATGTAGGAAATATTTTGAGATTTCTAATGAATATTTATAGTCTAAAATCCAACATATATAACCCTATGTAAAAATTGTGTTCCAAAAAGATATATGCTTGTGTCATTTTTGTATTTATTTTAACTTAATTAAAATAAAGTGTCCCTATCACTTACAAGTGGATCCATGGGGTCCCAAAATTGACCCAAAGATGCCCATGGTCGACCATGTATTAACCAATAGGGTTAATACACGTTTTAGGGTAATTTAGTATTATTATAATATTAGTTTTTAACCCTTGTTTACCGGATTTACCCTTTAACCATGGTAAATAAAATATTTACCGAAGAAATTATCCAAAATGTCTAAAAATAAAAGTTACCTATTTACAAAATTTAAAAATCCTGATTAAAAATATGGAATCCATTTTTACAAATTCAAAACACAGAAGTGGAGGAAATTAATTTAAAATTAATTCCCGTTGTTAAAACAAAAAGCGTGTTTTTAAGAGATTATAATTATCAAAAGATTGGCACTTGTTTATGTCTGGTTTAAATGTGAAATTATGTTCAATGACCCACATTGTATTACATAGTAAAAATATATTCTAAATATACTTTAAAACCACTCAAATTAATAATTTATCACTATGAATTATTTTGATTAAAAAAGTTGTTTTTAATTAAAATTTAGTAATTTTCACTATTCATCAAAATATGAAAGTTATCCGAAAAGTACCAAAATTTCACCCTAGGCTAATTTCGATATTCCGAATCCAAAAATGAAGTCTATTTTGAGAGATAGAATTTATAAAATATCAAAAAGTAGGTATTACTATTTATAACGGCTAGTTTGATTGGTTGTGGTGTGTTAGAATCTCGAAGTTGCGTACAATGCACGCCATTGCATTATTCAAAGAGAAACGTATCGTGGAAGCTTGTGGTGTTACAATTCACATGATACATGAAATGTTTAAAGGATGGTTTTAATTAAACATATGAGACATACTCAACATATATTTTATATTCATGAAATAAATATATTTCTATAAATAATATATATATATATATATATCATTTTCTTTATTACCCTTTCACACACAAAGTGACAACGTCGTTTGTGGACGTGTGGATTACCGCCTCCTCGACACGATGAGATTCCTTTTACATAAAAAGAATTATATATATATATGTATATATGATTAAATAATATGTTATTTATGATATAATTATCCTTATGGAAAGATATATTATTACTTACCTTATTTCAATAATGATCATTGAAAAATGGGAACGTTACTCATGCAAACGTACGACCAATCGTCTCCATGAGTGTAACATTGGTTTATTTTTCATAAAAACATTAAATTATTTATTTTAAAAGTATAATTGATGTATAAATATTATAATTATGTAATTATTATTATTCTATAGATGTTATATAATGACCCATTTGACCATAGTTGACTAACCAAAGTTGTTTTTGACACATAATCCGAATTTGGTCAAAATGACCGACATAAACATAATTGTTTATATAGATGTATAAAACATAGTAAAAATAGAAATAAAAGTAATTATAAACATGAAAAAGGTTCTAAAGAAATTAAATAATTAACATAAATTTCTTATTTAGTAATATAAAGACACATGAGATAAATCTTACGGAAGGTAGGATATTTTCATCTCACTTTTTTACTTATGTGAGATAAATGTCATGTTCACCACATAATTATTTTTCATGGTGTATATAATGACCATTTTTATATATTATATCATGAATTAATTTATATTCATGGTATTTAAAACTTTCATTTATTATTATTCCTTCATGTGGTCTATGATTTAAAATATTTCAAAGTGGAATGAGAACTTTGGAATGTTTAAAGATTATTTTCCTCAAAAATAACTTTAATGATATTTAAATGGTATTTTTTTTGAGAAAATTATATAACCATATTTCAATAAAACCTTTAATTTTACTATCCTCTGGTTATTCATGACCACTTTCAAGTATTATTACCATTTTCCCACTCTTTGGTACTCAAGGTGTTTTAGAAAATGTCATTAAGCAAACCTGACTTCATTTATCTCATTAGTTAGAGAACCCATTTTCCTTTAAAAACAATATTTCAATAAAATGTTTAAAAAAATATTTTTAAAAATATTTTATAAATATATTTTTACCCTTTTTGTGTTTTACCAATGTTTTAAATGGAATATTTTTGTCATTTTCTGAGCAAGGAATTTTTCTAACCTTTTTACTATGTAAAAGGAATGTTCTTTTACGCCATGTACATATTTACCTGCTGTAATTCCTAAAAACCATCCTTTTCATGTTTAAAAGGTTAATTTTTAAATAAAATGTTTTTAAAATTTATTTTGAAAGAATTTTTTTTTCAAAACAAAAAGGATATTTTCCTCAAGAATATTTTCAAAATATCTTTTTTTAGAATTTATATTCATCAAAGACAACAACCATTTATTTTTACTCCACTTAGGATATTTTTTATTGATACAATCCTTATTATTCTTCGGGATATTTTATGATTTATTTTACCAAGGATAGTATTCACATTCACTTCCTTGATTCCTTTTAATTCCCTTAAAATATTCAATTTCCTATGATCATTTGACATCAAATTTCCCGTAAATTATCCATTTAATTTATCAAAGATATTACTATTTCCTAGACCATTTAACATTTTACATACTATGCCTACATTGACAATTATTTGATCAACTAAGAAATTATTGATAAATATGTATCTTTTATTCAATTTGGATGTTTGATAAATCGTATTGTTTATTAATTAAATCAATTACTCTATATAAAGAAATATTTGGACATGAAATGATGTGTGGAGCCTGAAATTTATATTTCTCCTTGATGCATTGATAGGTTCTCATGAGATAAATAAGTTTCACAAATTAAATGAGTTTCTATTCGTAATTTTAAACCATCTTGTGAAAGGTCTTGATGGTACAAGTTTTTATGTGTGTTAGACATGACACCCATTAAGAAATCATTTCCTTTATTCATTTTTTATTATTATTAATTCATAAGATTTTTCATCGACATATCTATGGATACATTTCATTTTTATTTAATTGATTAAATGGAACGTGTTTCAATTTCTTACCTTTCCATATATATTTTTCCTTATCTTTTTATTTGAATGGAATATGTTTCTAGTTATTACCTTTCTATATTTTTTATAGATTTCTATTCAGTTTAATGATTACATGACATGTGTTTTTAGTTATCCACCTTTCCATATTTACTATTCTAATTGATTCATTATTACTTCCACTATATTTTTACCTTACTGATCATTTGATATCAACCTTATTATATTTATTTCTATAGGAATCCAAGAAACACACTATGAAATACATATATGGATTTAATAGAGGGATTAGAGTTATCCTAAATTTATTTATAAAGGAAAAAAAATTATTCTGTAATTAGTGTATTTATTTGTAATACAAGACACATTTATGTATCTAGTTTACCAAGATTACTAAAATTTTAGTACTTCAAGTTTTGATTCCTTATAATCATGATAATGTAATTAATATTAGACACCGGATCTTGGATATTTGGGTTTGGGTCACTATAATATACCTCAGACCTAACTTCCTAGTCTTTAAAAAACCTTATGACTTCTTTCCATAGTGATACTTTTAGGAACATGTGATCTCCTACTTGGAATTCAAAGTCCTCACCTGGATTATCAGTATCACTTTGTTTTCTTCTCTATGCTATCTTGATATGATTTTGGAAAGCTTATCCCTTATCAGTTGTCTCCTCAATGAGTTATGGACCAACTAATCTTCTTACCCTAATTTATCCTAACAGGATGGAGTGGAACATTTTTTTTACATACAAGGCCTTATAAAATTCCATTTTTATGCTTGAATGGAAGCTAATATTGTATGAAAATTCCACTAAAGGTAGGTATTGGAACCATATTCCTTGGAATTCAATATATAATAACATTAGTATTTCCACTATGTTTTGGATGGTCTTTTAGACTCCACATTAATTTAAGGATGATAGGTGATATTGAAATCTACTATAGTATTCAAAGTATTTTAAATACTTTTATAAAATTTTGAGGTGAAATGAGAGTTATAATTAAATAAAATTGATAAAGGTGCACCATAAAGTCTTAAAACTTCATTTATATAGATGTTCAAGGGGTATGTACTCCCTTATTTAAAGTTAATGTGCAAACTTGTCAAGGTGATAAACAATGACCCATATAACATCAATCCCCTTAGATGTATTAGGTAGATCGATAACAAATTCCATTGTGATATTTTCACAATTCTACATTTTTATAGGTGTGGATGCATCACAAACTTTTGGAGTTGCCTCTTAGCCTTTAATTATTGGAATACCAAGCATCTAAACACATAGTAATCAATTCCACACTTAATGTTATCCCACTAAAAGTAATCTTTCTGGTCCCTATACATCTTTGTTATTATAGGGTTTATAGATAAGTTCTATATATGATCTTAATCCAAAAATTACTTCTTCAGCTCAGGTACTGATGGTACACATAATATCTTTACAAACATCAACACACCACTTTCATAGATGTAGTCTGTCAATTCACAATCCTCTATGGATTTAATATTCTTTTGTAAACATTCTTCATTCTATTGAGACCTCTTTATCTTCTATAGTAATGATGGTTGGGTAATTACTTATAAAATGAATGATGTTTCCCCTTCCTCAATAATTTCCATATCCAAATTTATTAAATCCATGAATATTGGTTCCTTGTGCATCCTCATCATAGATAGTACCCCATTATCCTTCCAAATAAACAAATCTATCACCCATTATCATTTCCTAGGGTGTTAGTGTATTTCATATTTATTGTCCTTGAGTATTTATAGACATATCCTATGTCTCATGTTGAGATCTTTCTATGTGAATATATACTTCAATTTTTTTGATTATAATATATATCACATTATTCACTATAAATTTAATTTCTCCATATCTTTAAAGAAAATATTATCACCTACAAATTAGGGCTATGAGTTGGATAGTTTATCTCACGGGTCTTCAAATATTATGATACATAAACAAAAAATCTATTATTCTTTATATGAAAACACCCTAGTCCTTTATTTTATGAAACACTATATATAAAAAATAATTCTTTACTAGATGGTAAGGTCAGTATTGGTTTATTGATGAAAATTTTCTTTAGTTCCTTAAATATTTCTTTACACTCCTTAGACCATGTAATTTTTATTCCTTTATGTGTTAACTTGGTCAATGGATTAGATAACTGGGAATTATTTTTAACAAATAAATAATAGTAACCAGCTAACTCAAATAAACTATGTATATTAGTTATATTGATTAGTTTGGGGAATTATTTAACCATCCTTGTGTTTTTAGGGTCAACTGATATTCCATCCGTGGAGAAAATATAGATAATAAAAGAGGCTTACTAAATCCAAAATTCTTACTTACTAAATTTACCATATAGATAGTTATTCCTTAGAGTATAGAAGAAATTCTATAAATAATATTGATTATTTTCATAACACTCATAGTATATAAAGGTATCAACATTAAAATCCCAAAAAATTTATAAGGAAAATCCTTGAATACTCTATTCATTAGATCTATGAACACTGATAGTAAATTTATTAAACCAAGAGGCATAATTATGAACTCACAATTCCCATACCTTGTATGAAAAGAAATGTTTTTATATCATCATTATAAAATTATATTTTATGATAAACAAAAGAAAGATCAATATTTGAGAAGTATTTAGTTCCTTGAAGTTGATCAAATAGATCATCAATTCACGGTAAATGGAACTTGTTCTTTATATTAATGGAATTGATTTATTTGTAATTTATAAACAACCTCATAGACATATCCTTATTTTTCACAAATAAGATAGGTGACCCACAAGGTGAAACACTAGGGTGTATGAATCTATTATCAAACAACTATTGTAGTGGTTTCTTTAATTTCAACTATTCTACCAGAGTGATTTTATAAGGTGGATTAGATACAAGTTTTTCATCAGGGATAAAGTTGATAGAGAATTCATCTTCTTGATTAAGTGGATATTTGGATATTTTTTTAGGAAATTCATCAATATAATCTGTCATAATAAATATATTATCTATTCTATGGATGTCATTATCATTTTTTCATTCATCTTCTCCAATAATTTCCATATAATTATCCACTAGAGGTTGTTCCAAACAAGACTCAGTCAAAGAAGTATCTTCTCTAAAATATAGGATTTGATTCTGACTTCATAGATTCTAATCTACCATCATGATAATAAATTCTTTCATTATATCCTGAGTGCTAATCCATCCCAAGTATTTTTTCAAATTCAACCATTGGTAAAATAACCAAGTTTTTAGTTAAGGATATTCCATGAATCTTAATAGAGATAGAGAAATAAAATTTCATTTCTATAAGATTTCCCTAAGGAGTTTTAACTAAGAAATCCATCTTTAGTGTATCAGGGGAAGATTGGATTTTCTTAAAAAAAATTCAAGATATGAATCAATGAATAGATACAAAATCAAATAATTTATTGGATAAATTTTATTTTATGATCCAAGTACCTGTAGTGACAGTATTTAGGGATTCAGCTTCTTTTTTAGTGATTGAAAAAGCTCTAAATTTATCCCTTGGCCTCTTATATGGTAGATACCATTGATTCTTGGGGAATTGATTTGAATAACATCCCACATACTTGAAATTGTAGAATAGAAAATTAATGGATTATTTATTTCTTTTTTAATTCATGAGTTTGTTGGAACTTATCTCCATACAAGTAATAAACTCACATTCCTTTTAAACAAGCCCTAGGGTGGTTCTTTCCACATTTATTACATACAAGAAATTATACCCTTATATCCTTCTCCTTTTATAAATTTATTTCAAGATGGTTCTCATGTGTTCTCTTATTCTTATGCCTTGCTTTGAAAATATTAGACATGGTGAACTTTTTCCTAGACTTTATCATTCTTGACACAATTTCCTCATATGATTAAAATATTTGAGAGACCAATTCCCATCTCAGACTTGGATTTATTATATTAGAGAAGTGATCAATATTGATTTTAGGGTTGTGTATATAATTTTAAGCATGCCATTTTGACCTTGTAAAGTTTGATTTATACTCAGACACAACTTCCTAATCTTTTTTACTTAAATTCATAAACTTTACTTTTTGTGTCAGATCTTTGCTCATGAGGAAAATATATCTCCAAGAATATCACTTTAAAATCTTTCCAGTCCATTATTTACATCTCATCATCCTTATTTTTGTTTTGAATAAAAGACCACTATTGATTAGCATCCCACCTTAGATGATATAAAACCATGATAACCTTTCCATTTCACTATATCCCAAAGAAAGGAATATCTACTTTAAAGACTTGATCCATTGATTTACCACTAATTGATTAGTGGTTCCATTAAAGGGTGATGGTTTTTGCATCATGAAGTAGTACAACATTGTTTCACCATGCTATAAAGTAATAGTTTGATCTATACAAGAAAAAATATTTCTCATAACTTGAGTTAAGTACCATAATATAGCTATAATTTGTTTCACTCCAACACCATCATCATTAAATTTCTATGGAGGTCAATCCCTACATTGATTTCAGGTGTTGTTGTGGTTTATATTCTTTCCATTAGGATTTATTTCTAAATAATACAATATACTTAATTAGTCAATAAATAACACTATGAATTATAAATAATAGTATATAGTTCCTATTAATTTAAGTCATTCCATATAATATTGAAATATTTCTTGAATATCCTAAGTATTTTTCATAGTGTTAGGTTTTCCAACTATTTTTTTACAAATATAGTTTATAAGGTTTCTACTGAACTTTGTTTGATATAAATTGTAACAAACCTAACTACCATAACCTGGACCTGGTGGTGATTTTATTACAATGGAACACAATTCATATATCATATTAAATATGATCTATCGGTTTATTAGTATTAGAAAGTAGATACATAAATGAGAATTACATCACTTTGAAACTTAATGTATATCATATGATTATAAGAAAACCTTATTATTTATCCTTAAAATTCCATATATCACACATAGTAATATTTATGGTTTTCTGGGGAAATGGGAAACAATATAAAGGGGTGAACTTAGATGCCCAATATAGGGTAGATTACATCAGAATCTATCATATCATAAGTGTGAAATAAATAATATGGAAAGAATAAATGAATAAAATAATTCTGTAATAAATAAATCTATGAGCATAATATATCCATGGATAACATAAAAATATATAAACACATACATGACAATAAATGATCTCATAGTGATGGAATGTATAATTTTGAACATCATAATCATATCGTAAAGGCCTTGGCCAAGAAATCATATAAAAATTAGTATGAATTGCACCAAATATCCAACTAGTTTATCTCATGAGACCCACTGATGCATCGAGGGACTATATAAATTTAGGCCCCACTTGTCATATAATTAGTCTAGTATACCCATAATATGAAGAGAATGGATAAAAAATTCATATATTAATGTTACATAATGAACCTAATACATGATCATGGCTATGTAATCAATAGTTATCCCTATTAAAATAGTATATTTATAAATTATCAATGTTTCCCCATTCAATGGAATAATGTGGGTAACTAGGTGAATATCAAACTATTTTATTATTAAAAATTCTATAGAAAATAACTATATCAAAGGACTAATAAGAAGGTATTAGTGAGAGAAAATTTAATGGTGTAGGAATATAAATTGGAAATGATCATTTATTATGATTTATAAAGTGCATGTGAATCATCCAAATTATATCCCCAAGACCATCAAACCTTGTGTGAAATTAGGCCTACTTTTTGTGTACTAAGTGAATATTAAGTTAATACCCAACCATTTTTTAGGGTTTATACTAGAAGACGCATCTATGCTAGAGTACATACCTGCTTGTTTGTGTCCAGAAAGGGATTTCATTGCTATAAAATCACACACTTTTTTACTTAACCAAACTTTTAGCATGTTTTACGACTACAAAAACTTTTAAGAATTATAACAACTTATGAAGGTGGTAAAATGAGAGGAAAGAGTTACATATAATTAATAATATAATAAGTAATCAATATAAATGAGGTATAATAATATTTCACATTGAAATCAAAAGTAATTTGAAATAATAATGTAATTAAAGAAAGAGAAGAGGTTGGGAACCTTCACTTTGAAGGATAGATTCTTAAATATTTTAAAGGGAACCTTATAAATTTAGAACCACATTGGAATGATTCATAAGAGAGATAATGAGAGTGAATTAATTATAAATTTATTTTTAGTGTAGAGAAAGGGGTAAATTGGTGGTTATTTATAACAAATGATAGGGGATTTTTTTAATTAATTTCTTAACACATTCCTTGGAAATATAGGTTGTTGGAAATAAAAAACCATTAGATTTCCCTAGGTTTTAGCTTATTGTTTTAGAATTTAATATTTTTAATTGATATTTTAAGGTTTTATAACTGCACTCTATTATTTTATACTACTTTGGACTTGGAATGATCATTTTATAAAAAATATTATTTTTAAGAACTTATTTTACATTTTAGACATTGAAAATTTAATGATATTTTAATAAAATAATTTTAATTAATTAAAATAAATTATATTAATAAAATAACTTACTCTTGGTTATGTATTCACTTATATTAATTATTAATTAAATTTTACATCATAATCATTTCTTAATACTTACCGTATTTTATTATTTATTAAAAAATTTAATTGTCTCCAAAAATAATGAAAGATCCACCATTAGATAATTTCAAAATACTAATTAAAAATTTAATGTCATTTTATGAAAACAATTTTAGTTATATGAGAATTTTATTTTTTAAATAAAACTCTTATTTTATTACAAGATCATGGGTTTGACACAAAAAATTTATAAAATATTCCTTCAAGTAAATCTTATTTTTTTCTAAGCCATATGTGTGTTATTATATTACTATCAATTTATTAATAATTTTTTTATTAATTATATTATTATAAAATGATTTTATTCACTTTATTAGACACTTTCACAAATAAATGATGCATTACTATTACAATGGTTATATTTACAATAGTCAAATTTAAATTATTAGATCCTAACGATATGATCCCAATGGTCACATTACCCCTTATACATACACTTCATTATATAAACCTTAGACCATTCATATACATCTATTTATTCTTATACGATGTATATTACATTTCTTATTGTTTTATTCATAATAAAAAATGCATCTTATGTATTTTTTATTTATTTTAGAGTACGATCCTCTAAATTTTAAGATTGTGGTGACATATTATATTTCTATTTGTTTTATTGCACTACTTGGGACCATTATTATGAACATATTTTCTAGTTTTGTGTTATAGTATGTGTTGTTCCATTACGAGGAAATAAAAAAATATGCATTATGAAGTATTTATTTACTATAATAGATTATTATGTCTTATAATAAACCATAAATAAATATCAAAATGAATCATATTCAACAAGGTAACCTAAAAATAAAATAGAAAACCAAGAATAACAGTCCCATATCTTGTAACATGGACTTCCTTCACATGCGGGTTACCTACTATTTGGCATAAGATCCATACCAACCCATAAAAACATCCTATATACTATATCCCAAATAGTAATAAAAAAGAAAAATCAAGGCTATGATACCACTTTGTAGCATTCTTGACCCAATTTACCTCCACTATTACTAAACTATACTTCTACAAACCTCAAGCATACCTCCCTCAATGAGAGAGGATATCGACTCTAAGTGAGGGTTTACATATAATAAGTGAGGAGAATATACCCTTAGGTACAAATAAACATCAAAACAGAACAAAATAAATATTAATAAACAATCATCCCATTAAAAAAATAATAATATAATATATAAAACACAACTAAAATCTTTCCCAAAATAAATATCAACAACATTATTTATCAAAATTAACTATTGTATATGTCATACAAGTCATATCATGTAAGAAATATCACGTATAGGTAGACCATATACAACTGGGTCCAAAAGTAAATAAACAAAGAGACATCCTCCAACTGGCCCCGAGTCATGGACTAGTCCCAACTCCCAAATTTGAACAAGTTGTTCCAGCCCAACCATCCATAGTAGTAGGGACCTTGTCCTTACTTGGGTCATAGAATATAAATTCCAATTGGGTGTAATGGATCCTGAGAAGGGGTTGAGTACAACTCAATAGGAAACCACTAATTGTGTACCTAACAAGTCTATTAAATATATTTCCATGATTATTATAAAGTGATAATAAGAAAAATAAATAAATAGCCTTCCACTCTATGGAGTGTTCTATTGCTAAACTATGTGTGGTTATACCTTCTTTGACTAGTGATGGAATACGATACTATAGACTTGATTTGAATAAATCTTGAAGATGAATGATACATAAATCCTCATATAATAGTCTATATTAATGAGATACCTCCATAAAAAATTCTAGGTGAACAATGCATCACCATCTCAATCCATCATGGTTAATGATTAATCACCAAACCAATAATAAAGTTGAATGATTCTTCACTTAGTGAAAGAGGCATTGCAAATCCCAAGTAGATGATAAACTTCCATTTATCACCACATGCAGATTATATAATTCCAACATAAATTTCAAGTGGATGATATACTACTAATATACATGCTCAGTTTAAAGATATATGATACAATGAAAATATTTCAATTTTTTTATTTGATTTTCACTTCAAATTCTCCCCTATATTTTTATCAATTAAGGGAAATATTCACAATTTTGGAACTTTGGTAATAATTTAGAGTTTATTTAGAAAATTATTAAATTCATTAATTTAATTGATTTATTCATTTTTTGAATTAAATAGAAAAATCATATATTGAGTTTGGTTTTTTTTGTTTTTTAGGTGAAATTTGAAGATTTAGATGATTAATTTAAAATTTATAAAGGATGTAGATGAGTAAATACACATTTTAGGGGTTATGTGATATAAAAATAAGTTTTATAATGGGTTCTTGTGAATAAATAAAGGGAGAGGATCTCATGAGATATTAATATGATCATTGGAGTCAGTACACATAAATAATCATTGCATATAACTCGTGTAAGAATAACCATGTGCCCAACACTCACATAAGGTGATCATGAAAGGAATATAGATCACAATAGAATCATTTTATCCGGGAAAAATTTGTGTTAGAATAAAATTACCTAGTTTGAGACTAAATATGTTTATAAAAATACATCATGTTAGATTAAAATTACTTCTCCCATGGAATTACCCAATTCCCCTACCACTTTTAATGACCCAAATTGTTATAAATAAAATTCCATTTTTTTGTTTAATTTAAATGTATCATCATGAAATATGGTTATAGAAAATAAATGCACTTATTTTATTTTATTATATCCTATTGTATTTAAAAGACCATTTAGAATAATTACCATTGATAATATAGCTATTGAGTAGTGATTATGTGATTGGTATAAAACTAGGGTTTTAACAAATCCAATTGACACAGAAAAAGAAAGTGACAGACTCAACCAGTAGGATCATACCCTATGAATCCCATTTATTGGATATTCCAATGGATATAGCATTTTTGTCCTTTTCCCTTGACCAAACCCAATCTGATATCCAACAACTTAAACATTAGAGAAACCATTTATGTGAGAAGTTCAATCTCATCAAGATCATGGACTAATCCATGTTCACCGAACCATCCCATGAAATTCCTACCCTTGCACACCTAACTCTTAGGGAGTTTTCTAGTGTATTAAAAGTATATGTATAAAAAAATATCAATATGAATATTTATTTATTTATATATAATAATGAATATATTTTCATCCTATTACTGTTACTTTGTAAATGTTTTTTATTTTGATACAATAAAGCACAAATTGTATTTTTGGTTAATATTAAAATTAAATTAATGAATTTATTAATTAATTTATTTTTGAAATAAATAATATTTTAATATTATTAAATAATATTTATCATGTATAAATTAGCATATAATTTTTATGAATACAAATGTAATTTTTATAAGGGTTTAGAAACTATTATTATAAAAAACCCAACATTACTTAATAAATGTCAATTTCATTTTAAAAGTAAAAATTAAAATATTTAGAAAATTAATTATATAAAATGAATATTTTTTTTGGAATCATAACTCCAAAATTATACAATGGTGAAGTTTTAGTAATTTTCAGAGACAATTGGATTTTCGAATAAAAATTAAATATCATATAAATATACTTTGTGTTTTATGACATCATAATGACCCAAAAGTGATGTAATAATTACTATAAATGAGATAAAATACCAAATATATGTTTTAACTTTAAAATAATGTGATTTTAATTTAATTTTATTTATTTTTAAATCCATTTTGAATCCTCCAAAACTTATACTATATTTTAAGGTTTTAAAATCCTTTATTTAAGAGTGTGACTCACCTCTACATAATCAAGGGAATTATTTTAATAATTTATGACCTTGGAATTATAAAATAATTATAACCACTCCATTTTGAAATAACCATGGGAAATTTTTTTTATGTTTTTTGGTTTTGGATATTTTATTATGTAGACTCAAAAACCTAAGTAATAAATAAATCCCCCACTTTTCCTAAATAAACCCACCCAAGGTCCCATTTCCTTTCACTAAAACTCCTTGGATCATGACCATACTCTGACCTAAACTCAATATAGTCCTCCCAAGGTGCCCCAACCTCTCAGGAATCCCCTCATAAGCTTTTTAAGACACACACTCAAATAAGGGATCCTCACCTTCCTCTCCGTATTTCAATTCAAGCACCTTCTTTGGAATTTGTCTTCTTAATTGAAATTGGTTATGATGTAATTTATTTATAAAAATAACCTAATTTAAAATTTATGTTATTTAAATTAGATATCATTTATTCTCTCTCATTTATACCTTCACCTAATCTGTTACTATTAGGAAATTCCTTAACAGATTTCTCTATTCTCATTTCCATTCAAGAACCCCTTTTATGTTATGTCTATTAAATACCATTTGATTTTATTTGGATATGTTCTTAAATATTACCCTTAATTTAAAATTAATTTATAAATTATGATATCCCCCTTTTAACTCTCATTAATCCTCCCATGATCCTTTGTGTACACCCGTTACCATGCTGAAATTTCATAAGGGAACTTTTCCTTTATCCTCTTTATTCAAGTTTCCTCTTTAATTATATCTTTTATCTTAATTTAATTATAATGGGATATGTTTTTAAATACACCCTTAATGTAAATTTGATTTAAAAATTATGATATACCCATTTTCTCTCCTAAATTTATTTTATTAATTTTTAAGTAAAGTCGTTATGCTGTCAAACTTTCACCACGATTTTCCAAGCCAAAATAATTATATAGTGAATAACATACCCATTTTTCTCTCCAAGGTATTCAACTTTATCCACATATACTTATTTATTGGGTAATTACATGTATTTATTTCATATTCATTTATCTTGGAATAAATAATGATGATGATTGAATCTATGTTGTATGAACTATGTGGCACACTTAAGCATGAGAATGAAATGAATATGATAGGTATGCCCAGATAGCTCACCGATGCATTGGGTAATGTTTAATATCATGATATGTCACATTGGGATATAGAGTGAACCTGATTCCTTTATGTGATTTTTTTCACCACGATGTCTTGGTTGGTTTATCCTTGACCTATGTTTATAATTTGATGTTTTAAGTTGTTCCCACATTTCCCATGTTATGATTATCATGCTATATCATGCCTTATTATTCATATTCCTCTTATTCCTCATCAAAATTCCTATTTTCTAACATGTATCACTTATTAAATTTTTATTCCCATACTAGGATTTGTATCTAACCCATTTATTATGTATGTCCACATGTTATCCCTTGTAGTTTTAAGTTTGAAGGAGTATTTTGAGCATGTTAAAGAATTTTTCAAAAAAGATGTTGTATTAAAAGTTTTATGTTGTTATGTAGTGTACCAAATTCCCAAAGACACTAGACTTATCAATAAAATGGGTTGTATTAAGTGTAGTATTATGTAATAAATCAAGTATTAAAGTGTAATAAAGAGAAGGGTTATTATAGTTGGTCTCATAGGAAAAGTTTATTTATTTTTGAGATTAATATTAGAAAACCCTAGTAAAAGACTTAGGGATAACACTATGTATAAGAAATCATCCCTAAATTTTTGTAAGTATAAATTGAGTGGTTTATTAAGTAAATATATCACTGTCTAGATACTACATGTGGACATGGTTTTTGTACAGATGTACCTAGGGGTAACAACTTTGACAAGGTGTTCCGAGCCTAACTCGGGGTAACCTGGTACACGACAACAGGACTTACTCTGCACTTAGTTTGACACTCCTTGGGGATATTATTTGGTAAATTCATAAGCTCATTATGAACCATTATCAATGGGAAAAAATTACAATTAGAGTATATGTTAGGAAATAGACCATGGATAACATGGATTAAAGCCTAGATATTCATAAGTTAAGAAATAAATGTAATTTATAAGTTATTAATTTAATGTCACTTGATTCCCCTTTATGCATTTAATTGTTTAAAAATAATCATCCCTAAATCTATATAAGATAAATTAGAATCAGAATAAAAAAGTGAAAGTAGGGTTATCATCTATAGTTATAAACATTCCTTCAAATCATGAAAGTTTAATAGAATAATACAAACAGTAACACAAATAATGAAGGTTGAGATGTCAGTGAAAATGGAAAATTGGGAAATTATTGCATCCCAAGTATATAAATCCTCCCCTATCAAAATTTGTGGGATGAACTCCCCAGTGAAGCATTTCATACTTCATTTGGAGGAATTTGATGTAATTATAGTCATGAATTGGATTTCCCTATATTGAACCCACATAAATTGTCATGAGAAGGAAATCACTTTCTGTATTAGGAATCGACCCCCGATTCTATACAAGTACAAGGAGGAAGATAAATCTTCTTTAGCACCAAAATATCAAGAATGGATAAAATTACCTTAAGATCGGGTGTATCTATCTTAAATTATTGATCCTAAAGATATAACCATCATCAAAGAAATTCCCATTTTGAGGGAATATGATGATGTGTTTCTCATGAAATTTCCTAGTCTTCCTCCTTGAATTTTTAATCAAGATTATACATGGGGAATTAAAAATATTCAACACTATATATAGAATGTATATTGTGTAACTTGAGGATCTGAATAAACAAAAATAGTATAATCTAGATAAAGGGTTCATACACCCAAGTGCTTCACCATGGGGTGCACCAATCCTCTTTGTTAAGAAGAAGGATGGGTCATATTGATTATTGTGAGCTCAAAAATATAAATATAAAGAAAAAGTATCATCTTCCTCATATTTATGACTTGTTCAATTAGTTACATGGAGAATAATACTTCTCCAAGGTTTATTTATGGTAGGGATATTACCAAGTTAGGGTGAAGAAGTAAGATATCCCCAAAACCATTTTTCGTACAAGGTATGGGAACTATGAGTTCATAGTAATGCCTTTTGGGCTCACTAAAGCTCCAAAAATATTCATGGAATTGATGAATAAAGTATTTAGAGGTCACCTAGAATTTTTTTTGGTAGTATTTATAGATAATATTCTAATATAATCCAAAACTACAGAGGATCACGAGGAACATCTGATCACTATGCTAAAGTGCTTGTGAAAGGATAATATTTATGCCAAGTATAAAAAATGTGAGTTCTGGTTCAAGGAAGTTTCATTCTTGGGGAATATCATCACAAGTAATGTGATATATGTGGATCCTTAAAAGAAAAAACCAATTGAATGGTGGAAGAGGAAAACATCTTTGAAAAATATATTTAGTTTCCTTGGATTATTTGGGTACTATCTTCAATTTGTGAGAAATTTATCATGATTTTCAAACCCTCAAAATAAGATAACTGGGAAGGTATTAATGATTTTTTTTTGGAATGATGAATGTGAAGAGAGCTTCAAGGAATTGAAAAGAAGGCATAGCACTGCGCCTGTTCTCACACTACGGACAAGTGTATAACCTTTTGTGGTAGTGAACGATGCTTTAATGAAGGGATTGGACTATATTCTAATGAAAAACAACAAAGTTATAGCCTATTCATCAAGGAAGTTAAAAATTAATGAGAAAAACTATCCCACATATGATCTAGAGTTGGAAGTTGTGATATTTTCATTGAAATTCTTGTGGAATTATCTTTATAGAGTGAAGTTTGAAATATATACAGATCAAAAGAGCCTAAAATATATATTCAAATAGGAAGATATTAATATGAAATAACACATATGGTTAGAGCTCATCAAGGATTACGACTAATCAATCCAATAACATCTTGGTAAAGAAAATAAAGTGGTGGATTATTTGAGTAGAAAGGATCCTGTAATTCTATCATTGATGAGAATAGAGATGAACATGATATTTTTAGATTTAGAAAGGATGAACATGGGAATCATAAAGGAATGGATATCATCAATCCTTTCACAAATTATTTCTCAACCGTATCTTTTAAAAAGGTTAAAGGATTATCAAAGAAATGATGTGGAAATTCAGAAGATTGTGGAAGCCATGAGAAAGAAGAAATTTTTAGAGTTAAAAATTAATTAAGAAGGAATTGTGAGATTTGGGTCAAGACAATATGTTCCCTTAAATCCTAAGTTATGGAAGGAACTGTTGGATAATGCACATAGTTCAACTTTATCCATTCACTTAGGAATCACAAAGATGTATCAATATCTTTGTGAGAACTATTGGTGGGAAAATATGAATAAAGAGATCGCGGAATATACATCAAAGTGCCTGGTATGCCAGAAAGTGAAGGATGAAAGGAAAAAGTATAAGGGGATTATAAAACCCTTACCTATACCTACATGGAAAAGGGAGAACATCACCATTGACTTTTTCATAGGAATTCTAAAGAAATCCATGGGAAACAATGATATATGGGTTGTTGTAGACCATCTTATAAGTACGGCTCACTTAATAGCAATTATCATTAGATAAACTTTCACGAATATATATTATAGAATAGGTAAGGATGCAAGGAGTACCAATATTGATTGTATCTGATCGAGATCTAAGATTCACCTTTATGTTTTGAAAAAGACTTCAACATTCTCTAAAAATTTAGCTGAACTTCAATATGACATATTATCCTCAAACTGATTTACAATCTGAGTGAACTATTCATACACTAAAAGACACGTTGCAAGCATATTCTATAGACTTCAAAGGAGTTTAGGACTGACATCTTCCTCTAGTCAAGTTCTCATACAATAATAGTTTCCAGTCAAACATCCAAATTACTCCCTATGAAGCCCTTTATGGGAAGATGTGCAGAACACTTTCATGTTGGGATGATGTTGGGGAACAAAAATTGATAGGTCTTAAAATGTTTGAGGAAATAGTGGAAAAGGTTAAGACCATTAAACAATGCATAAAGGCTACTCAGATTCGACAGAATAGCTATGCTAAAAATCATCTATGAGACCTAGAGTTTGATGTTTGAGGCATGGTATTCCTCCAAATATCTCCATGGAAGAAAGTGATGAGATATGTAAATAAGGGAAATCTTAGTCTAAGATACATCAACCCCTTTGAGATCCTTGATTATATCAGAGTGGATTCTTATCAACTAGTAATCTCACTGAACCTATCTCAAGTGCATGATACATTACATGTATCCCTCTTGAGGAAATAAATACCATACCCCTCACATGTACTCAATATAGAGGTGGTACCATTGGAGAATGACCTTTCCTATGAGAAGCATCTGGTGATGATATTAGACCGTAGATAAAAGGTTTTTCTAAATAAGACAATTCACCATTTCAAAGTGTTGTGGAGATTCTAAATGTTTGAAGAAGCAATGTGGGAATGGGAGGAGACACTACTACAAAACTGAACTTTAACAGTGCTAAAAATAGACTTTATCAGTGCTAGAAAAGCACAAACTACATGAGTGAGGCTAAAAGCCCTGGTCTTTTATCAGGCCTGAAAAAGTGCTAATAAAGGGCCATACTATAGTGTGCTGCAACAACACATTGCAACACCACTACAATGTGTTGTAACAACACATCGTAACACCATAAAAAAACTAAATATCAACATAAATAAGTACCAATATAGGATTTAAATGAAATGAAATTTACAACACAAGTACAAGAAAAAAACAATATATTATAGACGTTTCAAACATTGGTTTATACTATTAAATAAATACAAATTATTACATAAATTAAAAAACATTAATGTTCTTTTATCTTTTAATCCTTACCGACTCATGAAATTTTAAAAAAAACACCTTTCTTTATCAAAAGATCACACTTGTAAAAGAAAATTTACTATGTTAGAAAAAATATAAATAAATAAATTAATAGAAAATGTTAATTTTACTAAAATTGATGTCAATTTTAAATAATAAGACACACTTGAGAAGTCATATCGGTCACGCCATGCATCAGATTGAGGTTCATCTAATTCCAACACATATAAAAAAATTTGTGTATCATTTTCATAAAGTTTTAAAACAATCTTAATGTGTTTGCTTAATTTTGAGGAAGTTAGTTGTCTTTTTTACTAAAATCTCATTTTAAACTAGAAGCACACACTTTTGACTCATTGTGATCACATCTTGTATTGGTTTTATGTGAGATAGATTCCTACATTTCAAAAATGACTTATGAAACATTTTACAAAATTATCAAGAAAATATGAGCATGTTTGATCATTTTTTAGTGAGTGACACTTTTTGAACTAAAATATCAATTTTAAATTGACAACGGACACTTTGAGTCATACCAGGAACATCATGTATTGGATTGAGGTGCATATGATTCCTAAACATGACAACTAACTTATGGTTCATTATTTTAAATTATAAAAAAATACAAATGTATTTTTTCAGTTTTTGAGTAGGATAATTGTCCATTTTACTAAAATTGATGAGAATTTTAAATAAAAAAACACACTTTGAGTGATACCGGTCACACCATACATTGGATTGAGGTGTGTCTAATACCTACACATCCCAAATGACTTATGTATCATTTTAATAATGTTTAAAAATAGTATGAATGTGTTTTCTCAGTTTTGAGAATGTCAGTTGTCTTTTTTACTAAAACGTCATTTTAAAATTGAAACATGCATTTTGAATCATAACAATCACATTGTGTATCAGATTTATGTGAGAATGATTACAACAAATAAAAAATGGCTTATGGATCATTTTTCTAAATTATTTAAACAATGTGAATGTGTTTTCTTAGTTTTGAGTAGGTTAGTTGGCCTTTTTACTAAAATTGATGAAAATTTTAAATAAAAAGATTCACTTTGATTCATACCGGTCACACCATTAATTGGATTGATGTGATACTAATTCCTAAACATCCCAAATGACTTATGGACCACATTAAAATATTTTAAAAATAATATTAATGTGTTGGATCGATTTTGAGTATGCCACTTGTCTTTTTTACTAAAATGTCATTTTAAAATTGAAGCACATACTTTGACTCATACCAATCCCGTTGTGTATAATATTGAGGTGAGGATGATTAATATAAATCAAAAATTAATTATGGATCATTTTCCTAAATTATTTAAACAATGTGAATGTGTTTTATTGGTTTTGAGTAGGTCAGTTGGCCATTTTTCTAAAATCGATGTCAATTTTAAATAAAAACAATCACTTAGAGTCATACCAGTCACACCATGAATTTGATTGAGGTGATAAAAATTCATGAACATCACAAATTACTTATGGATAATTTTACTAAAGTATCAAAATTATATGAATGTGTTTTTTTCAGTTTTGAGTTCATCACTTGTCATTTTTATTAAATGTCATTTTAAAATTGAAATTTGCAATTTGACTCATACCGATCACATTGTGTATAATATTGAGGTGAAGATGATTCTTACACATAAAAAATGACTTATATATAGTTGTACTAAAATATTTAAACTATGTGAATGAATTTTCTTAGTTTTTGAGTAGTTTAGTTAGCCTTTTTACTAAAATTGATGTCAATTTTAAATAAAAACATGCACTTGGAGTCATACCGGTCACACCATGCATCAGTTTGAGGTGAAGATAATTCATGCACGTCTCAAATCACATATGGATCATTTTTCTAAAGAATAAAAACAATATGAATGTTTTTGTTCGGTTTTGAGTAGGCTAGTTTGTTTTTGCTTCTAAAATTGATGCCAATTTTAAATAAAGACACACATGAAGTCATAGCAATCACACCACTCATTGGAATGAGGTTCATTTAATTTATAAACATCCCAAATGACATATGGATCATTATCCAAAAGTATCAAAATAATCTGAATGTGTTTTCTCAGTTTTTAGTGAGTGAAACTTTGATGTGAGACCAATTCCTACATGTGATAAATGATTTATAAATCTATGCCCTAAATTATCAAAAACATATGAGTGTGTTTTCTCGGTTTTTAGTGAGTGACACTTTTTAAAGTCAAATATCGATTTTGAACTGATAATGGACACATTGAGTCATATCGGGCACATCATGTATCAGATTGAGGTGATGATGATTCTTACTCATCAAAAATTACTTATGGATCATTGTATTAAAGTATCAAAACAATCTGAATATGTTTGATCAGTTTTGAGTATGTCAGTTGTCTTTTTACTAAAATTAATGTCCATTTTAAATAGAAAGAAGTACTTGGAGTTATACTGGTCAAATCATGTGTCATATTTAGGTATGTTTGATTAATACACACCCTAAAGTCTCAAAAAAATACTAAATTTCAATGTTACCATGATTTACATTAACTTTCTTTGTCAAACTTCCAAAACTGCATGAGAAGCTTCGAACAAACCACATCAAATCAAAAAAATAATCCACCTGTATAAGAAAAAAATTATTATGAGTAATATTAAAAAGAAATAAATTAAACAAAAATATGAAATAATACATTAAATCTGTATAAAATGATTTTAATATGAAAATATAAAAATTAACTCTGTGATTGAGCAGTGGAAAGAACTTGAAGGAAAATGATAAATGTCAACACTGTAGGGGGAAAGGTTTTGAGGGAGAAGAAGTATATGGATGTTTTTGTGTAGAAAGGCATGAAATAGGGACTGAGCACCCCAACTCAAATAAAATAATCCAACTGTAGAAGAAAAAACTTATTATGTGAGTAATACTAAAAGGAAATAAATTAAACATAAATATGATACAATACAATAATTCTATGGATAATTATTCTACTTTGAAAACATCAATATTACCTTTGTGATTGAGTAGAGACAACATCATTTCTCTTCTTGTAAAGACATGACACATGGAAAAAAAATATTCAAAAATAAATGAACTCTATAAGGAATAATGAAAATTAAATAAATGTTCTATTATATAATTTTTTGGTAAAATAGATAAAGTATATCATAATATTACTTTTACATATTTCCAAAGGTTTTCCTTCATTATTGTTTGCTCTTCCTAGTGATTGGTAATATAATAATGTGAAGAATATTTTTTTTGCATGAGTATTCAAACATTTAAGTTAGATTATGTTAACACAGTAGAGAACATATAATATTATGAGTAAAAACATAATATATTAAAAAACAATTCTACCTTCTCATTTAACCCCCTTTATTTTTTAAAGGTTTCAAGGATTTTGTTCCTCTATCAAGAATCCAAATCCCCTCTTTGTGGTCCCCTCTAACGTTCAATACATTGTCTACATTGTGACTGACATGAATTGATTGTGATATACCATTAAAAGGGTTACCCTTGATTGAATTTTCATCTCACTCAACATTTGTTTTATTCACCATTAGGACAATTGGTCAATTATTGTTTGTTCGATCAGAGTCATAAAATACTTGCAATTCTTGTGATACCATTATAAATGAATCATCCTTTTCCCATTCCACACTAAAATTGACCTTCACAAATCCTATTTCATCAAAATTTACTCCATTGATATTGTCAACCCATTTTAAATGGTAAAAATACACTTTAAATGTTGTGTAATCCAACTAGTATATCAATTTGATAATTCCAAAATATTACATATTTTCATAAAATGGATTTATATCCTTCAAACCAGATATGTACATCACTTCATCTACAAGAGTAACACCACTATTTTTCATCATACTGAATTCAACATGTTATTTTTTATAGAACATATAACCTTTGATTAAAAAACCAATGTAAGATAGAACATTTCCATTCAGTCCTCTAGATAGCCAATAAATTCATTCAACAATTGAATTCATATTTTCAGATAACTCCTTATAAATTTGATCTATGAACCATCCTATAAACTGTTGATTATGTGTATTTGATATCCATCCTTAATCCCTTGATGGATTCAAATATCTATGAATTTCTTTGTGTTCTTAAATGTATGGATCAAAATATTCACTATTTTTTAATATGTAATGATGTGCTGGATCCTGCTCTGTCAAGGTAATTGTAACAACATCTCTTCTGGATATCCCTTCTCCCATAAGGAATTCTTTGTGATGAGACTTTGGGAGATCGATGCTTTAAACATATGATAGGTAATCTATATAGAATTCAATAGCTTCTTAAAAAATATTTCATTCTTTAATACAAACTTATGGCCAACTCAGATTCTTGACATACCCTTTCAAAATAATTATATATCATTCAATGGGTTACATCCATATGTAATGGACATGACCACATAGATAAACCTCTAAGACCAAGTGAACCATCAAGTGGGACATTATATAAAATAATTATGGTGGGAAGAACATCTTTAATCCACATAATATGACTTCAATATCCTTATTTGTGATGGGAAATGATTTCATCACAATTCACTGCTTTATTTCATCCTTACAACATTGTTTTAAACTTGTTTTGTCTTTAAAATTACAAATATTATCTCAAATTTCATATCCAATTTGATTAAATTATTAAATTTAATCATTTTTCAAAAGGAAAATTCTTCTTATTTGGGTGATTTCTTTGTAGGAAGAGGTGATTTGGAGGGTCAAAGATGATCTGGAAGGAAAATGGACCAAACGGCATGGAATCCCAAGGACATCTATCCACTATTTTGAACATTTAAAAAAATATATGCCTTTAAATGGGATGACATTTTGTAAGCCACTCCATAACTTCATGGGATATAACTAATATCAATAAACTGAAGACTAATTCATCCATTAAGGGGGCCATCCGAACTGATATGTATGAGGAACAAAATCTGCATGAAGTCAAATATTTGGTTCTGTATTTCAGCCGTATCTCGCACTGTAATCCTCCATTGGATGATTAATTTTATATGGTGATAGAAAAGATGACGAACTACAACTTTTCTATTTTTTCCAACTCAATATAAGTCTATTTACTAACCCAAAACAGAGACAAAAGTGGTATCTTGAAATATGGGTGCCCAAAACCACTTCCCATTTTGGCTATAAATTGGTACCTTGGGAACCCCATTTGCAAGTTTGAAAATGAAGTGAAGTTCTGCCAATTTAGAGTTCCAAAGGATTCCTCCCATCACCTTGAAGGTTCTAGAACTCTATATACTCATAGGGAGATCTCTTGAAGCAAGGATCCCTTCATCGAAGACTTCCTCTCTTTCTCATGTTGTAATATTTGCGTTTTCATGATAAAATTATTTTTTCCTAATTTATTTCTTCTATTTTATTCGGTTTTGTTCAATTATCTTATTATTTACTCATCCTATTTGGGTTGTAATCATGAGTAGAAATGATATTGGATTATACCATTTTTAAACCTTTTCACATGCAAAATGTTTCTACTCTGACTACACCACCCAGGGAAGAGTAGTTATTTTTAGTAATCAATCTACCTCCGAAATTATTCATTCATTTATTTAGAATAAATGATCTACTATGATTAAATTAATATGATTTATTAATTGAGTTTTTAATTTAAATGAAACTAATCAATAAATTTAACAATAAACACAAAACTCACGAGGTTGAGAATTGTGTGAATTATGAGAGCGCGGTCTTAATCAGTAATACAAAACCTCACAGGATAAATTTGTAGAGTTAAAACATAATCCCTAAACTCAATTAGTCCTAATTTCTAGAATGGATATGTTAATTAATTTACCAATGACCACAGGCTATCCTTTGAACATCAATCAAAGTAGGGTGATGCCATTTCATGTTCCGAAGATGTCCAGGGGTTTAATTCATTTCATCCTTGTAGTAAAGTTAATTATCATATGGTTCAGGGGTTAACAATGTAGGGAATCAAAATTAAGTAGGTACTAATTTAAATGATAGTTATTAATAAATAAATGAAGAGGTAGAGTTAGATCTATTACTCCTTCTAAAAAATATTTTCTAAAAAAACATCTTCTCATTGTATTTTATTAATCAAATTTCATTTCAAAAAAAATATACAATGTTATTCTAGAATACTTATTCTAAGATTTATAAACCTAAACCCCCATACTTTTAATTAGTTTTCTTATTCCATTTTATTTTATTTTAAAAATACCTTTAATATGTTGTTAAATTTACTTCCTCTTTTAAGAGATGACATTGGTTAGCCACTCTACTACACCTAAGTACCCTAACATCACACTTCATTTGAGAGTGCCCATGACAACACCTTTCAAATTGGAACTATTGTTGGGTAGGATAGTATTTTATTCAAATAATTAGAGGTATTTGTTCACTTTTATTTTGTCCTTTTTTATATTTATTCTTCCTTATTCTTTCCCCTTTCTCAATTTTTATTTGTTTTTATCTATCTCTTTATTCTTCCTCTCTCTTTTCTTCTCTATTAGAACATCAATTGAAACTTATTCTCAAGATATTTTAGTATAATTTTCTCAATTTCTATGATTTATTACACGATATCATCTTGAGGATCTCTTTGATCTAGACCCCAAGATTGAACCTAGCCTTAGGGATCGAATGAGACAATCTCAGTCTACGGGAAGTGTCGACATTTACCTAATTGGATAATTCCTACACTCTAAGAAGACTGAAATTGGAAACACTTCTGAATACAACATAAAACAAGAACCAATGGCTGAAAAAAAATAAAGAACTCAATTTAACCATTCAAGAGTTGGCTACACCTGACATTAACTATCAACCAAATTGTATTGCATATCCAAACCTTGAATCAGATGTTAAATTAAAATCTAGGTTAATTCACCTACTTCCAAAATTTCATGGTTTATCTGGTGAGGATTCAAAATTTTTTTAAAATAATTTAATGTGGTTTGATCAAACATTAAACCAAGAAATTTCTCTGAAGATCTAATAAAACTAATAGCATTCCCATTCTCACTTTATGGAGTTTCAAAATATTGGATGTATTATTTACAACCTAAAGACATAACATGTTGGAATAATTTGAAACATATTTTCTTGTAGATATTTTTCCATAATTGAGGACCAATTTCATTCTAAAGAAGATATCAGGGATCAACAAAGCACAAGGGGAGTCAATATATGAGTATTGGGAGAGATTCAAGAAGTTGTGCGTAAGCTTCCCGTATCACCAAATTAGCGAGAAACTTATCATCCAATACTTCTATAAAGGTCTCATGCCTATGGAGAGGAGAATGGTGGATGCTTCAACTGGAGGAAGTTTGGTGGAAAATAAACCAGTAGATTCATGTGTATTTATTGACAGGATGGCACAAAACATCCAAAAATTTGGCAATCGAGGTACACCACATGTTATAGGAGTACATCATGTAAGTCCATATTCTCTTGAAAGTCATTTAATTGATAACAAGTTAGAAGAATTTACCAATATGGTGAGTCAAATTTCTTTGGCTCAAAATACATCCCAACCCACTCTTGTGAGACCTTGTGGAATTTTCACTAAAATAGACAACTCGACTGATTTTTCCCCCAATTACAAGAGACATAGGATTTCACAACAATATTTCATGGGAGACCATATCGGTAGAAACAACAACCACAACCCCAAAATAAGTATGATTCCTTTTCACCAACATACAACCAAGTGTGGAAGGATCAATGAAATATGAGGTATGGCTCTGGAAAACAACAAAGGCCCCTTTTCAACAAAATTTACAGCAGCCTCCGCCTTACTAACAGGGTTTCCAACAACCCCAAAGAAGATTTTAAGCTCAAGCATTAAGAATTCAACAACACAGGAATTCTCTACCAAAGGTAGATTCTAATACTGATGATATTTTGAAAAAAAATATTCTTAATCAACAAAATGAGCTGAAGACACAAGGTTTGGAGCTAAGGGAGTTGAAGACTCAAACGAGCCATATTTCCACCACCCTCCATGAACTGGTAAGTAAGAACTCTGGAAATATTTATTCGTAACCTACTCTAAATCTCATGGGTAATGTCAGTTCCATCACATTGAGAAGTGGGAATCACAAAACTAATACTTCTGCACCTATCATTCCACTAGGATTCACCTCAACTTTGGAGAAGCCCCATTCAAGAATCATTGATGAGTAGCCCAAGAATAATGATAATGGTAAGAAAAATATTGACGATGTTCCTCCTAAACCCCTTCCTTTTCCATATAGATTTGTTCAAAAAAAAAAGGCTGAAGAGGCGATCAAAAAATAGGTTTTGGATACATTCAAGTGTGTTGAGATCAACATCCCTTTACTTGAAACCATTAAACAAATACCAAGGTATGAAAAATTCTTAAAATAAATTTATACCAATTTCAGAGGGTTAAAGGGAAATGAGAGGATCAATATTGGAAGGAATGTGTCAGCACTAATTAAACCATCTCTAGAAATGCCAACAAAGTGCAAGGATCCCGAGACATTCACCATACCATGCACCATAAGGGAGTTGCACTTTTCTGATGCTTTTTGTGATTTTGGAGATTTTATAAATGTGATGACTCACTCTATATTATATTATTTATAGGTTGGTGAGTTGAAGTCAATGAGAGTAGTGGTGAAGTTGGCGAATAGAGCTACACCATATCCTATGGGAGTCATTGAGGATGTACTTATTATGGTAAGAGACATGATATTTCTACAAGATTTATACATGCCTAACATAGAGGATGATCAGGTAAGTTATTATTCTCCCATTATCTTAGGTAGGAATTTCCTAAAAATAGAAAAAACTATCATAAATTTCCATAAGGGCACTCTTTACATGGAGTTTGGGGATGAATTTTTTATATTTAATGTTATGGACTCCATGAAGTACCCCCTTATAGAACTATTCTTCTTCTTTTTAACTCCATTTTTGAGCCACCAAATAAAAACTCCAGGGTTTTTTATTGTCCTATGCTTATGAATATTATGAGTATTGGTTTTAGTTTGATGTCTAGGTGAACATACACATGAGTTTATAATGCATAAAACCCTCTTAGTTTTGATTTTGAAATGGTTTCATATTCTAATTTTGATTATTCTCACTCTTATTATGACATGGTGGTTGAATATGTTGATGGATTTGATGCTCTATTATATGATTTTGACGATTTATATTATGATACTGAGGTTCATTTTGCACATATTTCAGTTCCTTCAATTTATCCATCCATTAATCACCCCTAAATTGGAACTCAATCCATTACCACCAAATCTAAAATACTCATACTTTTTAAGTGGTGATAAATTACCTATTATCATTACTAACAATCTCCCTTTTGAACATGAAGAGAAACTTTTGAATATTTTTAGGGATAAAATCAAGGAAATTAGGTGGACCTTGGCTGAAATATCTGGTATTAGCCCCTCCATTTTTATGCATAGGATTATTTTTAGGGGATGGGGCTAAACCAGTTAGGTAGCCACGAAGGAGACTCAATCCAACCCTTCTGAAAGTTGTTAAAAAAGAGGTTGAAAAATTGCTCGAGGCAGGAATAATTTATCCCATTTCAGATTTATAATGGGTAAGTCCTATTCAAGTTGTGCCTAAGAAAAGTGGTGTTACTATTATTAAAAATGGTAAAGAGGAGTTTTTTCCAATGAGGTTACAAAATAGTTGGCATGTGTGTATTGATTATAGGGAAGTAAATTATTCCACTCATAATGACCATTTTACCCTCCCATTTACTGATCAAATTCTTGAGAGACTAGCTGAAAAAACACACTATTGTTTCTTAGATGGATATTTTGGATATTTTCAGGTTACTATTACTCCGGAGGATCTAGAAAATACAAAATTAACTTGTTCGTTCAACACATTTTCCTACCGGATGATTCCATTTGGATTTTTCATTTCCCCAGGTACCTTCCAGAGATGCATGGTGAGTATTTTTTCATATTTAATTAAGACCTGCATGGAGTTATTTATAGGTGAATTTGTAGTGAATGGATATTCATTTGAAGAATGAAAATTTAGTTTGGTAAAGGTGTTGAATCATTATATTGAGAATAATCTAGTCTTAAACTTTGAAAAGTGTCATTTCATGGTAGATCACAGGATTGTCTTAGGAAATGGAGTGTCAAAACATGAGATAGAGGTTGATAGATATAAGGTAGATATAATTTTATCCTTACCCTATCCTTCATGTGTACGTGATTTTAGATCTTTCCTTGGGAATGTAAGATTTTATCGGTGCTTCATCAAAGATTTTAGTAAGATTGATCTTCCTATGTTGCAATTACATAAAAAGGATTCTGATTTTGTGTTTGATGATTCTTGAAGGACTTCCTTTGATGAGATGAAGAAGTTTTTAACCACTCCACCAATGATATATCCCCCACGGTGGGAGCTTCCTTTTGAGATTATGTGTGATGCCTCTAACTTCGCTGTCAGAGCTATCTTATCTCAGAGGGCGGAGGGATGCTCATATGTGATTTCCTATCCATCGAGGACATTTGATTCAGCTAAATCAAACTACAAAACTATAGAAAAAGAATTTATTTCCATCATATTTTCTTTAGAAAAATTTTGTTCATATTTATTGGGCTCTAAAGTAGTTTTTTTTCTGACCACGAAGCTCTGAGGTTCCTTTTGAAGAATCCAAATGCAAAGCCCAAAATTATCTGATGGATGCTCCTTCTTTAAGAATTTGATATTGAGAAAAATGATAAGAAGGGGTTATATAATTCGGTGGTGGACCACATGAGTAGTCTTACTCAAACATTAGAGGCTGAAACCTTGGACCAGGTACCACTTTGGGACACTTTCCCTAATGAGAATCTTTATTCCATCTCAGGTACACATCCTTGGTATGATGATTTAGTTAACTGACTTATTGCGTTTGAAATTCCTACAAATTTAAAGAAACATCAAGAACAAAAGTTAATAATTGAGTTGAGATTTTATTTTTGGGATGATCCATACCTCTGACGCATGTGTATCAATCAAGTTATTAGGGGGTGGGTTTCTGATCATGAGTTTGAGTCTGTTATGCATTTCTACCATACACATTCACTTGGAGGAAACTTTGGACCCCAATAAATAGCTAGTAAAGTCTTAGACTCTAGATTATATTGTCCTTGCTTATTTTATAATGCTCATGTGTTTTGTAAGTCATGCTCTCATTACCAACACATTAGGAATATTTATAGGAAACACGAGATTCCCCAAAAACCCATATTATTCTGTGAGTTTTTTTATGTATGGGGCATCAATTTTATGGGTCATTTTCATATTCCATTTGTTTTTTATATATTGGTTACTATTGATTATGCAAGTAAAATGGTGGAGGCTAAGGCTGCTAGGAATGATGAATCTCATGATGTAGTGGACTTTGTAAAGACACACATTTTTTGTAAGTTTGGAGTACCAAATGCCATCATCAGTGACCAAGGGACACACTTCTACAATCAAAATTTGGATTCCCTCCTTTAGATGTACAGGGTGACACAAAAAACATCAACACCATACCACCCTCAAACAAATAGCCAGGCTGAGGTTTCAAGTCGAGAGTTGAAACAAATTCAGGAGAAAAACTTGTAGCCGAATAGGAAGGATATGAGTAAGCACTTAGATGATGTGCTATAGGATTATAGGAAATCATAATATACACCCATTTTTATGTCTCCATTTCATATTGTTTTGGGGAAATCTTTTTATCTCTCTATGTAAGTTGAGAATTGGGAATATTGGGTAATAAAGAAATGCAACATGGATTTGGCCCAATATGGAATCCAAAGGAAGCTACAAATTCAAGAGATTGAGGAGATTAGATTGTCATCATATGAGAACTCAATGGTATACAAGAAAAGATCAAAATAATCTGATGATATAATGATCCAACTAAGGGAGTTTCATGTTGTTGAGAAAGTCCTTCTCTACAGTTCACGACTGAAGCTAAAGCTTGGTAAGTTGTGTTCCAGATGGTTAAATACTTATATTGTATCTAATGTTTTTCCTTATAGTGTAGTGTATATCACAAAATAGGACACTAGAATAAGATTTACAGTCAATGGGAAATGTTTGAAGAAATAAATTGAGTTAATTCCTACTAATGCAGTTGATTTGATCACACTGCATGACCCCATCATCACTTGAGAATATCAGGATATTCCTAACCCTTTCACTTTTATATTTTTCATTCTATTTAAAATTATACATTTCATGTGAACGTATAATTTCATAAGTTCACAAGGAGGACCTTGAAATATTTTAATAGTGGGTAAGGGGACAACATTTTGGGGTTGTTATTTAGGATTTTAATTTGTGTGTTTTGTGTGTGTTTTCTGTTAAGTTTTTTGTTAAAATTTTCAAAAACAAAAAACAAAAAAACAAAAAGAAAAAAAACATATAATGAAACATGCTCATTTAGATATGGAATATATAGAAAATGAATAATTTCAAAATTAATTAGTGGAATGATAATAAAGAGTATTATTTCCTCATCAAGGGTTTATTTATATAAAAATTGAAGTCTTCAATGATATGATTGGTTGTGTCATTATAAAACCTTTAATATTTTGACATCATTATTTGTGATATTTTTATGGTAAATTGTGTCATTGATTTATCCACACAACATTTTACTCAACCATGACTTGTGAAGGTTTTCCTACTCAATTGAAAGTATAGTCAAGTTAGGTAAATTTTTTTTTTGGTTGATCTATATGTTCATTTCTAATCTGTTCAGTTTCATTACTGTACCGAATTGACCTATGCATGTGTACCTGTTACTGACTATTTTACACTCTAAAAAAAAAACAAAAAAATAATAATGGTTGTGTCTTGGGA
Organism: Viscum album; assembly: GCA_963277665.1. Taxonomy (NCBI): domain Eukaryota; kingdom Viridiplantae; phylum Streptophyta; class Magnoliopsida; order Santalales; family Viscaceae; genus Viscum; species Viscum album. The sequence continues at coordinate 2,037,826,873 of OY728142.1, read as the reverse complement.
AGGTCAAAAACCACTCTTCCTCAACCTTTGATCTTGTTATAACTATTATAATTAGTGTCGTGAGGAGGCCGAAGACGAGTTGAGATATGAGTTTGAGATTTGTTCGAAGTGAAACTTAAAAAATGATAATAAATGAGGGGAGTGATGAAATTTACAACACAAGAGAATATATAGGTTGAGATATTAAGGTTTTAATTTTAGTAATGATTAAGTGAGTGGGTCTTGAAATCTGATTCCAAAGGAATTTAGAACAGGTTCAGTGAATTAAACAATGTAAAAAGAATTGTTTTACTTGATCTAAATATATTGAATAAATGGTGTAGATATGATCTTGAAATTTTTAGCACACACACACATGTGGGGAATTAGTGTAATAGTGGACCCATGGCTTGTTTCTCTATGATTAGTGTTATTAATCTCACTGGATTTTGTTTTGACACAATTTATGAGACAATGACTTTAGAATTTATTGATATTGACCCCTGACAGGATTCCTAATTTGCCTATATTTCCAATATGAATTGAGGAATATGTATATGAATATATTTTCACAATGTTTTGGAATACATGATATGAGGTTTTTCCTAGGAGTGCAATATGGTAAGTGTAGGGGTGTGATCGCATCACGATTCACTGCTTTATTTCACCCTTATGTCACTGTTTTAAACTTGTTTTGTATTTAAAATTTTAAATATTATCTTGAATTTTATATCCCATTTTATTTAATAATTAAATTTTTATCACTATTAAAAAGGACAATTATTATTTTTTGGGTGATTTAATTGTAGGGGGAGGTGATTTGGAGGGTCGAATATGATCTGGAAGGAAAATGGACCAAACCGCATGGAATCCTAAGGAAATCTATCCACTATAGTGTACATTTAATGAGATATGTGCCTAAAATGAGATTAAATTTTGTGGGAATCTCAACCTCTTCATAGGCTACAACTAATATCAAAAAACTGAAGCCCAATTAGTCCATTAAGGGGGCCATACGAACCAATCTGTCCAGGGGACATATTCTAGATGAAGTAAAAGATTTGGTTGTGTATTTCATCCATATCTCACATTTTTATCATCAATTGGACTCAAAATTTGACATGCAGGCATAAAATATTATTACCTACAAATTTTATCTTTTTTCCAAGTCATGATAAGGCCATTTAATGACCCAAAACTGATACCCAAGTGGTATCTTTAATTCTGGGTGCCCCAAACCACTTCCCATTTTGGGTATAAATTTGCACCTTGGGCACCCCATTTTCAAGATCAAACAAGGAGTAAAGTGAGTCCAATTTGGAGTTACATATGATTATTATAATCCCCTTGGATTTTTTGTAACTCTCTATACTCATAGGGAGAGCTATTAAAGCAAGGATACCTTCATTGAATCCTTCCTCTCTTTCTCATGTTGTAATGTTTGTGTTTTCATAATAAACTTCTCTGTTTCTATTTTATTTCTTTTATTGTCTTATGTTTTGTTAAATTATCTAATTATTTACTCATATTATTTGGGATGGAGTCAATAGTATGAATGATATTGGGTTATACCCTTTCTAAACCTTTGCACATGAAAAACGTTTCTATGATTACTACACTGCCCATGAAAGAGTTGTAATTTTTAGTAAATGATAAACCTCTAACCTTATTTATTAATTTATTTTGAATAAATGAGATAATATAATTAATTTAATATTATCTATTAATTGAGTTTTTAATTTAAATCAAACTATTCAAGCAATTGAACAACAAACACAAAATACGCGAGGTCTAGAATTGTGTGAATTGTGAGAGCGCAATCTTAATCAGTAATACAAAACCACATTGGATTAATTTTTAGAGTTAAAAAATAATCCCTATAATCACTTAGTCCTCATTTATAGAATGGATATATGCCTTAATTTACCACTGACCATAATATGTCCTTAGATCATCAATAAAAGCAGGGTGCTGCGATTGCATGTTCCAAAGATAGCCTAGGGTTTAATTCATGTCAACTTTTTGGTAAAGTTAATTCTCATAGGGTTTGGGGGTTAAAAAATTAGGGGGTAAAAATTAAGTGGATATTAATTTAAATTATAATGATTAATAAGTAAATTAAATGGTAGAGTTATATCGATTACGCCTTCTAAAACATATTTTCTAAAAAACATCTTCTCATTATGTTTTATTAATCAAATTTAATTTCAAAAACAAAAACAAGAAAAATACAATATTATTACAGAATACCTATTCTAAGATTTATAAACTAAAACCCCCATCATTTTAATTCATGTTCATATTCACTTTTTTTATTTTAAAAATACCTTTAATATGTTGTTAAATTTACTTCCTCCTTTGAGAGATGACCTTGGTCAACCACATTTCTACATTTAAGTACCCTAAAATCAAACTTCATTTGAGAGCTCCCATGACAACACCTTTCAAGAAACTTCACTGGGTCTAAAATTTTACTGTAAAAGGTTTTGAAAAAGAATTATATTCTGGTTAATATATTTTGTACATTTTGAGGCAGAATGTAAAGGAAAGAAACATGCATTAAATCTTTCATCAAAGCATAAAAATTGTGTGATTTTAGTCCTTATAACTTCAAATTTGTCACTGACACAACCTTATTGATATTTTATGAATACCCCTATAGAACTCTTACACTAGTAAGGAAAATGAAAAATTGTAATTTTCCATATCTGGATAGAGTGTAAGCTACTGGAGGAAGAAAATTCCACCTTTTACCCTTCACTGATTCCAACTCTTCCCTTATCCCTATTTCAATCAAGTCCAACCTATCCTTGACACCATCTTTCATTTTTTCAGGAACATTTAGTAACCTACCAATAAAACTATCAAATAAATTTTTTTCTACATCCATGAAATCAATAAAATGTCTGACATACAAACAATTCTAATACAGTGATTCAAATAAAATTGATATCTTCTTCCAACCTAATTTTGTAAAGTTTTTCAAGAATGGTTTACCAAAAATAATGTCAATATTTTTTAGTTTTTTGTATAGTTGATCACCCTTTACAGAAGATGGTGTTGTACCTTGTTTGATATTCCCATAGAATGCTATCAACTAGAATCAATATCTATGCAGTTAAGGTAAAAATTTCCAATGTCCTAAAAACACTGTATTCGATGAATGTTTCAACTAAACTAAGTATGTGCATTTTTCACAAATGGGACACCCCAACATTCCTTTAATTATATAGAATGATAAATTTCCATAAGTAGGTAAGTCTTTTATTGTTCCATAAAAATTGAAACCCAATGTGAATTATTCACTTCTATGAGAATCATACATTGTAACACCTATATCCCACATCAATTTCAGATCTTCGATCAATTGATCTAAATAGGAATCAATATCATTACCAGGTTACTTTGGTCCAAATATAAGCAGAGAGAATATAATATATTGGCACTTCATGCATAACCATGATGACAATTTATAATTTACCAACATGATGGGTAATGTACTGTGAGTACAACTTTGTACACGAAAATAATTTATTCCATCTATAGATAATGCAAGACTAACTTTTCTCATCTCATATCCAAATTTAGGAAACTCATAATCAATTTTATTCTATTGAGGAAAATCTATTGGATGACGTAGGTTCCTATATTTAATTCTTGTATCTGTATGCCATGTTAATTGTCTCACAGTTTCATAATATACATATGGTATTCTAAACCGTGTAATGATACGAAAGTACCATATAGTTTTCAAAATACATGATTAATCTTTCTTGTATCATCCTACACCACACTTAGGGAATTTTATGAGTGATTCATGGTCCTTGAAAAACAATATGCAATCATTTGGACAAGCATTTATTTTTTTAGAGATCATTCCCATTGAACAGAGCATTCATTTAGCATCATATGTTTGACATGGTAGTTTATTTTCTTATGGTAGCATATCTTCCATAAGAATAAGTAGTTCTATAAAGATGGTGTCACTCTATCTGCTACCATCTTTCAAATTATACAACTTTAATATAGCTAACAATGTTTAATATTTAGTACAACCGATATATAATGGTTTCTTGAAATAGATATTTAACTACTAAAAAAACTTTGGACAATCACGAGTGTCATCTTCAATTTCCATTTTCATTTCTTCCATGTGATCTCTGTCATCTTTTACAAAGGTATTCATATCAAATGATTCATAAAACGTTGTATATCCCAAATGATTCCAACATTAAGTTTTTCCCCGTGTTTAGTCCAACATTTATATATTTGATCTATTCTGTGACAAATAAAATGTTCTTCCAACTCTTTCAAATTAAGTTGTCTTGAATAACAACAACCTAAACACAAAAACAGGATTTTAGATGGGTCATCTGTATGCTCTCTTGTAAACATGATGAACTCTTTAACTCTATATTTATATTTGTTTGTCAAATGATTAACATTCATCTATTTTCAATTCATACCCATCCCATTGGGTTCGTAAAAGATTAATTTTTTTCAATATATAATTAAATACACATAAGATATTCATTATAAAAAGTGAAAATTATTGACAATTCTAATAAGGGAAACTCAACATTTGATTATTTCAATGAATTTCAGTATGTTGAAGAAAATGGGTCATTGAATTTAAGAAAATAATTACTCCACATAAAATATTTCTTAAATACCCTAAAAAATGAAAATATAATATAGGAAATTAAGAAGTAATAATAAACTCAAATATGATAAACAAGAATGATAAACACTCATTATATCAACTAGATCTTTGGTTTCATTGATTGAGGAATAATGATAATGAAAAAAGGGAGAGAACTATGATTCTTTTTTTATAATTTTGGTGAATTTGGAAAGAAAGGAATAAATATTGGTTTGAGGGGATTAATACTTCGTTGAAGGGAAATATGGATCATATCTACTAGAATATATGAGCACCTAGATATTCCAAATCCAACAATAAGAGCTACTTGTATTTGAAAAAATAGTGGGAGATATAATATAATCATTAATAACATCACAATAAGTAATCATTAAAATGTTATAAATACTATTTTATTTTTTTAGATAATGGAAAGTTACTTGAATACATCACTTTTCTTGTGATCTAAATTAGATAATGATAATATCATATCTAGTGAAAACTTCTAGAAGCAGTACATACGCTAACACATTATATTATACCAAGAATAGAATTTAAATTTCTTAGAATCCCTTATACCTAATTATCAACCACGTAGAGAGAGTGAGGGTGATAAGGATGCCTATAGAAGGCACATAGGGGATGAATCATATTTATGATGAACCGTGTTATTAGTTATGTCTCTGATATGAGGATATAGGATAAGAACATGGACGAATACACTATGTTGAATCATATTGAAGAATATGATAATAAGAGGGAGATAAAGGTAGATAATAAATGATATTATCAATAAAATTTATAGGTGTAAACCGAATGATAGATAATGTAAAGACCCTAGTCTGAATTAACCAAACAACACTAGGTTAGATCATTATATGAACTCTATCACAACTCAAAGTCACTAAAGGATGGTTTAAACTTTGTGTATAAAAAACCATAAATGGGAGGTTCCCCTCTAAATAGAAACAATTAGTACCAGAGGTCGAACAAAATTCTTGCATGAACCATGGGGTCAATGGACATGCAAACCCAAAATAATTATTACCCAATATAGGCATACCAGTTATACAGACAACTATGGAAATAAATTATGCAATAGCTATATAGACACACATACATGTCACATATAAAAAATCACTTATAGTGTATAAGAAATATCAAATAGATAAAAACATGATATTCATACATAACATGAACTAAAGGAATATAATGATTCAAAAAGTGAAGGCTTGATGTGATAAAACCTCATGTTCATAACTGGGTATGTCCCCTTTGAATATGATCTAGAAGAAAACTATGGAATATAGTGAATTATAAGAGGAACTAGATCCTTTGATATATATAAAAAACAAAGTAACATACATCATTCCAATAACTTGGTTCCTGAAAAATAGAATCTAAAGCTGCATGTCCACTAAGGTGTCCATGAAAGGTGTCAACATATATATAATCCTTAATGAACCACCAATGTGCCTTAAATCAGTAGTCAATAAACAAGAATATACATGATAATTTCTACACATTTATATACAAATATTAAAAAAATGATTTAGTAAGATGATATAAAACACAATAGTAAAAAATGAATAAATCCAAGGTTCAATGTCAGATATAACCAATAACTCCATATATCGAGAGGGTCTATAAATCAATAGTCAATCAAATAGCAGATCATAAAAAAATTGTTCTATTCATAATCTAAAATCAAAATAGTATACAATCAAAGTACAAAAAATAACGACATTGTCGAAGAAGAAATAAAAAATGAGACAAAAAATACATAAGGAAAACCGAAAGGCCTACCTCAATAGGTTAAATAAAATTTGAGACCCTCTTCGTAAACAGTAACTATAATCAAACACTGGATTTCAGACAAGATGTTCGACCAACTGGAGGTAGTCGAGTGGTGTAATTTGAGCTTCAATTCACCAAGGAGGAGCATCGACAGTGGGTGGCTTCCACAGAAAGCTTTTGATATTGTGATGGGTTCACAAATGGTTAGGGTTTTTAAATAGATCAGGACACTTTTATCAGTACTTACAAATAAGTGCTGAAAAAGAGTGATTTTATCAATGATTATTACTTAATCATTCATAAATGATTTATAATTATAATTATAAATAAAAAGTTGTAAATATTTATATATAATTAATAAATAAATATAAATATAAATATAGTAAATATATTCCCTTTTAAATATATTTATTATAATTTTATAATTATTTATTTATAATTGTATAATTTTTTAAAAAATAATATTAATATCATTATATATATTTATAAAATTACTCCTATATATATTTAATAAATATATATAAATATAATTATCGTAAATATATTCATTATTTAAGTAAATTTATTATAAATTTAATAATTATTTAAATATATATAATTATTTATTTTAAATTATATAAATACTTTTTAAAAAAATATTTATTTATTTACAATTATAAATATATAATTCTACAAATATAGTAAATTTACATTTATAAATATATTTATTTATAAATGTTTTTTATAAATATATTTTTAACATTATTAATAAATATATAATTTTATGTGCATGCATATATTCTAAAAATGAGTGAAATTGAATAAATGAAGAATACAAACATATAACAATATTGAAAAAGGATAAGTTTTTGTGTGTGGGAATTGTATATAAAAATGCATTAATTACATTTATGTGAAATCAATACAACACACATTTGATTTATGTTAAATTGAAAAATCAAATGACATTCAATTATATGTCGAGTACTATGTAATTAGTTAATATTTTTAATTATAAAACATTATTCAATAAATAAATGACTGTTTAATGTAAAGTGAATAAATATTTTGTACTATATAAATCATATTTATATATATTTATATATATTAATATATTTAATATATACAATTTAATAACATTAATTATCATAATTATGTAATTAATAAAATGTTTAATATTTAATAATGCATAATTAATTTATTCATTTTTATCAATAATTATTTAATTAATAAATTTTATAATATTTTTTTTAATAAAATCATTTTTTATTTTTTATTAGTTTAATTATGTCATTTTATTTATTCGAACCTTTATCAATACTAAAAAAGAGCAAATGAAATAAATATTTATCAGTGCTAAAAATAAAACACTAATAAAGGGTACCCTTTATCACTACTAAAAATAAAGCACTGATAAAAGACACCCTTTATCAGCACTAAAAATAAAGTGCTGATAAAAGTTTCCTTTATCAGTGCTAAAAATAAAGTGCTGATAAAAGGTTAAATTTATCAGCACTTTATTTAGTGCTGATAAATATGCCATTTATTCATGTTTTTTAGTGCTGATAAATACCTGCACTGTTAAAGGATAGTTTTGTAGTAGTGAGGTGATGAAGAATAGTTACCCTCATCTGTTTTAGTGTGGGAAATGAAAATTTTGGTGGTGAAATTTCTTAAGGGGGGAGATTGTAACGACCCAAACTACTATAAATAAAATCTCTCTTTTTTGATTTATTTAAATGTATCATCATGAAATATGGTCATAGAAAACACATAAACATATTTTTTTTATTATAACCTATTGGATTTAAAATACAATTAATAATTATTACTGTTGATAATATAGATTTTGAGCAATGATTACTTGATTAGTATAAATATAGGGTTTTAACAAATCCAATTGGCATAGACAAAGGGAGTGGTGGCCTCAACTAGTAGGATTGTACCCTATGAAGCCCATTTATTGAATCTTTTGAGGGAGACATAATTTATAGAATTTTCCCTTGGCCATGCCTAATCTTATATCCAATAACTTAAGCTTGAGTTAAATTGTTTATGGAAGAACTTCAATGTCATCAAGATCAAAACCCAAACCATGTTTTCCAAACCAGCCCATGAAAGTCCCACCATCGTACACCTAAATATTATGGTGTTTTTTGGTGTATTAAAGAGATATTTATCAAGATACTAGCAATATGAATATGTAGTTTTTTTTATTGAATAATGAATATATTTTTATCCTATTATTATTACTTTTTAAATTATTTTTATTTTGATACAATAAAGAATTTTTTTTTATTTTTGGTTAATATTAAAATTAAATTAATGAATTTATGAATTAATGTATTTTTAAATAAATAATATTTCAATATTATCAAATAATTTTTATCACATATATATTATCATTTAATTTTTATGAAGTCAAATGTAATTTTTATAAAGGATTAAAAACTGTTATTGTAAAAACCCCAACATTTCTTAATAAATGTCGATTTTATTTTAAAATTGAAAATTCACATATTTATAGATTTATTTAGATAAAATTAATATTATTTTTAGAATCATAATTCCGAATTTATCCAATAGTGAATTTTTCTTAATTTTCTGAGATGATCGAATTTTTGGGTATAAATTAAATATCGTATAAATATACTTTGTCTTTTATGACATCATAATGATCCAAAAGAGATGTAATAATTACTATAAATTGGATCTGAGACTTAATATATGTTTTAACTTTAAAATAATGTAATTTTAAGTTTATTTTATTTATTTTTTAAATCCATTATAAATCCTCCAAAACTTATAATATATTTTAAGGTTTTAAAATCCTTTCTTTAAGAGTGTGACTCACCTCCACAAAATCAATGGAATTATTTTAATAAGTGAGGCCCTTGGAATTATAAAATAAATAAAACCAATCCCTTTTACAAAAAACCATTTGAAAAAACCATGTGAAGGTTTGTGTTTTTGGATATTTTATTATGTAGACTCCAAAACATAAATAAAAAAGAAATTCACTTATTTTCATATAGAAACCCACCCAAGATCCCATTTATCTTAACTAAAACTCCTTAGATCACAACCAGACTCTTCCCTTAACTCTCTATAGTACTTAAAAGGTTCCCCCAATCTCTTAATAATCCCCTCCCAATCTTTTTAGGTTACAAACTCAAGTAAGCGATCCTCACCATCCTCTCATTCTTTCAATTCAAGCACTAACGTTGGAACTTATCTTATTAATTTAAATTATTATGATATAATTTATTTATAAAAATACCCTACCATACAATTTATTTTATTTTAATTAGGTATCATTTATTCTCTCTCAATTCAACACTCTCCTAAGCTGTTAGTATTTTAAAATTCCTTATGGGATTTCTATCTTCTCATTTCCATTCAATAAGTCCATTTATGTTATGTCTATTAAATACCATTTTATTTTGTTGGTATATTTTATTCCATATTCCCCTTAATTTAAACATAATTTAAAAACAATTATATCCCCCTTTTCACTCTCATTAATCCTCCCATGATCCTTTATGTACACCCATTACCATGTCAAAATTTCATAAGGGGTCTTTTCCATTCTCCTCTTTGTTAAAGTATATTCTTTACCTTATGTATTTTATATTCATTTCTTTTTTATGGGATATGTTATTACCTATAGAAATTACTTTAAAATTTATTTCCAAATTATTAGATACCCATTTCTCTCTCATCGATCCTTTTTATGAATGTTTGAGTAACATCGTTATGCTGTTGAAATTTCACCGTGATTTTCCATTACAAAACAATTATGTAGTGAATACCATACCCATTTTTCTGTAAAATTTATTCAACTTTATGAAAATATACTTATTTATTTGGGAATTACATATATGTATTCCATATATGTATTCCATATTACTTTATCATGGAATAAATTATGATGATAAATGATTCCATGTTGTATGATCTATGTTGCACACTTAAGCATGAGAATGAAATGAATATGATGGATGTGCCCAATTAGTGATCTAATGAATTGGGTTATGTTTAATGTAACTTATTACATTTTTACATTATTGGGATTTATAGCTCACCCATTTCTTATATGTATACCCAGGTTATCCCATGAACTTTTAAGTTCAAAGGAGTATTTTGAGCATGTTAGAGAAGTTTTCAACAAAGATGTTGTATTCCCTATTTTATGTTGTTATGTAATGTACAAAATTACAAAATAAACTTTAATTATCAATCTTTTTGATTGTATTAAGTGTATTCTTATGTACTAAATCAAGTATTAATGTGAAATAAAGACCAGGGTTGTTATACTGCTCAGGTATGAATAGCTGGCACATTACAGGCACCATATTATAGTAACACCAATGGACTATCACAAACCCTATCTCCATATGTAATATTCCAAGCCCCTCACTGCATATTAAAACCAGAATTATGATTCTACATGGTATTAAATCAAAATACACAAAGGATTTTGGAATTAACAAAAAAATCATTTTCTATATTTCCCTTATCTTCTGCAAATTAGAAAATCACCAAACATAAAATCTACATAGCCTCTATCTTGAAATCAGTAAATGAGGTGATCTTAGGGAAGAATCATAAACTAGTTGAGGTTAAAGGACATTATTACTTGGAGAAATCCCAACCCTATATGATCTATATGGAAGAAATTTAAAATATGAGAAACTGAAACTATAATTTACCCAGATGAAGTAGATGGTTTGTGTTGCCTATAAAAACATTACCTAATTAATTTATAAGTATTAAAATACTTTTTATTTTATATATATTTTTATTTATCTTTTGTTTTTTCTAAATTTAATTTTCTTCATTTTAGTAATATTGTTTTATGTTCATATGTTCATGCTCTTCTTACCTTCCATTTTTCGCTTTTCATATCAGTGAGTTATCAGGCTCTAACCATGGTTAGAGGATAACCCAAGGATAACTACCTCGATGAAACTATATTATTCAAAATTTCACATGCCTATTATTTTTAATTATCAACTTAATTTTTAGGTTTTAGGTGATCGAGAAGGTTATGTTGGTGAACGAACTCCACTATTTTCTTTCTCTCATTTCCTTTCACAATGTGAAATAATCTTTCTCCCTATATCTCTCTCTACCGTTGGTTTAGTTACTAATGTATGATGGGATTAGTTGATTGATTGGTGTTTAGACTCATGGTTTTGATCAACTAAGGTAGTGATGGCTGCATTCTTGGTTGAGGTTCTCACTTCTCTATGTTCTTTGAGACAGTAGTGGCTAAAGCACTTAAGAGGTTTACTGGGAGTAATATTCATTTAAATAATTATGTAGTGTGGGTTTATGAAACTAGTTAAAAGAATAAAATCAATTAAAATAGGTAAACATGGTATTAATACAATTAAGGATTATTTAGTTTGAATATAGGGGTGTCTCCTTTCTTCTAAGTTTCATTCTATCAACATTTTCATTTAATGTTTTATTGTTGTTTTTATTTCACACAACGCATCCACCCCTTATTTTGTTTGAATTTTAAATTTTTTAAACAAAAAATATTAATAAATGTTAAATAACATTGAGTGTATTAGCTTTTCTCTTTGTGATATGACCCTAATCAACTTCCCTAGATGTATTCGATGAGTTACAAATTCCTTGTTGCTTATAAGGCTCAGGAAAAAGTCACATAAATATACCATTATTTTAAAACTCAGGAGGATGAAACCTCACTAATGCATATCAATGATGCGGATGATATACCAACAATATCACTCTCAATGTATATGAAATTCCAACACCTTAAGTCTCTATGTGGATAAAGCACCGCTACGACAACATCCATAGGTGGAAGATGCACCACCAATACTATCCCCTTGGTAGATGATGCACCAATGGTATCAAATCACAAGTGGTCAACACACCATTAGTATAAAATTTTAGATGGATGGTATACCATAAAAATAGGTCCATAAATAGATGATAAACTACTGAGATGAATCTCATAAGTGGACAACACTCCTCCAATATAAATCCTCAAGTGGAAAATACACCAATATTGTGATATACCAAAGTATACAAGGTTACGCCATTTTGTCATCCTCATAGTGAATGTTGGATCACCTAATAAATTTAGGTGGATGATATGCTACCATAGAGTAAGGGTGGATGAGGTAGCACTACTTAACAACCCTAGGGTGATGAGTCACCAAAACATTACCAACAACCAACAACCTAAATGATTTATCATCCAAATATAATATAATAATTTATAATTATCAACAAATTAAGGTTTATGATCTTAATCCATTGAACCATTTATAAGTCCCATTTCTAATAAAATTTACCTATAGACTTGATCATTCTCAAGACAATCCTCACTAAGTAACACACTAGGGCACTACACTATTCTCTAAGGGTCAGATATCATTCATAGGAAACCATCCTTGGTCTAAATATATAGTTTCATATTATAATTCACATGAAGAATATTCATTAGAGACTATTGGTGCCGATATAAAACTCTCACAGAACAATCATAACCTTCATGGGATCCACACGAACCATAGGGATTCAAGATAAATAATTTAATTTAGTTTTGGGAAATACATGATAGTTTATCATTTCCTTTATTTAATAAGATACATTCCAAAAAAGTAAAAAATTATGGTAAATTAGGGTACCACCTACCAAATAATAGTAGGTTCATTCCTATCAAATATAATTTGTTTATTCAACCACAAACATAACAAATTAGATAATCAGATAAAACACCCCAAATTAGAGCTCGAAAAATGATATGTGGTGAAAAAATAGATAAATAAAAAAATAACAGATGAGGAATTATAGCCTTACCCAAAGAAAACTCTTATGATATATGATCCATGATTATATGACTAGATAAATGATATCCACACTTAGGAAGAAAAGGAACATAAAGAGAGATATGGAGAACTTGCCGCTAATAAATATGGGTTTAGTCTTTAAAATAAACAATAAACATTATAAGAATATTTAATTAAAACATAAAAAAATCATTGAACGTGTTCCATGGTGCGACCCCTTAATTCATGGAGAAACACCCTACTCTATGTAAGAAACAAGAAACCTAAGTGTCGAGTCTTCATGGTAAAACCTCCCCCTTCATAGTACAATGCTCCCTCACTGACCTAACTTCAGAATGCTTCCCATATTCACTGTGGTGAAACATATACCCCTCAACTAGGCCTTCACAAAAAAATATAAGGGTTATGGAATGACCAACTAACTATTGAGAAATTTATTCTCACACAAATAAAGAGTTACTCATACACAACCCTCTCCATAGTGAAACCTCCTCCATTGTAGTGTGATCCTCTTCCCTCTAAAAAATTTAATATTACACAACCTAAAAAATATTCTAACTTATCCCTATTCATTTCATAATACCTATGTGATGTAATGACCTTTGACAAGTAATATAATTATAGCTCAAACCCAGGGACAACTCCCCATAACTAATCCTTGTTCCCCCATCAATGCCTCTAATGCTTACAATTCATCACAGAAGATGAGGTTTTGAGAATTTTTTATCAAATTTGTACCACAAATGAATATAGGGTATTACATGGGTGGGGTGGGGGTAGGGTGGGGTAGAGGTGTCCGATTTAGGGGGATGGATATATAGCTTTCGGATATGAGGATCCCCTCAATTGGAGGGATGAGTTTAGGGGAGGTGCACTGGGAGACTTAGTCTTACAACCAAGTCATGCAACATATAATTATATTCTCTAGTTAGTGACAAGGGATGAAGATTGGTGATCTATACCAGTATCCAGTGATTCTAGGATTCATTGGATGGGCCATCCCAAAGTGGGTCAATGGGATAAGGTAACTAGGGACCCTATGGGTGGCCTGTCCTATGGCATGAATAAACCTCTACTAGTCCAGATCCGGGTCTTGTAGGGTCATGATCCCTATGAACCCAAGAAAGATATCATGCCACATAGTAGAATATATAGCTTCCACATGGACCTACCTTTAGAAAGATATTAATATTATTATTTTTACACCATTTTAGGTTTCGATGTCCATTTTAATTACATTTAATATCAAAATCATTCATTTTTTCACATATATCACAATAGTAAATTTTTTTATGGCATTTGAGGTTACTTTATGGGGAGTTTTAGTAATTTTAAAAATATTAAGACTCGTGATGACATTGAACCAATCCTATGAATTTTTAGAGGATACTATTTTGACCGCTTTTATGAGTAGATCATGATGTAACCAATTTTTGAAAATCCATATCCCCAGAGATGATGAAAAATATAAATTGCTATTTTGGATGTGAATAAACTTGTGAGTGATTTGATGATGATTTTGATTACCATGATGTTCTAGTGTCTCTCTATAGGATATTGAAACATATATGACTGATGAATGTGATTTAAGAATGAATCCATGATTCATTTTGAGGGTTTTGGAAATGTTTACATCTATAATAACTTAATTCCTCAAGAACCATTCCAAAAATAGATAATTGTTGGATAGTGAGATTTAACAATGAGGTTTTCATACAAAATATTACAAACTAGTGCTTGACCTACTGTCTCAGACGCAACATAATGATAAGGATTAAGACAATGGTGTGAAGGATTGTAATAAAGATGACGATGATTGTTTGATATCATGATAATAAGATGATGGATGATATGATCAAATTCCCTATATGAAATATAATGATTATTATTATTTTATATTATTTATTTATGTGTATAGGATATGTTGGAGAAATGTATTATCCATAAAGGATAATCTTGGGTGGAAGGTAATATGGTTATCTAGATTTTTTATTACTCAAATGATATAAGTATTTTTATATAATAACCATTAGGTTTTAGGGAAGGGTATTAATTCTATGATGGGGGACTATGACATGTGATTCTATGAGGTGGAAATACCATATTTAATGTTATGAAGTGGGAGTAACACATGTGATGTTTGTATGAGTACCATAGATGTATGTGGTTTATACCCTTATGTTATATCCATGTAGTTGATGTAGTCTTATGGAGGAGGGAACAAGGTTGATGTCTATAGTGACTCATATTTTTCATACATAGATATCATAGCTTAATATATTAATATTCATTACATAACATTAAGATCCATTCCAGAACTGTGAAGGTTTAGTGTGTTTAGAGACTAGATATACAAACATCTTATTCATGAAATATATTCAATGTATCCCATAAAAATATTCTCAGATAGAACACTTCTTAGACATACCCTACTTAATTTCATTATTCATAACTTAGGGAAAGGAAAAATAAGAAAGGGTGAGATCATATGCTTAGTAAAGGAAAAACGGTGATATTAATGATCACATAAACATAATATGGGTATAAGGGTATGAGAACATGATATTTACATTTAAAACCATACCCAGAATATTATAGACCATAATGACGAGTCATGGAATAAATATTGGAAATTCAAAATAAATGAATCATAATTTAGTCAAGGAACAAGTGTGACTTCTTAGACCCAGATTCCACTTAGTAGTGCCCTGAGCCCGGTTGGCCACATGGCCTCAAGCATATCTCCTCAAACGCTAGAGGCTACTGACTAGTAGTAAGGGACTAGGGTGTGTCTATGTGAAGATTATTCCCTCATTACCAGATTATAGCACAATGGATCAAAAAGAAACATAGGTAAGTATAATAATGAATACAATTAAATATATGGAACAACAGAAAGTGAAAATATCAATAATAACTAAAATAATTAGAATAAATGATAATAGTATACAAAAATGATGATGATATGTCATGTCACTACAAAGCTAGAGAACATGGATACAAATCAGCATAAAAGGATGCTATAAAAAATCATAAAAAAGGAATGTAAAATTTATCCCAAGTATCCTGAGCTCTAGCTCGATCATCTTCTACTAGATCTATCCTAAAATAGTAAGAAATCAAGTGTCTGAAGCAACCCACTTCCCTTTTTCAACACCTGCGTACATATAGTCTGCCTAGGTACCAATGGTGGTATGGATATGGTATGAGATAAATATTAGTAGTCAACCACCACCAATGGTGTATATAACATCTTGTCCATGTAATATAAACTGAAGGTGTTCAAGAATGAATATATAAAAGTAAATCATCATAATAATGTAAATAAATAAGTACTTGCTTCATCCCACAGTTGGTATCTGAACATGTAACCAGTCCCTTAATTAATTAAGTTTAGTTTATGTAATTAATTCACACGAGGCATTTCTAGAACTGACATCACCTCATGATAGTAATAGTGAATGTTCCAAGATGTAAGATGGAAACCTGTTTAATATTAATGAAATAAGGGTTCCAAGGTAATAACCAAGGAAGTTGAGGATGCAAGGGTCGCCAATTCAATAGTAAATTTAGCCTGGCTAAAGGGTAAGAGTGTAATGCAAGGATCATAGTCCAAGGAATTCCACAATAGTGGGATCTAACCGACTCCAACCAATATATCTAAGGTAAAATAGGATAATCTATGGCTAGGCCCAAGGATATAGCCAAGGAACCTTATGTCTAAAGAAACCATGCTGGATCCAAGGACTGTATCCAAGGAACCCTGTAATAAAAAAGGATAGATCCTATAGTGTCATACTAGGTATCCTCTGATAGATGAGGATCGGGTTCCAAGGTGAGTCTCAACCAAGGAAACCAACATCCTTGAATTAGAATGGCGTCCTCAAGTTCTCAAGGCAATCCCTCAGGAATCAAAGGCGAGCTTGAGTCAAACCAATCCTATAAATATTTCAATATCCATATATGTAATGAGGCACCTTACATGTAACTCATTTAATCAATTAGGTCATTTAATAATCAAGCAATTTAAAATATCATAAGGTTCAAGCCATTTCCTTTCATTAGTGTGAAAAAACTAATTGATCATGCAACCATTTTTCAATCCATATAAGTTATAAAAATTTTACTTGGTCCATTTCATCACCTTCCATCATAAATGGAAAGGGTATCTAAGTCATGGAACCAAATCATTCAATTTAAATTCAAGAGGCCAAGTCATAAATATACATTATTCTTTCCAATTACCATTTAATTTGATTAATCAAGATTTAAAAACTTACCTTAGGTGAGTAAAGTGTGTAGAGTAAGTGGTACTTACCATGGTTAATTCAAAATTTAATAGCCATTTAATATGAGGAGGCTTACTATTGGATTGGTCAAAATCAATCACACCCTAATGGTGTCCCAAAGGTGTCAAAACACTAAAAGCCCAATTATAATACCTCACCCTACATGGGGTGGACAATGTTATGGATGTAATCACCAACAACGAATCACATGTAAATAAAGGGTCATGAAATATAGTCATAATGAATATAATAAAGTAATATAAATTCAATATATGATTCCTAATGAAATCAACATAATGACATGAAAATTTATAAAAGGATGAAAATTGAGGAATGAGTTATAGACCACCTACCTTAGGCTTGTACGGCTCTCCTCGTCCAGTATCAACCTTTAGTTCATCCTATATTGGAGTAGATATGAATAATAGATCAATGTACTAAAATTGGAGCATATGATATTTCATCTAAATTGTATCATTGATAGGAAGAAGAATGATGAAAGATTAAAAAGGAATTGAGGAAATACCATCACAGATCCAATAAGACAAACAATAGCCGATTCAGACTCCAAGCAGACGATTGATCTCAAATCCTAGTTTTGTCTTGAAAAAGGATTCAAAATGGATACAGGATGGTGTTATATCCACTCGAAAATAAGGATAAAGGAAAGGATGTATTTAAATATGAATTAAGGAAAAAACTGACTTTTAACCCAAAAAAACCATTTCGCACAGTTTGGCCACACAGTTTGGCGAAACCATGTGAATATCATGCATGAAAATCTATAGGAAGGGGCATCTGTATTAGAGATAAAAGAAAGAATTCAACCAAAATTTAAAGGATGCATAGCTAATTCAAAACCCAAGTTCTTAAAATCTCCCCCCTTAAAGGAAATCATCCCCGAGTTCAACTTCCAAGGGAGATATAACACTTTATGTGAACAAATATGGACACTAGGCACATACATCGGCCCCCCGCTCCCAAGTCTCATCCTGTACATAGCTGTGCCTCCATAACACCCATAATAGAGGAAAAGAATTACCTAGGAGAGATTTTATTCTTTGGTTCATGATGCATATATGATACTCCTCAAAAGATGAATCGATATCTATCTAAACATCCTCGGGATCAAAAGTATGAGATTGGTCATTATGATAATGGTGAAGCTATGAAACATGGAAGATGTCATGTATGGAACAATACCTATGAGGTAGTAACAACTGATAGGCTACCAGAAAAACTCTCTCTAGAATATCAAATAACCCAGCAAAGTGTGGTGACTTCTTCCCTTACCTCCATATCTATATATTCCCTAGCCTGGGTGATACCCATAGGAAAACATGATCCCTGAACTCAAACTCCAGAGGTCACCATCAGTGACTGAAATAAGATTTTGGTCTATAATGAGTATTGGACATATGATTCCTCATCATCTAAACCTATTCTGAAGTCTCCTACATGAGACAAGGATCTTGTAGGGCTTCCTCACCTTCCTCTATCCAACATATGGGTGAATGAAATGACCTACCGTAAAATTACTCAAAAGGATTCATCTAAATCGTCACCTGAAAGATATTATTATAGGTGAAATCAATGATAGGGATATGATTCTCCCAAGAATCACTGAAGTTAAGGAGGCATGCCCAAAGTATGTCTTCTAGAACCTGTATCATCCGTTTTGACTGTCCATCATTCTGAGGGTGAAAGGCTATGCTCAGAAGCATATGTTTACCCATAACTTTCTACAATCTCTACTAGAATCATGATATGAAATGAGAATCACTATATGAAATGATAGTATGAGGGACCCCATGTAGTTGCATGATATCACAGACATATATAGCCTTCCCATCTCATAAACTAATAAAGTCTCCTAGATTGGAATGAAGTGGGATAATTTTGTCAGTCTGTCAATGAAAACCCATATAGCATCACCACCTCTAGAAGAACTAGGTAAACTGACTACAAAATCCATGGAAACATCTTCCCATTTCCATTTAGAGACTAGAAGTGGTTGTAACAAGACTGAAGGTCTCTGGTGCTCTGCCTTCACCTGTTGAAAGGTGGAACACTTACTGATAAAGATTACTATCTGATGTTTCATCTCAGTCCACCAATACCAGCATCACATATCTCAATACATTTTGGAGATTCTTGGATGAAATTCCTAATGAGAAGCATGGGACTATCGCATCAACTCCTCTCTCATTTTAATAGGAACGTAGACACATTCATGAATATTAATTATGTTATCTATATACATAAACCAATCTAGATGTGGTTCATCTCATGAAATACACTCACAAAGAACCAAGACCTCAGTATCTATAAATTGCCTAATCTTAACCTTATCAAGGAGGGAAGAGGTATTGATCAAGGTTGAGTGGAAATACTACTTCTGACTATTGTGAAAATTCATATGTAGCTCATAAAATGAGAACATCAATTTCCATTCATCACTGGCTTCCCGTAGGTCCCGTGCCTAAGTTTTTAGACTCAACGCATCAGCAACTACATTGCCCTTTCTAGGAATTTAGGCAAGATCAAAATCAATAGATTGAAGATATTCAACCCATATTCTTTATCTAATATTATAGTCATGATGTGTAAAGATATATTTGAGGCTCTTGTTGTCTGTATATACCAAAAGTTCTCACCCAATAGATAGTGTCTCTAACAAAGTAAGGCATTGAAAATTGATAGTATCTCAATGTTATATGTCAGTTAGTTTCTCTTATGATACCTCAACATCTTAGATCAATATGAAATGAATATATCTTCCTATATCATCACTACTTCTAGGAAGATTCTTGATGAATCACAAAAGATAGTATATCATTTTATAGGTTCTATCAAAGTCATTATCGGTGCCGAGACAAGCCTACATTTCATCTCCTAAAAGAATTTCTCATAGTCTTATGACCATAGGAACTTAAAAACCATATTTATAAGACCAGTAAGAGGTGAGTAAAGGTATGATAAGTCCTTTATGAAATTCTTGTAATAACCAACCAACCCTAAGAATCTTTGTATACAAAAAATTTTATTGGGATTCTCCCAGAAAACCACAACACTAACCTTCTCTGGGTCAACATAGACTCCTGATTCTGAGATAATATGACCCAAGAAGCAAACTTTGTCGATGAATAAGTGGAACTTAGAAATCTTTTTATAATGTTGCTACTTTCTCAACATAACCATAATGATATTAATCTTCTTAGCATGGTTTCTATGAGTATGAGAGTACACCAAGATTTCATCCACAAATACTATGAAAAAGAAATCTAGATAGGGATGAAACACCCTATTCATCAGAGACATGAAAATATAGGGTGTGTTCATAAGACTGAATGAAATAAAAATTTACTCATATAGACCATACCTACTACAAAAGGTTGTATGAGGTATTTCTGATGGCTTGACTTGCACTTGACAAAAATATGATCTCAGGATGATCTTATAGATGACTCAAGCTCTTCATAGATAGTAAAAAAAATCATCTATTTGAGGTAGTGGATATTGGTTTTCGACCATAAGATCGTTCAACCATATGTAATCCATGCATAGACAAAGGGTCCCACCCGCCTTACATGGGTGAACCCCAAGAGGAAGTGCTAGGCCATAAAAAATCTCTGTCCTCTCGATCCTATAACTTCCATTTGATCTCTTGGATCTCAACAGGTTCAATCCTACTTAGAGGAATGGACACTAGAGTTTCTTCTAGAATGATGTAAATCGTAAACTCTACCCTATCTCAGGAGGTAAGCTAGTAAAATAATCAGGAAAGATGTCCCTAAAATGATCTACTACCGGAGGGAATTCATCCCATTGTAAACCCTAATCATCCATGAAGAGATTAGAAATATGGGAGGCCACTCCACTTAGCTCATGATTCTCTAGTATATCTCTTTTATCTTGTACATTCCACTCACCATTATATAGATAATTTCTTCCCTCTAGTGATGTAAACAATACCCTTTGGTGATAAAAGTCTACAAAGGAGTGATATAGAACCAACCAATCCAACTCGATAATGACATAGAATCCCATCATCCCGAGAATAAAGAGGTCCCTAAAGAAGGGGTAACTACCTACCTTAACGGGATAGTCCCTACACTAGAGTAATCCCTCTGACCATACTCCCAATGGTGTATCTAGGGTCATTACACCATAGTAATACTATATTTCTAGCCCAAGGATTTCCATGGTAGATAAAGAGTTGAAAGAATCTGAAGCAGATTTATTAAATAGAACAGATTCTATAGTGGAGGATACTATAATAGTACCTCATATTGTAGATGGTATGGAAACCTAATCCTCAGGTATCGACTATAGTGCATGAAACTGACCTGATTCACGACCCTTCATAATAACTAGACTACCATGATCAAAACTATTCTGCATGAATTGTTGGCGATGAGGAGTCTGGCTACCATGGTCATGAATTCCTCCTCAGTCATTCCTACCATTTCTACTCTAACTTTTCTCCTGGAACGATGTAAAAGAACCTAACCCTGAAGGTGGAGTTGGTGAGGATCCTATTTCACTAAAAACTAATGGAAAGGAATGACATAATATCAAAAAGTTCCTCATACGAATGCAAGTTTGAAACTCCATGTAACATCCCGTTACCATTTTATGAGGTATTCCCTTAACCTCATCCTTATTTTACCCTCCATTGAGATTGGGAGGATACCTATAATGGTGAACTCAGAGATTTTTTGGACTTTCAATTTTAACCATACTTTACTGTAGGGTGCGGGAAGATTTCACACTGTGTAACTGGGTTACATGTCGTGTAATTTCTATAGGGTATAATCCATGAAAGGGGATTCATTATATGAATGATTACACATTATGAATGGTGGTTTCACATCATGAATATTTTAAATAAATGATTTTTAATCTGAGGTGATGGGTTTTTTGGCGTACTTATATAGTATGGACTTCATGACAAGAGTGGGAGTTTCATGTCATGAAATGACCCCCGTGCAGTTTTAAAACACATGCTTGTAATTTTTTCTTGTCCATTTATTTTCATACTTCTTCATCCTCAATCTAGGGTCTCTCCTAGGTGTTTTTCAAAGACACCTTTCCTTCTAGATCAATCCATTCGACGTTCGATATCTATTGAAATTGCGGTGCGTCTCTCCAGGTAAGTTATCTTGTATTTCTTTGTTTCCTTTGATTGTGATATCACCATTGGGTGACATGTTTAGATCCATTGGGTTAAGATGGTGTTTCTTCTTGGTTTCTTCTAAATCTATTGTGTGATATTTCTCTGAAGTCCTTTTTCATTGTTGGTTGTGGTGCGACAGGCATTTGTTCCTGGGGTATGTATGTTTTTACCTTTCTGCTAACCCCTTGTGTTCAGATTTGGATCAATCATGTGATGTAGATTGGATTCTAGGTCCTTCGTTGTCATCATTGGGTTTTTGATTTTGGTGGATCCCATTGTGGGCATATGCGACCCGAGTTCCAAGGTAGGTGGTTCTGTCTCTAGCCTATGATAATGGATCTTATTATTTTTTCTTTAAAAACTAATTCATAATGAAATATTGGTATGATTATTTTCTATGTGTTGGGAAGAGATTTCAATGAAAAATGGATTTTCCCTAGTTATTGATAAATAGAATGGAAAATGGGTATTTTTAAAGAATTGGAATGAAATTTGAAAGTGTTTTGAAATGGTTTTCAAAGAATTGAAATAAATTTTGAAGAAGAGAACATTGTTTACCTTGGGTACTTCAGTGGAAGGTTTATCTTGGGGCCATATTCCATTGTTTTGTGACTATTAAAGAGGTTTGTCTTTGTTCTTTCCTCCGTTTACTAGGCCTATTATTCTAGGGGACTAATATTGAAATTTTTGGGGGGTTTAGTCATGGGGTATTCCTATGATTCCTAGGATCATTGTTCTAGGAGATCGTTTGTGCACTTAATTATTATGGTATGAGTATTCTATAGCCTGGACCTGTAGTATTCCTTAGTGTTGTGATACTTGTGCTTCTATTTCTTATTTATTGGCTTTCTAATTTATCCTTGATATGCATGTTTCTTCTTGTAAAAATGTTATAGAAAATGTTATTTGAAATCGATACACCTAATTTTGTTTAGAACTATGAAAAATGGAAATGTTTACCATGTTTTATATAAGAATTATTTACTGCTTATCATTCCATGTTTTTACATAAAATGAGAATACATGAATTGTTATATAGAGGCTTTTTATGGAACACCTGGGTGGGATCCTATTGAGCCTGTTAGCTCATACCCTACGCTTCTCTTCAGTGGTGCATAGAACTTTGTTTATCTTCCAGTGTAGGTAAAGGAAAGGATCCATAGTGAGTCATTGAGGTTCATGTCAACTCGTTGGGTAGTTGGTGGTGAGATGGTTGGAGTTTTTCCATGCCATAATTTGGATTAGGTATTTTGTAGTTAGATTTGTCCTTTGGAGTTTTTAGATACTTTTTTTGTTGTATGTTTCCACTATTTTCTTATAGTTATGGAATATATATCCTGTTAATATTCCACTATTAATTTTTTTTGTACATATATGACATGTATTTGATCTTGTTGGGAGAAATAATTCCCTCTGTTGTGTTGTTCGATGCCCGGTTGTTGGTCACCAGCCCGTGGGGATCAGAAACATCCTTCGGGTTTGTAATGGAATGGTTTGGGTGCTAGGTTTGAGGGAAAGCCAGGTTGGTTCGTTACAATTTGGTATCAGAGGAGGTATGTCCTCAAGAGTCCTTGTCTTGGGAAGTCTGTTATACTGGAGATAAAATTGTTGAGACTTGAGAGGTATGTTTAGATAAGTTCTTGAACATATCTTATCATAACGAGATCAAGTTTACATGGGATGTTGGGATGTGTGTCTCTAGTGTTGTGTTTTTGTTATTAAATCTCAGTTTTTTCTTATGGGTTTTCTAGTTTGAACTAAGATCTGTTCTATTGTCTGATCATTCTTATGTATTGGTGTGAAATAGTATGCCTCTAAGACGTCTTCCATGAGTTCCTTAGGAAGGTGTAGTTGATTATCCTCAAGGGAACCCACCTATAGATCAGAATATCATTAAGACTATCATATGGGTAGTCCATGCTGTTGATCAAGATCTACTATGAGTTTAGAATGCAGTGGTTGAGGTACAACTAGGAGCCGGGGGAGCAAGATATCGATCATGGGAGTTCTTGCATGAGAAGCCATGGTTATTTAAAAGAACAACAGAACCTCAATAATAAGAGGAATATCTGGAAAGGATCAATGAAATATTCAACTTTCTGAAGACACCTGAGAACATCAGGGTAAAGTGTGTAGCGTTCAGACTCAAGGCATTCTACAGGCGGTGGTGGGATTCTATAGTCCAAGTTGATAGACATGTGGATGTGGATTAGAAGGGTTTCAAAACCCCGTTCTTCCAACAGTTTTTCCAAAAGTTGTTGATGTTTGATAAGTATCTAGAGTTCCTATCTTTGAAATAGGGAGAGCATTTAGTGTTGGTATACACCAATCTTTTTCCTAAGCTTTTCCATTTTTTCCCAGATGTGGTGAAGAATGGCCAGTTGAAGGATTCAAAGTATCTGTAGGGTTTAATACCAGATATCATATCACATGTGTTCATATTTAAACTTTTTACCTATATGAAGATGGTAGATAGAGAAATGATGGAAGAAATGAATATGGAAGGAAAGATTGGATTTTTCACCTCTTCTATTCCATCTAGTGACAACTTTAGTGGAATGCATGGGAAGAAGAAAAATTTGAAAGATCATCATAGGAGTAGTGGAGGTGGGTCTCAACATCAACCATCCTCTATACCATCCATTTCAACTAGAAATGTTCCCCTAAATTTATATTAGTGTGGTAGTATAGGACACACAAGATGTTCTTGTCCTATTCTCGTGAAGACATGCAACAACTATGGACATGTTGGTCACTTATAGCATTTTTTCAGGCTATGAATGCACCTCATTATGGTTAGGGTTCGTCAACTAAAAAGGCTACTACGGTGTAGTCAGAAGCTTCAATGACTATAGGGTTCTAGCCATGGGCCTATGGAGTGAAGAATTTTCACACAATATATGAGCATCCAGTGGAAGTTGATGCACGCCCATAAAAATTGAGGGGTACTATCTTTATTTCATCTTCAATAGTAATTGATTTATCCGATATTGGTTCCTCCCACTCTTTTATATATGCACGTTTAGTTGATGTTATTAAACTTACAATGGAACTAATTTACTTTACAATGAAGTTAGAAACACCTCTTGGCAAGATGGAAAGTAGGGGTTTTAGTGTTCTTGTTTGTTAACGATGGCCGATACGAAGATGGTTTGGGATTTTCTCATTATTGATCTGGATCTATTTTATGTCATCATCATTAGATATTGGATTTTCTCTCATCGATCTGAGGTTGATTGCTATCATCAACATGTTCCATTTCTTGCTTCTGATGGGATCTATCACATGTTTCAAGGGGAGTGGGACTCGAGGTCAAGTTGTGAAAGGCCTTCCCACCTTGAGCTCAGGAGTTTTCTATTTGTAATTGTGTTTGATCCTAATGACATCTCTCCTATCATTTATTTTCACCTTGTTGTTCGATAATTTCCAGGCATTTTCCGAGAAGACTTATTTGGTCTTCTTCTAGAGAGAGAGAGGTAGAGTTTATGGCTGATCTGGTACTAGGTATGCAACCGATATCGGTACCCTCTTATCGTAATACACCAACAGAGCTGAAAGATCTCAAGATTCAGTTTTATGACATGCTGGAAAATGGTTTCATTCACCTTAGCATTTCTCCTTGGGAAACCCCAGTGCTCTTTGCTAAGACATTCAATGGTTTGCTTCAGTTATGTGTGGACTATCATTAGTTAAACCAGGTAATGGTCAATAAAAAATATCCTTTGCCTGTCAATTAGATCGGTTAAAGGGGGTGAATTGGTTTTCAAAGATCAATCTTTAGTTGGATTATCATTAGCTTAGAGTTCAGGAGTTTGATATACCAAAGAAATATTTTTGGAGTAGGTATGACCATTATGAATATTATGTAATGCCTTTTGGTCTGACTAACACTCTTATAGTTTTTATGGCTTTGATGAATTAGATATTCCAACAATATATTGAAACTTTTGTGGTAGTGTTTGTGGAAGATATTAAAGTTTATTCAAAATCCGAGCATGATCATGAACACTATCTGAGTTTGGTTTAGAAAATTTTGAGATGTCACCATTTGTATGGAAAGTTTTCAAAATGTAGTTTCTTGATTCAAGAAGGAAAGTTCTTGGAACACATAATTTTTTATCATGGATTATCAATTGATCTAGATAAGGTAAATTATATTTTTTTCTGGAAGGAACATTTGAATGTATTTGAGATACAAAGCTTCCTTGGTCTTGCTGGATAGTACCAATGGTTCATCAAGGATTTCTATAAACCGAAATTGAATTTTATTGATATTACCCGGAAGGTGGTTAAATTAAAATATATGGGAAGTGTCAATATTATTTCAATGAACTGAAATTACTTCTAACATCAGTTCCTATTCTGATCTTACCTAATCTTGGTAAAGGGTATGCAGTATTTTGAGATGCTTCAGGTGCTAGGTTGGTATGTGTTCTTATGCAGGATGGCCATGTGGTTGCTTGCAGATCTTGTTGGATTCAACTTGATGAAAATAGTTACCCCACTCATGATTTAGATATTTTCGTAGTCATGCATTTTCTAAAATTTTGGTGGAACTATCTTTTTGGGGAAAGGTTCATGGGATTTTCTAATTATAAAAGCCTGGGTTATATCTTTTCTAAAAATAAATTGAATCTCAGGTAGAGACGATGGGTAGAATATCTTTAGATTCTTTGATTCAATATCTTCTACCCCATGGAAGGGAAACATCATTTCAGACACTCTTAGTAGGAAAGTACCATCAAATGATGTTCTGGAATCAAAGGAAGAATGAAACTTTATGGGTATTTTAGCTCAGTTACACCTAGATTCTCATGAAGATGTTTAGGGCATGGTTCTGAGTAGTTTGTAGTTATCATCATCTCTCCTGGAGTCTATTTTATGGATTCAATAGTAGGATGATGAGCTTCAGAAGACTCGATAAATCCTTTATGGTGGAGAGACCATTTTAGGTTGGTATCTTTCTTCAGATGTTATGCTTCACTTTGGGAAAAGGATTTTCATTACAGTATCTATAAGAAGTTTACTCTTGTTTGATTGTCACAGCTCTTTGTGGCCCATTATTTTAAGAACTGCAAATATGTATTATGACATGAGGTAGAAATTTTTATTATCAGGTGTGAAGTGTGACATCATGGAGTGTGTTTCTAACTGTTACACCTGCCAATGGATATTGGAAGATCACTTGAAACCTTTTGGATTGCTTCAATGTCTTCTAGTGACAATTTGGAAATGGGATGAGGTGTCCATGGATTGTATTGCTGTATTTCCAAAAACTCTCTGAGGGAGGAATGCTATCTCAGTAGTTGTTGATCGGTTAACGAAGTATGATCATTTAATTCTGATCAAAGACACCACTAAAGTTGAAGATCTGGGTAAACTATATATGCAAGAGATTGTGAGGTTACATGGGAGTCCTTATGCTGTTGTTTCTGATAGGGATACTAGGTTTAACTCGAGGTTCTAGATGATTATTCAAGGGGAAATGGGAACTCAGATCATGTTGAGTATAGCTTACCATCCACAGACAGATGTTCAATTGGAGAAAGTAATTTAGATCCTGGAGGATATGCTCCATGCTTGTGTCATGGATTTTAGAGGATCATGAGATATCCATATGAGACCTATTGGGTTTTTAGAGTAATATTTATCAATCGTTAATAATAATGGATCCGTTTGAGGAGTTGTATAGTCACCCATGTAGATCACATCTTTGTTGGGATGAGGTGGGTGAAGTAGCATTGGTTGGAACAAGTTTGGTTTTGGAGATGTTTTTGAAGATTCAGGATGTACATCAACATTTTATAACACCATATAGTCAATATAAATTATATGTAGATCAACGGTGTTGAGTTTTCTTTTGGTGATTGGGTTTTCTTGAAAGTTTCTCCTCGGTTGGGTCACCACCAGCTTAAAAATTAGGGAAAGTTGGCTTCGAGATATATTGGAACGTTTGAGGTCACTGAGTGAATCAGATAGGTTGCTTGTCAGTTATCATTTCTAGTTCATTTGATAGGTATTCATGATGTTTTCCATATATCTCAGCACATGAAGTATCACCCTGATTCCCCTCATGTTCTAAGTTGGGAAGAAATTGAGTTAGAACAAAATTATTCTATTCTGTAGAAACTGATTGAGATCATTGACTCTCAAGAGAAATTATTGCATGGGAATCTAATTTCATTGGTCATAGTTCTATGTAAACAAGGATCAAATTCTCATGAGACTTGGGAATGCGAGTCATTGATGATGGAGTAGCGGCCTCATATTTTTCTAGGGATTACATCTTCCACTTAACTTCTCAGGGACATAAAGTCTTTATGGTGGGGATTTTGTAACATAATGTTACCATTTTATTAGGTAAACCCTTAGCCTCATCATGATTTTCCATCCTTTGGGATTGAGTGGATACGCATAATGGTGAAGTCAGAGATTTGTTGGACTTTCAACTTTAAACAACCTTTTCTATAAGATGTAGGAATATTTCACACCGTGTAACTTGGTTACAAACCATGTAATTTTTACTAGGTACAAGACATGAAAGGGGATTCAAACTATGAAAGATTACACATTGTGAATGGTTGTTTCATTCCAAGAATATTTTAAATAATGTATTTTTAATCCGAGGTGACGGGTTTTTTGACGTACTTATCCAGTGTGAAATTCATGACGTGAATGGGAGTTTCATGCCGTGAAATGACTTGCGTCCTATTTTAAAACATGTTCTTGGAAGTTTTACTCAAACCTTTATTTCCAAAATTCTCTTCATCCTTGACCCAGGGTCTCTCCTAGGAACTTTTTGTAGACACCTTTCCTTCTGGATTGATCCGTTCGACATCTAATCTCTATTTCAATTTAGGCGCATCTCTCCAGGTAAGTTATCTTTCATTTATTAATTGCCTTTGATCGTGATATCACCAATGGGAGGTGTGTTCAGATTATTTGGGTTAATATGGTGTTTCTTCTTATTTTTTTCTAGACCCATTGTGTGATCTCACTCGAAGGCCTTTTTCTTTGTCGGTTGTGGTGCGGTGGGCATTCATTCCTGAGGTATGTAGGTTTTTTCCTTTCCATCGACCCCTTGTGTTCATATTTGGATCAATCATGTGATGTGGATTGGATTCTAGGGCCTTCATTGTCATCAATGGGTTTTTGTTGTGCGTGGATTCTGTTTCTGGCGTGTGCGACCCAAGTTTTGAGGTATGTGGTTCCATCTCTAGCCTATGATAATGGATCTTGTTGTTTTTCTTTACAAATTGATTCATAATGAAAGATTGGTATGATTGTTTTGTGTGTGCTGAGAATGGTTTTTAATTAAAAATGGGGTTTCCCTAGTTATTGATAGATGGAATGGAAAAAGGGTATTTTCAAAGAATTGGAATGAAATTTGAAAGGGGTTTGAAATGGTTTTCAAAGCATTGAAATGAATTATGGAAAATAGAGCAATGGTTACCTTGGGTACTTAGGTGGAAGGTTTAGCTTGGGGCCATCATCCATTGTTTTGTGATTGTCAAGGAGGTTTAACTTGGGGCTTTCCTCTATTTCCCAGACCCATTTTTCTCATGCAATTTACAAATGGGATATTCCTTTGCTTCCTAGGACCATTGTTCTTGGAACTAGTTTGTGTACTTGATTATTATGGTATGAGTAGCCCATGACTTGGACATATAGTATTCCTTGGTTTTGTGATACCTGTTCTTCCATTTTGTATTTCTTGGCTTTTTGAGTTAGCCTTGATATATATGCCTATTTATTCTTGTGAAAAATGTTATGGAAAGTGTGTTATAAAATTGATACACCTGCTTTTGTTTAGAACTATGGAAAAATGGGAATGTTTACCATTTTTTCTAGAAAATTTATTTATTTATTTTCATGCCATGTTTTTTACATAAAATGAGAATATAATAATATTTATAAAGAGGATTTTTATGGAACACCTGGGTGGGATCCTACTGAGCCTATTAGTTCACACCCTGCACCCCTCTCCACTGGTGTGTAGACCTTTTTTTATCTTCTAGTACAAGGAAAGGAAAGGTTCCATAGTGATGTGGCAAGGTTCATGTCTGCTGGTTGGGTAGATGGTGGTGAGAAGGTGGGATTTTTTCCATGACATTGTTTGGAGCGTATGTTTTTCTTGTGTTATTTGTAGTTGGACTTGTCTTTTTGAGTTTTTAGCTACTTTTGTTGTTTAATGTTTCCACTATTTTCTTATAGTTATGGAATATATATCTTGTTTATATTCTACTATTACTTTTTATTTAGTACATATATGCCATGTATTTGATCAGGTTGGGTGAAATAATTCCCTCTGTTGTATTGTTCGATGCCTGCGTGTTGGTCGCCAGCCCATGAAGATTGGGAATGCCCTTCAGGTATTTAATGGAACGGGCCACGTGTCAAGTTTGAGGGAAACCTGGGTCAATTAGTTACACTCCATAGGGTCTCTATAACACTGAGTCTTAAATTAACCCTATCATTCACACTAGTGATACACTATGGAGCTACCAGTATGGGTACTATGGCTACCACTTCCCTGACAATAAACCTCGAAGGATCTCTTTTTTACTTCCACAAGAACTATTGGCCAACCCTAGTACTGGTCCTCTATGCCCAGTACTATCATGATCCATCGAGATATTATCATTGATAAGATTCTGATTAACTATTTTAGAGAATTTAGGTAGGAGAAATACATTCACCAGATTACAAATCGCATATACGAGCCCATCCTCGAAGCATCTAGCATGTGAAAGCTCATCACCAGATAGAAGTAGTTAAAAGAACTGTAACTTAGTGAAACACAATAAATACTTCATAACTAACATAGAACCATTCTCAATATTCATGAACTCTCTTGCTCTATCATCTCTCAGTTTCTGAGGAAAGAAATGATCATTGAAGGTAGTCTGAAAGTTATCCCATACCATGCCCTAATTATGACCATCTTGGGTAACAATATCCCACCAAAGCTTGATCAAAACACATAGCATCTATACAAAAATCTCAAACCTCCACTTTGGAGGAATCTATAGATTCTCAAATATAGAGATGTAAGACTTTATTCAAGACTCAGCAGCCTATAGACTACTATCCCCTAGGAAGGTAAGAGGATGCTGGTATTGGAACTCACATGTCTGATCAACCATCATAGGTGGAACTCATGGAGCACCATGCATGGACTTCATCAAACCTGTAAAAATATCATGGACTTGATCATTAGAGCCTAGATCAGGCCTAAGAGTCAGTACACCAAGTGGTACTTCTGGAGGTAGCAGGTCAAAGCATACCACGTCAAGAGAATGGTCATCACCACCCTTCTAGAACATGACATGAGAATGTCATGGAGGGATTTTTATATAAATTCCAATAACACACCCCTAAAAAAGATTATAATCATATAAATAGAGACATTAGCAGAATAATGAATGTAATAAAGGCTTAATACCAAAGGAATTCTACCCCAACTACCAGCTTAGAAGGCTAAGTATCGGTAAGTACTCAAGTATAAGTTAAAAGGGTTCTAGTAGATGAAGGTTCACTCCTTTACTTTTCATAAACATTATAAGGCGGGATAAGGATGTGTAACCTTTTAATTGTAAAAGTCAAGTTTCACTCTTCAAATTTCATTTTCTCATGTTCATATACCAAGATACATTTAAAATGAGTCGTTCTTCCATGTTAATTAGGGACCATAATCTTTATCATTGAGATTAACACCCATTTGAATTTATAATTAAAGTATTGGTTTGTTAAATTACTCATTCCAACCCATGAGGGCCAATAAAACCTCATGAATTGAAACATGAAATCACCCAATCACAACATAAAAATTAGAACTATAATATATACAAAGAAAGTCTCACTTAGTAATAAAAGGAATATTATGAAATGAAAAGTAGATAAATGCAACTATATGTCATGGTAGTATGCATGACATGAAAATTCTAGGTGCCTATAATGATTCATGTAACAATTCCCCCTTTCCATCATATCATCAACAAAAGGATAGAATGAAATTCTCAATCCTAAGAATAATAAATAACACCAAAAATCATGTGAGTCACCCAATGGTGAAATGATATCAACTATAATGGGAAAAAGTAGAACAATAATTGTAATTTAGGTTTCTTGGCCTGTACCCTGAACATTGTTCATGACATCCCGATATTGATTATGACCAATTTCCAAGAATTCTTAATTTCCAATATGTTGTATCTAAATAATAAAGCAAGAAGGTAATCCCTATGAAACCAATTTTTGACATCATAGACCTAAATTCCACTTAGTAGTACCCCAATCCCGGTTGAACACATGGCCTCAAGTGTATCTCCTTGAATGCTAGAGGCTGTCGACTTACAGTGAGGGACTAGTGTGTGTCTGTGGGGAAATTATGACCTTAATACCAGAGTGTAGCATAGTAGATCAATAAGAAATATAGGTAAGTAGGGGAATCAATACAAGTAAACTAACAACACAATGTAAAGATAAAATATCAATAATAATTGAAACAACTGGAATAAATAATAACAGTATACAAAAATGACGATGACATGACATGTTACTATAAAGATGGAAAACATGGATACAAAGCAGCATAAAATTGTGGTATACAAAAGTATCAAAAAGGAATAAAAAATTTATCCTAATAATCCTGATCTCTATCTTGATCATCTACTACCAGCTCCATAAAAAAACAAACAATAAAGTGTATGAAGCAACCTGCTTCCCCTTTTCAACACTTGAATATATATAGTATTCCCAAGTTCCAATACTGGATCTAATAGGATGTGAGATAAATATCAGTAGGCCACCAATAATGGTGTCTACAACATAATTTCTGTGTAATATAAACTAAAGGTGTGTAAGGATGTATATATAAAAGTAAAGTAGTATAGTAATGTAAATACCCAAGTACCGACTTCATCCCCCGGCTAGTGTATGAACATGTAAAATTTCCCTTAATTAATTAAGTTTATTTTATATAATTAATTCATGTGAGGCATGTTCAGAATTTACATCACCTCATGATAATAATAGTGAAGGTTCCAAGATGTAACAAGGAAATTTGTTCAATATTAATGATATAAGGGTTACAAAGTAAAACAGGAATCCAAGGAAAGATTGAGTCAAACCGAGATAAGCTATGGCTAGGAAAAAGGATATAACCAAGGCACATAATATCTAGAGAAACCATCATGGATCCAAGGAGCGCGTCCAAGGAATCCTGTAATAGAAAAGGAGGGATCCTACAGTGTCATACTGAGCATCCACTGATAGATGAGGACCATGTTTTAAGGTGGGTCTCAACCAAGGCAATCAACATCCTTGAATTGGAACAGTGTCCTTGAGTACTCAAGGTATTCCGTTAGGAATCCAAGGTGAGATTGAGTCAAACCACTCCTATAAATATGTCAAGGTCCATATTTGTAATGATTAACCTTACATTTAATTCATTTAATAAATTATGACATTTAACACTCTATCCATTTAACATATCAAAATGTTCAATCCATTGACTTTCATTAGTGTGACAATGCCAATTGAGCATGAAACAATTTTTCAATCCATATAAGTCATAAAAATTTTACTTGGTCTATTCCACTACCTTCCATAATAAATGGAAATGGGTGATAAGGAATGTAACAAAATAATTCAATTTCAATTAAAGAGGTCAAGTCATAAATATACATTATACTTTCCAATTCCCATTTAGGTCAATTAATCAAGATTTAAGCACTTATGTTAGGTGGTCCAAGTGTGTAGAAAACATGTTACTTTCCATGGTAAATTCCCAATTTAAAATACATTTAATATGAGGAGACTTATCATTAGATTTTTCAATCTCAATCACACCCGAACACTGGAAAAAAGGTGTCAAAACCTTAAAATCCTAATTATAGTACCTCACTCTACTTGGGGTGGATGATGTTGTGGATGTAACCACCACGAAATGAATCACATATAAAACAAGGGTCATAGAAGATAGTCCTAATGACTATAAGAAAGGAATATAAATTCAATAGATGATTCCTGATGAAATTGGCATGCCAACATGATAATTTATAAAATGATAGAAATTAAGGAATGAGTTACAAACCACCTACCTTAGGTTCGTATGACTCTCCTCATCTAGTATCAATCTTTAGTTGAACCTGTATTATAGTAGATATTAAGAATTGATAAATTACCTAAAATTGGGTCAAATGATCCTATATATAAATATTTTTATTGATAGTAAGAATAACAATGAAATATTTAAAAGTAATTGAGAACATACCAATGCAGATCCAACGAGATGAACAATAGTTGATTCAGACTCTGGAAGGATGAACGATCTAAAATACTATCTTATGCTTGAAAAGGGATTCAAAAGGGATAGGTGAGGGTGTTATGTTCTCTAGAAAAGAAGGAGAAAGGTTATTTTGGATTAAAATGTGAATTAAGTGGAAAATTGACTTTTCACCCAAAATAACCCTTTGCACAGTTTGGCTACACGATTTGGACAAACCATGCACAAATCATGCATGAGAATCTATAGAAAGGGGAATCCATATTATTTTCAAAAGAAATAATTAGACCAACATTTAAAGGATCCATACTTAATTAAAAACCTGAGTTCTTAAAGTCTTCCCCCCTTAATGGAACTCATCCCTGAGTTCACCTTAAAAGGGAAGCAAAACAATGTCTAAGAACAACTCAGGCCACTGGTCATGTGTGTCGGCCTCCCACTCCCAAGTCTCATCATATACATGATCGTGATTCTATAAAACCCATACTAGTGGGATATAACTGCCTCAGATATCCTTCTTTATCCATTCGATGATGCATATAGGATACTTCTAAAAATAAGAATCGACATCTATATCAAATTCCTTAGGATACAAATTATGAGATGGGTGAGCATGATAACATCAAAGCTCTGAAATATGGAAGATGTTGTGCATGGAAAGGTAACTCTAAGGTAGTAACAAATGATAAGCTACCAGACTGACTCTCTCTAGAATCTCAAATGACCTAATAAAGCATAGAAAAAACTCATCTTTTCTCTGTATCCATCTATACCCTAGCCTGGGCGATACTCGCAAGAAAACACAATCCTCGATCTTGAACTCAATAGGTCATAGATGGCGATTGGGATAATATTTTTTTTTCTATAAAGAGAATTATAAATACACTTCCTAATCATTTGAACCTGCTATGATGTCTCCTGCATGAGATTAGTACTAGTAGGGTTAACTCACTAGCCTCTAACCAGCATAGGGGTGAATAGAATGACCTAACTAATAAGGCCTAAAAAAGATCCACCTGAATCATTTCCTAAAATATATTATTTTTGGTTAACTCAGTAAGAGGGACATGCTTCGCCCTATAATTGCAGATGTTAAGGACACATGTCTAAAGCATATCCTCTAGAACCTGTATCATTTATTCCAAATTTCCATCAGTCTGAGGGTGAAAGGTTGTGCTCAGAAGCACCTATGTACCAATAGCTTTCTGAAATCCCTACTAGAACCCTGAAAATAAATTATCATCCCTATCTGAAATGGTAGTACAAGGGACCCCATATAGTCGTATGATCTCACATACATACAGTCTTTCTAGCTCATCAACTGAGAAAGACACCCAGATAGGAATTAAGTAGGATAATTTTTTATTCTATCAATGATAACCCATACAACATCTCTACCTCTAGGAAACCTAGGTAAAACAAATAATAAATCCATGGAAATTTGTTCCCATTTTCATTTTGAGACTGGAAGAAGAAGTAACAAGCATATAGGTCTCTAGTTCTCTCCCTTTACCTGCTGACAAGTGGAACACATAATGATAAATCCTGCTATTTGATGTTTCATCCCAGTCCCCCAATACTAGGGTCACATATCTCGATACCGTTTGGATATTCCTGGTTGAAATATCTATTTAGAAGCATGGGAATATCGCATTAACTCCTATGTCATATCTGTAGGAACCCAGACACGTCCATGAATACACAGGATGTTGTCTCTACCCACGGACCAATCAGAAGGTGGGTTATCTCCCAAAATACACTCACAGAGAACCAAAACCTCAAGACCTATAATTGCCTACTCTTCACCTTCTCATAGAGGGAAGATGTAACTATCAAGGATGAGAGAAAAGACTGATCATGACTATTGTGTAACCCCATATACAGCTCAAAAAAGAGGGACATCAATTTCCATTCATCACTGGATTCCCGTATGTTATGTGCCTATGTTTTCCAACTCAGTGCATCAATAACTAAATTACCCTTTCCAGACATATAAAAAAACATGAAATAGAAGGACCAAGTATATTTGACCCATCCTCACTATCTAATATTCATGTCACACCATGTAAATATATATTTTATACTCATTTGGTCCTTATACACCAGAAATATCTCACCCAATAGATAGTGTCTCCAGCAAAGTAAGTCATGGAAAACTATTTCTAGCTCAAGTTCTTGTATTGGGTAGTTTTTCTAATGAGGACTCAACTACTAAGATCTTTATGTAATGACTCTGTCTTCCTATATTAGTAAAACTCATATGCCGATGCCTAATGCATCATAGAAGATGGTATAGGATTTTCAAGGCTCTATCAAATTTAGTATTGGTGTAGAGAAAATTCTCTCTTTCATCTATTGAAAGTATTTCTTGCATGCTATTGACCATAGGAACTTAACATCCTTATTTGTAAGACCCGTAAGAGGTGAATAAATGCGTGAGAAGTCCTATATGAAACACCTATAATAACTAGTGAGCCCTACGAAACTTTGTATGTCAAACACATTCTTGGGATTCTCCCAGGAATCCATAGAACTACCCTTATCTAGGACAACAAAGACTTCTAATTTTAAGATAATATGACCCAATAAGTGAAATTTTTTGATATATAAGTGTCATTTAGCAAGCATGGCATAAAGGTGTTGTTATCTCAATGTACCCAGAACGACCTCAAGGTGATTAGCATGATCAATATGAGTGTGAGAGTACACCAAGGTTAATCCATAGATACTATGTCAAAGGAATCTAGATAGAGGTGAAACACCCTATTTATTAGATACATGAAAACAGAGGGCATATTCGTAAGACTGAACAACATAAAAAGGTACTCATAAAGACCATACCTTCTACGAAAGGCATTACAAGGAATGTATGATGGACTGAATCACACATAATGATATCCCAATCTTATTTTGATATTATAGAAGACCCTATCTCATTGAATTTGGTATAAAATATCATCTATTCGAGGAAGTGGTTATCAATTCTTGACCGTAAGCTGGTTAAAACATCTATAATCCACACATAGATGAATGTTCCCATAAGATTTCTTAGAGAATAAAACTAGTGAACCCCAAGATGAAGTGATATTCCATATAAAAACTTTTTTCCTCTAGATCCTATAGTTACCACTTCATATCCTGGAGATCAGAAGGTGCTATCTGATATGGAGGAATGGACAATAGAGGTGCTCCAAGAATGAGCTCTATAGAAAACTCTACCTCTCTCTCAAGAGGTAAGCTAGAAAGTTCATCGGGAAATAATTCCTTGAAACAATCTAATACTGAAGGTAATTAAGCCTATTTTAAAGCCTAATCTTCCATAAATATATTAGAAATATGGACGACCACTCCACCTAGCCCATGGTGCTCTGGTCTAGCTCTGCTAGCCTAGAAATCCCACTCATGCTTATCTAGATAACTAATTCCCTGTAGTGATTTAAACGATAACCTTTAATGATAAAAATATAAAAATGAATGATATAGAACCAACCAACTTGTCCTGATAATGAAATTTAATCCCACCATCTTGAGAACAAAGAGGTACCACAGGAAGGTGTAACTGCCTACCTCAATGGGACAGTCCCCACACTGGTGTATTCCTTCTAACCATACTCCCAATTGTGTATCTAGGGTCATTACACAATAGTAATATTGTATTTGATTCCCAAGTATTTCCATGATAGATAAAGACATAAAGGAGTGTGAATAATCTGTATCAAATAAAGCAGATACTATAATGGAGGCTACTGGAATAGTAACTCATATTGTAGATGGTCTCATAAACTGATCCTCAGGTATCAACTATAGTATATGGAAATTACCTAATCCATGTCCCTATGCAACAAATGGA
Source organism: Viscum album (assembly GCA_963277665.1). Classification (NCBI taxonomy): domain Eukaryota; kingdom Viridiplantae; phylum Streptophyta; class Magnoliopsida; order Santalales; family Viscaceae; genus Viscum; species Viscum album. Next base: position 2,037,788,036 of record OY728142.1, on the reverse strand, counting down.
CTATGTAACGACCCAAACTTTTTGAATGGTATATTAATTCACTCTTAATGATTTAATAGAGATGTTAATGGTTAATGCAGAAAGAAGAGTCGATGGCTTCATCCAGTAGACTCGAACCATATGAAGCCCACTTATCAGAGCTTGGAAAGGAGGTGGCATCTTTGGGCTTCGCTTTGGACCAAGCCCAAGCCGAACTCCAACGTGTCAAGAATGAATGGAATCACCTACAAGAGAAGTTCAAGTTAGTGGAGATTAATACTAGGGAAATGTTATCTGAACCTCCCCAAAATTCTTTAACCATCACACACCTTATCCTTAGGTCATACGCGGGTGTTTTAAGGTATTATGTTTCAAAGCCCTAATATGTAATCTCATAGTATTAATAAAATTATTGTTTCATCATTTCTGTGTTATAACTAGATTTTCTTAATAAAATATAAGTTTATTGAGTATAGAAGTTAAAAATGGTATTTAAAATATTTCCCTTACATAGAGATTTTTTATGGAAAAATAAACATCATTTTGAATTTGAAATGTCAAAATTAATCTTGGCTGAATTTTTGGAAGTTTTCTAAAAAGTTTCATTTTTGATGAATAGTGCTTGATGAATAGTGTTTTTATGAATAGTAAAAAATGTTTAATTGTTAAATAACTTTTTTTGTGAATTGATTTTAAAAAATCTGACACACATGGTTTTAATTAAGGTGAAAAATGTGGTTAATTGAAATCAAAATAATTTTTGGTGAATAATAATTTTTACCCCTATGAATAGTAATATGAATAGTAATATAAATATTAATGTGACCATTATAATTAGTAAAACATATTATTATTTTATTTTCATAAGTTTATAAGGTATTGGAATGTTGACTAAATTTCAAGGTGTTAAAAAATGAGTTATAGATTTTGAATTATAATTATTGAATAAATTATAATTTTAATTAATAATTAAATTAAAAATATTTAGAAAATTGTTTTCAAAAAATGGAGTTCATTTTTGGATTCTACACTTCGAAAAAGGGTTAGGGTGTTTTTTTGGATTTTTTCTGAAACATTTAATTTTTCAGTGAATAGTAAAAATACAAATTAGGGGTTCGGTATGTTTAATGATATCATGACTGCATCATGATGATGTCATGAGTTTTTTTGAGGGTTTTTCGACCAAAGGAGATGAATTATTTTATGAGGGGTCCCATGTGGCCTAACACCATTGGAAATACCATGGGAAAGCCCATGGTTTTGAGAAAACCACTTGTGAGGTGTCCCTTGAAATTATTAACGTATCACCTCACTTTCCCTATAAATACCCACCCTTTCCTCAAATATTTTTCACTCCCAACTCTACCTCAACGAAGCTCTAGTCTCATTAACTCCCAAGGATTCCTACCAAGGTACCCTCAAGCCTCCAAGGTCCCAACCTTTGAGTTTTAGGACTTACGTTTTAAGGTAAGGGATTCTTTCACTATTCCCATTTTCAAAGTTCTACTTTCATGTCAAGTCTTTCAAGTTACTTTTTTACATGTTGGGGTATGATCTCTATATTCATCATACTGAACTTTTATTTTCACATGATGATATACCCTATTTAATCTCATCAATTCATTTTTTTGAAGTTTTAAGTGACGCTGTTAGGCTGCCGAATTTTTCATAAGAGAATTCTTATTTTTGTCTTCCTTTCAAGTTTTTCATTTCATATGGTATATACTTAAAATTTAATTACCATGTTATTATATCCTTTATATTCTATCCCTCTACTATTTTATGGATCATTTATGATTGGGTGACCCATGTCCCCTCTCTTTTCAATGTTTTCTAAAACCCTACAACATATCCATTATGCTGCCGAATTTTCATCTCAAAATGTCTCTCTCTTTTCTCAAATTCTTTTATTTTATTAAGTGAATAGTAAAAACTATTTATTCTACAGGGGTATTCACATATATATAAAATTTTTCTATTTTAAATTCTGGTATTTACATACATGAGACCCGATTTCCTTTTTCGTGGGTTTAAAGTGACATAAAGATCACGTCTTTAAAGCAGTTTTTAAAATGTTATGACTATGAAATGAAACCCATTTATCTTATGCTATATGGGTTATTTATGAAATTATTGATGATGATATATGTGTATCAAATGATAATAAAAAAAATTAAGGGTTCACCCTGATAGTGCTCCAATGCATTGGGTAAATACTTAATCTCTAGAGATGACCATTTTAACGATATCTTCGTGAATAACCTTGATAATTTTTAATGACACATTGGGGATGAAAATTGGTGATATAGAAATGATTGTCTAAGTTAAATGTTGTATCCAAATCTTCAAGTTATGAAACAAATTATTTTTATTATTATATGCCTCATGATCTCTTTCTCATGCCTTAATGTTATTTATCGTGACTTTATTGATGTATCTCAAGTTCACATGTAAAATGTTTCTCTTGTTTTCCTTACCAGGCCTTCTTCTCACCCTTTCCTTTGATGTATGATCCTAGTTTATGAGATTATATAATGAACTTAGGATGAACAATTAATAAGCCTTTCAAGTGTTTAAGAAGAATGTTTTATGTCGTCATGTATTAAGTTTCTGGTTTCCAGGACACTAAACCTTAAAGATCCTCAGTTTTGTATAATGTAGCGAAAAGTTTATGTAATGAAAAAGGCGGGATGCCAAATACTACCACAATCAAAATAATTCTGGTGATCAAGAGTCTGGATACCATGTCCATGAACTTATCCTCACCCAGTCCTACCATTCCTACTCCAACTACCTACCTAACATAGTGTAAAATAACATTCCCCTGATGGTGGAGTTGGTAAGGATCCTATTCCACTATAAACTGATAAAAAGTTTCGACATAATCTTTACAAGTTCCCCATAAATTATTAATCTTGAAACCCCAGAGGGTCTCTATCACATTGAGGTTTCAATTTCCCCTTTCATCCACACTAGAAACACACCATAGAGCTACTAGTATGGGTACTCTGGTTGCTGCTACCCTGACGAGAAACCTCGAAGGATCTCTTTCTAGTTCCAGAGAACCTATTAGTCTGCCACAGTGATGGTCCTCTATGCCTGGTACTATCTTCATACCTCAGGTTGTACTCAATAATAAGATCCATATTGACTACTTCAGAGAAGGTAGGTAGTATAAAGACATTCACCTGAGTACAGATGAAATACACGAGCAAATCCTCAAAGAGTCTAGCGTATGAAAGCTCATCATAGAATAGAAGTGGTGAAAGTGTTGTAACATAGTGAAATGCATTGAATAATCCATAACTGACATAGAGCCCTAGTTGATATTCATGAACTTTTTGGATCTATCATCTCTTAGTGTCTGAGGAAATAAATTATAATAGAAGACAGTCTGGAAGTCATCCCATACCATGGACCGATGGGGAACAGCTTTGGTAATTACATCCCACCAATGCTTGGTTGACTCACAAAAAATTTATGTAGTAAGATTGACCATCCACTCTAGAGGAATCTCTAGATGCTCAAAGATAGACAAGGTGGACTCTACCCAAGACTCAACATCCTATGGACCTCCACCCCCTGAGATGGTATGAGGATGTTGCTGCTGATACTTGCATGTCAGATCAACCATCATAGGTGATGATCATAGAGAACCATGCATGAAATACATTAGACATAAGAAAATATCACATACCTAAGAATGAGTATTCATATTAGGTACAACAGGTAGTTCCTCATGTGGCGCTTTTAAGGTAAGACTGGAAGATCAGGGCTTACCACGTCTAGAGCATTGTCGTCACCACCCTTCTGGCACGTGGTATGCAGATGTGAGGGAGGCATTGATCTACAAATTTGAATCACACACCTTATAAAAATATTATAATCATATTGATAGTAACACTAGGGAAGCATGAATGTAATAAAGTATTACTGCCCAAGTAATTCTACCCTAAATACCTGCTTAGAAGGATAGCTATCTATAAGTGCTCAAGTATAAGTTATAGGGGTTCTAGTAGATGAAGGGTCAATATCACCTTGCCTAATCATTTACTAGAAACAAATTAATTCATTTTATATTGAATTACTAGGTTCATTTCTTTAAATTTCATAACCATGATAAGGCAGGATAAGCAAATGTGAACTTTTCATTTCAAAAATGTCAAATTTTACTTTTAAAATTGCATTTTATCATGTTCATATACCAAGATTCATTTAAAATGAGTTTTCCATCCTAGTTAGTTAGGGCTTATACTCCTTATCATGGAGATTAACACCCATTTTAATTTCCAATTAAATTATTGATTCAATAAATTACTCATTCCAACACACGAGGGCCCATAACACCTCATGAATTGAAATAGACAATCACCCAATCAAAACATCAAAAGTAGAAAAATCATATATACAAATAAAGGCTCACTCATCAATCACATGCATATCAAGGAATGAAAATTATATACATGAACCTATATGGCACGAAAATATGAATAACATGAAAATTATAGGTTCCTATAATGATGAATGTATTAATAACCCCTTTCCCTCATATAATTAGGCCAAGGATGGAATGAAATTCTCCATAAGAATAATAATCAATAACACCACATAAAATTTGAGTCAGCCAATGGTGAAATGGTATCAATTGTAATTGGAAAAAGCATAACAATAAATTTAATTCTGGAAACTCATCCTATATCTTGAAAATGGGTTCACAATGTCCAGGCACAACTTATGAACTAGTTACAAGAATTCCTAATCTATAATATATTGTATCCAAATAGTAAATAAATAAATGAATCCCTATAATACCACTTTTTGATGTCCTGGACCTGAATTCCACTTAGTAGATCCCCAAGACGGGTGGTCCACATGGACTCAAACACATATTCCTAAATACTACAGGTTTATGACTAGTAACGAGGGATTAGGAAATGTCTATGAGGAGACTATGACCTCATTCACAGAGTGTAACATAATGTATCAATAAGAAAAACATGTAAGTAGAAGAATCAATACAGGTAAACATACAACATATTATAAAGAGACAATATCAATAATAATTGAAACAATTGGAATAACTAATAATAGTATACAAAACTGATGATGAAGTGTCATGTCACTATAAAGGTAGAAAACATGGATACAAAGCAACATACAAGCATGCTTTAAAAAAGTATCAGAAAGGAATAAAAAATATATCCCAAGCATCCTGAGCTCTATCTTGTTCATATTCTACCAGATCCATCCTAAAAGAGTAAGCAATCAAGTGTTAGATGAAACTAGCTTCCCTTTGTCAGCACCCACATACATTTAGTCTACCCAGGTACTAATGGTGTCCCAAATAGGGTGTGAGATAAATATCAGTAGGTCACCACCAATGGTTTCTATAACACCCTATCTGTGTAATATAAACTAAAGGTGTGCAAGCATGCATATATAAAATTAAATCATTACAGTAGTGTAAATACATAAGTACCTGCTTCGGCCCTCAGCTGGTGTCTGAACATGTAACCAATCCATTAATTAATTAAGTTTTGTTTATATAATTAAGTCATGTGAGTCATATCCAACACTGAAATCACCTCATGATAGTAATAGGGAAGGTTCCAAGATTCAACAAGGCAACATGTTTATTATTAATAATATAAGTGTTCCGAGGTAATATCCAAGGAAACTAAGACCTCAAGGGTCACCAAATTAGTAGTAAATGTATCTTGGATGAAGGGTAAGAGTGTAATCTATGGAGTATCGTACAAGTAATTCCATAATAGTGTGATATAACTGAGTATAAGGAATACATAAAAGGTAAAATGGGATAAGTTATAGCTAGGCCTAAGGATATAACCATGGAACCTCGTGTCTAAAAAAACCATCATGGATCCAAGGAGTGTATCTATAGAATCATGTATTAGTAAAAGAGGGATCCTATGGTGTCATAACATGACTCCATTGATAGAATAGGATTAGGTTCCAAGGTGGGTCTCAACCAGGGCAACTTACATCCTTGAATCAGAATGATGTCCTTAAGTGCTCTAGGAATTCCCTCAGGAATCCAAGGTGAGCTTGAATTAAACCACTCCTATAAATATATCAAGGTCCATATTTGTAATGATTCACCTTAAATGTAATTCATTTAATCAATTAATCCATTTAATGCTCTATCCATTTAACATATCATAAGGTTCAATCAATTTCCTTTCATTAGTGTGACAAGTCCAATTGAGCATGCAACCATTTTTCAATCCATATAAGTCATAGACATTTTATTTGGTCCATTATGCTATTTTCCATTGTAAATAGTAATGGGTTATACACTATGAAACCAAATAATTCAATTTCAATTCCAGAGGACAAGTCATAATTATAAATTATACTTTCCAATTCCCATTTAAGTTGATTAATAAAGATTTAAGAACAGACCTAAGGTAGGTCAAGTGTGTAGCACAAAAGATACTTTCCATATTCAAATCACAATTTAACTACCATTTAATATGAGTAGGCATACCATTATATTGGTCAAGTTCAAGCACACCTGAACAGTGGCCCAAAGGTGTCAAAACACTAACAACCCAACTATGGTACCTCACTCTATATGGGGTGGATGGTGTTGTAGAAATAACCCCCAAAAAATAATCACATATAAAGATAGGGTTATAGAACACAACCCTAATAACTATAAGATAGTCATATAAATTGAATAGACGATGCCTGATGAAATCGGCGCGATGACATGATAATTTCTAAAATGATGGAATTTGGGTAATTAGTTATAGAACAACTAACTTAGGCTCGTAAGAATCTCCTCATCAAGTATTAGACTTTATATTAGTCTATATTGGAGTAGATATGAACAATGGATCAATTCCCTAAAATTGGGGCATATGAGCGTACATCTAAATAGTTTCGTTGATGGGAAGAAGAATGAAAAAAGATTGAAGAGGAATTGAGAACATACTAGCATGAATCCAACAAGACAAATGGAGGTTGCTTCAGACTATGAACGGACGATCAATCTCAAATCCTAGTTCAGGTTTGAAAAATGAATCAAAAGGGAGAGTGGAGGGTGTTCTGTACACTAGAAATGAAGGAGAAATGATAGGTTGAATTAAAACATGAATTAAGGTCAAAATTGGCTTTTCATCCAAAATAACTTTCACACGGTCTCGTCAAATAGTTTGGCCAAACCATGCATAAATTGTACACGAGAATCTATAGGATTAACCATCCACATTAGGTCCAAAATAAATAATTATACCAAAATTTAAAGAATCCATACCTGAGTCAAATCCCAGGTTCTTACAACATGATCCATGAGTTTATAACATTAACATAATACATAAGTTTGTGTCATACACATAAGCATAGAAAATAATTTACTTAGTCAAGGATCCCTATAAATAATATCATGGTAGATTAGGTTCACTCTTCATTCTATCATATCCTTATTCAAGGTTCACTCCTAATACTATCATAGTGGATAGAGTCCCTTACCGAACTGGGTTCACTCCCCATTCTAGTCCTTATTATTTCATGAGATATCCATATTTACCCAATACATTGGAGTGATATATAATTATAATCCCACCTATTATATAATTTAAATCATATATATATGTTCCATAAGAAAATAAATCATTCATCATATATTACTACCCATGGAAAAGAAACAGGTTTTATAAACATTTCAAAAATTTATCATAGTATAACCCATGAAAAATAAATGGGTTTCCCAAAAATCTCATCATCATAATCATAAATCATGCATAGAAATATTAAGGATGGTATCATCGGATCACATCCTTAATAAAACATATGTAACATTAAAGTATTTCATATTTGATTAAAACTCCTTTAAATGATCTCTGGAATATTTCTTGAGTAAAATTCCATGTTCATTTAGTAATCACTTCTTTAAAATCTAAAAATTTCCAAAATTATTTGGAAACCATTTTATACAAAATAAACCATGATTTTTTATAGAATCTTTAAAACATTGAATTTTTATGATGATGAGAAATTATTTTCATTCTATTTATGATAAAATAAATATTCCTTTCACAATTTTAATAAAAATTCAAAATTACCTCATTTGGAAAATGAAAATAAGATTCATTTTAAAACATTTTTTAAAAATTAAAACATGGGAAAATTTGAATTTTAAAATAATTGGAGAATATTAAAAAAATTATTGAAAACGTTTTTATAAAAAATGGACATGGAATAAAAAATATTTTTGACCAAAGAGAGAAATAGAATTGGGTGTGATGATTACCTCTTCTTCGGTTGGACTCCTTTAGATTCCTTATTAAAGATGCTTGTAATAGTTTTTTATAAAGATCGGAACGTAAAATTCATGGATATGTAATTTTAATGGATAATTGGGTAGGTTTTTTTTAATCTAGAAGGCTCAAAATTTGTGAATAATGAAAGAGAAGAAGTTCCTTTTACAAGTGAAGGGAGGGGGACTCTATGAATTACAAAAAGTATTAAATTAATATAATTTAATTTTAATTGAAAAATGGATAAAAATTTATATAATCCAAATATAGGATCATTATTAGATGAAAAAATCACATAAATTAAATTTTGGACTTGTTTAGGTGATGTTTTCTCCCTTATCACTTTTTTAACCTCCGTTAACCCTTTTTGAAAATTATCGCAACAACGATGTTTTTTAGTCTTTAGGGGTCAATAAAATTATCATAAAAAAATGACCCAAAAAATTGAACATAGTTGATATTTGCAACCACATCCCATTAAATTGGCATAATATAGTATTTTTATTTCTTTTAAACCATTTAATAAAAATTATTTATTATAAAACATTGTTAATTTTATTTTTGGAACTATTCATTTAATTTAACTTTGAAAACAACATGAAAGAAAAAAAATTCGTATATATAACTTTAACACATCACAAATATGTTATATTTATCTATAATTTTTTTAGATGATACAATTCTCTCAAAAAATTACTTTAAGTGTTATTCAAATCATTTACTTTATTTTTCTAATGCTTTCACAAAGACTGTGCCAGTGTTGAAAAAAAATTTAAAATAATTATTTCATCACAAAAAAATTAAAAATAAATTAACACGATAAATAACTAATAAATATTTAATATTTTTTTATAACTAAAATTAAGTTATTTTAATCCATGTCAAAAAATATTATAGTTATTAAAAGCAAGAAAGTGACATTTTTGAATTTACCTTTTACATAAATATTGTAAAGGTAAAAAACAAAGTTAAATATAAAAAGATCATATTTTTTAATTTTGTATGATTATGGATGAAATAGACTCATCCAATGAAATAAATTCATGTTGTTTATGAATATTAAGCCTTATCGCATTAGTTTTAACCTTAAATAACCTATTTTACCATTACCCTAGTCATAAAAATTCACTACGGTTACTATTCATATTAACAAAAAATAAAAGGGAATCATTTACCAAATTTGGACCTCATAATTCCAAATATGGAATCCATTTTTAAGGATTATATTTATAGAAGTTTTTAAATTAATTTATGATAAAATATAAAACATAATGAAAAATAGTTTTTTCAGAAAAAATTCCTTTTTAAGTAAAAAAATGTTTTTATACCAAATTCAACCATAAAATTGATTCCAATTAACTTAATTGGATTATTAATAATATATTAGAACTAATTTTACTTTAAAACCAATTAAAAAAATATCACTTTTTAAATTTTGTAAACATACTGACACTTTTCAATAAAAATAGGATGTTTTCACCTATCATTGAAAAATCAATCTTTTCAGAAAATTCATAAAAATTTATTCTAGGATTATATTAACATGATGATTTAAAAAATAATATATTTTTTTCAATTTTTTTTATAAAAGTGTAGAAAATTAATTCTATTATTTGATCACAAAATGAAATAAAACCATTTTTTAAGAAAAATGTACTTTTGAAGTATATAATGAATTTACTAAAAACTGAGTACTTATTTATCAATATATTTGATTTATCTAAATACTGCATACATAATTTTTTTAAAAAATTATTTATATTCATTCTTTCAATTTAATGGGTAGTTTATAATGGTATAATATATTAAATTTCATTTAGAATCGGGTTTGTGTGTATCAAAAGTCATTAGAGAAATTAAATTTATTTAATGGGTAGTTTATAATGATATACTATATTAATTTGGTTTGAGTATAATGTCAATTTATAAATATTTCCCAAATGATTCTAGAGAGTTTAATCACTAGTGAAGTAATAATTATTGTACTATTTTTTCATCTACAAGTTATGCATCAATATATAGAATGACCTAATTGAACTTTGGGATGAAAATTATATGATATGAGATTAAACGATATGTTTATGGATTTCACTATTCATTATTATATATGTATGATGTTTTATTATTTGTTCAATACTTATGGGGAGGGCATATTTAGTATGTGAATATACTCACCCCTAAAACTATAAAAAAAATTAGGAGCAGTTTGGTGGTTGTGTTGAACAACACAAAATCAAAGTTCATGATTGGATTTTACCCATCAATTTTAGTGATTTTATTGAGGTCCATGTGTATTAGGGTATACTTTTTATATTGAGGTAAATTAGCCTTGTTTATCTATTATATGTTTTTATAAATTACATTTTGTTTTTTTCATGAAATTCACACATTTTCATTGGTGAGTTGAAAAATGTGATTCATAGTTCTTTATATTCACATGGGTGGATCAAATTATAATTTTCATCTTCTAACGTATTCTTAGAGAGAAATTCCTATCATATTGTGTTTTTATACTCCCGATGATAATCATTATCTCAGGGTCTATTAGAAGAGGTATTTAGAGTTCATGCTCAATTTCACTACTGATCCAATAGGGTTTTAGTAAAATCATCTAATGATAGATCTATATCAGAGAAATTGTTGAGAGAGGTTATAGTTTTATGTAAGTACATATGAGGATTGTGTCAGGATAGTGGGGTGGAGGTATATCATTCTCTAGGTAGTCATATAGATTGGGAGACTAACCATGGATACATGTGATTGATTTATTCCTATGAACATAACTTGATCATTCACTAACTATGAATTTCTAAGGAATACATTCCACACATGGTGAGTTAAGGGAATAGTTATCTTGTTTTCATCTACGCATATATTCTAAAGGTTTGGCCGAATGATCCATTCCTCCCCCCTTTATATAGTAAATTTCTTGATTAATAGTGTATGATCGAGACACTCAGTTTTAATCTAGGATATGATAAGTAATGGAATATTCCTTCAATACCTAGTTTTGTATGATAGCTAACTTTCACCCTTGGATGTATGTTTAGAAAAAGAGGACCCTTCAAATCCTCTAAGATATATTATGGACCTACATCCTTGATTTTTATGGCTTATTGGTAGATTATCTTCCATTTATGAAGATCTTATACAACAAAAACAATGATTATTCCATTTATATTGATCCATTAAAGGTGTTATATGGGATAACATACTGATATCATTTATACTAGTTACAAGTCAAATATTCAACCATCATCATTATTTATTTGGTGCAAAAAATAAAGTCTAATTGACAAGGGGCCATATTAGTATGATGTTGTTGGCTATTAAAATTTTTCAAAGACAACTACATGAAGTTTTAATAGGATCAGGAAAAACCTCAAAGTAAAGTGAGTGGTTAGGTGCTTTACCATGAACCCTACCACCCATGATTTTCCATGCCTATGCCTTAATATGCTCACACATCCACATTTTTTAATGATCATTCCCTCACACACTCATGCCTTATCGTGCCTATGTGTCCATTCTCTTATGATAATGTGTGTCCAAGACCCTCTAACTATTAACATGTGTCTAGAAACCTTTTCCCTAAATTATTATATCTCACATGCTCATATCCTATATATTTTAACCTAACACTTGTATTCCTAGGTAGTTATAATCTATTATGAGAATATATGAATCTTTTATGATATAAAAGGAGATGCTGGAATCCTATTTCAAGAGAATACGACACCAAGATCTACCAGATACCCCAAGGATAGATCACGATATACTCGAACACATGCTTAAATTCCCAAGATTTTCTAAAATCTCCCTCGGGTGAATTTTTGATTGAAAATCTTTGAGAATTAATAGAAAATAGGGGTATTTCATCTATCTTAGGGGTTTTAACACTCAAAGACTTCATGGAATACCATTTCATCCAAGAATTCACCTAGTCTATGTTTAATGAACCCTTTTGAGAAAGTATCTCATATAATAAGGGTGAATAATTGTGGAACCCGAGTCTCCTTTTAGTGGAACTAAAACTAGGACTCTAGGGAGCTACTAGGGTGCCTGTTCACCCAATTTATCTATTTTAGAAAACTCTTATCCTATAATGGCATCTAATTATATTGTACAATCCATCCCATTTAAAGGAGTCACACCTAGACTATAAGTGTCCCAACTAGGTGATGCAATCACCCATGTCACCTTCCTAGGCTAAACTATATCTTCCAACCCTCCTAGCGTTGAAGAACTCATTGATGCCCTTTTTCATAGGTCCACCTGTCAAAAATAATATATTAATCAAAACTATGACTTATACACTAGATATACATGAATGGGTCATTTAATATATTTATACGAACCTTTAAATCTTGTATTCCCATGATAATAGGTTTCTCACTAGTTTCTATCCTTAAGAAGTAGGGTCCTTAAGGTGAATCCAATTAGTATACCCTTGATAATGAGGGTCCATCTTCTTTATGAAAAAGTGTTACTTTTCTAGGCCTTTATTTACCATTATATCTATATCTAATATTATAAATTGGACCAATGTCCACCAAGTTCTCAATCAGCTTCCATAATTAGCCTCCCTTGGTCAAATCATTAAGATAAAGGTATAAATATTTCTATTTGGTGTAAGCTATAATTTTCTTCCACTACTTCACACCTCCCACATGTTCTTTAATTTTATTCTCTATTTGGTTTCCAACTTTCATAATATGAATATAAATGGGCCTCCAACCTGGTGTAAGACCTATTATGCCATAACCCAATTCATCTTCCAGTGTAAATCATAAATGGTTTCTCATTCTCAAGTCACACATGAAACCATTACTTAGTACCAACACTTAGTAGTTTACTCACCTTAAACTACTCTAAATAGTTCCTAATCATATGAACTTATACTATAAGACATATTGATCCTAGATGCATGACCTAAGAAGGAACAATTCTTGGTTATAGATGCATGACCTTAAAAGGTTCCACATTAGTCCTCATTAAATGACCTTAAAAGGTATGATATGAATATATAAATGGAACCCAACCACATAGATTATAATTACCTTCATAAGGATATGTATAAAGGACCTATCACATACCCAATCCCTACTATATAACACTTTACACCTACTTGGATGATGATAAACCCTAGAGTGACTAGTTATACTTTTTTAAACTATAACATAATTAATAAATGAATGGGCGACGGAGAACCTATCATACATACAATGTTCTAAAATATTTGTATTCTCAATCAGTTGCTCCCATAAAATCTGTAATTAGTATTATTACTAGAATGGATATCATGAACATAAATTAAATTGATAATAGATTTGCATACTTGATAATAATCTTCTCTATATAATTATTCAACCTTATATTCTCTCAATTTTTATACAAATAAACCCAATAAAATATCCAAATGGTATCATGAGGGAATGGAAATATCAAAAATAGAAAAAATGGTGAACCTGACAAGAAATAATGTAATTGTATAAGAGATTGATTGGCCATGAGTTATCACTTATGATACTATATTAATGGGTTTATTTTTGGGTTTATCCCTTAGTATCTTAATTAAATACACAACTAATATACAAAATGGAATTAGGTTCCCTAACTAGGCTAGGGGAAATCATATGATAACTCAGGTTGTGATGAACCATAATAAAGTGGTACCATTGATATACACTTCTATTGCAATGACCACCTTAGCTCTTAAATCCCGATGAACGTTATCACAAACTTAGATCCTTTAGTTCTAGGTGGTGAATTCCATGGTATGGGATTAGTTACATAATGGAATCAATCCTACTATAGAGATAGATCATACTAACTTACAAGTGCTAAATCTGTAATGGATGACACCATGATGATAAGCTAGCAGGGGGGAAGGTAACCCCTATTGTGACTTTAAACCATTTAGGGAGTATTTCCCTAGAGTGTGACAATATCCACCTTCTATATTTTCAATAAGTTGATGAGTAAATTTCATATGTCCAAATAGATATCTTGAAGCCACCCAATAAGGCTCTTTCCAATCATGGCTATCATCATCCTCTTAGGGACCAAATCTCACTAGTGGCTATCAATGAATTATCAAACCTAATCACTGAAATAAGGGATCCCAAAAGGAGGTCCTATCAAGGGAGATCAACTATCAAGACTCTAACCTTATTTTTTCCACCATATCTCAAACCCTCTGGTATATATTAAAGGCATCCCATGGGTTATTTAATGACACCCTTAGCAATAAATACTAGATTTAATCAAATAAATCATCAACGTCTACTTTAATTAACCACTCATAAATGAAAGAAAACAATAACCACTACAATGGTCATCCCCATAGTGACATCTGTAACAAATATAGAGGTCCTCCCCAGAGAATTCATCATAGAGTTCCTACCCAAAATAACATGAATGTTAATTATGGACTTCCTCCCCATATAATTTCAAATAATTCAACAACCTTGGAGGCTCTCTCTATGGTGATTAAGAAACCAGATAAAGTGGGGGTCCTCCTGAAAATTATAGACAATGAAATTATATCCATGGAGGTGCTCCCCATGATACTAAACATAGTGGTCCTCCTCATATCAACAATAATGAAATAATAAACTATAAAGTTACTCTCTATGATGATCACTATGAACATATTCCCCCCAACAACAAGTAAGACAACCACATAGGTCATAACTATAAAACCCTATACGAAGGTAGTCCTCAAACCAAAAAACCCAACCATTATATAGGTCTTACCTATACATGCAATAAATAAATTATCAACCCTTAAGGGCTTCCTTAAGACATTTACTATAGAATTTTACCCTATTGTAATAATGAATGAAACCACAGAGGTCCTCCCTATGGTACTTTCCATGAAGGTCCTCCCCATGAAATCATGTTTCCTTAGAATGGAGGTCCTCCTAATTTTACATAAATCCCAAAATGTTCCTCCTACCAAGTGATTATTGCAAAACAAAATATTTCTATACAATGTGATCCACCATAAATGGAAGTATCCAATCCCAAAAAATAGGTGTTCTGAGGAAATAATCATCATTAGTGATTATACTAGATCATGGAAACCATAAGGTGGTTGGGAATATTTTTTTAGTTCACTCAGTAAATCATTAAGAAATCTATCTATCTAGTTAGAGAAAGTAAAATAACCATTTTATAAATATGAATAATGTTTATGCATCATGTGGAAATATTTAGATTAAGATAAGATACAAATTTTTTGTATCCCATAAATACTTATCATTAAATATTTTTTTAAATTACAATAAAAACCTATTCAATACCTTCATTGTAATCTTTCGATGGCATTCAAACATATCAAGTCCAAAAACCCACCTCACGAAGAATATGTTATTATATCAAGGAGTTAGAGGAGAAATCTTTCTAAGTTGATTTAGATGCTCTTCCTATAGCATAGACCTCTAAGATAGTCAAACATCATGGGAATATCCAATAATATTTCCTAAATATACTTAACATGATACAATAGATATTCGATGTGGCTTCTCTCTATGTCTGCATTTGAGGTTGGAGGAATTTGGGGTGTTTCACTTTACCCCACTCACCGACCAATAAGTTCATTATGATAGAGAAATTTATAATGTCATTATTTAAAATCATTCCATAGATATAATATTTGGTTATTCTATTTGGATATTATAATGGAATTCTACTATCCTTAGAGTGTAGAGATGGTATACTCGATGAGATAGAGAGAGAGAGCAGTTAAAAAACTTCTCCATAATGATGCTAGAAAAGTGAATCAAGTAGAAAACTTGTGGAAATATCAATCTTTTAATCAAAATACATATTTTTTTGAATATATCTTAATTCATACCAAAATAAGAAAAATTATATCCATTACATGCTAGTGTTATCTTATAAGGAAAATAGGGATCTAACAAAAACTGTAACAACACATAGGCAACCCAGGGCCATAGGAATGGGGGAATTTTTACCCCCACCACTACCCTCAATATCATAAATTGTATAAAAATGTACCCAAAATTATGATACACCTCCTCTCAGGAGATTTTTTTCTCAAGGATGGAGGAAGATCCATAGAAGATACCCCCATTAACTGATTATTCATTAATAAAATTCTAAACTAATAAAAAAAATATTATATAAGGGTGGTTTTTTAGAAATGGTTTAGAGAACCACTGCTAAAAAAATCCATATTTTATTTCATGTGAATTTTTAGAAAATATATAGGAAATTTTAAAAAAAATGAAAAATATGCATTTTTCTCCCCAATCCCATCCTCCTCGAGCCCCATTCCCCACAAAGTGCCCTAACCCTAAATCAATATGACCAATTAAGGGTTCATTGTTGGTGATTACCCTCATATTTCACTTATTCCCGACTATATATGAGGTTCCTAAGAATGAATAAACATCATAGTGATGAATGTTATTATTTCTTTACCCTACTTCTATTCAATACTATTTCTCTATAAATATTGAATATTATAGGGTTTTCATCCATTATTACAATTTTAGGAAATCAATGGTGATTAAACCCACAATTATGGATGGTATGAAGCTTGTTTAATTAGGTAAGTGGACCTTTTCATTTTAATTTTATTTATATACATATTTATGGATGGTGTAATGACAAGCTTGGTAAAGTGGGTGTTTTTGGAATAAAGTGGATCCAATAGGTGGATTTTTTATGATAGGTTGAGTAAGGAACCTTAGAGTTATGATATACAAACTACATGTAGTGTATTATTTCACTAGTGCTTAAAATCAATTATGTTAATCATATGATGATGGATTTAATTGGATGTTGAACCCTTAAAGAGTGTACGACCCAGAATTTAATATTGTATAATATTTTGGGGTCTCATCGGTTAATGTTTTGATACTCTATCTACAATAATGAGTCACACTTGGGTAATAAGTATGGATGAGTCAAATATCCTTAGTTAATTTTAGTCAGAAAGTGATAAAACTCAGGTCTATAAGTGTTATTTCATATAAATGGTGTTTTTAGACCATGTTTTATTATATATGTGATCATGATGTGAGTAAATTTGTTTATTAGTTATTTTGAGAGAGAGGTTCCTAGAATTTTAAAGTATGGAAAAAGGTAGAATTATATGGTAAATACTTGTCATTGTAGATAAGGTTCCTTGAGAATACAATAAAACTTTATTTCCTTAAGCATTACTGGTACTTTTGGTTAGAGAGTGATAGAGAATTAAATGATGGTTTTTTTTATTTTAATAGGATTTCCATGAGTTTATGTAGAAAATAACATAGGGTAGTGGGTAATATAAATGGAAAATGGATTTATATTTTAATATTCTCTATTGAAAACTATTTTTTTATGTAATGTAAATTATTTATGATTTTGAGTTTATTATATGGTTTATTAATTTTTTTCATGCTTTATATGCTCTATTGATATGTCTTATTAAGTTAATCATGTTTTTTTATTATTTTCATTCCATGTATATGTATTATTTTTGTACTTATAAATGGGGTATTCTATTTTGAAAAATGAATCAAGGAATACTGGGTTTTCCATGGTTTTTTTATGAATTACCCCCAAACTATTGATGATAATTCCTGCAGGATTATATTGATATTTCAATTAATTATTATTGTTGTTGTTGTGCATATGTCCCTATAGTGTGTTTAGAAGGTGAGAGGTTTAATATTTTTATAAACTATTTATAGAATCATATATTTTATTATATAAATATTTTTTTGGAAGTGTAGGTAGTTATTAAAATATGGATAAAAGTTAGATCACATTACCTAGTAACACACCACATTATGATAACGGATTAGGGGATATTTTTAGATTTTTCAACTTTTAAATGATCCATGGATAGGATATTAATTGGTCCATGTTCTATTGTAAATTCTAAAGATGGTTGAAGAGACATGAAGTTTATGAACACTTGATATTGAAGCAATCTCTTTCTTAATATGTGTGTTAGATTTTACATAGATAATTTAATGTTACATAAAATTTGAGCAATGATTCCAGTCATCATAATGAATATACTACTTTGATGATAATAGAGAACAAAATTTAGATTACTGTGAATGACGAATTTTTCATTCCATATAAACATGATCAATTACAGAACATATCAGTACAACCAATTTAGGTATATTTAAATATTAACATGAAAAATTATGTTTTTATAAGTTTAAGATAACTAGTTCAAGATTATAAAATGTAAGTGGATCATCTTCTTAATGCTATAGAGAACAGTGAAAGAGATAAATTTATAGATAAAACAAATAAATTTCATGAATCCATTAAATATGGAGACCAAGAGTCATATGGAGGTTGTCTAAAATATTCAAAATATTATTTTCTATTAAATTTTTATCATATCAAGTGACTATGAAGAATTTTAAACAAATAAATTACATAATATTTTTTTACATGATGTATTTCTTGAAGAAATGATAATTATGTTTTTATGACATGAAAAAAGATTCTAATAACTTTGGGATTAATTATAAAAAAATACATGTATATCCCAATTATTGTATTCTATATTGGGAAGAGGATTTGGGTAGATAAAAGTGAGGAAAAAGTTTGGATTTTAGATGGGAGTCAACAAGTAATGTCAATACCATGAATCAACATAGTACTACGAAGAAGTAGAAAAATAATAATCCTATAATGGCTTTGAATTAATTTTATTTAAAAACCCTAATTGTAAATATTATTTATTTAATCTAAAATGATTGATCTAATGAAGTGGAATGATATAGAAATTAACAATGATGGGTTCATTAAATATCTAAGAGATTACAAGTCATAGAAAATATAGGATTTTTTATATAAATATTTCTCATCTATCATATAAATATATGATTAT
The DNA here is from genome assembly GCA_963277665.1 of Viscum album. NCBI lineage: Eukaryota > Viridiplantae > Streptophyta > Magnoliopsida > Santalales > Viscaceae > Viscum > Viscum album. The sequence continues at coordinate 2,037,768,899 of OY728142.1, read as the reverse complement.
GATTTGATACTAATGGATTCAAACCATTCGATACTTTGAGTACCAGTTATACATTTGGTCGGATATTCTGATCCTTTACAATATAACTTCATGAATGTATATTCGACAATATTCCATCATATTTTAAATGATTATTCCTATAAAAAATATCTCAAAATGAAATTGATGTATATTTTAATCCTTTAATTAATGATTTAAAGGATTGATGAGAAAGTGACGTTGAAACAGATGATGCATCTACTATGATTTTTTTTGAAATTAATGCTTCTATAATGTTGAACATTAGAAACTTCCCAGGACTTTGGAACTTATCTAGTCAAAACAATTATATTGGTTTGGGTTATACCATTTTTAAATTTTATATTGATCCTAATTTTCTACCTTATAGTAAAAAGTGATGCTTCTTATGTCATATTATATTTACCAATGTAAATCATAGACTTCAATTGAACAATTCAAAATTAAATGGAACTATTTATCATAAACCACCATAAAAATTCATCACATGTTCAAAAACATTGGTACAATTAGTAAATATTAAGAAAAATTTAGTAAAGTTCATAAATTAAACAAAAGTGGGAAATGAATTCAATTTATATCATTAGTTTCAATAGGAACACTATAATAGAAGAAAAACAAGTTTTTTTTTCTAAACTTCTATATTAAGAATTAAATTTTCTATTTCATAATCTTTATTTTATTCATATTTAGAAAAACATATATCAAAATATAATTTTTACATTACCTGATGAACATGGTAAATTTTTAGAACCAAGGTGATCTAAGTTGGATATTGATATTATGTTTGTTTCAATCATTTAACTATTTAAATAAGGAGTTTCAATGTCAGAAATAGATTCTTTAAAAGAAATTTCATTTATAAATAAGGTTGTAGTGGTTGAACCATATACGAAGAAATAGTGTTGAAAATAAAATCATACAAAAGTTAATGATTCTATAAGTATTTTGATTTTTTTTGAAAAGAGAGCAGTTTAGAAAAATTTTATAGTTAACAGTGAACTTTAGAGAGAAATTTTCAATGAATTATGAATTTACACATTGAACTTATTTGACCATATATGAATTATATGGTAGTATATTCCTGATGAAGATATGTGGATATAAGAGAATCATGTGAAGTAGGATATTTTTAAAGAAGTGGTAAAAGTCGTTTAAGAATCATATAGGATTCTCACAGAATTGATTTCATTTTCTATCAGCCAATGTTATTTTTTATTTTATGTGAGGGGTTTTTATAAAAACTGGGGTGATGTGAAAGGTTTAAGTGGAATCTTATTATTAGTGAGTTTTCTAGAAGATGTTTTCTATAAATACCCCACTTACTATTTTAGTGAGTATAGATAAAAGTTTTAAATAAAAATCAGGGAGTCAATCACATAATTTTTGGGTAGCATTAGTTCACGGAAAGTATATTAGTTTTTAGTTATAGATTTTTTTCTGAAGGAAAAACCCTTCATGAAGTAGATTTATTCATTTAGGAGTAAATATCATGAAGTTGGAATATTATTGAAGTAAAATTGTTTATAAGTAAGAGTTATTTAAGAAAAATATTCATTCATGATGTAGTACATTTTGCGATAATCACCATCTTTTATAAAGAACAAAGGGGGGAGAAAAATGAATTTCACAAAGGAAAATTTTTTAGATAAGGATTTTACGTAGTGAATATTATACCATTAAAAACTTATAGGTTTTTTACTAGTTTTTATTATTGAGTTCTAGGATTTCATTGGAGAATTATATGATATCATTCATGATGTGATGCACCCAACACATTCATGATGATATAGAAGTGACCTTCATGTGGATAAACTAAGAAGACTTCTATCAGAATTAGTGTATCAAGGATGAGTCACTAGATAGTTTTAGAGGGATAAGTTATGCTATTACCTAAAATCAATTATAAATGCATTTATCCTAGTATAAAGAAACCATGGTTGAAAACTATATACATAATTTTTGTGAATATTAGAGTATTTTGATAACATAAACACATCATCAGTGTGTGATCCTTAGACATATTCCCTTATAACAATCCAAGTAAAAATTATTATGAACCTTTTAATTTCTTTATTTATTTTTTGTGGTGGATGTGAAATCAAATATTAAAGGTTCAATGAGTTTTTACCAACATAAGAACAAGATCCAATATAATTCAAGAAAAATTTCAACCCCTGATTAACCCCCATATAGGATTCTTGGGTTGCAACAAGTGTTATCAAAGTCGAGGTTACATTTATTGATTCTATAATAATAAGTTATAGATAACATAGTAAATTCTAAAGGAATACATCTATTTTATGGGTTAAATTATCAGATCTAGAAGAATATAATTAGGTCAAATTTATTATCACATAGTCTCGATGTATTTTCTACTTCTACACATGGGATATATGTTTGTGATGTTTCAAAACTATCTATAACTGAAGTGGTTAGAAATATACTTTATAATAGTTATAAATATTAGGATGATTTATCTATAACTGTATCAAACAATATTTACCTGAAGGAGATATATTTCAATAATTCCATGTCCATGTGGTTTAAATTTGAAAAAAATATAACGGTGAAAAAGGTGAATGATGCCAAGTTTTAAGATATACATAATTAGTTTGATGAATTGGAAATGTTCCCTGATGAAAATGTTGGCATGTTCTTCTACCAAATAATTATCTCTATTAATGAAATTTTGGGATTTGTGAAGAGATAAAATTCATTTAAATAATTAAAAAGATCATGTATAGACTACCACCTCTTTATAATCCAATGGTATCAGATCTTAAAGATAGGAACTAAAAAAAATCCATTAAATTATTTTTAAAGTTTTCTGGTTGCTTATTAAATGGGGGTAAAAATGGAAGGAACATATAGTCACTCAAATATGGAGATATATTTTAAAGTTATAGAATTACTTGAAAATGCTAAATTTGGATATGAGTAAGAATATATTAGTGATGGATTACTATCACCTATAAAAAATATAAGAGATGAAAGGGTAGATTTAAAGGAAAGATACGCTTGGAATGTTTTTAATGATACAAATTTGGACACATTTTAGTATGGTGTCTAAAATTATTTGATGAAAATGAAGGTGAAGAAGTAATTATACAAAAAAATTTAAGGTGGTTTCCTCTTAAAAGAGACTTCAAACATGAAAATTCATTTAGAAAGAAGTTTATGAGGAATATATTGGTGATTAAAGAATAAGATTATGAAGATTATTTTGATTATGTATAAATAGAGTTTTTATCTGATGTAAAATATTCTAAGTCATATGAATTTGAAAAGGAAGATTCTAAAAGGGAGGAAGACAATCAACCAGAAGGTGTTTTTGATTTCAAGGTGGAATGTGAGGGGGATTTCAAAGAGTTAAATGCTCAAAGAAATAAAAATATAAAGTTTTGTGGTTTATTAAAAGAGTCATATTTATATTTATATCATTTCAAATATGATATTGTATTACTATAAAAGCTACTATAAGACCAATAATTCAATCATATGATCTTAGAAGAAGCAGTGAGTTTAAATATAAAGAGAGGAGAATAAGATAAGATGATTAAAAACATTAATTAGTTTGTAAAATAACTTATGAAGAAGGTATAAAACCATTAATAAGAGTCTTTTACATTGATAAATAGACTTGAATCAGAAATTAGATCATGTGATCCTAAGAAAAATGTACATTTTAAAAAATTATTGGATAAATAATTGTTAGAAAAGGTTAAATGAGGATCTGAAGGCATTGAGAAAATTTAGAATAAACAAAAAAATAGGAACATGGGTAAAATTAGATTCATCTATGATGGTTTTTCATCAAGAGTCAAGACATAGATAAATCTAAATAAAGTTAATCAAAAGGTTTATATTTTTTAATCCACACTAAGAAATCACAATAACCAAAAGTTATATTACTCCAAATAAAGTAAAACATAGGGTTGAAAATAGCTCTAAATATTCAAGGTTTAATAAATAACTGAAGAGTTATTTTAAGTCTTAGTACATTTGAAGTAATGAAAGTTATAAGACATTTACTATTATGAAATCTCAATTTTTTATATATTGTTTAAGTACTATTTCCTATTGGGAATTGGAGGGGTGCTATTTGAATAGAGATGCACCCAAAAGTTATAAAAGAATAATGAGACCATATCCTTTATATAATATAAGAAATTATTTATATGGATATTTATTTCATTATTCTAATTTTGGGAACAAAGATATAAATTAAAAAGAAAGAAGAAATGGTGATTACCACCATGAAAATCAAAGATAAATGAAAGAAAAAAACTAAGAAGATCATATGTTGAAAAAAAGATAATCCCCATTAAAAGAAGAAGAAGAATAAAATTACACTAAATATGAAGAAAATGAAGTGGATAAATCAACTTATTCCTCAAATCAATTGGGCATCTCATGGAAGGAAAATAAAAGAGATAGAAAGATTTTCTTGATGAAATTTCTCTCAAATCTACAAATAATATAAGAACGCGGATACTCGATAGTAGGTGTTTATACCAAATGACTAGAAATATAAAACTATTAAAAAATATAAAGATAAGAGTGTATGGAATGATTCATTTTTGGAAATGATGGAGCTTTGAAGATCCAAGTCAATGGAAAACCTGATTAGCAAGTAGTGAGTTGAAGAAGACATAAGTTCTCTATGTGGATGGATTATGATAAAACCTATTTAATGTGTGTCATATATGTGACTAAATACATGAGTTTAGCTTTAACAAGAATGGGTTATTAATTAAAGTAAATTCCAAGAAGAATCCCATGAATTGTTGGAAGAAAAATATTAATTTATACTCGATGGATAATAAAGAAAAATATTATCTTCTAACAATTGAATAGGATACAATATTTTACTACCAGAGGATTAGAAACATTCACCAAAAAATAATGAAGAAATTATCTTGGGTAAAATATACAATAGGTATTACAAATCTAAAGAGAGATCAAGAAAATACATGTAATGCATGTTCACTAAAGAATATGGTTTGAAATCTTTGTTAGAAAAAAAATAAAAAGGCATCAAATCTAATTAATCTGGTTTATAGTAATAAATTTGGTCTAATGAATTAACCTAGAACATGTTAATAAATTTATTTTATTATTTTATTGATGATTATAATAGAATTTACTATGTTATGTTCATGTAGTGTAAGAAATAGTTCGTGGAGTGGATGAAGATATATCAAAGGATAGTTGAAAATGATACTAGATTCAAAATCAAAATCTTGCGATCCAACATTGGAACATAATACACACCTATTAACTACCTCGATAAATGAAACATAAAACACAAGTTTTATTCAATAATAAATTCTCAATAAAATTTTGTTTTGAGTAATGAAGTTAGATGGTTAAAAATATGGTGAAGATATTACTCATCAAGAGTGGCGTATCTCGCCATTATTGGAAGGATCCAGTATAAGTTTCGATGTACACTCAAAATAGGTTGGTGATAATCCTATTGGAAGAAAGTAAAACCTATGAAATATGGAATGGAAGAAAAACCTATCTATTTTTTTTGGAATCTTTGTAAGTAGATTTTATAACTGGAATAAAGAGGGAAATCATGGAAATTGTGGCACTACTACAAAAATGGGCAAGGGAAGAACCACCTTATATTAGTGCTAAGAAAAAACTACTGATAAAAAAACCCTGTATTAGCGATAAAATTTTAGTGCTGATACAGGTCTTATTTATCAGTGCTTTTCTAGTGCTGATAAAGCCCCCTCAACCCCTTGGACACCCACCCCCTGGACACGCCCATGGACAACCCACCCCCCTGGACAGCCCCACCACCTCGGACAGCCCCCCCGAACACCCCCACCCACTGGATAACCACCACCCCCCTGGATGGCACCCCCACCCCTCCTAGACACCACCCCACCACTTGGATACCCCCATCCCCTGGACACCCCCCACCCATGGACGTCCACCCCCACCCTCCTAGACACCATCCTACCCCCCTTGGACAGCCCCACCAACCCCCTAGAAAGCCCCCCCCCCCCCCCCCCCCCCCGACACACTGGACACCAGCCCACCCCCATGGACACCCCATAGACATCCCCCCACCTGGACACCCCCCTCCTTGGATAGCACCCCACCCCTTTTGGACAGCCCCCAACCTCCTGGACCGCCCCCACCCCCTAGACACCCCACCCCCTGGACACCCCTATCTCCCCAGACAGCCCCATACCACCCTCCTGGACACCACCCCACCCCCCTTGGATAGCCCTATCAACCCCTCAGACCGACCTCAATCCCCCAGACACCCCCACCCCAGGAAATCCCCCCCCCCCCGACACCTTGGACACCAGCCCACCCCCCTGGAAACCCTCATGGACAGCCCCCCCTCACTTGGACACCCCCACCCCTGGACACCCCCAACCTCCTTGGACCGCCCCCAACCTCCTGGACTGCCCCCCTCAAACCCCTGGACACCCCTTTTCCCCCGATCACCCCCATCCCCCCGAACACCCCTACCCCCCCTTGGACAGCCACCCCAAACCCCTGAACATCCCCCAACCCCATGAATTATGAATTGAATTCTTTATGTACTTAATTAACTTATGAATTATGTGTTAATGGTGTATCAGTATACTTTTTTTATGGGTATACTTGGTATAATTAGTTTATGATTTATGGTTTTATTTTGTATGGATATACTTGTTCTAATTAGCTTATTGAAATGCTGATTTTTTTGCAGGTGTTTGGGTGTGCTGCTGCAGATTTTTTGTAGCAGCAGACAGGGCATTTATCAGCGCTGATAAATGGATCCTTTATCAGCACTAAAAAATCACTGATAAACTACACCATTATCAATGATAAAAAACCACTGATAAAGGATTAGTTTATCATCTCTAAAATAGGGCTGCTAAAACACACATTTATCGGCCCTTTTTTAGCGCTGATAAATGGGTTTTTTATCAGCACCTTTTTATCACTGATAAAGTCCCCCTTTATCAGTGAGTTTTTAGGGCTGATAAAGGTTTCCTTTATTAGCAATTTTTTAGCACTAATAAAGTACCCCTTTATCAGTGCTCAGTAAGAGCTGATAAAGGATACCCCCTTTATCAGCACCAAGATTTACATCACTTTTTTAGCACTGATAATGCTCGTTTTGAGCACTGATAAAGACCATTTTTGTAGTAGTGTGGTAATGTAGTAGATGAAGGAATATTTATTTACTATTAAAAAAAGAGTAAATCATATATATGCTACAAAAAATGTTATGTAAAATTACAAAGATTAATTATGTCAAAGTCATTGAAGATAAATATAGAAGAAATTATAAAATTTCAAACTTTGATAAATTATATGAATAAGAGGATGAATTTGATACAAACTCTGAGGTATTATAAATTTCAATAAATGATGAAGATTCCAAAGCTAAGTTGGGGGAGGAGACCATTTCTAAATAAAGTCAGTCTAGTCCTTAGAGGAGAAACAAAAGAGTGAAAGTTTATCCAACCAATATAATTAAAGTTATATCTCAACCAACAAAAATCTGAAAGAGGATGAATTTATCACATACTTCACTTTTTTTATGGTGGAACCAAAATCATATGAAGAAGTAGCAAAGGATGATCCATGGGTTTGAGCTATGAATGAGGAACTTGATCAAATTGAAAAGACATAAACATGAAAACTTATGACGAATCTTGAACATCAAACTGTGATCCAAACAAAGTGGATAATTAAGATTATGTTTTATAATAGTGGAAATTAAATAATAAATATAGAGCATATGGTATGTAATTTATATAACTAAATTTAAGGTGTTGACTTTTAAGAGACATTTCAAAAAATTTCGCAACATGATTTGATCAGACCCTTCTTGGCGATGGTGATTCTAAGGGGTTTCAATTTTTTTAATGGATGTGAAAAAAACATTCTTGAATGGTGTGCTCAAATAAGTGGTTTATAATGAACAACCATTGAGATTCATATTGTAAATTATGAAAATAAAGTCTATAGGTTAAATAAATCCCTGTGGAGTCTAAACCAAGAACCAATAGATTGGTATTCTTTTCTAGAATCATACTTAAAGAAGTTTAAATTCAAAAGGGTTAGTATTGATCAAAATCTCTATCTGGAAACATAAAAGGAAAAACAATTAATGGTGCTCATTTATGTAGAAGATATCATATTTTGGAAAATAATCCTGTACCTGAGTGGAAGAGGCTCCTACATGGCATCAAAGAGACCCAAGATCAAATACAGGTGGGGGTGAATTTCCAAGTTATTGTAGTAGTACTATAGTAGGTACTATTCAGTACAGTAGCATCCAACACCATTCATCTGATTTGGGCCTTCGGGCCACCGGTTTTGGCCTATGGGTCTTAGGAATCTTGGGCCACCAAAGGCCTTCGGGCCATAGGGCCTTCGGTCTGTAAGGGCCTTCGATCCACCAATGGCCTTCAGGCCATAGGGATTTCAGTTCACAAAAAATACCAAGAAGAAAATCAGGTAGACCACACAACAGAAGGCCCAAATGAGGATATGGAGCAAAAAAATAGCAACTGTAGACGCTAGAATCTACCGACAACCTTAGAATGAAATTCAGGGAAAACTGAAGGTGAATTTTGACCAAAGGCACAAGTACGTGACTTCCCAAAAGGTCATGCAAAATATCCAAGAAGCATGCATAAAACCATCCCACGGAACAAAAAATTCCATGCCAATGAAATCTTTTGAGCATCGTGCAGAAAGTTGCGCGCTGTGCGAAAAGTTTCACGTCATGTGGAAAGTTTATTGCCGTTGACTAAAGAAAAGGGTTTTTCACACCAGTAAAGTTATGAATGCCCTCCGCGGCTCCCACTCGCCTATAAATATAAGGTAACCCCCTAGATTATGGGGCTAAAGAATAAAAAACGTCTCCCCTGTGTGGAATTCACCTCTTCCGCACGCAAAAGAAGCCTTTCAGGTATGAGATTTTCTGTGACAGGTCTCCCAGGGGTGTACCTTCATGTTGGAACACTAAGTCTTGACCCTCTCCCAAGTCCTTAAGTATTGGTCCACTTGTGCTCAAACCCTTCGACTTACACACAAACACTTGAACATGCACGCAAGCCCTTCTACTTGCGCGCAAGCCCTTTCGATTGCGCACAAGCCCTTCTACTTGCGCGCAAAACCTCTTCCCCTATTTGCACACAAACCCCTTCCATTTTCCCACATGCATTTTTTTCTTCTCAACCCGTCCTTTTTCATGCATCAGTCCCCTATTAGTGCTCCTAATTCATGCAAACCTCCCCTTTTGTACACAACCCCTTCCTCTTGCGTGTGCCTTTTAGCATGTGTTCGATGTCACTCTCCTAGACACCATCTTCAGGTGCTTCTTACACACAAAACACCTATATTACACACCCTTCTACCATATGGCCCTCCAGGCTTGTACGAAGTGATTTCAAGGTCCCTTGAGCAGTGCTTCATGTTTCATTATTTAGCCTTATGCTTCTTTGCATAGGCACACTAACATCTACTGCTTCTTCGCATAGCCATGCTAACACGGGACCCTCAATGTATCACTCCACGATACCTCCTCACTATGGAATTTATGATTCCTTCCTTTCCCCAAGGGTGGGTGATTATCAGTTATGTATGTCCTAGGGGTACAGAGTGAACCCTCTTAGTCCAAGCTGCAGGACGTTAAACTGCCAAGCACCATCATCCTCAGCACGTGACATTAAATTATAACCTCACCCCACACACTCTATGTGGGGCACCCCATCTTGGAAATTCTCTACGCCTCCTCACCTCCACAGGAGTGAGATCTTCCTCACATGGAATGAGATCCTCTTTGTAGGAGGAACACCTGTCCATGGGGAAGAGAAACCATCTTGGTGTAAGCCCCTATCCTTTCTTGCGAGAGGTAGGGTCCCTGATTCCCCTCCTCTCTTCTTCAGTGCCAAGGACCATAGGTGGGGATGGGTACCAGAACCCTCCTCTCTTCCATGCCAAATCCCTCTAAAATTTGACACCACCAGGCCTCCATCCTGGATTAAGTCCTAATATTCATCTACCTAGGCTGCTAATCACACGTAAGCCCCTATTTCCTCTTTGGTCTGCTAACCACGGGTAAACCGCACTCCACTTCCCATGGACGTACCTTTCACAACATGATTTCCAAGTCTTTGCTGCCTCTTATTTCTCACATCGATCATGACTCACGTGGGCTTAGAGTAAGCATTGACCATGGAATCCTCTTTGGTCCGTTCTAGAGTGTAAGCCACCAAACACTTTCGAACTATGTGGACTTTGATCCCTGCCTCCAAGGCAACGTACGTAGGGAGCCTCCCAGTGGTCCAAGACCATCACCTACTTGGTCCCGACACCGTCACATAGGTTCAAAAAACACTTCAAAACTATGCGGACTGTGATCCTTGTCTCCTAGGAAAGGTACATAGGAAGCCTCCCTGAGGTTCAATCCCAACACCTAATTGGTCCCAACAACTTCACGTCGGTTCACCAAACACTTCCGAACTATGTGGAATTTGATCCTTATCTCCCAGGCAAGGTACATAGGAATCCTCCCTGAGGTTCATGCCCAACACCTACTTGGTCCCAACCCCTTCACGTCAGTTCACCAAACACTTCCAAACTATGTGGACCTTGATCCTTGCCAAGGCAAGGTACATAGGAAGCCTCCATGAGGTTCTAGTCCAACACCCATTGGTCCCAATCACTTCACGTTGGTTCACCAACACCTCTCCTAAACTACGTAGACATTGATCCTTGTCTCCCAGAAAATGTACATAGGAAACCTCCCTAAGGTTCAATCCCAACACCTGTTGGTCCCGACCCCCATTACGTCGGCTCGCCAACACCATCCAGAACTATGTGTACTTTGATCCTTGCTAAGGAAAGGTATGTAGGAAGCCTCCTTGAGGTTCAATCCCAACACCCATCAGTTCTGACCACTCCACATTGGTCCAACTTCATACTACATGACTTTAAACTGTATGATCCCTTTTAGTTCTGCAATAAGTTAAATGTACCCATTCAAACAACATGGGATTTGATCTTTGTCTCATAGGAAAGGTTTGTAGGAAGCCTATGTGAGGTCCAACCCCAATCAACAATAAGACATTGTATGCCCCAATCACTGGTAGGCCATTGTGTTCCCCAATCAGCGGTAATCCATTGTGTTCCCCAGTTAGCGGTAAGCCATTGTGTTCCCTAATTAGCGGTAAGTCGTGGTGTTCCCCAACTAGCGGTAAGTCGTAGTGTCACCCAACTAGTGGTAAGTCATTGTGTTCTGTAATCAAAAACAAGTTTTTTTTCATCCACCTCACTAGGACCCACATCTATGGTCTGCCCCCATGGCGTCAGACCAACCCGGGGTGCTAACCACGTGTAAGCCCAAACATCATCTTTGGGTCGCTATCCTCTACGCACACCCTAATTCTATACCGCCATCCTAAAGTACATGGACTTTGATTCTCTTCCATGGTGATACTAAATAATAATCCCTGAGGTTCAAACCCATCGCTCATGTCCCATCATGGTCTTTCCCTCGAGCCTATGTGTTTTGGGAAGGTCATGCCCCATCTCAGAGGTTCTACTTCCTCCGGATCTAATCTAGAAGGGCCACATCCTCAGGTGTCCCATCGCCTCGCCGAACTACGTGGACTTTGATCCCCTGCCATGGGGATACATAGGAAGCCTTTTTGAGGCTCAAGACTAACACTATCTTTACCTACATGATGGTTCCATCTCATTACACCACCACTTAATTCAACTCTACATCACCCATCCTAATTCTTACCTGGGCCGCCACATCCTAGTGAAATCATGTCACCCACTTTCATGTTTTTCCCAGCAGCAACCGGGTAACTAACCACACGTTATCCCCAGTATCAGTGTTCCTTCTAGATGGTGCACCCATATAATACACTCTTATCATTGTTCTGATTAGTCTGATCCATCTCTTAGCATACCCTGTGTTAAACATGGGAAGTTGAGTAAAACCTTAGAGACATGCCTATGGAATATAATTCCCTGCATTCGACGCTGGATCCCTCGGACTTCCGCACCCTCGAGAAGCCCTATCATAAGGGGAAGAAAACTAGATTCTCTAGTGTTCCAGTTTCCAAAAAATCCACTGATGTCCAACATGACTACTCCCCCGACCAAAGGATAATTCCCTAACCGAACCCCTTGGAATGTCCTGATAGATCAGTGTAATTAACTGGAGTCCATGAAGACATGGCACCATGAAGAGTTTCACGAATAATGTCTTAATATATGAGGGATACCCAGACTAGGTGATGATTTCGGAGGAGTAATCCACAGAAGGAGGAACCGACATCCCATCATCCTATTTCGATCAAGTAGAAAACATCCTTGAATAAGCGACGGATGCTGCCTTCCTTTGCAAAGCGTAAATATAGGGAAACATAGCTGCGCTTATTCCCCCAGATAATGGAAAGATGCGCGTGCCCTGGAGAAAGTTTCAGACACAGAAATGGTGAACCAGGTGTTAAGTTCTTATCCTCAATGTAGAGATTAGTAGTGGTTGAGACATCAGTGGACTAAAGTGTCACCAGATCTAGTTATCTGGTGCCAGGTCCCGCCAAGTAAATATTGGACCTGATATGAAACTCACCAGAAGTTGGGGAAGTTAAACATTAGACATCCTAGTCTGTGACATTGACAATGTGGATCCTTCTTACTAGCAATGGAAGAGGGAATGGAGCTGGGGCACTGGGCATCAATTTCCTTGTTTCAGTAGAAATGGTTTAATCTCCCAACCTTTCTGGACCCAAGCTTCCATACTAGGAAACCGATCACCACCCACCTACCGACGTAGGGGCATGGGAAATGTCATTGAGATAATCCCACATAGCCTCATTTACCCCATAGTAGCCTTTGAGTCCACAGCTACTGGGAGCCTACGCCCCATCTCCCCATCTGAGATCATCTAGTGAAGGGTGATAAATGAACTCATCCAACGATACGAGGAGGAGGGGATCATCCCAACTAGGGAAATGGACCCACAGGACCTAGAGGAATCTGAACCTCATCTCCACCGCCGCCCCCAATGGCCGTGTAGTGAACCACTGCTCCCCACTCCGACGTACAACTATTTTGGGAGCCTCTCCTCAGAATGCTTCGATGACTCCCTCCCCTACACTAATGAGGTGGGGGATGTTTGGGCCAGCCCAGCCAGGATCCCATTCCAGGGGCTCCCTAGGAGGGTCCCCACTAGGACACACCAGCACCGCCTCCTAGCCCCATGGGTCAACGAGCAAGTAAGATATACGCCTGCACCACCAGACTCAGTACGGTTGACCCGACGCTAGCGTTGGGTGTAGGCTGAAGTGGAAACCTTCCAAGGGGCGTCAACGTCAATGACTATTGTGGATCATGATACCAACGACATATAGCATCAGTTACCTATCTATTCTGAGCAGGGACACGAAGACACCTGGCCCATATTGAGGCCCCAACTGCCCCACAGGCTGGCTGGGTCGACTCTCCTGGTTTCTGACATAGGGAGTTCCCACTGCGGACCAACCCGCGACAACGACACCCACTACAGTGGTCCTCGTAGTACCTCCACCATTGAGAACGCGGGTCCTCCCCTCTTCAAAGATAGGTTTAGAGGTCCTCCCTAAGACACCTTCAATCTGAATGAGGGTCCTCCCCATGGTAGTGACACTTAGTATAGAAGCCTCTTCTACGCTCATGATGTCGGGTATGGAGTCGTTCCTCCTTCCATTGGCTGCCAACATGGATATGTTACACATCCGGTCAATCTACAGTGTGGGTGCCTTCCCCATGTCCTTACAGCAACTGGAGAAGGTCCTCCTCGCCCCATAAATCAGAGGTGTGAAGGTCTACCTCGCTTCATTGGAACCCAACACAGAGCTCCTACCTGTGTTCGGATTGACCAGTAAGAGGACCCTCCTCGTGCTGACGCTGCCAGAGGAAATAAGCATGGAGGTCCAACCCATGCTCCTAACAACTCTAGTGGAGGTCCTACCCGCTCCAGCACTTCCCACAGAGATTCCCTTTGCACATCAGCCAGTAAAAACGAAGGTCATCCCTGTGTTCCCTTTGACATCCACCCAGGTGCTCCTTGTACCCCAGCTCACTGAGGCGAATTTCCTCTCAGCCCCAACACCAGTTCGGCCGAAGGACCTCACTGAGCCAGAAATCTACCATGCCCCGAAGAAACATCTTGGGGCAGGAAGGCAGGTCATCTCCACCTTAAAAAGAATTCTAGGAAGATTCAGACCTAGATTAAACCTGTCTGCTTCTCTAATTCTGATGAGGAATACGACTCAACAATGGAACCCTTGCCTCGATCCTCCGTGTCAAGGGCTGAGGCAGGAACAAGGTAGATCTACCTCATACTTCCAGAATGAGAGGTCCACCATATCCCTAACTCCCTCCATAGATACATCCAGGAGTACGAGGACTTGGAATCTCCCTAGGTTCTGGCAGTGCAGTTGCCACCATCATCACCAGGAGTATTCTCTACCTCGACCAGAGATCATAGAGAGTTATTCTGAGGACCGATGGAGAATGAGCCACAACATGGTCCACCACTGGAAGCCGTAGTCCATATGCTAGAAACTAAAATCACTAGCCTATCTTATCGCGATGTGTTGGCTAAGTCACTACACTCTTTATAGGATATCCCAAGATGCGACGGTTTTTAAGCCCGCTCACTGTATTATCCACCAGCCAGCCTACTGTCTCAATAGTCTACTTCAGTGATGCTACTGGTTCCCCATCCGCCTCTAGTCGATGAGTGGGGAATCCAAGGGATATACCCCGAATCTTGGCCTAGGAACTTGTGGGAAATTATTGCAGGAGACCATTTACTGAAGATGATTTGTCCAGTCGCAGCACCAAACTTCTGTTTACCAGAATCGCTCACCCAGGAGGAGGTTGGATGATTCCGTCAGACCATCTAGGTGACTCACTTTCATCTTCGTCATCAATGAGTGTCCTTACCAAAGAGTCAGAAACACTTCAAAGACATTGGTCAACAATTCTGTCTGGTTGATCTGGATGCACTCCCCATGGCCTAGCGCCCTGAGTCACTAGGCCACCGTAGGACCCTCCAACAAAGATGCATCCAGTGATTTAATGTGCTCCATAGGATTATGAAAGAGTATTACCCCCATGTATTGATCCATGGTTGGGGACAATATGATTCCCTCTACTTCAGTTCCATCCAGTTTTATCCCCACTTTCCAGGAGATATCGAGGATATGCCTCTAGGTAGAGTCACAGTTAACACGACCGGTTTATTGGAGGAAGAAATAGAAGCAGAACTCCTTGGAGAAAACTTATCCCCTGGGGGAGTGCCATAACTTATTGATCCATCAGGAAGGGTTACTCACCATTAGAGAAACCTACTGGGTCTTCCCATACCCACCGAGGCATTGGTTCTCAGCCAAAATCTCAACAAGTGTAAGGATCACCTCGAAGTCATCAAACCCTCTGACCCGTCTGGCTTAGTACAAAAGATAGAGGATGATCATGAGAAAGCCGCATTGCATCAACAAATTTTAGAGAATAAGAAGATGTTTGATGACCTCCTTTCTGAGCATGCTTCAGAGCGACGACCAAACTACGGTGATCATCATCTGGGGCAGCAGGGGATGCCACAGCTTCCCCCCAGTGAATTGCCTCCAGGTGACCCTGACCATCCTTCCCACGTAGACAGGGTTGAGGCTAGAACTTTTGGAAAGTGGGTGCGATATGTATTGCCAAATCCACCAGAGCGGTGAGACAATACATGGGATCCTATTCAGGTTCCCTCAACCACTCCCCAGGTCATTCCACCAGCTTCTCTACGAGTCTTTGGGCCTTCTTATCATGTTGAAGAACCCGCCAACGCACTGGTGGTCAAGGATCCCCATCAATATAGGAACCCCCGCCCATATGATCCCATGGAAGCACTCATTTCTAACCTTGAGGCATTGTAAATGTGAAAAGTGGAAATCCCACATTATAACAAGCTGTATCCGGCGTGGGTGGATAACATGCCAGCACCCCCTAGGTTTTGGAAATACCATGTTCTCTACCTTTAATAGGATGGGTGACCCACTGCATCATCTGAACCAGTTCATTTCAAGGTGTAGACCCATGCTAGGAACTTCGGTATAGCAAGAGGCCTCCAAACTCCGATGCTTCGTACAAACTTTGGAAGAGCCTGCATTTTTCTAGTACAACCAGCTACCCATCAGATCAATAACCGGCTAGGATGATCGTCGTAGGAAATTTATTTACCAGTTAAGTTACACTATTCAAAAGATGAGTATTGTAGACCTCTTCAAGTGTATGCAGAGGCCTGATGAGCGCATCACAGACTTTGTTGCCTGGTGGAAAGGGCTTCCATACTCCCTTGACATGCCGCTGACTCAAGAACAACTGCTGACGATGTTTGTGGGGAATGTCAAGATAGAACTGGTCCCCTCTCTAATCACCCAGAACTGCCCCGAGGGACTTCGATACTTCTCTAATAAGGACAAATTCCTATAGGAAGATTTACAGTAGTCTGATAAGGCATGCCCGTTGGCTCTTTCAATTCCTACAAGATGGGCCACCAAGGAGGAGCCCACTGTGGTGGACCAAATAGAGGCCCCTAGATAGCTGTAATTTTTACAGGTGGAGGCACCTCCACAACCTTGTGGAGGCCCGACACTATAGGCGCAGCCTCTGGCCCATCATCACCCACCATAGAATCGTAAGGCGCCCCTGTGTAATGTGTTGCTACTGCCCAGGTGAGATAACTAGGTCCCACCACCTCACCAAGATCCCCCAGCCCCATGTCAGGGTTAGGCTCCCAAATCCCCCTTCTGGGACAAAAGAAACCAGACCTAATCATTCAATTAGGATTATGTCCCCAGTTATTTCCGTAGTACGTTGGAACAATGGATTGTACGATTGCCTAAATGTAAGAGACCAGAAGAGGCAAATCTCACTGATCGGCCCAACTAATGCCCCTATCACAAGATCCTAGGGCACACCCTCAAACAATGATACATGTTTAAGGAATGGATTCATGACTAGGTCAACAACAATGTAGTCAGGTTGGGACCAACTCCAGAACATGTGGCATGTGTGTTCAGGAATCCCGATAATAGCAGTGACAATGAAGGTGAGTGGCATCAGGTTTCTAACAGTGAGTCCCAGAAGTTTAGTGACTGGATGGATCGTAAGGCAGTCTACCATGCCCATGTTATTATCTAGGCATGTCTGAATCAACCTGAACCTTCCGAAGACACCACATCACCCGCAACTAGTACCTCTACATCAAGGGCTTATCCTTCCTCTTCTTAGAAGAGCAAGCATAGAAAGCGCAAGGAAAAACAAAGTCCCCCACCAATACCATCGTCATACCGTACTCTTGGAAACTTCATGCCTCTAAAGATGGATATTCCCCCCAGAATCCACCCAGTAGTGGATGATTCTTCAAGTGACTATCAAGGGTGAACCTCGGTTAACAGAATAGAGTTGGTAAACCCCTACATGATTTTTGACGGCAAGGAGCACCATGGGGATCCTCCCAATGTTCCCAGCCATCATCAACGTCGATGGAGCCATGACAATATGGGTTATCAGAGTGCCTCAATTAGTATTTCTAGCTAGGATGTGCATGCTACCGAAACTAGGTAGTAGGCTTAGCGCATACCTCAGCACACACAACCTTATCATCTGGTGTCATCAGATCCGCCTTCGCCCCCGTTTGTGCTACTTGATTAGGGAGAGCCACCTTGACCGCACCGTGATCAGCCACGCTCTGCTATGGACCAGTCTCCGTCATATGGCCCTCATCTGGTGGTCACTCCATAGGCTTCTACTAGTGAGCAGTGGGATATTCCCCGCACTAGTTAGCCATCGGTCCAGCCAGTAGGGCCTTCCATACCCCCGTCATAGAGTGACCTCCTATAAGTAGAATCTCATGCCTAGCACATAAGTATGATTTCCTCAAAAATATTTCCATCATTACAGCTAGGATCTCCATCCTTGAGGCCCTTTTCCTATCAGCAGATATCTGTGAGACCTTGCTGAGGCTTTAAGAAGCCCCTCTAGTTCGAGACGGAGGTAGCAGTCGCAGAAGCCTTCCATGTTGAGGCGGTCAAGCATGCTAAATGCCAGACCATAATCTTGTTCTCTAGAGAAGATGAAGGTTCACCCATATAGAGGGAAATCCTCCCACTGTACATCACTAGAAATTTTAATGGTGTGGAGGATCCTCACTACCTTGTCGACACAGGCTCTGGGATCAACCTAATCCCAACTCAGACACTGCGAAAACTGGGGTTGTCCAAGGATGATATGAGTCCCTTTAACATAAAAATACAAGGTTATGATAGGAAAAAATAGACACAAGTTGGAAAAAGTTTCCTAAAAACCCTGTTGGGTGGTCTGGTATCTAGTACTGAGTTTTTGGTTTGTTTCATAAGACACTGCTTACAATGCAATGATGGGTAGGTCGTGGCCTCATATGCATGTGACAGTTACTTCATCATATCATCAGTGCCTCAAGTACTCCCTTAATGGTCGAGTGGGCATACTTCAAGGTGACACATATTCCTTTGCCTCTTGTGAAGCCCTCTATCTAAATACCGACTATTACAAGAGCATGGACAAGCAGATTCAGGCTAATGAGGTTGAGCATGCTCTGGCTACGATTGAACCATGGATAGAACTAGACAATGCCTACATATTTCCAATCCACCAAATGGAGGATAAAACCTTGGACA
Organism: Viscum album; assembly: GCA_963277665.1. Classification (NCBI taxonomy): domain Eukaryota; kingdom Viridiplantae; phylum Streptophyta; class Magnoliopsida; order Santalales; family Viscaceae; genus Viscum; species Viscum album. The sequence continues at coordinate 2,037,750,132 of OY728142.1, read as the reverse complement.
TGGGAAAATGAATATTGTTTCTAGAATCAGGGGGGAGAACATTCCCAAGTCGAAGAGACATCAGAAGATCACGTTATACTCCTACACGAATCAAGCTCGGGTGATTCTAGAGCCCCCCTACAGCCATAAGGTTCCGAGATGTATGCACCATGGAAACGACAATATGACATACTTGCATGTTTTTCCTGGTTTGGATAAACTAGCTCAAGACGCTGTGTCACTATTGCTTCGATATCATCAAGAGTGGACCCTTGATCTGAAGACTATATGGGATCATATCGACAACCTTCATCGCTATGGTTTCAGCAGCACAAGAGTCCCCCGATGCAGCGTCCACCACCGATCAGAATAGTACCAGCCTCCCATCAGGATCTTTTGACTCAGAGGAAACTCCTCCTACTGAGGATCCCTCTTATATAAGTGAAGAAGATTATTTAGAGGATTCTCCTCCTGCTTTTGAAGAGGGTGTATCCACCATGGTTGATGAATTGGTACTGGTGATCCTCGGTAGCGAGGAAGATCCGAAATCCACATTGATCAGTGCCGTTATTCCTCCAGAGGAGAAAAACAGTACATCGAATTTCTGAAACAACACAATGATGTATTTTCTTGGAGCTATAATGAAATAATGGGGCTCGATACATAGGTAGTCGTCCACCGCCTCGACCTCCATGAAAACCATTGCGAGTTTAAGTAGCCTCCCAGAAAGATACACCCTTCTCATGGTGCCATGGTCGAGGCCAAAGTCGATAAGCTCATCAGATCCAATTTCATTAAGGAGGTCCAGTACCCCAAAGGGCTAGCCAACATTTTACTAGTCAGGAAGAAGAACAAACAGATCAGATTCTGCATCGACTTCTGGGATCTCAACCATCATTTCCCAATGGATGATTTTCCCCTCCCTATGATAGAATTGTTAATTGATTCTATAGCTAGGTTCCAAGCCCATCCTTCATGGATGGGTAATCTGGGTATAACCAGATCTGAATGGTGCCCAAGGATGAGGAGTCTACAAACTTTAGGGAACCACAAGGTACTTTCTGTTACCAATTCACGCCCTTCGGACTAAAGAATGCAGGTTCTGCCTATCAACGGGCTATGCATCACATATTTAAGCTGATCCTAGGGACACTGAAAGAATGCTACGTGGAATATCTGGTGGTTAAATCTCGCTAACATCATTACCATCTCAAATACCTTGAGAAATTGTTCATCTTCCTTCATTCCTTCTACCTGAAGATAAACCCATTGAAGTGTGCATTTGGTGTCACCTCCTGGAAGTTTCTTGGATTCATTGTTAGATATAGGGGCCTTGAGATTGAACCAGAGAAGATCAAGGACATTATCCAAATGTCTTCCCCAGGAAACATTTGAGAGCTTTAAGGCTTCCAAGGGCACTTAGCCTACATACAAAAATTCATCTTGAATTTTGCTGGAAAGTGTAAGCCCTTTTCTTGGCTCATAAAGAAAGGCACTGTCTACCAGTGGGATGAGGAATGTCAAACTACTTTCATGTAAATCAAGCAGTATCTTCTCCAGCCTATAGTATTAATTCCACCTATCTATGGAAAGCCACTGGTCATTTATGTGACTGCCATGGAATGATCTCTTGGCACCCTTATCGCTCAGAAGAACAATGAGGGAACAAAGAAAGTTTCTACTACCTCATCTGCATGATCTTCGATATGGAGAGAAGATAATCCCCTATCGATAAAAGCTGTCTCACTCTGGTATTCATAGTATAGAAGTTGTGACATTACTTACAACACCACAAGGTACAACTTGTGTCCTAAGTAGATCTGTTGAAGTACATCCTGAACCGCCCTATGCTGACAGGTTTTCTAGATTAATGGGAATTAATCCTTCAGAAATTCTAAATCAGCTTTGTCCCTCAGAAGGATATTAAGGGGAAATCATTGACAGACTTCCTTACGGCCCATCTAGCTCCTATGTACCAGTCCCTTGACCTTGATTTTACTGATGAGGCAATTCTCTCGGTAGACCAAGCCATTCCATGTTGGAAAATTCACTTCGACGGTGCTTTCTAGAGCCCTACCAGTAGAAGACTCAATGACCCTAAGATCAACAGAGTAGGCATGATTATCATCTTCATTACCCTAGAAAAAGTCGCTTTTTCGTATTTATTCCTGCTATCAGAAGGATGCACCAACAATGAGGCAGAGTATCAGTCTCTCATTACTGGCCTCGAGTTTGCCATCAAGATTGAAGTTCCCCAATTGCATGTGAAAGGGGAATCCGAACTAGTCATCAAGCAGATCAATGGTGACTATGTCGTCAAAAAGATAGAGCTTGTACCACTATTAGAATGCACCCTCATGCTGATGTCCCAGTTCCCATCTCGACCGAAAGTTACTCATGTCCCTCGATCCCAGAACGGTTGAGCTGATGCCTAGGTCAGCCTAGCTGCATCACATGAAAAGCCTGAACAGGATGGTTTAATTATCCATGTGGTATATCAAAGAATCATTGCTCCTATCACCCTAGACGACGATGAAAACCCACAGGTAAGCCACTTTACCACTGACTCACCCACGTCCGGACCTCTAGGTCCTCCAGATGTAGTGATTGAAGTGATGCCTGACTGGAGAACCTCCTTTGTCAAGTACCTAAAGAATGGTAATCTCTCGACAGATCGAGATGAGCACAAGAAAATTCGACGCCGAACATTACATTTTACCCTCTAGAGTGGTCCTGGTCTCGAGAAGATTCTCTAAAAGTGTGGGTTTGATGGGATTATCCTCTGTTGCATTCAAGGAGTTGAGGTTTCTCAAATCATTAAGGATGTTCCTGCTGGTTCCTGTGAGGCTCATCATATCAGGCCGAAGTTATCTCACCAGATCTGGATACTGGGGTATTTTTGGCCCTCCATGATCTGTGACTGCATCGAGTTTTCCAAGAGGTTCCATGCATGCCAAATTCATGCCAACTTTGTGCATTGGCCACCAGATCCTCTCCACACTATGAAGTAATCTTGGCCCTTTTCATTCTGGGGACTCCATGTCATGGGGCCATATACATCGGAGATAACTCACCAATGCAAGTTCATCCTGACCACTACAGATTTCGTTTCCAAGTGGGAATAAGTAGTTCCACTCAAGGTGGTCATGGACCATTCTATCATTGACTTTGTGATCTCCAATATCATCTATCGGTTTGGAGTCCCTCACGCCGTCCACATCGATAACGAAACCAACTTACGGCTGTCCAAGTTGAAGAAATTGTACCCCAAGTACAATATCCTTTCTAACCATACCTCCCACTATCATGCACAAACAAATGGGAAGATTGAGACATTCAAAAAAACCCTCTCTAACATTCTTCAGAAAATGGTTGGTCAAAACAAGAAGAGTTGGTCGGACAAACGCCCTAACTCCCTCTATGCTTATTAGATGATGAATCCTAACTCCACATAGGCGGCCCCAACTCCCTAGTGTATGGAACAAAGGCCATCCTGCCCATCGAGATTCGATTTACTTCAGTACGCATGTCTATATATGATCAGTAAGCACCAGATAAAGTAGCTGAAATACTTCTGGCTAAATTGGAAGCACTTGACAAGAACATGATTCATGCCCTACAAAATTTGTAAAGGCATCAAAACAAGATATCTAGAGCTTTCAACAAGAAAGTTCACCTCCACTCTTTCTTTCAAGGTGACTTGGTGTTGGACTTGAGAACACCAATGATACCTGGACGAAAATCACCCAAGTTGAAGCCCAAGTGGGAAGGACCATACATCATTCAAAAGTTTTATCCCAATGGTGCATACTTTCTGGTTACCATGGATGGTGACTTTATAACCCCTCCCACCAATCCAAAGTTCCTCAAGAAATACTTTTCTTGAGAAAATGAAGTCCTACATGATATTAAACTATCCGGTCCTACATGAACTGTCAGGTCTTACATGACCTTAAACTATTATGTCCCGCATGACATTAAATTGTATGTCATCTCTTAGGACATTAAACAGTACCTGGTCCCACACGGCCTTAAAATGTTCTGTCCGTATCAAAAGACATTAAAATATGTGGTTTGTCCAAACTAAAGGACGTAAAAATATTCAACACTTGTCCTGCATGACGTTAAACTACAAGTGCTAGATGTAGCTCATGTCCTGCATGACATTAAACTATATGTCATCCCGCGGGATGTTAAACTGTATCTGGTCCCGCACGACCTTAAACTGTTATGTCCCACATGAAACTAAACTGTATATTGTCCTATAATACTTTAAACTTCAAGAACTACATATGGATTGATTATCTTCCTCATGGGATACATAGGAATGCTCAGACGCTTCGTCTTGAGTCCAACCCCCAGTTTTCTCTTTGACTACCCCCTGGGTATAGTTCTCTTGGAGGATCCCACATGGTGTTGTGTAGGCTTCTTAGGCCCCACTCATATTAGGATTATGATGATCACACCATGTTATCCCCTCCTCCTTCTTCTATTCACCCACGTCCTCACCAGACAACTCTAAACTACATGGTCTTCAAGAACTATGTATGGCTTGATTCCCATCCTCATGGGATACGTAGGAACGCCCAGAAATTTTGTCTATTGGCCCAGTCCCAACATCAAAAACTCCCCTCGCATAAAAAACATGGTGTAGTAACGGGGTTTTCCTCCTTTACGTTAGATTCATCATGACCACACTATATATCCATTTCCCAAGAAATCCCCACCTCTTTCACCATCCTACTTGACGTTAAATTTCACGGGAATATTTTGGCTTCACACACTCCCTATACTTGGGACTCCATTATCTTTCACAATGAAAAGGTACCCTAAATGGTACAGATACTTAGCCTATGGGCTCTACTATCATTTCGGGCCAACACCCTCAAGGACCTCGAATAACAAGTTAATATAAGTCCCACGTTGCGAATATGGTCAGCGGTCGATTCTCATTTGTTGTTCCCATTTCAGGTCACAAGATATGGATGCTATGTTTTGAACCTGGTCAACAACTATCCTTTGTCATTGTCACCACCCCATATGTCCCAAATATTGAGTGTAGTGGTTCATTCTGCCCCGCTGTCTCTTCAAGATTTAGTCTTCCTTAGGATGGAGTGTGAGTCTAGCTATCATACCCCTATATGCTGGGGAGAGCCTGGTCCCACTCCTTGTTTCCCACACCGAGCATTGCTCATGTGGGATTAGGAGTCGTGGTAAGGAAATACCCGCATGAGGGGTCATATGTCTACAGTTGGCTGGGACTCCCAACCTCAGGGCCATTGACCCTTTCTTCCCCCAAGCCAAAGCTCTCATCTAGGATTTTGTGGTGTGGTATGGACTCACATCCTCATTCAAGTCAGTCTATTTTGACATTCCACACATATCCCATTGAGACATCCGTCCTTCATCTATTATCCTTTCTGTGAGAACAAGCCCCTCCAGGCTTCACGAGCCCCATAATTTGTGTTTTCATCATATTTTATATCCAAAAGGACCCCCGAACAACATAGATGCATGGACCAAGGGATATCCTACCATTTTGGGCCAACATCCTCAAGGATTTCAAGCAACAATTTGATACAAGTTCCATGTTGTGAATGCGGTCAATGGTCAATGCTCAATTGATTTACCCTAAAACCCGGTCACATAAATACTGATATTGTGTTGCAAACATGGTCAATAATTATCCTCTGTCTTTGTTGTTTTTTTGTTGTTTTCCACATGAAAGATGATTCTCCATATCCACTCAAATGTACCATGCATATGACATTAAACTAGGAAACTATGGTCTGAGACCTATGACATTAAACTAAGAGCACCATCGTCATCACCACAAGAAGTTAAACTGTGAATAGGTTGGGACTTCCCGTTTTAGGTCCCTCAAACTTTTCATCCCCTTGGCCCAAGTGTTCATTCGGGATTGTATGATGTGGTATGAACTTATTCCCTCATTCACATTAGGCTACTTGTTGTGCCGTACACATCCATCGTTGGGGTACCTGGCCCCTATTTGCATCCTTGCCGCATGACATTAAACTGTACAACATCCTTCCTCAGAACTATGTGTGGCTTTATTACCATCCTTATGGTATATGTAGGACTATCCGAACATCTAGTCTTCGGGTCCAACCCCGTCTCTTAGAAACCTACTTATCATTCTGGCCTCTTGGCCTGAGTCCTTCGAGGGGAGGGGTACACAGTGTGGTATGTGATTATGTCCCCATTCACATCAAGTTTGTAATAACCACACCATTTACTCTCTCTCCTAAGAGACCTTCACTCCCTTTCCCTACACTCATCTTTTCAAGTCGGCTGCTCTTAAGTTGGGCCCCTCGACCCTCTTCGGTATTTCACCAATGTGCCCAGGAGTACTCTGGTTGAGAACCTAGAGTGTCAGATTTTACCTAGACATGATATCGCCCATTTTTTAGGCTTCGTGTCCCATTTATTTGGGTTTTAATCATCTTTCATATCTGAAAGGACCCCAAATGTAATGTTTTCTTGGCCCAAGGGCTCTCCTACCATTTTAGGCCAACGTCCTCTAGGGTTTCTAACAAAAAATTGATACATGTCCCATTTTGCAAATATGGTCAGCGGTTGATGCCCATTTGTTGTTCCCATTTCAGGTCACACGATATGGATGATTTGTTTAGAACACTATTAATAGTTATCCTCCATCATCACGCCAACCCCATCAAACCCTAAATGTCGGTTGCATGATTCACATTCTTTTCCACCTCATCATGTCCAAGTGGAATTTCGAAACTCTTGGTACTATCCCTTAGTGCGCATTTGCACATTAGGAGGAAAAATACATGGTAAGGTGTCATTCAGGGCTTCACACTGATTTTCCCTTTACGTGTATCCCATCTGTTTCAAAGACCTATTCCTCCCTTGTTTTCCACTATGAGTTTGACTCACATGGACTTAGGGATCTGATCTAGGTCTGCACTCACTTGGAAGAGTTGTTCTTCTCCATGGTCTAAGATCTAAGACCTTAAAATAAGATCTCCTTATACGCCCTCTCCTTAGAACTATGTATGGATTGATTCCTATCCTCATGGGATACATAGGAATGCCCAAACATCTCATCTTTGGGTCTAGCTCAAGTTTCACTAATTATCTCTTCTGTTCAGCCTTTTAGGACCTGACTCTTATGAGATTGCATGGTGTGGCATGTGTGGGATTATGTCCTCATTCACATCGGGTTTTCAATAGCCACACCACATACTCCCCTTCTAGGAGATAGTCCCTCCTACCTCCTTTCCTGCATGGCATTAAACTGTATGTCATCCCACATGATGTTAAACTGTATATGGTCTTACATGAACTTAAACTATTACATCCTGCATGATGTTAAACTGCACTCTCAGAACTCTGTATAGATTGATTCCCATCCTCACGAGATACATAGGAACACCTGGATGTTTCTTCCACAGGTCCAGCCCCATGTTTTCTGCCCTTTTCTGGCCCCTCGGCCTGAGGTTTCTTCCTCAGAATCGCTCGTGGTGTGATGTGGACCTTGACCTCATTCACATCAGGTATGCTTTATCACATCATGTGCATTCCCCCTATGCTCCAACATGACTTCAAACTGCTGTGACTTTATTTAACGATGTTAAAATGAACTGGTTGGTCCTATGACACGACCTTAAACTGTGACATTATTTTCCTGGACGCACGATGAAAAAACGACACTACATCATGATTTCCTCACTCGAGGGGACATCATGTTGGGTATTGGTCATCTAACATACCATTTTCCAATGCCTACATGCGGCTTGACTCCTGTAGCGTTACCGAGATTCTCTATCCTAGGTTTATTGCTTCACAAAAAAACACATATCTACCCTAATAGACAAACAAGATCTATCAAATGGCGATTATTTTAGTGCAAGGACCAGACCTGCATGACCTTATTATCCTTGACAAGGGTACCTTACCATTTTATATCTATAGCTACGTATGTATTGATTCCCATTCTCATGGGATGCGTTGGAATTCCTGGGCACTTTGCCTCAGGCCCAACCTAACTTTCACTTTTGGTCCCTCGACTTAAAAGCTTCCCAGGGAGAACATTGTGTTGTGGGCTTATGTCTTCATTCATGTAGGGTTTTATACTTACCAAACCATGTGTCTCCCTCACTCATTTCCATCTATGGTCTATGTTTTATGACCATAAACTAAGACCACTCAGTGTCCTTTCCATAAGATGTTAAACTGCACGACATCTTCCAGAACTACATATGGTTTGATTCCAATCCTCATGGGATACATATGAATGACCAAGTATCTTGTATTCAGGTCCAGCCCCAGGAATATTAAATCTTGCCCTTTCTTTTTCATCCCCTTGGCCCGAACTCTTTTGGGGAACCTTGTAACCACAGCTCTACCCTGAACAAGTTTAGGATGCCCCATAATAATTATGGGATGCGCCAATTTCCTTACCAGAGAGGATTCTCCCATACTAGCATTGGTCTCTAACCACACTGTTCTTTAAGAACTATGTTGGCTTGATTCTCATCTGCATGGGATACGTAACAACGTTCGAGACTTTTGTCTCAGGCCCAACCCCAGGTTCATTAGTCCTTCTATCCCCTCAGCCCCAACCTCAGTCTAGGTCATATGATGTAGAAATATTCCATTCATCATCCACATTCATATGATGTGTTCCATATTCTCACCCGAGAGGTCATGTTCAAAAGTAAGTTTGTTCCCTGATCAGAATGATGTGCCCACCTAATGTGTTTCCACCATAGTGGCGTAATTTCAAGAGTGTTGGACTCTAGTCAAACAACCAATCACTCCACTCTCCACACTTTGTGTGCCCTTTATTTGGATCCTCATTTCCTTTCACGCATATAAGAACCCCCTAACAGTAAGGATGATCACCCTATGGCTTGCCTACTATCCTGGTTCAGTATTCCGAAATACTAATGGATGACATTTTGAGTCAGGTCCCATGTTTCGAACATGGTTAGCAGCCATTCCTCGTTTGTTATCTCTATATCAGGATAACACAATAGAAATGATGTGTTTCAAACATGATCAATAGTTATCCTTCATTTTCATTCCACCTTTACAGTGTTCCAAATTTTGGGTATTGTGAATCACACTTTCCACTACCCTATGTTCATATTGACATGAATTCTCCTGGCGTTACCCTACTCGTACACCAGAGTACATAGGGAAGATGAAAATTTGACTATTTTGAGAGCTTCATTCTCCAGTCAGGTCTCCCATTTTTCTTCCCAGAAGACTGGATGGGTTTTTTATACCCCGGATTTCCGAAGGTTGGTTGTAACTCCTACATTCAAATGAAGTGATGATTCGACCATCCCTTGTTTCTCACCTCGGGCACGAACCACATGAGCTTAAGGATGGTTTGATAATTAATTCACGATTGTGGTTGGAATGAATTAAACTGAAGAAAAAAGTGAATAATTTGTTCATGCATGCAATTCAGAACAACCAATATCAAAGAAGAATAAGTTTATGAGTTCGGCCAAAATAGGGCCCTTAAGGATCGACATTTTGGATGGAATTTTCCAGTGCTTCCACCTTTCGACTTGTGGCTTCCAGCATTGCTTCCCACTCCCTGAGCTTCTTCTCTTCATCAGTAACTATAGAGTGTAACTAATTATCCCTAGACTATTCTTGCGATTGTTCAAGTTGGAGCTCAATCATTTGGAGATTCTCCTACACTATCTTCTCATGAGAATCCTCCAACTGGGACCTCAATTGCTCAATGAGATCGGAGTGGTTTTAAATGAATGCCTCCCTTACATTTGGCTTGATCTTCAAGGAATCAGACCTCATGTTCCACCTTAAAGAATGACTAAGTATTCTCTGACTCTTTCTGGCACCGGGAAATATCAGAACGTTGGCTATTCTCCCGTATCTTCTTTTCCATGTAATCACAAATCATTACATGAAGACGGTGAGCATCTACCCTTCCAGTGTAGATAAAGCATATCCATGTGTGGAGTGATCCCATTTTTTAGCTATTCTACCTATGGATGACTGAGTAAGCTCTTGATACACTTCCATCCCTTGAACCATGTCATTAATCTCTCATTGGATTCTTCAGAATCAGATTCATCTATCTCCTTAGGGTCTGCAGATCGACAGTTGGGAAAAGTAGCCCAGAGATCAGTGGAAGGGTATTCTTCTGGTACTCCTCCCATGGTATTGGGCTCTTCAACATGTGGCAGGAATTCCTCTCTCACCTTAGTCTCATCAACTTCCCCCCCACCGACTTCATACCCCACCCCAGCGTTAATATCTCCAATTTCTATCACCTTTTCCTCACCTGATGTCAGCGTCGTCTCAGATTGAGAAATATGCCATGAGTGGGTCGGTGAGTTCGCCATTGGATCATCTACAAATGGCCTGGATTAAGAGGCCCATCGAGCCTTCAGTTCCATGATTACTGCACAAACAAGAAACACCCTTATCAACTGAGATCTCTGATGATAGATAGAAGCATATGAGTGATAAAACTTACAAGAGCTCAGTGCATTAGCCTCTGGCGTTTTTGTTGATGTAGGAGTTGTCATTGTAGGAGATCCTTTAGCGCTTGTCAGTTAAATAATGGGTGTCGGCTCCCCACCTTGTTCTATCGGCACATCCTCCCCCCTCTGGGTGAAGCTTTTTGACCGACCCCAATATTCATATGAATAGGTTAAAAAACATGTTTGAAATTATGAGTGATGAAGAGGGGAAAATCTAGGATAATGATTGAGGCATACCTCGAGTAACTTAGTTATTTCTATATCCGTGCCAACAATCTCACCACTCTCCTGGAGACTCCCTTGGTGGGATATACCTTTGGAACCTGCACCTATAATCTCCTCTTTAGATTCCTCTATTTCTTCTCCCTTTCCTTCTCCCTCCTCTTCTTATTACTCACTGCCCTCAGACTCCTCATTACTGTCATCATCTTCAAATGACATTCTTTCTGAATCATGATCCTGGCTGAGCATTACCTTCACTGAGAGGGGTGGTTACTCACGCTGACCCCACTGGCGTGCATATGTGCCCATGGCCATCAAATATGCATGCCAAAAATGTAAGTTCACCCTTTCTTCAATCCAGATGAGTCCAAATTCAAGAAGCTAGATTCCATCTTGTACTATCTTTTTCCAAAGGGATTCAGTTCCCATTGACTGCCACAAGGTCAACCAGGATGACCAGAGCGCAGGGAAGTTTTCATCCTTAGAAGGTTGAAGAAGATACTTTATCTGCTTCCTAGGAAGCTCCCTGGCCGCTCCGAAAGGTTAGTCACGATCCCCTCTCTCGCCAGACGATGAGGGCACGACCACACCATGTGATGTTCCCACTACTGAAGTCCCGGATTGTACCAACCTAGCTACCCGACTTGTCCCCAACCTTTCCTCCCCAACGACACTTTGTATGCTCTCTTGCTGGCCAGGATCCACACTGGCTGCCTTGAGCTACCCGACTCACTTCCGTAGGAGCCCTTTTGGGATATGCTGCCAACCAATGTTCTACATATTTTGTTGAGAGTCCGACATCGACTCTAGTAGGGGGAAAGGTAATTAACTCACCAGATCCATAGGTTGTGAACATCATCCACATTTGACGAAGAACGAAAGGATGTTTCTCCTCTCATACATTTGTATACACCCTCTTCGGCATCCGTTGGAGGCATCCAAACTACCTGGAAAATTTTGACGGCACATAAGTCTCGCAAAAAATCTTCCCATCGACCCAGGCCACAAGCAACCCACCTTTAATGCTTTGTAAGTATTATCTTTACTCTAATGAGCCTTTCCCGTCAACTATCATCTGTACAGATGGTGTGGGGAATATAATAAAGGTAAAATTGGTGTGATTTCTAATCCTAATCCTTATCCCCTCTTCGTTGAGAATCAATGGAATGACCCAAAAATGTTAAACATGGGAGGTCGCAGGACATTAACTAGGAGAAGAATGAAATTTGGGAAGGTGTACCCAACATAGTGAGCCATGATCCAACCATGAAGGATTTGGAAAGGGCCACATATCCTCCTTGGTGAGACCCCTCTCAAAATATTCCCTAGGATGGCCTACAGTCAGGCCGGTACATGGACCCCCAAATTAAACCTCTGGTTGGATACCATAATGTTGGCCATAACCAATGTTGTGGGACATACTCCCATCCTTGTTTCCCTTACCAGAAATGGAAACCCGCTTAAGAAGGTTGCATGAAATTTGGCATATCGGACATTCGAGTCCCAAATCTCATCCACACTAAAGCCCTTGGATTTATATTCCCTTGCCTCCAGGATCCTCCAGTATGATCCGCTCTTGCTCCTCTGTTCCACAGTCAAAAACCATCTTCCCCACCCTGAAATCTTGATATTTGGGTCTTTCTTCAGAAACAGGCCGAACCACTTTGAGTAGGCAATGTCATTCAGAAAGTCCTTGACCCCAAGCCTCTCCTTGGTCATCTCCAACAGGTGCCGTGTTAGGATGGGAGTCCATGACCTGAATCCCCATATTATCTCTATTTGAAGAAATTCATTGTATTAGTTCCCATGAAAATTGATTCCCCCGATGCAATCAACATCCCAAATATTGATACAAACTTTCCCTGGTAGAGATGGAAGGTGTTGGTATTAGGGGACCCCGAGGTAAACAACTCCGGTACAAGTTCTTGCCGGCGGTGGGAATGGAACTGCGACATCCACACCACCTTGAACAACCCAATGTGCCGCAGTTCTACCCTGAACTGATCACAGGATTGGAATAACAAATACGCCCAGGCCCACTCACTTGTGAAATTGCCTCCAGAACTTAGGTCCCGGTCTTGCAGCCAACCCTTAGTCTCATCAGTGATGCTCTGTCAAAAGGTACTTGCGTAATAGTATGGAGAGTCCTCAGTGACTGGTTTGTCTCCCAAGATGGTTCTTGTACTTGGATTCCAAATATAGATGGCCATATTCCTAGTTTCTCTGGAAGGATGGCCATTGTTTGTGATGTTGTATTAGGGAAGATTATCCTTGTGAGTCACCCATGACCGTGGTGTGTCGACTTCAAATCTCGGCACTAGGACCTCCTCCAAAATACCTAAATCCCATATTGGTAGGTTTTAGGATATAATATAATCCTTCTAGTCTTGGGTCAGCATGTTGAAGAGAGTTTGATTACCAGATACAACTTTATGGGAACCATAGACTCCAAAGTTTGCGACCATCTCAGCCCTCCGATCAGTGTACACAACTTCTCTTTCAGCATCACTTTGATCAGAAACTATCTTCTTTTTGTAAAGTCTAAAGAAGTACCGCATGAAAAATCTAGCATGGTGAGAAAAATATTAGAAGCTGGCGCAGAAAAACTAAGGAAATGGCGCAGAAAACTAATGTTGTGTGAAAAATCACAACCAAAGTCAGATGATTCTGTGAAATGGAGGCCAGATCACACACAAAGGCAGGAGAGATTTTCCATGCATTAGATCACCGAAGCTTATCACGTGAGAAAATATGTACAGACCATGGGACCCTTGAGGGATTTTATAGGAACGAGGTGGGGTTTTCATGTGCGCAAAAAAGCTTTACGCTCACCTAAAGGGTTCTACGCACACCACCGTCGGAAATGAAATTTGTCTCAGAGTTTCTATTGGAATCCGACCATCATTCCCCCTCGCAGCTCTAATTCTAAGGTGAAAATTTGTAGACACCGGAATCTGCCGAAGGCCTCAGACCGAAAGTTGGGGAAAATCGAAGGAGAATTTTAACCGAAGGCACTGGTCCAGGAATGCCTGAATGGTCACTCGAAATAGAAAAGAAGCACGTGTAAAACCATCCCATGGCATGTAAAATTACACACTAAAGAAATATTTTGTGTGCCATGTATAAAGTTGTGAACCTCATGGAAAGTTGTGTGGTGCGCAAAAAGTTGTGCACCACGTGGAAAGTTGTGCGCCGCACGGAAATTTGTGCACTGCTGACTAAAGAAAAGGGTTCTCTCCACCAACTGAGTTCTGAAGGCCCTAAGCGGCTCCCACTTTCCTATAAATAGAAGGGTACCCCATTACTTCTAGAGATTAAGAATACGAACCATCTCCCTTGCATGGAATTCACCTATTCCGCATGCAAAATATTCCTTTCAGGTACTGGATTTTCCATGACAGTTCTCCCAGGGGTTCGAATTTGAGCAGGACCAGTAGGTCTTGACCCTCTCCCAAGTCCTTAAGTTTTGGGACACTTGTGCACAAACCCTTCTACTTGTGCGCAAACTCTTGGACCTGCATGCAAGCCCTTACACTTTTGCGCAAGCCCTTCCACTTGCATGCAAGGCCATCCACTTGCGTGCAAGACCTTTCACTTGCACGCAAGCCCTTCTACTTGCGTGAAAGCCCTTCCACTTGCATTAAAGACCTTCCACTTGTGTGAAAAACCTCCACCCCTCTTTGTGAACAAACCTATTCCATTTTCCCACATGCCTTGTTTTCCTCTCAACCCAGCCTTTTGCGCACAACAGTCCCCTCTTTGCACCCCTATTGCATGCAAACCCACCCTTTTGTGTGAAACCCATTCCTATTGTGTTCACCTTTTACCATGTGTTTGATGTTGCTCTCATGGACACCGTCTTCGGGCACTTATTACCCACAAAACACCTATGTTACACACCCTTCTCTTGTACGGACATCTAGGCTTGTACGAAGTGATTTCAAGGTCCCTTGGGTGGTGCTTCATGTTGCGTTACTTATCCTTATGATTCTTTTCATAGGAATGGTAATGACTATTGATTATTTTCATATCCATGCTAATGTGGCCCCCTTAATGGATCACTCCATGACACCCCTCACTACAGCATTGCGGATGCCTTCATTTCCCCAAGGGCTGGTGGGTATCAGTTATGTAAGTCCTAGGGGTACAAAGTGAACCCACCTTGTCCGAGTTGCAAGACGTTAAACTTCCAAGCACCATCATCCTCAACACATGACATTAAACTATGACCTCACCCCATGCTCTCTACATGGGGCACCCCATCTTGGACATTCTCTATGCCTACTCTCCTCTATGAGAGTGAGATCCTCCTCACATGGGATGAGATCCTCTTTGCTGGAGCGATGCCTGTCTGTGGGGAAGGGTAACCATCTTGGTGTAGGACCCTAGACTTTCTTGCGTGAGGCAGTGTCCCTTCTTCCCCTCCTCTCTTCTTTGGTGCCAAGGACTAGTGGGGGGGATGGGCACCGAAACCCTCCTCTCTACCATGCCAAATCCCTCTAGGCTTTGTCGCCACTCGGCCGCCATCCTGGATTAAGTCCCAATCTTCATCTCCTTGGGCTGATAACCATGCGTAATCCCCTGTTTCCTATTTGGTATGCTAACCACGTGTAAGCCCCACTCCACTTCCCATGGAAGAACCTTTCATGACGTGATCATAAAGTCTTTTCTTCCTCTTGTTTCTCACACCGATCATAACACACGTGGTCTTAGAGTAAGCATTGAACATGGCATCTTCTTCTAGCTTCTTTAGAGTGTAAGCCACCAAACACTTCCAAACTACATGGAATTTGATCCTTGCCTCCTAGGAAAGGTATGTAGGAAGCCTCCCTGTGGTTCAAGCCCAACACTTAATTGATTCCAACCCCTTCACATCGGTTCACCAAACACTTATGAACTAAGGGGACATTGATCCTTATCTCCTAAGAAAGGTACATAGGAAGCCTCCCCGATGTTCAAGCACAACACCTACTTGGTCCCGACCCCTTCACGTCGGTCCACCAAACACTTCCAAACTACGTGGACTTTGATCCTTGTCACCTAGGAAAGGTACGTAGTAAAACTCCCTGAGGTTTAAGCCCAACACCTACTTGGTCCCAACCCGTTCATACCGGTTCACCAAACACTTACGAACTACATAAACTTTGATCTTTTCCAAGGCAAGGTATGTAGGAAGCCTCCCTAAGGTTCAAGCCCAACACCCATTGTCCCAATCACTTCATGTTGGTTCACCAACACCTCTCCCGAACTACGTGGACTTTGATACTTGTCTCCTAGACAAGGTATGTAGGAAGCCTCCCTAAGGTTCAATCCCAACACCTGTTGGTCCCGACCCCCTTTACGTTGGCTCACTAACACCATCCGGAATTATGTGGACTTTGATTCTTGCCATGGAAAGGTATGTAGGAAGCCTCCCTAAGTTTCATGCCCAACACCCATCTGTTACAACCACTCCATGTCGGTCCACTTTCATCCTACATGACTTTATACTATATGATCCCTTTTAGTCCCACAATACGTTAAACTATACCTATTCGAACTATGTGGGATTTGATCTTTTTCTCCTAGGAAAAGTACGTAGGAAGCCTCCCTGAGGTCCAAACCCCATTAGTGGTAATCCGTTGTGTTCCCCAATCAGTGGAAATATATTATGTTCCCCAGTCAATGGTAAGATATTGTGTTCCCCAATCAGCGGTAAGCCGTTGTGTTCCCCAGCAGTGGTAAGCCGTTGTGTTCTCCAACCAGTGGTAAGCCGTTGTATCACCCAACCAGTGGTAATCCGTTATTGTCTGCAATCGATGGTAAGACATTGTATTCCCATTCACTGGGACCCACATCTCTAGTCCGCCCCTATGGTGTCAGACCAACTCGGGATACTAACCATGTGTAAGCCCCATCATAATCTTCGGGTCACTGTCCTCTGTGCACAACCCGATTCTATACCCCCTTGCGCAACTATGTGGACTTTGATTGCATTACACAGTGATACATAGGAAGCCTCTCTGAGGTTCAAGACCATCGCTCATGTCCCATAACATTCTTTCACTCGAAGAAATATGTTTTGGGAAAGACATGCCCCAACCTAGAGGTTCTACTTCCTCTAGGTCTCACCCATAAGGGCCTCCTCCTTAGGTGTCCCATCGCCCTACCAAACTATGTGGACTTTGATTACCTGCCACAGGGATACATAAAAAGTCTCTTAGAGGCTCCAGAATAACACTACCATCACCTACACGACTGTTCCATCTCATTCCCCCACCACTTCATTCAACTCTCCATCACTCATACTGATTTTTACCCGGGCCGCCACTTCTTGGTGAAATCATGTCACCCACTTTATCATTGTTACCAACAGCAACCGGGTAACTAACCATGTGTTATCCCCAGTATCAGTGTTCCCTCCAGATGGTGCACCCATCTAATCCACTCTCATCAGTGTTCTAATCAATTCGATCCGTCTTCGCTAGACATTAAACCTGTGGCATACCCTATGTTAAACATGGGAAGCTGAGGAAAACCTCAGAGACATGCCTATGAAATATAATTCCCCACATTCAACACGAGATGACTGGGGATTCTACTCCCTCAAGAATCCCTATCATAAGGGGAAGAAACCCAGACTCTCCAGTGTTAGTGATTCCAGAGATGCCAGTGATGTCCAACATGACTACTCCCCCGACCGAAGGTTGCTATCCAGACCGGACCCATTCAAATATCCAGACAGAAGCAGTGTAATTAACTAGAATCCATGAAGACATGGCACCTGTAAGAGTTTCATGAACAACTTCTTAATCTATGAGGGAGACCCGGACTAGGTGACGAGTTCCCAGGAGGAATCCACGAAAGGAGGAACCCACATCCCATCATCTCGTATCGATCAAGGAGTAAACATCCCTGAATAAGAAACAGATGTCGTCCGCCTTTGGAAAGTGGGAATGCAGGGAAACATAGCTACACTTCCTCCCCCGGATAACGTATGGATGTGCGCACCCTAGCGAAAGCATCGAAAACAGAAACCACTAGAGAAGAGCTATCTAGATTGGAAGAGGATATGGAAACCACCATCAAGACCAGGCACCACGCAGCTCTGCATAGGGCAATGCTAACTGATCATCCATGTGAGGTGGGGAGCTAGGTTCCTTCAAGATACAAATGTTGGGGAGGGGATGTTTTATGTGTATCGGGTCTTGGTACTTTAAGTTCATGTATTGGGTTGTGTATGGGCCTTGTGCCTTGAGTCTATGGGTCATGTTAGGGATCCCCTTCAACACTTAAAAGAGGTATTATCCAAAATAAATAAAAAATAAGTCCTTTGGTCCATTCAGGTATATCATATTTGGGCAAAGTGGGAAGAATTATAAAAAGTAGGTTGCTAATATTATGTGGTCAGAATTTTAAATTTCCATGATTGGTTAAATCATTAATTTTTTAAGGCTACATGTAGTTTAGAAAGAGAGATATACTTTTTTTATCTAATATAATCATGAGAGGTATCTAATGATTAAATTTTACATACAGGATTACAAACCAATTTCAAATACGATTGTGGTTGGAACCATGTTTGGGAAGCATGAGGATGGGAAATCTATGTATCCTACCCTATATAGAAGGATATTAGAAACATATTATATTGGATTTTAACAAAATATAAATTCATTTTTGAAATATATTGGGTGAAACATTTTTAATGTAATACAAAAGAGTATTATTTTATAGTAGTTAAATATATCATGAGGTAAAATCAATATAATCTCAATTTTAGATTTCTCTTTGACTCAT
The DNA here is from genome assembly GCA_963277665.1 of Viscum album. Lineage (NCBI taxonomy): Eukaryota > Viridiplantae > Streptophyta > Magnoliopsida > Santalales > Viscaceae > Viscum > Viscum album. The sequence continues at coordinate 2,037,731,638 of OY728142.1, read as the reverse complement.
GAAGGGATCATAAATTCTCAACATTTTTAGATATGGACTGGTCTAGTGACGTGGTGGAAGAAAAGTTAATAAGTGATGGTGAATTAATTTTTGGAGGTATATGTTTTGGATGGTTGAATAAAATTTAGGAAATAAATTCTCTAAACATAAATAAATTACAATATTTCTCAATGACCACATCATGCACTCATATTTTATAGATGGGGTAACAACTAGAGGATATTGGTGAAGATGTGAAGAAGGATAGGTGATATTTTTTTTATAATACGAGTGTGATTGAGATTCTAAAAAATATTTTTCAACATTATTGTACAAAACATACTGAGATAAAATATTACTTTATCAAAGAAAAGGAGGAGTAGAGAATAATCAAAGTAAAACATGTTAGAAATAATGAAAAAATAGAAAACATCATGACTAACCCATTAGCCACTCAAGAATTTAAGAAACATTGGTTGACCCAATTATTCAACCAACTCCATTAAATTTAGGAGGATTACATTTTACCATCACCCCATTTGAATCCAAGGCTTTATATGGTGTTTATCATGATTAGTTGGATCTTTCTCTTTGGGAATATTTTCAAAGGGGGAATAATGATCATGATGTTGGGAAAATTCAATGGTATAAATGGTAGTGGTTTTATTTCAAAAAATTTCTCTTCAAGGTAGAGTTTTAGGATTACATGGTATAAAATTTAGGGTGAGATATGATCCATTAGGTATGGAATTTGAATTTAATTAAGGACAGGGGTGTTCTGGAATTTTGATTTACATGAGTCACATGATACTCTCATGAAATGTTATTTTCAAAACCAATAATTTCTCACATAGAATTAAAGTTCTATATGAGTTATTATATTGTTACATGTAAGAATTAAAATATGTGAAAAATTGAATTTCACTTTTCATTTCCAACAAAACCCAAAAGGTGAGAATGTTGGAACCAAGGAGATAAAAGTTGGAGATTGATATTGTGTTTGTTGTTAACCCATTATCTAGTTATGATTTTTGGGTAAATAAGGATATGTGAATTCAGAAGGAGATTCTTTTTGTTGGATTCCCAAATGAATGTATTTCAGACTTATAGGTCATGTTTGTTGGGTGAATGGGACCTATTCCACATCAGATACTTGAGGGGTGTTGGTAATAAAAAAAATATCCAACCACCCCCTCCCATAAAAATGACATTTTCAAAAGGGGGATGATAATGAGCCAACTTGGTGGGCAGTGATCCCTGTTGAAGAAAAATTCCATGAGACAGTGAACCAAAATGGACAATATTGTGATGTAGGTACCTACAACCCCAATTTTGATCCTACAATTGGTATTAGAGTGGGTACGAAATCTTATCATTTGTAGGAAAAGAATTAGGGGGAAATTTTTGGAATCCCAAATGAATGTAGTGCATCCCTAAAGGTGAAGTTTGTCAGGTGTAGGGGACCTTTCCCACATTAGAGACTGGAGGGGTGTTGGGAATCATATATAAGCCTCTACCCCTCCCATAACAAGTCCTTTTTAGAAGGGGGTGGTAGTGAGGCACCCTAGTGGGAAGTGATCCCTTCATAAGAACAAACTCGTGAGGTAGTGAACCAAAGAGGAAAATATTGTGATGTTGGTCCCTACGACCCCAATGTAGATTCTAAACATTTATATAAGTTTCATTTTTAAATAAGGTTTCAATGGTTGGACCTTATTTACAGAACTGGTGTTGAAAGTAAAATCATATAGAAGTTAATGATTTTAAAAGTTCTTTTGGTTGTAGAGAAAAATGAAAATTTTATCAAAATTTTGGAGTTGACAATGATGTTTAGTGAAAAATTTAGTGAAAAGGAAGGATTTTCATGTATAACTTATGTAACTATATCAAAAATACAAATAATATGGTTTTTAAAGGAGATACATGGACATAAATGAATCACATGAAGCACATCATTTGCAAATAATTAGTGGAAGTGGTTTGTAAACCACATAGGATTCTCATGGAAGTAGTGTTGTTTGTGAATGGTTGATGATGATTTTTTGTCTTCCATGAAATTAAAATTATTTTGTAGTTGGATATTTTTTAATAGATGGAAGAAATTTTTATGAAGTTTATTTATTTGTGGTGTAGTATTTCTCTCAAAGATGAACTATTCATAAAGTTGAACCATTCATGAGGTATATTTGTTTATAAAGTATCTTCATTTGTAATGAAGTATATTTCATTATAAGTAGTATCATACGTGAAGCATGGAGGGGATAAAAGAAAGAAATTTAGAGAGGATAATTTTTGAGTGAAGGATTTTATACAAAAAATAGTATACTATAGTCTTACTCTTTTTTTCTGGTGGTTATTCTTGAGATAAAGTATTTAATTGGAGCATCATATTATGTCCTTCATGATTAAAACCACCTTATAGATTCATAATGATATGGAAATAAAATTTATATTGATAAACTTAGAAGACATTAGTTTGATTCAATTCTTGAAGGAGGAGTTGTTGAAAGTGTTTTGAGGGTGATTATACACTATTCTCAAAACTCAATTATAAATCTAGTGAAACTACAATAAAGTGACCATGACCAAAAAAACGTATACATAAATCTAGTTAATCTTGGTATATTTTTGACACATAGATATGTAATTAGTGTGTGATACTTGGAAATATCCCCTTATGGTTAACTAAGTAAAAACTATCATTCCTTGATTAATTTATGTATTCCTATTTGTGATGGATGTGTAATTAACTACAATAGGTTCAATAAATTCCTATAAACAATAGAACAAGATCTAAAATGATGAAATAAAAATATCACACCATTATTCACACCCCCTCTCAATGTGTCTTGAGTTTATATGTTAATTAAAGGACCATATTAATGCTCATATGCAATTAAATGGAATGAATACAAAGTGTGATCTATGAAAAATGAGAATGGAATGAATTTTGTAGTATTATTTGTAATGAAAAATAGGGATAATTATATATTCATTCAATTATTAACTAATGTGAAAGTAGTTTATAGATATTCAAGTAAAATTTTAAAATTTATCGAATTAAATAATTATGGGTTACATGGATTGAAAAGTAATGGTTCACATATTTTTCTAGAGTAGCCAGTACATTTGGAATTGTGTAAATTATTACTTGAAATAGTAAATTTAGTTGTAAGGAATTTTTTTTCACATTTCTTACATAACTTTTGGTGAAAGAAATATACAAAAAAATGATCTTGATAATCTTAGGGAAATAATTATACCTTTTTATATACTGATGATATTTTCCAATTACTTTTTTACTATTATGATTCATTTGATTGTTAATTTAGATGAGGAAAATAAATTAGTAGGTCCTATACAATATTGATGGATGTATCCAATTGAGAGATAATTTATTTATATTCCTAAACAATTATTTCTAATTCAATACATACATAGAAAATTATGTTTTATTCACCTTGTTTTATAAATACATGGATTATTTGAAATCACATATGAAAATTAAATCCCGACCTAAAGGCTCCATTTATAAAGGTTACTCATACGAGGAGTGTCTTAGCATTTATTCTAGGAACTTATATTATATTGAGACAAGATTCAATTGAGTTGGTCATGTTAACAATAAGTAAACACAATTTCAACTATTTAAGAAAATAATAATCTTTCGTATTATTGGTCAAACAATAGGAAGGACATCAAGTATTACATTAAAATAACCAAAATTATTACATGCGAATAGATATATACTACTAAATTTTGAAACTTATGATATATTATTTTAATAACTAAGCATATAAATGAAGATACTAGTGATAAAATTAATATAAAGAGAAAATGATATAAAAATGTTATTAATACAGAGAAATTAGAATTTTTTGATGTCATGTAAGTTAATAAATACAGAAACTCATGTATATAATTGGTTAAAAAATATATTTTATATATTTATTGAGATTTATTAATTTATTTATATTATTAATATCAATATTCAAGTTGAAGTATTAGAAAATTTTATTTTTTATCTTAGGGTCATCGAAAACAGGATAGTAAAATTAACTCTTACAATGTGAATGATTTAAAGTTTTATATAGTTGATTAGGAGCCTGGTTTAAAAACACACAATAGTTTTATATTTACCATAAGGGACTGGATTTTCCCTTAGCCCTTTCCATTTTTATTTATTGGATGTTAGAGAGTATATAGATATTTCTAGTGAGTTATAGGTTTTAAAATATTTATCTTGTTTTAAAATTTTGTATTAAATTGATTTTGAGGTTTTAGAAGTGATTATATAATTCAAAAAGTGAATTTTTAAGTTTTAGAGTAATTATTTATTTTTGGGTTTTTACTTATTTTTTTCAAATTCTAGAAATGACCCCTATTACAATAGTTTCAGGGAGGGGATAAACATAAAGAAAATCCAACTCTAAATCTATAGGGATGAACTTAATGAGACTCAAAACACTAGAAATGACCCATATAATTGGGGGGTTTATCTAATTCTTGAACTAAAAAGTCATCTGTGATTTCATATAAGTCATCTGGTTTTTGTAAGATTCATTTTAGTTTTCATAATATTCATTCAGATTTTTTTAAGAGTTCTTGAATATTTATAAGATTCATTTGTGATTCGATAATAATCATTTTGGTTTTTATAAGAGTCCTTTTAATTTTCATAAGATATTTTTGATTTCTATAAGAGTCATTTGTAGTTTCTTTAGTCATTTCTATTTCTATAAGGGTCATTTTATTTTTGTAAGAATAATTTTAGATTTTTATAGGGTTCATTTTGGTTTTGAAAAGGGTCCTTGATATTCCATAAGAGTCATGTGATTTCTGTAAGGGTTATTTTAGTTTTTAAGGGTCCTTTAGATTCCATTAAGACTATTTCATTATAAAGATATTTTATTCCCATATAAGAGTCATTCACTTTTTGATTTTTTCCTTCTTTTCCTTTTAATTCATGATCGTATTTTATGATTTAAAATGGATTTTTAATCATAAAATCTTTAAAAATAAATAATTTTTCATGTAATATTATTTTATTTTTCTATAAATTATTTAAGTCATTATTTAAGGAATTGAAATAATGTTAAGGGATAATAAATTTTCACAACTGATTTAATTTATAATTAAGTAATATATGACTAAATTTTAAGAAAGATACCTGTGAAGATCATCAGGCGATGTGTCTTATATTATTTTCAATTTAGGAGGTCCCACCTACTTGATTGTTAAATTATTCTTCAATATAGATGACCAGAGCCTACCATTTAAGTATATATATCCCTGTCAACTAGTCTAAGTTTACCTTCATAGGTTATTGGCTTGAGATCCTCTCTCTCTCTCTCTCCCTTCCCAAACTGTGTAGTAGACCATGAAAGCCTCATGTTAGACATAGGGTATTCAAGAACTTTCTCTCACTCTCTATATATATCTCTCTATCTCATGTTGTATAAATCATGAAATTATCCAATTTTTATCTTCATTTAAATAAATGGTATGAATTAACCACAAAGAAATATAATAGCTCGAGTGATGAAAATTGAAGGGAATAGAGTAATGAATGGAACTTCTATTATTTCTATAACTTTTTTGATATTTCTTACCTGAAGTTGTTGTTGTATATTTTATTTTATTCTATAAATTACTTTCTATTATATGTTGTATTGATATTGAAAATTTTGTTTTGTTTTCATTATTATCTTGTGGAAACACCTCTCATTAGTAAATAAAAAGATAATGATGGTAATAAATGGGTTGTTTGGATAATATGGAATTGTGATGATGCTTATGATGACTATTAATTGTTATTTTCTTGAAAGTAGTGATAATGTTTACTTGTGTGTTTACTTATACTTTTAGGATATGGTTTTCTATGATTTTTTATGTTTTTTAAATGAATAAATGTTTTGGGAATGGGATGATATGATTGTTGTTTTGGTGGTGGTTGTAAATATGATTTGGTAAAAAGGACTAGTCTAGTGGAAAATTATGATGGTTGTTGGCATGGGTTTTCATGGAGGTTGCTGTGGTGGATGGTGGGTGTTATGGGGTTGCATTAGTTTCTACACAGTGGTATTGAATAAAATGTAATATGATGGGAATAACTAATAATATGTTGGTAAATGGGTTGGAATTTAGTAAGTGGTACTTTAATGAGATGTTGTTATATTAAATGAAAAGGATCAAAATCTAGAAAGGGAGTGGGTGTTGGATTTGAATGGTTTGTCATTAAATATGATTAATAAATGGAATAAGGGACCTAATGTGCATAAAAAACGGAAAATATATAATTTTTTTGATAACTGATTAAAGAGAAATTTATTTTTATTGAAGAGTTTTTTTTGTGGAAAGTTGTTTTGGATAATTTTTAAATATAGAAAATGTTATTGTAGAGTATGGTAGAGATGTGTTGACGTTTATGGGTCATTATAGGGATAATTAATATAGAACCATAGTTTGGTTTGTGTATTTTCATATTATACATTCATTTTGTTATGATTTCACACACACCCCACCCATGTTGAATCACCTTACTAATTCCCAAATGTTTTGGGTTCCAGGTGTCTTCCCCAAATATCCAAGTTAGTAAGGGAATAGATAGATGACTACTCCCTCTTCTCTACTCTCTCTTCCTAGAATGTCACAAATATAATAGTATGAGGTTTAAATTCATAGGCTATGAAGGTCAAAAGTCAAAAGTGTAATGATGCATTGATGATAGGATGATGATGTGGTGTATAGTTGGGATTATGAATAGTAGTAGGAGGGCATGAGGTTGCTTTAATTTGTGTTCATGATACCAAATGTAATGTAAAAATGATGTGTGAAAATACCTAACCAAGATTGATAAATACCTAATAGGGGGATGGGGTGAAACAATGATATATTTCTCTTTTAAGTTTCCATTATTTTGAAACAACCTTCACCTCTTGTTAATGATTTATCAATTTGATGAAAAAAATAATCACACATCCATAGGAACATAAGCATTTACAAGGTTCACTACTTAAAAAGAGTATCTATGTTCTTGGTATGGTTTGGAAACAATCCAAGACCACACAATCCAATATAAAACAATAATTTTTTGTGGATACCATAAGTAGGATATACCCTTATGCTTGTATGGATCTATGAACAATAAAATAGTGAATAAGATTTTTCTAGAACGAATGATGTAAAACAAGTTTTTGTAACTAGTAATGAAACATTAAAAAGTTAGTTCAAAACCAGTTATTATGATACCTTATCAAATTTCTCATATAAAATTATTCAAAACAAAAATCTTCACTTTTCTACCCAGCATCAGGTAGAACCAATATTTTTGGACTTTGATATGAAAAATCAGTTTAACGGATCAGTATAATTTGTTTTTTTAATACCTCACTCTAGAAAACAGAAAAGGAAATAATAATTTTGACATAATTCTAAACAACTTCAAACATTACCTGAAAATACATGTCTTGTTTCTTGGTCTAATTTATAACCTCTAATTATTATCCATCCTTATGCTTCTTCTATCAAGAAATGTTTTTCATGGAAATTTTGAATGAAAACCTTATTCTCTCTTATTCAGTGATCTCACTTTCTTCACAAATGAATAGTTTTTGTTTTCTAAAAGTACAATGTAATTTCTACTATTTATAGGAGAGGAAAAAGTTGTTTGGGGAGGAATATAAAAATGTTTTCCCACTCAAAAAAATTTCCAAATCTCAAATTCTATATTAATTTCAACTTCATCTTTGACTCTTTTAACACTTCTAAACTTTTATAGAACCTTTTAGAATCATCTAAAATACTTTAGATAGATTTTAACTTTCTAATTATTCTTAATTCCGATACCATTTTACTTTGTGATGCAGTTCTCATAATAATTAATACAACTCATTCTGATGCTCTATACCATATTAAAACAAATGAATAAATTCTCATTCTGATGCTCCATACCAACTAGAAGATACATTACCTTGAAACCATTATTCCATAAACATTATTATAACTTTTTTAGACTTAAATTTATTTTATTTTTCCATCAACATATTTGAGACTTATAAATATGTTTGAAGCCTTCGACAACACTTCAACACCAACTTTAAAACCCCTTTGAAAAACTCTTCTGCAAAATTCTTCAAGAAAATATATGTTTATTATATTTTCCAGACCTATGATAATTAATTTAATGAAGTATCAATTTCATCATTCATATAATGGAATGGTCTCTCATTTACTCTGATGGATCATTGTCACGTTTTTTCCAATGACTCGTAACCCACATGGAAAACACAACAGAGCTGTTTTTCCCTAGAACCAATTGAAGAGAACCACCATTTATTTTGTTTTATGAAAATGGTTGACTATATTGTGGATATTTTTTGGATGATAGGTATTTATTTTTAGTACAGTCCCAATAAGTTCAACTTTCTCCTTCATTGGTCCTACTATCTCACATTTATTGATATACTTCAACAAACTTTCTTAACCAACCCGCCTCAGATGAATTAGTGGCACCCTGTGTCTGTTGGACCAGTATCAGAAAAACTTCAAAATTCCCATCCTTTTTTCTTTCATAAACTTCTACTTGTATTATGAATTCTTCATCAATTTTAGAAGATAATTGGAATAACATCATCTAAATTACATTGTAAAGTATTATTACTTCCCAATATTCTTCTTTTCCAACCAGTACTCAAACTGATTGGAAAATATTTTATCCCTTTCCTTCACAAATCTTGGATCATAATTATATTATATTAATTAAGATTTATGAGAATTATAAGATCAAAAAATAATCATCATATTTTGTATGGATACATTCAGACTCTAATATGTTTCCTCATACTGATCAAAAATTTCTTTCTGAACACAATGAGAGTATGGAAAAAAACTTCTTTCGCAAACCTTCTTCTGATCAGAAAACTAAAACAAAAAGAGTTTATTTTCAAATATGTGTCAAATTTTTTGATTAAAATGTCCCATTTTATTTTTGTAATTTTATCACCAAAACATAAAATGTAAAATTATTTTTCTGTAATGAAAACAAAATACAAAACAATCATCACAGACTTCATTCAACAAACAAAAAAACTTTCATCCAACTTGGTCCAAAAATGCCCCCATTTTTTTTCAACCAAGGTTCGTAAATCACTAGAATTTATAACCTCAAGCAAGTTATCTCTTATCAATAACTCAAATCCTATGTGATTTAACTCATTGTAGGAAATAAGAATCATTTTAAAGAAAACCATGTTGTCCAAAAGTGGTGACCTACAAAACTTATTTTTCTTTGAAACTTTCTTCTTCATATTATTTCACTTTTTTTGTAAAATAATTATCTTATAACCATTTCAATATACTATTAGAAAATTTCACACACTTAAATGTTGATTTCACAACTTACCCAAAAATCCTTCTACATATATGCTTCTTTAAAAATTTTACACATACCAATGGATAGATATGTAAAACAATTGTCCCCATTCGAAAAAAATATATCCAAATACAAGATGAGAGAGGTTAAAAAAACATATAAATCATCCTTGGATAGAAAGGGGTGTAATGATAATGTTCAACCTTAGTTTTTAAAATGCTTCCTTCCGTAAATGTTTTGTGAAGATGTCAACAACTTGTTTCGATATAGGAACATAATCTAGCTTCAACTCATTCTTCTCTACATGATATTTGATGAAATGATATTTGATATCAATATGTATTTAAGGAGAATGTTTTACTGAGTTTATTTTAAGGTTTATGGAGCTCTAATTATCACAACCCAAGGGCAAGGGTAACTTCCCTTCAATATGTAAGTCTTTAACTGAGTATTTTTATACATGAGTTGTGTAGCATCTTGATTGGAAGAAACATACTCAGCTTCAACCTTGCTAAAAGATACTGATTTTTTTATTAGTATTCCAAATAACAGAACTTTTACCTAGAAATAAAAATACACTAGATGTGGAACTTCTATCATCAACACTTCCTTCCCAATAAATATATGAATAAATAAGTAAATCAATTATTTTTAAGCTATCATACCTGATTCAAAAATCTGTTCTTCCATTGATATATATGAGAATTAATTTTCTATCCAATAAGTGTGATTATTTTGGATCACATTTAAATATTTTACATAATGTGATAACATAAAAAATTTCTGGTCTTGAGGCGGTTAGATACAACAAGCTTCCAATAATCTTCCAAAAATCTTTTGAGTCAACTTACTTTATTTCTTTATCTTTAGTCAACTTGGTTCCTACTAAAATTGGTGTGGAAACTGGTTTCAAATTTTATATTCCAAACTTCTAAATATTTACCTTACCATACATTTCTGGAGAAATAATTATTTTTTTCTTCTATTGTAAGATTTGTAACCCAAAAAAGTATTTCATTTCACCAAATATGGACATTTCAATCAACTTTTTCATTTCTTCAGTAATATATGACAAGTATTTTATGATTCATAGAAAATATAATGTTATCAACATAAAAAGTTACAATGAGGGAAATATGATGAATTTCTTGGATGTACATAATATCATCAACCTTACTTTTTAAAATTCATCTTCCATAAGAAAGTATACCATTTGGAATATCATTCCATTAGAGCTTGATTCAGACCATGCACGAATTTACTCAACTTGCACACATAACTTTGATCATTACCTATAATAAAACCACACGTTTGTTCAACATAACCTTCTTTGTCAAGCTCTCTATTGATAAAGGCTGAATTCACATCCATCGGAAAAATTTTGTAACTTGGTTTTACAGTAATAAAAAAAATATTATAATTATTTATAAGATTTACACTAGAGAAGAACTCTCATTAAAGTCAATACCTTCAATCTATGATTAACCTTTTCACACTAATATTTTTTTTTCTATAACTTCACTATCTTCGTTAAACTTGTTCTGGAACACAGACTTTGTACCAATAACATTTTTGTTCATTTGGATTATTAATGAGTTCTTAAGTATCATTTTTATCAATTTGATCCAACTCTTTTTTCATTGAATGAATCTATTATTTGTACTCATAATCTTTACCCACATATTTCAGCTCAAAATTTTAATAAAATAAAGTATATATAATGACATTTGATGTTATTATTATTTTTACCTTTTGAGGTAGATCTCCAATTATATTTTGAGCTTCCAAATTCTTCCTTATCCTTGGATGAGATGTAAAATATTCTTCCTCATTAATAGAAATATATGAGTAAGATTTTTCCATTTATATGACATCACAATTGTTGACATCCTTATTTGGTTGCATAACAAAAATTATTTCAACCTATTCCTCTCCCTCATCTTCATGTTTTTATAAAACATATTCCTCATCCTTTTCAAGAACTGTTACATCCAAACAGACAACCAATCTTCTTATTTATTTGTTGAAACAACTATATACTCTTCCATCTAGAGCATAACCAATAAATATTCCATCTTCACCTCTATGATCAAACTTACCAAGGTTTCCAACATTGTTATTTATGATGTAGGTACTACCAAAAAATCTTAAGTGTTTCAAACATAAAGTTTTTTTATAAAAAATTTCATAGAAAGTCATATTAGAGCCTGGCCTATAGAAACATCTATTTTGAATATAAATAGTCATGCTCATATCTTGCCTCCAAAAGTAATGGGAAATACAATGTTAAAGTATCATAGTAAGCCCCATTTCAACCAAACTTCTATTCTTACTTTTAGAAACTAATTTTTTGTGTGGTGTGTATGGTTCACTGAACTCATGCCAAATTCCAATTTTTTAAAGACAACTTCTGAACTCTTCATTCTTATACTCACAAAAACTATCACATATCAACTTATTTATATAATACCCTTAAACATGTTTAGATATTTCAATTTATGTTTCAAATACACAACACATGAAATGGAAGTAAAATCATCAATGAAATAAATTAATTAATTATATCTAAATGTTGATTATTTTTTCACCAACCTATAGATATCAGAATGAATAAGTTCCAGGGCTCGTGTTGAATGAATATCAATTTTATTATGCACTGTGTTTGTTATCTTCCATTCCTACATAATTGTGAAACACAAATATATTCTTCTTGACATATCAGGAATACCACAAAAAATTTCTCACATAAATGAATTTCTCATGTTTCAATGACACATATGTCCCAACCTTTTATGACACAATTTATTTTATTCATTCATGCTTAAGTAACATGAATTATGAACTTCACCAACTTGAAATAAGTTTTCTTTTGTGCTTTGGAATTTTTCACAACTTTTACATCCTCCCCTATTATTATAGAAAAATAATATTTTTTAATTTTTTTGATTCATCAAAATGTTTTGAAACACTAAACAATTTGTGTTTCAACCCAAAAAAACACAAAGCTTTGTTCGAGTACAACATTTCCCCTAATAATAGTGACTCTAATAGCTATGATTATGAGGGATTCATCATTTCCAAACTTCACTATTCCTTCATTATAATATTTCAAATTATTAAATAGTTTCAAATCTCCTATAATATGAGAAGAACACCCAATCTACAAGATACAGGGTTGTTCTCCTTTGGTATCTTTGAGATCAGTTTCTACAACAAGATCTTTTTCTTTACCTTTATCTTTCTTCACATACAGATTATGAGAATTATTATAAATAAGTTATTGTTCCATTAACAAAATAATAAAATCTTTTTCAAGATGTCTAGGATTTTTAAATCTTTCAAAAATATTTTACAATGGTTATAATCTATTCTCAACTTTGAAAACATCCTTCTCATATTTCTTCAAAAAATATTTCTCATATTTATTCCCTGGAGAGGATTGACTCCCCCTTAAGTTTTGATTTCTATAAGTTGTGGAAACATTGTAGTATATTTTTTTGAACCAACACATGTTTTATGAATTCCAAAATCCACCACAATACTAGCAGTACCTATATATTGAATTCTTTCCTCTGTAACATATATATTAACCAGGATTGATAATAAATTTCTTAGAAACTTTCATATATTTCACATAATTTTTTTTTCGTTTCACAATCTTTTTTTATCATACAAAATATTTTTCTTCATAAATATGTATTTCTTTCCAACCTTATAATAATTAATAGTGGTAGAAACTTTTTTAGAGAAATTTTTTTAGAAACTTTTGAAATTCTAACTTTGTTGGTTTTGGCCACATACTTGATGTTCTCAACCTTATTCTTCTTAGGAACAAAATTAACTTTCTTCTCATACTTTGAAAGTAACTCTTGATCCCACTCATGTTAAAATTTTCTAGAACTTTCACTAACTTTAGAGATATATTTTTTGAAAAATTTAACTCCCTTATCATCTTTAGAAAACTTTTTTTTGATAATCTCCATCACTTATTCCTTTGAATTCAACATTACTTCAATATTTTCATTCTGGTAATTTTATTTTTTGAGAGAATTCTTAAAAAAATCAATCTTTTCATATAACTGGGATTTTTTCATGAAGAAACTCTTGATTATATTATGCATGAATTAATTTATTTAACTTCTTAAGGACTCTTTAAATTCTTACAATATTTCTCAGACATTATTTCATTCCTCTCTCTAGATGAAATTCTAACCCAGTCTCTTCATCTTAAGAACTACTACATACAAAGTATTCTTGATTAAATATTTCAATTTAAGTATGTTTTCCAGCTACTTTAATAAAATTTTCAACCTACTATTCACTATATTACTCTTTATAAAATTTTTATGAAAAACTTCATCTTTTGGATTTGGAGAAATTTATATGTTTTCCCTTTGAATATTACTTTTATTTCTCACCCTATTTCATTCTATATCTTATTGATCTTATTTTATCTTCATAATTATATTCCTTATTCTTAATTTGAGTACAATTAGTAGAAATGTGTATAATAACTACATATTTAAAATATTTCAATGGAATTTTCAGTTTATACTTTCCTATACCACATTTTGATTTTTTAAAAAATAAAGATAAAAATTCATCAAGATTGTTACATACAACATTTTTATATTTAGAATCATCATCTTCTTAATCTTTAAGAATATTCTTATAATTTCCTCACTTGGTAACCATAAAGGAAATTTCTCTATCAACATTTTCTTTTCCTTTTATAAATTTATCGCTTATCATTTCATAAGTAATTAGAGTACTTTGAAGGTCTTTCAGACATAGAGTTTTAGGATCTCTATCTTCCAAAGATGAAAATTTGGCCTCAAAATTATTAAGAATAATTTTCAATATCTTTTCAAAAATAGTTGAGTCCTAAAACTTCTCACCAAGACATCTTATGGTTCTATAAATATCATTAAACCGTGTAAAAAAGTCACTAACAAATTCATAGTAACCCATTTTTATATCTTTATACTTCAGCCTCTAGATTTGTAACTTTTCCTTCTTTACATTTATATTGAATCTATATAAGTTCTTAAATATTTCACAGATACCTTTTTTAGTAGAAAATTCCTTCACTCTTAGAAAATTACTTTCAAAAAATAATGAGGGTAAAGATTTCTTAGTTGTTCTATAATTCTCTAGATTCTTATTGTCCACAAATGATTGAAGAAATATTTCATAAAGAGGAAGAAATCCATCTATTGCAGCTTCCAGAACAACATACCCAAGAGACATAAGATATGGAATGATTCTATATTTCAAAATTTGATAGTTATTTCTATCAAAGACCGGAATCCCCTTAAATTTAACACAATTGAGATTCTAAATAAAAACTTCTCTACAAGAACTTCATCAAAGAGTAAACAATGGGAGCCTTTACTCTGATACCAATTAAAAAGTCCCAACCATGATTGATGTATCAAGGAGAGGGGTAATAGGTGAAGCAATGATATATTTTTCTTTTAAGTTTCCCTTATTTCGGAACAACCTTAATCTTCTATTATATAATTATCAATTTTATGAAAAAAACAATCAGACATCCATAAGAACATAATTATTTATAAGGCCCACTACTAAAAAAGAGTAGATATATCCTTGGTATGGTTTGGGAACAATCCAAAACCAAATAATCCACTAGAAAACAATAATTTTTTTGTGGATAAAACATGTAGGATATTCCCATACACTTGTATGGCACTATGATCAATACAACAATGCATGTTCTTCTTCTAGCATGAATGATGTAAAATAAGTTTTTTTTAAATATTCAACTTCCTATTAATTAGTAGGTAGAAAAAATGTTTCTATTTTTTTTTATGAAAACTCTGTATGGTGGATCCATCTGATTCCTTTGTCCGATGCTGGAGTCCGAAAAATAGATAAAGGAATAATACACTAGAAACAATTATAAAACACTACAAACTTTCCATGGAAATCTATGTCTGATTTCTAGATCTGATATAGTAACATCAGATTACCATCCTTTCTTATGCTTCTTCTATCCAGAAATTTTACTTAGGAAAACTTTGTTTGGAAACCTTCTTCTTTCTTCTTCAGAGCACTCACTTTCTTCATACGTGAATAATACTTCATTGCCAGAAAGTACAATGTACTTTATACTATTTCTAGGAGAGGAAAAATTCTTTTTGGAAGGAATATTGAAATATCTTCCTACTCAGCCACATTTCTAAAAATAACATTCAACATTAATTTTGACTTCATCTTTGACTCTTTTTATGCTTTTAAAATCTTCCCAAACCTTCATGAATATTCTAAAAACTTTATCCAGATTTAAAAATTTTAATCAATATTCAGTTCAATACCATTTTATATTTCTATGTATTTCTAATTATGATGAAAACATATAGGAACTTAAGACTTCTCATTTCGATGATCTGTGCCAGAAAACCTACTCATTAGGATGCCCTATACCAAATAAAAAAATGAATTACTTCTCATTTAGATGATCCATACCAACTGAAAGATATATAACCTTGAAATAATTATACCATAAAAATTGTATCATCTTTTTTAGACTTTTTTTATTTTATTTTTATATAAACATAGTTGAAACTTCTATAGATGACATCACCCTTTGATAATACTTTAGCACTAGATTCAAAACCCCTTTGAATAATGATTCAACAAAACTCTTTGAACTAATCAATTTTTCTTATTTTCTTTAGAACATTAATCCTAGATTTGATGAAGAATTGGTGTTAACATGGATATGGTGGATTGGTATATGATTTACTCTGATGGATCGGTGCCATGTTTTTTATGATGACTCGTGAATCACTTGGGAAAAACATTAGAGTTATTTTTACCTTGACCCAACTCGAGACAACCACCATTTATTTTGTTTTATGAAAATGGCTGACTATATTATTGATATTTTTATGGTTGATAGGTCTCAAATTTCAGTACGATCCCAAATTTTTTGAATTTCTCATTTTTTGGTCTCAATATCTCTCATTTACTGATCTACTTCAACAATCATTCTTAACCAGTCTTCCTTTGATTAATTGGTGGCACCCCCAACTGATGGATCTATATTAGTAACATTTAGAAATTCACAACCTTTCTCATTCTAGAAATTTTTTCTTATATCATGAATTATTTATGACTTTGAGAACATAATTATTGGAATATAATCTTTTTAATTACATTATAAATTATTATGAATTCCCAATATTATTCTTTCTTTACAACTAGTACTCAAACCGATTGGAAAATATTTTCCCCAATTCTTTCACAAATCTTTGATCAAAATTATATCAAATTTATTATTATTTTGTAGACCTCCAATATCAGTGAAATATCATTAAATTTAGTATGAATACATTCATACTCCAATACATTTCCTCATATCTATTAAAAATTTCTTTCCAGACACATTGTGTGTATGAAAAACAACATCTTTCACAAACCTTATTTGGATATGAAAATAAAAACAAATAGAGTTTATTATCAAATAATTTTCCAAATATTATGATTATGATGTCCTATTTAATTCGTATATTATGTTCACCAAAACTTACAATGTGAAATGATTTTTCCTTAATTAAAAAGATACAAAACAAATCAGCACAAACTTCTTTCAGGAACTAAAAAAACTTCCAACCAACTTGGTCCCAAAAATATGGACATGTGGTATGTGGATATGGAAATGATATTATGTGATTATGATGTTTCTATGTGAAATTTAGATATGTGGATTTGGTTATGGTGGTATAAAAGAAACATGATAATCATGATGTTTTCTAATGGGGTATGAAAGTGTGAAACTAGTGGTGAAGTGGTTTGAGGTACCCTTTTTTCTATAATCATGATAGTATTTTATTAAAATATGATGCGATATTTGGTGAGTAAACCTTAGTAATGTGTTGTGTTAGTTGATCTAGTATAATTGCATGTTTGTTTTTCTATTTATTAATTGGGGCATGACTATGATTCTTCCATATTTTCATGAGTGGTATCAATGTTGGGATTTGTAGTTGGGGTTTCTACTTAAGAGTTTGTTTTGGTATTTTATCTGGGAGACTTGTAATCATATAAAATTTTCAAACATTATAGTTATTATGGGTTATTGGTTTTATTTATCATATAGTGTTCATAAGTAGTTTTATCCTTTTTTTCCAATAATTTTTTAGGGTAAGGCCTCACATTTGTGTGATTTATACCCTTAGTTCTTGTCTAAACCCCACAACCTATTGGTTGTGGGATTTAGGGGATACTCTATCCTTCATTATAGGCCCATGAAAGGTTATGAGTGGTGGTGGGTCATTAAAAAGTGGTATTATAGTGATGTATGAGAGTTTTAATATATTATGGAGTTAGAAACATGTAAATATTTCATTGGACTGGTTAGAAAATAGTGATGATAAAAATTATCATGTGATGCATCATGGAATAAAAGCTAGTAAACATGTGACTGGGTCCCCATGTGATCAGATGATGGGGCCCTAATCTTACTGAACACCCTAGGTGAGATAATATAGATTGAATAATGGGAAGCTAGGGTAGGTACATGAATCATGATTATTTGTTCTTGTGATTTAATTCAGCTAACTTTTAGAAAATTACATCTAATTTAATTCAATAAACCTTAACGAATTCCATACCACAAGACTTATAAGTTTGTTTCATTACTTACAGAGATTCCAAAGGGTTTTTATCCACCTATGGATTTGGTTAGAGAGGTGTGTTAGGATGATTTGGTTGATAATCATAGGGACAAACTGAATTAGGAGGATGATTCTTGAAGGAAGATGTTCTATGAGTTGAGACACCATATATTGGAAAAGTATGAGGGAGTGTATCTAATCTAGAGATTGATCATTGGTTGAAGTACCTCAAAATAAACTTCAATTTGATCCAATAGGAGGAAGAGTATTGTTTTCTATTGGAGGTTATCCTGATGTAGGGAATGACATGTCAGTGGTGGATTATATATATTGCGGATAAGGAGGGAAATTCTTCATGGGATTATTTTTAGAGGTACTTTTGTGCAGTGTTGTTTCCATTAATGATGAGATTAATGATGTGGTATGAGTTTCCCTTCCTATATTAGGGTATCCTGAGTATGAGAGAGATCAAAATTCACTTTAAATTCCTTCTTCACTTCATCCCTAATCTTTTTTCCAAATGAGGTGTAAAAAGCATGGAACCTTGATGAGGCATTGTATCCAGTTATTTGATATAAATCCAAAGAATTTAAATTGACAATGTATCTAAAAGTGTGAGAGAAGGTTCAAGTCATCGAGAGGATGAATTCATAGTTGGGACCATTGTAGGATATATTTCAAAATCACATCTTAAGGTGAATTGTTTTAGATGGAGGATCTAGGGAATTAGGGAAGTTGAGTTTCTAACTTATGGGGAGGTATCCCCAACCATCTTCTTCTCATTTCTATGGATCTCAAAGTTCCTATGCGTACATAGATAGTTTCACTCTAGTGTTATTTAATTTTTTGGTTGTTTACATTAGTGATATCAATTCCCAGTAGTACTTTGGGCCTATTATAGTGTGGGTGCCCTTATTTTTATCAACCCTTGAAAAAATTACCTCCAAGGCCAAATCAACAGTAAAGATAGTTGCATTTTGTTCCACTAATTGGAGATGGATCTAGTAGTGGTCGACCTCATGATATTCCCCACCCTTTGGGATATATCACTAATTTTGGAAATGAAGGTGGTCATTAGATAAATTGGAAAGAATGAGGAGCTAGAAAGGGAAAATTTTATATAGTGGATATTTTTTACTTTGGGAATCCATGAGATTATTTGAGGAACTATTTCATTTTATTAAACATTATCTCTTTTTTTTTATTTTGGATCATTTTATTCTTATATTTTGACAACCTTGGTCCATGCATTGGGACTCAAGTTAGAGAGGGTTCCGGTTTCCTCAGTTTTGACTATCCCAATAGGTATTCATTCTAGATTATTTAATGTAATCCATGTTCATGAGATAATGATGGAGAGACATTAATTTTTGGGGATTATTTTCTTTTTTAGATACAGAAATATATATTTTTTTCTCAAAATGGATTGGTTGTATTCTGTTCATGTGATCATTGATTGTTTCCAAAGGAGGATTAAATTTTACAATGTGGGATGCCAACATGAAGTATTCATTAGTGAGTGTGACTATCAGATGGGCTATATGATTTCATAGCCTCTATTGTCTCAGTTATAATCTCCAAAATTAGATACTATATTGGTGTATGTGGTAGTGTTTCCTATATTCATCCTGGAGTTTTCATATATTTTCCCCAAATATTTTATCACTTTACCCCTTAATATTATATAAAGCTTATGATAGTGCTTCAACTTGGTGCCTTTCTTGTCACAATGGATCCTTACACGATGAAACCATCTGTGGTGTGGGAGGTGTTGATCCAAATTGATAATTTTATGCATAAGGTTTTCAAATGGCCCAATTCATTTCTATGGGGTGCTCTGGTGTTATTCTCTTAGAAGAAAAATGTTGGTTTTAGGTTTTTCAAAAACTAATGGAAGATGAATTAGGTAGAAATAAAGAACCGTTATATCCTTTTGAGGATATAAGATTTATTTGATTGGTTTAAGGGAGAAAACTAGTTTTAAAGATTTATTGGTGGTTTGGGTATCACCAGATATGGGTAAAGGTGGAGGATATACCAAATATTTCTTTCAGATTCCGATATAGTTACTTAATGTTTGTGGTTATATTATTTGATGTCACAAATCCCTTGGATATTTTTATGTGACTCATAAACATCTTGTTTTTTGAGTGATAAGATTATTTTGTGGTAGTGTTAATCGATGACACTATTATATACTAAAAGTCATAAGAGCATCATGTTGATCATCAGAGATATGTTTTACATGTCCTTTAACAACATCATCTCGATTGTATTTTATCAAAGTACAAGTTTTATATGTATGAGGTGCATTTTATAGGGATTGTGGTGTCCTAGTAGGGAGTAGATACCAATCCATAAAATATTGAGGTAAATGTTTCTTGGGCAGTACCCAAGAATGATGCAGAGGTCCATAACTACCATGTTCTCAAAGAATATTGTTTGAATTTTGTATCTAAATTACCTCAAATTTCATCTTTGTTGATAACCTTGATTAATAAATACCAATATTTTTCATGAACTGCTCAGTGTCATATAATTTTCAACTACTTGAAGGAGAGGTTGATAAATGATCTCATTCTATGATTTCTAGAGGAACGAGTGATGTTTGAGGTTTTCTATGGAACTTCCTATATTGGTTTAAGTTGCATCTTTATAAAACATAGAGTATAAATATCATATGGGTGTAGGTAGTTACACACATTCTAGCATAACTATGACACCCATGATCTCAACTTAGAGAGAATGGTGTTTTATCTAAATATGTGGTGACATTACCTTATTTTCAATTGATTTATGGTATTCATAAATTACAAGATATTGAGATATATCTTCTCTAATATAGATATAAATTTTCATTAGTGGAGGTGGATAGAGTTCTATAAGGACTATGAATTTGATACCATTAACACCCTAGGAAATTGAATGCATTGGATAATGTATTGAGTAAAAATTCATAAGGAGATATTATTTGAACATATAGAGATGTTTGGATAGTGATGGAGGAGCTTATAACATTTTATCTTTACACAGAAGAGTTTTCTGGAAGATGTTGGCTTTACCATTTCGCAATATAGTCATTCATGTTAAAGTAAGTAGTGGAGTCTCCATGGGGAGACTTGGAGGTAGAAGTGATGCATTATGATTTTTTTCATGGTGATGCTCCCAAGGGATGTTTGGAGGATGATAAATATTAGGTATTTTTTCAAGGGATATTGTTTATTCTATTATTGGTGTGGGAGGATCTTCTTCATGAGTTTTGAAGATCGCACTTGGTGGAGAATTTTGGGATATCAAAGATATACCATGATATGTGGAGTCAGTTATAGTGGTAATAAAGTAAGAGGTAAGAAATAAAGGTTATATCATGATGTTTGGTCTATTAATGGGTGAAGATAGAGCATCATGTTCCTAATGGATTATTGAATCCATTGAATGCTCCTGAGTGAAAGTGATATGATAGATCAATAGATTTTATGACTAGTTTATCGTATTCCCAATAAGTATGTGATTATATTTAGGTGATCATGGATAAATTGATGTAGTAGGATCATTTTTGTTGATCCAAGAGTTAGGTGATGTGGATTTTCCTTCAAGGTAGTACATAGAAGAGTTAATGTAACTTTATGGGGGAATCGAGGACCATTATTTTTTTATTGGGATCCTTGTTTTACCTTTTGAGTTTAGAGAGGTCCTCAGCATGATTTTGGTTCTCAAATGAACCTTAAAAAACATTCCATCCCTAGATATACAGTCAGATAGAGTGGACCATTAAATGATAAAGGATATATTGTAAGAATACATCTTGGATTTTGGTATACTAAGGGTGAAGCACCTACTGTTGATATAATTTATTTATAAAAATAGTTACAACTATTTCATTGGAATGGTTCTATTTGAGGAATTGTGTGGAAAACCATGAAGATATTTCTTATGCCAGAATATGGTTAGAGATTCTATGTCACTTGAACCAAATGTGTTTTAAAACATGATGGAGAATGTCTGGATGATTTGGGAGAAGATAATGGTGGCACATGATGATAAAAAGTCTTATTATCACTGAAGGATAAAATATCTAGAGTTATATGTTTGAGATCATGTATTCTTGAAGGTTTCCATTCTCTAGATACAGTGGATATTTAGAGTATGAAATAAGATTCCCCCAGATTTTTTTAACCATTTTGAGGAATTGGGAGGTGTTGGTGAGGTGTATTATTGGCTATAACTTCCTATATATATATTGACTGGATCCATGATGTTTTTCATGTGTTACAACTTCACTAATATCTTCATTATAATAATCACGTCATTGATTAGGGAGAGTTGGATGTAGAGGATGATGCGATGTTCATGGAGAAACTGGCCAAGATCCAAGATTATTAGGATTAGGTGTTGCATAGACACATTTCCCCTTTGTTTCATGTTTTATGTAGGTATGGTTGTTTAGAGGAACACACTTGGAAACACGAGTTGTAAATTCATGGTCAATATCCCAATATATTTTTATCCTTGTTTTCCTGGATGATGAGATGATTTTCTTGATGCTGACTTGTTTGAGATTATATATTTATGTGTTTCTTTGTGTCTTAGCGATGCCATTGTCTCTATTTAAGAGGTATATTTAGGGGGAGTTAGTTTTAGAACCTGTTATTTCTTAGGTTTTTTTTATTCTTGAGGATGAGAATTATTTTAGATGAATTTTATACAAGGGACCATATTTTCCTTGACCCATTTCCTTTACAATTTCTTGGGCGGTGTGGAGCCTATGGATGTTCATAGTGATATAGAGGTTTGATAAGTTTTTTTAAAAAATTTAGTCTTAAAGTGATTCTATAATTTTAGAAGTGAATCTATAAGTTTTAAAGTATTTTTATATTTTTGGTTTTTGATTTCTTTTAGGATAATTATGGAAATGACCCTTATGATTAGGTAGTTTTTCAAATTATCAAACCTTTAGATTCATTTTTGATTTCCTAAGAGTCTTTTAGTTTCCATTAGATTCATTTTTGTTTCCATAAGTGTCATTTGAATTTTCATAAGAGTCATTAGACTTCTATAAGAATCATTTGTGATATCATAAATGTCATTTTGGTTTCTATAAGATCCATTCAAACTTTTCTATGAGTTTTTGGATTTATATAAGAATCATTTACTATTTTATAAGTCATTTTGATTTTTGTAAGGGCCATTCAATTTCCACGAGTGTAATTTTGGATTTTTTAAGGGTCATGTGATTTTTATAAGAGTCACTTTGGTTTCTACAAGGGTCCTTGAGAATCTTTAAAAGTCATGTGATTTTCATAAGGGTTATTTTGGTTTTTATAAGGGTACTTTATAATTTTTAAAGGTCATTGGATTTTTATAAAGTTGTTTTCTCCCATTGTAAGAATCATTCCCTTAGATTTTTTACAAATTTTGTACTTAATCTAAGATTATATTTAATGTTATAAAATGAAATTTTAAATAATAAAATATTTAAAATTGTAAATTTGTTATGTAATATTATTTAGTTCACCCCTTAATGATTTAAGTCATTATATAAGGAATTTAAATACTGTTAAGTGATGATAAATTACCATGATATATTTAAATGAGAATCAAGGGAGAGTTGACTATGTTTTTAGGAAATATACCATGGAAGATCTCCACTCAATGTGAAATCAATTATTTTACATTTTGGAAGTCCATCCAATAGAAGGCCTTTTATTTTCTTACACCTAAATTACTAGATCCTACCCTTCAAGTCTTGAGGGATTCTTTAATCAGTTTGAATTTTCCTTTGTGAGTTCTAGGCTTGAGATACACTCTCCTTTTTCTTGTACCTATGCAACAAAATCTGAAATCCTCATGATCTAGTTATGGTATCTATAACTCTCTCAATTTTATGTATTATAAATAGTGAAATTATCATGTTTCTATTTTTATATGAATTAGTGATACAAATTAACCTAAGAGAATTATAATATCTAGATTGATGAAAATTTAAGGGAAGAGAGTAACATAAGAGCCTAATGTTATTTATGTAATATTTTTTATAGTTCCTGTGTGAATATGTTTTTTTGTAAATTTTATTCATTGATATTAATTTCTTATTGATTTGGGTTATATTATTATAGAAATCATGTTATAATAATTTTATTATAAGCTAAAAGCACCTCTCATTAGTGTATAATAACTTAAATTGGGTAACAAATGATATTTTAATAATATAGAGATATGATGTTACTTATAATATTCGAAAATAATTATATGGATGAATGGATTGATAAGTGAAAATCTATTATGTATTTACTGATAATTTTGGGTTGGGTTTTTTGTGATTGGTTTTATTTTATTCTGTGAATAAATGATTTTGACATGAGATGATGTTATTGTAGTTTTTGTGGTGATGGTAAGGATGGTTTTGTGAAAATGTATTAGTTGGGTGGAAATTATGGTGGTTGTTAGCATGGGTTTTCATAGAGGTTGTTGTAGTGGATGGTGGGTTCTATATGGTCATGTTTTTTGATTCATGGTGTTATTGAAGGAAATGGAATAGTAGAACTTTAACTAAAAAAAGTTTGAAAATGGGATAGGATTTAGTAAGTGGTGCTGTAATGAATTTATGTGATATTAAATCAAAAGGGATATAAGTTGGAAAGGGAGTAGGTGTTGAATTATGAATGATTTTTCATTAAATATGGTTAATTAATGATATAATTAATATAATATATATTATATATTATAAATATATAATTGTATGTATAACTAACTTAATAGGAATTCATGGTTATTTCTATGACTATTTTATATGGAATGTGGGAGTATATGATGTGAATAGGTGATATCAATTGTTGTGGAGTATGGTGAAGATTTGGTGATGATTATATACCATTACAAGGTTTCATGGAATATGTCCTTATGCTGGGCCTAGGTGTCATTGTATTATTATTTAATTTTTTTGATTTAATACACACCCCACCTGAGTTGGATCACATTACTAATTACCAAATGTTTTGCGTTGCAGTAATCTTCTCCAAATATCTAGGTTGGTGAGGGAACAAATAACTAACTACTCCCTCTTCCCTACTGTTTCTTCTGGATGTGGTATGACTACAATGGATTGAGGTTTACATGGATGGGATGTGTTGGTTAGAGGAAATTTTATTGATGATGTCGTGATGATGGGATGATAATTTGTTATATAGTAGAGGTCATGCATTGTTTGAGGATTTCATGAGGTTGATGTCCTTAATGCTCACACTACCATACTATGATGGGAAATCTAAATGTGGTTGAGATATGAAAATGTGGTATGGGGATGGGGATGCGGATGTGAGATTATGTGATTTTGATTAGGATAAATGACATGCAGATTTGTAGATTTGGTTATGATGATATTAAATAGATGAGAGATCCATGACATTTTTTACAGGGGTGAGAGAGTTAAAAACCAGTTGGGAAGCAGTTTGAGGTACATTTTTTACTATATTATTGATGTTATTTTATTATACTAAGATGTGGTGTTTTATGGGAATGACTTAGTGATGTTCGATTGTAGTTGACATTGTATTATAAAAATTGGGACCCATTCATAGCACAGACACCCACCTTAATATGGCCATCGGGTCCTGGATGCTAGGTACCACTAGTTGTAACGCCCTGACCCCAGTTACCTAGAGTCGGTGCATTATTACATAACATTGGCATGATCACAAAGGATCAAGTCTAGAAAGAACGATTAGTTTAATGGTCTTGGAAACACTAGATATATTCATAAGTCTTACATTGCATCATAAGGTAAAAAAAACTACAACAATATCTTTTCTTCATATCCCCTCATACTATCCCTGCAGGTCATTCATAAATTACTTCTTCATAATCCTGGGAAAAATAAAACATTGAAAGGGGTGAGATCAGATGCTCAGTAAGGATAACATTATAGCAAAAGATTTCATAGATAAGCATAAACACTTAAGGCAGTTTATAACTAAAACAAAAGCCTTTTAAACTTGAACTTCAGCATAAAATGGAAAATATAAAATAAAATAATGTCATTTACTTACTCACATGGATATTCTACTAGTCGAATGATAACATGCAGTATCAATAACCACTTTCATAATGATGGAATGCATAATGCCAGACTATCATAACCACATAGCCAAGGGCTCGTTCCAAGACTACAAATAAGATTTTGCCAAGGCCTTGTGCCAAGACACTAGTTTGTCTCATGAGACCTACCGATGCATCGAGGAGCTATAGCGGGATCCACCCATCACTTATTAAGTCCAATGCATTCCTCATATAAACAGGTTTAAACATAACATAAACATTCGTATTAAAACTAGCATATGAAATGTCAATACTTTTACCACAAACCATGAATGGTATAAAAATATCACATCCACAGTCAAACATAACCTATTCGATACAATATGGAAGATTATATTGTATCACATTAACCACAATAAAGAATAATGAATGATGTTGACATAGATGATAATAATCATCAAAACTATTTGAGAGAAATATCCCCCTTTTCTTGAAAACATTTAAAAGTCACACTATTTGTCAAGAAGCCATTTAAAAATAGATTTTTGAATCAAAGTGTCCCATACTACTTTTAAACTTTTAAAAGGAGTTTTAATTTTAAAACTTTAATGTCCATATAAATAAATCCTTAAAACAATTTTTAAAACATGGACATTAATGAGCAAGATTTAGAAGAATAAGTCTTTAAAACATTTAAAAATGGTATTTTAGTTAGAGTTTCTAACCAAAAGAGAGACAATTGAATACAAATAATTGAGGTAATAAAAACATTGTAATATCATTAGAATAAAGGAATTCATGATATACTATGTCAAAGTACATTATATACACCACATAAAAGTGATTTTGTGTATAACAAAAAAAATCTCAATGGAATGTAAATTGAGATGAAATCTCTCATAAAGGCCGTATCCTTAGATTAAGGATAAATCAATGACATATTTATGTGTGACAAACATAAATACAATAAATATGATTGTATATTCAGTGTAAAACAATCAAAGGACATTCACACATATTCTAGTAAAAACAACACCAATGAATTGGATGTTTGTCTCAACAAATTGAGATTGAGTAAATATTAATCTTATCAAGTTCATACCGATGACATTGAGAATTTATCAATGGAGTGATTATGTGTATAAAAAGTATATCCACAGAAAAGGGAGTGGAAATTATGACATAATCAAATGAATAGTGATTCCACACATAATCTTGGAGTAAAATAGTCAATGAAGTATGCGTAAAGCCGGATGAGTGGAAATTGAAATTTCAAATTCCCTTATTGATTTGGTAACATACAAAACATGAACCCATGAAAGAAGGATCATACAATGATGATGTAAATATAAATGAATTAAATTATATTACACAATGAATACAAACATGGGCAGTACAGACACCACATGTAATAAATAAGTGGTGAACAATGGAATTCTTACAGAATTAAAAGTGAGATAAGAAACCCCTTACTTTGTAATTTTTCCTTAGTCGACAGTAGGTTAAATTCCTGTATAATGGTGAAATAATTGTTATTAAATTATAAAAGAATCATATACATTAATATGATATCATATATGATCTTTTAACATTGATTTGTTAATAATATCTTAGAATTATCGTCATTTCGGGTGTTTACGGGTTCATTTTACTTTATATTATTTGTTATGTGAGCCATATTTGTTATTAATGGGATGTATATTATTCATATCCATAATTATATCAAGTCCTTAAATATTATTTTTAATCATCAAATGATAATTATACTTGAATGGATACGATGGAAAATGAATCTCATCGCGTTCGTGGAGACGGTAGTCCGTACGTACGCACGAGCGACAATATCATTCTTTTGATATTAAAATAATATATAATTGGGTGGTATATCATATATACAGAATCATTATCATGTTATATTTATTATTTACATGAGTTACACATCATTATTATACCCATACAAATAATAATATATTGAATAACAATTACACCACGACGTGGAGACGGTAAGCCGTACGTACGCACGTGTGGTGACATGTTATTCAAAGGGTGGATAGAATACTGAATATGGTTGTACCATATTTATAATAACATCACAGTATATATATGATATTGGAGTTATTATTTTATAATGGTAACAACAAGGAAGAATAAGTGGAAGAAGAAAGGAACTTGGAAAAGGGTGGTGAAATCATTACCTCTTCTTCGGGTTCTTCCTTTTGATTTGATCAAAAGGGCTACTTAGGTTGGATTTATGATCAAAATAAGGCCTCTAGGTTGAAGTGAGGAAAGTTGGGAGAGTATTTGGTCAGAGTTTGGCCGAACCAAAAGGCTTTGAAGGTGTGAAGAAATGAGAAGGAGGAGTGCCCTTTTATAAGAGGGGTGAGGGGCACCTTTGGAAAAGATAGAAATATTAATTTATAATAAATTCATATTCCGTTTCTAATAGCTCCAAAGTTGATTATTTAAATTTTAAGGTGGGGATGGGTCAAAAACCACTCAACCAATAAAATTTAGACAGGTTTGGGTCATTATATTAACCTTATCTTTAAGTATTAACTCTTAGTTAATTAGTTTCACTTTTACAATGTCTCTTTGTATTTTTATATTATATGGTTAATAAACTTACCATATACATCCAAGAGACCCCCAAGTGGTCCATTAATGATACAAATATCATAATATAAGTCTCTTGGTGGAACCTTAGATTTTTAAGAATTTAATATCAATTAATAATATAATATTTGTTTTAAAAACTCTTTTATGTCAATTTTGACACTATTCAATAGTTGATTTTTTTGAAACACATAACAGAATGATTAATTCGAAAAAAGTTAATTAAATAAATACTAATATGTCATATTAACCTAGAAAATTAATTTAATTCAATAAAAGTCTCAAATTATATTTATTTGGGTATGTATAATATCAATTATTCTAGTTTTTCACTATTATGGTAATTACTACATCACCATTGTGTCATAAATAAATTAACTTATTTAATGTATAAAAATTATAAATAAAATATCATTATGTAGGAAATATTTTTATATTTCTAATGAATATTTATAGTCTAAAATCCAACATATATAACCCTATGTAACAGTTGTGTTCCTAAAAGATATATGCTTGTGTCATTTTTGTATTTATTTTAACTTAATTAAAATAAAGTGTCCCTATCACTTACAAGTGGATCCATGGGGTCCAAAAATATACCCAAAGATGCCCATGGTCGACCATGTATTAACCAATAGGGTTAAGACACGTTTTAGGATAATTTAGTATTATTATAATATTAGTTTTTAACCCTTGTTTACCGGATTTACCCTTTAACCATGGTAAATAAAATATTTACCGAAGTAATTATCCAAAATGTCTAAAAATAAAAGTTACCTATTTACAAAATTTGAACATCCTGATTACAAATATGGAATCCATTTTTCCAAATTCAAAACACAGATGTGGCAGAAATTAATTTAAAATTAATTCTCGTTGTTAAAACAAAAAGCGTGTTTTTAAGAGAATATAATTATCAAAAGATTGGCACTTGTTTATGTCTGGTTGAAATGTGAAATTATGTTCAATGACCCACATTGTATTACATGGTAAAAATATATTCTAAATATACTTTAAAACCACTCAAATTCATAATTTATCACTATTAATTATTTTGATTAAAAAAGTTGTTTTTAATTAAAATTTAGTAATTTTCACTATTCATCAAAATATGAAAGTTATCCGAAAAGTACCAAAATTTCACCCTAGGCTAATTTCGATATTCCGAATCCAAAAATGAAGTCCATTTTGAGAGATAGAATTTATAAAATCTCAAAAAGTATGTATTACTATTTATAACGGCTAGTTTGATTGGTTGTGGTGTGTTAGAATCTCAAAGTTGCGTACAATGCACGCCATTGCATTATTCAAAGGGAAAAGTATCGTGGAATCTTGGGGTGTTACACTAGTTTTGTAACACCCTGAGATTTTAGGAATTATTTTTTTTTCAAATTAATTTATCTTTTTAATGTTTTTAATTTAACTTGACACTTGAAATAGTTATATATATATATATATATTAAAAAACTTAGTTAAACATTTATTTCACACACAATACCGACTTGTCTTTCGCTACATGCAATACCAACTTGGCTTGCACTACAAGAAACACCGACTTGGCATACGATGCACACAACACTAGTTTCTATGAAACATATTTTTCTATATATATAATTATTTAAATGATATTAGAATAACCTAAAAATTAAACATATTTATAGGAATAGTAATAAATAGTTTCCAATTTTTTTTATAATTTTTTATATAAATAATTCACATTGATAATGAAGGATGAGACTTTTTGTAAAGTCATTTTATGTTAAAAATATCGTTTTCTTGAATACAACAATTTTTAATTGTAGAACTAGTTTTAGAAAATTTTCTAAATTTAATTGGATAAATGAAATTTATTATTGAATTCAGAATATTGAAATTTCCATTGGGTGAATTTTTTGGATTTTTCTAAGAAACTTCATTTTTTTGATAAATAGCGAGAAATACTGTTTTTAGTTAAAAACTACCTTTTTATTATTAATTATTAATGATAAATTAAATTATAAATATGTTTTAAGGTAAAATTGGAAATATATTACATATATTAATATAATTTAATTAATTATAATCAATTTCACTTTGAAATTTAATATAAATTCTTAACAAATTTTTGAACATTTTCCCATTTTAAAACCCTGTTATTTTGTCCCATCTGCGAGATTATCACTAATCTTATTTTTACCGCTTATGTGAATAAAATTTAAAAAATTATACATAAACCATTATATTCAGTCTAATATTTAGATTAAAATAAGACTATATTATCTTTTTGACCAAAATAATTTGTAAAAGTGATTAAAATTAATCACAGTAGTTAAGGCCAAATTAAGCATAATTAAGGACTAAACCTTAAACTTAAGGGCCCAAATTACCAATAAACTTGTTCAAAACCCATTGTATGTACATAGTTTATACATAAACTCTAAATTATTGAGTTTTTTTTTTGTTTTTTATGACTTTCTTAGGTAAAAACATGTGAACACTTAAGCTGTTTCTAAAAATTCAAAGTGAGTTATTTTCCTTCCCTATAAGGGATAACCACCTATACCCATTCTTCACAACTCTAAAACATTTTATTTTCTTCAAAAATTTACCCAATTAGAATCCCAATAATTATACCTTCTATTTTGAACCTTCCTTTTGTGCAGAATCATTATCAAGGAAACCTTTTTGCATAAACCAAAAAGAGTTACCCGATTAAGAGGCAACGTCTTCTCTCAAGATCCTTTCCTTTATTTTATTTATCCACCACCTACACAGTCTTTATTACATTATTGTGTGAAAAAAATATTAAAATAAAAATACTAGGATGTTTTTATGCTAAGGGTTCGACCTACACTTATAGACACCTCTATCTAATGAATGGTTAATATATAGTTTTTGTGTATGGAGAACTACTGCCTCACGAAATGATGATTGTTCATTTCTCCTTTACCACAAATCATGATGCCCATTATGATAGAAAATATATTTATATATTTCATATGTTATATTTACTATGTATTTAATCTTATGTATTCCTTTTACAGTACACATCTCTTTACTTTCCAGTTGGTGTTAATATGATAATCTCGTTTGAGGAAGTATGGACTACCGCCCCCTCAAAGCGATGTGATCCGTTCACACAACACATGGAATGTATTAAGGATGGTTTTAATGAAATTATATGATAAATATGATATATTAATTCTACTAAAATAATTATATATGTATAAACACACACACACATATATATATATATAATTTACATACTTTATTTCAATATGATAATAAAGATGGAAACAACATTCATGCGTATGTACGACTTACTGTCTGCATGAAAGGTGTATTAAATTTCATAATACTAAAATATATAGAATATTATAATACAGATATAATTTATATAAATTATATTTATATCATGGTTTACACTTCCAAATCATGATATAAGTATAGGGATGAAATATGTAACAAATTAAGACACATGTGAAGAACAAAGTGAATTTTAACCGAATGGAAACTTTAACATAGGATCATTAACAAGGGGGTAACATAAGGTAATAATAAAAACATATATGGTATTATGTATAAGAATATTCTTCTATAAAATTTTAATAATAAAATTATATTTATTATACATGAATCTTGTATGAGTACAGAGAGGGTCAAGACACAAGGTAAGGGGATTTCACCTCACTTCTAATTTTTTGTGAGATACAAGATATATTAACCACTCTTTAATTTTGTGTGGTGTATGTAATTCCCATGATTTTATTATGTTTATATTTTACTAAAATATTTGGGTATTCAAATTCTCATTTTATGATCCTTCTTTCAGGGGTTTTAGCTTTCAAAATCAACCAAATCGATAAAATAATTATGTCTCAATTTTCCTTCTTTGAGATTCATGTGTTTTTATGCACAAAAAATATTATTCTAGGTGTATATATTTCCATTTTACAGGTTATATCATGAATATATATATTTTCATGATATATTATGATTCATTTAATTTCCTTTTGTTACATGGAGAGTATGATCCCAAGTTATCAAGTTATAAGAGTTTATTGAGACAATCTCATTGCTTTCCGAGATTTTTTATGTTTATGATTCCCTTGATGAAATATTATAATAAAACTCTCAAGAAAATTAATTATTTTACTTATCCTCTATTATTTCATGATATACTAATGTATTGGTACCATATTCTACTCTTCGGTACATAATATAGTTAGGAAAGCATTTTTAGGAAAGCCCAACTTTACCCTTTCTTCAGTCGGAAATCTATGTTTTTTATAAAGGGTTTCTAAGAATATTATACTATTATACAATAATCATTAAAATATATTTTTATCATTTTATTCTTTTACCAATCTATTTAATAGAATATTCTATTTTTTTTATTAACAAGGAACTTTTCTAAACTTTTTTACTGTGCAAAAGGAATTTTTTTTGACCACGTACGACTTGTACGGATTTCCCTGCCGTTATTTCTTCAAAGATACATTTTCATTTTTAAAAGGTTAATCATTAAGAATTTTTTTTAAAAATATATTTTCAAATATTTTTTTTTTTCAAAATTTTTTCAATCTTCTTTTATAAAATTTTCAAAGAAAATGGCTTTCAAAATATTTCCAAGCTTCTTTTATATATTTCCAAGAAAATTAGTTTTGAAAATTTTTTAAAGCTCTATTTATATGTTTTAAAATTATTTTCAAAGAAATTTTTTTAAAACTTTTTTGAATCTTATTTTATATTTTTTCAATAAAAGTTGTTTTCAAAACGTTTTCAAGCTCTATTTATAAGTTTTCAAACTATTTTCAAATAAATAGTTTTCAAAACAATTTCAAGCTTGTTTTATAAGATTTCAAGAAAAATGGTTTTCCGAAATTTTTCAAGATAATTTTATAAGTTTTTAAGTAAAAAGGTTTTTAAAAAAATTTCAAAATATTTTTATATATTTTCAAAGTTTTTTCAAAGAAAAAGGTTTTTATGATTTTTTGAAGTTTATTTTATAAGTTTTCAATAAAATATGTTTTCAAAATGACTTCATAAGAATTAATTTATTTTATAAGAAAATTATTTTCAAAATTTTTTATGAATTAAGAAGCCTTTTTAAAAGAAAAATGATATTTTCCTCAAAGAAAAAGTTTTAAAGGATATTTCAAAATTATTTTCTATCTAAGATGACATATATTGATGTTTCTCATTCCTTTCTAGAAATTTATCTAAAGTTTCTATTCATATACTTTCTATGAAAAAGTTATGCTTAATGTCAGGGTCTTTATGAAACCCATTTATCCTTTATGGGTTATATGTATATGAAATCCATTTCTATTTTATGGGTTATGCTTTTGATGAAATGATTTTGAAACCTGTAACTTTTTCCATAGGTTATGATATGTTTACATGATTATGACGCCCATTTCATTTCATGGGTTATGATTTGATTATTTTTAATATTATGGTACATGTATATATGATTTCTTTATGTGAATGGTGGGACCTATATCCCCTTCAAATACATTGGGTAATGTTTTATATCTCATGATATAAACTCAGATAGTCTTGGGAGTAAATCTTGACTACTATGAAGGCCATGGGATTGAACCATGACTACTTAGATGGTATGAGGAGTGAACTCATGCTACTATGATGGCCATGGGAGTGAACCATAACTACTATGATGATATGGGTAATGAACCCATACTACTAATATGTTCATGGAAATGATGCCTTGTATACTATGGAAATCATTATATGCTTATGTGTTTGCCACAATTCCATGTCTTATTGCTATGTTATGATTTCATGAATTATTCTCTTTATTTCATATGATTAATTTCTTATGAAGTACCAATATTTATGCCATGAATTCAGTTATGATCTTTGATATGCAGGGTGTGATCTTATATTTACAAGATCACATTTTCATACCCTTATAATAAGGTTTATGCATACATGTCTCCTTTTTTTACCCTTAATGAACATTTGAGATCACCCCTTTTATGTTTCCTTTCCCCAAACTTATGATAATATTTACTATGTTCGATATGTCTAATATGGGTTCTAGTCATGAATAACCTAGTGGAAGATGATATAGCTCACATATGTACCAGTGTTTATGTTTGCATATTTCCAGAGCTACTATACCAACTATGGTATTTGGGTGTCTATTTGTATAATTTTTAAGTATTCATAAAAAGTTATTTAATGTTAATGTTTTAAAAGAGAGGTTTGTTATAAGTTTCCCCATAGACATGTGGTCCCCTCCCTGGATGTCATGCATGGCTGGCGGATGGAATTTTGATGTTCTTCATGTCCACAATACCCTACTATGATGGAAAATTGATGTGTGGTTGAGGTGTGCATATGTGGTATATGGAAGTGGATGTGAGATTAAGTGATTTTGATTAATATATATGACATAAATATTTGTATATTAGGTTATTATGGTATGAAAGTGATGAGAGATCTATGACATTTCAACTAGGGCATGAGAGTGAGAAACCAGTGGGGAAGTAGTTAGAGTTATAATTTTTACAATATTATTGATATTATTTTATTATACTTATATTAGGTGTTTGATGGGTGATACTTTGTGAGGTTGGGTGATAGTTAAAATTTTATTATAACAACTAGGCCCCACTGATAGTACATACACCTTATCTTAATATGGTCGTCGGGTCCTATCTTGCCAGGTACCACTAGTTTCCCCAGAGATATGTGGTCCCCTTCCTATGGCCCACCCACAAGACTGAATGGGTCATTTGATTAATTAAAGTCCCCACAAACCAACACATGTTCTTTATTATGTGGTTTCTCCTCACTTACACACACCCTGAGAAACTTCCCAGAAGGTCACCCATCCTGATCACTACTCCAGGCCAAGAAAGCTCAACTATGGAGCTCTAATCAGGCAGGCTTACTAAAAGAGAGGTGAAACTTGTTGACATGAGTCATATCATTAGTGATTAAAACCATTATCATTAGGGGTTGTTATATTCAACCCCCATTTAGATCACAACATCCTCATTATGAACCCTACATATTAAACCAAGCAGTGCACCACACTTAAGGATGGGTTTCTTCTTTGAAAAAAAAACATAACAACTGGGGCCCTACTGATAGCACAAACACCCCAACTTAATATGGCAATCTATCACTAGTTTCCACACAGACATGTGGTCCCCTCCATGGGACCCACCCACATTCTCGAACAAGTCATCTGATATAAGTGATATCATTTAGTTATTTAACCTTTAATCATTCGAGGGTGTTACATTCACCCATGGGGCCCTGCTAATAACACAAACACCTGCCTTAATAAGGCCATCAAGTCCTGGATTTCCAGGTATGACGAGTTTCACCACATACCAACACATTTTCTTTCCATTGTGCTTTTCCCTCACTCACACACAACTTGAGAAACTTCCCGAATGCTCACCCATACTAATCACAACTCTAGGCCAAGAAAGATCAATTGTGGAGTTCTAATAACACATTATTCCTAAAAGAATGGTTCACCTTGTTGACATGAGTCATATAATTTATTTATTTAACCCTTCATCATTATGGGGTGTTATATTCACCCCCATATAGATCAAAAAATCCTCATTATGGACCCTACATATCAACCCAGGTAGTTCACCATACTTAAGGATGAGTTCCTACTTTGACACCAAATATAACAACAGGGGCACTGCTGGAAACAAAAACACCCTACCTTAATATGGCCATCTATAACCAGTTTCCACAAAAACATCTGGTCCCCTCCATGGGACCCACCCAAATTCCCAAATGGGTCATCTGACATGTGTCATCACTACTGAAAATGGGAGTTTTTCCAACAGTTGTTTACCAACGGTTCAAAGAAACCGTTGGTATATTCTGTTTTTTCCAACGGTTTATATAAACCGTTGGGAAATACCTTTTAGAAGAGACTTTTCCCAAAAGTTTCATAAAACCGTTGGGAAAAGGTGGGAAAAGTGGGAAAAAATTCAGTCTTTCCCAATGGTTTCATAAAATCGTTGGGAAAAGGTGGGAAAAACTTATTTTTCCCAACGGTTTTATGAAACCGTTGGGAAAGACTGGTTTTTCCCAACAGTTTTTATGAACCGTTGGGAAAAAAACCCCCAAATACCCCAATGCTAGCAGCAGCCTCCCCACGATTCAGAAGCGGATCCAGAGTCTTCCTCTCATCTCCAGAAGCTCCTCCAGAAGCGATTCCTCGAAAGAATCACTTCCCAATCCCCACATCTTCCATTGGATCACCAGCCACCGGGTTAGATTCCTATATTTTTGTTCCACCTGTTATAAAGAATATACTTCTACGAATGATTTTCTAATTCCCAAATTTTAGGGTTTCTGTAAAAATTTAAGATTGTTACACGAATTGTGTAGTCAAATCCCTATATCGGTGTATGTCCAATTAATGTTTTAATTACACATTTACATTTATAAGGGCACGGTGTCTCTTTATTGTGTTCTAATTTTGAAGATTCATAGTTTTGGTTGTGCGGTGGTTTTGGTTGTGCGGTGGTTTGTGATGTTCAATATTTTTTTTGTGATATGTGGTTGTTTTGGTGAGATGGTTGGTCGATGTAACATGGAATCGATGGTTATTATGAGATGGTGAGTTATTGTGTGGTGGTTTTATTAGTTTCCTGGTTATCTAGGGAATAAATTATGCTGTTAAAACCAAAAAACAGGATATTAAATATATGATATGGAATAGAAATGGATGTGTGGTAAATGGATTTAATTAATTTAACATTAAATGAATGGACAATGTAAGTGTGAATGAAGCGGTTTATAAATGAATGTGAGAAATGCTATGCATCTTGTGTGGTGGTGGTGTGGTTTATGTGTTTTATGGTAGTAGTGAAGTGTGTGATTATGTAGTTAATGTGAACCCATAGGTTGAGTATTTTGTTCTATCTATATATCATGTATTTTTATGTTATTTCTACACATTCCCAAACAAAGTTGGATAAACTTACCAACGATCAGAGGTTTTGAGTTATGGGTATTTTTTCTAATATCTACGATGGTGGTTATATGGTTGGATAGCTACCATGTCTTCCCAACTCTTCCTTAAAAAGTGATTGACCATGTGTTTTTAGGCAAGATGTGATGTGATTATCCATGTGTCTTCAGGTGAGGTGTACTATGATTTCCCTAGTGTTTTCCGGTGAGGTGTGATGTGATAAGGCTATAATAAGATGTGGCATGTGGTTGGGGTCATGTAGGGTAGGAGGATGGCACAAGGTTGATGTTATTCATGTTCATGATACCCTACTAATATGGTTATGGGATGAGGCATGCTGTGATGTGATATAACACATTAATTTCTTGTTGGTTTTACATTTTTTCAATAACACATTTGTATGTTTTTTCACATGTGTAGTTGATACCTTGACTATTTTAATCCTTTATCGTTTACTTAAATGTATTTTCTATTAAAGTTCAATCCTATTGAATTGTTTATGACAAAATGACTTATATAAATTCTTTTTATAGAATGGAAAGAAGTTGGATGTATGAAACTGATCGGATCTCAAGCGATTTTTAAAACAATTTGGAGAGCTTTATAGATTTTTCATTTCACAATGCTTCAGATAGTGGTCGCATACACTACCCATGTTCCAATTGTGTTGGTAGACCTTGGTTGAGCCGTGAAGAAGTCAGCTACCACATAACCAGAAATGGTTTTCAAGCAAACTACTTTGTGTGGTATCACAATGGGGAGAAAATGAAATCTCAAATTGGTGATGATCGAAATGAAAGGACTGGAATGGAGAATTTGTTAGATGATTGGTTTCTGTTTATTTGTCATCATGAAAAAGAAAGGATTTCGACTCAAGAAGACATCGATATGAGGATAGCTGATGCATCTAGTGAAAATGATGATATTGATAGGGTGAAAAAATTGAATGATGCTGCCACGACTCCAGTATATCGACAATGCGATAAAATGAAAAAGCTGGAATTTTTAATCCGATTGTTTCATGGAAAAACTATATATGGAATTTCTAATACAGTAATCGATTACATTCTTACCCTCTTGAAGGATTTACTTCTAGATGATGTAGATATTCCCTCAAACCACTATATGGCATGGAAGTTAGTTGAGGAACTTGGATTTTCAAGAAACAAAATTCATGCTTGCCCGAAAGATTGTAGTTTATTCTGGGAGGAAACCGCTGAACGAAATGATTTTATAAAATGTGGCACATCCCGCTGGAAGACAAAATCTGATGGAACACCATCCCGTGTTCCACAAAAAGTAATGTGGCACTTTCCATTGATCCCCAGACTTCAGAATCTTTTTATGTCTAATGACATATAAATAAAAATGAGATGGAATGATACCGAGATAAAGAAGACTAATGATGAGTTAGTTCATCCTGCATATGGATTTGTATGGCAGAGATTTGATGCTCGACATCCTGATTTTGCAGCTAACGTGCGTAATGTGAGACTGGGTCTTTCATGCGACGATTTTAATCCTCTTGGGAAGATTCTTACTTCACACAGCACATGGCCAGTTTTTATAAACATTTATAATCTTCCCCTATGGTTGTGTATGAAAAAACCTTTCACTTTCATGAGTATACTCATATCTGGTCCTTCTGATCCCAGCATTGATATTGATGTATACATGAAACCTTTAATAAAAGAGTTGAAACTTCTTTGGGATGTGGGTGTGCGCACATATGATGCATGTTCGAAAGGCATATTTCTGATGCGTACTGCACTTATGTGGACGATCAATGATTTTCCAGCTTATGCAATGATGTCTGGATGAAGCATGAAGGGAAAACTGTCATGTCCAGTTTGTATAAAGAATACACGATCTAGAAGACTGAAACATCGCTGTAGTTTCAGTTTTATGGGACATCGAAGATTCTTTCCAAAGGATCATCCATATAGAATGAATCGTCGAAGATTTGATAATACCATAGAGACCGATGATCCACCTCAGCGTATGTCTGGAACTGACGTGCTTAATGAATTGAAAGATTTCAGTTTTTCATTCGGGAAGGGTCAAATGAAATCTGGAAAGAGAAAGAATGTTTCCACTGAAACCTGTTACAATTGGAGGAAGAAGAGTATCCTTTTTGATTTGCCTTATTGGTCAACCAATTTGTTACATAATTGCTTAGACGTAATGCATATTGAAAAGAATATATGCGAAATGTTACTTTCGGTTATTCTAAATGTCAAGGGGAAGACAAAAGATGATTTACGATCTCGGTGTGACTTGGTGGATTGGGGCATCAGACCAGAATTGCATCCTGTACGTATTAGTGAAAATAAATGGCAACTTCCATGTGCTTCTTATGTGATGACACCTGCGAAAAAAAAACAATTTCTGGAAGTATTAGAGACTATTAGAGTTCCTGATGGCTATTCAAGAAACATATCTAAACGGGTCAACAGAAGAGAGTTGAAGCTAAAATCTTTGAAGACTCATGATTATCACATTCTACTCCATGAGTTGCTTCCAATAGCAATCCATCATCTTTTGTCCAATAATGTAAGGGTGGTTGTTATTCGGTTGTGCCATTTTTTTAGAGATCTTTGTGCTAAAATTTTTTCCAAGTATTTCTTGCAAAAAATGTTGATAGATGCCCCATTAATTTTGTGTGAGTTGGAGAAAATATTTCCTCCATCATTTTTCACATGCATGCTACATCTGACTATCCATATTCACACTGAAATACTTCTTGGAGGACCTGTTTCTTTTCGTTGGATGTATCCAACTGAAATAAATATGTTCACATTAAAGTCTTATGTCCGAAACAGAAATCATCCCGAAGGTTCTATCGTGAACAGTTACTTGGATCAAGAATGTATGGATTTCTGCTCGATGTATTTGTCTGATCTTATTACAAGATTGAACAGACCAATGAGAAATGAAGAAGAACAATATGAGAAAATTGAACCTAGTTTTCCATCACTTCTTCAAACAGGAGGAATTCCTGGATCATATACATTGAAGACATTAAGCCATGAAGAGCGGGAGATGGAACATCGCACAGTTTTGTTCAACTGTGATTTGTTCGATGACTATATCAGGTAACTAAATTGATTATGTATATCTTACATATATATCTGTTAAACTATTAATATTTTTTATCTACAGGGAACATAAAACAATGATAAATAGGAAGCATTGTTCTTTATCTTTGAGAAGGAGAGAGACTTTGCATAGCAAAGAGTTTTCTGCTTGGTTAAAATTGAAGGTATAAAAAAATTAATGTTTAAAATAATTATACCAATATTTAATTAACTTAAATAGTCATTTATATTGTAGGTATTGAGTTTGTCTGCTGACTCTGTCTCTGAGGAAATAAGAGCTTTGGATTTTGGTCCTAATACCGTGGTTCGTGACTGTAAATCAATTGTTATCAATGGGTACAAATTTATTGTCACTGAATGAGCAAAAAACATGAGAACACAACATGATGGTGTTATGGTTACTACCACAACATATTGTTATGCCAGTGCATCAGATAGTAGACCGCGATTTGAAAATGTGGGTTATTATGGAGTTGTTGAGAAAATAATAATATTGGATTATTACTCTCATGGACGAGTCACAATGATGAAATGCCATTGGTTTGATTCGATGACGAGACATGGCACATTTATTGATTATTGTAGATTTCGAGTAATTAATATGACTCGCACTCTTGCTATCGAAGAACCATATATGTTGGCATTAATGGCTAAACAAGTTTTTTATGTCAAAGACCAACTTCGACCTGAATTTGGTGTCATAGTTAAAGTAATTCCAAGAAATATTTTTGATGATGGTGATGATGGAATTGAAACTGTCCCTAGTGCCATTGGAACCAATCCATTTATTTCTTTTGATGACTCAAATAGCTCAATTGTCAGAGTTGATTGTGAACCTGAAGTTGTGGTTGAAAATATATAGAATCATTCATCCATGTTCTCAATTCTTTTGGTTTACCTAGAGTTGGGTTGTTAAGGTTGGTAATATTCAAATTGATTTAGTATTTATCACAAATATGTTTTAGATGACTTGACCGTTATGTGAATTTTCAATGTTTATTGGTTGCCGTTTTATTTGAATTGAATTTTCTAATTTGGAATTGAACTGTATTCAAACATAGTCAAACATATTTCTAACTTGGTGAACATTACAACTTGTATGATTTATTAAATCCATTCAAGATCTTCTAAAACAATTGATAGCTGACTTGACCTTTATGTGAATTTTCAATGTTTATTTGTTGCAGTTTTATTTGAATTGCATTTTATAATTTGTAATTGAACTGTATTCAAACATAGTCAAACAATATTTCTAACTTGGTGAACATTACAACTTGTATGATTTATTAAATCCATTCAAGCTCTTCTAAAACAATTGATAGGTTAATTGACCATTATGTGAATTTTCAATGTTTATTGGTTGCAATTTTATTTGAATTGCATTTTTTGGGTGACAAATTAGTTTTATTTTTCTAATTAATTACATATTTGTTTTCAAAAGCAGGAAATGATGCCAATTGAAGAGAGACGAAGGAAGAAAATGATGGAGAACAATCATCGAATGATGGAGATGGGCGTTCCACCATTAGTGCCTACAATGAGTACTTTATTTCAAATTGATATATTTAAAGAATATATAATGTCATGTGATTTTTTTTTGTAAACATCTTTGTAGGATCCACCTATACGTCGACAATTATTCGACGAGGAGCCTAGTACTGGTCCTAGTACTCAGGCTGGTGGTACGAGGAGGGTTCGTACCAGAGGTGGATGAGCAGCTGCGCGTACCCGACTAGACCCTGCCCCTCCCACTGACATGTCATCCTTCCCATATTCTGATCCCGGTGTGTCGTTAGAGACACACAAGATATTTAGGCCTCCCATGTTTTCGCTACCTTCTGCATCTTCTGGCCCATCATTTTTACATCCCATGATGATTCCCACTCCTCAGTCAGCATCCGGTCAGATAGCTGTCCCATCTTCTTTTACTTATACTTCTGTCTCTCCGAGATTCTATATTCCATCATCTTCGACTCCTGTTCCACCACAGGGAGTTCAATCAGTTTCTGTGGATCCAGCGGCACTCAGCGATCAGACCGGCATAGGTATATTTATAGAACCCTAACAAATTTTTATAGAAATATTTATTTTCATTATAACATGTTCTGATAAAATATTTGTTTTTCTTTCATGAC
Source organism: Viscum album (assembly GCA_963277665.1). Taxonomy (NCBI): domain Eukaryota; kingdom Viridiplantae; phylum Streptophyta; class Magnoliopsida; order Santalales; family Viscaceae; genus Viscum; species Viscum album. Next base: position 2,037,688,802 of record OY728142.1, on the reverse strand, counting down.
AGATACATCTACTGACAAGAGGCGTGGGCGGGGGCGTACACGCATGCGTTCGGTGTGGAACCGCCGCACACATGTTATGGTGGATTATAATGAAGACAACGAAATGGTTGAGAAAACAAGGCAGCAATGTCGGAGTGTTTTGGCGACGCTTGCCAAATACTCCGACATCATTCCCATTAGCCCGCTATCGTGGAGACATTTGCCACATGAGGTCAAGGATAGAGCTTGGGTAGAGATATGGGTAAAAAAATCTGTTCTATTTAATGCCATGAATTATTTTTGTATTTATATGAATTAATATTTTGATTTCAGCTTCGATTTAATTTTCCCGATGGTGAGGGTGCACGATCGGAACGTCTAAAGGATTTAGGCGAGCTTTGGAGAGCCTACAAGCATGAGTTGTATATGGGCTGGCGTGCTAGAGTTGGCACTGAGTTAGAGGCGGTACCAGTTGTGGATGATTTTCCTATAGAGCAGTATCATCAGATGATTACTCATTGGACGAGTACCGAGTTTAAGGTATTAATAACATTTGAGGTATTTAAATAATAACTTTCATGTTTTTCATTAATATTATATGTTGAATTTTTGAATTTTATTTAGGAAATATTTGGAAAAAATAAAAATAAAATTGATGCAAAAAAATACCTCCACACACTGGGACGCACTATGATGCCTGATCATGAGAGGAAGCAGGTATAACAATTGTTTATAAGTTTTCTTTACGACTTACACTTTCTTTTGTTTCTTCAATTATTTAATAGTTTTCTAAAGTTTTCATATAACATTAGTTTTCAATGTCATTGTAGAGGAAAATACAAAATATTAAAGGACACGTGCCTCGAGCAAAACTGTTTTGCTCGAGTAGACGAAAAAAAGGATGGAAGTGCCGTCAACGAAGCGACTCAGCAGCAGATTGTAAGTTTTAATCTGTTGAATTTATTTTTTAATATCTATTTTGTAACTTAATGATATATTTATATTTGTAACAGGCTGCTTTAGAGGCCCTCGATGCCCAAGAACCAAAAAATTTTGGGCCAATATATCACTTACATCAGGTGTTGGGAGAGGAGCATTCTGGCAGAGTACGCTGCCGACCTAGGATAGCCCCGACGAGGTATTGGACCTCCTCAGGTACGAGCTGTAGTGCCACTGAGCTGCAGCAAGTTAGGGAACAGGAAGAAAAGGATGAGAAAAGGGCCACAGAGACGGTAGAACAGTCTACTAGGGAAAATAGTGCATTTATAAAATTTATTGAAGTTCTACATCCCACACTTCCAGCAGAGGCCATACTAGCTTTTGATGAGTATATGTCGTCGATACATTGTATATACGGTGCACTAGGTGGCAGTTCTAGTGGTGGTCAGGATGATATACATCTTGACGATGATGATGGCGAGGAGTCTGACGCGGAAGAGGAGGGAGAGGAGGAGGGCGAGGCGGGTGGCGAGGGCGAGGACGAGGGAGAGGACGAGGAGGAGGGTGAGGGCGAGGATGATGATGGGGACGAGGATGAGGGTGATGATGATGATGGTGATGGTGATGTGGGACAAGTTGATCCATTAAATTTTTGACTGATATTTCTGAGATTTGATATTTAATCTATTCTAGTTGTTGGTTTTATCTAGACTCGTATTATAGTATTGGAGTTGAGTTATTTTTATATATTATCTATTTTTATGGATGTTGTTGTCTTTTAGTGGTTCTGTGTTTGGGAACCCTCCTCCTTCCTGGATCCTGGACAACCCCCCACCCTCCTCCCTGGACCCCGGACAGCCCCCAAGACAGCCCTCCGAACAGCCCCCCCACCCTCCACCCTGGACCCCGGACAACCCCCCGGACAGCCCCCAGACAGGCCCCCAGACAGCCCCCACCCTCTTCCTTGGACCCCGGACAACCCCCCGAATAGCCCCGGACAGCCCCCGGACAGCCCCCGAACAGCCTCCCAGACAGCCCCCCCCCACCCTCCTCCCTGGACCCCAGACAACCCCCCAGACGGCCCCCAGACAGCCACCCAGACAACCCCCACCCCCCTCCTTGGACCCCAGACAACCCCCTGAACACCCCCCATACATCCCCCCGCACAGCCCCCCCACCCTCCTCCTTGGACCCCAGACAACCCCCGGACAGCCCCCCGGACATCCCCCCAGACAGCCCCCCCGGACAGCCCCCCCACCTTCTTCCTTGGACCCCAAAGTGTCTGTCTTTTGCTTAAAATGGACAACAATTTAAGTACATACAGAAAACTCACCAAACGCATTCAGTTTCCATTGAAACTTTAGGAGAACGATCCATGGGTCATATGTGATGTGTACGAGTCAACTCCGCCTCAATCCGAGGCGCGGTGTGGCCCCCACCACTCAAAGTGTCTGTCTTCTGTTTCAAAAGGACATCATTTGAAGTGAAATACATCAACTGGAATATGAAAAACCAACCAAACGCATTCGTATTATGTCGATAATTTAGCACAACAATCCATGGGTCATATGTGACGTGTATGAGTCAACCCCGCCTCAATCCGAGGCGCGGTGTGGCTGCCACCACTCAAAGTCTCTGTCTTTTGCTTAAAATGGACAACAATTTAAGTACATACGGAAAACTGACCAAACGCATTCCGTTTCCATTGAAACTTTAGGAGAACGACACATGGGTCATATGTGAAGTGTACGAGTCAACCCCACCTCAATCCGAGGCATGGTGTGGCCGGCACCACTCAAAGTGTCTATCTTCTGTTTCAAAAGGACGTCATTTGAAGTGGAATACATCAACTGGCATACGGAAAACCGACCAAACGCATTTGGATTGTGTCGATACTTTAGCATAACGATCCATGGGTCATATGTGACGTGTACGAGTCAACCCCACCTCAATACGAGGTGTGGTGTGGCCGCCACCACTCAAAGTGTATGTCTTTTGCTTAAAATGGACAACAATTTAAGTATATACGGAAAACCGACCAAACGCATTCGGATTCCATTGAAACTTTAGGAGAACGATACATGGGTCATATGTGACGTGTACGAGTCGACCCCACCTCAATCCGAGGCACGGTGTGGCCGCCACCACTCAAAGTGTCTGTCTTCTGTTTCAAAAGGACGTCATTTGAAGTGAAATACATCAACTGGCAAACGGAAAACTGACCAAACGCATTCAGATTGTGTCGATACTTTAGCACAATGATCCATGGGTCATATGTGACGTGTACGAGTCAACCCCTCCTCAATCCGAGTCGCGGTGTGGCTGCCACCACTCAAAGTGTCTGTCTTTGGCTTAAAATTGACAACAATTTAAGTACATACGGAAAACCGACCAAACGCATTTGGTTTCCATTGAAACATTAAGAGAACGATCCATGGGTCATATGTGACATGTACGAGTCAAGCCCGCCTAAATCCGAGGCACGGTGTGGCTGCCACCACTCAAAGTGTCTGTCTTCTGTTTCAAAAGGACGTCATTTGAAGTGAAATACATCAACTGGCATACGGAAAACCGACCAAACGCATTCGGATTGCGTTGATACTTTAGCAAAACGATCCATGGGTCATATGTGACGTGTACGAGTCAACCCCGCCTCAATCCGAGGCGCGGTGTGGCCACCACCACTCAAAGTGTCTATCTTTTGCTTAAAATGGACAACAATTTAAGTACATACGGAAAATCGACCAAACGCATTCGGATTGTGTCGATACTTTAGCACAACGATCCATGGGTCATATGTGACGTGTACGAGTCAACCCTGCCTCAATCTGAGGCGCGGTGTGGTCTCCATGACTCAATGTAACACCCCACGATTTTACGAAAATATTCTTTTTAATTTCATTAATGTCTTTTGTTATACGCTACACCAAAAGGATATTTCACAACACACATCTCTGACCTAGCTTGAATTACACGCAATCCCGACCTTCCACGATATCGTGTGTTGTACGCAACACTAAGTTTCGCTAAACAACGATATGCTATTAAAATATTATTAAAACTAGCCGTTATGAATAGTAATAACCACTTTTTGAAATTTTGTAAATTTTATTTTTCAAAATGGACTTCATTTTTGGATTCGGAATATCGAAATTAGATTAGGGTGAAATTTTGGTAATTTTCAGATAACTTTCATATTTTGATAAATAATGAAAATTAATAAATTTTAATTAAAAACAAATTTTTTAATTGAAATAATTAATAGTGATAAATTATTAATTTGAGTGGTTTTAAAGTATATTTAGAATATATTTTAACAATTTAATATAATGTTGGTCATTGGATGTAATTTTACATTTAAACCAGTTATAAACAAGTGTCAATCTTTTGATAGTTATTATCTCTTAAAAACACGCCATTTGTTTTGACGACGGGATTAATTTTTAAATTAGTTAATGTAACTTATATGTTTTAAATTTGGTAAAATAGAAATCATTTTTGAGTTCATAATATCAAATATAGCTTAGGCCTAATTTTTGGTATTTTTCTGGAAACTTTCATTTTTTGATGAATAGTGAAACCACTAAGTGGTAGTAAAAAAAATGATTTTTTTCATAAAACATAATTTTACCTCTTCTGTGAGTGGAATTTCAAAAATCTCAGAGACACGGTTGATGTCAGTAAGTAAAATGTGGTTCAATGAGATGAAAATAATTTTTGGTGAATAGTAACTTTTTACTTTTTTTTACCACGGTTAAAAGTAGATAGGGCAATTAAGGGTAAAAATGATATTATTATTACCCTAACACATGTCCTAATTCTATAAGTGTAATTCGACCAAAAACAACCTTAGGAATAAAATATGACCATTTAGGCCCACTTGGATCAGATTAGGACATTTGTTATTATTTAATTCAAAGAAGAGTTAAAAGAGTTAAAATCAAAGTTTATTTACTAAAACATTTTTAATATAGGGTTATACATAAGATAAATTAGATTTTAAATATTAATTAGAAATCTAATAATATTTCCTACATAATGATATTTTATTTATAATTTTTAGACATTAAATAAATTAATTTATTTATGACACAATGATGATGCAGTAATTACCATAATAGTGAAAAATTATTGATATTATAAATACCCAAATAAATATAATTTGAGACTTTTTATTAATTACACCAATTTTATAGGTTAATATGACATGTTATTATTGATTTAATTAAATTTTTTCTAACTAATTATTCTGTTATGATTTTCACAAAAATCAATTACTAAATAGTGTCAAAATTGACATAAAATAGTTTTTAAAACAAATATAATATTATTAATTGTTATTTTATTCCTAAAAATCTATGGTTCGGCCAAATGACTTAGATAAGGTTATATATATTAATAATAAAAAACTTGGGGTTCGTTTGGATTCTTATAGTAACTTTATTAACCTTATAGTATAAGAACACAAGAAGACACGGTAAAAGTAAAATTATTTAACTTAATGTTAAATCTAAATGATAAGGTTAAAATAGGAACCTAAACTTGTCTAAATTCTATTGGATGAGAGGATTTAGACCCATCCCCACATTATATTCGAAATAAATCAATTTGGAGCTATTTAAAATGTAAATTGACTTTATAATAAAATAATATTTTTAGTTATTCCAAAGGTGCCCCTCTCCTCCCTTATAAAAGGGCACCCCCTCCCTCTCTTCCTCACACCACTTTGAGCCTTCAATCTCGGCCAACATCTACCAAATTATCTTCTCCACTTCCCTAGAAACATCCTAGAGGTTCTGGTCTTCCTCAAATACCAATTTTAGTGCCCTAAGAGGAGGTCTCAAAGAGGCGCTTTAAAGAAGAGGTAATTTCTGTTACCGATTATTTCACCTTTATTTCTTCTTCCACTTCTTCTTCTAAGGTTGTTTCATTATGAAGTAATAACATCAGTATCACTCATATACTGATATGTTATTATAAGTATGAAACAAACCTATTTCACCATATATCCATCCTACGGAAAACGAAATCACCGCGCGTGCGTACGTACGTAATACCGTCTCCACGCTGTGGTGTAATCTATTTTCCACCACCACCTTACTTGGATGGGTATAATGGTGTAAATAATAAATATATATGATTATTTTAAACATTGATTCTGAAATAGTATACATATACTCCAATACAATTCCATGATCATGAGAATGATATCATCACTCGTGCGTACGTACGGACTACCGTCTCCACGACGCGATGAGATTCATTCTCCACGTTAACCATTCATGAATGATTATAAAGTATATATAATAAGTAATCATGAAATATATTACATAATAATTATACTGGATTTATTTGTATATATATGTATGTCATCTACTTAGTTCCATTCAACTCAATAAAGAAACGAAAACAGCGTTCATGCGTACGTACGACCTACCGTCTCCCTGAACGGTGTATTTCTTTCCATTTACTGATTTATTATATATATGTATATTCTGAATATATATTATATATAAATCATGTTTTATATTCTGTAATTAAGTAATCATGATCTAAGTAATCATATGAATAATTACAAGTCAAAACACAGACGACAAATGAAACAATTTTACCCAAAACGCTCTTTAACATGGAATTTACAAAAGAACGGGTAATATAAAGTCATAAGTGAACCATATATGATATCATAACAATGATTATGATTCTGGAATAAGTCAATGACATTATTAAAACCATTATACAGGAGGTTCGGACACTTACGAAGCAAATCAGACCTAAGGTAAGGGAAATATCACAATCTCATTTTTATCCGAGATTGTTTATACTTTGAAATTTACTGGGGTGTATTTTATCATCCACATCCATGTTTCCTCAATATGTAATATTATTTCCATCCACCTACAATTGTTTAAATCCAATTTTACCCTTCGATGAGTTTTTAGTAAAATATATGAAAGGAATCCTTTGTCGTTTTTCATACGAGGTACTTTTTGACTTTTCCGAAAAATGTACGAGAAGAATGTTTTTTTAACTTATACGACATGAATGGATTTTTAAAAAATTATTTCCAAGAAGCTTCCTTTACAAGTTTTCAAGTTTATTTTTAATCAACTTCTTTTAGTTTAAAATTGTAAGACATGTTAAGAAAGGAAAATGTTTTTGAAGTAGAAAGGATATTTTCCTCAAGAATGGAGTTCAAGTGTTTTATCAAAATTATTTTCCATCTAAGATAATATAGGGTTCTGTTTCTCTCCCTATTATTACATTGATTTGATTATGTTGTGATGGAATTATTTTATGAATTCATTTATCTTATATGAATTTTTTGATGATGTCACGATGTTTAAGATTCCCATTTTTATTACATTGGTTATGCAATGATGTATGATTTATGATTTTATGGCACACATAAGAATGGTATCATTATGAGCTGGGTGGGACCTAATCTCCCGCCAATTCATTGGGTAATGATTTTATATTTCATGAGATATACATGGCTCGAACGGTTGGTTATACCAGTTCAGTGAAACAGGACTGAAACGAGGAGTGAACTCTGTTCAGAAAGGGACTTTGTCCACTAAGATAGTCTTGGAAATGAGTCTTGACTAATAAGAAATGATTCTCTATGATTATGTGTGTATGCCACAAAGTTTCATGTTTTAAGTTATGAGTATTGGGATTACATTTCACTACTATGATTTATCCCATGTTATGAAATTATGATCTCTTTTGCAGGTTAAGATTTCCAAAAGATATGTTCTTATGAATATGATGTGATTGATATTTCTTTTGTTTACCCTTACTGAGCATTTGAGATCACCCTTTTATGTTTTATTTTCCCCAGGATATAAAGAAAGGATTAAGGTTTAAAAAAAGGATCTTTATCGGAGATGTTGAAGATCTTTCCCCACGATTAGTAGATTATATTCCGAGTTTCCAAAGACACTAAACTATTACGGTCCTTGTGTGTGTGTTGTTGTTATGTATTAAGTATTATGAAAAATTAATGTAATGTTCATGTACGTCAGGCTTCGGGTCACTACAGTTGGTATCAGAGGAAAGGTTTAGTCAACCTTTGGAAACTAGGATGAGAAAATGTTAGTGAGATCCCTAGAGATATTTCTAAGGTATGTCTAGGGATGTCTCTAAGGATAAGTATACGTATAGGATATAGTCCTAGAACTACGGTATCGATCTTAGAATTTAACCTAAGATGTTAGATATTGATGGTACTCTTCCTTTATTATATTGTTTTCCCTAGCGTGATTTTTACTTCTCACACTATTCTTTTTGGGTTTTAAACGATGGCTGGAACCTGAAGGAACCGTGTTGATCAATGTAATGGGAAATGCAATGATTGTCCTCCTGAACAAACAAATGTTATGGGAGATGGAGTGAAAAATATTATTGTTATACTTACCCAAGATATGAATCATTCTGGACTTCCAAATGAGCAGAGAAGGGAACAATATTCTATTGATTCCTTCATGAGGCAACGTCCACCTTCTTTTAGTGGGTATTCTGATCCACTTGTTGCTGAACAATGGATCAGTACTACTGAAAAGATATTTTCAGTTCTTCAATGTTCTGAACATGATAAAGTCATCTTAGCAGTATATCATTTGGAATGTGAAGCTGATCAATGGTGGAATCTTTTCAAGAATACAAGGCCAATAGATGAAATTGAGTCCATGGAATGGGATGAGTTCAAGAACTTATTTTTCAATAAGTACTTCCATCGTATTCTTTGAACAAAGATGAAGAAGGAGTTTCTTGAAATAAAGTAAAAGGATGATGAATCTGTTGGTATATATGAAGCGAATTTTACAAGGCTTTCCAGGTATGCATCTGGATTTGTCATCCAACCTGAAAGTAAAGTTGATCGATTCTTCAGTGGCTTAAAACCAAATCTTCGAAGGGAATTAGCTATAAGAGACTTTAGTAGCTATGAAGAAATTGTGCGTTGTGCTATAAAGGTAGAAATTAAAGTTGGTGTTACTTATCCATCTCATAGTTTTGACAAGAAACGAAAGATGGAGTTCAAGGAGAAATCTCAGAATAATGGTGAAAAGAAGATGAATGTTTCCTTATGCTCAAAGTGTGGAAAGAAGCATGGTGGAGACTGTCTTAAAGGGACTAGAAAATGTTTTAAGTGTGGAAAAGAAGGTCATCGAGCAGCTGAGTATCGAAGTAATGGAAAAAGGATTTCTAATGATGGGAATAAATAAAAGACTGTAGAGAACGCACCACCAACACTTCAATTCTTCAAGTGCAAGGAAATGGGGAATTATGCTAATAAATTCCCTAATCCAAGGGTTAGTGATGATAGACATGAGAAACCACTTAAGGCAAAGGACAAAGGGAAGTCACATGCGATCACTATTGGTGATGTTGAATATGACAACAATGTGGTGGAATGATTAAGTGTTTATCTAATGGGATTCCAAAATAATGTTGTATATAGTATCGTGGAATATTGGAATATTTATGTATTGGTATATTTTGGTTTTCAATGGTACCGGTAACCATGGAATGTGATTGAGATATTTTTGGAAAAAAGATGATATGCACATAATGAAAGGAAAACAAGAAAATGAAATGTTTGACCGTATTCATGAGCTCATGACTGATATAAGGAGAAGGTTATATCATGGTTTGAGTATATAGAATTTTTGGATTTTGGTATGTGGAAAGAGTTAACTTTTGACTACATTCATCTTTTCACTAAGGTTAATTGGGTATTCATTCTTCAAGAGAATACATGATTAAGGTATTCACATGTTTGTAATTTGACCAACAAGACATATCTTATGATATATGGGGATCAACGATGGTATTAAATATATGGTAATCATTTTCAATATATTACAGATAAGCCTAAATATTGGAATGGATTATGTTGGACATAAGTTAGTATTGTTTAAGGATATAATTTTTTTTCTCGATATTATTGATGGGATGTTATAGTAATATAGTTTTAGAAAAAGGACAACCTGCAGGACGGGCGACAACCCATCGCGTCGGACAAGGCTGTGGGAATCAAACCCACAACCGAAATGCGACTGGCCTTTATCGCCTACCACTGGCCTACAGGAAGTCCCTGGTTAGTAGAAACTAGTTTTATTTTATTAAGCGGTATGATATATGAAGTATAAGTTCATTTTTGGAACCATATACGATTAATATAACTATAAGATGGACTTATAACTTTTGATAACCTTTTGTTTGAAATAGATGGAATGACTCATCATTCTATGATCTGCTAACACATCAAAAATAACAAATTCAACTTCATTTCTTTAAGGGATGAAGTGGAAATTGTTCAATTCACAAACAACAGTGAGATTGTACCAAAATCATGTAACTATTTCTTTTAATTCATCAACTTTAGGGAAATGATCTTGAAAACCAAAAAAAATGTTGTCCTAGTGCCCTAATATCTGATGAATCAGATGGTACCCAAGATCATCACAAATTTATGGCTTTGTGATTGCTGGCTTTTCCATAGCCATGTTCTCTACCACTCTCCATCAGAACATGATGGTTAGATTTCTCTTCCATATCCATATTTTAACCTATGTGGAAACCCAATGATTAGTTTATTTGGGTAACCGTTATTTTTCATACTTTTGTTTTTAAAGATTGGTTTTGGCATTCCTTTTTACGATGTGGGTTTCTATTAAAGAAACTTTCGAATAGTAAACCTTTTATAGCCCCAACGAATTTCGAGGGCGAAATTCATTTTAAGGGGGGTAGAATGTAACACCCCAAGATTTTACGAAACATATTCTTTTTAATTTCATTAATGTCTTGTGTTATACGCTACACCAAAAGGAGATTTCACAACACGCATCTCTGACCTGACATGAATTACACGCAATCACGACCTTCCACGATATCATGTGTTGTACGCAACACCAAGTTTCTCTAAACAACGATATGCTATTAAAATATTATTAAAACTAGCCGTTAGGAATAGTAATAACCACTTTTTGAAATTTTTTAAATTTTATTTTTCAAAATGGACTTCATTTTTGGATTCAGAATATCGAAATTAGCTTAGGGTTAAATTTTGGTAATTTTCGGATAATTTTCATATTTTGATGAATAATGAAAATTACTAAATTTTAATTAAAAACAACTTTTTTAATCGAAATAATTAATAGTGATAAATTATTAATTTGAGTGGTTTTAAAGTATATTTAAAATATATTTTTACAATTTAATACAATGTTGGTCATTGGATGTAATTTCACATTTAAAACAGTTATAAACAAGTGCCAATCTTTTGATAGTTATTATCTCTTAAAAACATGCCATTTGTTTTGACGACGGGAATTAATTTTTAAATTAGTTAATGTAACTGATATTTTTTGAATTTGGTAAAATATACATCATTTTTGAGTTCATAATATCAAATATAGCTTGGGCCTAATGTTTGGTATTTTTCTGGAAACTTTCATTTTTTGATGAATAGTGAAACCACTAAGTGGTAGTAAAAAAAATGAATTTTTTCATAAAACTTAATTTTACCGCTTCTGTGAGTGGAATTTCAAAAATACGAGAGGCATAGTTGATGTCAGTAAGTAAAATGTGGTTCAATGAGATGAAAATAATTTTTGGTGAATAGTAAATTTTTAATTTTTTTTACCACGGTTAAAAGTAAATAGGGTAATTAAGGGTAAAAATGATATTATTATTACCTAACACATGTCCTAATTATATAAGTGTAATTCGACCAAAAACAACCTTAGGAATATAATATGACCATTTAGGCCTACTTGGATTAGATTAGGACATTTATTATTATTTAATTCAAAGAAGAGTTAAAAGAGTTAAAATCAAAGTTTATTTACTAAAACATTTTTAATATAGGGTTATACATAAGATAAATTCGATTGTAAATATTCATTAGAAATATAATAAGATTTACTACATAATTATATTTTATTTATAATTTTTAGACATTAAATAAATTAATTTATTTATGACACAATGATGATGCAGTAATTACCATAATAGTGAAAAATTATTGATATTATAAATACCCAAATAAATATAATTTGAGACTTTTTATGAATTACACTAATTTTCTAGGTTAATATGACATGTTATTATTGATTTAATTAACTTTTTTCGAACTAATCATTCTATTATGATTTTCACAAAAATCAATTACTAAATAGTGTCAAAATTGACATAAAATAGTTTTTAAAACAAATATTATATTATTAATTGTTATTTTATTCCTAAAAATATAAGGTTCGGCCAAATGACTTAGATAAGGTTATATATATTAATAATAAACAATGTGGGGTTCTTTTGGCTTCTTATAGTAAGTTTATTAACCTTATAGTATAAGAACACAAGAAGACACGGTAAAAGTAAAATTATTTAACTTAATGTTAAATCTAAATGATAAGGTTAAAATAGGAACCTAAACTTGTCTAAATTCTATTGGATGAGAGGATTTAGACCCATCCCAACCTTAGCTTCGAAATAAATCAATTTTGAGATATTTAAAACCGAACTTGACTATATAATAAAATAATATTTGTAGTTATTCCAAAGGTGCCCCTCTCCTCCCTTATAAAAGGCCACCCCCTCCCTCTCTTCCTCACACCACTTTGAGCCTTGAATCTCGGCCAGACTCTGCAAAATTCTCTTCTCCACTTCCCTAGAAACATCCAAAGGTTCTGGTCTTCCTAAAATACCAATTTTAGTGCCCTAAGAGGAGGTCTCAAAGAGGCGCTTCAAAGAAGAGGTAATTTCCGTTACCAATTCTTTCATCTTTATTTCTTCTTCCACTTCTTCTTCTAAGATTTTTTAATTATGAAGTAATAACATCAGTATCACTCATATACTGATATGTTATTATAAGTATTAAACAACCCTATTTCACCATCTATCCATCCTACGGAAAAAGAAATCACCGCGCGTGCGTACGTACGGAATACCGTCTCCACGCCGTGGTGTAATCTATTTTCCACCACCACCTTACTTGGATGGGTATAATGGTGTACATAATAACTATATATGATTATTTTAAAGTGATATTGATTCTTAAATAGTATACATATACTCTAATACAATTCCATGATCATGAGTACGATATCATCGCTCGTGCGTACGTACGGACTACCGTCTCCACGACGCGATGAGATTCATTCTCCACGTTAACCATTCATGAATGATTATAAAGTATATATAATAAGTAATCATGAAATATATGACATAATAATGATACTGTATTTATGTGTATATATATGCATGTCATCTACTTAATTCCATTCAACTCAATAAGGAAACGAAAACAGTGTTCATGCGTACATACGACCTACCGTCTCCATGAACGGTGTATTTCTTTCCATTTACTGATTTATTATATATATGTATATTTTGAATATATATTATATATAAATAATGTTTTATATTTTGGAATTAAGTAATCATGATCTAAGTAATCATATGAATAATTACAAGTCAAAACACGGACGACAAATGAAACAATTTTACCCAAAACGCTCTTTAACATGGAATTTACAAAAGAACGGGTAATATAAAGTCATAAGGGAACCATATATGATATCATAACAATGAATATGATTCTGGAATAAGTAAATGACATTATTTAAACCATTATATAGGAGGATTGGACACTTATGAAGCAAATCAGCCCTAAGGTAAGGGAAATATCACAATCTCATTTTTATCCGAGATTGTTTATACTTTGAAATTTACTGGGGTGTATTTTATCATCCACATCCATGTTTCCTCAATATGTAATATTATTTCCATCCACCTAAAATTGTTTAAATCCAATTTTACCCTTCGGTGAGTTTTTAGTAAAATATATGAAAGGAATCTTTTGTCGTTTTTCATACGAGGGACTTTTTGACTTTTCCGACAAATGTACGAGAAGAATGTTTTTTTAACTTATACGGCATGAATGGATTTTTAAAACATTATTTCAAAGAATCTTCCTATACAAGTTTTCAAGTTTATTTTTAATCAACTTTTTTTAGTTTAAAATTGTAAGACATGTTACGAAAGGAAAATGTTTTTCAAGTAGAAAGGATATTTTCCTCAAGAATGGAGTTCAAGTGTTTTATCAAAATTATTTTCCATCTAAGATAATATAGGGTTCTATTTCTATCCCTATTATTACATTGATTTGATTATGTTGTGATGGAATTATTTTATTAATTCCTTTATCTTATATGAATTTTTTGATGATGTCACGATGTTTAAGATTCCCATTTTTATTACATGGGTTATGAAATGATGTATGATTTATGATTTTGTGGCACACATAAGAATGGTATCATTATGAGATGGGTGGGACCTATATCTCCCTCCAATTCATTGGGTAAATATTTTATATCTCATGAGATAGACATGGCTGGAACGGTAGGTTATACCGGTTCAGTGAAACAGGACTGAAACGAGGAGTGAACTCGGTTCAGAAAGGGACTTTGTCCACTAAGATAGTCTTGGAAATGCGTCTTGACTAATAAGAAATGATTCTCTATGATTATGTGTGTATGCCACAAAGTTTCATGTTGTAAGTTATGATTATTGGGATTAAATTTCACTACTATGATTTATCCCATGTTATGAAATTATGATCTCTTTTGGAGGTTAAGATTTCCAAAAGTTATGTTCTTATGAATATGATGTGATTGATATTTCTTTTGTTTACCCTTACTGAGCATTTGAACTCACCCTTTTATGTTTTTATTTTCCCCAGGATATAAAGAAAGGATTTAGGTTTAAAAAAAAGATCTTTATGGGAGATGTTGATGATCTTTCACCACGATTTGAAGATTATATTCCGAGTTTCCAAAGACACTAAACTATTACGGTCCTTGTGTGTGTGTTGTTGTTATGTATTAAGTATTCTGCAAAAGTAATGTAATGTTCATGTACGTCAGGCTTCGGGTCTCTACAGTTGGTATCAGAGGAAAGGTTTAGTCAACCTTTGGAAACTAGGATGCGAAAATGTTAGTGAGATCCCTAGAGATATTTCTAAGGTATGTCTAGGGATGTCCCTAAGGATAAGTATACGTATAAGATATAGTCCTAGAACTACAGTAACGATCTTAGAATTTAACCTAAGATGTTAGATATTGAAGGTACTCCCCCTTTATTATATTGTTTTCCCTAGCGTGATTTTTACCTCTCACACTATTCTTTTTGGGTTTTAGACGATGGCTGGAACCCGAAGGAACCGTGTTGATCAATGTAATGGACAATGGAATTATTTTCCTCCTGAACAAACAAATGTTATGGGAGATGGAGTGAAAAATCTTATTTCTATACTTACACAAGCTATGAATCATTCTGGACTTTTAAATGAGCAGATAAGGGAACAATATTCTATTGAGTCCTTCATGAGGAAACGCCCACCTTCTTTCAGTGGGTCTTCTGATCCACTTGTTGCTGAATAATGGATCAGTACTACTGAAAAGATATTTTCAGTTCTTCAATCTTCTGAACATGATAAAGTCATCTTAGCAGTATATCGTTTGGAAGGTGAAGCTGATCAATGGTGGTATCTTATCAAGAATACAAGGCCAAGAGATGAAATTGAGTCCATGGAATGGGACGAGTTCAAGAACTTATTTTTTAATAAGTACTTCCCTCGTATTCTTCGAAAAAAGATGGAGAAGGAGTTTCTTGAACTAAAGCAAAAGGATGATGAATCTGTTGGTATATACGAAGCGAATTTTACAAGGCTTTCCAGGTATGCATCTGGATTTATCATCCAACCTGAAAGTAAAGTTGATCGATTCTTCAGTGGATTAAAAGCAAATCTTCAAAGGGAATTAGCTATAAGAGACTTCAGTAGCTATGAAGAAATTGTGCGTTGTGCTATCAAGGTAGAAATGGAAGTTGGTGTTACTTATCCATCTCATAGTTTTGACAAGAAACAAAAGATGGAGTTCAAGGAGAAATCTCAGAATAATGGTGAAAAGAAGATGAATGTTTCCTTATGCTCAAAGTGTGGAAAGAAGCATGCTGGAGATTGTCTTAAAGGGACTAGAAAATGTTTTAAGTGTGGAAAAGAAGGTCATCGAGCAGCTGAGTGTCGAAGTAATGGAAAAAGGGTTTCTAATGATGGGAATAAAGAAAATACTGCAGAGAACGCACCACAAACACTTCAATGCTTCAAGTGGAAGAAAATGGGGCATTATGCTAATAAATTCCCTAATCCAAGGGTTAGTGATGATCGACATGAGCAACCACTTAAGGCAAAGGAAAAAGGGAAGTCACATGCGATCACTATTGGCGATGTTGAATATGACAACAATGTGGTGGAATGATTAAGTGTTCATGTAATGGGATTCCAAAATAATGTTGTATATAGTATCGTGGAATATTGGAATATTTATGTATTGGTATATTGTGGTTTTCAATGGTACTGGTAACCATGGAATGTGATTGAGATATTTTTGGAAAAAAAGATGATATGCATATAATGAATGGAAAACGAGAAAATGAAATGTTTGACCTTATTCATGAGCTCATGACTGATATAAGGATAAGGTTATATCATGGTTTGAGTATATAGAATTTTTGGATTTTGGTATGTGGAAAGAGTTAACTTTTGACTACATTCATGTATTCACTAAGGTTCATTGGGTATTCATTCTTCAAGAGAATACATGATTAAGGTATTCACATGTTTGTAATTTGACCAACAAGACATATCTTATGATATATGGGGATCAACGATGGTATTAAATATCTGGTAATCATTTTCAATATATTATGGATAAGCCTAAAGATTGGAATGGATTATGTTGGACATAAGTTAGTATTGTTTAAGGATAGAATTTTTTTTTCGATATTATTGATGGGATGTTATAGTAAGATAGTTTTAGAAAAAAGACAACCTGCAGGACGGGCGACAACCCATCACGTCGGACAAGGCTGTGGGAATCGAACCTACAACCGAAATGCGACTGGCCTTTATCGCCTACCACTGGCCTACAGGAAGTCCCTGGTTAGTAGAAACTAGTTTTATTTTATTAAGAGGTATGATATATGAAGTATAAGTTAATTTTTGGAACTATATATGATTAATCTAACCATAATATGGACTTATAACTTTTGCTAACCTTTTGTTTGAAAGAGATGGAATGACTCATCATTCTATGATCTGCTAACACATCACGAATAACAAATTCAACTTCATTTCTTTAAGGGATGAAGTGGAAATTGGTCAATTCACAAACAACAGTGAGATTTTACCAAAATCATGTAATTATTTCATTTAATTCATCAACTTTAGGGAAATGATCTTGAAAACCAAAAAAAAAATGTTGTCCTAGTGCCCTAATATCCGATGAATCAGATGGTACCCTAGATCATCACAAATTTATGGCTTTGTGATTGCTGGATTTTCCATAGCCATGTTCTCTACCACTCTCCATCAGAACCTGATGGTTATATTTCTCTTACATATCCATATTTTAACCTATGTGGAAACCCAGTGATTAGTTTATTTGGGTAACCGTTACGTTTCATACTTTTGTTTTTAAAGATTGGTTTTGGAATTCCTTTTTACGATGTGGGTTTCTATTAAAGAAACTTTCGAATTGTGTAGATACTTTAGCACAATGATCCATGGGTCATATGTGACATGTATGAGTCAACCCCGCCTCAATCCGAGGTGCGGTGTGGCCGCCACCACTCAAAGTTTCTGTCTTTTTCTTAAAATGGACAACAATTTAAGTACATACGGAAAACCGACCAAACACATTTGGATTGTGTCAATACTTTAGAACAACGATCCATGGGTCATATGTGACTTGTACGAGTCAACCCCGCCTCAATCCGAGGCACGGTGTGGCCGGCACCACTCAAAGTGTCTGCCTTTTGTTTCAAAAGTACGTCATTTTAAGTGAAAAACATCAACTGGCATATGGAAAACCGACCAAATGCATTCGGATTGTGTCGATACATTAGAACAACGATCCATGGGTCATATGTGACGTGTACCAGTCAACCCCGCCTCAATACGAGGCGTGGTGTGGCCGACACCACTCAAAGTGTATGTCTTCTGTTTCAAAAGGACGTCATTTGAAGTGAAAAACATCAACTGGAATACGGAAAACTGACCAAAAACATTCGGATTGTGTCGATACTTTATCACAACGATACATGGGTCATATGTGATGTGTACGAGTCAACCCCGCCTCAATCCGAGGCGCAGTGTGGCCGCCACCACTCAAAGTGGCTGTCTTTTGCTTAAAATGGACAAAAATTTAAGTACATACGGAAAACTGACCAAACACATTTGGTTTCCATTGAAACTTTATGAGAACGATCCATGGGTCATATGTGACGTGTACGAGTCAACGCCGCCTCAATCCGAGGCACGGTGTGGCCGGCACTACTCAAAGTGTCTGCCTTTTGTTTCAAAAGTACTTCATTTTAATTGAAAGACATCAACTGACATACAGAAAACCTACCAAATGCATTCGGATTGTGTCGATACATTAGCACAATGATCCATGGGTCATATGTGACGTGTACAAGTCAACCTCGCCTCAATCCAAGGCACAGTGTGGCCGGTAGCTCTCCAGGTGTATGTATTATGTTTAAAATGCACATTATTTCAAGTAAAAATATATGGTATACAAAAAACCGATCAAATTATGAATTGAATTCCGAATTCCACATATAAATGTCATCTAAATTATAATTACGTTATGAATTATAATTTAATTATGGATGTGTATAGTTCCACCATTATATGTTAAATGTGTATGAATTTGTTCTCTATATGTAATTGTTAGTTGGTTATTGCAGGTACAATAATTGTATATGTATGTGTTAGTTTATTGCAGGTACAATAATTAGATTGAAAATGAGAGGGAACCACAAAATGGGACCTGGTGGGAAAATTGGATATCTCCTGGGAAATTGCAGAGCTGGTGTGCTGGGAAATTGCAGAGCTGCTGGGCAATTTGCCCTGCAGAGGCTATGCCAACGGTTTTGAACCATTGGCATAGAATGTGTAGGCCTTGTTTTACCAACGGTTCTATGAACCTTTGGTAAAACACTTTTCCCAATGGTTGTAAACCGTTGGGAAAGATAATATATTGGATTTTTTCCAATGGTTCATAGAACCGTTGGGAAAAAGATGATAATTTTTTGCACTATTTCCCAACGGTTGTAAACTGTTGGGAAAAAGATTTCCCAACAGTTCATGGAAACCGTTGGGATAGGGTAATTTTTCATCACCCTATCCCAACGGTTCACTATAAACCATTGGAAAAAACTTTTCCCAACGGCTTACTTCTCTACGGGTTGCAGAACCGTTGGTATAACATATACCAACGGTTCTGTAGCCTTTCCAAACGGTTCTAAACCGTTGGGAAATACTGCATTTCCAGAAGTGCATATCATTTATTTATTTTACCCTTAATCATTCTAGGGTGTTACATTCACCCCTAGGGCCCTGCTGAAAGCAAAAAAATCCACCTTAATATGGACATCGGGTCCTGACTCGCTAGGTACCACCAGTTTCCCCCTAGACATGTGGTCCCCTCCCTAGGGACTACCCACATGAGTGAATCAGTTATCTAACATGATTCATATCATATATTAATTTAACCCTTAATTATTCTAGGGTGGTACATTCCCCCCATTAGAGCAGAACATCCTCATTATGGACCCTACATCTCAACCCAGGCAGTGCACCACACTTAAGGTGGGGTACCTACTATGATACCAAATATAAAAAATGGTCCCTACTGATAGTAAGAACTCCATTCCTTAATATGGACATCGGGTCTCGGCCCTCCAGGTACCTCCAATTTCCTCACAGACACGTGGCCCCATCCCTTGGACCCACACACAAGCCCATACAGGTAATCTAGATAATGACGGTCCCCACATGCCATCACAAGTTCTTTAAAATGTGATTTTTCCTCACTCACAAACACCCTGAGAAACTTTCAAAAATTTCACCCTTCCTAATCACTACTCTAGGACAAGCACAATTAACTGTGGAGTTCTAATTAGGCAGGATCCTGAACAGAAAAGTGAACCCTATTAACATGAGTCGTATCATTTATTTATTTAACCCTTGATCATTATGGGGTTCTACATGTATAGATTCATGTTGGTTCTACTATTTATTTATTTGGATATCAATATTATTCTTCCATATTTTCATTAGAGGCATTGGGAAGGATCCTACTGAATATACATTTATTCTAACCCATATATATATTTATATATATTACAGTTTTCCATGAGGGATTTGGAGATGGTGATTGACATTACTAGCCTAGGGTTGGTAGTATTAGTAGGCATTGCTTCCTAGGAATTTATTTTAGTATTTTATCCTAGAGACTAGTATACATATGAAATTTTATCATGTTTTAATTATTATGTTATATTGGTTTTATATATTATATTGTGTTGATTGATGGTTTTATCTTTATGTTTCTAGGATTCATGAGGTCAATGCCTCGTATTTGGGTGATTTATACCTCAGGTTCTACTTTCCACCCCACGGACTATTGGTGCCAAAATTTAGTGGTCACTTTCCTATTCACACTGGCCTAGTAGAGGTTCCTAGTGAGGGTAGGTCATGGAATTTATAGTCACTGAATTGATAAATTATGGAAAATTGACTAATATTATCAAATTAAACTACCATGATCTTCTTTATTTGTTTTATTCAAATTTTAGTGGGTCAATATTACTTGGGTTACTAAAATATACACCTTATAATTCAATTCTATAAAATTATCTCTCTTGAAAAATATTATTAACTTTGGAGAAAATGATCCATATATATTTGCATCAAAATAAATATGGGTTTATAATTATGTATCTATAAAGATATTAAAATTATTGGTCTTATAAAGAAGGATACCATAAATGAGATGGAAAAATTAACGATGAAGAATGATAATGATATTAAAATTGAAAGAGAAAATGGTTTCTTGTGTAGTCATTCATTAACTTATCAACTAAATTATTCATTATACTATTTATTTTTATCATTGTGAATTTTCCATCATAATTTATTTTTATACATTAATTTTTCAATTTTGATAATTTTAGTGTTATAATTATTTTAATATATATGTTGTAATAATAATTTTACATGGTTTAATAATGGGAATATAGAGGATAAAAAATTTTAGGGATAAAAATTGGTCAATGATAACTGGTTTACCTTCCATCTAGAAATCATTGAATTTTCCAAATGACGCCTCACAAAAATATCCTTGATGAGATTTCCTTGATGGTTGGACAAAGTTACCAGGTAAATTTTACAATTTATTAATCATTTTATTAACTATTTTTTATTTATTTTAGCTAATAAGTATATAAATCAATTTAATTTTTGAATAAATTCTAATAAAGACACTAAAAGAATAGATTGGAGATGGATGAAATCATATCCACTCATTAATTGGTAGTCATGATTGAGCCTCATTTTAAACTTCATGTTTGTGATGTTATTATATAACTAAAGTGATTTGGGATTTTAGAATATAGTTTTATATGTGATATAGATCATTGACTTATTTTTTTAATCTTATTTTGTTATATATGATTCATAATTTCAAATTAAATACACACATTGCATGAATTATGTTTATTTTTTATATCCCATCAGGTTTTTTGATGTTAAACAAGGGAATAAAACAATCATTCTATTTGATTATTTATATATTCTTGAGTACTTAGTCTATTTTGGTGATCTCTGAGTAGCCATGGATTGGTCCTAGAGTCTACTCAATATGTCGGTTAAACATATATAAATGTGTTATTTTCTTATTTGATGTTTTGTTGAATATATATGAATTTACTAGAGTATATTTGAATATTCTAGCCTATTTATTATTTATTTCTTGTTTTGGGCAGCTTCCATATGAAATTATTACTATTTCAATGTATTCAATAGTGACTATTTAAACCACTTCAAAATAATATATGAATTTATTGGGGTTTAAACCACTATTAAATAATTTCTATTATTTGGTGGTTGTTTAAACTATCAATAGTTTTTCACCAAAATTAAAAATAATTACTTTAAATAAATATGTATTAACTACTGTGAAATATTCATTTCACAATATTTTTTTAAAAACACATCAATTCTAATAAACATTGTGAAAAATCATTTGGAAATTAATTTAATGATGATTTAAACCTTTGGTAAACCTAAAAAAACCACCACTAAAGACTCATTTTATTATAGTTCATTGGGACCATGTTAAGTGGAAGTTAGAGGAAAATCACATAGAATCACTGTTCATGAAAAACCTCCTACCTCATCATGTTAGGAGGGTAAAAAGGAAAAATTTAATCCTCATAAGGGAAATAAACCTAAATGATCATCTAACAAATCAAAAGTGAATTTATGTAATGATATAACCTTTCATTTTTACTCTAAGGATGATAAAGCATTTTATTTTTTTGATGGGGATGGGGACTTGGTTCCTACTATAGGATTCACATGAGGGAATGTTATCGACACAAACCCTATTTATTTCTTGAGCATGATATTAAGAACAGGTGGGAAAAGGAGGAAGTTTCGACAGAGAACATTATTGGTAAAGTGGTACGCAATGAAGGAGTATATAATTGGTATAAGAGGTATACCATGATCTAAGAGATACCCCAAACATTTTTTCCTCTCAATTAGTGATCCAATGACAAGGAAAAGAGAATAGGTGAGGATATATAATGCACCCACTATCCATCTAAATGTGTTTAGGTCCTTTCTATTAAAGAATGGTATTTTAAATAAAAGGATAGGATTCAAAATCTTGAGTGGATTGATCCTGAGTTTCCTAGGGAAAGTATACATAAAGAATGAATATAAAAACCCAAATACACCACATATCATCATACTAAACCTCTTAAATAATAGTTGATCAATCAACCTACCTGAGTAGAATTTATCCATCCAGTTAATATGAGATTACTCCAGCGTATTCATTTAATTTTAATTCTAGTTAATTATAAACAATTCCCCTAACCAGAGAAATATTAACCATTATGTATTTAAATTTATATCAGGATAGGTTAGGAATTTTATCAAACAATAGTGTATAGAATCCAATAACATTAAGCTTCAGAAAAGTTATTGGTCCAAATGTTGGTTCAAGATGAAATTTCACAAGTAGAGATACTTGATGTTATTACTATTTGAATATAGACCATAAAAGGATGTATCACACTAATATATCTAGTGAACAAATTAAATATAAAATGGGTATACTTTTCTCCTCCTACACCTAACTTTTAGAATTAAAACATTTCAACATTCAATGAAAAAAGAGACATAGAATAACACTATACTGTTAGGCCCCACAAGAGTGATGGAAATAGAAAAGAGGGGGGGGGGGTGAATTTTATTTCCATGAAAAATAATTAGAGTATAAAATATATTTGGGAATTTATTAGATAATTATTAAATAAATTCTAAAATAAAAGATTAGTCTAGTGTGTGAGAAGTATAACCAGTAAATAAAAGAATTTAAGGAATTTTATAGCAGTACAGATCAAGTGACCCTTTATCTACTTTTTACAAACTCTATAACTATTCAAGAGTTGTGGGGATCCATTATAATAAATATTTTACAAATTCTCAGACTAAACCTTTCTTTTTCACAGGTAAATACATAATACAATCTTATATAAAGGATCCGACTCAATCAAGTCTTTCTAAATAGTATCCCTCACATGTTCCTTTTAGCATGTTCTATAACAAGATGTGCATTTTAATTTTTTCTATATGGGAAAAATCAAATAAATTTTGATTTATTGTATAACCATATGTTTTATAATGAATAAAAGCAACTCCTAATAAAAATAAAACTAATAAATAATTTTTTGGTTGTTGTGATAGAAATGATGAAGTAATAAAGTGATTATTATATCTTCATAAAAGCAATATAACAATTTAGATTTGTGTAATCCAACAATTCCTTCACAATTTGATAGATGTTGAAGAATTTAGATTTTAACATTTCAGAACTTTTGAAACTTTAAATGTAAACATATCTTTATAACTACTTAAATGATTTGTCCTTTATTTATAAACAAATTAGCAATGTATATTTTTTTATCAAATTATCCATGATTTCTTCACATGGTTATTTCTTAAATTCTCTTTATAACCAATATAATAAATGATTTTATATAAATAAGAAAATACGACCATTACCTATATATTACTATTGTTTGGATTTTCTCTCACTGTAACTCATACAAAAAAGCAAGGAAGAAAAACATAGAAAATTTTTACATGGTTTAGTTGGAATATATATGTCTTTAGAGGAAGAAACAATTTCTTATTATCACATGGGGGTAAAAATTATTATATTTTTTCCAATTATCAGAACCCATATAAATATAAATAAAATAGAAGAAGAAAATAAATGCTATTATAATTTTTCTTTGGGTGGCACTAACCCCCACTACTGGTATTTGAGCAACACTAACCCTATATAATATTTCATGGGTGGTCATCCACTAATTCAGGTAGTGGTTTTCCATGAATATTCAATAATATGTATCTTGATGATAAATACAATAAAGTATTTTTACTCAAATATTTATTCATATTTCCTTATCATTGCCTATAGGTATCGTAAGTTCAAGAAATATTGATTAAGTCCAAACAATGTTGGAACTTGATCCCTATAACATCTTTTGTCGACATGTATGATAGTTTACTTATTTTAATAATATTTTAAAGTGATATAAACGTTTTAATGATGGTATCTTGGATGAGATGGAATGAAATTTAATATACTTGGTTCTAATATGATAAAATTGATGCTTTAAAAAGAAAATAACACTCTAGGTATAAAAAAATCGATATTCTCCTAGATGAACCATAAGACTAGGATCAAATGATGTAACCAGATATATTTCTTGAAGTCTTATATTACTTCCATATACTTTGTGTCTATATTAAAAAATATATATTGTTGACTGTAGAGTATATTTGTAACTTATTGATCCTACTTCGATTGAGAGAACATAACCAGAAGTGGATTTTTTCTTGTCCAAGTATCCTTTAAAATCAGAATCAATATATCCAATAAGAAATTTCCCAATATTTATATCTCTCATAAAAATAAAACTAACATATACAGTTCATTTTATATACATTAGAATCTATATGACTACCTACCAAGGAAATTGACCAGATCCATGCATGTACAAACTTACCATGATCACTACATGTGAAATATTAAGTCTCACACACAACATCAAATATATCTTGTCTCCTACTACACTTTCATATAGAACACAATCCATATTTTTATATATTCATCTATATTTAGAGATAATGATACACTAATTTTAAAACGAGTCTCTAATGGGGTTCTAAATAGTTTATATTTATCATTAATGTTAAAATTCGAGGGAATTTTATTTGAATATTCCATATGGATGAGGGTAGAAACACTCATAACATTGTATTGTACGATATATATCCTAATAATCTTCTTGGACTCTCTAAGATACTTCATCTTGAATTTTGAGTTGGATAAAACTTTAAACCTATCAATATACACCCCAATTTTACATGAAATTAATATATGAAACGTATAAATATAAGTATATAAATAAAATGTAAAAATGTTTCTTGAAATAAACATAATAATAAAACTAATTATAAATATATTTCTGATTTAACATAAAACTGAAAACCTTTTGTACCATTTTATTGGTGACTCCTTTAGGCTATATAATGATTTTTTCAACCTATAAACCCAATTCTCAAATATTGTTACATGAAACTCATTAGGATATGTCATATATATTTCTCTCTCTAATAATCCATGATGAATTGTTGTCTAGAAATAAATTTAAGATAACTTTATATCAAACTATGCAACCAATTACAAAAAAAATATTATAGATATATGATTAACAATTGGAGAAAATAAATCATAATAGTCTATATTTTCTTTCTATGCATGACCCTTAGAAAAAAGTCTAGACATATACCTAATATAGTTCTTTATAGTGTTATCTTCCTTTTTTTTCAAAAACCAATTTTCACCAAAAAAAAATTATTTGTGTTCTTTATATAAAGAACATGATCCCATGTTTGATTTTGATATAGAAAACTCATTTTTTCATCCATAGATGATTTCCATAGATATTTGTTTTTTAATATTTAAAAAATCTCAATAAATATCTGGATAATAATTTTATATTATTAAAAGTTCCAAAAAACCATATTATTTTACCCAATTGGTCTCTGTTTGGTCTATTATGATCTACCAATGGAAATAATCTCATTATGATGATGATCCTACTGTAATGAAACTTCTTCTTTAGTCAGGATATTAATACATTCACTATACTCTATCTCCTATGACTCCTAAATAGTTTTTGATGACGTTTTATATAATTAAATATCAAATTAATCTTATAAATCCATTTATTTTTTATAATCATTATATTTTTCCATTACTAATTCACAAAATGTGACATCAAGACTATGAATATTCTTCTCTGATTCTGGATCGGATAGTCACAAAGGCTTCACACTATCACATAATCAAATAAATTTTTTTCTCCAGAAACTAAATTTGACTCAATGACATGAAAATAAGTTGTGAAACACAAGATATATAGTTTATCATAATTAAAAACATTCACACTAAACCAATCCTCTATATGAATTTTACTATCAATCAAAAAAGATGGAAATCAGATCATAATGTGTAATGCATACATCAATGAGTTTTTGTAAAAGTATTTATTCAAAATTGACCGAGATAACATATGTCATACCTTTTAAACAAGCATATAAATCTTTCACACTGCTACACCATTATGTTTCAGTGTTCCAAGTTATATAAAGTGTCTTACAATTACTTTATCTTGAAAAACCTTCTTGAAAAGGTCTAATGTAAATTCTCTATCATTATATGAGCCTAGTCTCTTAATATTTATTCTCATATAATTTTCAATTATCTTTTTATATTTAAGGAATATATCTAAAACTTTAGCATTATTATTAATCCAATACACCTAAACATATTGTGATTAATCATCAATAAATTTGATAAAATAATGATTACTAACAATGAATCATTATTTGATGGTCCCTAGACATCGATGTGGTTGTAGTCAAGTTTTACATTAGTGTGATAGGTTATAGTGATGAAACTAAGTATAGATTTCTCAACCACCACACAATTCTTATAAAATTTGAGTTTTACCCTCTTATAACACTTCAAAACAACATTCTTTACTAAAATATGAAAATCCTTCTCTATAGTATGTACGAGTCTCATATTCTAGAGTACAGAAGTGGCGGATCACACCCCAATGACATCGATTCTCCACCTATGTCTATCTCATAATTTAGATAACACAAAACATTTTTATTATTAGATCTCATATCAAGGAATTCATAATGAATTATTCTCATGTCTCCATCTTCAATAGTTATGTTATAGCCAAGCATATCCAAGTGTCCTAAAGATATGTGGTTTTTCTCTATTTCCATTATGTATCTCACATATCTAAGGCATTAAATTTCTCTACACTTAATTATATACAATATTTTTAAAATAACTTATGTATTTCAAGGATAGTTATTACCCATTAACACTACACCACTACTAAACTCTTTGATGTTTGAATACTAATCTCGATTCCTACACATGTGGAATGAATAACTGAAATCATGAATCCAACAATTTAAATGGTTTAAGATTATGTAAATGTGTAAAGATGATTCTTTAACATCCATAATATTTTTTAAAACATTCTCTTTTTATTTACCAATATTGGGAGAATCCTTTTTCTAGTTCCCTTTTTGATGACAATAGATGTAATCATTTTTTCTGTCCGTTTGTTTGTGGACTCACATCTTGACATCAATCAAGATTTTACTCTTTTGAATCCTTTGAGATTTATTCTAGATGATATTCCACTAGTTGTTTTCAATGAATGTAATGTAAATTCTCTATTTTCATACTTTTAATCCCACCTATAATTATTTTTAATTAAGGAATTTGATATATTGACCAATTTTACCTTATCCTTACTATAAAACAATTACTGGTTAGAGGATCATAAAACTCTAGTAGATAGTTTAGAAACAATAGGGCCTTATATTCACCTACGATCATTACTTATAGATTTTTAAAATCTTCCAAAATTTTATTAAAATTGTCTAGGTGATCAATCATGGAAATTGGTTTCGATGATTTTGTCCATTTATTTGTTCTCCAAAATCTCTCACTAACTCTTTACAGATGTTTCTCACATCACACTATATTTATGATCATTTTCGAAACATAGTTAGATCACGCCACAATATTGGCGGTTGAGTCTTCTCCAATCACTATCTAAGATGATCGTGGTTTTATCCTCTAGTGTAGTATCCAAATCTTATTGAGCTAGTAAATCAAGAACTTTTCATTTCCAGATGCTAAAATTTGTTGTTCCATTAAAAGTTTTAACCTCAAATTTAGTGCTGGACAACAAACTTCTATGTATGAAAGTGCTTGCTATCCCAATATGTTTTTTTAGAATACAATAATTTGGTGGAATAGGTGGTAACAAGATAATTTTATTTTTAATATTCTATCTTAAATCAAAAAAAGATTAAAATTTACAAAAAAAATATCTATAATGTTTTTAGAATACTATAAAATACCAAAATAGACTATTTCATTAGTTGAAATTGACCTCAGATAAGAAGTGAATTTTCATATTAAAATTTCCCAAAATTTCTCTAATGGATCACTATTTGGAATCCTTAACTTTTTTTCTTAAGAAAAGGCCAAAACATGCCACCCTTTCCTCTATTTTTGAAAAATGATTCTCCCTTTTTTATCACAACTTGTCAAATTACCCCACTCTTCTAGTTCTTTTCCTTAGCATGCCCAAGTAGATAATATCAAATACACCCTTTTTTGTTTTCTTTTTTTTTGGGTTTGGGAATAGGAAAGGCCCCTATCAATTTACAAAGTGGGCCCTCCCATCACTTATATTCAAGAAAAACCATATAGAAAAAAAAATCATCCTTTTTCATTTTGTGAAATCATAATACCTAGATTATGGATAACAGTAGGAAGGTATTGTGAAATAGAAGAATCAAAGATGATGAGGTGCATAAAAGATCACCCAGTGTTTACTTAGAGAGGTTAAGACCTGAATAGATTAACCAAGGGTTTTTATGGAAACATACAAATAAGGGGTTGTCGATGTAAGGATAGTAGTACCCGAGGTTAAAAAGGCACTAACAACAATGAACTAAAAAAATCGATTATCCAGATATGTAACCATTCTATATTACCATTTTTTGTACACATTCTCTCTCACTTGAACTCATGACCACAAGTAGGGAAGTAAAACCCATAAAAACATTATGTGTTTCAGTTAAAGACATAAATCCATAGGGGAAACAATACTTATTATTATCAATCAAGGATACTACTGATTAAGATTTTTTCTAAGGATAAGAACCCATATATATACCAGGAGAGGAGAAGAATAAGATAATGGTACATGGAATATTTATTATAGTGGAACCAACCCATTCTACATGTCTTTAGGCAACACCAAAACTACATAAAAGTTTTTTTGATGGTTACAAACCAAGTGAGAAATGTTTTTTCATCAATATTCAATAATTTAAATACCACATCAATCATTTTCATGTTCTAGTTTTTTAAATAGAAATCTCATCAACATAAAATGATAACAGTTCTTTATAGTACATCCTATTTGAAATGTTGTCTTATTATTCTTTTGATAAACCAATCCCCTTAAATGTAAGATCATGTAAATTCAATTTATAGAGTTATTTCCTTAATGTAATCTCAGAATTAATCAGGATATTATATTTTTTTCACTGTACTACTAGCCTCCTCAATTTTTTTCTCTTATATTTATTTTCCTTCATATTATTCCTCTCTATGGTTCATCAGGGTTTCCTGACCTATTATTTTGGATGTCTTTATTTTAGTGTGTATATTGTTTGATTTATCTTTCATGTTTGGTCTCCACCATTGTTATTTCCTCCAAACCTTTTATGGAAGTCCCCACTATGATCTGACACAAAGGAAGATCATGGATTTGGAATGGTGATCGTGGATTGTTTGATGACATACCCCTTCCAGTTTTCCTATTATGATTATTGAGTTTTTAATTCCTCAAACATATATGACTTTAGTTTTAGTTTTTCTTTTCTTATTTACTCATTCCATCTCTTTCTTTTCCCTTTTGGCCTAACTCATTGCACTAGACCCCATATTTGGTCTAACAAGATGGTGTTCTTTGGTGGCTTGGGATTGTGTGGGGGGAGGTGCACAATGTGGTTTCCACTGGTTTTTTTCTCATTATCCTATTTGGTTTCTTAGTTCTTGGAGTGTTATTCTGTGGTCTATGGTCTTTGCTCATACTCTGGCTTCCTATTCATTCAAATAGTTCATATTGGTGGATTTTTTTAATAATTTTTTTTTGAAAAACAAAATTATTAAAATAAATATTGGTTTAAAATATTTTAAGAACTAAAAAAAAGGGGAAAAAGCCCCTGACACCTTTGGAATGTTTTTACCCAGGACAAAGATGTGAAGGCCCCTTCCACCTTTTTCAGAAAATTCAGGTAAAGGCGTTATGGGCCTCAATACCTTTTTCTGAATAAAGAAATAGTTATTTTAAATATACGTGTTTGTATATTTAAAATTTTTATTTTTATTTTTATTTTTTTTGTTTATATATATATATATTTCAAGAGAATTTAACTTCTATTTAATATAAAATATTATTTCCACTAAAGAAGTCATTAATTCTGATAGAGTCCCTCTCCCGCGGCTCCCTTTTATAAGGGAATTTTCCCTAAAAATCATTTTGGATTTTCAATGTGGGATTCAGGTCCTCCCTTTCCTACACAAAATAAGTAATATATTATTATTATTAATTAGTAATTAATTACTAATAAATATTAGTTACTAATAAATAATAATAATACTTAAATAATAATTAACTATTAACATTTACTATTAAATATTAATAATTAAATAATTAATATTTATAACATTTTAAACAATATTAATTAATAACTAATTAATAACTAATTAATTAATAATAAATTATTATTAATTAATAGTTAATAATTCATTATTAATTAATAAATATTTAATTAAATATTAATAATAGTAATGATTAATTAACTAATTAATTATTAATTAATAAATAAATATTAATTATTGTTATGAAACAATTACTAAAAACTATTTAAAATTATTAATATTTAACTAAATATTAATAATAATGATTAAATTATTAAATTAATAATTTTTTATTAATCATTATTAAATTAGTATTAATTAATTAACAATTTTTTGCTAATTAATATTAATTAATAATAATTCTAAATTAATAATAAAGTATTAATTAAATAATATGAATTATTATTTAATAATATTAATTTCTAATAAATATTAATTATTTATAAATATTAGTTACTAATAAATATTTAAAATTATTATTTAGTAACTAATTATTAAAAATAATAATATAATTATTAGTTATTGATTAATTAGTAATTAAGAAATATTTAATTACTTATTAACAATAGAAATTACTAATTAAGTAAATAATTATTAAATAATTAAAAAATATTATTAATTATTATTAAAAAATTAATAATAAATATTTAAAATTATTATTTATTTTCAAAGTAATAGTAATACTTATTAAATTATTAAATTACAAACTGTTAGTTAATTATTATTAAAATAGTATTAATTAATTAACTAATTATTACTTATTAATATTAATTACTAATAAATATTAATTGAAAATAAAAATTAATTAAATAAATTGATTTAGTATTTAATAATATTAATTTCTAATAAATATTAATTATTAGGAAAGTTCAGGCACCGAGTGTACTTGGTATAAAAATTTATTAACGAAAATTAATGTACACTAAAAACATAACATGTGGCACACAAAGTACCACCAAGACATTAAAATGTTAAAACCTAAGGAAAGCATCCCAACCAAACTTACAAAATCTGTAATTTATCATCCCAAGGGGCCAATTCACATTGCAGTCAGTAGATTGCTGAACAATAGGCATGATCCTCCCAACCCATCAATTCACTGCCTAATCTAGCATGTTTCTAGCTGGAATCTTTTTCTCATATAATCATCACTGACCTTGAGGACATATTCAACGTTTTCTACCCTTTCCAAATTTGCTCCATCGATATCTTTTCCTATCACATAGCCTACACCAAATATAACAACGCGTTCAATCAATAACATAGTCACGCAGTTCACCACTCCGCATCTTATCCTAAGGTCACTGACTCTCATCCCAAGGTCTTCATCAGATTCTAGAATAGCTATCGAGATCCCACACCAGCCTCCGACATCGATCCAAGGTCCCTCCATCATGTTGCGGTTTCATATGAAACATAGTCACTGCCTCATTTTCTGAGTTCTCTACTTCTTATCCCAAGGTCACCACCTCTCTTCCCATGGTCATCCTCAATTCCATGCACACATAGGGCTTCCCTGATAGTCTGTCACCAATGTTCTTCCTATAAAATAGAACACTGTCACTGGAAAAAAGAAAGAAATCACTGCCGGCTAGAAGAATGCCTCCACTAGGATCCCATGTCACCGACACCCACACCCGCAACACCAGCTGATGAATTGATCACCACCCACCGATTAATAATAATTAATTATTAGTTTATTAATAATATTAATTAGTAATTAATATTTATTAGTAATTAATTAGTTATTAATTAATATTTTCTAAAATATTATTAGTATTAATTAGTTAATTATTAATATTTAATAGTAAAGGTTAATAGTTAATTATCATTTAGGTATTATTATAATTATTTATTAGTAATTAAAATTTATTATTAATTAATTACTAATTATTAACACCAACACATATTTATATTTATCTAGAGCTAACCTTTATCAGAACTGATAAAATGGGTACTTTTATCAGTAATATAATGATTATTTTGAGCACTGATAAAATATATATTTCATAAAAATTTTATATATCATTAAAAACCTCATATTAATATATAAATATATTTTTATTGGTATAAATATAATAAATTTTATAAAATATGATTTATATAATATGAAATATGTAATCACACTTAATATATATGATATTTAGTGGAAAATGGTTTATAAAATAATTTTAAAATAAAATTAACTAATAATTTTCTAATTTTTATAAAGTAATAGTCATTAAATAGCAAATTTAAGATAGAAAAATTCAGTAAATTAATAAGAAAATCTAAAATAAGTTGAAAACATGATGTGAACTTCAAATGATCAGAAATTTCATTATGGGTGTTCATTTGATCTCAACCACATATCAAATTGAATATTGAAAAAGATCCACATCATAGAGACTAAAAGAAAACCTAATAATTGTTATTTGGGGGTCAGAAACGGTCAGAAAGGCCTCCAAAACTAGGTTTTTTTCGGGGCACCATCATTTTTTTAACATTTTACGGAATTTTTTTTTTCATTTAAGGGATAATTATTATATTTTTTTTTGTGTAGAATCAATTTATTTTTAAGGCTTACCTTCATATGAATATTATTATATTAAAATTTTATCATTTTTTACATTTTACTATTTTTTATAATTTAATATGTAAACACATATACATATTTGTATATATTCACAGATAAAAATTTAATTTTATAAATAAATATGTAAACATATTTACATATAAAATATATTTATATATATATAAACCATATCATAATAAAAAATAATATCCATTTTACTTAAAATAAAAATGTATGAAGAGGGGGATCCACCTTAGAATTTTTAATTTTTGTAAAAAATTTCCCTTTTAAGAAACTAATATTTTTTACTTTTATTTGTGCTTTTTTTAGTGATGATAAAAGGAGACTTTATTAGTGATTTTTTTTACGTTGATAAAAGGTACCCTCTTTTAACAATTCTAATATTATCAGTTCTTTTCTAGCGTAGATAAAAGAAATTTATATTGTAGTTAAAAGAAGGATTTTTGGGTGTGTAATAATAATATATTATTTATTTTGTGCATGAAAAGGAGGACCTAGATTGCACTTTAGAAATCCAGAAGGATTTCCAGGGAAATCCCCCTTATGAATGAGAGCTCTGTGATAGGGTTTCTATCATAATTCTAGGATTCTTTAATGGAAGTTATGTTGAATATGAAATAGTAGTTAAATTCTGTTGAAATTTTTTATTATATATATATATAGATAAACAAAATAGATCAAAATAAAAATAATAATTTTAAATATACAGATATATATATTTAAAATCACTATTTTTTTTCATTCAAAAAAATGTGTTAAGTCCCATAACAAATTTTTTAAAATTATTGGAAACGTTTGAAAGAGTCTTCACGTATTTGGCTCGATGAAAACATGATAAAGGCGGGCCATTCCAACTTTTTATTCTAGTTTTTAAATTTTTTTATACCTAGTGTTATTTTAATATTTTTTTCACGAAAAACATATATTAAAAAAATCTAGTATTGGTGGGTTTGGTTCCTTCTCCTCCCCAAATGCTTCAATTCCACAATGGTTACCTTTTCTTGTGAGAGGGTTAGAGGCTTTTGAGGGGTGTGGTTACCTTTTTTTGTTATTAAGTTTTATGTTGTATTTGTCTCGTTTTTAGTCTATATAGTATTCAATCATTTTCATGTAAGGGTACCCACTTAAACTTATAAGTGGTTTATTCAAAAATGAAAAAGGATTAGAGGGTTTAATTATAATTATTTTAAAAATCATGATAATAGATATAATAAACCATATAAAATTTTATAGTAAGTAGAATTATGAAAATCAATGTGTTGAAAAACCAATTAGGGTAGTGTGTTTTTGTCCCTTTACACTGAAATTCTAGATAGAATTAACATGTCATATCCTCAAGATTTATCCAATAATGTATGATATAATTTAAACATAATATTAATTTATGCTTTAAATCTTGATATCTCAATAATCATAATGCAGAGTATGTTCAGGTCATAGTGTCCATATAAAAAATATGTAGTGGACAAACAGTATGCATAGTTTTTGATAATTTGTAAATCAAAATTTTTCATTCTTTTCTAGACTGAAATCATGAAACACCTTTATATACAGTAAAAAAAATTGATTCTTCATGAGTTAATGTAATGCATATTAGGATTCTATAACTTTTACTTCATGTGTGAATAATATTTTGTACACTGTTTAAATGTTTCTTTCTTCCAAGATTCTTGAGTCAAAAGACAAAGTTCTCTACATGAAATGAATTTAGAGGGAAACTTTTCCAATATACTGAAAATAAAAAAGGAATTCCTGATATACATCCCTCAAAAAAAATTTCCTAAAGGACTGGGTTAACTTGGAATGGGTTTATATGGATGAAGGTGCTCTGTAAATCAGCTCCTCCCTTTAGAAAAAATTTAAGAATTCATTTAATAAAAAGTTCTTTATTCCAAACCATTTAAGAAAAAGGATCTTTTCTGATAAGAATGAACCCACAAATTTTTTAAATGTTTTTTATATTTTTATATTTTTGTGTTGTGTGTGTGTATATATAAAAGACAAACTATACAATAAAAAATATTTAATTATTATTAAATAATTCGATGAATAATGTAATTAATAATAAAAATATAATTTTTTATAATATATAATATTGAATATAAATAACTTAATTAGTAATATATTTAATTTAATATTTAAAATAATTTGTAATAATTAATAAACAAATAAATATTAATTGTTTTATTATTTGTTTAATAATAATAATAATAATAATAAAATAATTATAATATATTGTTTCATGCTAATTATTTTTTTATTATATTTATGACAAATAAGGGCAGTATCCCCCCTCGATTTCTTTTTTTTCTCCTGGATTCTTCATCAGGAGTCACGATGACAGTGGCGGAATACCTATATTTAGTTAGAGGGCTTACATGGGCCACCAACAACCATTGATTGGAGGAGTATTTTAGTACATCAATGATTTGATTGACTCAATGATCATCAATGATCATGAAATTGGTAGATCCAGGGGCTTCTGTTTCATGAAATTTTCTAATGAGAATGCTATGAATGACGTGATTGAGGGAATGAATGACCAAGACCTTGAAGGACACTTGATTACCATTAACCAAGATCAGTCACGAGGAAATGGAGGTGGGGTGATAACAATGGAAGTTGCAGTGGCAGTTATGGTTGTCGTTTTAACATCCATCCCCTCCTCATTGGCTTGAGTTGAGGCAGAATTGCAACATTTCCTAGGATACATTCCCAAGATGACAAAGTTTGGTAATAAATTCTATGGGATTGAATACAATTGGGGGATGACATGCCCTTTGTGAAATAAAACAACCCAACCAAACAAGCCATAAAAAATAACCATTAAATGATTGTTAGTAATAGTGTATAGAAATCAAATTATAACACATGAATATCAATCTCAACTATAATCAGTGTACCAAAAAGGTGACTACTAACATCAAAGTACATAGTGGAAGACAAAACAAACATGACTCAAAGACACCAAATTTTTTTCAAAGCTCCAAGTCCAACTCCGTGGTAAAATATCTTGAAGTATCACTAAATGAGTGTGATGCTTTACCCTTATCTTTGTTTTGATAAACTACATCTGCAAAAAAAAACAATGTTCCAAAGAAGGGTGAGAGTAAAGATACATAGTATGTCTTCCCCAAATGACTTCCCTACTCACACCACTAGGATAAAACATGTTAGATTATTTATATAAAATGATTTATATGTTAAATACATTAAAAAAATTTATGTTAGAATATAACACAGTTTCCACACCAAAATAGTTTTCCAATCCAAATAAATTTTCAAAGAAAGTAACCAAAAAAGAATTAAAACCATATAAATCACTAAGTGTCCAATCTCCTTGTTCCCCAATGAAAAACGCCCCTTATCGAGGGTCACATCCCTTGTACCCTAATGGTACAGATCTCTTATTCAGGGTCACATCGATAACATGAACTCACACCAACCCATGTATAAAAAAACCATTTCAAACCAACCATTAAAATACATTTCAATAAAACATTTCTTTTATTTGAAACATTTCAATCAAACCATTTTCCATAAATACAATGAAAGAATATTTTAAAATACAGAAAAAAAGTTACTTTGCACAACCAATTCCACAAATCCGTAAATCATTACTAAAGAGGTTTCTAACATGCGTTACCCACCAATTTAACAATAAACTTCAATAAATTAAATAGATTTGAAAATAATCCTTGAAGTTATAATAAGATGAGTCCAGAGTGAACCCACTTACCTCGGTAATTATGATTAAAACGAAGAACAACACAAAAACTTCAAAAAAACTGGGTTAAATCTCCAAAAAACACCTTAGATATCTTTCCCTAACATCAAAACATCTATATCTCATCATTATTGGTAGAAAAACCATAGATCTATGCATTGTGGACTAGATAAAATAATTTTAGAGAGGGAATACAAGTAGATCTATTGAAAACTACCACAAACAAAGACTTAACAAGGGAATTGGGATTGAAAGCACCAAGAAGTGCCTTCAGATCTCTTTTGAATTGATGGGGGGGGATACTCCAATACCTTCAGAGGAATTAACATATAGTTAGGGATGAAATGTTGAAAAAATGAGGGGGTTAGTGGTAAGAATGAGTGATATCCACTTTTATAGGACCTCACTTTTAAACCGTGTATGGTTAGTCACACGATTAGGAAAACCATGTGATAACCATGAAATATCTTCTACGTCAAGAAGAACTTCACACAGTTGGAATTTGAGGTTAAAAAAATTGTGTACCAGCCATGAAAATTCCCTCTTTCCCACTTTTAATGGTTACACATGGGTAGCCTCATAGTTTGGCCAAACAGTTTGACTTAATCATGTGCTTACCTAGATACCCTATCTCACTGTGCCTAGTTTCATGTAGGAGTTTCACGGTTTCTACTAACGTTTCTCCTACCGCACACCTTTATAAAATCCTGAAAAATAATCCAAAAGACCTTCGTACTCTCCCAAACATCACCCAATTACTTTACATAATTAAAAAAGATAAAGGGTTACTTACCTTAAACCAGGGTGTTCTCCATTCTCCCCACCATTGGCCTCTCCATCCCTAGAAAGTAGAAAACCACTACTATTCCAAAAGAGTTTGATCTATTGATCAACCATTTTCCTCTCCTGTTCCCAAGTATCTTCCTGAATCTGACCATGTTGGCACAAAACCCGCACTAGACTGATGATTTTACCACACAATAATTTCTCTTTCCTTTCCACATTATACACTAGCACGTGCACCAACATATCATCGGTCTCTAGGTCAATATGATCCCATGAAATCATGTGGTCAAGATTAGGATAATAATTTTTCAACTAAGATACATGACATGCATTATGCACTGTATTGAACCAAGGTGGCAATTCCAACTTAAATACCACCTTGCCAACCCATTTAGGTATCTCAAAATGGCCTATGTATCCAGGAGATAAGTTTCTCTTATTCTAAAAATGATGATGTCCAAGCCTTTTAGAGATCCTAAAGAACACATGATCACTCACTTAAAATGGAAATTTTCGTTGACGATGATCAGAATACGATTTCTGATGACACTAAGCTGTTTCCATCCTCTTCCTAATCAATAGAATCTTCTCTGTTGTCACTTGGACAAGGCCCAGCCCAACTAGTGGAGTCTCACCTGTTTGCACCTAAAAAAGTGTAAAATGACTAGAATGTCCATATATTTCTTGAAAAAGGATCCATGTGTGTTGAGGCATAATAAATGTTTTTCTATGATAACTCAAATAAAAGTAAGTTCACTTCCCATGAGCTACCAAAATCCATTACACAAGCCCATAACATGTCTTCCAACATTTTTATCATCCTTCCATAATGACCATCCATCTAAGGATGATATTACATACTCATATTCAACTGAGTTCCAAGGGATTTATATAAGGATTTTCAGAAAAGAGATGTAAACCACATATCTCTGTTCGAAACTATCAAAAATAGTACACTATGCCTCTTTAACCCTTCTCAGATTTAGATTTTTGATAATTACTCCATCATATGAGATTCAAAAATAGGGATGAAATGTGAGAAATTTGTGAGATGATCCACTATAGCCTATGTGGAATCATGTTTTTGAACCGTTCTTGGGAGACATGTTACAAAATCCATGGCTACCTTTTTCCATTTCCACACAGGAATAGGTAAAGACTATAATATAACTGTTGGTCACTAATGTTATTCCTTAACCCAATGAAAAGTTAAGCGTTTTGAAACATACTATGCAACCTTCCTTTTTATATTGATCTTCATAAACTATTATTTCATCTCCTTATACATCTTCTATATTCTAGGATGAATATCCCATCTAGAATGGTTGTAAGTATAAAGATGTTGTTCTTAACAAGACATAGGTATGGCCATTTGATCTCAAAACCCAAAAAACGAACTCCCATCTAGATTACATCCTTCAATTATCTCCCCACCATTTATTTTTTTACCATATCTCAACACATTCAGAATCAGATTTTCACACTCGGGTTTTTGATGTTTACTTTGTATTGGTTCGGGTCAGGTTCTTAGTAATCTTCTCGGGAACTAGGTGTGACAGGTTTGAAATTTTGGGGCACTATTTCCTTCTTTTATTGGCCATTCATTCCCTATAGGTTTCTCCTAGGCCCCCTTGAATTTTCGAAGAAAATGGGGATTTTTTGGTAGACCGAACTGGGTGCACGGTTTTCCAACATGGTTTACTAAACCATGCAGCTAAACCGTGCACAATGTCCAGGTGTAAAAAAATGTGGTTTGGACACTTTTCCCTTCATTAAATAATCATAATGTTTCCCTTTATTCCCCTATTCGACACTAGAATCCATAGTAGGTCTCCAAGATCCATCGATATCCCATGGAACCCAATTTTCAAGGGGGGCTTGGTGGGGAAACTTCAAGAGACATCAAGTAAGTGAGTTTTTCTCAAGTTTATTCTTTCTATATAGGGTTTCTTCTCCCTTTTTTGTGGTTTCAAATTTTCTTCACTTAGGGTTTTTTCTTTATGGTTTAACCTTGTGTTTTTTGGTGAAATATTTTTTGTTAGGGTTCATCTCTACACACTTGTGGTGCAGTTGTGGTGCGATTGAAGTTTTGCACAAAGATTTGAGGTTTTTGATATTCAAGGAAGGTGGTTCCATATATAAACATTTAGTGATGAGTTAACATGATATAATAATTTATTTATCATGTTATTTTGATTATATATTGGGTGTGGAAGGTTTTTTGAAAGATATTACCATATGTTTGATTTTTATTTGGCATGCTTATGTGAAATGAGGTGTGTTTTTGATATAAACACATTCGATGTCACTTGATAGTGTTTTATAATATTTAAGAAATTTTTATTAAATGATATAAGGGATTTAAATTCTATTTTGGTGTGGTATTAGTGTGTATTTGGTTGGGGGGGGATTTGGAATTATTTTGTTTAAGGACATGTTGTGTTTCTTGGGTTTGTTTTATAAGTTGTCAACATAGTGTATAGAATGATATAAGATGTTAAAATATTATTGAAAAACTATTTTCGATGGTGTATGTTTTTAAAATGGTTATTTTATAGTGAAAGGGTTATTTTAGAGGTGAAAAACTTAGTAAATGTTTCATAAAATTGTCAAATACATTTTTTTAGCATTGATTAAGTGTTCAATTTTAAAGTCTCATTTTTAATGGAATTGGGACCTTTTTCTGGTGTATTTCATGCTATAGGATTTGGAGTTATTTTATGTATGTTTAAATTGATTTATTAAATGGTTTTAGGGCTTCCAATTTTTATTTGGTATGGTATTTTTGGTCTTTTGTCCTTAAAAGATGATTTTGAATGAATTTTGTGTGCAAATCCGTGTAACACCTCTTGAAGTTGTTTATAAATTTTTTATCGGGTTTAATGAACTATATTGAGGGTGTAAAACATTTTTGGGGTACTGTTTTTTGTGTGTCTGATTGATAAATAAAAATTCGATGTTAAAATCATATTTTATAACATTTGGAACCTGTTTGATCACAAAGAGGGATGCCCGACTATCTAGGCGGGAGCACTAGGACTAGTATGTTAGTGATCTGATAGTGGCTTTGTCCCTGTTTCACTTAGAATGATTTATGATGACAACAGTAACTAAACTATGATGGTGTTTGGGGACCACTAGGCCATTGGGGTTTCCCCTCCTAGTGGCTTGTGCATGATAAGGTTTTTAGTTGTGGTTACTTTTACAATGAGATACGATGTACCTATGGCCCATAACTAGCTAGTGCCTAGGGGTGTTTCCGTGACTAGTGACCATTGATTATATTATACCTACCATCAGAATACAATGTTTTTATTTAAATTTTATAAGATTGTGTTTTTTCTTTAAAAAATTTGATTCTTTAATGTTTCCCACTTGAAAACCATTTTTATTCATAGTTGCATCCCTTTAAAATTGTTACTATCTTTTCTGTTTATAAAAACATGCAAGATTTTTGTCTTATAGTGTTTATATCATGGAATATTTTCATGGTTAATATCCTATTGGGATTATTCTCACACCCTAATTATACATTTTTCTGTAAGTATACTTGGTAAGGTTTGACATAGGTAAGGGAAAGGTGTTTGGAGAGAGTGGTTCGGGTTGTTAGATTCCTTCCTTCATGCAGTATTGTGGAGATGGATTTAGGGCGATGTCTTCTTTCCATGAGGTGATCCTTGGGCTGTTTTTTAGCTTTATTTCCTTGTTATAGACTTTGTAATTTTTTATAAACCCTGTAAATCAATTCTGATTTTTTGTTAAGACTGGTTTTGCATTATTTTTTTAGATTCAATTTATTGATTGTTTGTGTTTTTTTATGAAATAAACTCTAGTTAAATCATTCATAGACATTATTTATGATACTCAGGAACATGTACCATCCCATGGGAATAGGTAATTCCCTTCAATCTTTTCCATGGACCAGGTCAGGTGCCAGTTCAGATGATGACCAGAATTGATTCATGAAAAAGTGGTATCAAAGGAGGTTCAATCTCTTGGGTATTGTTACTTGGGTAATGAGTTGGGATAGACTGGAGTTAAGATTTTTGGGACATGATGTTCTAGTTATGAGTGAGGTGCTTAGCTATCACACCTCATGAAGGGAATCAATTTTATAGGTGAATCTAGGTTCCATCTAAGTCTTTTAGTCTGTGTGGTTGATCCTTGTTTGGGAAATGAAAAAGAGTTTTGTCAACAATACCAGTGAGCTTATAGGGCCTGGAAAGCCATGTGGAGATAGGGATATTGTCCTAGAACACTCTCCATGATGGTGAACTGACTAGATTATGCCTTCCAACCATATGTTAAAGTCACCCTTCGTCACTAAATTCCTCTCGCATTGTCTTGTGCCTTTTGTTTTGAAATGGTAAATAGTGTGTTTACACCTCTTTTGAATGTATGAATTATGTTAAAGTGAATTTTAAATTTTTTTTTCAAATATAATTTTCTAAAATATTGAATGGTGTTTTGAATGGGTTTAATTTTATTGGAAGTAATGTGTGGAGTTTGTAAATTGAATTTTATTTGGAAACTAGTGATAATTTAAAAAGTTATATGAATTAATGGAACCTTGTTTTAAATATAAAGAGTTGAGTTTCAATTAAATGGGTGTCGATGAAATGGAGTTTTTCGTCAAAATGTATGTGTTTTAAAATGGGAAAAGATGTTTTATAAATAATTTTTAGGATTTGAAAGTGAGTTTTTATTTGAATGGTTGGTGCTTTTCTGAAAAGGTTTTTAATATTTCAATTGGGTTTTGATTTTGTGTCTAGAGGTTTTGAGAAAAAGGAAGTGTCGTTTGAATATCTTGGTTTTGAAAATTGTAAGGACTTTTGGTTTTTAACCATTGGTATTTCCATGAGAGACCACATTCATGGGTTTACATGGGGAGATGGTTGGTTAATGGCGTGGCAAGATGAGTGTCGGTACAGATATGAGGAGGATGCCTGATATGTCATGGAAACAAGAATGTGTGGATCCCATGGGGTAGAAATGGTGAATTCTAAAACCATCAACCCCATTTACTTTCAAAGAAATGATTTTTAAGGAAAATTGGATGTTTTGAAAAGGGTGGTGTGTTTTATGATCTTTTGAGATTATTATTGTGGGATGTTTTAAGTTCAGGAACCCCTCTTGTTTGAATGATGTTTTGGGTTTTTGTTTCGTCAGTAAGTTGGGTTGAGGTGTTGGTCAATGATCTCTTTTAAGAAATGTTTTGGGAGGCCTTTTTGGTGGTTCTCCTAATGTGTTTGGTTCGGTTTTGTTGTATGTTTTGACCAAAAGACTAGCTTGTTGGGTCCTTGGGATTTTTTTTTGGAAAGGGTATGCCCCATAATGAGTTAATGCATGATTAAAGTGTGGCCCATTATGATTCTCCATTGGAAGATCCTCCAGTTGATCGACATAAGGGCTTCCTTCTTAAGCTTTGGAGACTGAGTCTAAAACTATTCTTTTTCTATTAAGTGTATCCTATTATTGTAGGAGAGTGGTTGTGGAAGGTTGAAATAGTCATTAGTCTCTTAAGTTGTCTATGTTTTTAAAGGCGAAGTTTGACACCATTGTGTCTATATACTCTATCTGAAAGTGGTAATGGGGAATTCCAATGATTATAGGTAAAGAAGTCCATAGTTTATGGTTTTAGATGAAGTATTTAAGGGACTTTGGTTATTTTTTTTATTTCTCACAAGAAAATAATTCATGTTAGGCCACCAGTGTGGAAAATTTGGTCTTTTGAGGCTATTATGGTTGCTTGTTGTAATCTCATGCTGCTTGGGACTTTGTTCAAGGTTCCACTTATGGTAATGTCTATATCGGTTCCTAGGGTCATTATCAGTGATGTATTGCTGTGTTGTGTTTTATATTAATATAAAAGGTTGTTGTTGTGGAACCTTTCAAGGATTTACGCTTAAATGAAATCATGTTTTCTTCTGGTAACTCATGAAATTATCTGTCTTGAATGAAGGTGTCTTCCTTGTGTTCTTTCTTATTATGTTTATTTTTTGGGGTCAGAGGGGAAATGTGTATGAATCTTGAGGATACTATCTTGGTGAAGGTAATGTGTTAGAGTAAATTGGGTTTCAGAGTGTGTTATGTCCTATTGGTT
The DNA here is from genome assembly GCA_963277665.1 of Viscum album. Classification (NCBI taxonomy): domain Eukaryota; kingdom Viridiplantae; phylum Streptophyta; class Magnoliopsida; order Santalales; family Viscaceae; genus Viscum; species Viscum album. The sequence continues at coordinate 2,037,644,649 of OY728142.1, read as the reverse complement.
TTTGTATGAGAGGTGATGCGGTAGCTTGTCACACCAGAAGGAGAAGTTTTGATCAAGGTTTTTTTTCAATGACTGACTGTGAGGCAGGAGATGCTTTGATCATATGACCTCCATCCATAGGTCCCGGAGTAAAGCTGGTGCATAGTCAGGAAAACCCCATGGATTTAAAGGATCTTGGTTTAACTTTTGTCTTTGATGTGGGATGTGGAGATAGTTTGAGGTTTTGATGTTGGAGTTTCTTTTCAAGTTGTCCGGTGTGGTGTAAAGAGACATGAAGACCCTATTACTCTGGGTTGTAATTCATGTCATAGGAAAATTTTATTCTTGGTTGTAAGGAGGTGGGGAGATTTTTTTTTCTTAAACCCCAATTCTTCAAACCTTGTGGGTGAAACTCTTAGTATGGTTGGTTCTCAGGGTGGGGAGACCCACCATGGGTCTCAAATAAGTTCATTTGGGATAAGTCTAATGTTAGTCTTCCCCTTATGGTGGGAAGTCCATTCAGACCTCCCCCTATTGGTTTCCCAGTTCCGTCTAATATAATTATGTTTTCTCTTATGGTGAGGAGTCCGTCTAGACCTGCCCATTTTGTTATTCTAGTTCGATCTCAGGTGTTAGTTTATTTATTAGGGCGAGGATTCCATTTGGGTCTCTGTGTATCAGTAATTCAGTTGTTATACTAGTGTTGTCTTGGAGGTAGTTAGTCCTATTTGGGGCTATATAACCACCAAATTACTTCTTGGGTAAATGTTAGGATTGGAGCATGCCCACCAGTTTTGTTTAAGTAAGGTTGTGGTGACCTCATTTGACTTCGTTGTTCGTTTCTGGTGGAATTTTTCAACTTCATGGGAATGTCTAATTTTCTTGTCTTAGGATATTATTTTTAGTGAGTTGAGAGTATATTTTCCTTTTTGTGATCAATTATAGTTTTTTGGATTTTAAGGGTAGGGGAATCTTAGCGAGGGAGTCCATCTTGGTCTCCCAAATTAATTCATATCCCTCTTATCCCACTAGTTGTGTCCTTGTAGTCTTTTCATTTGGAATTTATTAGGACCCCCTTTGAACTTGAAAATGATATTGGTTTTTGTTTTTTGAATATATCATTTTCAGTGATTTCTAGGGGGAGAAAGAATTATGGTGGAGAGAATTATCACACCCTACTTTTGATGTTTACTTTGTCTCGGTTTGGGTTGGGTTCTTTGTCATTTTCTCAGGAACTGGGTGTGACAAGTTTGAATTTTTGGGGCATTATTTCCTCATATTCTTGTTTTATCTTTCCCCTAGGTTTTCCCTAAGGACTTCTTGAATTTTATAAGAAAATTAGGATTTTTGGGTGGACAAAACTAGCCACACAGTTTGGATGTATGGTTTACTAAACCGTGCCGCCAAACCAAGCCACAAAACCATACATAGTGTCTTGGTGTAAAAAAATGAGTTTGGACTATTTTTTCCTTCCAAACATAAAACTAATGCACCCATTTCTTCCCCTATTTGAACCTAGAAGTAATGGGAGGTCTCCAAACTCCCTCAAGCTCTCTCAGAACCCACTTTTGAAGGGGGTTTAGTGCGGAAACTTCAAGAGACATCAAGTAAGTGAGTTTCTCTCTAGTTTCTTCCTTCTTTTTAGGGTTTCTACACAATTTTCTTTGTGGTTTCTTATTTCCATCACCTAGGGTTTCATCCTTATTGTTTAAAGTTTTTTTGTGCAATATTATTAGTTAGGGTTCATCTCTACTCAGTTTTGGTGTGGTTGTGGTGCAGTTGAAGTTTCCCACAATGATTTTGTGTTTATGATATTCAAGGTAGGTGGATCCATATATAAATTTTTTTTAATGAGTTTAATTGCTTTCTTAATTTATTTAGAATGTTCTTTTAATTATATATTCTGTGAAAAAGTTTTTTGGAAATATATTGCTGTGCGTTTGATTTTTATATGGAATCTTTATGTGAAATGGGGTATGTTTTTGATGTAAACACATTTTGTGTTAGTTTGTAGTGTTTTGTAAATTGTGGGAATTGTTTATTAAATGATGCAAGGGCTGAAAATTATGTTTTGTTTTGTTAATAGTGTGTGTTTGGTGGAAAAAGGGGGATTTTGGGATTGATTTTGGGGTAAGTCCATGTTGCGTTTCTTGGGTTTGTTTTATATGTTTTCAACATGGTGTGTTGAATGATACGAGAGGTGAAAACATTATTGAAAAATTATTTTGGTTGGTGTATGTTTTTAAAATGGTTCTATTGAAGTAAAAGGCATGTTTTTGATGTGTACCACTTTGGAAATGTTATATAAAATTGTTAAAACCATTTTTTAGCATTGATTAATTGTTCAATTTTAAAGTCTCATTTTGACATGGAATTGGTTCCTTTTGATGTGTATTCCATGCTGTATCACTTGGAATTATTTTATGATTCAAGAAATTGATTTATTAAATGGTGTTAGGTCTTCCAATTCTGTGTTGGTATGGTATTGTTCAGTGTTTGTCCAGAAAAAAGGATTTTTGAATGAATTTTGTGTGAAAATACATTTAACACCTCTCTAAGTTGTTTATAAAATTTTAAGTAGGTTTAATGAACTAAATTGAGGGTAAAGAACATTTTTGGGGTACTGTTTTGTGTTTCTATGATTTATAAATGTATTTTTGATGTGGAAATGTTATTTTATGACATGTGGAACATGTTTGAGCACAAAGAGGGAAGCTCGAGTATATAGGTGGTCGGAATAGGATTAGTATGCTAGTGATACATTAGTGGCTTTGTCCCTATTTCACCTAGTGATATTTATGATGAAAACAATACTAAAATATGATGATGTTTTATGACCACAATTAAATTCGGTTTTCCCCTCCTATTGGCTCATGCATGAGAAGGATATTGGTTATGGTTAGTTATACACTGAGATACGATGTACCTAGGGCCCCACAACTAGATAATGAATAGGGTTGTTCTTGTGACTAGTGATCATTGATTATATTGTACCTATCATTGGAATATGGTGTGTTTGGATGAAAATTTCGGCATCATCTGTGTTTTTTAAAAATTGTTCATTCCTTAATGTTTCCCTCTTGAAAACTGTTATTATTCAAAGTTGCACCCCATTATAATTGTTACTAGATTTTCCTTTTTATAAAAACTTGCAAGATTTTTGTCTTATAGTGTTTATAGCATGGAATATTTTCTTGGGTGGCATAATATTGTGCTTAGGCTCCCACCATACTTACACCTTTGGGTGTAAGTGGACTTGGTAATATTTAAAATGGGTAAGGGAAAGGCCTTTAAAGATGATGGTTCAAGTTTTTAGCTTACTTTCTTAGTGTGGTATTGTGGAGATGACTTGTGGGAGATGTACCATTTCCATGAGGTTCTCCTTGGGATATTTTTCTTTGACTTTATTACCATGTGGTAGTCTTTGAGATTTTTTATAAACCCTGTGACTCAATTCTGATATTTTGTTAAGACTTGTTCAGCGTAAATTTTTCAGATAAGATTTATTGATTATTGTTGGTTGTTTTGTGATTATAAACTTAGGTGAAATCATTAACAAACATTATTTATGATACCTAGTAACTTTTGAAATCCTGTCGGGGATAGGGAACACCCTTTAGGACTTTCCATGGACTGAGTCGGGCACCAGTTCAGATGACGACCTAGTCTAGTTCATGACATAGATGTCTTTGCCTCTTTATCATTCACAACCAAATAATGAACAAATGAAAATGGAAAGAAAAATGAAACATCACCTCAACATTCACATTCCATGTTCATGTATACTATCACTGATATCTACTAACACTAATTTAAAGCCTCTATTTCCAACTGAGCATATGAATTTTTGCTAAATGAATCTTACACCGTATTTCCTTTACCCATTGTATACATCAAGTCAAAGTGAAAAATTTGGAGATACCCCATCCTTTCTCAGGTTAAAATTTATTTGTGAGAATATATGTTTCAACCACTTATGATCTCTAAAAAATGTAAATTTCTCACCAAATAGGTAATGAAACCAAGTTTTCAAAGAATGGACTACAGAAGCTAACTAAAAATCTTGTGTTGGGTAGTTCTTATCATGAAACCATAACTATCCTGAGCCATAAACAACAACATGATCTCTTTGCATGAGAAAAAATCCCAACCCATATCCCCATGCATTAGAATACACCATGTACCCTTGTCTTGATTCTGTAAATATCAATATTGGTGATGGTTTTAGGTAAAATTTCACAACTTAAAAAGAATTATGACATTCATAATTCTATTAGAATAGAAAATTATTACTTTTAAAAGATTTCTTATATAAATATAGTTGTAAAAATTCATGAAAAAGGGTTGATAATAACCATCTTGACCCAGAAAATCATGTAACTTGAAAAAAATATTTGGATGTTTCCAAGAGTTAACAACCCCTACTTTTCTAAATCCATAGGGATTCCCCTATCAAAAATTACATGGCAGAGGAAATGTACCTACTATATTCCAAATTCACTCTTTGATAATTTGGTATATAGATGACGATCTTTCAATATTCCAAAAACTATCTCCAAGTGTTGCTTATGCTCATCCCTTTTCCTTGAATACAACAATATGTCAACCACAAAAAACACCAAAAAATAATGCATATACCTTGGAAATATTTAATTTATCAAATCCATAAACATTGGTGGTTCATTCGTTAGATCTAAAGGAATAACCACATACTCGTAATGGACATATCTACTTTTTAAATATATTTTTAGAATATCCACATTATAAACATGTAATTGGTGATATCTTGATCACAAGTCAACTTTGGAGAACAACTGAGATCCACTCAATTTATTGAACAGATCATCAATGCGTGGATGTGGATATTGATTCTTTATCATAACTTGGTTATGTTTGTGATAATCCAAACATAAACAAAGAGTTACCAAAACTTTTTTGACAAATAAGATAGATGTTTCCCATGAAGATGTGATCAATATAATGAACCCTTTGCTTTCATGATCTTCCAATTGGACCTTTAATTGCCTTAATTTTTATTGGTTCCATCTAGTAAGAAGGAGGGGAAATAGGAATAGTCCTCAGAAAGAGATAAACCATAAAATACACTTCTATTATGGGTGTAAACTCTAATGAATTATAGAAAAAGATTCTCAAAACTCATCAAAAACAACTGAAATACTTCTATTCTCGATCTCTTACATCGATGCCAAAATCAATACTCCCAAATGATACAAGATTGTTCCAACAACTAGTGGAAACAATCTCATTGCACATTCCTTTACATTCATATCTCCTCTAAAGAGATTTCTGACTCTATCATCAGTCTTGAAACACACTCTTCATGTATAACAGTCTTTGTGAGAATTGAAAATTGTAAACCAATACATACCCCAAATTATTTCATAGATATCCACCTATATCACAGAGAAATCCCATATTAGCTCAGGTCCATTAATAGTTATAAAACATGCTTTCAACATAAAATCTCGACATTATCTTTGTCCAAGAAGAGTTTTATGTTTCAAAATGGAAGGAATCATCTCCACATTTAAACCCATAAAATCAAAAACATGTGAAGTAATAAAGGACCGAGATGAACCTATATCAAAAAAATAATTCATAAGGGTAGAATTTAAAAGAATCATACCTCTCACTATTGATGGTCTAGATTGATCATCCACAATAAATTTCTCATTTACATATAATTTATTACTCACTAGACTATGTTCTATATTTCCATGTTGAGACTACCCTTATTGAGGAGTCATGGTATTCCTAGAATCACTATGTCTAGATCTTTTTTTCTGATGAGAGGTATTATGTTTTCCTCGTCCCATTGAATCATATACCATCAGTGTCACATGAGAAGTGTCCCAAACACCTGACCTCATATCACTGTGACAATAGAGATGGGGATTCCCTATATGATTGAAATTTTAAAATGCTCTAGGTGGTTCCGTATACTATCACTTCATGTGTTCAAATGATCCACACTGAAAAAATAAAGCTTTACTCTTGGTTCTTAAGGAAGACTTACAAATCCAACCATATGGTTTTGACTCATACTTCCACCTTGGAAATAGGTTTCCCTATTCTGATTTCTCATAGAATTAGAGTTTCCACCATTTCCCGTGGGTATCAACATGCTTGATCCACTTTTATCTCATGAGATGTCACTTTCTAAAACCATTTCTTTATTTACCATCTTTTTATAATCTATTATAGAAACCAAAATAATCTTTAAGCGAATATCCTACCTCAACCCTAATTAAAATATTCATGCCTTCAAGGATCCACTAGTAGAAAATTTGGGTGAAATCAAACTAAATTCATAAATTCGACTATATACACTATCACTAAGAGACTCTCCTGCTTCAAGATGAAAAAAATATATCATTCTTGTTATTATGAATATGTGAGGATATAATTGTTTGTTGAGAAATTCTTTAAAACTCTTTCATGCAAGGCCTTGGATTAATTTATCCTTAACTTCTAAATCCCACCTCTTATATGCAAGATCCTCTAGCATGTACATTAAAAAATTGACTTTCATCTATGCTATTGTGCCTAGAAAATTGAATATTTGATTCATCCTATTAATCTATACAACTTCCTTATATGGTTCTGAATCACCCTAAAAAATCGGCGGTCTTTTATTCCAAAACTAAACAGAATGATCCACTTTCCTTTTTTCATATCTTCAGTTCCCTCAATCCACATCTTAAAAATCTTGGACTATACTCTGAACTACTTATTAGTTCACCTGTGGTTCAGGTGTAACCACATTCACAACAACTTCTTCCATTTGGGTTCTACAATGCCTACAAGGTGACATTTGTTATAAATTCAACAAAACTCCATAAGTATCACTCTCAAATAGTATAAGGATTAACAATTTCAAATTCAACCACAACAAAACTATCAAAACAAAGCTTTCCAAAATCAAACATTTTCATGTTCAACCATTTTTTTAAAACTTCACCATGATTCTGAAAATCAATCCATTTTTATAATTCCCATATCATTAATTTTTCAAAATCTAACATTTTAAAATAATTTCAAATTTTTTAAAAAATAATTTTTTTTCACAAAATCATATATCATTAATCAAAATTAAATATGATATACTATTGAAAATTCATTTCTAAAATGCATTTCATGCTCATATCATTGGATGAACCCATGAAAAATAGATTACCATAAGTGTAAGTTTCTCCAAAATAAATATTAACCCAACTCCATGGTAAATTGAAGATTATCATAAAAATGTTATATACATCTTTTTATGCTCTACATTTCACATCCTGAAAATCCTACTCCTTTCTAATAACAAAACTCGAGGATTGATCTGGAGTGAATTGTAAACTCCAAGTATGACAATGCTAATAACCAAGGGTCGAACAAACTCATACTACTTGTAAGTCAAGGATTGAACAAGATGACACCACTAGGAACATGATCTCCCAACTCATTGTCTTGATTTGAGGTGGAATTGATACTTGGACTTAGGTTACATATCCAAGACACCAAAGGCTAGAAATAAATTCCAAGAGCTTCAATAAAATTGGGGCATGATTTTCCCTTTGAGAAATAAAACAACCTAAACAAACACAACATAACAAAATAATCACTAAATTATGCATGGTAACAATGTATACAACCAAAGTATAACATCTAAATATCAAACCTAACTACAATTAGAGTAATATAGTTAAAGATTACTAACATCAATGTAAATAATAAAAGACAAAAACCACAAGACTCAAAGACTCCAAACATAGCCCCAAGCTCCAAGCTCCAACTCAAACTCCTAGCTCAAATATCAAAAAGCACCACTAAATATGTGTGATTACTTTGCCTTACCTGTGTCTTGATTAAAAAAATATAAAAATGTTCCAATGTGCCAATGTAGGGGGTGAGTAATGATACTTAGTAGGTCTTCCCTAAACGAATTCCCCACTCATGCCACTAGGATAGAACATGTTAGTTCAATTATATAAAATAATTTATATAAAATACTTTAAAACATTTTATATTATAATATAAAAAAATTTCCAATAAAAAATAGTTTTCCAAAACAATGTAATTTTCCACGGAAGGAAACCAAACAAAGCTTTAAAACCATTTCTCAAACATCTATTTTGGCATACCCATTCCACAATTCACACACCACACCCAACCATGCATGATTTAGTTATATTTCCCTGATCATGAGTAGTTTCTCATCCATCAACCAAGTTTTCACTAAGTGGCCAATATCCTTGTTCCCTAATGACACACACCCCTTATCTAGGGTCACATCCCTTGTACCCCAATGGTATACGTCCCTTATTCAGGGTATCTTCGAAAGCATGAACTCACACCAACATATTTATTCCAAAAACATTTCAAACCAACCATTCAAAAACATTTTAATAAAACCTTTATTTTAATGAAAATATTTCAATAAAACCATTTCCATAAATCCAAAATAGGCATATTTTAAAATCAACATTTTAAAATCAAGAAAATATGTAAATTTTCACAAGCAATTAAAAAAAACCATAAACCATCACTTAATAGGTTTCTACCATGATTTACACACAAATTTCACAATCAATTTCACAATCAATTTCAATAAATTTAATCAATTTGAAACTAAGATTTCAAGTTCTGATAATAGGAGTTGAGAGTGAAGCCACATACATCATGAATTATGATGAAAATGAAGAACGACATAAAAAATTAAACAAAACCAGGTTGAATATCAAAAAACTCACCTTAGATATCTTCCCATAAAATCAATAAAATCATATCTCATCATGATTGGAAAAAAACCATAAATCTATCCAAATCGGACTAGATCTAAGAATCTAGGAGAGGTAAGTCAAGTAGATTTAAGGATAACTACTACAAACAATGAATTAGCAAGGGAATCAAGCTTAAACTCACATAAAAAATCCTTCAGATCACTTTCGAATCAATGGGGGAAGACTCTAATGCCTTTTGGAAGAATAAATCTCAATTTATGGATGAAATGGATGAAAAATGAGGGATTTATAGGTAAAAATATTGAGATCCACTTTTTTAGGATCTCACTTTTAAACCATGCATGGCTAGTCGCATGGTCAGAAAAACTGTGTGCTAACCATGTGATAGTCTCTGCCTAACGAAGCACGTCACATGGTTGGACTACACAATTAGACAAACTGTACACCAATTGTAAAAATTCTATTTGTCCCACTTTTCATGGTTATACTTGGGTGGCTGCATGGTTTGGAAAAGCCTTGCACCTTAACCATTTACCTACCTAGAGCCCACTATATCACTATGCACATTTTTCTATAGGAGTTTCACTATTTAAATTAACCGTGATATAACCATTTACCTTTTGAAAATCCAAAATAACATTCCAAAAGTCTGCCAAAGTCTCAAAAACTTCACAAAAACACATTACCCACTAAAAAATCATAAATAAAGTGTTAATTAATAGAAACCGGGTGTGCTACAGTCATGGTGAAGGATATAGAGTTAGAAATGAGTACGATAGAGGTAGGGGCTACTGTAGTAGTGGGTATGGTGGTGGTGGGTATGGTGGTGGATTTGAATGTAGAGATCGTGATTATAGAGATCAAAGATATTATGCTCATTGCTACAAAAACTATGAAAATGGGAGGAATTAGATTTCAGTGTGGGCTGAATTCTGTTTTTTCTTCTTTTTTTTGGTGTTCTGGGATTCTGTTTATCATGTTAATGTGTTGGATTTTTGTTTTTGTGACCTGTTCAGGGGAGTAATGGTTCTTGAAGATAGTAATTTTCATGGTATATTTATGAAAAATAATACTATTAATAAAAATGACGATGATCGTGTAAATAATAGTATTATTATTAAATATTATTATTATTAACAAAAAGATTAATTACAATAACATAAAAAAATGTTAATTATATATACTATTATTAATAAGTGAAAAATATTAATTATTCTTAATTAATTAATTAATTATATTATTATTATTGAGTCATATATTATTATTAATACTTAATATTTTCTATTTATTATTTTTATGGAATTATTTTCATTTTCATTTATTTTATATGTTTTAAGTGCATGTCTTAAATTTCATTCTGAATATATGTATAATTTAAATTTTATAAGATTTTAGAGTTTACTACCATTTTTAAGTCCAAATTTTATATTTTTAAACAACATTGTTTTGTATCATCTACATTATTTTCTATATATTATTTTTATGAAAATATTTTTATAATTATTTTATATGTATTTATACTAGATTTTAAATTTCATTTTTAATGTATTTATATTTTTTTTCATCAATTATTTTTAAGAAAATTTTCCATTTCAAATTATTTTTTATATGTTTATTCATTGTTTAAAATTTTATTTATATTTAATTTACACTTTATATTTTATAAAATTTAAAAGTCACATACTTGGAACATTACTACATTTCATGTTCGTGAATTTAGAGGCCTATAAAATATAAACTATAATTATAATTTAAATAAAACATAAAAGATGTATTGAAAATATAAAAAATACTGAAATTTAAAATAAATTCATAAATATATAAAACCAAAATTAATTTTCATGGAACAAATGACTTATGGATAGTTTTTTTAAAGAATCAAAACAATCTTAAGGCGTTTACCCAGTTTTGAGAATGCCACTTATCCTTTTTTCTAAAATTAATGTCAATTTTAAATAAAAATACACACTTAGAGTCGTAATGGTCACACCCTTTGTCTAATTGAGGTGAGGCTGATTCATCCACTACACCAATGAGTTTTGAATTGTTTCCTTAAATTATCAAAACAATCTGAAATCATTTTATCAGTTTTGAGTGTGTCACTTATGTTTTATACTAAAATTAATGTATGTTTTAATTTAAAAGGCACACTTACATGTGATGTACTATGGTAGTTGGTTTCTAGATAATGATCAAATAAATTTCACTATAACTGAGAAAGAGGTTTTTGGTTATTGTGTTTTCTCTAGAAAATTTTAGATTTTACTTAATGGGTTTTAGATCTATATATTTCAAAGAACATTCTATCGTTAAATATTTATTTTTAAAAAAAAGAGGAAGGAAAATATTGGTTGATTAGATGGATTATTCTTCTATATGAATTTGATTTAGAAATCAATGAGAAGTATGGTATTGATAGTTTAGTGGATAGTAATTCATCTAGGTTGTTTAGTACTCAAACTAATGATCCCATGGAGATAAATTATGCCTTTATGGATAAAAAAATTCTTGTTGTTTCTGTCACACTATGGAGTAAAAATCATATAGGAGAGAGAACTAATAATAATGTTTTATAGGCTAGTTTATATTAACCTATACTCTTTAAGGATACTAGAATATTTGATTTTGGTTTTGATTAATGCTTAAGGTTGGGTAATGTAGGTATGAAAGAAAAACTACCTCAAAAATATATTTTTTATGTTGAGATTTTTGATGTTTAGGAATTAGACATTATGAGACCATTTCCATATTCTTATGTGAATGGAACATCTTGGTGGCTGTAAATTTTATTTACAAATGGGTTGAAGTAGTGGCACTCCCAAATAATTAAAAAAATAGTGTGATCAAATTCATCATGAATAATATATTTTTCATATTTGGGGTTCCAAAAGATTTTTTTGCTGATAATGGAACCCACTTTAGAAATTTTAAGTTCAAATATTTGATAGAGAGGTGTAGTTTTATTAAAAAATAGAACATCTTATCATAAAAAATCTATTGGATAGGTAGAAATCTCAAATAGGGAGTTAAAACAAATTTTATAGAAAATTATCTCTAATTATAAGAAATATTTCACCATAGAATTGGATGAAGCATTATGGGTATATGGAATTTTATTTAAAACCTCCATAGAAATGTATGCTTATAGGATTATTTTTGTGATATCTTATCACCCACCCATGGGGCATCAACAAAAGTATTTTTTTAGTGAAGTCCCTGAATTTTGATTTTAAAATTGGTGGAGAAAGAAGACTTCCTGATTTTTATCAATGTTTTATGTTTCAGTGAGATTCTTCTTATAGCTTATATTTCATAGGCTCCCAAAGTTACTTACATGAAACATAATAGGTATTTTTGGGTTTCAAGTAGGCGAATTCAAAATATCATAAAAACTAAACTATAAATATAATAAAAATGAAATTCAAAATATAGACTAAACACATAAAAAATATTTAAGAATAAAAATATTTTCATCAAAATAATGAATATAAAACAATATAGATGGTACAAAACAATGTCATTTAAAAATATAACATTTGAAATTTAAAATAAGTAGACAAATTTAAAATATTATAAAATATAAATTATAGCTAGATTCTAAATAAAATTTAAGACATACCCTTAAAAATATAAAATAACTGAACATGAAAATAATTTCATAAAAACAATAATTAGAAAATATTAAGTTGTAATAATAATATATGTAATAATAATAATAATAATACAATTAATTAATTAAATAAAAATAATTAATGTTGTCTACATATTAATAATAGTAAATTTAATGAATATATTATTTCTATAAAGTCATAGTAATTATTTTAGTACTTAATAATAGAAATATTTAATAATATTACTATTATTGACATGATCATCATCATCATTATTAATAGTATTATTAATCGCATAAACAATAAATAGAAAATAATTAACATGAAACAAAATATTATTATTTAATAATAATTAATAATAGTAATAATAATATTAGTAACTAAACTAATAATAAAATAATTATAATTTATTAGATTATTAATTATTACTAATTATTTTTAAGTATAAAATTAAATATATTATTAATTAAATGATTTATTTTCACTATTAGAAATTATTAAAAAAATATTTTTATTATTAATTACATTAGCCATCAAATTATTTAAAAATAATTTAATATGGTTTAATTTTATATGTTGTTATATATATATATACACAAAAAAAATAATGAAGTAAAAAAAGAAACTTTTAAAAAATGTAGATGGGTGTGTGCTTTTTAATAAAGCTCCTTATACTCAAATGCTTTAGAATAAGTCACTTTTTTTATCGGTCACCTTGTTCATTTTTTTATCAAGGGAGGCTATAATTTACATAGAACCTTCTTCCACCGAAACCCACCCCAGGCGGAGCCGGTACATTGGGAAATTGTTTTCCGAGGGATGTATTTTGGGAATTGCGACAACAAGACTGTACCCTAGTGGTTCAAGCTCCTGCTTGGAATCCAAAAGACCCAGGATCAAATCCGGGCAGGGTAGAATTCCTGAGTACTGTAGCAGGTCACTGTAGTAGTACTGTAGCAGCGGCAGACTGTAGTGGCGGAGGGACTGTTGGAGGAACTGTAGCGGCAGCGGTACTGTAGCAGCGCAGGTACTATAGAAGTACTGTTCACTGAGGGGTCCTTTGGGCCAAAAAAATGTGCCTTCTAGCCCTGTATGCAGGACACTTGGCCTTTGGACTTCGGGAAATGTAATGGGTCACCCTCTACCCAGTCTAAAGATGTCTTTGCTTTAATAATTAATTGAGGCTTCGGCCCCAACCTTTGAAAAAAAATGTATTTTTGGAATTTTTTATTTTTTATTTTTTAGTATATCAGAAAAATATCTAACTTTAGAGATTCTGAAAAATCATAGACTAATCCAATATATGTCATATGTGATGATTCTAATTTATATATTTTTATTTCATGACATGGATTCAATACATGTGATTATTGTATTCTCAACTTTTCTTGAGCCAAGAGGTACATGTTCTGTAGGCCATAAATGGCTTCTGCATACGTAATGTGCCCCTAAACTGGTTTTATATGAGTCACAATCTTCATCCTATAGTGACTTCAAATATTTTAATAGTAAAACATGTAAGAATAATACTGAAATAACATGTAAGTATTATTCATTATAAGGATAATTGATATAACATAAAGATATTTTAATTAAAACTATAAGGATCATTTTATTAAAACCATAAAGATTATTTTAAAAAAATTAAGGAACAATTTTAAAAATTCCATAAGGATTAATTCACCTTGGATGATTTATATAAGGATGAATTAAACAACATAAGTATGATTATATACTTATTTTAATAACCAATTCTTCCAATACATAAAATTTTCATACATAAAATAACTCAACAAAAAAAATTTGTAATAAGAAAAACAAATGAATAAGAATATTAATAAAAGCAAAAAAAGAAATAACACATTTATAAATAAATAATAAATAGTGAATTTGGATTATCAAAGAAAAGTGGTAAAGAGCCACTCAAAAATGTCATCTTTTTTTTAAATTAAAAATCTAATCATCAATTTAAAAAATTCTCATCTTTTTGTAAGTGTTGAAAGGATCAAACATGAAAAAACATTTCTCCAAAAAAACCTATCTTAAAAAAAGATCTTCCAAATTTAAAACTATAAACATGGAATAAAAAAACATGGTAACATCAATTAAGTTAAAAAATATACTACATATTAAAAGTATAACCCCCCTAAAACAATGATTCCAATATCCCCCATTATGTCTTAAAAAACAAAATAATAATAGAACATAAATATGATAAAATATTACAATAATAAATAATTTTTTAAAAAAATCATTCTTTTAAAAAATAAATTGATAATCATTCTCAATGAATTTTAAAATAAATGAGGATGGTTTAAAAACATAATTGAAAACTTATCATACTCAATAAAATTAAAAGAAACTATAATATTAATAACTTTGGAAAAAATAATAATTTTTCCTAAAACCATTATTTCTTAAAATATATATTCCAATTATGAAAAAAAATATTTAATCCCATCCTAAGAGAAATAATAATAGATTGAGAATCAGAATAAGGAATTTAAATTGAACTATCCAGCCTCTAGAAACAACTATAAAAAACTAGGAGCAAAAAACTTGTTAAATAGTTTTCAAATAATTATAAAATTATTTGCAATGAATTAAAAATAAAAAAATGTAAAATCACATGCCGATAGACCACATTTTTTAATATAACTCTAATACACTCTCCCTATGCATAAAATAAAGAATATATAAGATCATGAAAACATACTATACACTTAAAATAATAATTATTACTCATGCTAGACATAAAGAGATATATCTTCTTGGGAATGTAGACTATCTTCAGTCCAATAAAATTCAAGAAAGAACCTTTGGGTACTCATGTAGTAAAAGGATTAGTTTTTTAAACTCAAAAAATATATTTTAAAATAAATTCCTTCTTATGATCTAGATATTGAACAAAATATAAAGATAAATCACTTGCATAATACCAAAATAAACTATACCTAAAACAAGTAAGGGATGAAATACATTAAGTTTTACAATTGAAAAATATGTTCCAGTATATTTGTGGTGATTTCCCATCAAAACCAAAACACTTCATATTTTTATTTAATATAATTTTTCTCTAAAATCTCATAAACTCTTCTTTAAATTGAATTCCAGTAGTAATATTAGATATAATTTACCTTAAACTTTAACACATAAATTTATTTTTTCCATTTTCATTTTTTATAGTGACATGACCCAAGTCATTCACGATTGAGAATTAGATCAATTTCAAGTCTAGGAGTCTTGAGCCTATCCTTTTAAGAGTTGTAATTCTAGTTCCAATTTCTGATTAGTTCACCATAAATATCTATCATTAAACTATGGGTGGTTTTGGATGTATAGGTAGAAAAAACAACATGGAAATCCAAACAATAGAATATTAGTTCAAAGTTTTCTTACTACTAATGGTGATGTGTGTAGACTGGTCAGTTAAGTGGAAGGGGATTGCAGAGCACACCAGTTGAGGGGAAATGGGGCTGTTCTTTCTTCTATAAGATATCAATGGTTATTCTGGGGAATGATATAAAGGATCCACAATTATATTTTTTCAACCAATGGACCCCTGTAGAAGTTGGAGGTCAGTGCTACCGGTTGACCAACTAGTTTCTATATATAGGGAGGTAGGACCACATGTATAAGTGTAACATGATTACTTGATATTTAGAGATAATTGTAGCTTCAAAATACAAATTATTATAAACTCTTAAATATTCATAATGAATAATAAATATGAAATTGTGTTCACTCTAGGATGTAAGATGCAATGTCTAATTCATGTAAAATCAAAGTGCACATTTAGTTTTCTATTTTTCACTTGGTTTCATTGTATATGTGCGTATGTGGAAATGTTGGTAGACTTTATTCGTTAACTCAATGTGATATCCAACTACATATGTTTCATATACTAATATATATGGAAAAGGTTTTCTTATGAAAATGTTCAATGATTGGTGTTATGGTGAAGTAACTTCTAGTAGAATTGTTGTTTCACATCTCTTTTCACCAACACTCCCTAAGGGTAAAGCTATAAATTTATCTTAGCATATGACCCTAATTTTTTACTAGTTCCATTGATCTCAGGATTCATTGTTTACCCCCTGGTTGAGTTTTTGTTAATTTTTGAGCATGTTTTTATGTGAATTTTAATATTTATTCTTAAAAAAATATTATTGATGGAGCTTAGATGGTGATGCAATGGCCTTGATTTTTGGTTTCTGAGATTTGGAAAAATTTTAAGCTACATTTGACATGAAATTATGAGCTTTCATGAAATTGTGAGCACAATGGGTCCTCAAAAAAAATATTTTATGTATAAAAATATTATTTTCATCCCATAGACACGTTTTTATGAAATTTATGTTTTTAATTGAAAGTAAAACAACATATGGAAAATATAATACCACAATTGAATCCAGAATAGTGGGTTTAACCTAAGAGTTCTATAATTTGATATCTCTTTAGGATTTCCAAGGTTTGGTGTCCCAATAGTAATTGAGTTGATCAAATTAATCAATTTATTAATTAATCCCTCCTAAAAACCCTAATTACACCTTCAAATACATCCTTAATCCAATTTTGGTAGTGTTATCCAAACAAAACCTAGATTGGGGTAGTAAGGGGTGGGGGAGGAGATAAAGGAACCAAGTGCCACTAGATTCCTTCTTCACACTGGATCAAAACATAAAACTACAACCTTTAAGTAGATCAAAGTGCTGATGTTATTCTATTGAGGTAGGGCCTATTATTTTAAATTATATTCCATATTCTTCATATTTTAAAGAATATTAATTTTGTAAGAAACTATTATTTAAATATTCATATGTTTTTTAGAATACATTTTATAAATGAAAATTTCATTTCTATTTCCCTCTTTCCCTTAATTTTCATGCATGAGACCAAAGAGGAAATCATCCCGAGGGTGGGCTAGCACAAACATAAAGTGTTGATGCATGATTTGGAGAAATAGTGGGTCACACTAGATTTAGATCAATGGTTTTAGTATATTGGTAATCGATGGTATTTTGATGGATCTTTACATGATAAACGGTGGTGTGTGGAAAGGGGAATAGCGTGTGGGGCGACTTGGGGAAGAGCATGGTCGACCGATGATGTTAGAGAAGGACCAGTTTCCTAAGGTGGCCAAAGGAGGTAGATAAAGGTCAACCATTATTGTGGCCAATGTTATTGGAAGAAGGGTGAACTAAGTGGTGGCCGAAACAATGATAAAGGTAAATGAAAAAAGAAGGGAAAAATAAAAATAAAGAATGATGGGGGGTGAAACTTGGTTATAGAGAGAAATGGGTGCATGAATTATTACACCTCCTAATAAAATAATAATAATAATAATAATAATAATAATAATAATAATTGTAGTTATAGAATTATTTCTCCCACATCATCCTTTTATATTATTATTAATAACAACATCAATAATCATATAAGGTCTTATAGGGTATAATAAAAGGAAAAAAACACACACCCATGGGTCTATAAGGATAGGCCACACCTACCCAAAAGGGTTCACCCACTATATAATAATCCTATTAAATTTATTGGACTAAAGGAAATTTACATGGGTATTCACTACTACTTTCATCACTCTTGCGTCACCAACTTGAGACACTGCCTGTCTGTGTCAATGCTTGTATATGAAATCAAAATAAAAAACAACAACCATAATAAAAATAATTGTGTTTCTAGTGTAAATTTTTACTAAGATTTAATATTTCTGGTCTATTTATGGTATCATATCCTAGAAATTGAGATAGAAAATTCAATACTAATATTTGACACAAAAATATGACTCTTGGAACCTACCTTTACACCAGTCCTATAACATATCTAGAAAAAATACAATAAAATACAAATTTTTAATCAGTATTTGATTTTAATAACTTAATACCCAATACTGATTATTTTTCAATATAGATCAAAATGGTGAAATAGTTTCATCCATTCTAGTCCATCTTTAATGTAAAAATAGGCATTTTAGGAATTTCCTCTATAGGGATGAGGATGGGGTTCATGCCTGATGATTGTATAATTCATGGGGTCTATACACCCCTAGAGGCATGTTGTAGTGCAGGCCTCAATATTATAGATAAGGTTCGATACTCCCCACATCATTGGGTAATGTTTCCTCTATTTATATGGTTGGTATTCTTCCATCTAAGAGCACATACAGAGCACAAGTATTCAATGAGTGATAATCACTCTCTCGATGAATACTTATCTTATAGTGAGGCGTGTGCACCCCATATGATTGGTAGAGTTTGGCACTTCCCCATATAAATGGGGCGTGGGTACTTTACCCATGGATTTGGTTACTATCTTGTTTGATGTTTATCACTCAAAGAGTTGTGGATCCTCCATTGTAATTTCTTGTAGGTGATGTAATTTTACTCTTAGCTGGGTAGTTATGACACCAGGGTTAGTACTCCTTTCACCAAATTTTATACATTGTCATGGTGCAGGTTCCTATACTAGTTCCAAGGGTGATGAATTTTTAATGGTGGATATTAAGGTTGAGTACCCCCTTGACTGATGCATGTATCAGAGTGAGGAGAAGGTTCCACTTAGTGTATTTTGATGGTATTCTAAAAGAAATGTAACTACCTAATATTTTTAGTGAATATTTTCCATTAAAAAAATATAGTGTAGGGTACCTTCTGTTACTCAAAACACCAAACTAATATGAAAACTACTACACTTTAATAAAATGATATTATTAAATATGATTTTCATAACTGTTAAACTAGAAATAGATAGTAGTAAATACATTTTTAATTCCTATATTTATAATAAATTTATAATTTTAATTTGACTATATTAACTTAATTTTTTTATTTTTTATATCAATATTATCTTAAGATGAATTTTTAGGATTTTTAAAAAATAATTAATTTTTCAGAAAATAGTGAAAATATCGATTTTGAAAACATTATCACTACTAAAACATTACGTCTCGAAAAAATTTTTTGAAATAAAAAAGTAAATATTTATAAATTAAAATAATAAATTTTAAAATACCAAGTTGAATTTATAAAACCCATATCTAATGTTTTGGAAACTCAAGTAGTGTCTCGCTCAAAAAACTACTTTTTATACGTTTATATTAAAAATATTTTTTTCACTTCTAAGAATATAATAATTAAAAATGAAATTCATATTTGGGATAAACATTTATATATTATATAATTTTTCCAATTTCATTTTTAGGTATAAAATTAGATTTCTAAGATTAAAGTTAATTATTGTGATATTGGTAAAATTGTTTTTTTTCTTCAAAGAGTTGTTTTATTATCATTGCTTAATTTTTTTACCAAATGAAATGAATTAAAAAATTATCAATGATGATTATAATATAATTATATAACCTATATATAAATTATTAAACACTTAGTCCGTTAGTAATCAATAATAAGTATGATCAGGAACACATAAACGTGACAAAAACATTTTCTCTATATATTAAATATTATTAATTAAAGTCTATATTTATCATATTTAGAAATTTAATTAGATTAAATAAAGATTTAATTTAGGTTCATAACATAAATATTTTTAAATAAGGGTTACCTTATATTAATAAAATAAAAATTATTTAGTTAAAAACTAGTTACCAAGGCAAAACCAAAATAGTAAAATGTAAAAATCTAATGCTTAATAAATTAAAAAATGTTTAAAATATGTGTCAAAATTATTAGTTTAGGAATTATTAAATTAATTTAACCCCACACTTTATTGTTTCATAATTCAGGAGTTTTGGACCCTTGAATTGTGTTATTCGGATACGGGACCGTGCAATTTCTATTCCAGATACACGTCATGTGTTTTTCTAGTTGTGCATTATCTTGACTCACCAGAAGGCTCGTGTGTACTTTGGAATTGGAAATTAATGGAATAAAAACTATTTATGCTGGATACACATCAATTATTTCATTAATGCTCTAGGATATTACTCTCACACAGTTTTGACCATGTATTTGACCTTACAGTTGGTGCAAATTTTGCTGTTAAATCATGTAGACTACACGATGTGTACGCTATCTATACACCATGTAATCTGAAAATAAGTGTTCATTGTTGGATCAATCAGCATGAGGTGTGAAATAAATTCACAATGTTTAGTTACTACTTGGAATTTCATGTATCCCACAACATGACCAAGTTTAGTGCACTTGGGTACATAACGTGTAGTACGGCTACACACCGTGTAAAGTAGTCCCACCAGCCAAAATTACTAGCACTTAATGATGGAATATTTGGTCATTAATATATTCTTATAACTTTAAGAAAATTAAACCTTGAAATATGATGATTCGTATATATCAATTGTATGTTATGTGTCCAAAAAAATTACCATGGTGGGTGAAATAACCTTAATGGTTTTTTTCGATATGATGGATCATTCGCAAGTTATGCATGATGTAAATTCCATGACCAATGGAACTTCCCCATATAATATTAACACATGTGAAACTGGAACCTAGAGTGTATATTTTCATATAAAATTCAAAATTAATTTATATTAGATCCAAAAATAGAATACCTTATTTTAGTATCCTTATATGATGATGATATTGATTGTCTAAAACCCTTTTTAGATTACATTCATTAATATTAGAGGATCCAAGTGTAAAATCTATCCAGTGGTGATCCACACATGCTCCTGTTATCCTTTAACAATCATAGATGGAATTCCGGGTGCTAGCATGGTAGCTTAATCTTCTTAATCACTCAATATCCTTTAGGTGTGAAGGAGTTATTCTCATTCTTGAGAGGAGGAGAGAATGAAAAATTCTAGAGTAAATTCCATTATGTGAAAGGATTTATAATTATTAATTTTTTTATTTAACCCTACATAATTGGCATAACCATCTATTTAAAAATCTAGGGTTTATGTTAAAATATTATTTAATTTAATATTATACCTTAAATAATATATTAATTTTTATTAATAACACATTCTGTATAATAAAAATAAAAATATTATTTTTATGGTTTGTGCTAATTTGAACAATGATAAATATTATTTCACCATCCTGTAAATTAATATTTATCACCAAAAAAATATTGGCCCACTCATCCTTTATTACATTTATTGAATACCCAATTAAAAATCCAATAAATAAAATAAATATATTTTATTCACAATCTAGTGAGTAAATATTTATTTAATTTATGCAACCAATAAGACATTAAAAAAATTACTCCTTGGTCTTGAGAAAAATATATATTCCATTTGTTTAATAAAAAATGAATTTAATCGAGATTAAAAAAACACTTAGTGTGTGACCCTCTAGGGTTTTTTCTCATTGGCATTAGGCAGGTTTGCTTCATGTCCAAGATTACTATCTATCAATGATTCAATTAATCCAAGAGAAATAACTTAATGTTATAATTAAAACAACCACATACGAACACTCACAATGTAATATAGCCATTTTATTAAAATATCTCATCAATAAAGTTCCACATATGTTTCATCAACCTATATGTTTGATATGTCATTATTTGACTATTTGAAATAAACATGACATTACACCATGTCCATGGAATTTAATGAAATAGTTCTATTACAATCCAAGGGTTGATATATCAACTTCCATAAAGATGGAAGGGATAAAAAGTTAGTCAAATTATCCATTAATAACATGTCATTCACAACACACCCAATGAACCATACATGCTGTGATCATATGATATCATAGTTTTGGTAAGTGTATGAAAGTGTGTGAGTCATGATGTAAATTAATTCTAATATTAAAGTTTAAGTATCATTACACATGATCACATATATGAATATTGGACGACACCAAAACATGAAGAATTTTGACTGGGGGTTCTATTCTCATAATCCCCCATATTGGAGATTACCAAGTGAAAACTTCATGAGAAGAAGTCTCATCCGCTTATGAGTACTCACACATGCTAGTCTATATACTATGTTCCCTATCATAGTACATTATCCAAATATAGAACTAAATTTATGAATATCTTCATAAAATTTCAAGGTTTTTATCGTAACAGTGAACTAATATGAACTTTATAAATGTGTCAAATACCCTAGGACATTATTACAGCAAGTCATGTAGAAAAATGAAGACTATGGACTAAGATTTTTTTATTAATATTTAAATATTCAAATATACATGTAATCATAGTACACATAGTTGGTTCTAGAAAGAAACTCAAAATAATACCACTTGTACTAGAGAAAAATGCCTACATATTTTAGTACTTTAGAGCTCACTTTATGACCATGTTTCATCTGATATAAGGGTTTAGTCAAGGGGTCCTCTATGCTGTCTTCTATGGAAATTATGCTCACTGCAACTTCACCTCTTTGAAAAAAATCCCTCAATAGATATAGCTTCAAAAATATATGCTTCTTCCATTGATGTGACTTTGGATCCTTAGAAAGAGACACTACTGCTGTATCATAATAGGGTGTGATATAATATTTAATACTTGGTACCACATTATGATTTTGGATTAAGTTGTGTATCCAAGATACTTATTTATCTCTCTTATAAGTCACAATATACTCGGAATCTACTGTAGAATCTATTTTAACCTTATTTGTGCTTTTCTATCTTAAAAAACCTCTATTTAGAGTGAATATATATCCTATATGTGATTTCATATCATATTTATTTGTCTAGAAACAAGAATATTCATATCCTATGATGACTAGGTCCTCATCTTCTCCATAGACTAGGAACACATCCTTAGTAAGACTCAAATACTTATGGATAGCCTTGAATTCCATCCAATTATGGTCACCTTGGTTAGATTGATATATTATTACTATTCTTAATGAATAGGCTACATCTACCATAGTATATAAAATATCATAAATGACTGACCCAATCACAGATGCATATGGAATCGTTTATATCCTTTACCTTTCGTCATTTTCTAAGGACACATTTTCTAAGAAATATGAATGTTATGTGATATTGGAAAAAATACCCTCTTGGATTGTTCCATATTGAATATATTCAGTATATTATCAATATATGTACCTTGACTTAGATTTAGTAGCATCTTGGATCTACCACTATAGATCTTGATCCAAATAATATATATTACTTCCCATAAGTCCTTCATGGAGAATCATTTATTCAACTTGGAATTAATAGAAAATAATGCTGGTATTTCATTTTCAATAAGTTATATGTCATCGAAACATACTATTAAGGAAAATATCACTCTAATTAAAGTTCTTATAGAAATATGGCTTGAATTTATTCTTAATTAAACCAAATTCCATCCGGGCTTCATCAAAATGAATTTTCCCGAACTCAGATGTTTTCTTTAATTAATAAATGGATGTTATAAAATTTCATACCTTTTTGGAATTATTTGGATTCAAAAACCCTCTAGGTTGTGTCATAAATAAATATCCTTAAATATTACCATTAAGGAATTCTATTTTTACATCAATTTCCCAAATATCATAATCATAGAATGCCACTATGGAAAGTAAACTTCTGGTGGATGTCATCATAGAAACTAGTGAAATGTTTTTTTCATAGTAATTTTCCTTAACACTGTTTGAACCCTTTTGAAAATAGTTGTACCTTACAGGGAAATACTTGTCCGTAAATGTGCATTTTATTCTTTAATACCCATTTAAAACCAATGTGATTTATATACACCATATAATCTACCAATTTCTAGAGTTGGCTTTGGTAGATGAAATGCATTTTAGAATTCATATCTTCTTTCCAGTTAAAAAAATCTACGCCACTAATACGCCCTTTTTGGTTATAGTATCATTATTTTCAACTAATAATGAGTTAAAATCCTCTATGACTAGAAAACCATACCATTATAGTTCTCTAAACTCCATTGTACTTCTACACAATTCTTGTGTCTCAAAAACTTTTTCTTCCATGCATATTTTTGGAACCTATTATGGTACGAACTCTTGTGTACCTTAACCCTAGACTTCATCAAAGTCTATCTTATTCCCACTATCTCATTTAGAGATATGATATATATTAAGGAATATGGTGTGTCTTTACACTATTGAATTTCTACCCAAGGGATATTATAAGTAATATACCCTTATTTTCTTTTGGTATCCTATGAAGGTACACTTTGTGATTTGGGGTGAAAGTTTGTTACTTGAAGAGGCCTTAACAAACAATTCAAAACCACACACATATAAATTTGACAATATGATTTTCTCCCATGAAGAAGTTTATATAAAATACTAATTGTCACTCTAGTTTGAACTTGGTTTAGTATATGTGTTGTTGTCTTTAGTGCGTATCCACAAAAGGATAATGGACAACTCTCATGAATCATTATTGATCTCACCATGTTTAATAAGGTGTTGTTGATCCTTTATGTTACACCATTCTACTAAGGTGTACAAGGATGATTTATTTTAGATAGAATTACAAAATTACATATATAATCAATGAAGTCTTGATAAATATATTCTTCACCATGGTCCGAGTAGAGTTTCTTAATTTTCTTACCAAGACGGTTATCATCTTCATTATTTTATGCCTTGAATTTTTTAAAGGAAACCATTTTATACCTAATTAAGTAGACATATCAATATATACTAAAAACATCATTAAACGATATGAAGTATGATTAACCACCCCTTTTTTAAAATTTAAATGTTCCACACACATCTATATGAACTAATTCCAGAAGAAT
This sequence comes from Viscum album, assembly GCA_963277665.1. Classification (NCBI taxonomy): domain Eukaryota; kingdom Viridiplantae; phylum Streptophyta; class Magnoliopsida; order Santalales; family Viscaceae; genus Viscum; species Viscum album. The sequence goes on along the minus strand of OY728142.1, from coordinate 2,037,619,625 downwards.
TTGGGACATTTCAACTTTTTTACTAAATGGAAATTTGGTCATTTTTTCTTGTAAACATATGTGACATGCACCACGTAGTTTTAGTTTAAAGGAATCTAAATATCTATATTTATTTAATTTAGTCAAACATGTTTTGTTTACATGAACTAGCAGATGATGACAAAGTTGGGTGTGACATGAGTCAAGTGAAGTAGTTTTGTTTTTTGTTTCCATTACTTAGTTTTGGTAATATGACACATAAAGTCTTTTATTTAAATGTTAATTACCATAAAATTTTATATATTTAAAAAATAAGAAGAATTCATTCCCAAATTTGAAAATATATCTGTTTGTATTAGGTTTGGATACGTAAATAATATTTTTGGTAACATATAGAACATAATTAAAACCTTTAAAAACCAATATCATTACCATAAGTAACGTAATGTGGTAATACTTAATAGCTACCACAACCAGTTTGACTCCATTTGATAGTCATAGATCAAACTACCCTTATTCAATCTTTCCAAATCTACTCGGTTTATATTTTTGAATATTTATATAAACACCAAAATCTGTATCTAATACCTAATTTTTAAAAACAAATAAACCAAACTTGATAACAAAATTAGATGAAGAATACCCTTGATTCTTTTTCTTGGTGCGGTTTTTATTCCATTGTCCCTTATTTCCATTTTTGAAATATAAAAAATCATATTCTCTTGCTTTCCCCTTAATCTTTCTCTTCTTAGAAGGGCATTGAGAAAAAGGTTTGTACTTAAACCTTTTTTCTTGACCTTTATTTTTATTCACTATAAGGGAAAAATTATTTCTATGGATTATATCCTTATAATATTGGAAAATAAGAGTGAAGAAATATAGGATAGAATTTTTGTGATATCTCAACCTAGATCACTTTAAAAAAATGATCAAACTGGTAGCCACATGGCCCCAAGAACGCCTCCTCGAGTGCTAGAGGCTGCCAATTAGTAGTGAGGGTCTGTGAAGATAAAATGGGGGGACTATAATCTCTATTGTTAGAGTAGTACAACCATATAATAGATGAAATAAATAGTGGAGTAATAATAATATATATGAAATAATATATAATAATTAAATCATCTAATCACATAAAAAAAATGTAGAAACCACAACCAGTGTCATACACAAAATAATGTCATGTTGTATACTATATAAAATGAGAAAAATAGGAATACAAGGAATCAATATGGTAAAAAATGATATATTTAAAATAAAAAGACCAAAAATATATCCAATGGAATCATGAGAATGTTCTTAGTACTCTGATCCTATAAAACATCCTAATAATGAGAATCAAACATCAAAATATGGTAACTTCCCTTTGTCCATACCTAAAATCACGAAGTTTGTTTGGGTACCATCATCAGCCCAAACAAGGTGTGAGATATAGTCAATAGGCTACAAAAAATGGTGTCTAGAACTATCCATATAGTTTATATAATATGAGAAGTGTGTAGATATAGTAAAGAATAAGTGTTAATGTAAACTATAAAGGGTAGGCTTCAATTCTAGAAGGACACCTGTTTGACACTACCTGCTTCGACCTATGCTGAGAAACCTCTGAACATATGTCACCATGGATGTATGCACACACACACACACACATATATATATATATGTGCACTATATATATAATGAAGTTTATATACATATAATATATATAGTTCTATCCTCGAACCAAGGTGTAACTTAAGAATCCATGTCTAGTCACTAAAGTTATATAAAGTAGTAAGGGAAACTATGAATGTATATCATATCAGTAGGTACACCACGACATAGTATCATATCAGTAGTGACTCTATGACTGAGTATCATATCATTTAGTATGACATACCCGAGTATCATATCAGTAGGGAATCCATGCCGAAGTATCATATTAGTAAGGATTCCATGCCTGAGTATCATATCAGCATGAATTCCATTCCTCAGTATCATATAATAATGGAATCCATGCCAGAGTATCATATTAGTAGTGATGACATGCACAAGTATCACATAAATATGGATTCCATGCTCGAGTATCATATCATTAGGATTCTATTCTTAATTATCATAGGTAATAAGTAGTAAAATAAGACTTAGTATGAGCCAATTAATGGTTTATAATTCATTAGTTCTCCAATTATACATGGATGTAGCCATTGTTTATGTAAAATCACATGATGTGTCATACCACTCACATTCCATTTAATTAATTATATTCATTTAATCTATATGTCAAGAAAAAACCACTTAGGAGGTGTTTTGGTTACATAATAATTCATAATATCAAGGGAAAATTATGTAATCACAACTCATGATGTGGAATTAGTCGATGGGGACTATTCCAAAAATAATAATGAAGAAAATAGTCATTTTTATCAAGGTAAAAAATTATTTATGGGAAAATTATGTTTTTATGGTAATGCATGGAAAAAATGGTGTGTGGTATCATGATGCATAATATAAGGAAAAAAATACATGAGGGATAATTATTAAACCTCCTACCTTATAGAGGTAGAGGTGTTCTCATCCAGTATCAACTTTCGATTCAACCTTAAATAGAAGAACTAGAAAAACACCCTAAAAATAGGGAATATTATCTTTTATAAAAATAAATATCATGAAGTTGAGATAAAATTAGATAAGACATCAACATATCGAAGTTCTTAATGAGAGGAATATGATGAGACAAATGGTGGATCATTTGGAGTTTGAATGAAGGAGAATTGAAGGAACCTTGGTGTAAGGAGAAGAGATCCCCATGTGCAGATCATGTGTAGAAGAAGAAATTTTCACATTAAAGAAGGGGTTATGCCTTTTTTTAAAAGGGACTTGATATATTCACAACATTAATAGAATTCACATTTTGAATCCCTCATGTTAGGGGAAAGAACTAATCACACCCTAAATTAAATCCTTGGGGTTTGTCAATATCAATTCACATTATGGATGAAATTCACACCATGACTAGAATTCACATCATGAATGGAATTCACATCATGAATTTTTTCTTGAGATAGGATCCACCCCTACCACATTCTTCTTAAAAACCAACAGACCAGCCTAAATGTGTAGTTTCCGGGTCTGAGAAAATGAAAAATTAATGAGGGTTTTACGAAATTTTAAGGATCCATACCTCATATGAAAAATATGATATCCTAAAATATTCCCTCTTAAAATAAATCAACGTTGAGTTTCCCTTCCTAGGTTGGTAAATTTTATTTTGAGAAAAAATATGGCCACTAATCATGTATAGCAGCCTGTCTCTCCTAAGTCTCTTCCTACACATGATCATGATTCCATACCACCCATACTAGAGGGACATACTATCCTTAGAGAGACTTTATGATCCAATCAATGAAACAAATAGGATACCCGTGAAAGGAAGAATCAACCTCTAGTTCAACATCCTCAGGATTTAAAGTATGAGATAATTCAGTATGATATCAAAAAATATGTGATATATAGATGAATCCATACATGAATCACTACATCTAAGAAAGATATATTTGATAGTATATAGTCCCGAATCTCTCTAATATCTTGAAAGGACCAACATAATGAGGTTATAAATTCCCCAGTCTACGAATTTGTCTATTCCCCATTCTAGGAAAAACATGCTAGGAAACCTAACCCCTACCTAAAACTCTAGAGGCCAGTGATTTTGATCGACATAAGACATCTATCTATATTTATGTACAAAAATCTATTTTTTTAATAATTTTCATCTTCTTTGAAGTATACAAAACGAGATGATGTCCCAGTATCACTACCACTCCTACCTCTAACCAGCATAGGGGTGAATAGAATGACCTACCATATAGAGCCTTATGAGGATCCATTTGTATGGTAATTTGGTAGATTTTATTATAGGAAAACTCAATGATTGGTATATGTTTCTCCCATTAACTACTAGAATCAAAGATACAAGATTGGTTCATGTCCTCCAGTACCTGTATCGTCTGTTCTGACTAGCCTTCAGTCTATGGGTGAAAGACTGTTCTCAAAAACACATGTGTCCTGAGATCCATCTCTAACCATTTCCAGAACCTTGATATAAAATGAACATCCTAATCTAAACTTATGAAAAAAGGGACACTATGTAGGCATATAATCTCACAAATTTATATTCTTTAAAGTACATCCACTGAGAATGTCTCCTTGATAGGAAGGAAATGGGAGACCTTTATCAGCCTGTCCACAACTACCAAAACAACATAGCTACCATGATGATACCTCAAAAAACCGGTAGAAAAATCAATAATTAAATAATAAAATTTCCATTTTGGGACCAATAATGACTATAGCATGATAACAGGCTACTGGTACTCCACCTTCACATACTAACAATTGGAACACCTTGTGATAAAACTCATGATCTATCATTTTATCCTAGGCCAACAATACTAGCGGTGAATTTCTAACTACATTATAGAAATCCCTGGGTGTACTATCCTCTTTGAAGCATGGGAATATCATATTAGTTCCTCTCAAATGACTATAGGAACCTAGAAAAGACCATGAATAAGTAGGATCTCATCTCCATTAACAACCCAACCCAATGGAAGATCCCCACCTGAAATGATATTCATTATGAATAAGACATAGGATAAAATAATTAGATCCTCTTCACTATATGTATAATTGATGTGGGTACCAAATATGATATTAGGAAAGACTGATCGTGACACTCCTAAACCTCTAAATTAATATTAGAACGAAGAGGCATCAACGTCCATTTTATCACTAGCATCTTGAACATCTTGCGTCTGAGTCTTCTAGATCAGAGAATTAAAACCTACATAACCCTTTATAGGCATATAGGTAATATCAAAATCATATTACTAAATGTATTTGAACCACCTTCTCTATCTGAGGTTCAAGTCACATTGTGTAAAAATATAGTTGAGGATTTTTCAGAATGTAAACACCACAAAAAAAAATTTCCCAATAAGTAACATCTCCAATAACACAAGGCATGAACAACATCTTGTATCTCAAGATCTTATGTTGGGAATTTCTTCTCGTGAGGCCTGAAATGATGAGAACTATAGTCAATGACTCGATCCTCCTATATGAACACTATTCCTAGACAAATACCCGATGCATCAAAAAAATCATATATAATTTTCTTATCTTTGGAAGAATCATGATCGGTGTTGAATTAAATCTTCCTTTTTACTCCTAAATTAACTTCTCACACACTTCAGACCATAGGAACATCACACTCTTTTTTGTAAATATGGTAAGAGGTTCTGAAATTCATCATAAGTATTGTATAAAATTCCTATAATAGCCATTAATCCCCAAGAAACTCAGTCAATCAAAGATGTTCAAGGGATATTGACAATAAAAAACATTTCTCACCTTCTATAAGTTAACTGATACTATTTTCTATGAGATAATGTGACCCAAGAAGTGAAATTTTTCAATCCATAAGTGGAATTTAGTGAAATTAGCATAAGACTGGTTCTCTCTCAGTATATTCAATACGATCTCAAGATATTTGGAATGGTTGTGTCGGGTATGTGAATACACCAAGTTATCTTCCATGAAAACTGCCAAAAACAAATCTAGATATGGGTGAAAATACCGATTCATCAATACCATAAATATTCAAGTCATTTTCATGATACTGAAGACATTAATAAATACTAATATAAATTTTATTGACTTTAGAAAGTGTTACATGGTATATTATCAGGTCATACTCATGCATGGTATTGGATACTGGTTTTTAACCTTAATTTGGTTTAACTAAATATAATCCATAAAAATTTTTATGGTTCCATCCAATTTATTAGAAAAAAGGATAAGTGAACCCCTTGGTAAAGTGTTGGGCCGTAAAAAACCCTGAGCCTCTAAATCCTCTAGCCGCCTCTTGAGCTCCTGTAACACTGCAATAGCTATACTATAAAGAGTAATGGATACCATTTCATCTACTAGAACTAGATTGATTATAAAATATAATTCTCTCTTATAAGGTAGTCTAGAAAAGTCAGAAAGAAATATTTCTTTGAAGTGATCAACTACTATAGAGAAATCAGATTGATGTACAACATAATCATTTAGAAACATTATTGCAATTTAGACTATCACTTCCTTTTGTCCATGATGATTTGGTCCATCCTGGATCACATATACATCCCATTAAACCTTAATTATATAAATAATACCCTCTAGTTATGTAAAGGACACCCTCAGGTGATAAAAATCCATATAGGCATGGTAAGAAACCAACCACTCCATCCCAAGAATGATGTGGAAAACAACCATCTAGAGGATGAACATGTTCCATAGAAAATGATGGCTACCTATCTCAAGGGGGAACTCCTTAAAAAATGTACACTATCTGAATTTATAAATGAAGGAGTGTTAATGGTCATCACTCCACAAAGGTACCAAATTTCTTGTCGGATATATTCCACAATTTCAAAATATATGAATGAATGTGAAGTGGAAATGTCAAATAAGGAACAAAATAAAGTAGTGGCTAATAGAATGGTACCTCGAACTATATATGGATTGACACTCTGATCCACCAGAAAATGATACAATACATAGATATGAAAAAATCCATGGCCTTGAGATACAACATGACTTCCCTAAGAAGGTCCACCTTGCTGGAGTTATACATCTGAAGTCGAGATACCTAAACCATGACCACCACCTCGACCTGAATGGCTGGTAGTACTCCAACTACCTACCTAGAGAGGTTATAATAATCTTATTCCTATTGGTAGAGATGATATTGATGCTATCATACTAAGAAAATATGGGAAGGTCATGAAAGAATGATAAAGATGCCCTAACCTACCATATCCAAAACACTTGACGGAGTCTTTGGGACACTGGGGATTCTAAATCTATATCTTTCTACACTAGTGAAAAATAAACTAACTATCAGTGGGTGTGAACTGGTTTCCCCTGCTTCCACACAAAGTCTCAAAGTGAGGTTTCTGGCTACTAGTCGAACCACTTCCCTATCTCAGTTTTTAAGCACCCTGGCCCACACCATTAGCTTCCCTTTGAATCCACTTGATGATCACGACCTGGTTTAATATTTCCAAAGTGGTGGTCAACCAAAAGAAATTCACCTAAGATCAGATGGTGTATATGATCTCATCCTCAAAATGTATTACAATTAATAACTCAGCAACATAAAGACTCAGTGTGAAGCACTAGAGCTCTTGAAACCAAGTAGAATATCCCGTCATAGACATAATACCATACTTTAGATGAATAAAATCTAAAGATTGGTCCTCTATCACCATATAAGGAATGAAATATTCATAGAAGACTCTCTAAAATCCCATCCATTCAATACCTTGATGATAATATAATTGGGTAATAATATCCCACCATTTATTGGTAGAATATCAAAGCATACACATAGTGATATTCACTCTCCTCTCAGGAGGTGTCTCAAGGTGTTAAAAGATAGTTAGAATGGCCTATATCCATGAATCTATAGCATGGGGCCACCATCTCTTGAAGACATGGGTGGAAGATGGTATTGAAATTTTCATGTCAAATCTAAAAAAATAAGCAATGGTTTTGGGGTTCCTTGCATAGTTTGAATGATCCTCAAGAATCCCTCTAGAAACTAGGCATTAGTGCCCAAGTATGGTATACTAGAAGGTTCCATAGTGTTCCACCACTAGAGATTTTGATCTCACCATATCCGTAGCATGGTCATTTCCACCATCCTATAACTCAAACCAAGGACTCCATGGTGGAATAGATCTATAATTACAAAACAAATACTTAAAAACAGGATTTGGTAATAGAATAAGCCATGGGTATAAGAATATAATTGGTAAACAGACTTTCTATATAATATTTACACCCCTCTACCTATTCCTAAGGCTAGGTTTGGGTGACATAAAGATCATGAGAAATGAAAGATATACTGCCTACAACCCACTACTGAGGTCAATTTAGGGTCATGTTATTCTATATAAGTCGTTGGTCCTGTTTATAGATTGTTAATTTGAATTTGTAGATAAAAACACCCCTTAAGTTTCAATTGGAATCTCCATTTAATACTGACCATTTCATTATAGAGTTTATGTTCATTTATGTTTGAACTCATTTATATATAATTTCTTAAATAGTTGAATTAGATAGATTACAATTTTCAATTTATAAGGTCCCATATACTTCATAAATTAAAATGTGGAATCCATTTAATTATAACCATAAACATGTTTTAGTACATGAAATCAGTGATCCATGACTCAATATTCCATAATTGACTAATTAAGGTGTCAATATCAAGCTATGAAGGGAAAAATATTAGGTTGATGCAGAAACTCTAATTAAATGATTATGTTCCCTATTCCTCTCCAAGAAACGTTATAAAAATTAGATATATACTATTCAAGGAACTTATAGAAACCACATGAAACACAAGAAATGAAATTCAAATATATGGATGAAATAATGTATGACATTTCAATCTCTATATTCCTATGATAATGGATGATTCAACACTTCCATTCCATACTGGGCCATGGGTAAAATGTAATCCACTATTATAATAACAAAATTGGAATATCATGTGAATCACCCAATGGTGAAATAAACAAAAATGTAATAAGTATAATCCAAAACAAGTTATTTCCATCCCTAATAATTTTGATTTTCTTTGTACATGGGTTAGCTACTCCCAAGAACAATCTCATTTACAAATTATGACACTCTAATATCATTTCTACCATCCAAACATAACAAGCCAAAGAAAAGAGACATCTAATAACACTTTGTGATGTCCCAATTTATCTCACTCAATAACCATAGCTGAACTGGTGACCATATGAACTCAAGTGTTCCTCCCTGAACACTAGAGGTAATCGACGAGAAGTGAGGGTTTGTGAAGATATAGTGGGGATACTATAAACTATTGGGTCAGAGTAGAACAATTTTATAATAGATGAAATAAGAAATGAAGACATAATAACAAAAATTAAATAGTATAGCATAGGAAAATCATCAAATCAGATAAAATAAAGGGAGAAACCAAAACTTGTGTCATACAAAAAATTATTTCATGTCTATATGCTATAGAAAATGGGAAAAATAAGAATACATCAAAGGAGGTAGTGAAACATGATATAGTAAAAATAAAAAAGGCTAAAAAACATCTCTAATGGAATCATGATCATGTTCCCAGTCCTATTATCACATACTTTATCCTAATATTGAGAATCCATCATTAAAATCTGGGCACGTCCCTTATTCCACAAATGAAATAATGATGTTTGTTTGGGTACCATCGGTGGCCTGAACAGGGTGTAAGATATAATCTGTAGGTCACCACCAATGGTGTTTAGAACTATCTATCTATTTCATATAACAGTGAATTTTGCAGATATAGTAATGAATGAAAAGTAATTTAAACTATACAAGGTCAGATCTAGTTCCTAAAGGACACAGGTTAACACTTACTACTTCGACCTATGCCAAGAAACCTCTCAAAAGATGTCACCATGGACATATACATATATAAATATATGCACTATATATGTAAGGAAGTTTATATCCACACACACACACATAGTGCTAGCTAGAAGCTTAGGTGTAAATTAGGTGTCTATTTTTAGTCAATAGAGTCATATAAAGTAGTAAGGGATTCCATGATTGTGTATCATATCGGTAGGGATTCCATGCCCAAGTATTATATTAGTACGGAAACCATAGCCAAGTATCATATCAGTAGGGACTCCATGACCGGTTATCATATGAGTATATTCCCCATGCCTGAGTATGATATCAGTAGGGATGCCTTTCATGAGTATCATTTCAATAGGGATTCCATTCCTAAGTATCATATCAGTAGGGATGCCATGTACCAGTATCACATCTATTCGGTTTCTATGCTCCGGGTATCATATCAGTAATTATTCCATTCTTGAGTTTCATAACATTAGGGACACCATGATCGAGTATCATATTAGTCAGGATGCCATGCTTGAGAATCATAGGTAATGAGCACTTAGATAGTCCTTAATATTATCCATTATATGGTTTATAATTAAATAATTTACACTTAAATAATGTTATAACCATTGTTTTTGTAAAATCACATGATGTGGACATACCACTCACTTTACATTTAATCCATTATATTCATTTAATCTAGATACCAATCAAAATCCACTTATAAGGTTGTTTGGTCACATAAGAATTCATAATATCAAAATAAAATTCTATAAGTGCACATCATGGGGTGTCATTAGTTAATGGGAACCTATTCCAACTATAATAAGGAGGAACAATGTTATTTATATCAAGTATAACAAATTATTTAAGAGAAAGTGTATTTTTATAGCAACACTTGGAAAATACAGCATGCAGTATCATGATGAATAATATAATGCAACACGACTTGAGGGATAATTACTAGACCGTATTCCTTATGGCGGTAGAGGAGTTCTCATCAGTAACGACTTTAGATTCCGCATAGATTTGAAGAAATCTATAAAATAAAAAAACCCCTTAAAAATAGGTCATATTGGATTGCACCAAAATAATTATTTTAAAGGAATGATAACCCCATAAAAGAAGGAAATAGATCGAAGCTATTACTGAGAGGAATCAAATGAGATAAATAGTGTCCCAATCAGAGTCTGAATGAGGGAGAACCAAAGGAACCTAGGAATAATGAGAAAAGGATCTCTCAATTCACAACTCCTATTCAAAAAAGGAAGGTTATCTTCAAATAAGGGATTATTTCCCTTTATTAATAAAAGATCCATTACAAATTCATGATGCGAATATGATTCACACAATGAATTCCTTGAGCCAGGGAAAAATATCGAATCATGACCTAAATTAAATTCATGTTGTATAGGAAGAGTAATTAATGATAGGAATGAAATTCCTTTCATAAATGAAATTCATGTCATGAATTTGTTTTGTCACCTGGCTCTAGGATCCCTTCTACCTTCGTCCCCAAAAAAACTGACCAATATAAAGGTGTAGTTACCGAGTCTATGCCAAGAATAAAAATTAACAATGGTTTACTAAAATTTAAAATATCCATAACTCATATGAGAAAGTTGGGATATTAAACTTTCTATTTTTTTTTCAAATTATAATTAATAATGAAACTAGATAAGCATTGAGGGGGTGATTCAATTTTGATATTGGTGCATAGTTCATTAGGTATTTTAAACCCTAGAACCTCTAGGGGATCAATGTAGCCAATGAGTTGGACTACATGAGGCCCAGCAGGTGAAAACTCTACAAGATTAATCTGAAAGAGCACCTTAGAGATCTAAAAATATTCCTATATTTGTAACACCCTAATATTTTACAGTATGTTTTATTTTAAAGTAAATTTAATAGATTAAGTTAAAAGTAACACCGAACATAAACGAACCATGAAATAATATTAATATTATTATTTAAAATGAAATTATCTCCTAGATATTAAATTGGAGGTTATGAATAAGATTATATAACTTATGAAAATATATTATTTAATTCACTGGTTACCAATTAATTATAAATTAATTTAAAACCCAATTTAATATGAAGAATTGTTTCTTATAAAAACTATTTAAATGCACAGAAGTGTGTTTTATACCAATAAAATTAAAAATTCACTTCTTTTGGATTATATTAATGATATATATATATATTCAATATAATTTCTAACATTCATCCTATTTTTTTCTAGGCATGATATAAGAACAAAATCTAATTTTACGCGCAAAAGATTAACTTTTATAAAAAAAAAATTTACCACCTTTTGATGACACACTTTTTTTAAAATCAAGTTTTTTAAAATTTAATAAATTCTATTTGAGAAAATATGTTTTTTACTTTAAATCAGAATATCAAATTTTACTTTGATTTATTTTTTGGTACTTTTTGGATAAACTTTATATTCTGATAAATAGTGATAAAATATTTCATTTTCATTGAATTTTTTTGTCTAAATATTTAATAGTGTTAAATTATATTTTAATTGTTTTTAAAGTATAATTAGATCAATTTTTATCATTTAATGCAATTTAGGTTTTTGGAAAAAATTTTATATTGAATTTTTATGTAAAAAAATTTCAATCTTTTGAACTTTTTCACTTTAAAAACCCATTTTATCATTTTATCAATGGGATTAATTTTAAAATTAATTAATTAAAATTACGTGTTTTAAATTATGAAAAATGGATTTCATATTTTTAATCATTGGGTCTAAATTATTTAAAAAAGTTTCTTTTATTTTTGGGTACTATTATTAGTAACATTTGTAATTTTTTATTAACATAGTTAGTGGTAAATTGAGTAATTAAAGGTAAAAATAATATTAAAAATATTCTAAAATTACACTAAAACATGAAAAAAAAATTATTAGAAGAGTGGTTTTTGACAAAAATAATCGTTGTTATGAGATTATTACCTTTTTAATACACTTTAATGGGTGTATAAAATTTATTATATTTTATTTAAAGAAAAGTTAAAGTTGTTATATTCATGATTTTAATAACTATAACATTTTTTATATGGTGTTATCATCAAGGTATATTAGAATATAAAAATTAATTTTAAATATAAAATCATTATCTTTACCATGGTAATTTATTCTTTATTTTTAGAGAACAAATAATTACCTTAAAATCTCACGCTACAATGACGAAGTATTTGTTTAATTAATGGGAATATTAAATAAATGATATTAAAAATATTAAAAGAAATGTAATTTGACATAATTAATGTCATAATTTTTTATGGATGATCTTGGTATATTAAGGATACATTAAAATATTTTTATCAAAGATATCTAGTGTACTAATATTTTTAAAAAATTCAATGTAATGAATAGTGTGAAAATTGACATTAATGTTATATTAAAATAATAATTTATTAGATGACATAAAATTTATAAAAATATAAAATTAGTCCAAATTATTCCAATAAGGATTAAAATTTCATCCATGTTTTATTTAAGGGTTTGTAGGTATTTTATAGTAATTAAATTAACCTTCAAAGAGTAAAAACACTTGCTGTCATGGTAAGAGTTTAAGAGTTTAATTAAGGGTTAAAGTCAAAATATAAGGGTAATAATATAACATAGACTTGTATAGAAATTATTTTTTATGTTTATTTCAACACAATATCATGTTATATTAAATATAACTAACTTTTGTTTCATTTTTAGTTGAACATAAATTTATATTAATTTAATATTTTGAGGATTTCCAAAAGTACCCTTCACCTTAATGAACCTCCTCCCTCAATTATTAACAACACTTTGAACCTTGTAGCTCAACCAAACCCTATAAATTTCTCATAAAATCATACATTGAAATATTATTAAGGTATTGGACTTCCAAAATGTCTAACTCTAAATCCATTATAAATATATTTAAAAGATGTCCATCGAAGAAGATGTAATTGTTTTACTAACTCATTCATGTTCATTTCTTCTTCTATTTCCTCTTAATGCATTGCTTCCATAATAAATTAATAAATAAAGTATCATATATATTCTGATATTTTATTATGATTATGGGACAACCATATTTTACCTTATATAAATCATAAGAAAAATGAAAACACCCCTCTTGAATACGTATGACTTATAGTATCCTCGGTGTGGTGCAATTTGTTTTTCATTATCACTTTATTCAGATGGGAATAATGACAGAAATAATGGGTATAAATAATAAATATAAAATATAAAATTACATTAATTATTTATAATTAATATACCCTCAAAATCCTTACCCTTTTACCATTAAAGGAATGATACCATTACTCGTGCATACGTACGACCTACCGTCTCCACGATGCGATGTGATTCATTTTTCATGTTATCCATTCAAGAATCATTGTATAAATGTATATCATGATTAAATAAAATATATATGAACTAAATATCATTCTGGATACGAAATAAATATATCATATGCGTAAGAAACATGACCTAAATGAAAAAAACATGCACATGAAAATGAAGCAGTTAACACCCGAAACATGGGTAATAACGAAATATTATTAACAAATAAGAGATAAGATAATATAAGAGGATCATATATGATATAATAAATATGGATATAGTTATTTTATAAATTAATTACATTATTTAAAAATTATACAGGATGATAAAACACATTCAACTAAAGTAAAGTGCATGGTAAGGTGTTTTTGTCTCACTTTTATTTCTGTGGGGCACATGCCTTATACACTACTTATTTCTGTTGTGTGGTGTATATACTATTTGTAAATATATTTTATGAGTATTATTATAAATATTATGTTATATTCATATCTATATTTTTTTCTCTCATTGGTCATATGATTCTACTTATTATAGAGTGGTAAGGGTTAATTTCACAATCTCATTATTATTCAGGATTGTTTATATGTAAGTATCTACTGGGAAAAATTTATCACCCATGTACATGTTTCTTAAAAATGTTTTCAAAACTATTTTTAATATTATCATATAAATTATTAAAGTATTTTTTACCCATGTTTTAATTTTTATAAAATATTTTGAAAGGAATGTTTTTTCATTTTTCAAATGTGGTACTTTATGAATTTTTTGAAAAAATACATAAGGAAGGCTTTTTAAATTATACAGCATGAGACAATTTTTCTATTATGAAGCCACTATATTGTATTAAATATTTTTTTACTAGTTTAAAATATTATTTTTAATGAATATTTTTTCTTGTAAAATTTAATGACTTTTTAAATAAATGATTTCAGTGAAAAAATGGTTTTTCTCTCCAGAATTTTTAATGACACTATTAGTGTATTTTCATCTATGTAAACATAGTTTTTTGAATTTTATGCTTTATTGAGGTTGAAATATTATGTTATCATTTATTATATTTTATTAAATGGTTTATGATCAGTTTTAATGAGGATATTCTATTCCGATACCATTATCTATATTACACAGAATGGTTTATGATTATGTATACTAATTGGGTAAATTTATTTCATATGTAAATGTTTTTTATGTTTCACCCCATTAATATGAGGAATGAATTGGAAAAAAATACGGGATGGGAGGGCCCCACTTTATCCCCTTGATGCATAAATAAGTCCAATGAGACAAACTTGTTTGGGTATTGGTCAAGGCCTTAAACTTTTATATATGGTGTCTTAATCAAATCCTTGATGTTATATTTATGATGTACGTCATTATGCATTCACTCATTATTACATTAGTTATTGATATTCTCTGTGATTATTCAATTATTAGAATATCCATGTGATTATTTATATGGAATTATTTTAATTTCATTTATTAATTCCATATTATGCTCGTGATTATGTTTTAATGGCACATGTTGTTAGTTATTCACCTTTTCTTATTATGCATGTTTATTTATGATAGATTCCACCGTAAATTTACCCTTAATGATCATCTAATATCACCCCTTTATTATGTTTTATTTTTCCCAAAATGCTAAGATTTATATTATGATTGATATGTTTAGATAATCTAGGAGAATATTGGCTCTCTCAAATGTTTAAATATATTATATTTTATAGTTTATACTGTAATGTATTTTTCAATGATGTATTCTAGTTTTCATAATTGTTAAACTGATTGATCCTTTGGTATTAGTGTCTTGTATCTATGACAAGGTAATATTGTAAGACACTAGCTCTAGGATACTGGGGTTGGGGTATTTATAGTTTCTATTAGATAATGTTTAGTAGAAACATTGGGAACTAGATTTAAGGAAAACTGAAAAATTCCTATGACATAATTTAGAAATATATCCAAATAAACTAAGTTTATGATTTAGAGATTATTTATACCTAAAGTTTTCATTTAGGTTATGCTATTCACTAGTTCTAAGATTATAATTTATGTTTCATAATGTTTTGATGTAATATAATGTATTTTTTTTTTATAAATAAAATCTTATGGAAGTAATGAAATCCATATCAATCCATGAAATCATTTTAGGTATTTAAATCTAATAAAAGATAATGATGTTGGATCTAGAGATAAAACCGATGCTGAACAACTTGTAACTATACTGGGATAAATGACTAAATTTATGAACAATAACCTTACCAATATGGAGTATATTGATCCACAATGTGGAGGAAAAATGTTAGACCATTTCACGACACTACAACCTACGACATTAAATAGGACTAAAAATCTATTTGAGGCTGATCAATTGATAATTTCCTAAGAAAAAATATTTCTCACCTTGGGAAGCAATGAAATAGAGAAAGTTGTATTGATAGTTTATCATCATTATAAATATGTGGATAAATGGTGGTCATTAATTTAAAACACTAAGGAGGATTAGGAAATAGAAAAAATGGAATTGAAGTATTTTAAGGAACTTTTCTGAGAAATATATTCTCCCCGCAAATAGAGATAAGATATAGAGAGGAAATTTCTGAGCTTGAGGTAAAAAGAGGATGAGAATGTTTCTCAATATGAATCCAACTTTACAAGGTTATAAAAGAATTATATGGACTATATATGTAACCCAAGGAGAAATATTGATAAATTATTATATGGTTTTAAACCATTCATTCGAAGGGAATTTGTATCCCAAATATTCTTATCATACAAAGATATAGTCTCATGTGCTATCAAGATGGAGAAACAATTATCTAAGTCTTATGAATTTAAGAGAAAACAAGATAATTAGATAATGGTGGAGCAAGAGATGGATAAAGGGAATAAGGGAAATAAGTGTTTTCTAACATATGATAATTGTGGGAAGAAACACCATGGTACTTGCCTGAAAGGAATGAGAGTTTGTTACAACTATAGAGAAAAAGGACACTAATCCCATGATTTTAAGGGAAAGAAAGAAGCTGTAAATGCACAATAAAAAGATGGAACACTGTGGAAATGAATTTTCTAAGAGTCAAGGAAATATAGTTTAGAAAAAGAAAATGGGTCAAAATCAAGATTATGCTATCACTATAGTCAATGTAGAATAATTAATGTAATTGCATTTTTGTATTCAAGAATTATGTTATGGTATTCTGGTTATAATAATCATGAGATATGTAAGGATTTTATTAAAGTAATTATTCTTTAAGGATTTAGAAGAATGCATGTTATTATTAAGGTTTTAAAGATGATAATTGTATCAATATATTTGGTTTGTGATAAACATATATGCATTATTTTGTTTAGTGAAAATCTGATGTTAAGTTGATTTGGGATATTTAGTGACCTTCCTTAAAATTTTTTGGACTGTGAATTTGGAAAGATATATTTTTGATGAGTCTTAAGGTTGGAATAGATAAAGTTGAACATTGGATATTATTGTTTGAGGTTAACGTATGATTTATTAGATATAATGTGCTAACCATTTTGTTTTAGGTAAATATTTAGAGGATGACAGAATTACTTGTTTAACTCATGATTCCTTAAATGTACTTCAAGAATAAAAAATCATCTTGAATATCAATCTTTAGATGTATAAAATGAGGAAAAAATTTATCAAAGCACAACCAAAGGATGAGATTATGCTTATGGAATAGAAAATAATTAAATAAATTCTTATATGCATAGTAAAAAATTCCTCAACTCTAGGAAATTAATTTGAAACAAAAAAACAATTCGTTTAATTTTTTAACTGAGAAATAAATGAACACTTTAACCAGTCATAGATTTACGGTTTTGTGATTCCAGAATTTCTAATGACCATGTTATCTATCACTATCCATCAAAACAAGATAGTTTGATTTATATTCCATGTCCTAGTTTTTAATTCTCACTAATGTTATACAATTCTAAAGTCTAATTTTTTTGCTTACCTTCACATTTACCTTTTCATCTTATTAAGAGAATGATTTATTAACACTATTTCTAGTGTGGATTAACCCCAAAGGAATTTTCAATTTTCAACCACTGATTTATTAAGTAAAATTATAAATTATGAGGAAACAATTAATTGAAGTATGGAAGAATGTGACAACCCAATATTTTATGGTATGTTTTGTTTTTAATTAAATTTAATAGCTTACGTTGCATGGAACACTGAGCTTAAATGAACCACAATATACTGATAATATTATTATTTAAAATGAAGTTATCTCCTAGAGGTTAAATTAGTGGTTATGAATAGAATTAAATAAATTATAAAAATATATTATTCAATTCATTGGTTACCAATTAATTATAAAAAAATATAAAACTCAAATTTAATATAAAGGAAATGTTTTTATAAAAACTATTTAAATGCGCATAAGTGTGTTTTATACTAATAAAATAAAAAATTCACACTTTTTGGATTATATTTATTAAATATATATAACTTATATTAAATAAAATATTTATAATTAATCTTATGTATTTTATAGAAAGGATATAATAACAAATCCAAATTTACACCTGAAAGATATAATTTTATAAAAACACAGTTTTACCTGTTTTGATGATGCACTTGTTTTGAATATGGTTTTTAATCATTTATAAATTATATTTGAAAAAAATAAATTTCTTCTTGGAAATTGTACTATAAAAATTTACTCTTATTTATCTTTTTTTACTTTTATGATAAGTTTCAGGTTTTGATGAACAGTGATAAAATATTGCATTTTAATTGAAAATAGATTTTTCCTATAAATAATTTATAATGTTAGATACTATTTTAATTGGTTTTAAAATATAATTAGATAATTTTTTTATCATTTAATCTAATTTAGGTCATTATAATCAATTTCACATTGAATTTTGATATAAAAATATAAAAATATTTTGAATATTTTCACTTTAAAAACATGTTTTCTCATTTTGTCAATAAGATTATTTTTAAAATTAATGACTGCAACATCTGTGTTTTGAATTTTGAAATATTTATTCCATATTTGTAATATTTGGTTCAAAATTAGTTAAAAAGTTTTATTTTTTTGGGCATTATGAATAGTAACGTTTGTAATCATTTATTAACATGATTAAAGGTAAATCAAGTAATTAAGGGTAAAAATAAAAACATTAATCTTAAAAAATTATCCTAACACATGTCCAGATTTCATTGGAAGAGTGGGTGTTGACCAAAATCATATTTTCTATGAGATTATAACCTTTGTAATCCACTTGGATGAGAGTATGAAATTTATTATATTTTATTTAAAGAAAAGTTAATGTTATAACATTTATGATTTTAATAACTATAACATTTTTTATATGGTGTTATCCTAAATTTATATTCAACTATAAATAGTAATTTTAAATCTAAAATCTTTATATTAATCATGGTAGTTCATTATTAATTTTTAGAAAACAAATAATTATCGTAAAGTCTTACACAATGATGATGTAGTAACTATTTAATTAATGGGAATATCAAATAAATGATATTAAAAATACTAAAAAAAATATAATTTGACATTATTAATGTCATCCACAAATTTTATAGATGAACTTGATATATAAGGGATTTATTAAAATATTTGGATGAAGGTTATCAACTGTGTTATCATTTTTTAGAACTTCAATGTAATGAATTGTGCCAAAATTGATATTAATGTTATATTAAAATAAATAATATTTTACTAAATTTTATAAAAATAATAAATTCGTAAAAATGATTTATATAAAGTTTTAAATGTCATCCATGTTCTATTTATGTATCTTTTGGAATTTTATAGTAACTGTATTAACCTTCAAAGAGAAAAAACACATGTTCTCACAGTAAGAGTTAGAGTTTAATTAAGAGTTTAAGCCAAAAGATAAGGGCACAAATGTAACCTAAGCCTGTATAAAAATTATTGGTTAAGAATATTTATACCCATAGTCTTCTTATATTCATAATAAATTACATTGGATTCATTTTTAATTTAAAATAATTTATATTAATTTAATATTTTGAGGGATTCCAAAAGTGGCCCTCACCTCAATTATAAAAGGAAACCTTGTACCTCATTTATTCCCACAACATTGAACCCTTCACTATGAGAAAAACTGCTTTTTGTGACAAGTTATTTATGGAGGGATTTTTCCAGTCGCAAATTTTCCGTCGAAGAGGTTATTTGCGACGGGCGAATCAACCCATCGCAATTAACTAATTATTAGTGACGGGTCTTGGGGTCCCGTCCAAAAAAATTTACGCGCTGTCAAGCGCAATTTATGCGCCAAACTACGCGGAAGGGTTATTTGCGAAGGGACTTAGGGTCCCGTCGCAAAATGTTACTCACGATTTGGCCCGATTTCTGCGCCAAAATGCACGGAATGGAATTTGCGACGGGGGGGGGGGGGCAACTCCCGTTGTAAATATTGGGAGGTGGTAAGGACTATCTGTCACAGAAAATTCCCCGTCACAAATAGTGCGCATGCTGGAGTGTATTTGCGATGGGTCCCGTCACAAATACCCGACGGCGGTATATACTATTTGTGACGGGATGTTGTCACATCGCAAATAGTATGTCGACAGGTCACCTTTTTCGATGGGACCCGTCAAAAATACCTTTTTAACCACCGACAGTAATTAATGCTGTTGAAGATATTTGCGACAGGTTCCGTCGCAAAAAGCACTATCTACGACAGGAATCCCATCACATATATTACCATTGTAACTAATCTAACCTATATATACCCCCATCCATTTTTTCGTTCATTCCCTTCATTTCCTACTTTTTCTGTCTATCTAAACTCAAATTTTAGAGTGAAAATTTTTCAGAGTTAGTTTTTTTTACGAAAAAGTTGTGAGACTGTCTACAATTATAAGGGATCAAGTTTAAAGGTATTTATGTTTTATTTAATTTAGTATATATTTCATCTTTATATTAATTTTAATTATTTTCGATTAGTTGTAATTAAATTAGATTTAATATTGTTTTGTCATTTGTATTTAATTGTAATAATAAAGTGAAATTATTAGTACTAATTCTTAGTAATTGTTAATAATTAATAATTATTAACGATAGTTAGTAATATATATAAATAATTAGCGGTAATTAGTAATTAGTAGCTGTAATATGCAGTAATTAATTTTAATTAACGTTAATAAGTAATAATTAGGAAAAATAGTAATAATTAGGAAAAAATAGTAATAAATATTTACAATTTGTAATAAATACAAATAATTTTTAATAAATACTAATAATTAGTAATAAATACATATAATTAGTAATAAATATTAATAATTAGTAATAAATACTAATAATTAGTAATATATAATGATAAAAATTGATAAATGGTAATAATTGGTAATAAATTGTAATAATTAGTAATAAATGCTAATAATTAATAATAAATGCTATTAATTAGTAATAAATGGAAATAATTAGTAATAAATGGTAATAATTAGTAATAAATGGTATTAATTAGTAATAAATGGTAATAATTAGTAATAAATAGTAATAAATAGTAGTAAATAATAACAAATAGTAGCAATTAAAAATAATTAGTAATAATTAACAATAATTAGTAATAATTACCCATAATTAGTAATAATTAACAACCATTAGTAATAATTAGTCATAATTAGTAATAATTAGTAGTAATTTGTAATAATTCGTAATAATTATTTATAAATACTAATAATTAGAAATAAATACTAATAATTATTAATAAATAGTAATAAATAATAAAAATTAGTAATAATTAGCAATCATTAGTAATAAATAGTAACAGATAGTATTAAATAGTATTAAATAGTAATAAATAGTAATAAATAGTAATAATTTGTAATAATTTGTAAAAATTGGTAATAATTAGTAATAAATGGTAATAATGGTAATAAATGGTAATAATTGGTAATAAATGGCAATAAATGGAAATAAATGGTAATAAATAGAAATAATTAGTAATAATTAGTAATCACTAGTAATAATTACTTATAATTAGTAATAATTAGCAATAATTAGTAATAACTAGCAATAAGTAGTAACAATTAGCAATAATTTGCAATCATTAGTAATAATTAGCAATAAATATTAATAGTTTGTAATAATTAGCTATAATTAGAAATAAATAGTAATAAATAGTAATAAATAGTAATAATAATTAATAATTAGTAATAAAGAGTAATAATCAGTAATAATCAGTAATAATTAGAAATAATTTTAATAATTTCTAATAATTAGGAATATGTTGGAATATAAATAATAATTAGTAATAATTTGAAATAAATGGTAATTATTCATAATAATTAGTAATAATTAGTAATAAATGGTAGTAATTCGTAATAAATGGTAATAAATAGTAATAAATCTTAATAAATCTTAATAATTAGTAATAATTGGTAATAATTAGTAATTACTTGTAATAATTGGTAATAATTAGTAATAAATGGTAATAAATGATAATAAATGGTAATAAATGACGATAAATGGTAATAAATGGTAATAAATGGTAATAAATAGTAATAAATATTAATCATTAGTTGTAATTAGTAATAATTAGTAATAATTATGAATAATTAGTAATTATTAGCTATAATTAGCAGTAATTATTAGTAATTAGTTATAATTAGTAATAATTAGTAATAATTAGCCATAATTCATAATAAATGGTAATAATTCGTAATAAATGGTAATAATTTGCAATAAATGGAAATAAATAGTTATAAATAGTTATAAATAGTAATAAATAGTAATAAATAATTATAATTTGTAATAATAAGAAATAATTAGTAATGATTAGGAATAATTAGTAATAACTAGTAATAAATGGGAATAATTAGTAACAAATGGTAATAATTAGTAATAAATGGTAATAATTAGGAAGAATTAGAAATAACTAGGAATAAATAAGAATAAATAAGAATAATTAGAAATAAATTGGAATAAATAGGAATAATTATGAATAAATAGGAATAAATTGTAATAATTCATAACAAATGGTAATAATTAGTAATAAATGGTAATAATTAGTAATAATTCACAATAATTAGTAATAATTTATAATAATTATTAATAATTAGTAATAATTCATTATAATTCGTAATAATTAATAATAATTAGTAATAATTAGTAATAGTTAGTAATAATTAGTAATAAAAAGTAATAATTTGTAATAATTAGAAATAATTAGTAATAAGTATAAATAAATAGTAATAATTTGTAATGAATAGTAATAAATAGTAATGAAAAGTAATAAATAGTAAAGAATAGTAACCAATAGAAATAATAGTAACAAATAGGAATAATTTTGAATAATTAGGAATAATTAGGAATAATTAGGAAAAATTAGGAAAAATTAGGAATAATTAGGAAAAATTAGGAAAAATTAGTAATAATTAGTAATAAATGGTAATAATTAGTAATAAATGGTAATAATTAGTAATAAATACTAATAATTAGTAATAAATGGTAATAATTAGTAATTAATGGTAATAACTAGTAATAATTGGGAATAATCGGGAATAATTAGAAATAATTCAGAATAATTCAAAGTATTTTGGAATAATTCATAATAATTAGAAATAATTAGGGATGGATTTTCCTCCACCTTCTCCTCCAGCTCCTCCACCTCCTCTAGAAGACTATCTCCCAATAATTTTTTGTTATGTTAAAAACTGTTGAATTAAAAATTTGATTTAATATGAATTATTTATAGTTTTTTGTATTTTATATTGGTGTGAATCTTTCATAATTTAATTTTTTTTAAATATTTTAATATTTTAATATTTTAATATTTTTTTGATATTTTATTATTTTATTATTTATTATTAGTATTATATTTTTAATGTTTTTTTATTTTACTAATAATTTAAATAACAATAATATTTTTTGATTTTTTTATATTTTTTTTGCGAAAATTGAGAATTTTAATATTTTTTCTTGTTTTAATAATATTAATATTATTTTTGCATTAATCATAATTTTATATAATATATTTTTTATTCAGTATTTGTGATGGGGCCTTTTGTGATGGGACCCCATCACAAATAGTTTGTTTTATATTTTTAAAAAAGGTATTTGTGATTGTAAAAGGATCGGTCGCAAATAGTTTTTGTGATGGGCCTGTCATAAAAGGTTTAGGTATATAAAACATATATAATCAGAGATCTATTTGCGACGAGCCTATCACAACAAGTTTATATATATATATATAATGTAAATAATCGGAGATCTATTTGTGATAGGACGATTTACAATCGCAAATTATATTTTTTTATGATGGGATCATTGCAAAAAATACTAGTTGTGACGTCATTTTCTATAAGAGGCTATTTGCAATGGGGCCCCGTCACAAATATCCCGTCACAAATAGCCCGTAATCCACTAGTGCTCTAGCTCAACCAAAACCTTTCCATTTATCCTCCCAACATACTTATCCAAGTAATGAAGGTCATGGTCTTCCAAAAATACCAACTATAAATCCATTAAGAAGATATTTAAAATAAGTTTATCGAAGAATAGGTAATTGACTAACTCATTCAAGTTGATTTCTTCTTCTACTTCTTATTCATGTGTTGTTTCCATAATAAATTAATAAATAAAATATCATATATATATATTCTTATATGTTATTATGTTTATGTTATAACCATATCCCACCTTTTAACTATCCTATGAAAAATGAAAACACTTTGCATGCATGCGTACAACTTACCATCTACACGTAATGGTGTAATTAGTTTTTTATTACCACTTTATTTGGATCTATATAATGATAAATATAATGGAGATAAATAATAAATATTAAAGAATATTTATTATTTATAATTAATATAAAATCCAATTTTTTACCTTTTTACAATTAAAGGAATGATATCGTCGCTCATACGTACGTATGGAAAACCGTCTCCACGATGTGATGTGATTCATTTTTGATGTTAACCATTCAAGAATGAGTATAAAAATGCATATAATGAGAAAATATAATATCTATGAACTTAATATAATTTTTTATATGAAATAAATATTTCCTATTCATAATAAATAGAACTTACCTGACAAAACTTGCATATGAAAATGAAGCACTTAACACCTGAAATAAGGGTAATAACAAAATATTATTAAAATATCTGTGATAATATAATATAAGAGGATAATATTTGATATAATAAATATGGATATGGTTATTTTATTAATTAATAAAATTATTTAATCATTATAATTAAGGTTAAATCACTTTTATCAATGGGAGAGTGCAAGGCAATGTATTTTTGTCTCACTTTTATTTATGCGGGACATGTGCCTTATACAATACTTGTTTATTTTGTGTCATTTATAAACTTCCCATGAATTTATTTTATGAGTATTATTAAGAATATTGTTTTATATTCATAGCCATATAATTAAATTTCTTTCATGGGTCATAAAATTATATAGATTATAAAGTGGTAAGGGTTAATTTCACAATCTCATTATTATTCGGGATTATTTATATGTGAGTATATGCTTGGGAATATTTATGATCCATGTCCATGTTTTTTTTAAAAATATTCCAATTTTTTTCCTATTATCCTAGAAATTTTTAAAGTCTTTTTACCCATGTTATACATTTTATAAAATGGGTTTAAAGGATTCTTTTTGTCATTTTACAAATGAGGTACTTCATGAAATTTTCAAAAAAATACAGAAGGAATGTTTTCTAACTTATACGATATGAGAATATTTTTCTAACATCATGACATAATAATATATCTAATCATCCTTCAAAATTTATAAATTTTTTTTTCAATGAAAATGTTTTCTTTTAAAATTGAATGACCTTTTAAATAAATGATTTCAATGTAAAAAAGGGTATTTATCTCAAATTTTCAAATGGTTTTATTAGAGTATTTTGATTTATGTCAACATAATTTATTGAATTTTAGGATTCACTAAGGTTGATATATTTGGATATCATTAAAAATATTTTATTAAATGGTTTATTATCAGTTTGAATTGAGATATTTTATTTCAATACCATTCACCATATTACTCAGAATGGTTTGTAATTATGTATACCAATTGGGAAAGTTATTCAATATGTATATGTTGTTTATGTTTCACCCCATTTTAATGAGGAATGAATTGGAATTATTAGTGACGAGATGTGCCTATTATATCACCTCAATTCATTGATAGGTATCATGAGATAAACTTGTTTGGGTATTAGTTAAATCCTTACTCGTTTATGTCTGATGTCTTGGCCAAAACCTTGACTGTATATTTATGATGTTTGACATTATGAATTCCCTAATTATGAGATTAGTTATTTATATTCAATGTGATTATTTTATTATTATAATATCCATGTGATTATCTTATGGGATTATTTTATTTTAATTTATTATTGCTTTATTATTCTCAAAATTATTTTTTCATGGAACGTGTTGTTAGTTATCCACCTTAACTAATTATTTATGTTTACTTATGATAGCTTTCATTGTACTCTTACCCTTACTGAGCATATGATATCTCTTCTTTATTATGTTTTATTTTCCTTAGGATTCCAAGATTTATATTATTATTTATATTTAGGGTTAATTTAGGATAATATTCATGCTCTTAAAGGATTGACTATGTCGTATTTTATTGTTTCAATTATAATGTATGTTTTTAGTCTGTAACATGGTTTCCAAGACTATCAAACTAATTATTACTTTGGGATTCAAGTCTTGTATCTGTACAAATATAATAAGGTAAATCACTAACTTCAAGCTACTGGGGTCAGGGTCTTTACAGTCTTTCTTTATCATGGTATAAACCATTAAGATACTTGGGCATTCTATAAAAATAAATGTTCTTAGGAGACTAAAAGAGTTCACTAGACATTTATGATAACATTAAGCATTTAAGGTTGAATGAATCTATCAAATATTTATAATAGATCATGAACTATTTATAACTTTACTCCTTAGATGGAAGATCAAGTAATGAGGATTCTAGCATGTAGGATTTCTGTTAATGGAACTACACAACAAAAAGACATCTAAACAATTAAAATAAGATAGTTCCTATGAGGAGACAATATTTCTCCAATATTGTTCATAGGGATAGAGTGGATGATGAAATTTAAATTTGTTCTAGAATTATAAAAGATAATATTATTAATACTTTTATTTATTATAAAATATGTGATACATAATATAATTTTAATTTTATTATGTCTCCCTCTATTTTATGAAGTCCCAATATCCAACGCCTTTAAACCCATAATGTCTAGTTTCAATGAAATTTTAGTTGAAAGGATCCATATTCACCTTCGTATAACACAAAAAAGGGTTGTCGAAGCTATATAAATTTATTTTGGCAGGAAGGTCTTTTCCAACTGTAGGCTTTCAGCTACTTCATCCATTTAGTACACTCCCTAAATCTGAAATCTCGACTCATATTTTCTTAACACATGCCTCCTAATCACACCAAGTATATCGATGGACACTCTTCTCAATGTAACTTGGTTAGGTCAACCCAAAACCATCATAATAACTCCCCTTATAAAAGTATGTTCTCAATAAGGGTTGGTCAAACACTTGGTTATATGAGTTTCATTATTAATGAAGTAATGGTAGGTCACATCTAAATTAGTATTTAGTACATAGTTTTTTATTTTATTAAGTGTAAATTTTATCTTGTTTTATCCTTTACATGTAAATTTAATATTATATAGTTCTTAATTAAGTTATTAACCATGTTTGATAAAACATTTACACATAATACTTTCATTTTAATTATATATTTTCTTATTAATTCATTTATTTCAATGATCATGGTCTTGTATACATAAAATAAATAACACATAGGAAAAAAATAAATAAATTAATAAATTAACCAATCATGATCCTATATAATGGTTTATTTATTGAGTAGAATATAAATCAATCTACCACTTAAGGGAAAACTCTTTGTGCCTATCTTGGCATTTGTGACAACATTCTACCTGAACTCTTGTGTATCACCTAGGTTAGTATCATCTTGGTTCTATATTTATTTTCCTCCACACACTATGGGATACTCCGCTTATTACATTTATTTGTAACTCACATGTATGTGATGGGAACCAAATTATTGTTTAAAGTGAAATTACATAAATAACATTGGATGCGAAGGTCCTACATAATAAAGGAGATATGTATGAATAACCAAAAATCATATTTAATTTAATATTTAATAATTTAAAATCTATGTAATAAATTAAAATAAATAGTTCCCACACATACATAGGTCTTGGTTAAGTTTATGAGTGGTCATACACTTGTAAAAGTTATGAAAAAGTATACCAGCTAACATTAATTTATATTAATTATTTACTATTAAGATGAAAAAAATTGTATTAATTAGTTAATTAATTAAGTTCATTTCAACTTAAAAACTATTTAAATTTGCTTGAAGATATCCTTTGTAAATTAATTTTAAAGCAAATAAATGACAGATCCATTAATTATAGATAATCATAATAAATTAATCAATAAATTAATAATTCTTATAACCATTGTTAAATTTTACGGACATCAGGTAACAATAAATTTAATAATATTTTAATACCAAAATTAGAAATTTAATTTAATTTTAAAATTTTTCTTTATCGGGAGACTACATGACATGGTATTATGAGCTTCATGCTATATACATCAATTGTCATGTTCCTAGGATAAACACTTGGGGATTAGGCATTTACTTTGGCTAGACTACACGATGTGTACAAGATTGAAACATGTTGTGTATCACACTTTCTATGCATTCTTACAACCCATTGAAAGACTCTAAATGTTCTTCAGACACGGGATGAAACAATGTGTACTCTAGCTACACGTCGTGGGTTCTTCTAGTAGTCTTTCCTCTTGACTCACTAAATGGGTCGACATGTAGTAAAAATTTGAGAATTAATGAACTATATACCAAGTATGGAGGCTATAAATATTTTTTTCATTAACGTTCCAGGATGTCTTAATCACACTATTTTGACCATTTATTTAACCACATGGTTACTGCTAATTTCTCCGCTAAACCAAGTAGACTATACAATGAGTATTCTAGTTACACACCTTTTAACCAGACTATCCACGTTCTAGGTTGGACCAATCTACCTTTTCTATGAAATAAATGCACCACATGTATTTAATTCTTGGCTTTCTATGTATCATGTGATATGACCGGGTTAACTGCACCTGGGTACATGACGTGAACTCTGGTTACATGCCGTGTAACCATATTTTACCAACAAAAATATTTGGCACTTCTTAATGGCATCTCCAGTAATTATTCATCTTTTATTAGTTCTTTTAGAAAATGAGAATTTGAATGAAAACTATAAATATATATCAAAGGGAGGTTATGGGTGAAGTGGAAGCACCTTGGTGTGTGAAATAACCATAAAGGTTTGTCGATTTGATGAATCATTCAAAACATTTTGATGATGTAAACACTATGAACAATGAATTTTCTCTGTATAATATTGATATAAGAGAACTTAAAACCTGAAGAGGATATTTTTCTATTAAATTTTATATCAATTTATTTTGGATTTGAATAAAGAATACCCAATTTGAGGATCTTTCTACAATGATGATATTGATTATCTGAAACCCTTTTTAGATTATCTACCTAGAACTTGTTGGATCCAAGGGTAGAATCCATCTAGTGGTGTTCCACATGTACTTATTTTATCTTTTAACAATAATTGATGAAACAATGGGAGCTAGCACAACAAATAAATTCTTCTCATTTTTGAGAGGAGGAGAGTAGGAAAAATTTGAGAGAGAAGTCCATTGTGCACAAGGATTCTTAATTCTTAATTTTCTATTTAACACTACAAAATAGACTAAACCGTATATTTATAGATCTATAGTTTTTGTTAAAATATTATTTTTATTGCACATTAGACTTTAAATAAAATAATAATATTTATCAAAACCATATTCCCTAAAATAATAATAATAATAATAATAATAATAATAATTTTACAGCTTGTTCTAACTGGAACGATGATATATGTTATTTTATCAGATTTTAAATTAATATTTATCTTTATAAATGATCTTGGTCCACTCATCCTCCTCATCATTTATTGAATATACAAATAAAAATTCCATAAATAAAATTTATATATTTTATTTCAAATCTAGTGAATTAATATTTATTTAATTTAAGTGATCAATAGAATTCAAATAAAATTATTTATTATTCTTTTGAATAAAATTTATTCCATTAATTAAATTAAAATTAAATTTAATTGAGATCAATAGAAACACTTAGTGTATGACTCTATAGGAATCTTTCTTGTTTGCATTAAGCGGTCTTCCCAAAAGTCCAAAATTACAATCTATTAATGGGATAAGGCACTTAAGATAAAGAATTTAATAAAACATTGTCACGAACCACATATAAATGATTGTTGTGTACTATAATCCCTTTTTCATAATATATCATCAACTAGGTTTCATATTTGTGTTGTGAACCTATATGATTAACATGTATTTATTTGAATATCTCAAATAAACACATCATTACAACTTGGACATATAATTAAATGTTATGGTTCTATTTCCATCAACGGGTTGAGATATAAATTTTGTAAATAAGTAAGGGATATATCCTTCCTCAAATTACCAATTAATAACATGTCATTCATGATGCGCCTAATATACCCTACTTCCTATTAATATATGGAATCCCAGTTTGGGTCTATAGATATATGTACATGATCCATTAAACACATTAAATATAATATTAAATTCTAAATATTATCAAGCACACTTACCATTAGGAATATTTGATGACAACAAAATATAAAGAATTCATATTTTCAAGTCTGTTTTTGTAATCTCCCATATTATAGATTTCCAAGTATAAACTTGTTAAGAACAAGTATCATCTAATTATGAGTACTCACACCAAAAAACCTACATACTAACCACCCTATCATAGTATGTTATCCTATTTTAGAACAAAAATTATTAATATCATCAAATAATTTGGATGTTCTAATTATATCGATGAACAACTATGACCATTATTAATTTGATAGGTAACCTAGGATATTATTACATCCAATTCATACAGAAAAATGAACAATATATAATAATATTTTTTTATTAATATTCAAATCATTGAATATAAATTTTATCAAATTAAAAATATTTAGTTTTAGAACACCAAATCCAATAAAATTCCACTTGGACTAGAGAAAAATTCTAATGTTTTTCAGTCTTCTAGACCTCAAATGATGATCATGTTTTTTCTGAGTCAAGACTATAGTGAGGGGTTCAACCACACTATATTCTATGGAAATTATGCTCACCAAAAAGTACATCTATGGGAAAAATACCTCAAGAGATGCTACTTTTGAAGTATATTCTTTGTCCGCCATTGTGACCTTGTCTCCTTAGTGAGAACCACTACTCCAGTATTATCATAATGGAGTGTGATAAGATATTTACTTCTAGGTACCACATCAATATCTTGGATGAATTTTTGTATCCATAAATAACCTTTAGCTACCTCATAATATATAATATACTGGGAATCTATTATATAATCTATGGCTAAAACCTTATTTGATCTCTTACAGCTTACAAAACCACCATTCAGAGTGAAGATGCACCCCATTTGTGATTTTAAATCATTTTGATCTATTTTAAAACTAGAATATTCATATCCTCTAGTGAATAGACCATCATTTCCTCCATATACTGGGAACATTCCTTAGTACACCTAAGATACTTAAAGGATAGTCTTGAATTCCATCCAATGACATTCACATGGGTTAACTTTATATCTCACCACAAAACCCAATGCATAAACAACATTTATACTAGTACATAAAATAACATACATGATTGAATAAATCATAGAGGTTTATGAAATAATTTTCATCCTTTTTATTTCCTCATGTGTCTAGGGACACATTTCTCTTGAGATAGGAATTACTTGAGACATTCGAAACAATCCCCTCTTGGATTT
This sequence comes from Viscum album, assembly GCA_963277665.1. Taxonomy (NCBI): domain Eukaryota; kingdom Viridiplantae; phylum Streptophyta; class Magnoliopsida; order Santalales; family Viscaceae; genus Viscum; species Viscum album. The sequence goes on along the minus strand of OY728142.1, from coordinate 2,037,587,825 downwards.
TTCCATACAGAATCTCTTTAGTATCTTGTCAATATATGTACCTTGACTTAGGCTGAGTAGCCTCTTGGATATATCATGATGGATCTTGATCACACAGAGAATAATCTATTCAACCAAGATTTAATATAATGTAAGACTAGTTTTTCTTTCCCAAAAAGTAATATTTCCTTTTTATATACTATTAAGTAAAAGATTGCACTCCCACTAAACCGCTTATTGAAACAAGTACCACATTCATACTTTATGAAACCAAATTACATTATGGATTCATCAAATGGAATTTTATCTGAACAAGATTATTTCTTTAATCCATAATGGATCTTTTCAACATTCATACCTTTTTTTTCATCCTTTGGAGTCACAAAACCTTAAGGTTGTATCATAGAGACATTTTCTAGAAGATTCTTAGTAGGTAATGTTGTTGTGAAATACATTTTAAAAATCTCATTACCATGGAAAGATACAATGGAATGTATAAATCTAATGGAATTTAGTATAGAATCTGGTAAAAAGGTTTTATTCTAATCAACACCTTTATGATTTTTCTACCTTTTTCAACCATTCATGTCTTATAGGTACTAACTTGTACATCGACATTAATTTTATTCTCAAGTACCCATTATTAACCAATGGGATTTACATCTAGTGGAGGATCTACCAAAATCTAGATTTGGTTTTGATATATGGAATGCATTTTAAAAATCACAGCTTCATTCCATTGGGAAAAGTCTGTTCCACTTACTACTTATATGTTAGAGGACCATTTTTATCAATTAATAATGAGTGACCATCCTCAGTGAATAGAAAACCACACCCAAATTGTTCTATATCTACTATTGTACTTTTATGTGGTACTTTTGTCTCTATAACTTCTTAATCCATGAGGATTTCTGGAACCTATTTCTGTGCCAACTCCTATATACCTTGATCCTAGGCTTCATTTAATTTTATCTCACTCATGCAATCTCTTTTATAGATGTCACCCATAAAAATTAATATAGAATGTCTTTCTGCTATTACCTTTTTATCTTAGGGGTCGTATATGTAATATCCCATTGTTTACTTAGGGTATCCAATAAAGGTACACTTTGTGCCTCAGGTTGAATGTTTGTTACCTGAAGAGGCCTTAACAAGTTCTTCATAACCCCATACATGTAAATTTAAAATTATGATTTTTATTTCATAATTTTTTTGGAATACCATTTTTCTCTTTAGTTGGAACTTGATTTGTTATATATACTTATATCTATAATGCATATCCCCAATGGGATATTGGAAGACTCTCATGAATCATCATTAATTACACCATGTCTAACAGGGTGTAGTTCCTCCATTTTCTTACACGATTCCACTAAGGTGTATAAGGAGGAGTGAGTTGTGATAAAATAAAACTTGCATAGATAATCAATTAAGTATTTATTAAAATATTCTACACTATGGTCTAAGCTTGTTTTACTAATCTTATTAAGAATATGGTTCTCAATTTTTTTTATTTTATTCATTGAATCTTTCAAATGAATTTGAATTATACCTCATTAAGTGGACATATCCATATCTTCTAAAAACATCAGTAAAAGTTATGAAGTATGAGTAACCACCCATTAAATCAATAGGAAATGGTATACACACATTAGTATGAACTAATTGAAGTACCTGTCTGGTCCTTTCACCTTTTCCACTAAATGGGGATTTGGTCATTTTTTCTTGTAATCATGCATGACATACACCAAGTGGTTTTAGTTCAAAGGAATAAAAAAATATATCTTGATGTAATTTAGCCAAATGTTTTTTTACATGAACTTTCTGACAATTCCAAATTTGGATGTGTTATTATTCATGTTAAGTAGTTTCATTATTGATTTCCATTACTTAGTTTGTGTAATCTAATAGAAAAAGACTGTTATTTAAATACACCTTAACATAAAAAAATATCTTTATATAATATGCCACATTTATTCCCAAATTTAAAAATAAATCCATTTGTATAAAGTCTCTATATAGAAATAATGTTTTTGGTAATAGATGAAACATAATATCATCCTTTCATAACCAAGACCATTCTCTTGAAAAAAATGAGGTGGCAGTCCCCGATTGCTACAAAAATAAATTTGGATACATTGGATACTCATAGATCTACCTCCCCTCAAGATAATATTTTTGAATCTACTTGGTTCATATATTTGGATACATCTTTTAGAACCATAAGCTATATCTAATACCTAATTTTTAGAAATAGGTAAATTTCACTCGATAAAAAAAGCACATAAAGCTTCCCCTTACTTCTTTTTTGGGGTTTATATTTTCTTCCAGTATCCCTTATTTCCACATGATAAATAGACAATGTTATATTCCCCTAATTTCCACTTGATCTTTATATTCTTGGATTGGAATTATGAAAAATATTTAGACTTTGACCTTTTCTCTTGACATTTCCTTTTATTCACCATAAGGATGAATGGATTTTCACACTTTATGTCCTTATCAACATGGTGAAGAAGAGGGAGAATATCTAGGATGGAATTCTCAATATTTTTCATATTAAAATGAATAAAAAACTAGATATGATATAAGGGAGTGATTTAAGGATGACACTAGTGTGTATTTCACCAGGAAGTTTAAACCCTAGAACCTCTAGGTGCGTTATATAGACAATGAGTTTAAATAAATAGGGCCCAACTAGTGAACCCTCTACAAGGTTACTTTGAAATAGTTTCTTAGAGATATAAAACCATTCATGTATTTCTCTCTCATGGTATAAACTATAGAGATGCTTGAGAAAGCTGTAAGAACCCATTTTTTCATGAGAAGTCACGAGTTCACATGAAAATACTGATAGTATTAGAAATTTAATGTTGTATGTATTCATTAAAATTTTAATAATAGGTAGAAAACTATTCATCACACACTTCCTAAACAGGAGAATCAGGTAATGAGGATTCTAGTGCATAATACTTTCTTTCATGGAGCAACACAACCTGAAGGTTTCTGAACCATTCATAAAATTTATTTCATATGAGTAGATGATATTTCTCCAATATTTCTCACTAGGTTAGTGTGGATGAAGAACATTCCATTTATTCTACAAATATAATAGTTTATATTATTATTACTTTCTTGATTACAAATTATGTGGTACTTAATAATAATATTAAATTTATTAAGTCTCCCACTATTTTATCAAGTCCCAATAACCTTTACCATTGAACTTAGAATGTCTATTTTCATGAAATTTCTACTAGAAAGGATCCATATTCCTATTCACTTAACCCCCAAAAGGGTTGGTCAAGCTTCTTGAAGGTATTTAGGTAGGCAGGTCTTTTACCAATGTTAGATTACAACTCCTTGATCCATTGAGTGGACTCCCCAATCCTAAAATCCTGACATGTATTTTCTCAAAACTCACCTTCAAATCATAACAAGTCTATAAGGGGATACTCCTCTTGATGTAAAATGGGAAAGTCAACCCAAAACCATCAAAATAACTCCCCTTACAAAAGAAACTTCCACAACATGAGTTTTTCAAACACTTAATTATATTGGTTTCATTAATAACCAAGTAATGAAAGGCTAAGTATGACTTAATATTAATTTGAGTGTTTTTTATTTTATTATGCACAAATTACGTCTTTTTTTATCATTTACATGTATAGGTAATATTAATTTGATCTTACTTAAGTGATTACCCATGTTTTTACAATACATTAACACATAATCCAATTATTTAAATTCCATCTTTTCATATTAACTTATTTATTTATTTTATCACCGACTTTAATACATAAAATAAATAACGAATAAGGTAGAACTAAATAAATTAATTAATAACTTGATCATGATTTTATATAATTGTTTATTTATTGATCAGAAAATAAATCAACCTATCAATTAGGGGAAATCATTTTGTGCCGGCCCTTGCATGAGTAAAATTATTCCCCCAATCCACCTGTGTTACACCTGGGTTGGTATTATATTAGTTCTATCTTGAATCACCTAAATAAACTTTGGGATACTCCACTGATAGCATATATTTACAAATCACATATAGGTGAGGGGAAATAATGGATTGGTTAAAAGGGAATTACATAATTAACCCTGGAGATGTAGGTCCTACATAATAAAGGAGGGATGGTTGAATATCAAACAATTATATTTAAATTAATATTAAATAATTGAAAATCCATGTAATAATTTAAATTAATTAATTCTATCATATACAAAGGTCTAGGTATAGCTTATAAACAATCATACAATAGTAAGAGTTACGCACAAGTATAATGGCTAAAACATTTCTATTTGTTCATTATTATTAAGATTAATGTGATTATATTAATTAAATAATTAAATAATTAACTAATTCCATTTCATCTTAATGGAAATCCAAATTATCTTAAAGATATCGATAATAATTTTTTTTGGAAACATATGATCAAACCAATAATCACAAATAATAATAATAAATTAATTAAGTATTTTATAATTATTTAAGTCCTTTATTAAAGTTTCAAACACATCAGGTTCCAATAAATTTAATAATTTTTTTGTATCAGTTATAAATTTATTGCAATTTTAATTCTGTCATTTAATGGGAGTTTATAGGGCATGTACTTATGGGCTATACACTGTGTACCTCGATTATCGTATACCCGAGATAAATTCATGGGCTGAGGCATGTACCTTAGTTAGAATAAATGATGTGTACAAGATAGATACACATTATGTATCATGCATAACATTTTCTCAAACAACATACCGAAAGACTTGGAATGTTGTTTGAACACGGGACTACACGATGTGTACTCCAACAACATGATGTGTGTTCAACTAGCTATGTGTCCGCTTAACTCACTACATGGATCGACTTGCACTTAATATGTGAGAATTAATTTAATAAATGACATATACACTGACTATATATCATGTATTTCATTAATGTTCCAAGTCACCAGTCTCATGTAGTTTTGACCATGTATTTGCACATGCGTTTTTTATGGATTGCACTTCTAAACTGTATAGATTACATGACATGTATGCTAGCTACACACTGTCTAATTTGAAAATTCTTGTGCCAGGATGGAACAATATAGACATGACATGAAATAAATACACCATGTGTAGCTACATATGTGAATGTCATGTAACCCATGACATGACCAGATACAGTTCACTTGGGTACAGAATGCGTACTCTAGATACATGTTGTATAACCCAGTCTTACTGACCATAATTCTTGGCACTTCCTGATGGAATCTCCAAAAATTATTCATATATTATTATTACTTTAATATAATTAAACCTTGAATGATGATGATTAATATATCAAAAGAATGTCAATTAATATTGAATTATAAAATTAATATAATGGAAATGAAATATATAACCACTATTGTGAATAATCGATCAAAAATCAATTAAATAATTTTAAATATTAAATGTGACCCCTAAGATACCACCTGAAGGTTTCAGGTAAAACAAAAGTGAATTTATGGATGGAATAACCATTAATATTTTGTCAATTTGATGGTTCATTTGCATATTATTCCTGATATAAACAGTATGACCAATGAAGTATTTTCACCGAATATTAATATAAGCGAACCTAGAACTCAGAGAGGATCATTGCACATTAAATTTAATATTAATTTATATTATATTTGAAGAAAGAATACCTGATCAGAGTATCTTTATTTTGTGATGATGCTGATCAAACAAAACCCATTTTAGATTACATGATTTGATCTAATATTTTTTAAGTATAGAATCTCTATAGCATTGATCCACACTTCCTCTATTGATCTCCAAATAATAATTGATGAAACAATAGTTGATAGAATTACGACTGAATTATTTTATGTTTTTCATATTTATTTCCCATGATCCTTTAGGTTTGAAGGAGTTATTCTCATTCTCAAGAGGTAGAGAGAAGGGGAAATTTAAGAGAGAATTATGTTGTGCGCAATGATTATCAATTCTCATTTTTTTTTTCAAAAAACCATTCACAATAGACATAACCATTTATTTAGAGAGATATGATTTAGGTTAAAATATTATTTAATTTCACATTGACCCTTAAATAATATAATAATATATATCAAAACCCCATTCTATAAAATAATAATAATAATAATATTTATATGTCTTCCACTAACTGGTGTGTTGAAAAATATTATTCTACCTGCGTGTAAATTAATATTTATCACTAGAAACAATCTTATTCCTCTCATCCTTATCAATATTTATTGAATACCTAAATAAATATTAAATAAATAAAATAAATATATTTTATTTAAAATATGATGAATAAATTATTATTTAATTTATATCATCATTAAAACTTGAATATAATTATTCCTCATTCATGAGAATAAAATTTATTCTACAAGTTAAATTCAAATAAAATTTTATAGGGACCAAAGAAACACATAGTGTGTGTCCCCTTAAGATTCTTTCTCATTGGAATTGGGAAGTCTTACCTAATGTCTATTTTTACTCTCTAGAAATGGGTCAAGGCACCCAAGATAAAGAATATAATTTCTCAATGTCATTAAGCAATCATGAATGCTCACAATGTAATATAATACCTTTTTCACAATATATCATCAAATAGGCTGCACATATATGTCATAAATCTATATGCCTAATATGAATTTATTTTACTATCTGAAATAAACACACTATTACACCATGGACATGGGAGTTATTGTGACAGTTCTATTTAAATAAAAGGGTTGAGATATCAACTTCCATAAATATGGAAGGGAAAAATCCTTCCTTTACTTATCGATTAATAACATGACATTCGTGACACACACAACATACCCAACTTCCTGCGAACATATTACATCATGGTTTTGGTTAGTAAATCTAAGTGAGTGATTCATGACATGGATTAATAATGGTAATTAATTATAAGGACCATTACACAAGCTTGTAGAAATAAATATCTAATAAAACCAAAATATGAGGAATTCCTACTGGCTAGTCTATTCCAATAATCTCTCATATTAAATATTACCATGTAAACACTTCATGATAAGAAGTCTCATTTCCCTACAAGTAATAGGAAATAAGATTTATGAATAAATATTATATATAATATAACTATGATTATAAAATTTAAAATCATTATATACTTTAATTCCCTCTCACTTATTGAGAAATGGAAACATTAACCATGCATACATGTAGACTACCACCTCCACGAGCAGAAAATTTAATTTTTCACCAACACACGACATGGTTAGATTTAAAAATGTATATATATAAACATGATTTTCATTAAAATATGAATATTTTTTAGATTATGAGACTATTTTACAAAACTTTTTACCATGGTCAACAAACCAAAAGGTTTATAGAGGAATTAACTAAACAACCCCAAGTAACCAACATAAGTAAAGATTATGTTTAAATAATTAACAAATGATAATAAATAGACCATAGAAAATTATATATATATATATATATATAAATAATAATTTTTAGAATGTATTTAGTAAAATTAATTTAATTATTCTGAGATTTAAGCATAAGTGAAGAGAAATTAAGGACATGATGTAATGTATATTCTATACCATCATCATTACACTTTGGTTAGAAGTTATCTTTTATTTTTATACCTTCCTCATAATTTGAAAAGGGCCACACATGATCAATGTAATCACTGAGAGGGGGAGGGGTGAATTAGGTGTGTCTTTTTCTGTTTATATTAAATTTCTTAAAAACCTTTGTCTCTTGTTAAATAGATACAAATTTGCTGAAAAACAACATCCAAAAACATCGATAAGAACACAAGTGTTTATAAGGTTTACTAATTAATAAAAGTAGCTAGTCTTTATAATGGTTTGGAAATTTTCTAATAAAAAATAATCCACCATAAAAAATTAATTTTTATGTAGATATAACAAGTAGGAAATACCCTTACACATGTATAGAACTATGATCTATACAAGAGTGTATGTGATTCTTCTAGAACAAAAGATGTAAATAACATGTTGTATATGTTTAATAAAATTCAACAATAGGTTCACAACATTCTCATTGTGCCACTTGAAAAACATCCAATTTTTTTAATTCTTTAAAAAACATTATTCACTTTGTTAAACAGAAGAAGGGTAGAAAAACTTCTCTAGAACTCATAAAAAACTCATTTTGATTACTCACTCTGATTTATCTGTTCTATTACTAAGTCTATAAAAAAGTCTAATTCATATGTACAATTATTCAATCTAATCTGTTGAATCCTAAACACCAATATTATGACCAAAACTTCTCAAACCAAAACTACTGGGGCTAAACATCTCTGATCACAACTTATCTATCTAGAAAATAGTTTGAAACCATAATTCCAGATCCCTATTTTTTTACATGTGAATAACATTGAAGTTAATTGTACTTTCACCCTTTTGTATATGTGTTCCCAAAATAGAAAAGGAGATATCCTGAAATAATTTTCCCTCTCAATGAACTTCATAGATTTGAATTAATTTGGAAATTATAACTTCATTTTTACACTTCCCAATTCTTCTCAACTCTTCCGAATTATTCACAAATCTTATTGAATTATCCAAAAATTCCTAATTCTAAATATTAATTGAATAAAAAATTCTCAATTGCTCAGTATAGAAATTTATAGTTTAGAATATCTCATTCCAAAACTATATTATTTATTATTGTTCTCTTGACCTAAGTAAAAATAGGTAAAACAAAAGGCTTCCCAATACGATGCTCCAAACCAACTAAAACTATTTTTATAAAAATCATTACAACTTATAAAGACTTCATAAACCTAAAAAAGTTTAGTAGAAAATTATACATGTCTTATTTTTTCAACCGATTTCTTCATATGTAGAATTAATCCCTAGGCTAATGAATTTGAATATAAAGAAACTCAACATATGACGACCTATTAGTTTCAATCAGATCATCTGATAAATTTGGTATAAATCATCCTTTCTGATGATCCAGTTTCAAAATCTCCTTAGATGGTTTCGTGACTAAATTTCATCCAATTGACTAGTATCTGATTATCAACCAATGTATCAGTCTCTGATTCTCATTCAATGGATTGGTCTCTAATTCCCATATGATGTATTGGTCTATAATTTACAACCAATGGATCAGTATTTGATTCCCTTATGATGGTTCGGTCAATGAGGCTCAAATGATTGATCAGTGTCAAAAAATATTCATATGGATTAGTGTTAACAACTTTTTTATTTAATAATAAACAACTTCGGTCCATCTGATATGATTTGGTTAGTTCTATGTCCAGCCTATGATGTAATTCTATATCTATTACATCTCGATTCAATGATTTTCATCTGCCAAAAATTTCTCTTTGTAGAAACACCATAAATTCACATATATCTTTTTTTCCATAGTATTTTACTTATATCATGAATTATTCATGTTGTTTATAATATTAATATAAGAATATCACCATCAGATTTTGAATTTTATAAAAATATTATGACATTATGAATCTGGTACATCTTCCTGGTCCATTCTGAGAAGCTCAGTTTCAGAAAGATATGTCCCAAAACATGAGCACCCTAAAAATAATATTCAAAAAAGAAAACATAAATTAAAGTAATTTATTAAGAAATTTGTGTCCTATCATCCCTACCCAATACTCCATTATCTAATCAATATAAAAACAACGTGATGTGGTTTTTCATAATTAATAAAATCCAACGCTTTTAGAAAACAACAAAGATTCATCATCCAAATAAAACTCCCAACCAACTTGGTCCAAACCCCCCCTTTGGATATTTTTGTCAACCAAGATCTATAAATCATAGAAACTTTGTAAACTCAAGCTATGGATTATATATAAATAACTCTAAGACTACATGAGGAAAATCAGTATAGGAAACAAGAATAATTGAATATAAAATCCATTTTTTCCATATGTATTGTCTTAGGAAAAAAGTTATTGAATTTAAAACATGCTATATATTCACAACTTGTCTAATATTATCTCTTAAAAAATTGTAAAGTTTCATTTCAGAACAAAGTTTCCTACTTGAACTTCAAAAAACTGTTAAAATAGTTCACACATATACATTCCGAGATCACAACTTACCCCTTTTTACAAATTACACTAAATACATGCTTCCTTAAAAGGTTTAGCACATAATAATGGCAAAATTTATGAAACATCATTTTTATCCCCCTTAAAAACACTATCCCTAGAAAATAAGAGATAAGGGATAAAAACACATAACTCAACCATGGAGTGAAAGAGGCTAGATTCCCATGTTCAAACACAATTTTTTTAAAAAGATTCCTTTGTTAAAAGTTTTGTGAATATATCAGCAACTTGCTCCATTATAGGAATATATTCTATCTTAAGTTCATCCTTCTCAACATTATTTTCAATGAAGTAATATTTGATATCAATATTCATTAAAGATAATGTTACATTGTATTTTTAGTGAGATTTCTAGAAATTTATTATCACAACCCATGATAAGAGGAAACTTCATTTCAATTAGATATCTTCCAACTGCAATTTCATCCACATATGTTGTGTTGTATCTTGAGTGGTAGAAACATATTCAAAATTATCCATGATAACTATTACATAACTTTTATTTTTAGTATACCAACTCACACAAGTTTTCCACAGAATGAAAACTCCACAAAATGTAGATCTTCTATCATTCACACTTCCTACCCAATAATCATATGAAAAACCAAACAAATGAATTCTTATTGAGCTTTCATATTTGATAGTAAAATATATTTCGAATATAATATATCTGATAATTTTTTTTCCTTATAAGATATGAGATTAATTTTGATCACTTTATAATTTTACACATAATTTAAAAAAATATAAAATATTAGGTCTTGAAGTAGTGAGATATAGATAACTTTTAATCAGCTTCCAAAATTCATTAGTATTAACTTTTTTTACTTATTCATCTTTAGATAACATGGTTCCCAGAAAAAATAGTGTAGAAACGAGGTTTTAATTATCCATTCCAATATTATTAAGAAGTTACTTAGCATAATTTCCTTGTGATAGAAAAATATTTTTCTTCTTTTGTGTGATTTTTAATATATGAAAATATTTCATTTGACCAAGAATGAAAATTTCAAACAACTTATTCATCTCTTGATAAATTTTTTCAAAAGTTCATTCTTCATTCCCAGTAAAGATAACATCATCTACATAGATAATTACAATGAGAGAGATCTTTTAATTGTATTTAATGTAGATATTTCCGTCAAATATTCCTTTATTAAAGTTTAACTTCTTTATGGTGGAATACAATTTAGAATACCAAGCTCTTGGATCTTACTTTAAAACATACAAATATTTATTTAATTTGAACACATAACTTTCATCTTTTCTAATTATGATTCCACATGATTGTTCAATATAAAAATATTCATCAAGTTATCCATTATAAAAGGTACACTTAAGATCTATCTAAAATTTTTTATAACTTTGTTGTGCAGTAATTTCCAAAAATATTCTTATTGTTTCTAACCTTGATACCGGAGTAAAAGTATCATCAAAATAAATACCTTAATTAGTGTGAAACATTTTTATACTAGTCATGATTTGTTTCTTATCACTACACCATCTTCATTCAACTTATTTTAGAATACACACTTTGTACCCCTAAGAATTTTATCATTTTTCTTGGGTACAAGTTCCCAATTATAATTCTTCTCAATCAGATCCTAGTATTCATTCATAACATGAAACTAATCATGATGCTCAAAATCTTCATCAAGATCCTTTGTATCAACTTTTGAATATAATGAAGTATGTGCAATAAATATTTATGTTCTTATCATTTGAATTTTTTTATCACCAATGACGTTCTATACGTCAACAAGTTTCTTCAGTTTGGGATGAGATGGATATATTTGTCCCTCACCACTAGAAATAGTTGAGTCCAGATCTTCTATTTGCATGAAAACACCATTTTTTGTAATTCATTTCATATTACCAAACTATATCATCTCCCTCTTCCTATTTATCAATATGTTTTTGTGAAACATCTTTAGTTTTTTCAAGTACATTTATATTAGAAGAATCAAATAACTTCCCTTTTTCTTTGTTAAAACATCTATACTATCTACCATTACGAGAATATATAAGAAAAATTTTATCTTCACCTATTTGATAATTTTTTTCAATATTTATACTTTTTTTATAATGAAGGGACTCCCAAAAACCCTTAAGTGTTTCAATATCATAATTTCATTATAGAACATTTCATAAGGAGTCATTTTAGAAATTAGTCTATAGAAACAATAAACTGAATATAAACTGATATAATAATTTTTTATCTCTATAATTAGTGAGAGATACCATGTTCAACCAAAATTGTATGACCCATCTCAACCAAACTTCTATTCTTTACTTCAACTACACCAACTTTTTGTGGTGTCTAAGTGTACTAAAATCATGAAGAATACCATGTTTTCCAAGACAACTTCTAAATTATTCATTTTTGTACTCAATACCATTATGAGTTCTCAACTTATTTATTGAATATCCCCATTCCTTTTATTCTATTCTTATATACTCTTAAATGTTTTTGTATATTCTGGTTTATGTTTTTAATACATAACACATGCAATGGGAGTAAAAACATCAATGAATGATATAAATTACTTATCTTCAAATCTTAACTGTTTGATCATTGTCCAAAAAATATCATAATGAATTAGCTTTAGGGGATGATTAGAACAAATTTCAACTTTTCTTTTCATAATGTTTTTAATTTACCTTTTCTCAAAAACTCAACAAAACCAGCCTCTTATTCTATTCATATTTGGAATATCACAAACACTATATTGCTTTATTAACATGATAATATTCCTTTGACACATAGGTCCCAAAATTTTATGATATAACTAATTTTCCCCCATCATGCTTAGATAACATGAATTTTTAACATCATAATCAAGAAACAAGTTCCCCTTTATACATTGTTCTCCAATAAAAAAAGGTATATGTCCCACTATTTTTACAAAAAACCATATTTTCTAAGAAAATATTTCTTACCTTTATCACAAATTTGTAAAACACTTACCATGTTGTGTTTCATCCCATTAAAAAATAAGGCCTTTTTGGATTTAAGTTTGTCCTGACCAATAATAGAAGATCCAATGCCTTTGATTCTGAGAGATTCATCATTTCCAAAAGTCACTATTCCTTATTTTATATATTTTTCATTATTCAAAAGCTTAAAATATCCTATCATATGCAAAGAGAAACCACTATCCAAAATCAAATACCATTATCCTTTTGAATCTTTGAGAGAAGTTTCTACAAGTGATTTTTCTTTTCCTTTATCTTCCTTCATATATAGATTTTATGAATTTTTATAAACATGTTATTGTTCTCGTAGAAAAACAATACATCCTTTATCAATATTTCTAGGATATTAACATATTTCAAAAATAGTTTTTAAAGGTTGAAATCTATTTTTGGTCTTCATAACAATGTTCTAAAGTTTCATTTTTGAGTGGGTTGACTCCCCCTAAAACTTTGCTTCTAGTTACTGATGGGATAATTTTATTTTTTTGATTGAACAAACACATATTTTATATATGCCCAAATCCACGAAAATACTAGAAGTATTCATAGAAATAATATTTTCCTCTATAATTTTCATACTACATTGAGTTGTCGGCTTATCTTTATATAAAATTATTACATTACACATTGGGAATTTTTTTAGCCCCAAAAGTTTTTCTATATTTTGAAATCTTCTTCTTCATCATGGATTTCTTCCCATATTCAATAAAATCAATAACATTAGCAATGTTTTATTTGGAATTTGAAAATTTTAAAACTTATGAATTTTCAACTATATTGGTTTGAAAACATACATGATTTTCCCAACTCTCTCACTCTAATGAATATCTTACTTTTTCTTCTCAAATATTGAATATAAATTTTATTGAACTTTAAGATGTTCAAACTTCTCAAAGCTCTATTAAATTTAAAAAGTATAGTTTTTGAACCTTGTAATTCCCTACTCAACTTTAGATAGTTTTTATTGAACAAGTTATAATTATTCCTCCATCAATTTTATCTTTTTTTCATGCTATTTATTCAGATTATTTTCTATTTCAAGATATTAATTTAAATGATCAATCTCTTAAAGAAAAATATATTCTTATTCAAGGAAATATTCTTGAATTTATGATATAGAACTTTCCTTTTTCATCTTCTTGATTTTTCTCTCATGTATCACAATCCTTCGAAGACATTATTTCAACTCTATTTTTAGAGAAAACTACAACTAAGTCTCTTCTTATTATTCTTAAGAACTACTAATTTCATAACCAGTAAACTCATAATCATTTAATTTTTTAGTAAATGTTTTTTCGAAATTTCATTGAGTATTTCATCTTTAACTTCACTTTCATCATCTCCATCATCTTTAGATAAAAAAATTCTCATTTTGGATTTGGAGAAGTTTTTTTCTTTTACCTTAGAGCAAGTTATTTATTTATCAACATGTTTATTATTGGATCTAGTTGGAATTATTTATTTTTTATAAATTTCTTATTCATCCTTTCGTCATGGGAAATTTTCAAAAAAATTTCCAATGGATCCACTACCAAAGTATTATGGAGTTAACCTCCCTTTGTAATTTCCTATGAATATTTTCACATTTTTAGAAAATATAGGAAATTTTTTATCATGATTTCTACTAACCTCATATTTTGAGTTGGAGTCATCAACTACTTCATCTTTTATAATAATCCTATATTTTTTTTACTTTGTAGCTTTGAATAAAATATCTTGATCAACATTTTATTTTATCTTCATAACTTTCACTCTTCTCATTTCATAAGTAATGATTATTCTATGTAACTTATACAAATATAGATTCTCAGGATCAATATCTACCAATGATGAAACCTTGACATCAAAATTTTCAGAAAGAACTCATAAAATATTCTCAATAATAGTTTAATATTCAATATTTTCATCATGACATCATTCAGTACTAACAATATCATTCAACCTTGTGTAAAATCCTGCAAAAAATTCATTATCTTCCATTTTGAGGTCTTCATTTTACTGCCTCCATATTTTTAATTTCACATTATTCACCATTATATTTCCTTCACATATATTCTTCAATTTTTCCCAAATACATTTGGTAGTTTCAACTCCCTTCACTCTAAGAAATTCAATTTTAGAGAGTGATGAAAATAAATCAATTTTATCTCTTTCATCATTCTCTAGATTTTTTATCAACAACTGTAAGAAGAAAATTCTCAGCATAAGGAAGATATCCATATATAGAATCTTCTAGAACTTCCTATTCAAGGAAAATAAGATATGGAAAAATTATATCTTTCTAGATATGGTAATTATTTCCATAAAAAATCAAAACCCCCTTACTTTTCACCCAATTCAAACTATCCATAACAACTTATATTTAAAATTCAGCAAAAAATAAATAAATGGAACATTCCCTCTGATAACATGTGAAATAGACCATTTAGGATCAATGTAATCACTGAGTGGGTAGGGGTGAATTAGTGAGGGGTAGGGCTTAATCACTAATATCTTTTTTCCCTTTTATGTTAAATTTGATAAAAACATTCACCTTCTATTAGAGAGATAAAAATTTGGTGTAAAAAACTTTCAAACACATCCATATGAACAAAATCATTAATAAGGATCACTACTTAATTAGATTAGGTAGTCTTTTTCATATTTTAGAAATAATACAATACCAAAAAATCCAATAGGAAAAAATCCGTTTATGGGCATTCAACAATTAAGAAATAACCTTATACTTTTATAACCTGATTTTTAGTATAATAGTGAATGTTTTTATTGTATATAGAAATATGTAAATAAGATATTGCAAATAGTTTATAAACCTTCACATAATATTTTTACTATGATGTTTCAACAACTTCCACTTTTTTCAATTTGTTAAAAACACTTATTCACTTTCTTACCCAACACTAGGTAGGAAAAACTTCTTGGGACATCAAACAAAACTCAGTTAGATTACTCAATTTTAGTCATCTGTCCAATTTTGGAATTCATAAACAAGTTTAATTATTTAGTTTGATTTTTCATTCTAATCCAGCGAATCCTGACCACCACTCTTCTGATCAAAACTTCACTAACCACAACTTCTATAACCACACCTTCTCTAATCACAACATTTCTATACAGAAACTAGTTTGAAACCAGAACTCCAGAGATCCACTTTTTTTACATGTAAAAAGTGTCAAAGTATGTCATACTTTTACCCCTTTATATAGTTATTCCAAAAACAACAATGTTAGAATCATGAAATAATTTTACCACTCAAAAAACATCATAGATATGAATTAATTTGGAAATTCTAACTTCATTTGACCACTTCCTTATTACTCTAAACACTTCTAGATTCTTCTCAAATGTTCTTGAATTCTTAAAATATTATTAATTATCAATATTAAATGAATAAAAAAAATCTCAAGTTATTAGTTTGGAAACTAATAGTCCAAAAAATGTCATTATTAAAATTTATTTTTCATTTCGGTATGCTTGACCGAAATACAATCAACTAAAACTAATGACTTCCGACTATCATGATCCAAACCAACTGAAACAACTTTTTCATAATAATTTTAAATTATAAAGGCTTATAAACCATACAAAAATAGTTAAGTATAAAATTATAAATTTCTCAACTTTTTAACCACTTTATTCATTTGTTTAATTGATCCTTAGATTGATGAAACCACATCTGATGAAACTCAGCATCTGATGACTTATTGGTGTCAATCATATCATTCGATGAATCAATTTGAATCATCCAGTCTGATATAATAGTGTTAGAATATACTCCCATGGTTTAGTGAATACATTTAATTTGATTTATTATTCTTTAATTACCATCATATGGATCATTATCTGATTCCCATTTGATGGATCAATATTTGATGATCAACTGATTGACCAGTGTCCACAAATATTCATATAGATTAGGGTCAAAAAAAAATTTTATTCACAATAAAAAAATTTGGATAATATGATATGATATGGTTAGTATGATGTATTAAATTTTATGGAACAATTTATCTGGAAATTCTTAATATGATGATATGTGTCCGGAAAACAATAACATCATAGAAAAACCAAAAATTTACTTTTCAATTTTCTTCTACAAAATATTACTTATAACAAGAATTATTAATGATGTTTAGAATATTGATATATACATATAATTATATGATTTTTTATGTCCAACATTTCATTATAAATTCTGAATTTGGCATATCTTCAGGGTCCATTTAAGAAAGCTCATATCTAGAAAGATAATTATGAAAACAAGAAAAAACAAAAAAATAATAATCAGAAAATAAAATTTTAATTAAAGGAATTTCTCAAGAAATATATTTCCAATAAGATTCATCTGATACTCCTTCATCTAATCACCAGAAAAAAATTGAGGTGATTTGTCATAATGATAGTTAAATCCAACACTTTCATCAAACAATAAGCTTCGAGTATAAAAAAACTCCATCCAAATTGGCCCCCCCAAAAAATAATATCACGAAATTATAATTTTTTTGTATATATTTACAATAAATATATAACTATTTGAATACAATTTTCTTTTCTAGGGTTATACATTTTTTAGTTCTATTCAAAATTCCCACTTTTAACAAAACTCAGTTTAAGGAAACAATCCTATTTCTTGTACCATGTCAATAATAACCCGTATAAAATGTTTTTAAACAATGGAAAGGATCTAAAAGGACTAAATATTTTATTAATAATCTTCTTGTTTTCACATTAATTTTATATAAAATTTTATGGTCTTTCCTTCTTTAAATATATCCTTTACTTTTTTCATAAAGCTTCACCCAAGTAGTTTATTTTTATTCCTTCTTCTCCTAGATCCTTCTCATTAATTTTATACATTAGAAATAAATGTTTTATAGCTATTTTTATTTTATATTATGAAATTATAAAACTATTTAATTATTTATTTTCTAGAAATCCTTATTATTAAACATTTAGTTATTCCTTGAATCAGAATTATGAAACCCACTTGGATCTTATGTGGTTGATCGTGCTTATGATTTATATATGGTTTATTTTCCTCATTTTGGCATAAATATATATTATATTAATTATTTGATAGGTGGGACCATAATTAAATATCTCTTCAATGAAATTGGTAAATATTTTATATCTCATTAGATTTTTTGTAAGGGATTAGAGAGTAAACCTAAACTACCATGAGTCTTTTTCTACTTTATGATGATATCCTTGGGAGTAAACCCTAACTTATGTTTATGATGTCATGTTTTATGTTGTTTCCACATGTTCATGATTCCTATATGTTATGATATCATTTCCTTATTTTGTGTTTCCTTTCTTATGGTCATTATATTTATGATATAATTTTATACCTCCTGAGTCTCATGTTATGATTTATTGAAATTTTTATCCCCTTACCGGGATTTATAAGTCACCATTTTTATTTATGTATTTTCCCTAGGTAATTCTATGCACTTTAAGATGATATATGGGAGTAAGGATCAATACATGGATTTTTAAACAAATATTATGTTTTTATATGTCTAATATTTTAAATACACAACACCTCAAGTTCCTTGGCCCATATTACTAGAAATGTATATTACAAATCATGAATTAATATGTGTTTAAGTTTTGATTTTCTATGGTTAGTTTCAAATAAATTTATAGTTATTTTTGGAGATTAATATGACATGACAATAGTGGTAACCCTAGGGATAAGTATAAAGAATAACATGAAGTATAAGATAACTACGTGAAATTTTGGAAAAGTTTTAATTATATGGTTTTTCTAGTAATGACATCCCTATATCGATACTACAAGTTAATACATGATCTATAATTTATGTACTTAGGGTTAATAACCCCAAAAGGAAGGACTATGTATTAACTCTATTGAAACATGGTGCATGACAAAAAGGGCTAACTATACACTTGGTTTGACACTCCATTGGGACATGATTTGGTTAATACACATTGTCTTTACAAACCATTATGAAGGATTTAAACAATTTTATAGAACTTAATTAAGCTGGAGAAACTATTAGGAAAATGGACATGAATAACATAAATTTAAACATAAAGATTCATAAGTTAAGGTCATGTACATCATGTATGAGTTAATTCTTCCAAGTTTATGGATTACCTTTTATAAATTTTTTAATCAAATTTCTCGCATCCCTAAATTTTATTTATTATATAAAATGGATATACATAGGAGGAATCATGGAAAGGACTGGTGAAATGTGAAATTCAATGATTTTTTTTGAAATTCCAAATATAATGGGAGTAGGAGATGAGAATCTCATAGAAATAGTAGAACAAATAACTCATGTTATCAATAATTAAATGAATCTCATGGAACACCCTATGAGTGATCAAGTTGCAGTTGATTCCTTTATGCATTAGAGGCTACTAAATTTTAGTTGATGATCATATTACATAATCACTGAATAATGGATTAAATAAATTGAGAATATTTTTTATCCTTTAATTCTTTAATAAATGAAATATCATATAGTATTTTTATTGCCTTATGGGAGATGCTGATCAGTGGGGGAAACTGATCAAGAATAAAAATCAGATGGAAGATATAGAATATATGGAGTGGGATTAATTTAAGAGGTTACTTATTAACAAATATTTAAATTTCACTCTACATATTAAAATGGAGTGAGATATCCTAACACTCCAATAAAATAAAGATAAATATATTGAGTCTTATAAGGATGACTTCACAGGTATTTCATGATATTCCAATGGATTTATCAATAACACCAAAAGGAAAATCGACTACTTATTTAGTATGATAAAGTAAAGTCCTCTAAGACCTTTGGAAATTATATAATTTGATAGCTATGAAGATGTTGTATGATATTCCCTCCATGTTTATATGGAAATGGGTGATTCTCAATGGTCTCATGAGACCAGGGACAAGAAGTAGGGGATAAAGTTTAAATTTGGGGGGGGGGAAGTCACTGGATAAGACTCTTGTTGGTAAGAAAATGGAACATCCCACTAGTTAAAAGTGCGGAAAGACGAATCTTGGAAACAAATTCAAGAAGACTAGGAAATGTTTCAAGTGTGGAAAGATGGGATATCAGGCCAACACATGTATAAGAGAGATAAATAATTCCATTAATGTGATTGAATAAAATAATATCCAGATAAATCTTCAATTAGTTTCACAATGTTTCAACTCTAAGGAATGTGGACACTATAAAAACCAATGCTATAATACAATGGTTGTTGAATCTAACTAACAATAAAAACCTGCATGGTCATGATAGAAAGGTAAGGATTATGATATCACTACTGAATAGGTGGATCAAGAGAATGATATTTTGATAGGTACTATAGTTAGTATTCAATAACAAAGAAAATAAAATTTCATTATAGTTATATGCATTCTTTTATATCATACAATTTTAGTATAACTATTAAAAAACAACCACAAAACATAGAGGTTAATTTATCGATTAAAATATATAATGGAGAAATTAGTACATCTCAAGTAAAAAACTATTATCTAGTAAATATATTTGGGATGAATCTCCTAGAAATAATTTTCATAATCTATTTAGCAGAATTTAATTCCACGCCCGGAATAGGCTTTATGTATCTACATGGAGCCCACATCAATTGTCCGGAGAAGTAAATCACTTTCTATTAACCAAATTACACTATGATTTTATACAAGTGTAAGGAGGAGGATGAACCTCCTTTTGAAAATTCATTAGAATCATGAATACAATTGCCTTATATGAAGGAATATCTCGGTAAAATTATTTAAACAAATAAGAATAGAAAACTTGAAGACATTCCCATTATACTGGGATCTCTACCAATATCTAAGACTCAGTATTAAATGGCCCCATTGAACTGGATGAACCAAAGGAGAAATTATAAGAAAATATGTACATGGGTTTCATACACACGATTTCTTCACCATGGTGTACACATATTCTCCTTTTTAATAACAAGGATGGGTTAATGAATCTATATATTGATTATTGTGATATCAACAAGATCATAATAAAAAACAAGAACCCCTTTTGTGGATTGATGAATTGTTTAGTCAATTATGTAGAGATAAATAATTATAAAAAGTGGACCTTTGATTGAGATATCACTAGTTAAAGGTGGAGTTGGAGGATATTTCCAACACCACCTTTCATACATTGTACAAGCATCATGAGTTCATATTCATTTCATTTGGATTCATGAATTATCTATCGATCATTATGGAATTAATAAATAGTATTTATAAATTACATCGAATTTTTTTGGATGTATTTATATATAACATTCTTTAATAATCAAAAATTATGGAGGAATACAACGGGAATTTGATTACAATAAAAAATATATTGATGAAGGAGAATTTATATGAAAAGTATAATAAATGTGAGTTTTGGTTTGAAAAAGTAGAATTATTTGGAAATATTATCATACGTATGTGGATATTTGTGGGCCCTATGAAGACTAAACTGTCCAAAGAATAGAATATTATAATATATTTAATGAATACCCATAGTTTCTTTAGATTATCTAAGTTCTATCAGTGTTTTTTAGAATAATTTCATGATTTTTCAACCTAGTCACCAAGTTGATTCAAAAGGTAGTGAAGTATTTATTGAAGGATGAGTGTGAATAGAGATTCATGGCGCTAAATAAGAGGATAAACACTACACCCATACTTACCATACTCAAAAGTGGGGAATGAATTGTTATCTATAGTGATGCATCAGAAAAGGTCTTGGGATGTATACTCATGTAATATGATAAAGTGATAACTTATGCCCCAAGATAGTTATAGGTGCAAGAGTATAATTATCTAATTCGTGATCTTGTGTTGGCTCAATAATCTCCCCATTGAATATTTGGAGGCCCTATATATATGGAGAAAAGTGTGAAATATATATATATAAACCAAAAGAGCTTGTGATATATATTAACATTGAAGGATCTCAACTGTGGCAATGAAGATTGTTAGAGATGATCAAGGATTATGATTTCTCAATCAACTATAATTCGAGGAAGGGAAAAAAAGTGGTAGATTCTATAAGTATAAAATATCATACAACCTTATCTATGACAAAGATCTATAAGTATCCAATCTTCTAGGACATTTAAAATATGTAAATTGGAGTAATGAATAAAGAAACATTATCTTATCTTTGTCAACTGATTTCTCAGCCATCACTACTAGAGAAGATAAATAAATATTAAA
This sequence comes from Viscum album, assembly GCA_963277665.1. Lineage (NCBI taxonomy): Eukaryota > Viridiplantae > Streptophyta > Magnoliopsida > Santalales > Viscaceae > Viscum > Viscum album. The sequence continues at coordinate 2,037,565,545 of OY728142.1, read as the reverse complement.
GGGATGATGTGTGGATGCAAGATAAAGTGGATACTATGAGGAAGTAAAAATCCTATTAATTTAAAATTTATGAAGGAGTCACGAGATTTAAGAAATGACTATGCATACCCTTAGAGCCAATGATAAAAAAGGAGTGGTTGAATGATGCTCATAGTTTAACTATTTTCATTCACCTAGGGAATATAAAGATATATATATATCTTCAAGAACACTATTAGTGGGACTATATAAAGAAGGAGATTACAAAATATACATCACGATGTCTACTGTATTAGTAGGTAAAGGAAATAAAGAAAACATTCTAAAGGGATAACACAACCATTTCCCATACTGATATAGAAATGGTAAAATATCACTATGGTTTTTTATCACAGGTCTTCCAAATATCTCTAAAGGGAATAATGATATATCCATTATGGTGGGCCATATTACCAAGACATCTCACTTTATTTACTTTAAAGAGTAATTTTCACTTAATCATCTTACAATTGTATACATTAGATACGTTATGTGGCTGAATGTGGTACCACTATTGATTGTATCTAATTGAGATTTGATGATCACCTCAAAGTTATGGAAAAGTATTTAGAATTCTCTAAACACAGAGATGCACTTTAGTACGTCCTTTCATCCCAAACTAATGAACAATCTAGATAGAATATCTAGAAACATTATTATATGTTAAGAGGTTTCTCTATAGACTCCAAGGGAGAATGGGACTAATATCTCTCATTGGTAGAGTTGTCATATAATAATGGTGTCCAATCAACCATTCAAAGGGTACCATTTGAAGTATTATATGGGAATATATATAAAAAGCCTACCTGTTGGGATGGAGTAGGTGAATAAAAAATAATAGGACCTGATATGGTTGAAGAAATGATACAAAATGGTAATACCATTCAATAATAAAATAAATAAGTGCATAGTTGAAAAAATATTTATACTAATAACTATTGATGATACATATAATTCAAAGTTAGTGATTTAGTGCTCCATTGTATATCTCCATGGGAGAGTCATGATATTTTGGAAAAATTGGATGTTTTGTCCAAGATACATTGGCCACTATGAGATTATTTACCATATCAGAATAGTGGAATATCAACTAGAGCTCCCACAAAACTTGTCCAAAGTACATGCTTTGTTACATGTATCATTCCTTAAAAATAACATACCAAATCCCACACATTTATTGAATTTATAGGTGGTACAACTTGAGAATGATCTTTATCATTAGGAGTAGCTGATGAAGATCTCAGACCACATATCTAAAGTTTTATACAACAAGATAACACACATTTGTCATAGTGATTTGGATAATCATTTATATAAATAATTAATATGGGAAACTAAAGAGAAAATGAAAAAAAAGAATCATAATTTGTTTTCCCTTTTGTGTATGGAATAAAATTAAAAGGGTGAAATTTCATAAGGGGAAAATTATTTAATGATCCAATATTTTTATTCAATATTTTCCCTTATGAAATATAGTGTTGAGTAGCTAGTGTTATGTACAACACCAAACTAAAACAAAAACTACAACACTTTAATAAAATTTAATTATTAAATATAACTCTTATAGCCATTAAACTTGGTGGAATAGATTGTAGTAACTATATTTTTAATTCCTATATCTAAAATATATTTAGAATTTAAATTTCACTAAATTTAATTTATCTTTGGATTTATTATATCAATGTTATCCAATGATGCATTTTTGATTTTTCAAAAATAATTAATTTTTAGGCAAATAGACCGACTGAATAAAAACATGAACTTTACTATAAATAAATCAAATAAAAGAGACAATGAACAAAATATTAGTTATAGAGGATGGAAGTGATAGAGTATGAGGTAAACCTGTCATACTATATGCTACATTCCTAAGAAAGTGATCCAATTCAAATATAAATGACCATCACTTCCTCCAGACATCCTTTTGAAGTAATAAAGTGATCTAATTTATTCCCATATCACAAAGTATATAGGATATTAACATGTTGATCCAACATCACTTTGAAATCCTTGATGATTTTGGTGATGCTGTAATGGCTGGGTGAAGAACCTAACAGTGAATTGACCACCATGGATGAGTTAGATTTAGCTTCAACAAGATTGATGTTATATGAAGTGCATAATGAATTTGTAAAATTCAAATTAAGTGCATACTCTAAGACAGAACAAACCTCCCAAAAATAGGATGACAAATATAGAATGTAATAGTTCTAATGGTCATGGATGATTCCACCACCACACAAGATACCCTGGATACAATAACCATCTATATTTAGCTCGAGGACCTGATAAGGAGGGGTACACTTCACCCAATTGTCTACACCACTTCTTATAGACGAATTATGTGCTACATGTATTGGATGCCCAATACTGAGGGTATATTGGGGAACAAAACCCTTCAGTAAATATTTGTGTCTAATGAAAAATATGAGGAACCAACATTTGATGAACCCAGAGGATGAGTAGATAGGTTGGTGTCAGGTAACATTGTTGGCCTCCCATAAAAAAGAAATCAGCTATGATAATCACACTTTATATCAGGGTGTCTATTGTCATAAATTCCTAATTATAAAATACAACATATAATAATAGGTCTAAGAAACTATACTGATCATCAACTATGGGTAGCCCCATTAGAATATTCTTGATGAGTTTAACCAAATCACTTTCATTGAAAAAATAAAGTATCAATTTATATTTTCTATGAGAACAACATTGATATCTAGATTTAAATTGGATACCTTAATTTTAAACCAAATCATTAGTGGGAAGGGATTAGTTTCTAATTATCTATGATAAAAAATTATTCTTCACTGTGATAGTATTGTTCCATATATTACAGACCCAAATTATTAGGTTGTGATAATCATTAATGAGTCTTCTCAAATCTGTTCTATTGAAGTTTTCTATTGGGGAGGGAGATAAAAAACAAAATTATAGTTCATTAATGAGAAAAATATTTTTTTAAAAAATTTGTCGGGTATCATTGAGGAATAACTCCCTGAATCCAGGATAATAAAAATTCTATTGGAGGAGAATATTTGGGACAAGGAAGCCTTGGAAAAAGATTTGGGACCTTACCCAATTATCATTCCATGAATTAATCTCCCCTTTACTAATAATCTAGTGAGGACATTCATAAATAATTCTGATGGTACTTTTAATTACACCCTATATATGAGAATCTTTTAAACCATATAACGAAGATATAAAAATTCCCCATGTTTCATCCTTATGTACTTTTCACAAAGGGATTGAATACATATTTATTCCCATGAAAACATAGAATGCATAGATTTTATGGATTTATCACATATTATGAGATTAATGCCCAATTCTAAAATTTATTTTTCCTATCTAGATTATATATCTCAATAATGTTGTCCTTTAAGGTGGAAATATCAGATGAAAAAAATTCAAAGTGCTTTAAATATTTTTGAGAGATGATTTAAGAGTTCTGAAAAATTAAAGTTCATGCATTAGAATTTTGGATATAAACTATTCACCAAATTGAACCTTTATCCAAATGAGAGAAACCAACTTTTATAGTGGATAATTCTTCCCATAATCCTACCAAAAATATCATAACAGTGATGGATATGAATTGTACCAGATTAAAGTAGTGCACCCAGATAGATTATGGAAAATGTCCCTATAGATATTCCAATCATATTTGTAAGGAGTTTATAACTTCTTCCAATGTAACATTATAAGATGAATATGATAATTTTACAACATTGAGACTCAAGAAACATCTATTACCAATATCTTTAAGGATACTTTTAAAATATTTAAAACAGTTCCTTATTCAATTTATAAACAAAAACATTTCATTTATGTAGTATAATTGGGATATGGAAATTAAGCCAAACCACCCTAAAAAGGGATGGACCACACCACTATCTATGCCATTATTAATTTTTATGTTGAGGGAATATTGATCAATAATGAAGAGGTTTGGAAAATGGGATCACCCTGGGGAATCCCACTCATTGGTATTAAGAAACTAACTCTCTTCCCAAAAAGAGATACCTTGAACTAAATTGAGGAGAACAATCCAAACAAAAAATTGGAGGCCCATTCAGAGAATCCACACTTCCAGAGGTCCCCAAGAATGAAATTCCATTATATTCCATCATAATATTCTTCTATGTCAATTTTCACCTTGAAATCAGATCCCACCACATGTCTTTCAATATCTGATATCATTTCATGATCTAGAGAAATGGAACGTTGTCTGTTCCTACATTATAAGAGGAAATATTTCTCCCATGAGATAAATTAATGGAAATATAATGGAATTCCTTTTAATGAGAATGTTAGATAGCACTTTTTAGGAGAAATTGGACATACTGTTTGTATGGAATTTTCTTAATACACTAGGTTTAATTACTTTAGGGATGAGATATAAGATTATAGAAGGTGTATCTCTAGGAAGTGGTCCACCTTTGATGTTATCATGGACCATGTCAATTATATATGTTTTAATGAGATCCCAAAAATCACAGTACAATGATCCATAAAATCTATTGTGATCTAGAGTAATATTAAAATCAATATTTTTAATAGTATCTAACCTTTCATTATTGATATAATGGAAACATATTAATCTTGATCACCCATTGATTTGGGTACATTATTAAAAAAAATTCATATTCATTATTGATTTGGACCCCTTTTCTTATCACATGATGGGGGTCTACAATAATATATTAGATGATGGAATCCACTAAATGGATTGTAGTGTTCACATAAATAGAAAAAGAACCATACTATCTTTTTATGTTGAGTTTCCCCATGAAATTTATCTAGTTTATTAATAATGAAAATATTCCATATATTTTTATCCTTTCTTTAGCCATTGAATTACAGAACACTCTCTTCCCAAGATTTCTTCTTCAAGATGGATGTACTCAAGGAATATTTGTTTTTGACAAAGTTATAGGAATTTTTATTTTTCCCATTTAACATGAATTAATATATAAAGCTAACTGATTTCCTCTTGATTTTATCAAAAGTTATTATCAAAAACTTTGTGGATGTTAGACTAAGTAATGATATGACCTTTTAGTATATATAGCTTGTTTGGAAGAGCCACCAATGCTTGTACTTGGGTGTTGGCTAACCTAGATGAACTAAACATATCTTTGAATCTATATTCTTGTATAAATTGGATGGAATAAAATAAGACTCTTCCAGTGGGTTGAGATATTTGGATATGGATAAGTAGTGGTGAGTGGTTAGACAAACTACATGCCAAGTGAGTGACAGATGAAATTAGGAGTCTATAAATTCCATACAAGTTGGATAACCACCTTTTAAGATGGCACCAGATTTTTCAACTACCTCTATTTCTGTTATAGAATGTGTACTAATCATCAGTGAATCCCATTTCACGCATCTTGTTTTTTCCAGGAAGTATTAAAATTTCAAGGAGAATAGTGAAAATCCAAATTTTTATAAAAATAATCATTATTAAAAAATTATGTTTATAAAAAAATATGTCAAATGAAAAATATATATTTATAAATTATTTTAATAAATTTAAAAATTAAAATTTGAATTTATAAAGAACGTATTTATTGTTTTGCTAACATAAGTGGGGGTTTACTCAAAAAACATGTATTTATGCACTTATATTAAAAAAATAATTTTTGTCACTTATAAGAATATAATATCAAAAAATGTGATTTAATTTTTGAGATAAAATTATACATATTTTTAAATAAAGGAATATTTTATTTTTAGGCACAAAAATTAGATTACTAAGGATAAATTAAATTACTATAATAATAGTGAAACTATTTTTCTCAATGAGTTATTTTATTATCAATGAATATTTTTTATCTATAAATAAATTAATCACTTATAAATAATGATTCTAATATAATTTTTTATCCTTTATAAAAATTTATTAATACTGATTCATTTAGTAATCAATTAAAAACATGATTAGGAACACTTAATTTTGAAAATATTATTTTTCTAAAAAAATAATATTACTATATATTAATTTTTTTAATTAAATAAAAATGATATATTATTTATAAACTGGATTAGATAAAATAGAGGTTAAATTTTTTTTCATAACATCAATATTTTTTAATAATGGTTACCTTATATTTTTAATAAAAAAAAATTACTTAGTTAAAAACTAGTTACCAAGGTAAAGCCAAAAATTGTAAAGTGAAAAATTCTAATAGTAAATAAAAAAACATGTTTAAAAAATTGGTAAAAATTAATATTTTGAGTAATTATCAACCCAATATCACCCCAAACACTATTATTTTAAACTTTTGGAGTCACTGACCCATGAATAGTGAAATGGCATCATTTAAATGTAAATGGTATTAAAAAAAGTGCATGTTTCTTCACATATAAAAGTGGATCACTTACGCCCATTAAATTCTATTCCTAATATTCTAATTTACCCAATATATCAACTAGAACTATATATTTTATAATTCCATTTGAAAATATTAATACCTAGATATATAGAATTTTCCCTATTTCCTCCATTTCTAAACAGATCTTTAGGAGAAGATTGAGTCTCCAACACAAGTATTACCTACTATTTAATCATTTCTTCTTAAAATTACTATTAAAATCCATTTATATCCATAATAATATAACGGAATTAGTATCATTATTATTATGATATGTTATAATATTAATTTAACAACTAATATTTATTCCTCTCTATCCACTAAGGAAAATAAAAGTATCATCAGCGAGTGTGTGCAGACAACCACCTCCACGAATCAATGTCTTTTGTTTTTTGTAACCTCTTATAATTGTTGGATTTTATTCAAGGATTGAAAAATAAATATTATATAAATAATATAATATTATTCTGAAATATCAAATTATTATATAATTTAATTATCTCTCACTCATTGAGAAATGGAAACATTAATTATGTGTATGTGAAAACTACAAACTCCAAGAGAAACAGATTTCATTTGTAATCACTACCCAACATAGATGGATTTTAAAATGAATATATATATATATATATTAATTATTTTAATTAAAATATTAATATTTTATATTTTATTATACTATTTAAAAATACTTTTAAACATGTTCAATAAACTGAAAGGGTCATTAAAAATTAACTGAACAACCCCAAGTAACCAATGTAAAAAAAATTATATTAAAAATAAATAAAAAATAGTAATAAAAAAACCTTAAAAAATTAAATATATGTGAATAAAGTTCTTGTGAATTTATTTAATAGACCTAATTTAATTATTCCGGGAGTTATGCACAAGTACAAAATGAATTAGGACTTAAGGTAAGGGATGTTTGTACCACCTTTGTTACTTTTCATCTACAAGTTCTCTTTATTTTCCTTCATTTTATGAAATATTTTCCTTATTTAATTACTCTATTTTCTATATATTCCTCTTACATATATACCTTGTTAAATATCCTTTTCATTTCTAGGGTTATATATGTTTTTAGTTCCCTTTTAAATTCCAACATTTAAGTAAACCCTGTTTAAGGGAACTATTGTATATCATGTATCATATAGAGGATCATCCCAATAACAGGTTTTAAACCATGGATAAATAATAAAAACCTTCATTATTTTATGTATAAAATACTTGGTTCAATTAATGTTTAATTTAATACAATATGGCCTTTCCTTATTTAATATTATCTTTTACTTATTTCATAAAGCTTCACCCAAGTGGTTCACTTTTATTGTTTCTTCTCATAGAACCTTCTCATGAATTTTATACATTATAAACCCATGTTCAATAAATATTTACCATTTAAATTATTAAATAACAAAAAAATTATTATTCTCTTGGGAATCCTTACGATTTAGAATTCAATTATGCCATGAATATGAATTATGAATCCCAACTCAATCTCATGGGTTTGATCATACTTATGATTTGTTTATGGATTATTTTACTTATGTGGTAGGAATATATATCCTTTTAATTATGTAATTTAGGTTCTTATAATTATATATCCCTCCAATATATTTTTTAATTTTGTATATCTCATGATTTATTATTTAAGGGATTGGAGACCAAACCTAACCCACCATGGGATTTTTTCCATTTTCTGATGATGATCATGGGAGTTTCCCTTGAATTATTTTTATGATGTTATATTTTATACTTTTTACACATGCTTATGATTCCATGATATTATGTAATCAATTTTTTATTCTATGTTTCTTTGCATATTATCGTACTCCTTATGATGTAATGTCATTCCTACTGACTTTCATATTCTAATTTATTGTCATGTTTTTTCCTTTACTAGGGTTTCCTATACACCCTTTGTAGGTTCCGGGCGCAGCGGAAGTGCGTTGGTGGGTTTTCCCAACTTTAATTTTAACATTAAACAATGTTCAATCCGAGATCCGTCATGATGTAAAATGCCAAATCTTCAGGATAGAACGAGGAATGAAAAACTTAAGAGGAAATCCAAAAAATATATAGATAGGATCATCATATGTTGGTTATAATTAATTCATAAGAATTACCTTGGTGGAATTATTTATTTGTTGATGTACCCGGTCACGATCCTTTGATCCATCGTTTAGTCGTAGGATCAAAGTGTAGGATTCCTCTAGCTATGATCCACACGTGTTCCATATATCTCTGGACGTCGCCGAAGGGATCTTCGGGTGCTAGCGTAGAAGAACCTTCACTTGCGATGTCCTCCTTCAATCACCTTGGTCTCTCAGTCTTGAGAGTGTTCTTAGAGGAAGGAGTTCTTTCATCATTGAAATAATTCTCCAGAATTGTTGTGCACAACGATTTCCTTGTGTAAAAGTGTTGGGGTTGTGAGGATATTTATAATCGGGTTTTGAGGTTATAGAGTTTTGAAAATAAATAAACACGATACACATTTTATTTATTTCATTAAATCTTATTGAAAATCCCCATGTCAAATTATTAATTCCTTGACATGCGCCCACGCCGATTATAATAAATATCATTTAATAAAAAAATATTATATCCTCAAAAATCCAACTGGAAAAACTACATGGCGTGTAATCATTAATACACGGTGTGTACTCATTTCCCATAAAACAACATGGTTTGTATATTTAATATACATGGCATGTACTTTTATTTCCCTTTATTTCCCCCACCACATTTATTAGACCTTGAGTAATGGATATTTATTTATCAAATAAATGTAACTGCATTACTCGCTAATAAAAATATTATTTCTCCCAAAATATATTCTCTTGAACAACTAGTGTCGAAATAAATGTGATCATGCATCCTTAAATAATTATTAAACCACAGTCTGGAATAATCTTTATTTAACTTGTTAAATTAATATTTAATTGAGATATATGGACACACTTAGTGTGTGACCCTCTAGGCATCTTTCTCAGTGGTATTTGGCAGAGCCTGCCTAAAGTCCAAGGTTAGCGTCTAGCAACACGCCAAGGCACCTATAGAGAAAGAAGTTAACGCCGCAATGGCATGTCACCTCATATGAATGCTTACCTTGTAATATAATCCCTTTGTCTCGATATCTCTAATCAAGAGGGTTTCATGCTAGTGCCATCAACCCATGTGCTCGATTATTCTTTCTTTTAATTCTCAGAATTGAACTCGCCCATACCTTACCATGGACATGGATTTATTTAGGATATATCAATTCCATCAATGGGATTGAGATATCTACTTCTGTTATGGAACAGAAGGGTTAAATCCTTTATCGCATTATCTATTAATGCAGTATTACTCGTGATGCACCCAACATATCCTACCTCATTGAGAACAGTGTGTTGTCACAGTTTTTGTCAGTACATCTAAGTGTGCGAGTTGTAATACCCATTAATAATAATCATAAAGTCTAAGGACCAATACAAAAGTCTGCAGATTGGAACATCCAATGACACTATGAAATGTGGATTTCCTACTGGTGGGCCTCATTCTCATAATATCCTCCTGGATATTACCAAGGGCACACACCATGAGAAGGTGCCTCAAAGTTTTATGAGTCCTCACCCCTAATGAACTGTATTATTTGTGCCCCTAAAATAATATCATCTGGATATAGAACATATATTCAAAAACAGTGTTATGGAACTTTTTGGTTCTCATCATAGTTGGGATCCTCTATGACCCTTTAATGCAACAGTTGTCCTTAGGACATTATCACATGCATTGTCACATAGAAGAACAATCAAGATGTGATAAGGCTTTTATTAATTAATAAAGTACAAAGTAGTTGGTTCTAGGCCACTAACTCCAACAGACTCCCACTTGTACTAGAGCCAACTGGTAACAACCTTTAACCTGCTAGCTCTCACATGATATTCATGCTTCTGATGAGATAGGCCTTTAGTCATGGGGTCCTCCATGTTCTCTTCCGTGGACACTCTGCTCATTGCAACTTCACCCCTTTGATAGAAATCCCTCAAGAGGTGATACTTCCAGAGTATGTGCTTTGTCCGTTGGTGTGACCTTGGTTCTTTTGCAAGATGCACCGTTGCAGTATTATCACAATAAAATGTAATGAAATCTTTACTGCTAGCCACTACATCAAGCTTCTGGACAAAGTTCCGAATCCAGACGGCTTCCATGGCTACATCAGAAGTTGCTATATATTCAGACTCCACTGTAGAATCGGCAACTACTGGCTACTTTGAACTCTTCCAGCTCACAACTCCTCCATTGAGATAGAAACATATCCAGATTGAGACTTCTGATCATTCTAATCTGTCGAAAAACCAGCATCAACATACCCTATGATGGAAAACTCCTCATCTCCTCCATACACCAAAACCATATCCTTAGTTCTTATCAGATACTTAAGGATAGTTTTAAATGCAGTCCAATATTTTTCTCCTGGATCTGCTTGATATCTTCCTACCATGCTTAGTGCATAGGAAACATCAAGCCTGGTACATAACATGTCATACATGATGGATCCTATAGCCGAAGCGTATGTGATCTTACTCATTGTATCATTCTCTTATTGTGTCTGAGGACACATTTTCTTTGAAAGATGTAGTCCATGTGACACTGGAACTAATCCCCTCTCAGATTGTTCCATACTAAATCTCTTTAGTATCAGGTCAATGTATATACCCTTACTTAGTCCAAGCAGCCTCTTGGATCTATCACGAATGATCTTGATCCCTAGAATGTAGGCTGCTTCTCCTAAGTCCTTCACATAGAAACAATTGTTCAACCAGTCCTTAACTAACTGTAAGACTGGTACATCATTTCCAATAAGTAATATGTCATCAACATATACTACTAGGATAACTATCGCATTCCCATTATACTACTTAAAAACACACGGCTCAAATTCGTTCTTAATGAAACCAAATTATGTTATGGCTTCATCAAATCAAATGTTCCATGACCTGGATGCTTGATTCAATCCATAAATGGATTTATGCAACTTGAAAACCCGTTTGGCTTCACCTGGTGTCACAAACCCTTCTGGTTGTGTTATATAGACTTCTTCTCGAAGGTTCCCGTTAAGGAATGTTTTTTTGACATCCATTTTCCAAATCTCATAGTCATGGTAAGCTGCTATGGCATGTATGATTCTTATGGATTTAAACATGGAAACTGGCGACAAGGTTTCATCATATTCAATTCCTTGACTATGTCTGAATCCTTTAGCCACTAGCCTTACTTTATAGGTTCTAACTTGACCTTCCATGTCCAGTTTTCTCTTGAATACCCATTTGCATCCAACAGGATTTACATCAACTCGCTCATCGACCAGAACCCAGACTTTCTTCTGATGCATGGAATCCATCTCAGAATTCATAGCTTCTAGCCATCTTGCAGCTTCTAAGCTTTCTATTGCTTCCTTGTAGGATATAGTCTCATCATTGTCCAATAATAATTATTCACCATCCTTGGTGACTAGGAAACCAAATCTCTCTGGTTCCCTTACCTCTCTTGAGCTCCTAAGCAGTACTTGTGTTTCTGGAACCTCTTCCACGGGGACCTGTGGAACTTGTTCCTGTACCAACTCTTGTGTATCTTGAGCATTAACCTTGTTGAAGTCAATCCTTATCCCACTATCCTTTTTGAGGATGTTCTCCCTCTCAAGAAAGACGGCTTGTCTAGAGACAACAACTTTCTTGTCTTGAGGGTTATATAGGTAATATCCTTTCTTTTTTCCTTAGGATATCCTATAAAGATTCACTTCGTGCCCTGGGGTTCTAGTTTATTTCTTGAGAAGGCCTTAACAAATGCCCCGCATCCCCATACACGTGTATGCGACAAAATGGGTTTCTTTCCATTCCATAACTCGGAGGGAATTCCATTTTCCACCTTAGTTGGTACTCAGTTTAATGCGTGTGTTGCAGATTGTAATGAATACCCCCAAAAGGATAATGGAAGATCCCTATGACTCATCAACGACCTCACCATGTCCAACAAGGTGCGATTCCTCCTTTCACTAACAAAATTCCACTATGGTATATAAGGAGGAGTGAGCTGAGATAGAATCACAGACTCCTATAGATGATCGATGAACTCTTAGTTTAGATATTCTCTACCTCAATCCAATCAAAGATTCTTTATCTTCTTACCAAGCTGATTCTCTACTTCAGTCATGAATTCCTTAAATTTCTCTTAGGACTCTAACTTATACCTCATTAAGTATACATAGCCATATCTACTCAAATCATCAGTAAAAGTAATGAGGTAAGAATATCCACCTCTAGCTTCTACTGGAAATGGTCCACACACATCCATGTGTACTAATCCTATAAGCTCTGTGTCCCTTTCACCTTGTCCACCAAAAGACGGCTTGGACATTTTTCTTTATAAACAACCGTGACATCTATCAAGTGGTTTTAGCTCAGTAGAGTCTAAATAGCCATCATGGTAGAGCTTTTTCAAGCGCTTCTCGTTTACATGACTGAGATGGTGATGCCACAACTTGGTGATGTATGAGTCATGTGAGTTTGTTTCATTATCGATTTCCAACACTTGGTTTTCTTAATTTAATACATACAAACCATTATTTAAATGTTCCATACCATAACACACGTTGTTCTTATAAAAGAGACAACCCTTATTTTCAAACGTGAAAATAAATCAATCCATATCCAAAAAAGATACAGAAATTATGTTTTTGGTAACACTAGGAACATAATAACAGTTATGTAAAACCAATATCATCCCAGTCAGAAATGATAGGTGGTAGTCACCAAGATCCAACGCAGCCAGCCTTGCGCCATTGACAGCACGAAGATCCACTTCTCCTCTGTCAATCTTTCTAAATCTACTTGGTTCTTGTATTTGAATACAGATGTGATCCCCATAAGCTATATCTAATACACAATGCGTAGAAATAGAAAGATTACAATCGATAATGAATGCAACATTAGAGTCCCAACGCTTATGGGTGCAGTTCCTCTTCCAGTGCCCTTGCTTGCCACAAGAAAAACACATTACCTCCCATTCCTTACTCTGCCTCTAGATCTTCCCCTTCTTGGAGGGATGGTGCTCAAGGGCTTCAGACTGTTTATAAGTCTTTGGACCCTTTGCCTTGTCCTTACTTTTCTTATTCACCATAAGGACTGCAAGTTTGCCACGCCCCATGTCCTTATCTACCTAGTGAGTTAAGGGTATAATTTCTGATCTAGGCACAACTGGAATAGGCTCTTCCAGCACATACAATTTCCTCTCGTGGTGATGGATAACACGTAAATGCCTCTGCCACTCTTGGAAATTGGTGCCGGTGGGAAGGTTTTCCTTCTCGAGTATGGTTTGCAATGATATGTTTGAGGTCATTTTGTTTCCATTTCTAAAAATTAAGATGAGAAAAATTTTATTACTTTATTACAAAACTAAGACAAATAAATAAATTAATAATTATTAGTCTCCCACTATTTTATCGAAATCTAATAGCCCACACCATTGACTTCGGAATATTCTGTTGCCTGAATATTCTAGTGGAAAGGATCCATATTGCCCTTCGCATTAACCCAACTAGGGTTGGTCAAGCAACTTGAAGGGTTTTAGGTAGGCATTCCAAATGCCAACTGCATTAACTCTCAGCTCCTTGATCCATTGAGTGGACTCCCCAATCCTAAAATCCTTTTATTTTGAATTTCCTCAACCTTTGCCTCTTGGCCACACCAAGTCCTGCTGTGGTAGTCAAACCTTGATGCCAACCAAGTTAAGTCAACCCAAAACCTTGAATTATAATTCCCCGATAATTTAAAGCAACCCAACTAGGGTTGGTCAAGCACTTTGAACTATGGTTCGATTCTAACCAAGATTATGGAAGGCTATACCGACTTAATAGTTCTTTGAGGGATTTTATCCTTATATGTAAATTTCCAATTTATTATCTTTGATTACATGCTTGTTAATATTAAGTGGGATATACTTAAGTGATTAACCATATCTAAGATAATATTTATGCATAAGCTAGTTTTATTTTAGTTCCATCTTACATGCTTGTTTAATTCATTAATTGTGTTCGTGACAACAAACCCACAATAAATAAATCATGCAACTGATAGAAATAAAATAAATGGTAGGATCATGAGATTTTTCTATTGGTTAGTTTATCTAGTGGTTGATAAACTAACCTAAGGCCTAGGGGAGAAACACCTTGAACCTTTCGTGTTCGTGTTTACAACTTTCCACCTGTCCACCTTTGTATCTCCTTGGATTGGTTTCACCTTGGCTATTGAATTGTGCTGCCTCCACTATCTTGTGAGCTCTATCCATTATATATGCATTTATCTCACACGTAGGTGAGGGGTAAAAAGGGGTTTTTTTACATAAAATAATCCTTGGGCACACAGGCCCTACATATTAATGAGGATATGGCTCACAGGACAACAAATTTAATTTAAATAAATAAATTAAAAGAAACCATTCACAGACAAAGGTCTCGGTCTATCTAATGATCATCCATACATGAAATGATATTTAAGCATAAATAAAACTAGCATTCAATTATTTAATCATTCTTGTTTAAGATAAATCATGCTTGAATTAATAAATTATCATTAATTAATCAATCATTTTATATTAATCCTTTTTTCCGAATTTCCCCGAGATTATCATCCATCATAATTTTAAATAAATAAATCAATTTAAATTTATCCTTTTACGTAACCTGTACATTGGAAGAAACCCAATAAATTCTCGTTCATTGCGTAATTTGAATGAGTACACGACGTGTAGTTCTAACTACTAGGCGTGTACTTTTGTTCACCATCCATCCTAAGTACATGCCTGGGGACATGGCATGTTAATATACTTCGGAAAATTTTTGGAGTACACGGCGTGTTCAGTGGGACACACACCGTGCAGTTTCCACGTTACACGGTTTCCAGCCAGGCAAGCCGTGTACGGGGTACACGGTCCAACCCTAACCTGAAGGGACTACATGCCGTTTTCATTGGACCACACAGCGTATAATCCGGAAACCGTGTGCCACCTGTTCCTGGTCAATACACGGTGTCATTAATGACTTAGATAGGATCCAATACACGAACTGATTTGGCAGGTCAGTCGGATGCATGAATCTAGACTATACGACATATACTTCGAATACATGACATATATTCTGGTGTTGTACGTCCAGAAATGTTTGGCTCATCAGGATGAGATCTTCTATTTTATTTTAATCAAAATTAAATGAAAAATTAGTTTCTGTGAGGTGAACGAGAAATGATGGAGGAAGAACAGATCTCGAGATTCATATTTCAAGAACGATTAAACTTGAATTGAAACAACTAAATTATTAAATGCATAATACATCAACGAAAAACTAAATAATTATAATCAATGATATGACCCCTTTGATACGACTTGTAGGTTCTGAGCGTAGAGGAAGCGTGTTTGTGGGTTTTCCCAACTTTAATTTTAACGTTAAACAACATTCAATCTGAGATCCGTCACGATGTAAAACACCGAATCTTCGGAATAGAACAAGGAACGAAAAACTTAAGAGGGAATCCCGGAACCATAGAGATAGGATCGTCATATGTTGGTTATAATTAATTTTATTAATTCACAAGAATTACCTTTGTGGAATTCTTTCTTCGTTGATGTCTCCGGTCACGATCCTATGATCCGTCATTGCATCATAGGATCTAAGTGTATGATTCCTATAGTGGTGATCTACACGTGTGCCACGTATCTCTGGGTGTTACTGAAGGGATGTCTTGGTGCTAGCGTGTAAGAACATTCACTTGTGATGTCTGCCTTCAATCGCCTTGGTCTCTCGGTCTTGAGAGCATTCTTGGAGGAAGGAGTTCTTTTGGATTTGAAATAATTCTCCAGAATTGTTGTGCACAATGATTCTCTTGTGTAAAAGTGTTGGGGGGTTTTGAGGTTATAGAGTTATGAAAATAAATAAACGCGTTACGTGTTTTATTTATTTCATTAACTCTTATTAAAAACCCCCATGTCAAATTAGTAATTCCTTGACTTGCGCCCACACTGATTATAATAAATATCATTTAATAAAACAATATTATATCCTCAAAAATCCAACTGGAAAAACTATACGACATGTAATCATTAATACATGGTCTGTATATTTAATATACACGGCGTGTACTTTTATTTTCCTTTATTTCCTCCACCACATTTATTAGACCTTGAGTAATGGCTATTTATTTCTTAAACAAATGTAACTGCATTACTCGCTAATAAAAATTCTATTTCTCCCACTATATATTCTCTCAGATAACTAGTGTCGAAATAAATGCGATCAGGCATCCTTAAATAATTATTAAACCACATTCAGGAATAATCTTTATTTAACATGTTAAATTAATATTTAACTAATATACATGGACACACTTAGTGTGTGACCCTCTAGGCCTCTTTCTCAGTGTCATTAGACGGAGCCTGCCTAAAGTCCAAGGTTAGCATCTAGCAACACGCCATGGCACCCATAGAGAAAGAAGTTAACACCGCAATGACGTGTCCCCTCATACGAATGCTTAACAAGTAATATAATCCATTTGTCTTGATATCTATAATCAAGCGGGTTGCTTGCTAGTGCCATCAACCCTTGTGCTCGATTATTCTTTCTTTGACTTCTCGGAATTAAACTCGCTCATACCTTACCATGGCCATGGATTTATTTAGGCTATATCAATTCCATCAAAGGGCCTGAGATATCTGCTTCTATTATGGAACATAAGGGACAAATCCTTTATCGCATTATCTATTAATGCAGTATTACTCGTGACGCACCCAACGTATCCTACCTCGCTGTGAACAGTGTGTGGTCACAGTTTTCGTCAATACATCTAAGTGCGGGAGTTATAATACCCATTAATAATAATCTTAAAGTCTAAAGACCAATACACACATATGAAGATCGGAACATCCAATGATGCTATGAAATGTGGATTTCCTACTGGCGGGCCTCGTTCTCATAATATCCTCCTGGATATTTCAAAGGGCGCACACCCTGAGAAGGTGCCTCAAAGTTTTATGAGTCCCCACTTCTAATGACCTGTATTATTTGTTCCCCTAAAATAATATCATCTGACCATAGAACATATATTCAATAATAGTGTTATGGAACTTCTGGGTTCTCATCATAGCAGGGATCCGCTATGACCCTTTAATGCAATAGCTATCCTTATGACATTATCACATGCATTGTCATGAAGAAGAACAATCAAGATGTGATGAGGCTTTTATTAATGAATAAAATACAAAGTAGTTGGTTCTAGGACACCAACTCCAACACCATTTTACTTATGTAATTTCCCCAAAGTATTCTATGTATTTTTAGATGGTCTATGGGATTTAAAATTACAATGTGGATTTCCAAATAAATATGACGTTTTTATGTTTGTGATGATTTATTTATGTGTCTAATATTCCAAAGAAACTCTTCCTCAGGACAATTGGATGGTGTTTATGGAAAACTATGATATAAATATTGAATTTATAAGTGTTTATGGTTTGAGATGCTATAATAAAGGATGTGTATATTAAATTCATCAAGACATGTGATTCCTTAGGCACCCCTAGAATTCATTCAAGCTAAGTCTTAGGATTTGGTATCAACTTCAGTTTTTTGAGATTTTCAATTCTATTACCATACCATTATTTCTCATTGGGAAAAAACTTTGAGGATTGGAGTTGAGATGAATGGTAATTCTCTGTTTCCCTAATAATTCTAGTTGTACAACTTATTTAGATCCATGATTTCCTTACCCTTAGTTTTCCAATTGTACTAAATGTTTTGAGTTAGATATTTTCTTTGATTTTCATTATAGGTTAAGGGGTTCCTACTGATTATGTTTATACATTCACTTGTATAATCATTATACTAAAAAAATGTTGTGTTAGTGTAGATAGTGTATAGGTTAATGATGGTCTTGGTAGAAAATGATTTTGTGCAGCTTGTTTGAAGATAATTTTTGTTGACCTTGGGGGACGCTATATTGGTGGAGATTAGTGGATTCAGGATGTGTTGGTAGTAGGTGAATTTTTTGTTTGGTTCTGAATTAAAGTGATGACCTCTTTATCTCAATAGATTATATGGGTTTCCCTTTTATCAATTGTGCATGTATCATTCCCCTTTACATTATGGTTTTTATATTAGTTATCTATGGGGACATTAGTATTTGTCTTATAAACATGTTGTATAAATTTTAGTGTTTATATATATACTACAAATTTTTTTTATGAGTAGGATATATGTATTTATTTTAGGATGATATAGGATAAGGACACATATATTGCGAGTTATGCCTACACAATTCCAGTCGCAATCCCTTGTCCTATTAGAGTTGGGATGGGGGAGGAATAATTGACTTGATACCAGACTGAGTGGTTCTCTAGTGGGTTGGTTCATCTAAGAGTGGTATCAGAGAAGGTTTTTATTTAGGGATGAGTTTTGAGTTTTCATTCAAAATAGGAGTGGTTTGGGAATTTTGGGAAATGATGTAAAAGTGGTCTTGAGTTTAGTTACTTAACTAGAGGGACTAGTGTAGGTGAAATGATTGATGTCTTATTTACCTATGACTATAATAACCTATTAGTCATCCCATATAACTAGGGAACCATTTTTTGGTATAATCAATTTGGAACATGAATCATACCGTGGTCAGTTGTGATCTTTCATGTCCTTCTTATGCGAGCACATATGTAATGTACTATAATTTCAAGGAATGATTTGTTTTAGTTTTATAATATATTTTAATGGATTATTTCATGTATTTGGATATTTATTATATTTTTTGGGGACTGGGTATCAAAATTACATGAAGAAGACAACTGGACTAGGACCATAAAATCTTTTGGAGGGCCATCGACTAGCGGGTCCCACACCACCAATAAGAAGGTGGCATATTTAGATGCTCTAAATTTTTATAGAGCCCACTACCCAGCCAGTGGGGAGGCATTGGGTAACTATCCAAAGATGTAGTATCCCCTGACTATTTCTAGAGTTACCGGTCCATCGTTGAGTCCAACAAGCTCATCAGTAGGCTCCATACAAAATATTAATTAATGGAGTCCCTATAATTTTTCATCCCAAACCCTATTTTATTTCCCATTCACTTTGATTAAAATTCATTTGACCAAAAGAACTTAAGGTACCCTCCAAGTTGTATTTGAACCCCTTTATCTTATATCCTCAATTTTTGAATATTGGTTCAATCCAAAGACTTTCGTTTGGTAAGTTTAATACATTATAACAAAAAATTCTCTTTCTCTTGGGTAAAATTATAGACTTGGTCAATCATGGATAGATATATAAATCTTTATATGATCTAACAGTGATTTCATTATTTTTTTTGGATAGGTGGACGGATTTAGATAATTTTCACATATTTCTTAATTAGATATAGATATATTGGTGATGATGTTTATCATTAGGAATGACCTATCCATTTCAATCCCTTTTTGTGTTCTTCTTCTTGCATCATGATTACAGAATCCCTTATAAGATGAATTCAGACTGGTTAAATGGAATTATTTTTACATGCAATATCCAGGTTTAGATTCTTAAAATTAGGCATTGATACCCTTGATGTGAGAATTCCTTACCATTAGGGGCCTTTGTATGAATTTTTATGTATGATATGAATGTGAGTGTGCGTGTATCTTATGACACCATTTCTTGTATGGTATTCATATAGGTGTGTGTGTGGATCGTGAGACCCTTAATTGATGTGATATGTATATAGGTATGTGTGTGTCTTGTGATACATTTCTTTAAATGACATGATTTCACCCTTCCATGATATAACTTATATGTGGATGTGCACATATACTATGGAAACAATGCTATAGATACCAATATGACCAAGCCACTCTATATTTTTTTAGTTGGATCTTTAGAAGGGGTAATAGATGTATTGACTAATATTACATGAATCATAGTGTCATGCTGGTTAGTGTTAGAACATGGCGTGTTCCATCGATTTGGTAATGACCTTGAGATGTTGTAAGAGGTCCCTGATTTCAAATTCATGGTATATTGCACTGATAAGAAAAATCCATGCACATGATTAAAGCTCCAATTATTTATATGTGTCAGGTGTATGTACTATCATGAAGAAAAGGAATAGTTATGAGGTGATCTAGACAACTACCCCTTAAAAAGTGGAGTGTGAATTTCCATTAAAGGTGGGTGTTGCATTTTTCTTCAATGGTGGAACAAAAATATAGGGAACAACTACTACTGAACTTCCTTTCAGCTTGGTGTTGACGTATATTGATTGGGGGTTCATGGAATCTTGGTAACCACTTGACTCAAAACTTGATTTTTTATTTATGAATTAACTTTAATTTCATGGAATCCACATTTATATATTGTTTCAAAAATGATAAGGACACATTGAAGGTGCTCTACTGGGTTTATAGTCACACCCTGGATGGGGATCTCGATTCATGTGCATATTTTATGGTTAGAGATCTTGGTAAGTGTAAGGGCCCTACATCAGGTAGTTTATTATGGGGAGATTAGAGGACAAGGGTGATTCCAAGATGGACTTCAGATAATTACTATAGTTTTTTAGTTTATTTTATTCTATATTCACACTTTGTATGAATTTTTACTTTAGGGTTCCTTTGTTTTATCTCTTGTGACTTATATTCCATTTTTTAATAAAATAAATTATTGTTTTAGTTTACACCATGATATTACATGGTTATTTATTTATATTTTACTATGTTTATGATATTTTACTATTATTATTGAGGGTATAGTCTCCTCATATCACCATTAAGACCATCACCACTAGTCAAAAAAAAATCATATGGGGCACACATGAGATCATGTGGTACTCCACCCCAAACCTATGGATTCTGGACATGGTGTTTTAAAGTGGTATAAAAGTGGGTTTTATTTTATTTGTTTCTTGAATATTTTTAGGGAATTCTATAAAAAATATATATGCGGTTGAACATGGGTAAGGGAGTCACATACATGCCTTCCCAGCTCATATGTAATAGACCCTTGAGTCACTAGGGATGAGATTGCTATTATCAATTGTTCATTTATAGTTTCATACTAATTTTGAATATTATTATAATATTTTTTATATTTATGTGACTTGGTTTCATTCATGCATTATGAGTAGGCACATAGTTCCACATGTCATATGTTTGTTTTATTTTCAAAAATAGTAGTTCAATTAATTATATATCATTAATAATCCATGTTTTATGCTTTTATGACATATATGTGTTGACATTTAAATTATATGAACTTGAGAATGATATATTTTTTATATGAATATGATAGAAACTAATGTACTAGTGTGAAAGATAAGGCTTAGTCCTCAGGTAGTCCTAAGTGGGTTATACCTTGTAGATGTGGGTAGCCACTTAGGATGAATCTTCCCATAGTGATATTTTGAGTCTTCTTATAAATTGGTTGAGTAGTTATCCTCATAAGATTTTATAGGATTTTCGAATCAATCATTATGGAATTTTAGATAATGAAACCCTGAATACATCTTATAGGACCACCTAGGGAAGAAGGTTAAAATTATACACTAATAGGGGATTCTCCTATTTTATTATTGGACGTATAGGTGGAATCATCTAATAATGATACCACATATGATCTAGTTGTTCACATAATAAAATCAGTCAAGATAAGAGTCTTTTGGTTAGAACCTGTCCATATAGGAGTATCTCAATTGGAAAGACTATTGATGGTTTACTATGATTAGGATTTATAGCTTCAGTATCCACTGACCTTATAGGGCACTAAATCCCCCAAGGATATTGAGAACTAAATTGTAATCATATAGGGAATATTAAATATGATGGATACGTCAGATGAATTATGGGTGAAACCTGATGCATATATGCTTTATAGATATTCTATGAGATTGTGGAGCATTATGTACCCGAATGGGTGGAATGAGGATCTGATTTGGAATATATTTTATGATGTATTATTTAGGGTAATTTTCACCTGATATAAAAAATATATACTACTCCCAGGATCTTATGGATCATTACTAATGGATGATTGTTGGGGTTTCTTATTCGACTTATTTTATGAATAATCTATGTTTTTCATCTATTTTGGTTGGAAATGATATACAAAAGGCCTGAAATTTCAAGATCGACTATCAACTGGAACTAAGGTGGTAGGTTATAAATTTCAATTTAGAATCACACTCTGATGTAGTTTTAAAGTCTCTTATGGATGAGAAGGTACTATAGGAGGATAATGAAGTAGATATTCTTATATATCTCAGTTTACTAGTGCTCGGTATCACTAGTGGTGTTTCATGTGATTCTTGTAAAACTAGGAAGATGAATTAAGAGGATTTGTTCCTCAATTTCAAGGGATAACTGGGGTAGACTAAGGTATCTTCATCTCCTTTTGTGGGAGGAGGTACTACCATGTGTTATAACTATGAGAAAAAATACATTATAATAATTATTACATGAAACCTCTTAATGAATTCCATCTATGTGGAAAGACATTTAATCTTATATTATTTTGTTCAATGTTACAATGATTAGGCTCAAGGAGGTCAATCCATAATAAGTTAAGGGAACCTCAGCAACAGATGTAGACTATATACAATTCAGTGACCCAAGTGAGTGGAAGAACTATGTGGAAATGTCACATATTTGAATCAGAAAAGTTAATATAGTGGACCAGGTCCTAGCCAATGGTGGAGAGGGTAATTTTATTTTTTGAGGTACAATATTGATTATATTTACACTTTCTTATGATTTATTTGATACATGAGATTCCCATTCCTTCATATATACCCAAGTTGTGGTGGATTTATACTTTTTAGTTTAGTTATTTTTTGACTTGGTTTCCCTTGACACACAAATTTGAAATAAGTTATATCATGTCCAAATATGTATAGAGTATCTCATTGTGGTTGCTGGATAAAAACATTTATGGGAATTTTTGATTATGGAGATCACTAGCTTTGATGTGATTTTTGGTGTGGATTGGTTGTTTATTCATTGAACTCACATCGATTGCTATCAAAGATGAGTGGAATTCACAACTCCCAAGAGATAAAACAATGTACTAACTAGAGAGTAATATTTAAGAGTAGGTATATTGGAGCTAAACCATATCCAAGTTGGATAAATTAAAATTTAGGTGGTGAATATGGTTCATACCCTAGATCAAGAAATATTTTCATCCTCTCTTCCTGTCATAGTGGATCTTTATCCTAATGTTTTTTATGAATTATTAGGCATTCCTTTGGATAGGTGGATTGAGTTTGAGATGGAAATTATTATTGGTGTACAATCTATATCAATTATTCATTACTATATAAACCCAACTAAATTAAAATAACTGAAGGTTTAGCTTAAGGATTTATAGGAGAATGACTTAATTTGACTGAGCACTTCTTTGTAGGGTGATCTAATTTTATTTTCTAAGAAGATAGATTGTATAATTTGGATATGGATAGACTATAGGAAGTTGAATCAGGTCATGATAATGTATATCTATCCATTATTGAGGATTGATGAATTGTTCGGTCTATTAATGGAATCCTGGTGGTTATCTAATATTGGCCTGCATTCTAGCTACCACCTGATTCAGATTAGAGAAGAGGACAAACCAAATATAATATTTAGGAGTAGATATGTATTTTATGATTATCCAGTGACACCCTTTTGGTTGATAAATTCTCTAGTACTATTCATGCCTCTCATGTATAAGATCATTTACCCATACCATTACCTTTTCATAATATTATTCATTTATTGAATTTTGATATATTAATATACCATAAAATTACATTCTATTCATATGTAAATAAAATTGAGTACACTTCAAGTGCATTGGATTTATGCCAATCTTTCAAATTTTCAATTTTGGATCCAACAGGTAAACTTCCCTAGGAATGTTATTTTAAGGATATGTATTTATTGTTGATCTAGATAAGGTAAAAGTAGTTACCACATAGTGAGGGTCTCAGAACGTGTTCAATATTTATAGTTTCCTTGGTTTTGTGGGGCAATGTAGATGGTTTATCATAGAATTATCTATTTTAATAGTGCATATGACCGGGGTTACGAAAAGGGGGTAAAGTTTGAATTGACGAACTAATGATAACCTATTACTGATGATAATTTTAACAGCTACTCCAATTCCAATTCTACCAGAACATAAGATCAGTTATATAATTTATTGTAACTCTTTTGGTGTTATTTTGGGATCTGTTTTTATCTAAAAGTTCCAGATGGTTAATTATGGGTCTCATTAGTTATAAACCAACATGTGGAACTACCATACTCATGATTTGATGTTTTATGAAGTTGTTCATGCCCTAAAATTATTGAAAAAATATATTTTAAATGATATATTTTTCATTTATATAGACCACAACAACTTATGGAATAACTTCCCTCAAAGAGAAATGAACCTTTAGTATGTACATTGGGATAAGATCCAATGGATATTCAAATTCGATATGGATTATGATATTGGGATTGGAATATTGTTATAGATTCACTTAGTAGGAGGATACAATACCATTGATATTAATCACTAGAAGATGAGTGTATATTGATAAGTTTTTTAGTAGATTAGTTAATGGGTTCAACTAATGATCAAGGGGTGATAAAATGTACTCTCGTAGTTATCGATTCATCTTTTGTGGAATAGGTGAAATCCAAAAAAGAATCAGATCAAGAGTATTCAGCGATGTGAGAATGACGATGGGAAACGACACAGTCCCATGATGGTATTTTGATGTAAATGATGTCATATATGTTCATTATTGGGCAATAGTTCCTACTTATTTTATATAATATATGATGAGATAATTTCATGTGCCATAATAAGAAGTGCACCTGAGATCAAAAAAAAAATATACCATGGTATTACATGATGTTTCTAATTCCCATGTAAGAAAAATGAAATTGCGAGATTTATCTCCCATTATCTTAACTGTTAGAGGATTAAGAATGTGTATGAGTGACCAGGTGGATTGCATCAACCTCTTATAGTGCTTGTGTGGAAGTCAGATGAAGTGATAATGGATTTTTTTATGGGGTTACCCAGGGCCTAGTGATACCGAGATAATATATGGGCTATGGTTGAATAGATGATGAAGGTTTCTCATTTCATGTATATTCAAGAGACCCATTTAGTGGATGAGTTAGGAAATATCTATATATAAAATATAGTGCAACTACATGGAGTGCCTATGAGCATATTATCTTTCTAAGACACTCTTTACACATTGATATTTTATCAAGGATTATAAAAGGTTATGGGGAATCAGTTGAATCTAAGTACATATTATTATCCATAGATAGAATAAGATTTAGAAATGTTGAAAAATATTTTATAGGATATTCTTTGGGCAGGTATTATAAGTTTCGTTGGAACAGGGATGATCATATGACCATAATAGAGATAAATTTTAATAAAAGTTTCTAGTATTTGATAAAGATGGATCTATTTGAGGATATTTTTGTTATCCTTATCATTCACCATTTTGTTGGAAGGTGGGTGAGACAGTTGTTATCAAGATGAGTTTGGTTTAAAATACCTCTGAACAGGTTCAGTTAATTTAAAAGAGGTTTGTGACCACATAGAGTAATAAAAATTTATATATTGACAATAGGTGATGAACCTTAGAGTTCACCATGAGCAATTAGGTTTTCATGTGATAATTAACTCTATATGTGTATTAATAATCATTAGATCATCCAAATATTGCACTCTGATTTGCGGGACCATTCAAAATCATTGAGCATCTCCGAATATAAGATTACCAATTAGACCTTCTTCCACAATATTGAGGTATTGATTACATGTTACATTTATCACAATTTTGGAAGTATGATCCCAATCCTATACATGTGACTGAAAATAAGGATGTTGAGTTAGAATGTGATGCATAATTCATAGATCATATAGTTCATATCATAGAATAGTAGGAGAAAGTGTTGTGAGGAAAGATAGTTCCCCTTATTAAGGTTTTTTTTAAGTACTAATATATCCAAGAGGATAATTGGGAGTGAAAATATTATGTCCAAGCTCAGTGCATTCTGTTGTTCAAGAAAGACCTCTATTGACACTTCCCAAGGATTAAAAGTCCATATAGGGGGAAACTATTAAAATCCTAAAACTTCAAGGTATGATTTATTCTAGTTTAGGAATATCATAAATGGGTTATGTGCTAAAATTTCAATTTATTATAGGTTTCATGGACCAGGACTAAAAATTCTAAGAATAATAATGCTAAACTAGTATTATAAAAGTTACTAGAGTTCCATCAGCTAACTAGTCTAGTACCATTGACTATCCAGTTGCAAGCCCATAGCCTCTTATTTTATTAGGATCCCATCAGTTAGTTAGTGTAAAAGTCAGTAGCTATGGGATTTACTTGAACCTACCATCTAGCTAAGGGATATCCACCAGATTGCCTGTGGTGTCACTATCCATCCAGTGAGGCAAATCAACTATCCAATATGATCTAGATGGAATTTTAATTAAGGGTTGCCCCATAAGTTTTCTTTAAAAACACATATTTGACATTCTAATCAATTTTGTTGACCTTTATTTAATTGGAATAAACTAAAGGGACCCTCTAAGGTGGATTTGTCGCTTGTTTTATCATCTCTTCAATTATTGAAGATTGGAATGATCTAGTGACTCATTTTTAGTAATTTTAAGTTCTTCAATTAAAATTTAATCCTTATCTAAGGTCTAATCATAAATCCAAGCTATCTTGGTCAGACTAATGAATTATGATGTTATCTAATGAAATTTATTTAATTGTTAATAGATAGGTATTAATATTTATATAATTATCATATGTCACCTAATTAGATCTATATCTATTAGTGAAAGTGTATCTCCGTGGGTAAGTCCTATATTATTATATCCCTTATCATGTTTTTATTCTTAGATCATGATTATATAATCACTTATTAGATAAATTCATATTGGTTATAGGGAATTATTTTCATGTGATTGATCTGAGATGGGATTCTAGGTTTTGTTTATCTATACTCTTAAGGTAGGAAGTCCTTACCATTAAGGGATTTTATATGAATTTGTATGTATGATATGAATGTGGTTTAATTTATATATTCTGATACCCTTACTTGTATGACATGAATGTGGGTGTGTGTCTGTCCCATGAGACCCTTTCTTGTGCGGCCCATTATACCTTGATTGATATGATATGCTTATTCCTTGCAATACTATAATTTATATGTGTATTTGTGAAAAGCCCATGGAAATTATTCTATAAATATGAATAATATCATCCTACCCTATACTGGATAGTCATCTCCTTATAATGGGATCATGGATAACTCAATTGATAACCCATGGCTCTAGGTGGCATGCTAGTTAGCGCAATAACTTGGAACATTCAACAGATGTTGTAATGACCATGCGATTTTAGAAGAGGTATACGATTTGGAATTATTAGTGCATTCTACCGATGGGGAACATCCATTCCTAAGAATATATTTCTATTGATTTAGGTGTTCTTGGTATACATACTATAGTTGGAAATCTCTTGTGTATAAGAAGTCATGCACGAGATCGAGTGGAACTCCGAACCAGACATGGTGATTTGGTTAGGGGTGTTACAACATAAAATTATTCTACAACATTATTGTTTTATCTAAAAATATGATTGGTGATACCTTATGATAGATATCTTGTATGCTGGGGTATTGTTATAATGATAATATGCATGTGTTTGGTCCTTTAGTTGTCTATTTGTAAGTGACGATGCATTTTTTGTAAGAATTGGTTGATAGATGTGATTGTCACATGTTTTAATAGTGTTTCACTACCCATTGTGTTCAGTAAATATTTTCCTTATTGAGTGGATGGTGGTTCCCAATGAGTTGGATAATATTACCCATGGGATTGGTATTCTATGTTCGCTTTAAGAACTGAGGCCTCATAAAATTACATTTAAAGTGAAATCCTTAAGTGATATCAGTTTGGTTGGATTTTTAGAGACACATTTCTATCTAGTGCAAAAATATATTGACCAAATATTTATTCTTGTTTCGATATTCCTCTATAAAATAATGAGTTGTTAGTGGATGATGTATTTCTCTAACTCCTTATAGGAAAACTCTATCGTGGTTGGATTTTGATCTCTTATCTAGGATATATTTCTATTTGAGGATCTTAAACCCTCCAATGGGTGTTGTGACCATGATATAGTTTTCATCAAAACCCACACACTTCACAAGGTGTTCGCTATATATCTCATGTATTGGAATTTTCTTAGCTCAATGGTTTTCGATGAGGCATGAGAGGAGGATTTATCAACAATTGGTTATGTCTCTATGATGCACTAACTACCCCGAATCCCCTGAGTTGGTGTTGGAAGAGTGAGAAGTCTTTTAGGGCATGAAACAAGGATATGGGAGTATGCCAAAGTTTTTCTTAATGATAGATAGAGTCATTAAATGGATATATCTCTATGAGGGAGGTATATTTGAGACTAGATACCTTCCTATTATAGGATCAATTTCCTACCAGGTAGTGGTTTTGTGGAAGGTATAATAGTGAGAGAGAAATAATAAATGAAATATTCTTTAATCCACTGACATGAAAACCACATTTTCATAGTTTCTGTCAACTACATAGTGATGAAAAACTGATTTTCAATGAGACTCGAACAATTTATGACCCTGATTAAGAATCAATGGGTTCAGTTTACTGTATTAATCAAGTATTTTATTCATATTATATTATATTATATTCCATAGAAAAGAATTATTCTTTCTACATCAGATGTATATCTGTATAAATTCTAGTAGAACCCTTATCCATCCCTTTATTAACTAGAGATTTTTCACTAATGGTGATCATTTTTCACTCATCTCACTCAATGATTCAGGTTTATCTTATATTATAAATATTAATCTCATGAGGACCCATCATGTAAAATTTAAGAGTTAGTGGTGCCTATCATGGTATGTATTGGGTTCTAATACTATTACGAGGTAGTGATATAAAGTCATGTAAATGAGGCACAACACACCTTTAGAAATGAGTGGGATTCCCTTAGGTGTAGTGAGTAGATCCGACCCTTTGGGAGTTTTAGTCATCTAACCAAAAAATAGAATGTGTGACATTATGTATTATATTAATATATAAAAAGTTAAATTTACATGAGTGTGGTAAAATACATAGAATTTCATTCCAGTTAACGATGTTCAAATACTCATAAGTGGGATGATTAACACCCTTGAGGTGTTTTTCGGTGTATAGACTAAATCATACTCTAGTATTAGTTGTTGATGATCCAATATGGAATTCAAAAAAAAATTCCCAAATGTTAATGAAAGTGTACTAGCTCAAAAGTACACTTATGGGGTGTGATTTTGATTCATGGAATAATTGTTGGACATGATGATATTGAAATCTTTAAACTTGATGAGATTATAGTTTTTTATATGTGGTATGATAGTTGATGCTCCAAAAAGGGGACTCAATGTTGGATGAAAGTGGAGGTTAATGAGGAGTAAGCTCTATATTGGTTATTTGTCACACAAAGAGAGAGATGTTTATCACCTATAATCGACATAGATATTCCCAAAGTCTTACCTTGTGCGAGGGTGGTCATAGTTATATCATCAACTTAGTGATCCAGTATGATTGGAAACTCCTAGACATTTGATGGGTTTTTCCAAATGTGGGGATCTAACCACCCACTTCACTTGGTGGGTAGTAGTTTCCCCTTGATATTCATGTTAGATGTAATGATATAAATCTTGAGTGGATAGCACTTTAGTGGAGTGTTACCTTCATTTAAGTATATCTAGTTTATCTTTGTAGATTTACCCATAGTATGAAAACCCTTTCTATACGGTGGAGGTGGAGGTTTTCTCAAGAGTTTATGGAACTTTGTAACTTAGACTAGTTTTTTCTTGGGATATAGACCTGAAAAAGTAGATCCATCTAAATAGAAAAGACCGTTTGATTTAGATTTATGAAAATTGATCCACATGATGGGTAGTGGGGTGATGATGAGTAGTTTGAAGAGGTTGATATTGTTCATGATGTGGTCATAGGTAGCTTTCATAGAAGGGAGATGACAATAAAACCATACTGTATTTGACAGTGGATACAGACATATTGGATATCCAGATGAAGATGGTGGATTCTATTGAATGATTGATATTAGGACTGAAGAAGTATTATGTATTTATTGAATGATCTTGCGACATTAGTGTTTGTTATTTGGTGAAAAGATATAATGGGAGAGTACCTGGAATGTGTTTAGAGGAGTGGTCTACCTTGCTACTATTCTAATGCTAGTGTGAAATTTTTGTGAAATGATCAGTGGTGGGGTGTAGAATGAATGCTATTTCTTCATGTGAGAAATATCATGGATGCTTGTTTAAGGTTGGGAGAAGAGAACTCTCTTCAGAGGTCACCATGGAAATGAACTATTCTAAGGTTGTTGTTAGTGTTTCATGGTTTGGTTTCTTCCCATGTGGCTGTAATACCCACATATGGTATTATGATGACGGTGTATAAGATTTTCATAACTCTCATTGAGATGGGTATTTCTCTCTATAATGTTTTCTTCATGATGATAAGGGAGGGATTTTTTTAGTGATGAAATGTGTTTTTTTCTCCATGGGTGGGGGTATACTGAGTTCACATAGAGATTAAAATTTTGAAGGAGAAGGATATCTATATCATGTTGATTTTTTTTCAAATGTGTCTTTTTCTTGGGATTTATTTTTTAGCTGATCTAGTTATTTTATTTCTGTTGTAGTAATGGGATTTTAAGGTGGGGAATAATATGGTGACCCAAGTCACTACATATCTAGACATAGTTCAATTTTTGTGTCTAAGAGGCTTAGGAACTCCCAAGGGGTAAAATGACTAATTTAACTTATTATATGAACTTACAAAAATGTTATGATGTTTTAATTGATAATGGGATGTGGTGTTTACCCCCAGAATGAGTTTTGATGAATTTTAGGTCATGTTGAGTTTTATTAGATTTTAAATATTTATTCTTCAAAAAATAATACTCATAGAGATTGGATAGTGATATAGAGATCCCATTTTTTGGGTTTTGAGATTTTGAGTATTTATAAGTTACATTTGAAATTAAATGAGGAGCCATTAAGGAATAATGGGCTCAATAGGGGGAAAATTATATTTTCAATTAAAAAATATTTTTTATTCGATGCACATGTTTTTATTAGAATTATGAATTTTATTTAAAACTTGTCATCATATGGGAAACAAAAAACCACTATTAATTATTGAATATAGGGTTTGACATAGGATAACTATCATTTAAGTTCACTTAGATATTTATTAGGGTAGGTGATGAATGTGTAATTTAATTGATTAAAATTATTAATTGATTTATTAATCAACCCATGAAATCCTAATTCCTTTATTAAATACATCCTTAACACCTTTCTAATTGGGATAGACACAAAAACCCAAGATTGGGATAGTAAGTATGATGAGGATATTGAGGAACTAAGAGTAAGCATACACATTCTTCACAATGGATCAACGAACTCAACCACGACCTTAAAGAATATTGAAGATAAGAAATTCCACCATCAAGGTAGGGCTAGTTATTTTGAATTTTATTCACTATTATTCATATTTCATGTCATATAAATTGCATCAAACCCTATTATTGAACCATAAATGTGTTCTTTATGATGTATTCACTAAAAAGAAATTTGATTTCATTTAACTATTTCCTTTCCTATTCACATGAAGGACATAAGAGGACACTGACCCAAGGGTTAGAAGACCAAGGTATCAATTGTTGGTACATGATGGGGAGTGGTAGTGGGTTGCATGGGACTCAACTTGTTAGTAGTGGTAGAGAGGGATGTGTGGTGTTAATATGGGGATTTCCATAGTGTATGGTGGGTGTGTGGAGAGGGGGTGGTTCACAAGATAGCTCGGGGGTGGAATAGGGCTAGATGACTTATATTGGTTGAAGATGTCATAGTAGGTCTGGTCACATGAGGCAACCATCAGTGATAGATAAGTGTCAAATAATTATGGCTACCAATGAAATCAAAAAGGGGGATGACCACGATTTTAGTAGGGAAGACTGGATTTAAGAGTGGTCATTGATGAGTATAAGAATCAAGGATTAAGGGAGAAAAAGAAAAAATAAACGAAAAAATAATTAATAAAGAGGTGGGGGATGTTACTTGATTGGAGAAATAATTGAGATGCATGAATTATCACCCCACCTAATAAAAAAATTAATAATAATAATAATAATAATAATAATGGGGTGTGTGAATTATCCACCCAACTAGTAAAGTATATATTATTATTATTATTATTATTAAGGGGGTGTGTGAATTATCAACCCACGTTGTCAAGTATATAATAATAATAATAATTATATTTTAATAATTATTAATTTTGTTTAGGTTGATTTTTTTACTAAGACATCATATTGATAGTCCATATGGAATATAATGACAGATAAATTTAGAAAAATGATTTAAGACCAATATGTGATATGTGAATTTGACTCATGGAACAAGACTTGAGTCTCATCATGTAACATATCTCAACTATGATGTGATGGAACACATGTTTTTCACATAATTCTTGATTTAAAAAAATAAAATACCTTTATTAAATATTTTTCTATATAGATTGAAATGGTTCTCTGTATTCATTTATTCAAGGATATTATATATGTTATATAGAAAATTTTATTAATTATATTTGTAAGGAAGACAATGTGGTCCAAGTTTGAGGATCAGAGTGTTCATAGGGTTTGTTAGCCCCTGGTGGTATGTTGAGTGAGGGTTCAATTCCCCAATATAATATATTTTTTTATACATTATCATAAACTCAAGGCATGATTCCACTGTCTATGAGGTTAGTACTCATCCATTTAAGAGCTGAGATGACGCACAAGTCCTATACTATGATCAGTTACTCCCTTCAACTGATATTTATCCATTAGTGAGGCACACGTATCCTTTGGGACTAGTAGAGTTAGGTATTCCCCCATATACTCAGGGCATGGGTCATCTAACCATGTAGCCTATTTATCTCTCGCAGGATTAAAATTAATCAATGAGGTGTGGTTCCTCTATTTTATTTTCTAGGAGGTAACATGGTTTTTATAATAACTTGTTATAATGGTAGTGGTTAGTACTCCATTGAAATTTTTTATCCTTTGTTGGGTTGTGGGTTTTCCTATCAGTTCCAAAGGTGAAGAAATAGAAATGATATATAGTAAGGTAAAATAATACCTTGAATAATTAATGAATCTAAATGAGTATTAGTTTCAGTGGATTTTAATGGAATTATGGAAGAAAGGTTGAGTAGATTATATTATTGAAGTGTTATGATTCCTCAGGAAGCCCCGTGATGCCTTCAAGATGTGACGTATAACTGGATATCAAGTTCAAACATTCTAGGATTTTTGTTAATCCAAGAATTCAATTATTTATCATTTAGTAAGACCTTTGAGAATTAAAGTTGATATGACCAGAAATTATCTATGCCCCTGAGAATTTTATTTGTAGAAGATATTAGGATCCTTTCTTACCTTCCTCCTTGTTACCGTTGGTACTAAGTGTTTTGTGACGACAGTTTACTTCGATTATTCATTATGGATATAGGGTTTCATACAAATAATGTTTAAATTCAAACATAAATTTTCCTTATACCCACACATGATGTGTTTTTGTAGATGGATAATAGGTCGGATATGGTCTTGGTTGATGAGGAGTTTGTTTGGATTTTTCTAAGATGATTCCTTATAACCTTGGGGACCATAATGTTATCATATCTTGGTGTTACAAAGATTTTTAGTAGATGTAAATGTTAATTCTTAGATATATCTCTTAATGAGGACCTATTCATCATGGATTATTAAATAATATTCCCTTTTTGGATGTATGTCATGTATCTTTATTCTCTGGATTATGGTATGTATAATGGTTATCTATGTGGATCTCAGAGGTTGACTCATTCATTTTGTGTGTGTAGTTTAATATATGTATATATATAACATAGGTTATTGTTATGCATTAGATATATGCATCTATTATAGGTTGATATAGGCCATGGCCTCCCATATTATGATTTATACCTATTATATGCTAGTCATCAACCCCTACCCTTTTTAAGGCGGGATTGGGATGGCACACCTGACTTAATTCTAGCATGAGTGGGACTCAATGGGTCCAGTCATGTTATATAGTTTTCAAAATATCACATATTTTATCTTTAGTACTTGAAGTTTAATTTATAAAATTTATATTATATTTTTCTATTTTAGAAACACTATCCATCAACAATTTAAATTTATCATTTGTATCTTTATCATTATTATAAATGAACACTTATATATTTTCAGTTTTTAAAATTTGATTCTTATTCTTCTTAACATTATTCTCATGATCCTCACTAAAATTCTTGTTATTTTCCATTTTTTCTCACGTTATTCATAATATTTATCATAGATTTGACTTAATTACTAAACTATCAGTTTTCCAGAACGTGAAACAAAATCTCTATAAGAATAATAATAAAAATTAACCTTACTCATATCTAAATCCTTGAGACAAATATATGTAGTATTCTTTTCACTTCTATACTCTTTAAATGAATTATAGTCTTTTATACAAATCAATTCACTAGCTAATGGTTTCTTCATTTACTTCTTTTTATTACTTTATTTTCATTCATTTTCAACATTGGCAATTCATATTTGGTATAAAATTTCCACCAATATTCATAACATATAACAGTGGAATTTGGATCACCATTCATACCTTTCATTTTAAAAAATTTATGATATTTCATGTTTTTACATTCTTCCTTGGAACCTTGTTTCATATTCACGTGTCCTTGTATACATTTTATGATTTTATTTAAATAATCACTTTTTTTAGAACTAGAGAAACTTAAAATTTCACTTGAATAATTCAATAAAACATGTTTATATGATTCCAAAGTATCCATCTTATTTTTTAGCATCATTATAAATATTATTCAACTCAAGTACGTATTGAAGTAGAAATTCAATAATATTTTCCATGGTATATTCAATAAAGTTCTTACTTTATTCAATTGAAACCTTATTTGGATATGACTTCTTCTGTAGTTCTTGAAGTATTCATTCAATGAAAACATTGGTCTTCATTGTCTCACCATGAGTATTCATGGTGTTCACAATATTTTAAAACCTACCAAACATAATACTAAAACATTTTTGGATAAAAAATATTGAACTCATTAAATCCATACCCATGAATTCCTAACTTGGTTCCTTGAAATTCATTAGTACCTTGATGAGTGAATTTAAATTTCCTCTAAATTTCAAAAAAAATGTTCTATTTAGGAAATATGACTATTAACACTTCTAAGAAGATAATAATAAGAAAATTCATAACATTGTAATTAAAAAAATATTTAGTTGAATTATTACTCCTAAAATTATCATATTTTACTTTTAGTAATTTGTATGGTCTAGACATGATGGTCTAGTACTCAATACCCATATTATTTAAAAAATTCCCAATAATCATAATCAGTTCCGTTAAATTGAGGCAGTTTGAGGGGATTCAAAAACTCAATTTTCTAAATTTATATAACTAAAAAATAAATAGTTTTTTTAGATTTTTTAATGGATGGGATAAACATGTTAATGTAAAACATCTAATATTCACTAAAATGAATAATTAAAACAAAAAAATCCAAAAGAAGCACATTTTATGATACCATTTGTTAGGTACCATGAGAATAATGGAAATAGATAAGAGGGATGGGGTGGGGGTAAATTTACTATACTAAAAAATAATCACTGTATATATTATATTGTATAATTCTGTGGATAAGGTATAATAAATTAAAATAAAAAAATAATTTCAGTTTGTATGAGGTGTGAGAAGTAAATAAAATAACATATGGAATTTTATTATAGATTACATCAAGTGATCACACGTATAATTTTCATGTAATCATTAAGTCATTGAGTGTTTTGGGAATCCACTATAATAGATTATTTTACAAAATTGAAGTCTCAAAGATTCATTTTCCTAGTTATAGATAGAACCATATCAATTAAAAATGAGTATACCTAACATAGGATTTATATAGATAAATCTAATCCAATTCCTTTTAGAAGGATCAATAAAAACTAATGAATTTTCCTATGTTTTAGGTTGAAAAAACCAAATACCTTCTGATTTGTGGTATATATGTGTATGATACAATTAATATAGACAACTCTACACACTAATAAAACAAATAAAAAATAATATAAAAGTTGTAGATATAATAATAGAGGAAAAAATTGATCACCATCACTTAACATAATTAGTGGAAAATTTATCTTTTGGTTATCTTAAAATTCCTTCGAAATTCAGTAAAAGTTACACAATGTATCTTTTAACATTGCACTACTTATATTAAATTTTAATGGGGTCATGTCTCTATTAATGTTTGAATACCTTAGACTTTATTTAGAGAATAATTATCAATGAAATAATCCTTCATCAAAACATCTACGATCTTCTTAACGTAAGTGTTTCATGAATTACCTTTATAGCCTGTATAGAAAAAATTAGATAAAGTAATTAAATGTAACTTTTACCTATATATTTAAATATCATTCACATCACTCCCATATTCTAGTTCTTAATGTAGATTTATCCTCAATATAGAATGACAATATTTATTCACAATATATCCTATACACAACTTCAATTTGAGATACTTTTGATAATATATTTTCATTAATAATAATATTGAAACAATTATTTATATCATATTTTTTCTTAATAGATCCTCACAATTTATCAAGATATTTGTCTTTAATCAGTCTAGTGTTAAACTCCAATGAAAAAAATGATACTTATAGACAATAACTTTTTCAAACATATTTAAAACACTATAAAACAACTTCAAATGTCATAATTAGTATTTATAAGTTTTTGAAAAATAAATAAAATATATAAAATTAAATGTATAAAATTAAATTAAGTCAAAATATGAAAATTATCATGAAACCAAGTTTCAAAAATCCAATTATGATGGTGTGACCTTTTATCATTACAATGGAACACTAAATGGATTTTATATATTACAAACATGTGAGTTATGTGACAATTTCTAATATACTATAAATAGAACATTATTCCCTATTATATATTTTCATCTCTCTATAATAGTAAAGCAGAGTATGTATAGATTATGGTTTATTTGTACTAAATTTTTAGTGAAAAATCTATATGTGTAACCTCTCTATTGAGGTATTGTAAGTCCCTAATTCATGAATATCAAAAATATATAACTTATTTTACATGCATGGATGAAATATTTGTACTACATGCATGTATATTTCTTCCTATATGACCGACTCATAATTAAATGTTCTCTGCATTTAGTGACTTTCGACTACTTGATTAACCATATTGTAGTTTTCTTGAATCGTAAGAATGATCCACTATACACTATTTTCAAAAAGTCTTGTGCAAATACCATTTTCTTACGACACAAATAAATTTCATGAAATTATCATATTATCAATCTGATTAAATCACGAGGTTCATGTACCATAGGTCACAAGTGAGTTATTTAAACATAATTCATACCTAAAAATGGTTCTACAAAAGACACAATCTTAATCCTGTAGCCATAAGAGTAAAAAACATAAATAGAAGACACAAATAGAATATAAGGATCATTTTAGTAAAACCATAATAAAAAATTTAGTAAAATCATAAATATAATTTTAAAAATCAAGAAATTATTAAATTTAGAAATTCAATAAGTATTAAATTTTAAAATTTTTTAAGGATAAATTCTATAAGGATGATTTCCTTACGAATGATTCAAAATTCATAAGGATGATTCTATACTTTGTGAAAAAACAAATAAACAAATAACTAAAAATATAATACTTAAAATAACTCAACAAAAAAGTTTATTATAATAAAAAAAATGATTAATAATAATAATAATAAAGAATAAATTTCACAAGAATAAAAAATTAACAAACATAGTGAGGATTGTAATTATAAAAACACAACTAAATTAAATTGGCAAGATACCAATCAAAACATACACACTTTTCATCTCTGTGCAACCCAATTTTAGAAAGATCTAAATAACAACAATCATTAAAGGAAATATATTTCATATAGTCCTTGTAATTCTCTATATTAATTTTTATAACAATATATCCAATAGATCCATTAAAAAATAGAAAAACCTCTAATGATAGATTCATTTTCAATTAAACTCTACATAGTGAAATACATGTGTTCTTGACCTGTGCAATTTAAAAAAATTTAAAATTTAGTGATTCATAGACTTTATCCCCAGATGGATGGGTTTAACCTATTTTATGGTCATATAAATTCTAAAAGAGCAGTCACTAGAAATATTTATATAAAAATATCTATTATGAGATCAAATGAATTATCCTTCCTCAAAAATACCTTGTTATATTTTGAGAAGTCATTTAATATATCAATATTTGAAAAATTCTATTCAACACACTAAAACCGAATTTTTATAGAAACCTATATCATGTTCAATGATGTCATAGAATTAAGAAAACAATTCTATCACTATAAAACCAGCACTAGTACCGACTCTACCGCCCAAACCTACAAAATTTAATGTGGTTTATCCTTTTAGATAGTTGAATAAATTACCATTCCCAAATGATATCCCACACTTTGTAAACAAGGATAAGATTCATAGAAAAATTTAACACCAGAAGAACAAATTCTATTTATTTGGGAATGATCATGTTTGTAGATATTTTACCCCAGATCTAGAAAAAAACATGACCACATTACTGAAGTTTAGAAGTTCCAATGAGTCTGGAATGAATAAAATCTATAATTACTTCCCATATCACAAAACATTAAGGCATAAAATTTAGGATTTTTTTTCTTTTAGGATGAACATAAAATGATGGTAAATGAAAACTGAGTAACTATAGATGATCCCATGATTCATGTGACTTGTGTATCTTTTCTACACATAAATAAAAAGAGTATTAGTAATAAATCCTAGATAAAATTGATTATAACATTGATAATTTTATTGATCAAAAGTTAGTAAACTGTAAACATTCAATCATCAATGTATGCTTAATCAACTAGTCACAACCCCAATTCCAACCAAAAGTCTTGAAGAAATATTTTTTACTCCAAAATCTTTCAAAAATTTGTACAATCATATTATAAAATTAACATATATGAATAAGAACCCCCATGGGGACCCAAAAAAATCTAAACCCTCATTCACTTCATGTTTCCATCATTATTAGGATGTACATCACCCCAATAAATGAAATTTCCATTCCATGATGAATTCCAATATAAACCTGCTAACATTTTTTATCTAATAGAAAATTTTTTCTAATAAATAAGGTTCTTAAAAATTGGGTTTCCATATAAATAATCATTGAGGAAGATTTAAGGTAGAGGAAGACATAACCATGGTGGGACTTGGTTTTTAGGTACCATCGATACTAAGATTATTCATGCATGGTAAACTAGGAGAACAAGACAATAACACCACAATATTATGATATGTATTTCTTATTTAATGAATATTTTATTTCCTAGATTCTGATACATGAAAAATAAAACTTAAATGAATCATGATACTTTTATTTAAATAAAATTTTACAATGATATCTAAAAACTAATACATTTTACGATTGCAATATGAAACAATATTAATAAAAATACAAGTGATGTAAATGCTCACACAGATATATATAAAAGAAAAATAAAATAAAATATTCAACCACAAGGTTAACCATGAATATTGTGACCCCAATTTTAAATATGTAAACATGGAAAATAATTACGAATGTAAAAAAAATGACAAGAATGAAGTAAATGAATAGATTTTGGTGAAGAATACAAGGATATATATAGGAATGTAATCTGACCATTATTACATGGCCATTGTACACATTCCTTTTTTTAATATATATATATATCCCTTAGATATATATACATTAGTTGTATTTAACTTCAATTGGTTTAATATGAATATAAAATATCTTAGAGGTATAAGTGATATTTTTTATAAAATTGTTTTTACGTTCCCAATGCATTTTTTATATTAATATACAAGGTTAATCACTGTTGATAAATTATTCCAATGAAATACATATATTATATAATTATTTGAATGAATTAATATTCATTTAATTGTGGTTATTAGGAAAGGAATAAAAAATAAAGCCATTTTATGCTTGAAATAAATGTTTTCTTCAAAAAGGTTTTTATTTGATTTGTAAGAAAAATTATAAATAATTTTGACCATTTTTAATTTTTTTTAAAAAGGAAAAAAAAATTTAAAATAAAAATATTACAAATTTTCTTAGGATAAATTTTTTGGATTTTGTTTGAAAAGATTAATTTTTCCATGAATAGTGAAAAAATACCAATTTTAAAGAAAAACATCATTTATATTAAAAAAATTACTAAGTGTCATTATGTTTTAAATTTTTCATAAAATATAATTAGTTCCTTTTTATAAAATATTAATAAAATTAATTTCATTATAATTTAAATTTTTCTTAATTTTGGAACAAAAAAACTTTTATACTTAAAAATGAATGTTTCTAGAAATTCGTTTTCACCTTAGTTTGGGAAATGAATTTTATAAAATGGATTCCATATTTTGAATCCTAATTTTCCAATTTTTTCCAGATTCTAGTTTCATTTTTGGTAATTATGTATAGTAAGATTGGTAAAAAATCTAGTTACCATGATACGAGTTAAAACATGTTAAACCAGTTAAAACTAAAATGTTAAGTGTAAAAAAGACCAATAAACATACCTAAATAATTTATTAGTTTATATTTAATCCCTATAATATCTATTATATAAATGTGAGTCATTTTGGATCCATTTGGATTGATTACGATAATAATATATTTCATTCTTTTGAAAAATTCCAAGTGTGTCCTCTCCCTCACTTAAAAAGTGACACCACATATCCTATATTCTTCACAGTTCAAGATCCTATTTTCTCAAGAAATAAAAACCCAAATACATTTATATCATACCTTTTCACATCCTAGAGGTTATATTTTTATGATAATACCATCCTAATAAGGATTTATATATAAACATAAGGAGGTTATATGAAGAGGAGGTATAGTTTTTAACCAAGTGTCCTATTTTTTATTTTTTATTTTAACCCCTCTAAAACTTTCATAAACATTGTTATATAATTAAATGTTATAATTTTAATGTTATAACCCCTTTTCATATTATTTTACATTATAGGGGAAACAAAAACATCTCTTGTGCATACGTGTTGACTACCACCTCCATCAAATGATGTGTTTTCTTTTCCATCACCGCCTCTCATGTATGTTTATAATGATAAATTTAATATGTATACATATATATATAGGATATTAATAAAATAAGTTTAATTATTTAAATATTCTCTATTATTTATTTCTTTACCCTTCTATCCATTGTAAAATGATTACATCATTTGTGTATACGTGTGAATTACCACCTATGCGAAGTGATATGATTTATTTTTCATGTATAACTTTACTGGATAGTTATAAGTCTATTTTAATGTATAACAATTATAAATATTTAATTATTAATTTTATATAGATTATGGAACAAGGAACCTTTTACCATGTCCAATCTACCATAGTCATTTCTCAATTATGAATCGAACATCCTCAAAACACCCATTGTGAACTTAATCGATTAAGTAAGTAAATTTAATTGAAATAAATAATTTAATGATAAAGAAAGAAAACTATAAAATGGTCCCATAAAATTAAATAATTAATATAATATTATTATATAGTATTAAAAGTAAATACATAACATGTCTGGACTCGAGGTAAAATATTTATTAAATCAATTTCATTTAATTGGGATATAACACTTCATTAAATTTTTTATTGCATGGTTATATGTAAATTTATATATATTTTTGTTGGTATATATAAATTTTTTATATGTTATTAAAATATTTCACATAACCACTTCATGAATTACTCATCACTTTGAATTTTGTGATCTTTGTAAGGACTTTATTTTTCTCAATATCATTTTCTTAAGACATGTTAGGTTTCATGAAACATGATTTCTTTATATTGTTTAATTACTCTCCCATGAATAAATATTTACATATTAATTCATATAATTCATGGGATTTATATTTTCATATCACAATATTTAATTTTAATGACTCTTTATTAAATGGTTACCATAACGGTAAAGGCTTCATGTCACAATCTCATTTATA
Source organism: Viscum album (assembly GCA_963277665.1). Lineage (NCBI taxonomy): Eukaryota > Viridiplantae > Streptophyta > Magnoliopsida > Santalales > Viscaceae > Viscum > Viscum album. Next base: position 2,037,522,813 of record OY728142.1, on the reverse strand, counting down.
TTCGTGATTATTTACGTTCAAGGTTACTTTGGTGGAATTTTGTGATTATAATTTATTAAAAATTATATTATTATCATTTTTTTATTTTTTTATGTGTTTTCCTTTAGTATTCAACTATTCAGTACTTAAAATTAATGATAAAATGTTTTGAAAAAAACTGGCCATATTTCTCACTTAGTTGACAAAATCTTTCTTCCATATCCATATTTTCTTTAAAATGTTTTTGAGATTTTTTTTAATATTCATAAAAGGTTGATTGAGTTAATTTTTTGACCATTTTTTACTTTCTATAAAATGTTTTAAATGGAATCTTCTTATAATTTTCTAAATGAGGAACTTTTTACTAAAGGTGTAGATTGAATATTCATTTTAACATATACTGAATGGATTTATTTTACCACTATCGTAAATATTATTTGATTTTAAGAATAATTTACAATTTTACATGTTTATTTTAAAATAAAATCCATTTCAAAATATTTTTTAAATTTTTAGTTTTTAAAGGCATTAAAAAAAGGGTTTTTTCAATTATTTTCAAAGAAATGTTTTAAATTTTCTTTTAAAAGAATTTGAATTTATGAGAACATCCTTTAAATATTTCCTATAATTCACTAGGATTATAATCTTATGATTCCATATTTATTTTTTCTTTCTATTCCTTAAAATTATTATTTTAAGGAGATAAAAATGAAACTCGATTATTTTACATGGATAATTCAAGGTATAAGTGAATGCATGTTTATTTTTAAATGTTTAATGATGAAAATAAATTTTCCAGGTGTTATATTCATGTAGGTTACATAGAAATTATTTATTTTGATGCATGATACCAATATATATCATATGATGGGTGAGCCCAATATAACTCTCCAATGAATTGGGTAACGTTCTTTATATCCAAATGTAATAAAGATGGAGCTAACTAAGAATGTTTCTCTAATAAATTTAACATGGAGGCAGTTATTTCTAAAAAAAGTTAACACATGTAATGAAGATAATGTTTCAAGAAACAAAAAATTATTCTCTATGTTTTTTATTAGTTTTAATGGTTTCCTTTATCAATATTGACATCACATGGCTCTTTATTATTGATTCTTATGACTCTTTATTTTGTTATAGATTTATTCCATGTCACATGTTAAATGATCTATATTTTATTTTGTTATTAATCAATTATGTAATCATCATGCACCCTGAATATTTTACCATACCCTTATACTCATATTGGGATCACAAATGATATTACATTTTTAATATATTTGTTTACCATTACTGTTCATTTAAGCTCATCCTTCTTAAGATTATTTCACCCTTATTATAAATAAAAATGTTATGTAAGTTATGTTTAGAAGGGTCTTATGAGGGAGATGGTGATTTATTTTTGTGTAATAATAAAATATTGATATAGTATAAAAAATTATCACTTAAATACATGGGTAATATTATTTAATAGCATTTCTTAATTCTCTAAAACTCTAACCCTAAAAGGTCCTTGGTTATCTAAGTGATCCAATATTTTATGATGGTATTGTAAGATTTGGATGACTGAAATTTTATTATTTATTATTATCAGTATCAAATCTACTAATATAAATATTATTTTTTTAACAAAAAATTTGTTAGTGGAGGTTATTAGTTGTTATATTTTGTATCAGAGAAGGATTTAGATAAATTTGGAGATTAGGGTGTTTTTCGGTGTGGCTAGATTAAGAGTTATGGATAATATAATGGGATTTATATGTTTAAGTTTAATTGTATGTTCAATGGGGAAAATGATATTTTTAAGGTCATAAGTGATTATAACTTAAGATGATTTGAATCTTCTACTGGGTTTTAGGAAGGATAATCTATTGAAGAAATTATAGTCTTCTGGATATTGGGTAAACCTTGATGGTTGAAAAGTGATTTTTTAGAAGGTAATATTTTTGGAGATATTTATGATAAATTTAAGAATATCCTATTACTTTTTATATACAGTTGACTCTTTTTTATTTTGGTGAAGTTCAATACATTCTATAATTCTGTAGTGATTTATGTTATTTTGGGGAAAAAATATTTCAAAGAGTTTTATGGTTTGGTTATTTATGTAATGATCTATATTAAACCATAAGTGTTATTATTTAAGTAATATAGATTGATATTTTATATCTTTATATAAAGGAATATCTGGGATTTATCTTATCATGTTCTACCTATTTATATTTTTTTAAAGACAAGAAGAATAACTTTTCATCCTTTTATATACCTCATGGTAAATCAGAAGTTGATTATAGTACTCCATGATTTAAATATTCAAACTCATAATTTGGAATAAAATATGATATAAAGTTGGAAACTGATTGAAACACACAACTGATGGTTGATATTTTGTTTATGGATTTGAAAAAATATAGAATATATATTTCATTATGTTATTAGTCTAAATGGTAAAGGAATTACTCAACTCTAGGGAAAGGATCTTGAAATAAAAGTATTATTCGATCACATTCATTTACAATGAATTGAAGTTCTTCTTAATCCTTTAATGAATTATGTTTTTTTCATTTAATTTCTCAGTGTACTTCACTTTCTAGTTGTCAAGGTTATCTATCACTCCACATCATCATTTGGGCAATAATTTTTCCTCTATTTCCATATTTTCAATTTTTTATAATGTTTACCTATTTGGAAACCTAGATATGTGTGATTTAAGAAGACATTAATATTTATTTTCTCCTCTTCTCAAAAGGATTTTTTATTAAACCTTTTTTACAATATGGGTTTTTAACAATGGTATTTGGAAATGTTAAACCCTAGATTAAAAAGATCAAGTTAAAATCATGAGGATATAATTTATTAAAGAGGGGTAGAAAAATAATGATATTTCGATGTACTTTCTCATTTAATGAATACTCTATTTGATATCTTATGATACATGAAACATAAAACTAAAATTAAAATAATAATTTTATTTAAATAAAATAATACAATGAATGATAAGCACTAATACATGATGAGGTTGCAATGTAAAAAAACATAAAGAAAACTATAAGTGAATTAAATGTACCTATATATTAAAATAAAAAATAAAATAAAATATTTATCCTCTTGGTTATATATTAATATCTTGACCACAACTGAAACTATGGAAACAAGGAAAATAATTAAGAATACAATAGACATGATGATAGAGAATTAAATAAATAAATGCTAGTAAAATATGTAAGTCTATATATAGAAATGTAACATGACCATTATATATATAAATTGGACACATATCCATTATATATATATATATCCATTTTATATATAGTTCTTATGTATAATTAAATTCAATTAGTTTTATATGAATATAAAATATTTTGATGGTAGATGAGATATTTTTCATAATACTGTTTTTGTTTGTGAAATGTATTTTTTATTTTAATATATATAAATAACATCTATTGAAACATGATTATAATAAAATAATTATACTATATATTTAATTGAGTTAATTAAGATTCATTTAATTATGGTAATCAGTAAATGAATGAGAATAAAGTCATTTTATGCTTTAAAAATATGTTTTCATCAAAAATGTTTTTATTACATTTTTAATGAATATTATAATTAATGTAAAACAATTTTAGAACATTTATTTGATAATAAGGATATAATTCTTTAAATCTTCATATCAAAATTATCGTATGATAAAATTTTGGTAATTTTATAAAATTATTAATTATTATTGAATTGTGAAAAATAGTGGTTTTAAATAAGATAATATTTTTGTTTGAATTATTTACAAAGTCTCATTTTGTATTTATTATTTTTAAAATTTAATTTTTTCCTTTTGATTAAAAATAATCTAATTATTTTCAATATAATCAATATTACACTTAATTTTTTTCTAAATATTTAGATCCTAGGTTATTAAGGTAACCATAAAGAGGAGGGGTAGGGTGGAGTGGTGAATTAATAGTAATTTTCACATTTATTTTTAAAAATTATTCATTTTGAATAAAACCCCTATGAATTATATTGATTATAAGTGGAATAAAGATTTCAAAAAATATTTCAAATATGTATCATCCACTTAATTTTTTTCAAAGAATGTATCATCCACTTAATATAAAAGAAAAATTGAATTATTTATACTTAAACAAGCAGTTCATAATTTTTTTCTTTTTCTTGATGATAAATATAATATTTTGGGATTTATAGGACGTCCTGACATAAAATATAAATTTATTATTCATATAAAATTTAAACTTATTAAATGATACTAATTTATTATCAAGTATGTTTGTTTCTTTCACAACATTTCATGATTGGATTCTCATGCATGAGATCATGCATGAATGTGAATAATTCCCTTAATATTTGTAAAAATGAATAAGTGCAAGATATATTAAATTTCTTCACAAAAGTGAATCGTATTATTGTTGTTCTTCTTCTCAAAATACTTTTGGATTGTCGGTATGTACTGGATTTTTTCATTCATATAACATAGTATAAAGATCACTTTTCCCAACCTAGTTCTTTCACGTTATCCAAAAAATAACTGTATATCAAAACCTTCACGTAACAAAATATGCGAGGATCAAATGAATTATAAGGCCCCGACCTTAAACCTTACTTAATATTGAATGAAATGAATAATTCACATTGAGGATATTTTCAGGTTTAGAGTTTTAGAGAATTAGATCATAAAACATGCATTACATCCCACATTTAAACTAAGTGGTTACATAAAAGATAGTACTCATTTTTCCCATCAACGGAAACATATTTAAAATTAAACATGGATTCTTTCTTGAAACTTCATTGACACTATCATCACATCATGTACCTTTCCCTTGACCTGTGAAAAACATTTCACAAACTTGGGATGAGCATAAAAATCTCAGTAAGGGATATAAAAATATGGAAAGAAAACATGAGTACATATATACATAAGAATGAAATCATACTTTACCCATAAAACATAAGAACTTTAACATACCTCATCAAATCATGAATAAATCATAGAAATCATAAGACGTAAAGGTAACTTGAGGCATTCATAACATTCTTACGTAGGGAGTAACCCTCTTGGTTACGTTTGGAATACCCATCACAGTATATTCCCTAAATATCTTGGGAGAAACCTCAATGTTTAACCCCTTCGCGTTACCCAATGCATTGGAGAGCTATATCGGGCTCACCCACCCTTAGTTTATCACGGAACCACCCGTCTTCATAATAATTCCCAAGAATCATAACATAATCGTATCACATAAAACATGCATAAAGGAAACATAACATTTCCACTTTTCAATCACAAGATATCAATACAAAACATTGATATAAAAACATTATGAAAACATTTTTCAATACCAAAATAAAATAAAAGTAAAACATGGTATTTATTTTTTTATTTTTAAAAAAGGTATGGCTTGTAGAGGAAGCCGAAAATCAAATAATGGTCACGACGGCGGAGAAGTCGTTGTTGCCGCATACGTACGACAAAAACATTCCCTTTTTTTATTTATTAAAACACTTCATATAAAAAATATTCCTTTTTTATAAACGTAAAATTCAAAGGGCTTTATACACTGTATAAAAGAAGGTTGTTTATAAAACAAAATATGCCTTAATGAAAGAAGATTGTGACGAAGTCCCAAACCTCGGGTCTGACTTGACTCGATCGTTCTTTAATGTACTGAATAATAAACTTGAGTTAATTTCTACTTGCTTAAGAACGTTTTTCAAGTTCATTATTCCTTTTATATCACTTATTACCATGTCATGAACACTATGTAATTATTTAAGTTAATAACGGTCGTTTTAACGGTCATTGGTACTTGAGTCAAAAATAAGCTCTTTATAATTACAAGTTGTTCATGTATCCATTATATCCAGAGTTATACTCATGATATATATATCATATATATCATATATATCCAATATATACATGCATTTATAATATTACATAACATTTAGAGGTATGAAATGAAATGCACCGTTCATAGAGACGGTAAGCCGTACGTACGCATGAATGCTACTTCCATTTATATTTAATATTTAATGGAATTAAAACATAATGATACATAATAGTATTATAATTCCATTATTTTATCATATATAATATCATTAAATCTACCCTTTATGCATACCACATATGGTATTAACGAATCAAATCACTTTGAGGGGGAGGTAGTCCGCACTTCCGAAATTGAAGATATCGCCTTTACCCATAATGGAAACCATAAAGGTATGTCATAAATAAAAAATACAGAAGCTTAAGTAAAAAATAAACATATTATATATCATATATAAATATAGTGACATCTTAATGGCCACCTTTGAAGGTGTTATATGAGTGTTGAACAATCATTGTTTCGTGAGGCAGAAATTCACCATCCACAGAAACAGTATGTTCTTTAACCATTAGATGTAGGTGTGTGTAAGTGTAGCTCGAATAATTATTATAACAACATCCTAGTATATGGAATATACTGGTTTTGTTACAAAAGAAATGAATAAAAAGAGTTTAGGGGTTGGAGAAGCAAAATAAAACATAAGAACACAAGAGAAGACACTACCTTTAAATCAGGTAACTCTTTTTGATTTGAGCTCAAAGGCTTCCTTGGGAAGACTTCTGCCCAAAGTGAGTCTTCTAAGAATTAGAGAGGTATGTGGAGAGACAAAATGGGTAGGTTTTGGCCGAGAAAAAGGATTTGGAAGTGTGGGTAAGGTGGTAGAGGTGGGGGCCTTTTATAAGAGGAGAGGAGGGGCACTCTTGCAAAGTTACAAAATGTTACTTTATTTTCAAATGATTTTCGGATTTTAAAGGACCCACATTGATATATTTCGAGGATAAGGTGATAAGGGTTCTAAATACACCCATCCAATAGGTTTTTGAAAAGTTTAGGTCTTAGATTTTACATTATCTTTTCATTTTATTTAAATCGTTAAATAATGAGGTCATCGCTGCGTCATCATGGTGTCATAAATAATTTAATTTATCTAATGTCTAAAAATTATAAAAAAATACTACGATGTAGGAAATATTTTTAGATTTCCAATGACTATTTATAGTAAAAAATATGACTTATATAACCCCATTTAAAAATTGTTTTAGTAAAACAACTCATGTTTTTGTCATTTTTACTTTAACATTAAATTAAAAGATATTAATGTCATTTTCCTTCCAAAGTGGCTCCATGGGGTCCCCAAGTTGACCCATGGATTGTATTGGTCGGCCATGACACATCCAATAAGGGTAGGACATGTGTCTAGGTAATTTCATATTATTAAAACATTATTCCTACCTTAAATTACACTAATTACCTCTAATCGTGATTAAAAACTTAAAAGTTACTATTCACCAAAAAAATTATTTTAATCCCATTGAACCACATTTTACTTCTTAATGACAACCATGTATGTCGGATTTTTAAAATTCAAAACAAAAAGGTGGTAAAATTTCATTTAAATGAAAAATCAGTTTTTTATAAGTACCACTTAGTGGTTTCACTATTCATTAAAAATTGAAGTTTTCCAGAAAAATACCAAAACTTCACCCTAAGCTATATTTGATATTACGAATTCAAAAATGATTTCTATTTTACAAAATTCAAAAAATATAAGTTACATTAATTAATTTAATAATTAATTCCCGCTGTCTGAGCAAATAGCGTGTTTTTATGAAACCATAAGTATCAAAAGATTGACACTAGTTTAAGTCCAATTTCAAAGTGAAATTAATTCCAACGACCACTATTTGATTAAATTTTAAAAATATATTCTAATTGAACTTTGAAACCAATTCAAAATATAATCTAATCATATAAATAAATTAGATTAAAAAGACATTTTGAATTAAAAGACAATATTTTTCACTATTCATTAAAAAAATGAACTTTATCGGAAAACTACCAAAAATTCACACAAAGTAAATTTTGATGTCCCAATCATAAATATTAAGTTTATTTTGACAAAAATAGCTTATAAAATTGTCAAAAGATAGATTTAAAAATGGTTTTCCATCCAAAGGAAGTAAAACAATCTTTTAAAAATATTAGTGTATTCCATGCTTAAGATTGGATTTATTCTCATTTTAAGCCTCTAAAACACTATCTAATTCATTAATAGATATAGATAAAAATATCTATTATTCATTACTTACTTGTGATGTTACATCCTTCCCCCCTTTAGAAAATTGCATCCCCACAATTCATTTACTTATCGAATAAGTGGGGGTATTTCTCCCTCATTGCATTTTCAGATTCCCATGTTGCCTCTTCAATCATGTGGTTTTTCCACAAAACCTTTACCTGATGAATCAACTTATTCCGTAACACTTTCTCCCTGTGGTCAAGAATATGGACCATTTGTTCCTCATAATATATGTTCTCTTCCAGATGAACTACCTCTGGACTCAAAACATGAGATGGATCTGGCATATACTTTCTCAACATCGAAACATGAAAAACATTGTGTACCTGAGATAAAATCGGAGGTAAAGCCACTCGGTAAGCAAATGATCCAACTCTCTCCAGAATTTCATATGGTCCAATGAACCTTGGACTCAGCTTCCCTTTCTTACCAAATCGCATCACACTTTTCCATGGTGAGACTTTGAGAAAAACATGCTCACCTACCTCAAAAGAGAGACCCTTCCTCCTGTTGTCTGCATAACTCTTTTGCCTGCTCTGAGCTGTTCTCATGTGTTTCTGTATCAGCTGAACTTTTTCTTCCAACTCTTCTACCAATTTTAGTCCCGTAAACTTCCTTTCACCAACTTCATCCCAAAAAGCTGGAGTTCGACACATCTTACCATATAACACCTCAAATGGTGCCATCTGTATACTGGAATGAAAACTGTTATTATATGAAAACTCAATCAAACAAAGATATTGGTCCCAACTTCCCTGATAATCCATCGAAAAAGAACGTAGCATATCTTCCAAAGTCTGAATTGTTCGTTCTGATTGCCCATCTGATTGAGGATGAAAAGATGTACTAAAATTTAATTTAGTATCCAACGACTTTTGAAGGCCTTTCCAAAAGTTAGAAGTGAACCTGGGATCACGGTCAGATACAATGGAGAGAGGAACTTGTCATACCTCTCGTACCCCTCGTGGTTTGATTTTCATGATCACAATCACTCACTTATTGTTCTAAACATCTTTCAAGTGTTTTTGGATGATAGGAATCATTTCAGGTTACCAAGGAATTGGGCCACGCAAGCTGAAGCCAAGAAAGGAGCAAAGTGCACTGTTTTCAGTCCACCGGCCAACCGGTGGATTCACCACCGGCCAGCCGATGGAACCCAGACTCAAGGTTAAGCCACTGCCTCAGCACCAGCCAACCGGTGGCCTCAGCACCGGCCAGCCGGTGGTGCCTAAGCCTGAAGGCCTCTCCATTTTGCACACACCGGCCAACCGGTGGCTCTGTACCGGTCAGCCGGTGGAGCCAGTCAAACTAGCCGTTGGGCTTTTGACCAGCCTGTCCGCTTGGCCTCCAACGGCTCCGAAAGCCTCTCCAACGGCTCCAAAGGCCTCCAACGGCCATATGAGGGTTCCCCCTCTATAAATAAAGGACCTTGATCCCCCGGAAGCCTAAGAAACAATATTGGAACCATAACCAAGCCATACGGAAGCCAACGGACACATTTTACATCATTTGGCTAACCTCCGGCGGATTCTTCCAAGGAACCCCAATCGCTCCAACTCAATTCCACATCCAAGGAGCATCACCAAAGAAGCTTGGGAGTGCACATCTTCAACTCCAATCATCTATTGGCGCCCAAGGCTTCTCCAAATACGGTTTTTATTGTTTATTCATTTTGAGCTTAAATTTGGGTTTGTGCCTACAAACCCCAACTCTTTCTCTCATCCTTTCTTTTGGGTTTTCACATCACCTTTAAGGTGTGAAGAGGTTAGTCAAGCCTTACCTTTCAAAAGGATTGAATCATAGGTGAGCTAGCCTTCACCTGTAAGAAGGCTAGTGGGTTCTTACTCAACCATTAAAAGTAAGTGGGTTCTTGCTCAACCAATAAAAGCAAGCTGTAATAGGTGAGCTAGCCTTCACCTGTAAAAAGGCTAGTGGGTTTCTTGCTAAAACCATTGAAAAGCAAGCGGTAGAATCTCTCAAAGGTTGAGTTGGGAGCGGAGACGTAGGCCTGGTTTTTGGCCGAACTCCGTTATCAATTTTGTGTCTTGCCTCTTTTATTTCCGCTGCACTTTCACTTTGATTTTAATTTGTTAATCTTTTTTTAAAAGGCAATTCACATCCCCTCTTGCCATCACTCCCTTTTTCTCCGCCTAACAATTGGTATCAGAGGGAGAGTTTGAGTAATACCCTAACCGGTTTCAAATTAAAGATCCATTGTGATGGCATCCACTTCTTTCGCCCCTGAAGGATATTCTTTGGGTCATGCTCCATTTTTTGATGGAACCGACTATACCTATTGGAAAACCCGCATGACCGATTTTCTTAGAAGTATAGGTTATTCTATTTATAAAATTATTATGCATGTTTATTCTTTTTCTACTCCCGATGAATCCAAATGGACCCAAGCCGACATCAGAAATTTCGAGCTTGATGGCAAAGCCATGAATGCTCTTCATTGCGGCCTTGACCGAAATGAATTCAATCGAGTTTCCACTTGCACCTCTTCCCATGAAATCTGGAAAATTTTGGAGGTGACCCATGAGGGGACCAACAAAGTAAAGGATACTCAATTGGACATGTACCGACAAGATTTTGAGTCTTTCACCATGCATCCATCTGAATCTATTACTGAAATGTTTACACGTTTTACTGATGTTTGCAATGGGAGAAAGTCCCTTGGTGATGATGTTTCTACAGAAACGATGGTCAAAAAGATCCTATGGATCCTACCAAGAACATGGGCACCGAAAGTGACGGCAATCCAAGAAGCGAAAGACATCAAGAACATGTCGGTCGAAGAACTCATCGGATCTCTCATGACCTATGAGATCACCATGAGGAGGCAAGCTGAAAAGGAAGGCAAACCGGTCAAAACTCCAAAGAACATCACCTTCAAAGTTCAACAAGAAGAAAGCTCCTCCTCATCATCATCATCTTCATCCTCAAGCGGCGATTCCGAAATGGAGAATCTTGCCCGCAAGATGCACAAATTCATGAAGAAGCACAAGAAGAAGAAATCCCTCAAGGCTCAATCCAACGAAAAATCCGAGTCCAAGGTAACATGTTACGGGTGTGGCGAGAAAGGCCATTACAAGCCCGATTGCCCACTCAACAAGAAAAAGGCCAAGCAAAAGGAGAAGAAGAAGGCTTTCAAGGCCACATGGAGTGATAGCTCGACATCCTCCTCCTCCTCCTCAAGTGACAACGGTAACAAATTCCTAATGGCATTTCATGAGGTATCATCTTCCGACTCCTCTTCCTCTAGTTACGCAAATTCTTTTAATAATTTATCTTATGAGGATCTCCAACACGCTAGAGATCAATTGGAGGAAGGTTTTCACGAACTTTCTTCCAAATTTGTTGCTTTAAAAAAGAATTTTAAAAAACTCTCTTCCGAAAAAGAACAACTTCTTAAAGAGAAGGAAGAGTTGACCCTCAAAATCCAAAACCTTCCCGATATTGATTCCATGGAATCAACCATCAAAGAGTTAAGGGAATCCCTTGCCAAGTTCACCCAAGGGGAACAAAATTTGAACAATTTGCTAGGTTCCCAACGTGTATCTAGGACCACCCAAGGGCTTGGCTATTCCAAGCAAGCTTCCTCTTCCCATGCACCTACTATTTTTGTAAGGGGGGCTCCCAATTTAAATTTTTCAATTATTGTAAAAAACCCGGGCACTTAATTTATGAGTGCAATTGCAAAAATGCCCGGTATGGTAGGCCCAAGTCTATTTTCTTAAATGATGAATTTTATAGGAGAAGACCCGCCACTAGACAAGTGTGGATTGAAAAATCCCTATTAGCGAGTCTCTCCGGCCCAAAATTTATTTCGGTTTCAAAAACCTCTCCCCGGTGATTTGTTGTTTTTATTTAGGGGGAGTTAGGATCATTTAAGTCTTTTTACTTTCATTTCGAAATTTTCGATTCAAACTTTCAATTTCAACACTTGGTTTCAAATTTTTTTTTGTTATTCAATTTTTCGATTCAAAACTTTCAATTCAAACTGTTAATGAATTCTTGATTCAAAACTTTCAATTCAAATTTCAAAAATTTCATTTGGTTTAAAATCTCTATCTTTTTTTTCAAACTTTTCCCTCAATCAAGTTTTATGCCCCCGTGCTATTTTGATAATCAAAAAGGGGGAGAAATTATTGATTGATTGGGGGAAAAATCTTTCTCTCATACATTTCTTGTTTTCAATTTATCCTTTAAAGTGTGCCTCTCCATTTTGTATTTTACATTGATTGTTTTGGTGATTGTGATCATCAAAATAGGGGGAGATTGTTGTACCTCTCGTACCCCTCGTGGTTTGATTTTCATGATCACAATCACTCACTTATTGTTCTAAACATCTTTCAAGTGTTTTTGGATGATAGGAATCATTTCAGGTTACCAAGGAATTGGGCCACGCAAGCTGAAGCCAAGAAAGGAGCAAAGTGCACTGTTTTCAGTCCACCGGCCAACCGGTGGATTCACCACCGGCCAGCCGATGGAACCCAGACTCAAGGTTAAGCCACTGCCTAAGCACCGGCCAACCGGTGGCCTCAGCACCGGCCAGCCGGTGGTGCCTAAGCCCGAAGGCCTCTCCATTTTGCACACACCGGCCAACCGGTGGCTCTGTACCAGTCAGCCGGTGGAGCCAGTCAAACTAGCCGTTGGGCTTTTGACCAGCCTGTCCACTTGGACTCCAACGGCTCCGAAAGCCTCTCCAACGGCTCCAAAGGCCTCCAACAGCCATATGAGGGTTCCCCCTCTATAAATAAAGGACCATGATCCCCCGGAAGCCTAAGAAACAATAGTGGAACCAAAACCAAGCCATAAGGAAGCCAACAGACACATTTTACATCATTTGGCTAACCTCCGGCGGATTCTTCCAAGGAACCCCAATCGCTCCAACTCAATTCCACATCCAAGGAGCATCACCAAAGAAGCTTGGGAGTGCACGTCTTCAACTCCAATCATCCATTGGCGCCCAAGGCTTCTCCAAATACGGTTTTTATTGTTTATTCATTTTGAGCTTAAATTTGGGTTTGTGCCTACAAACCCCAACTCTTTCTCTCATCCTTTCTTTTGGGTTTTCACATCACCTTTAAGGTGTGAAGAGGTTAGTCAAGCCTTACCTTTCAAAAGGCTTGAATCATAGGTGAGATAGCCTTCACCTGTAAGAAGGCTAGTGGGTTCTTACTCAACCATTAAAAGTAAGTGGGTTCTTGCTCAACCAATAAAAGAAAGCTGTAATAGGTGAGGTAGCCTTCACCTGTAAAAAGGCTAGTGGGTTTCTTGCTAAAACCATTGAAAATCAAGCGGTAGAATCTCTCAACGGTTGAGTTGGGAGCCGAGATGTAGGCCGGGTTTTTTGGTCGAACTCCGTTATCAATTTTGTGTCTTGCCTCTTTTATTTCCGCTGCACTTTCACTTTGATTTTAATTTGTTAATCTTTTTTTAAAAGGCAATTCACCCCCCCTCTTGCCATCACTCCCTTTTTCTCCGCCTAACAGAACTCCATGTAACCAGACTATCTCTTTAAGATACAAACGGGAAAGTTGATCTAGGTAAAAAGTATCCCGTATAGAAAGGAAATGAGCAGATTTAGTCAAGAGATCAACAATAACCCTGATTGCATTATTACCTCGAGGTGTCTTCGTCAATCCCACAACGAAGTCCATGGATATATTTTCCCATTTCTATTCTGGTACTGGTAAAGGCTGAAGCATCCCTTTTGGTAACTTCCACTCTGCTTTAAGCTATTGACAAGTCAAACACTTCACAGTAAAATCAGCAATATCTCTTTTCATTCCATCCCACCATTAATACTCCCGTAGATCTCTATACATCTTAGTACTGCCAGGATGAACTGAAAACAGAGAACTATGAGCTTCACATAACAACTCTCTCTTCAACTGGCACACACAATCTCTTCCCAAATCTCAAAACACAATCATTATCAATGTTGAATTCAGGCAACTTACCCATTTAAACCAGCTCTACCTTTTTCTGAAGCTCACTGTCATGCTTTTGTGCTTGCTTAATTCTGTCTGATAGAGAAGATTTCCCTGATACCTGAAACAAAAGAGAAGAACATCCTGCACCAACAACTTCTATGCCAAATTTCATCAAATCCTTAACCAAAGGATCACGTTCCAAACATAACATTGTTAATGAAGCAGTACTTTTTCGACTCAAAGCATCAGCCACTTTATTTTCTTTTTCCGGATAGTAACGAATTGTACAATCATAATCCTTGATTAATTCTAGCCATCTTTTCTGTCTCATGTTCAATTCTTTCTGAGTGAATATATACTTTAAACTTTTTTGATCGGTATATATTTCACACTTTACTCCATACAAATGATGCCTCCAAATTTTTAAAGCGAAAACAACAACAGCTAATTCCAAATCATGTGTAGGGTAATTTACCTCATGAGTTTTCAACTATCGTGAAGCATAAGAAATTACCTGATAATTCTTCATTAAGACGCAACCAAGTCCTTTCAATGAAGTATCATTGTAGATAACAAACTCCACATTCCTGGAAGGTAGTGCCAAAACTGGAGCATTCACCAATCTTCTTTTCAGTTCCTGAAAACAATCGTCACATTCTTTTGTCTAGATAATCTTAACACCCTTCTGAGTTAGCTTAGTCATTGGACTAGATAACCGTGAAAAATTTCTAACAAACCTTCGGTAATATCCTGCCAAACCAAGGAAACTAAGAATCTTTGTTACATTTGTGGGTCTTGGCCATTCTTCCACAACCTTTGTTTTTGCAGGATCAACAGTTATCCCATATTTAGAAACAATGTGACCAAGGAAAGAAATTTGTTGCAACCAAAACTCACACTTTCTGAATTTCCCATACAATTTCTTTTCTTTTAAGGTTTGCAAAATAACCCTTAAATGTCTTTCATGCTCCTCTTTACTTTTATAAAACACCAAAATATAATCAATGAAAACCACCAAAAACTTATCCAATAACTCATGTAAAATTCTATTCATTAAGACCATGAATACAACAGGTGCATTGGTTAGCCCAAAAGGAATTACTACAAATTCATAATGGCCATATCCTGTACGAAACGCGGTCTTGGGAATATCTTCTTCCTTTACCTTCAACTGATGGTACCCTAATCTCAGTTCAATCTTTGAAAAATACTGATCTCCCTGAAGATTATCAAAAAAATCATCGATATTAGGAAAAGGATATTTGTTTTTAACAGTGATTTTATTAAAGGCTCTATAATCAATGCAAAGTCTCATAGAACCATCTTTCCTTTTCAAAAATAAAATAGGAGCACCCCATGGTGATGCGCTAGGTCGAATGAAACCATTCTCTAATAAATCTTGCAATTTATCCTTCAACTCTAAATGTTCAATTTGATCCATTCGATAAGGGGGTTTTGAAATTGGCTTAGCATCAGGAAGTAAGTAAACAGTAAATTCAACTTCCCGATCTGGTATTATTCGAGGCAACTCATCAGGAAAAACATCAGGATACTCATTTACCACTGGCACATCATTAATCTGAACCGTTCCTTTGTTTTCAACGATGTGTGCAAGGTAACATTAATTTCCATCTTTTACAAGTTTCTCGGCCTCTTGATAAGTTATCAACAGTAAGGGTTCATTCTTGTACACAAACAGAAAGTATTTCTGAAAAGAAACTTCTTTAGCTCTACAGTCAATCTTAGCTTGGTAAATAGAGAGCCAATCCATACCTAGGATAACATCAAACTCTACTAGAGGTAAAACAATAAGGTTCGCAAGTAGGTTCTTTCCACGGATAAGGATAGGAAGATTCTTATAAATTCTTTTTGCCACAACATTTCCCCCAGGTGTTTTTACAAAATGTTCAGGAGTCATTTCTTGAGATGGTATTCCCATTTTACTAGAAAAGTTTTCAGAGATGAAAGAATGTGTAGACCCCGAATCAAACAACACACTAGCATAATCTGAAAAAACAAACAAATTACCTGATACAACTTCATTTGATGGCCCGACATCTACTGAAGTAGTTGCAAAGGATTTCACCACCCCTTTCTGCTTGTATTCTAACTGCTTCCCATCACTCAAGCTCTTTGTCGGACACTCATTTGCATAGTGACCCATCTCATTTCACTTAAAACATTTCACTAACTGTAAATCAAATTTGGCCTTACCATCACCTTGATCTTTTTCAGTGCAATCACGAGCCTTATGTCCCATATTACCACATCAGTAGCACTTTCCAGAATTCAGAAGACATTCTCCAGCATGCCTTTTCCCACATTTATCACAAACTGGAAACTTAGTTTTCTTACCGTCAGACCTTTTTGAAGAATTCTTTCCTTTCTCCTGCCCCCTCGGTCTCTTCTTCTGCTGGTTGTTATAGAACACTTGATCATCGGCAAACTCCATTTACACCTTCTCAGCACATCAAACAAGCTTTTCATAACTTTTAAACTCACGAGAAGCCAATTACCTTCGATATTTTGGCTTTAATCCTGAGTAAGAATGATTGATTTTACTATCAAGGTCTCAGATAAAATTTGGAGCATACCTTGCCAATCGAGTGAACATTTCTTCATAGGCAGCCACTGAGTCTTCCTCTTGCCTCAATTCCAAGAATTGTTTTTCCATCCTAAGTCGAACAGCCCTAGGAAAATACTTCTCAAGAAACAGACCTTTGAATTTATCCCAGTTGAGAGAATCAATATCATCAGCGTCCCTGGTATTTTTAACCATCGACCACCACTGATCTGCCTCACCCTCCAAACAGTAAATAGCAAGACTATCCTTTTGATTTTCTGAACACCCCATGACATCGAAAATCTTCTCCAGTGCTTTAATCCACCCTTCAGCTAGCACATGGTCAGATGATCTTCTGAATGATGGGGGATGTTACCTGATGAAATGTTCCACCACTGACACGTTCCTCTGCGATTGATCTGGCTGATCTCGTGCATGGATACCACCACCATTTATCGCTTGAGTAAATTGTGCCATTACTGCAACAAACTATTCAGTTCCAATTCTGACCATCTCAGGATGCTGATTCAGAAGGTTATTTCCTTCTGTGTTCCTTCCTAGCACTTCTTCCCTGTTTCCTCTGTGGAAAACCATTCTGAACAAACATGTCTTAGATGAAGCAACATGGTAATCTTTAAATGCTATATCATTTCAATTGGACCATAAAAAAATATTTTTGGATAATAATTTAATAGAATTATAACTCTTAAAGTTATCTAAACCAACCTCTGATACCAACTATAAGGCCCCGAACTTAAACCTTACTTAATATTGAATTAAATGAATAATTCACATTGAGGATCTTTTCAGGTTTAGAGTTTTATAGAATTAGATCATAAAACATGCATTACATCCCACATTTAAACAAAGTGGTTACATAAAAGATAGTATTTATTTTTTTCCATCAACGGAAACATATTTAAAACAAAACATGGATTATTTCTTGACACTTCATTGACACTATCATCACATCATGTACCTTTCCCTTAACCTGTGAAAAAAATTTCAAAAAATTGGGATGACCATAAAAATATTAGTAAGGGATATAAAAATATGGAAAGGAAAAATGAGTACATATATACATAAGAATGAAATCATACTTTACCCATAAAACATAAGCACTTTAACATAACTCATCAAATCATGAATAAATCATAGAAATCATAAGACATAAAGGTAACATGATGCATTCATAACATTCTTACGTAGGGAGTAACCATCTTGGTTACATTTGGAATACCCATCACAGTATATTCCCTAAATCTCTTCGGAGAAACCTCAACTTTTAACCCCTTCGCGTTACCCAATGCATTGGAGAGCTATATCGGGCTCACCCTCCCTTAGTTTATCATGGAACCACCCATCTTCATAATAATTCCCAAGAACCATAACATAATCGTATCACATAAAACATGCATAAAGGAAACATAACATTTCCACTTTTCAATCGCAAGATATCAATACAACGCATTGATATAAAAACATTATGAAAACCATTTTCAATACCAAAATAAGAGAAAATTAAAACATGGTATTTATTTTTCGTTTAAAAAAAGGTATGGATTGTAGAGGAAGTTTAAACTCAAATATTGGTCACGGCGGCGGAGAAGTCGTTGTCGCCGCATACGTACGACAAAAACATTACCTTTTGTCGTTTAGTAAAATGCTTCATATAAAAAAGATTCCTTTTTTTATAAACGTAAAAGTCAAAGGGGTTTATACACCGTATAAAAGAAGGTTGTGTATAAAACAAAATATGCCTCAATGAAAAGAGATTGACACGAAGTCCCATACCTCGGGTCCAACTTGACTCGATCGTTTTTTAATGTCCTGAATAATAAACTTGAGTTAATTTCTACTTTCTTAAGAACCTTTTTCAAGTTAATTATTCTTTTTATATCACTTATTACCATTTCATGAACACTATGTAATTATTTAAGTTAATAACGGTCGTTTTAACGGTCATTGGTACTTGAGTCAAAAATATGCTCTTTATAATTACAATTTGTTCATGTATCCATTATATCCCGAGTTATACTCATGATATATATCATATATATTATATATATCCAGTATATAAATGCATTTATAATATTATTTTACATTTAGAGGTAATAAATGAAATGCACCGTTGATGGAGACGGTAAGCCGTACGTACGCATGAACGCTACTTCCACTTCTATTTCATATTTAATGGAATTAAAACATAATTATACATAATAGTATTATATTTCTAGTATTGTATAGTATATAATATCATTCAATCTATCCTTTATACTTACCACAGATGGTATTAATTAATCAAATCACTTTGAGGGGGCGGTAGTCCGCACTTCATAAAATGAAGATATCACGTTTACCCATAATGGAAACCATAAAGGTATGTCATAAATGAAAAATACAGAATCTTAAGTAAAACATAAAAATATTATATATCATATATAAATATAGTGACATCTTAATGGCCACCTTTTAAGGTTTTATATGAGTGTTGAACAATCATCGTTTCGTGAGGCCTAAATTCCCCATCCACAGAAACAGTATGTTCTTTAACCATTAGATGTAGGTGTGTGTAAGTGTAGCTCTAATACATATTATAACAACATATTAGTATATGGAAGATACTGGTGTTATTAGAAAATAAATTAATAAAAAGAGTTTAGGGGGTTGGAGAAGCAAAATAAAACATAAGAACACAAGAGAAGACACTACCTTTAAATCGGGTAAATCTTTTTGATTTGAGCTCAAAGGCTTCCTTGGGAAGACTTCTGCCCAAAGTGAGGCTTCTAAGAGTTATAGAGGGATGTGGAGAGACAAAATGCGTAGGGTTTGGCTGAGGAAAAGGCTTTGGATGTGTGGGTAAGGTGGTAGAGGTGGGGGCCTTTAATAAGAGGAGAGGAGGGGAACTCTTGGAAAGTTACAAAATGTTACTATATTTTCAAATGAGTTTCGGATTTTAAAGGTCCCACATTTATTTATTTCGAGGATAAGGTGATAAGGGTCCAACATCCACCCATCCAATAGGTTTTTTACTTGTGTAGGTCTTAAATTTACATTATCTTTTCATTTTATTTAAATCGTTAAATAATGATGTCATCGCTGCATCATCATGGTGTCATAAATACTTTAATTTATTTAATGCCTAAAAATTATAAAAAAATACTATTATGGAGAAAATCTTTTTATATTTCCAATTACTATTTATAGTAAAAAATCTTAATTGTATTACCCCGTGTAAAAGTTGTTTTAGTAAAACAACTCATGTTTGTGTCATTTTTACATTAACATTAAATTAAAAGATATTAATGTCATTTTCCTACCAAAGTGGCTCCATGGGGTCCCCAAGTTGACCCATGGATTTTCTTGGTCGGCCATGACACATCCAATAAGGGTAGGACATGTTTCTAGGTCATTTCAAATTATTAAAACATTATTCTTACCTTAAATTACACTAATTACCTCTAATCGCAATTAAAAACTTAAAAGTTACTATTCACAAAAAAATTATTTTAATCCCATTCAACCACATTTTACATCTTAATGACAACCATGTATGTCATATTTTTTTAATTCAAAACACAGTGGTGGTAAAATTTCATTTAAACGAAAAATCAGTTTTTATAAGTACCACTTAGTGGTTTAACAATTAATCAAAAATTGAAATTTTCCAGAAAAATACCAAAATGTCACCCTAAGATATATTTGATATTAAGAATTAAAAAATGATGTCTATTTTAAAAAATTCAAAACATATAAGTTACATTAATTAATTTAATAATTAATTCCCGCTGTCAGAGCAAATAGCGTGTTTTTATGAAACCATATGTATCAAAAGATTGACAGTAGTTTAAGTCCAATTTCAAAGTAAAATTAATTCGAAAGACCAGTATTGGATTAAAATTGTAAAAATATATTCTAATTTTACTTTAAAACCAATTCAAAATATAATCTAATCACATAAATAAATTATATTAAAAAGAGGTTTTGAATTAAAATACAACATTTTCACTATTCATTAAAAAAATGTACTTTATCGGAAAAATACCAAAAATTCACACAAAGTAAATTTTTATGTCCCAATAATAAAGAATAAGTTTATTTTGACAGACATAGCTTATAAAATTGTCAATAGATAGATTTAAAAATGGTTTTCCATCAAAAGGCAGTAAAATAATCTTTTAAAAATATTAGTGTATTCCATGCTTAAGATTGGATTTATTCCTATTTTAAGCCTCTAAAACACTCTCTAATTCATTAATAGACATAGATAAAAATATATATTATTCATTACTTACTTGTGATGTTACATGAATTTTGTCATGTAATCTCATATCCTTCACATTAGCAAGTAAGGATCACCAAATCCCTCCAATTCTTCATAAAAACCTAACGACTCATGGGTTATTTCTATTTCATATGAATAAGGAATATAAAGCTCTCAATTATTAGAATAGTAAAAAAAATTCTTGTAAAATGTACCTTGGTATTTATATATTGGAATCCACCATGTTTCATTAGTTTTTAATACTAATTAAAGGATTTTAAATTCTTGAATGTCATAGGATTTAATTTTCCTTTGAATTAAAAAACCCTTAATGAATATCATAATGATTCTTTGGCATTGTGGTGGAGTTATATTTTTTGTGTATTTGGATTTGTGTGATCAAATTATTCTTCATGTGATATTGAGGATTCGTCATAAAAAAATCTAAGAGGACATGTGATCATGTGATGTTTAAGATTTTTTTGATAGGATTTATAGTGTAAATCTCTCGTGGATGTTGTACATGTTTCTTATTTCTCCAAGAAACATCACCTGATACTGAGGTGGATGGAAGATCAATAAATTTCAAATATTTCATGCTATAAAATATATCCATGACTAGGTATTATTCTAATATGTTGTTTTCTATGAAATGGTTTCATGCTACCAACTATTAAAGTTATAAATTTAGTCTTCATGTGACACTTCAATAGAAATTTTTTCTTCAAAACATCACATGTAAGAAAGATAATAATTTCATTCATAGTGCTGAGGTGATCATTCATTTCTTGTTTTATTTTCTTGAACAATGGTGACTATTTGGATCATAGATATCAATGATTTTCTATTTTCTCAAGCATGCAAAAAAAAACCCTTTTAGGTACAATGGTTGAAAATATATGGTGGTATTGATCAAACCACACAATCTTATGCAATTGAACAGATAATCTTATTTGTGAAATATTTTAAGATGTGTGAATTTTAATGCACATATCCCATTCCACATCAGTTTGAAACATGAAATAGAACCACTTAATAAGTATACACATTTCATTTGATCACCATATGTGTGTTCCAAGGTATACCTTTGATCCCCACTATAACTAACCCATTTCGACACCCTCCACCACTATGTTGTCCTACATAATGGAGCCAATGATTTTATGTACTTCTGTGTGCACACTTGAAGCTCATATAGGCCTCATCCTACCCCAATTTGAGTTTCTCAGTCTAGATATCCCTTGTTTTTTATCAAGATGAACCTTATTTCTAGTGTGGTTGGCCAAATTTTTAATAAGGGACCCCAAAATAATTAGAATAATTATAAGTAGAATTTAAAGTACCATATATTTCTATAACAAATCTCAATAGCAATTTCCTCATGAAATAATTTATTTTTCACGTTCTTTTCATCTTCTCGATTGTTGAAAATAATGTGTCACCCATAAAATAAGTATTTTACAGTAAAAAATATTTTTAAAAATGTTAAAATTAGTATCATAATTACTAGTTTACAAATATTATAATATAATAAAAAATTCCAACGGCTCTTCAATCTCCTCCTTTAGATTTTTTTGGCAAAAAATGCTTCACCTTAAAAAAATCATAATGAGTCATCTAATGAAATTCTTTCTCAAAGGTAAATTTTGTGAAATACAAAACCATATAAGGTAATGTTTTTTATAGAATTTGTTTCTCAATTATTTTTTTCCATGCGATTGAGATTCTCCCCCTCAATTTTAATTCAAATTTATCCCACTTATTTCAATAACCACAACATTATATTCAATAAAATAATGAAAGAATCACTCTCCTTAGATAAAAAAGACTATAAAATTTCTCCCCCTTTTG
The DNA here is from genome assembly GCA_963277665.1 of Viscum album. Classification (NCBI taxonomy): domain Eukaryota; kingdom Viridiplantae; phylum Streptophyta; class Magnoliopsida; order Santalales; family Viscaceae; genus Viscum; species Viscum album. The sequence goes on along the minus strand of OY728142.1, from coordinate 2,037,500,069 downwards.
AAAAAATAATCGAAAGTCTTTTAGGATACTCTCTATATAGTTTTTAATGAAGTGAGAGGGTCTAAACACTCTTATTTAGGCATAGTGTCTCAAATTTGTCCTTAGCGACATCCTTGGTGAAGATATATACCAATCGATCTCATTTTATAATAAGTTGTAACTTTATGTATCTATTTTACAATGTATCCTTCATTAATTTAAATTAGATAAAAATATTCATAGATCTTTAATGTTGTATTTTATTTATAAAAATTTCTACAACAATTTTATTATCACAATGAATTCTAACAGGTTTTTAAATTTTCACAATTAAAGCATCCATTTTTTCCTTCATCTATATCATTTGAGTGTAGGAACTTTTTATAAGGCCCCAGCCTTAAACCTTACTTAATCTTGAGTTATTATAAGATTACACATTGAGGATCTTTTCTGGTTTAGAGTTTTAGAGAATTAGATCATAAAACTTGCATTACATTCCACATTTAAACAAAGTGGTTACATAAAAGATAGTATTATTATTTTCCCATCAACGGAAACATATTTAAAAATAAAGCATGGATTTTTTCTTGACACTTCCTTGACACTATCATCATATCATGTACCTTTCCCTTGACCTATGAAAAACATTTCAAAAAACTTGGTATGAGCATAAAAAGCTCAGCAAGGGTTATAAAAAAAATATGGAATGGAAACATGAGTTCATATATACATAAAAATGAAATCATAATTTACCCATAAAACATAGGCACTTTAACATACCTCATCAAATCATGAATAAATCATAGAAATCCTAATACATAAAAGGTAACTTGAGGCATTCATAACATTCTTATGTAGGGAGTAACCCTCTTGGTTACGTTTGGAATACCCACCACAGTATATTCCCTAAATCTCTTTGGAGAAACCTTAACGTTTCAATCCTTTGTGTTACCCAATGCATTGGAGAGCTATATCGGGCTCACCCGCCCTTAGTTTATCACGGAACCACCTGTCTTCATAACAATGCCCAAGAACCATAACATAATCGTATCACATAAAACATGCATAAAGGAAAACATAACATTTCCACCTTTCAATCACAAGATATCAATACAACAGATTGATATAAAAACATTATGAAAACCATTTTAAACACCATAATAAATGAAATGTAAAACATGGTATTTACTTTTCTTTTAAAAAGAAGGTATGGCTTGTAGAGGAAGTCGAAACTCAAATAATGGTCACGGAGGCGGAGAAGTCGTTGTCGCCGCATACATATGACAAAAACATTCCCTTTTGTCATTTAGTAAACGCTTCGTATAAAAAAGATTCCTTTTGAATAAATGTAAAAGTAAAAGGGGTTTATAAACCATATAAAAGAAGGTTGTGTATAAAACAAAATATGCCTCAATGACAGGAGATTGAGACGAAGTCCCATACAAAGACGTTATCCTTGGATTAAGGATAAATCAATTACATAATTATGTGTGAAAAATGAATACACGAAATATAAGTGGATATTAAGTGTAAAACAATCAGAGGTTATTCACACATATTCATAGAACGACATATTCAAGGAGTACAAGTTTATCCCAAAGAATCAAATTTGGGTTAAGAAGTTCCTTTGCAAAAATTTGACAGCATAACAACGTCACTACAAAATTCAGAAAATTAGTTGACGAGAGATAAAAAGGGTATCTCATCACATGGACATAAAATTTAAATAAATAAGGATATAGAATAACATATCCCAACATAATATTATGTGAATTAAAAGACATAACAAAATAAGTCTTTTTAAAAAGAGGAGGGTGAAAGGTTCCCTTACCGACATGGGTATCTTTCAAGACATGCACCCCGTGAAAGAAGGACAATACAACATTGATGTAAATACTCATAAATAAAAGTATATTACACAATGAGTAAGATAATGGGAAGTACATACACCACTCAAAGGAAATTGTGGAAAATGTAGCATAAATCTCACGGGAATAAAAGTGAGATGAAAAATCCCTGACGAAAACTCGACAGCCTAATAGCGCCACTTAAAACTTACAAAAATGGTTTGATGGGATCAAATAGGGTCTCTCATCATATTAAAATAAAATTTACAGCAAGAGGAATATAAAATAACATCCCCCATTATAACAAAGAGGAGCTTAAAATAAGTGACATAAAGGAGAGTACTTAAAAAGAAAGAGAGAGGTTAGATCTCTTACGAAAATTCGGCAGCCTAACGACGCCACTCAAAACTTCCAAAATGGATTGATGAGAGTGAATGTAACACCCTGAGATTTTATGAAAAATATTTTTTTTAATTTTATTAATGTCTTGTGTTAAACGCTACACCAAAAGGAGCTTTCACAACACACATCTCTGACCTGGCTTGAATTACACGCAATCGCGACCTTCCACGATAGCGTGTGTTGTACGCAACACCATGTTTCGCTAAACAACGATATGCTATTAAAATATTATCAAAACTAGCCGTTATGAATAGTAATAACCACTCTTTGAAATTTTTTAAATTTTATTTTTCAAAATGGAATTCATTTTTGGATTCTTAATATCGAAATTATCTTAGGGTGAAATTTTGTTGATTTTCGGATAACTTTCATATTTTGATGAATAGTGAAAATTACTAAATTTTAATTAAAAACAACTTTTTCAATCGAAATAATTAATAGTGATAAATTATTAATTTGAGTGGTTTTAAAGTATATTTAGAATATATTTTTACAATTTAATACAATTTTGGTCATTGGATGTAATTTTACATTTAAACCAGTTATAAACTAGTGTCAATCTTTTGATAGTTATTATCTCTTAAAAACACGCTATTTGTTTTGACGACGAGAATTAATTTTTAAATTAGTTAATGCAACTGATATGTTTTGAATTTGGTAAAATAGACATCATTTTTGAGTTCATAATATCAAATATAGCTTAGGCCTAATTTTTGGTATTTTTCTGAAAACTTTCAATTTTCGATGAATAGTGAAACCACTAAGTGGTAGTTAAAAAAACTGAATTGTTCATAAAACTTAATTTTACCGCTTTTGTGAGTGTAATTTCGAAAATTCGAGAGACACGGTTAATATCAAGGACTAAAATGTGGTTCAATGAGATGAAAATAATTTTTGGTGAATAGTAACTTTTTACTTTTTTTTACCACGGTTAAAAGTAAATAGGGCAATTAAGGGTAAAGATGATATTATTATTACCCTAAAACATGTCCTAATTCTATTGTATAAGTTTAATTCGACCAAAAACAAACTTAGGAATAAAATATGACCATTTAGGCCCACTTGGATTAGATTAGGACATTTATTATTAATTTATTTAAAGAAGGGTTAAAAGAGTGAAAATCAAAGTTTATTTACTAAAACATTTTTAATATGGGGTTATACATAAGATAAATTCGTCTATAAATATTCATTATAAAGATAAAAAGATTTCATACATAATGGAATTTTATTTGTAATTTTTAGACATTAAATAATTTAATTTATTTATGACACAACGATGATGCAGTAATTATCTTATTAATAAAATACTGACATAATTGATGTTATAAATACCCAAATAAATATAATTTGAGACTTTTTATGAATTGCATTAATTTTATAGGTTACTATGATATATTAGTGTTGATTTAATCAGCTTGGTTCGAACATATAATTCTGTTATGACTTTCACAAAAATCATATATCAAATAGTGTCAAAATTGACACAAAATAGTTTATAAATCAAATATTATATTATTAATTGTTATTTTATTCCTAAAAATCTAAGGTTCGGCCAAATTACTTAGATAAGGATATATATATTAATAATAAACAACTTGGGGTTCTTTTGTCATGTTATAGTAAGTGTATTAACCATATAGTGTAAGAAAACAAAAAGACACGGTAAAAGTTAAATTATTTAACTTAGAGTTAAATCTAATTGATAAGGTTAAAATAAAAACCTAAACTTGTCTAAATCCTATTGTTTGATAGGATTTAGACCCATACCCACTTTACCTTCTAAATAATACCCTTTGGAACCATTATAAACTGATTTTGACTTTAATATAAAATAATATTTTGAGATATTCCTAAGGTGCCCCTCTCCTCCCTTATAAAAGGACACCTCCTCCCCCTCCTCCTCACACCAATTTGAGCACTCAATCTCGGCCAACCCCTGAAAAAATCCCTTCTCCACTTCCCTAGAATAATATTAGAGGTCCTGGTCTTCTTCAAAGACCAATCTTAATTCCCTAAGTGGAGGATTCAAAGAGGCGTTTCAAAGAAGAGGTAATATCCATTACCGATTTTTTCAATTTCTTTCTTCTTCAACTTATTCTTCTTTATTTGTTTCATGAAAAAGTAATAACATCAGTATTACTTACATACTGATATGTTATTATAAATATGAAACAACCCTAATTCACCTTCTATCCATCCTACGGAAAAATGAAATCACCGCGCGTGCGTACGTACAAAATACCGTCTCCACGCCGTGGTGTAATCTATTTTCCACCACCACCTTAATAGGATGGGTATAATGGAGTAATGAGTAACTATATATGATTATTATAAAGTGATATTGATAATGAAATAGTCTACATACACTTCAACACAATTTCACGACCATGGGAACGATATCATCGCTCGTGCGTACGTACGGACTACAGTCTCCACGACGCGATGAGATTCATTCTCAATGATTAACCATTCATGAATGATTATAAAGTATATATAATAAGTACTAATGAAATATATGACATAATAATGATACTGGATTTATGTAAATTTATATGTATGTCATCTACTTAATTTCATTCACTTCAATAAGGAAACGAAAACATCGTTCATGCGTACGTACGGACTACCGTCTCCACAAACGGTGTATTTCATTCCATTTATCAATATTATATATATATATATATATTCTGAATATATATTATATATAAATAATGTTTTAAATTCTGGATATAAGTAATCATGATCCAAGTAATCATATTAATAATTACAAGTTAAAAACACGAAAGACAAATGAGACGATTTTACCCAAAACACTATTTTAACATGAATTTACAAAAGAACGGGTAATATAAAGTCATAAGTGGACCATATATGATATAATAACAATGAATATTATTCTGGAATAAGTCAATAACATGATTTAAATCATTATACAGGTGGTTCGAACACTTACAAAGCAAGTCGGATCTAAGGTAAGGGAAATATCACAATCTCATTTTTATCCGAGATTGTTTATATTTTTGAAATTTACTGGGGTGTATTTTATCATCAACATCCATGTTTCCTCAATAAGTAATATTATTTCCATCATTCTACAATAGTTTATATCCAATTTTACCCTTCGGTGAGTTTTTAGTAAAAGATATGAAAGGAATCTTTTGTCGTTTTTCGTACGAGGTACTTTTGGACTTTTCCGACAAAAGTACGAAGAATGTTTTTTTAACTTATACGACAAGAATGGATTTTTAAAACATTACTTCCAAGAATCATCCTTTATAAGTTTTCAAGTTTATTTTTAATCAACTTCTTTTAGTTTATAATTGTATGAAATGTTAAGAAAAGAAAAGTGTTTTTTTTGAAGTAGAAAGGATATTTTCCTCAAGAATGGAGTTCAAATGTTTTATCAAAATTATTTTCCATCTAAGATAATATAGGGTTCTATTTTTTATCCCTATTATTAAATTTATTTGATTATGTTTTGAGGAAATTATTTTTATGAAGTCATTTACCTTATATGATTTGTTTTATGATGTCATGATGTTTCAAGAATCCCATTTTTGTTACATGTGTTATGCGATGATGTATGATTTATGATTATGTGGCACACATAAGAAAGGATTCATTATGAGATGGGTGGGACCTATATCTCCCTCCAATGCATTGGGTAAAGATTTTATATCTCATGAGATAGACATGGCTGGAATGGTAGGTTATACCGGTTCAGTGAAACAGGACTGAAACGAGGGTTACTCGATTCAGAAAGGGACTTTGTCGACTAAGATAGTCTTGGAAATGAGTCTTGACTAACAAGAAATGATTCTCTATGATTATGTGTGTATGCCACAAAGTTTCATGTTTTAAGTTATGATTATTGTGATTACATTTCACTGCCATGATTTATCCCATGTTATGAAATTATGATCTCTTTTGCAGGATAAGATTTCCAAAAGTTATGTGCTTATGTATATGATGTGATTGATATTTATTTTGTTTACCGTTACTGAGCATTTGAGCTCAACCTTTTATGTTTTCTTTTCCCCAGGATATAAAGAAAGGTTTTAGGTATAAAAAAAAGAAGATCATTATGGGAGATGTTGAAGATCTTTCACCAGGAATTAGAAGATTATATTCCGAGTTTCCAAAGACACTAAACTATTACGATCCTTGTGTGTGTGTTTTTGTTATGTACTAAGTATTCCGAAAATGTAATGTAATGTCAATGTACGTCAGGCTTCGGGTCTCTACAGTTGGTATCAGAGGAAAGGTTTAGTAAACCTTTGGAAACTAGGATGCGAGAACTTTAGTGAGATCCCTAGAGATATTTCTAAGGTATGTCTAGGGATGTCTCTAAGGATAAGTATACATATAGGATACAGTCCTAGAACTACGGTAACGATCATAGAATTTAACCTAAGATGTTAGATATTGAGGATACTCCCCCTTTATTATGTTGTTTTCCCTAGCATGATTTTTTCCTCTCACACTATTCTTTTTGGGTTTTAGAAAATGGCTGGAAACAAGATGATTCACGATAATGGAGGATATGATGGACAATGGAATGATATTCTTCATGAGAAACCAAATGAAATGGGATTTGGAGGTCCAAACATCATTATTATGCTGAATCAGCAATCTCATAATATGATCAATAAAGTAAAGTTTGGTAAGTTTCCTCGCTCGGCTAATAAGAGAAAGATGGAGTTTCATGATGATCATAGAGGAAAAAAAGTTCAATTTCCCCTATGTAAATCATGTGGGAAGAGGCATCAAGGAGAATGTTTCAAAGGAACTGGAAGATGCTTTGGGTGTGGAAAAGAAGGACACAAAGCCAATAAGTGCAAAGGAAAAGGTTCAGTTAACACCAGGGATGAGGATAATGGTATTTCTACGACATCAACAATGGTTAAATGTTTTAAATGTGGAATGTACGGGCATTATGCAAACCAATTCCCTAAGGGAAAGTCTCATGAAGAAAATCAGTATGGTCGTATGGGTAGTATTTATGTGGATGATGATGATGAGACTACAAATGATATGTGAAGCTCGGTCAATGGTTTAAGAATGTAGTGGAATGATTACATGTTTATCATGTGTAATGCTGTATAAGTAATCTCATGGCACTATGGAATAAAGAGACATCTAAGGATTTCTACACTGTTGTCTTTCCTTAAGTTTTGAAAGTGTATGATTAATGTTACCAGTATCCATGAAAGGTTATTCAGATATTTTTGGAATGTAGATGATATGCGCATAATTAAGGGATAAGGAGAAAATGAAATGTTTGACAATATTCATGAGCTCGTGATTGATATAAGGACTAAGTGATATCATGGTTTGAGTATATAGAATTTTGAGGATTTTGGTATGTGGAAGGTGTTATCTTTTAACTGCATTCATGTTTTCACTATGGTTCAATGGGTATTCAAGAGAATACATGATTAAGGCCTTTGAATGTTTGGAATGTGACCAACAAGACATATCTTATGATATATGGGGATCAACGATGGTATTAAATCTCTGGTAATCGTTTTCACTATATTACGAGAATGGACTGCAGTATTATGGATAAGCCTAAAAATTGGAATGGATTATGTTGGACATAAGTAAATATTGTTTAAGGATATATTTTTTTTTCGATATTATTGATGGGATATTATAGTAGTATAGTTTTAGAAAAAGGACAACTTGCAGGACGGGCGACAACCCATCGCTTCAGACAAGGCTGTGGGAATCGAACCCACAACCGAAGTGCGACTGGCCTTTATCGCCTACCACTGGCCTACAGGAAGTCCCTGTTTAGTAGAAACTAGTTTTATTAAATTAAGCAGTATGATATATGAAGTATAAGTCCATTTTAGGAACCATATATGATTAATCTCACTATAGAATGACTTATGTATATTTAATAACTTTTTCTAACCTGTTTTTTAAAAAAGATGGAATGACCCGTCATTCTATCACATGATCTGCTAACACTTCACGAATAACAAATTCAACTTCATTTATTTAAGAGATGAAGTGGAAATTTTACAAGGCACGAACAACAGTGAGATTGTACCATAATAAAGTAAGTATTTATTCTAATTCAAATTCTTCAACTTTAGGGAAATGATCTTGAAAACCAAAAATGTTGTCCTAGTGCTCTTATATCTGATTAATCATATGGTACCTTAGATCGTCACAAATTTATGGATTTGTGATTGTTGGATTTTCCATAGCCATGTTCTCTACCACTCTCCATCAGAACATGATGGTTAGATTTCTCTTCCATATCCATATTTTCACCTATGTGGAAACCCAGTGATTAGTTTATTTGGGTAACCATTACATTTCATAATTTTTTTTTAAAGATTGGTTTTGGTATTCCTTTTTACGATGTGGGTTTCTATTAAAGAAACTTTCGAGTAGTAAACCATTTATAACCCCGACGAATTTCGAGGGCGAAATTCATTTTAAGGGGGGTAGAATGTAACACCCCGAGATTTTTTGAAAAATATTCTTTTTAATTTCATTAATGTATTGTGTTATACGCTACACCAAAAGGATCTTTCACAACACACATCTCTGACCTGGCTTGAATTACACGCAATCACGACCTTCCACGATAGCGTGTGTTGTACGCAACACCACGTTTCTCTGAACAACGATATGCTATTAAAATATTATCAAAACTAGCCGTTATGAATAGTAATAACCACTTTTTGAAATTTTGTAAATTTTATTTTTCAAAATGGAATTCATTTTTGGATTCGTAATATTGAAATTAACTTAGGGTGAAATTTTGGTGATTTTCGGATAACTTTCATATTTTGATGAATAGTGAAAATTCCTAAATTTTAATTAAAAACAAATTTTTCAATCGAAATAATTAATAGTGATAAATTATTAATTTGAGTGGTTTTAAAGTATATTTAGAATATATTTTTACAATTTAATACAATGTTGGTCATTGGATGTAATTTCACATTTAAACCAGTTATAAACTAGTGTCAATCTTTTGATAGTTATTATCTCTTAAAAACACGCTATTTGTTTTGACGACGAGAATTAATTTTTAAATTAGTTAATGCAACTGATATGTTTTGAATTTGGTAAAATAGACATCATTTTTGAGTTCATAATATCAAATATATCTTAGGCCTAATTTTTGGTATATTTCTGAAAACTTTCAATTTTCGATGAATAGTGAAACCACTAAGTGGTAGTTAAAAAAACTGAATTGTTCATAAAACTTAATTTAACCGCTTCTGTGAGTGGAATTTCGAAAATCCGAGAGACACGGTTAATATGAAAGGCTAAAATGTGGTTCAATGAGATGAAAATAATTTTTGGTGAATATTAACTTTTTACTTTTTTTTACCACGGTTAAAAGTAAATAGGGTAATTAAGTGTAAAAATGATATTATTATTACCCTAACACATGTACTAATTCTATTGGATAAGTTTAATTCGACCAAAAACAAACTTAGGAATAAAATATGACCATTTAGGCCCACTTGGATTAGATTAGGACATTTATTCTTAATTTATTTAAAGTAGGGTTAAAAGAGTTAAAATCAATGTTTATTTACTAAAACATTTTTAATATGGGGTTATACATAAGGTAAATTCGGCTATAAGTATTCATTAGAAAGATAAAAAATATTTCCTACATAATGGTATTTTATTTGTAATTTTTAGACATTAAATAATTTAATTTATTTATGACACAACGATGATGCAGTAATTATCTTATTAATAAAATATTGACATAATTGATGTTATAAATACCCAAATAAATATAATTTGAGACTTTTTATGAATTACATTAATTTTCTAGGTTACTATGATATATTAGTGTTTATTTAATCAACTTGGTTCGAACATATAATTCTGTTATGACTTTCACAAAAATCATATATCAAATAGTGTCAAAATTGACACAAAATAGTTTTTAAATCAAATATTATATTATTAATTGTTATTTTATTCCTAAAAATCTAAGGTTCGGCCAAATTACTTAGATAAGTATATATATATTAATAATAAACAACTTGGGGTTCGTTTGTCATGTTATAGTAAGTGTATTAACCATATAGTGTAAGAAAACAAAAAGACACGGTAAAAGTTAAATTATTTAACTTAGAGTTAAATCTAATTGATAAGGTTAAAATAATAACCTAAACTTGTCTAAATCCTATTTGTTGATAGTATTTCGACCCATCCCCACTTTACCTTCGAAATAATACCCTTTGGAACCATTATAAACTGATTTTGACTTTAATATAAAATAATATTTTGAGATATTCCTAAGGTGCCCCTCTCCTCCCTTATAAAAGGACACCTCCTCCCCCTCCTCCTCACACCAATTTGAGCACTAAAGCTCGGCCAACCCCTGACAAAATCCTTTCTCCACTTCCATAGAATAATATTAGAGGTCCTGGTATTCTTCAAAGACCAATCTTAGTTCCTTAAGTGGAGGATTCAAAGAGGCGTTTCAAAGAAGAGGTAATATCCATTACCGATTTTTTCAATTTCTTTCTTCTTCAACTTATTCTTCTTTAGTTGTTTCATGACAAAGTAATAAAATCAGTATTACTTACATACTGATATTTTATTATAAATATGAAAAAACCCTAATTCACCTTCTATCCATCCTACGGAAAAATGAAATCACCGCGCGTGTGTACGTACGGAATACCGTCTCCACGCCATGGTGTAATCTATTTTCCACCACCACCTTAATAGGATGGGTATAATGGTGTAATGAGTAACTATATATGATTATTATAAAGTGATATTGATACTGAAATAGTCTACATACACTTCAACACAATTCCACGACCATGGGAACGATATCATCGCTCGTGCGTACGTACGGACTACCGTCTCCACGACGCGATGAGATTCATTCTCAATGATTAACCATTCATGAATGATTATAAAGTATATATAATAAGTACTAATGAAATATATGACATAATAATGATACTATATTTATGTAAATTTATATGTATGTCATCTACTTAATTCCATTCACTTCAATAAGGAAACGAAAACATCGTTCATGCGTACGTACGGACTACCGTCTCCATGAACGGTGTATTTCATTCCATTTATCGATATTATATATATATATATATATTCTTAATATATATTATATATAAATCATGTTTTACATTCTGGATATAAGTAATCATGATCCAAGTAATCATATTAGTAATTACAAGTTAAAAACACGAACGACAAATGAGACGATTTTACCCAAAACACTACTTTAACATGAATTTACAAAAGAACGGGTAATATAAAGTCATAAGTGGACCATATATGATATAATAACAATGAATATGATTCTGGAATAAGTCAATAACATGATTTAAATCATTATACAGGAGGTTCAGACACTTACAAAGCAAGTCGGACCTATGGTAAGGGAAATATCACAATCTCATTTTTATCCGAGATTGTTTATATTTTTGAAATTTACTGGGGTGTATTTTATCATCAACATCCATGTTTCCTCAATAAGTAATATTATTTCCATCATTCTACAATAGTTTATATCCAATTTTACCCTTCGGTGAGTTTTTAGTAAAAGATATGAAGGGAATCTTTTGTCGTTTTTCATACGAGGTACTTTTTGACTTTTCCGACAAAAGTACGAAGAATGTTTTTTTTAACTTATACGGCAAGAATGGATTTTTAAAACATTATTTACAAGAATCTTCCTTTATAAGTTTTCAAGTTTATTTTTAATCAAATTCCTTTAGTTTATAATTGTATGAAATGTTAAGAAAAGAAAAGTGTTTTTTTTGAAGTAGAAAGGATATTTTCCTCAAGAATGAAGTTCAAATGTTTTATCAAAATTATTTTCCATATAAGATAATATAGGGTTCTATTTTTTATCCCTATTATTACATTGATTTGATTATGTTTTGAGGAAATTATTTTTATGAAGTCATTTACCTTATATGATTTGTTTTATGATGTCATGATGTTTCAAGAATCCCATTTTTGTTACATGTGTTATGCGATGATGTATGATTTATGATTATGTGGCACACATAAGAAAGGATTCATTATGAGATGGGTGGGACCTATATCTCTCTCCAATGCATTGGGTAAATATTTTATATCTCATGAGATAGACATGGCTAGAATGGTAGGTTATATCGGTTCAGTGAAATAGGACTGAAACGAGGGTTACTCGATTCAGAAAGGGACTTTGTCCACTAAGATAGTCTTGGAAATGTGTCTTGACTAACAAGAAATGATTCTATATGATTATGTGTGTATGACACAATGTTTCATGTTTTAAGTTATGATTATTGTGATTACATTTCACTGCCATGATTTATCCCATGTTATGAAATTATGTTCTCTTTTGCAGGATAAGATTTCCAAAATTTATGTGCTTATGTATATGATGTGATTGATATTTATTTTGTTTACCCTTAATGAGAATTTGAGCTCACCCTTTTATGTTTTCTTTTCCCCAGGATATAAATAAAGGTTTTAGGTATAAAAAAAAGAAGATCTTTATGGGAGATGTTGAAGATCTTTCACCAGGAATTAGAAGATTATATTCCGAGTTTCCAAAGACACTAAACTATTACAATCCTTGTGTGTGTGTTTTTGTTATGTACTAAGTATTCCGCAAATGTAATGTAATGTCAATGTACGTCAGGCTTCGGGTCTCTACAGTTTGTATCTGAGGAAAGGTTTAGTAAACCTTTGGAAACTAGGATGCGAGAACGTTAGTGAGATCCCTAGAGATATTTCTAAGGTATGTCTAGGGATGTCTCTAAGGATAAGTGTACATATAGGATACAGTCCTAGAACTACGGTAACGATCATAGAATTTAACGTAAGATGTTAGATATTGAGGATACTCCCCCTTTATTATGTTGTTTTCCCTAGCATGATTTTTTCCTCTCACACTATTCTTTTTGGGTTTTAGAAAATGGCTGGAAACAAGATGATTCACGATAATGGAGGATATGATGGACAATGGAATGATATTCTTCATGAGAAACCAAATGAAATGGGATTTGGAGGTCCAAACATCATTATTATGCCGAATCAGCAATCTCATAATATGATCAATAAAGTAAAATTTGGTAAGTTTCCTGGCTCGGCTAATAAGAGAAAGATGGAGTTTCATGATGATCATAGAAGAAAGAAAGTTCAATTTCCCCTATGTAAATAATGTGGGAAGAGGCATCAAGGAGAATGTTTCAAAGGAACTGGAAGATACTTTGGGTGTGGAAAATAAGGACACAAAGCCAGTAAGTGCAAAGGAAAAGGTTCAGTTAACACCAGGGATGAGGATAATGGTATTGCTACGACATCAACAATGGTTAAATGTTTTAAATGTGGAATGTACGAGCATTATGAAAACCAATTCCCTAAGGGAAAGTCTCATGAAGAAAATCAGTATGGTCGTATGGGTAGTATTTATGTGGATGATGATGATGAGACTACAAATGATATGTGAAGCTCGGTCAATGGTTTAAGAATGTAGTGGAATTATTACATGTTTATCATGTGTAATGTTGTATAAGTAATCTCATGGTACTATGGAATAAAGAGACATCTAAGGATTGCTACACTGTTGTCTTTCCTTAAGTTTTGAAAGTGTTTGATTAATGTTACCAGTATCCATGAAAGGTTATTCAGATATTTTTGGAATGTAGATGATATGCGCATAATGAAGGGATAAGGAGAAAATGAAATGTTTGGCAATATTCATGAGCTCATGATTGATATAAGGACTAAGTGATATCATGGTTTGAGTATATAGAATTTTGAGGATTTTGGTATGTGGAAGGTGTTATCTTTTAACTGCATTCATGTTTTCAATAAGGTTCAATGGGTATTCAAGAGAATACATGATTAAGGCCTTTGAATGTTTGGAATGTGACCAACAAGACATATCTTATGATATATGGGGATCAACGATGGTATTAAATCTCTGGTAATCGTTTTCACTATATTATGAGAATGGACTGCAGTATTATGGATAAGCCTAAAAATTGGAATGGATTATGTTGGACATAAGTTATTATTGTTTAATGATAGATTTTTTTTCGATATTATTGATGGGATATTATAGTAGTATAGTTTTAGAAAAAGGACAACTTGCAGGACGGGCGACAACCCATCGCTTCGGACAAGGCTGTGGGAATCGAACCCACAACCGAAGTGCGACTTGCCTTTATCACCTACCACTGGCCTACAGGAAGTCCCTGTTTTGTAGAAACTAGTTTTATTATATTAAGCAGTATGATATATGAAGTATAAGTCCATTTTAGGAACCATATATGATTAATCTCACTATAGAATGACTTATTTATATTTAATAACTTTTGCTAACCTTTTGTTTAAGACAGATGGAATGACCCTTCATTTTATCACATGATCTGCTAACACTTCACGAATAACAAATTCAACTTCATTTATTTAAGATATGAAGTGGAAATTGTTCAAGGCACGAACAATAGTGAGATTGTACCAAAATAAAGTAAGTATTTATTCTAATTCAAATTCTTCAACATTAGGGAAATGATCTTGAAAACCAAAAATGTTGTCCTAGTTCTCTTATATCTGATTAATCAGATGATACCTTAGATCATCACAAATTTATGGATTTGTGATTGTTGGCTTTTCCATAGCCATTTTCTCTACCACTCTCCATCAGAACATGATGGTTAGATTTCTCTTCCATATCCATATTTTCACCTATGTGGAAACCCAGTGATTAGTTTATTTGGGTAACTGTTACGTTTCATACTTTTGTTTTTAAAGATTGGTTTTGGTATTCCTTTTTACGATGTGGGTTTCTATTAAAGAAACTTTCGAGTAGTAAACCATTTATAACCCCGACGAATTTCTAGGGCGAAATTCATTTTAAGGGGGGTAGAATGTAACACCCCGAGATTTTATGAAAAATATTCTTTTTAATTTCATTAATGTCTTGTGTTATACGCTACACCAAAAGGATATTTCAAAACACACATCTCTGACCTGGCTGGAATTACACGCAATCGCGACCTTCCACGATAGCGTGTGTTGTACGCAACACCAAGTTTCGCTAAACAACGATATGCTATTAAAATATTATCAAAACTAGCCGTTATGAATAGTAATAACCACTTTTTGAAATTTTGTAAATTTTATTTTTCAAAATGGAATTCATTTTTGGATTCGTAATATCGAAATTATCTTAGGGTGAAATTTTGGTGATTTTCGGATAACTTTCATATTTTGATGAATAGTGAAAATTACTAAATTTTAATTAAAAACAACTTTTTCAATCGAAATAATTAATAGTGATAAATTATTAATTTGAGTGGTTTTAAAGTATATTTAGAATATATTTTTACAATTTAATACAATTTTGGTCATTGGATGTAATTTCACATTTAAACCAGTTATAAACTAGTGTCAATCTTTTGATAGTTATTATCTCTTAAAAACACGCTATTTGTTTTGACGACGAGAATTAATTTTTAAATTAGTTAATGCAACTGATATGTTTTGAATTTGGTAAAATAGACATCATTTTTGAGTTCATAATATCAAATATAGCTTAGGCCTAATTTTTGGTATTTTTCTGAAAACTTTCAATTTTCGATGAATAGTGAAACCACTAAGTGGTAGTTAAAAAAACTGAATTGTTCATAAAACTTAATTTTACCGCTTCTGTGAGTGGAATTTCGAAAATCCGAGAGACACAGTTAATATCAAGGACTAAAATGTGGTTCAATGAGATGAAAATAATTTTTGATGAATAGTAACTTTTAACTTTTTTTTACCACTGTTAAAAGTAAATAGGGTAATTAAGGGTAAAGATGATATTATTATTACCCTAACACATGTCCTAATTCTATTGGATAAGTGTAATTCGACCAAAAACAAACTTAGGAATAAAATATGACCATTTAGGCCCACTTGGATTAGATCAGGACATTTATTATTAATTTATTTAAAGAAGGGTTAAAAGAGTTAAAATCAAAGTTTATTTACTAAAACATTTTTAATATGGGGTTGTACATAAGATACATTCGGCTATAAATATTCATTAGAAAGATAAAAAAATTTCTTACATAATGGTATTTTATTTGTAATTTTTAGACATTAAATAATTTAATTTATTTATGACACAACGATGATGCAGTAATTATCTTATTAATAAAATATTGACAGAATTGATGTTATAAATACCCAAATAAATATCATTTGAGACTTTTTATGAATTCCATTAATTTTATAGGTTACTATGATATATTAGTGTTGATTTAATCAACTTGGTTCGAACATATAATGTTGTTATGACTTTCAAAAAAATCATATATCAAATAGTGTCAAAATTGACACAAAATAGTTTTTAAATCAAATATTATATTATTAATTGTTATTTTATTCCTAAAAATATAAGGTTCGGACAAATGACTTAGATAAGGATATATATATTAATAATAAACAACTTGGGGTTCGTTTGTCATGTTATAGTAAGTGTATTAACCATATAGTGTAAGAAAACAAAAAGACACGGTAAAAGTTAAATTATTTAACTTAGAGTTAAATCTAATTGATAAGGTTAAAATAATAACCTAAACTTGTCTAAATCCTATTGGTTTATAGGATTTAGACCCATCCCCAATTTACCTTCTAAATAATACCCTTTGAAACCATTATAAACAGATTTTGACTTTAATATAAAATAATATTTTGAGATATTCCTAAGGTGCCCCTCTCCTCCCTTATAAAAGGACACCTCCTCCCCCTCCTCCTCACACCAATTTGAGCACTCAAGCTCGGCCAAACCCTGCCAAAATCCCTTATCCACTTCCCTAGAATAATCTTAGAGGTCCTGGTCTTCTTCAAAGACCAATCTTAGTTCCCTAAGTGGAGGATTCAAAGAGGCGTTTCAAAGAAGAGGTAATATCCATTACCGATTTTTTCAATTTCTTTCTTCTTCAACTTCTTCTTATTTAGTTGTTTCATGACAAAGTAATAACATCAGTATTAATTACATACTTATATGTTATTATAAATATGAAACAACCCTAATTCACCTTCTATCCATCCTATGGAAAAATTAAATCACCGCGCGTGCGTACGTACGGAATACCGTCTCCACGCCGTGGTGTAATCTTTTTTCCACCACCACCTTAATAGGATGGGTATAATGGTGTAATGAGTAACTATATATGATTATTATAAAGTTATATTGATACTAAAAAAGTCTACATACACTTCAAAACAATTCCACGACCATGGGAACGATATCATCGCTCGTGCGTACGTACGGACTACCGTCTCCACGACGCGATGAGATTTATTCTCAATGATTAACCATTCATGAATGATTATAAAGTATATATAATAAGTACTAATGAAATATATGACATAATAATGATACTGGATTTATGTAAATTTATATGTATGTCATCTACTTAATTCCATTCACTTCAATAAGGAAACGAAAACATCGTTCATGGGTACGTACGGACTACCGTCTCCATGAACGGTGTATTTCATTCCATTTATCGATATTATATATATATATATATATATTCTGAATATATATTATATATAAATCATGTTTTACATTCTGGATATAAGTAATCATGATCCAAGTAATCATATTAATAATTACAAGTTAAAAACACGAACGACAAATGAGACGATTTTACCCAAAACACTACTTTAACATGAATTTACAAAAGAACGGGTAATATAAAGTCATAAGTGGACCATATATGATATAATAACAATGAATATGATTCTGGAATAAGTCAATAACATGATTTAAATCATTATACAGGAGGTTCGGACACTTACAAAGCAAGTCGGACCTAAGGTAAGGGAAATATCACAATCTCATTTTTATCCGAGATTGTTTATATTTTTGAAATTTACTGGGGTGTATTTTATCATCCACATCCATGTTTCCTCAATATTTAATATTATTTCCATCCTTATACAATAGTTTATATCCAATTTTACCCTTCGGTGAGTTTTTAGTAAAAGATATGTAAAGAATCTTTTGTCGTTTTTCGTACGAGGTACTTTTTGACTTTTCCGACAAAAGTACGAAGAATGTTTTTTTAACTTATACGGCAAGAATGGATTTTTAAAACATTATTTCCAAGAATATTCCTTTATAAGTTTTCAAGTTTATTTTTAATCAACTTCTTTTAGTTTATAATTGTATGACATGTTAAGAAAAGAAAAGTGTTTTTTTTGAAGTAGAAAGGATATTTTCCTCAAGAATGGAGTTCAAATGTTTTATCAAAATTATTTTCCATCTAAGATAATATAGGGTTCTATTTTTTATCCCTATTATTAGGTTGATTTTATTATGTTTTGAGGAAATTATTTTTATGAAGTCATTTACCTTATATGATTTGTTTTATGATGTCATGATGTTTCAAGAATCCCATTTTTGTTACATGTGTTATGCGATGATGTATGATTTATGATTATGTGGCACACATAAGTAAGGATTCATTATGAGATGGGTGGGACCTATATCTCCCTCTAATGCATTGGGTAATGATTTTATATCTCATGAGATAGACATGGCTGGAATGGTAGGTTATACCGGTTCAGTGAAACAGGACTGAAACGAGGGTTACTCGATTCAGAAAGGGACTTTGTCCACTAAGATAGTTTTGGCAATGAGTCTTGACTAACAAGAAATTATTATCTATGATTATGTGTGTATTCCACAAAGTTTCATGTTTTAAGTTATGATTATTGTGATTACATTTCACTGCCATGATTTATCCCATGTTATGAAATTATGATCTCTTTTGAAGGAAAAGATTTCCAAATGTTATGTGCTTATGTATATGATGTGATTTATATTTCTTTTGTTTACCCTTACTGAGCATTTGAGCTCTCCCTTTTATGTTTTCTTTTCCCCAGGATATAAAGAAAGGTTTTAGGTATAAAAAAAGAAGATCTTTATGGGAGATGTTGAAGATATTTCACCAGGAATTAGAAGATTATATTCCGAGTTTCCAAATACACTAAACTATTACGATCCTTGTGTGTGTGTTTTTGTTATGTACTAATTATTCCGCAAATGTAATGTAATGTCAATGTATGTCAGGCTTCGGGTCTCTATAGTTAATAGGGTATCTCATCATATGAACATAAAAATTACAGTAAGAGTAATATAAAAGAACATCCCAATCACAAGAACGATGAGCTTAAAAGGAATGACGTAAAAGAGTGTACTCAAAAAGAAAGAGAGGAGTAGGATCCCTTACCTCAAATCCAACTTGTCTTGTTCGTTTCATTATATTCCTGAAAAATAAACTTTTGTCAATTTATAATTTCTTAAGGACCTCTTATAAAGATTATTATTCAGTTCATATCACATATTTTAATTTTATAATAATTGGTTAATAATATGAGTTCATATCAGACGTTTCTGTCGATGTTTGGTACATGAGTCAAAACTTGAACTTGTTGGAAAATAATTTTCCATGTAGTTATAGGTACATCATATCAATAATAGTATTGATGTTTTAGATATCATATATATCCATTATATATTCATTTTATACTATTCCATAGCATTTGGAGATAAAAATTAAAAGCACCATTCATGGAGACGGTAGGCCGTACGTATGCATGAACGCTACTTTCATTTTTTGTCATATTAAGGGAATTAAAACAAAATGAGATATATATATATATGTTATAATTCTAGAATTATATCTATAATTTAGATTTAATATATTACATATATATCCTTTATATATATGTACTTATAATAGTACATAACATTTTGAGATAAGAAATGAAATGTACCGTTCATGGAGACGGTAAGCTGTACATACGCATGAACGCTACTTCCATTTCTATTTCATATTTAATGGAATTAAAACATAATGATAAAAAATAGTATTTTAATTCCAGTATGGTATCATATATAATATCATTAAATATATCCTTTATACGTACCACATATGGTATTAACGAATCAAATCACTTTGAGGGGGCGGTAGTCCACACTTCCTTAAATGAAGATATCACGTTTAACCATAATGGAAACCATGAAGGTATGCCATAAATGAAAAATACAGAAGCTTAAGTAAAACATAAACATATTATATATCATATATACATATAGTTTCATCTTAATGGCCACCTTTTAAGGTGTTAGAAGAATGTTGAACAATCATCGTTTTGTGAGGCAGAAATTCGCCATCCACAGAAACAGTATGTTCTCTAACAATTAGATGTAGGTGTGTGTAAGTGTAGCTTGAATAATTCTTATAAAAACATGCTAGTATATTTAAGATACTGTAGTTGTTACAAAATAAATGAATAAAAATAGTTTACGAGGTTGGAGAAGCAAAATAAAACAAAAGGACACAAGTGAAGACATTACCTTAAAATCGGGTAACTCCCTTTGGTTTGAGCTCAAAGGCTTCCTTGGGAAGAATTCTTCCCAAAGTGAGGATTTAAGGAGTTAGAGAGGGATGTGGAGAGAGAAAATGGGCAGGGGTTGGCCGAGACAAAGGTTATGGCAGTGTGGGTAAGGAGGTAGAGGTGGGGGCCTTTTATAAGAGGAGAGGAGGGGTACTCTTGGAAAGTAAAGAAATGTTACTTTATTTTAGAATGAGTTTCGGATTTTAATGGTCCCACATTGATGTGTTTCGAGGATAAGGTGATAAGGGTTCTAAATACACCCCTACAATAGGTTTTGGACATGTGTAGGTCTTAGATTTTACATTATCTTTCCATTTTATTTAAATCGTTAAATAATGAGGTCATCGCTGCATCATCACGATGTCATAAATAATTTGATTTATTTAATGTCTAAAAATTATAAAAAAACCATTATTTAGGAAATCTTTATTTATTTTCAATGACTATTTATATTCAAATATCTGACTTGTATAACCCCATGTAAAAATTGTTTTAGTAAAACATCTCATGTTTGTGTCATTTTTACTTTAACATTAAATAAAAAAGTATTTATGTCATTTTCCAACCAAAGTGGCTCCATGGGGTCCCCAAGTTGACCCATGGATTGTCTTGGTCGTCCATGAAACATCCAATGAGGGTAGGACATGTTTCTAGGTCATTTCATTTTATTAAAACATTATTCTTACCTTAAACTACACTAATTACCTCTAATCGCGATTAAAAACTTAATAAGTTACTATTCACCAAAAAATTATTCTAATCCCATTGAACAAAATTTTACTTCTTAATGAAAACCATGTATGTTGGATTTTTGAAATTCAAAACCCAAAGGTGGAAAAATTTCATTTAAACGGAAAATCAGTTTTTATAAGTACCACTAAGTGGTTTCACTATTCATCAAAAATTGAAGTTTTTCAGAAAATTACCAAAAATCCACCCAAAGCTATATTTGATATTACGAATTCAAAAATGATGTCTATTTTACAAAATTCAAAACATATAAGTTTCATTAATTAATTTAATAATTAATTACCGCTGTCAAAACAAATAGCGTGTTTTTATGAAACAAAATGTATCAAAAGATTGACACTAGTTTAAGTCCGATTTCAAAGTGAAATTAATTCCAACGACCACTATTGGATTAAATGGTAAAAATATATTCTAATTTCACTTTAAAACCAATTAAAAAGATAATATAATCATATAAATAAATTAGATTAAAAAGAGGTTTTAAATTAAAATACAACATTTCTCACTGTTCATTAAAAATTGAACTTTTTCGGAAAAATACCAAAAATTTACACAAAGTAAATTTTGATATCCCGATTCTAAAGAAGAATTTTATTTTTTCAAATATAACACATAAAATTGTCAAGAAGTGTATTTAAAAGAGGTTCACCCTCAAAATGTGGTTAATCGTCATTTTAAAGAATATTAGAATGTTTACGCTTAAAATTGGATTCATTCGCATTTTTAATACTCTAACATTTATTGTAAAAAGTAAAAATATTTGACAAAAATATATAATAATTTTGTAGTTAGTTCTGTTCATTCCCGCCATTACAATGGCTAGGCGTTAACTACTATTTAAAATAATATTATTTTATTATTAGAGTGCAACATAAGATTCCAAGAAACTCGTTATTGCGTGTTGGGTACGCCATCGAGCATAGCATCCCCTTTAAAGTCATATTAATATTTTACTCACAAATATGGATAAATGTGAAAATGTCATACTCTTTATTTACCTGGGGTGTTACATCCTTCCCCCTTTTTGGGAATTGCATCCTCACAATTTTAAAATTGGGCTTGGAAACATCCTTGAAAGTCCCACATCGGAACAAGAGTCAGTAAAAAAATTACTTTAAAATAAAGAAAGATAAGTACAAAGGTCACCCGAGTTAACCCATACTAGGATTCCATGTAGGAAAACATGGACATGGAGGAGAAAACACAGGGTCTTGTTCTGATGGAGAGTGATAGAAAACATGTTTAGGAGAAAGTTAAGCATAAGAAAATCACAAACTTGTGATGGGTTAAACGGTATTCGATTCCCCAGTAGGAAAAGTTAATTGACATAATTTTTGTTTTAAGTTACTTTTTATTGAAGAATTTATTCATAAGGAAATATAATCACTTATCATGTTGACTTTAAACTTTTATTAGATTTCTTACACAAACTCATATTTTCTCCAAAAGACGAGTATTTAGGAAGACTTGTTCACATTAAGAGTACTATAATCAACTTCGAGAGAATCACCTACTCCACAAAATATAACTATATAATTCCCATGTCTTTATACTTTAACCAAAACCAAAACCAAAAAGGTTAGTACAAGATTAGATAATCCAGAAAAGGATAACCCTTTATAAAAAGAAAATTTATTCTTAATCTCCAAAATTTGTCCAACAAAACCCAAAGTTCAACGAGGACCATTCGATAAACAATTTTTCCATAAAATTCTTCAAGGTAAACCAAACTAATATTGAAACCCAAATATTTGAAGGATTTAGTCACATAGTCTTCCAAGTTAAATCGTAACATTTATCTCCAAACAACATCAGTTGCTCTTAATGTCTCGTATTGACAAGTAATTAACCTAATCACATATCCTCCATGATAGGTTAATAAATTTCCATAGATAACCCAAAATAAACTTAATCTTAATTCATAAAATAATCTAACTAAAAATAATCAGTCAAAATAACCAGGGACTTCACGTAGTCTAGTGGTAGGCGATAAATACCAGTTGCACTTTGGTTGTGGGTTCGATTCCCGCACCTTTGTCCAACGCGACGGGTTTTCACACGGTTTTCATGTTGTACTTTTTACAAAACTATATAATTCTTAAAACATTCCCCAAAACGAGATAAAATCTTCAAAAAAATAATCATAAAATATTTTAACCTCAAGTTTATCTCATGCCTTTCATTTTCCATCATAATATATAATAACCCATAATTACCTCAAAAGTAAGGATCATATAAACCCTAATGGTTACCTTTATAATTATTACCTGAACTTCCACATTGATTGGTCATCTCATACATGATGCATTACAGAACATACCAAGGTTCAAGTGGTTGAGCATGACTCCTTGATAGTTGGTTTAGAACAACCATGAGTTTCCTCATTGAATCCCCCATTTTATCTAGTATCCTAATCAGAGAACCACCACCATTTCCTTCAAACCTGTTGTCTCTTTGGTGCCTTCTAGATCCATCAATTCACTAAAAATAGAAATTTCAGTGTGAGTATATCAAAAAAATCATCATGTACCAATGAGGAAGTTAAACACTAAGATATACTTACTCATTCACTTTATCTAAAACTAACTCTTTCTAAAATCCTATCCATTATGGTACTGTCACTTATACTTAGAGAATACCCTAACCTCTAAAGTTATCTAAACCTACATTTGATAACAACTATAAGGCCCCAGCCTTAAACCTTACTTAATCTTGAGTTATTATAAGATTACACATTGAGGATCTTTTCAGGTTTAGAGTTTTAGAGAATTAGATCATAAAACTTTCATTACATTCCACATTTAAACAAAGTGGTTACATAAAAGATAATATTATTTTTTTCCCATCAACAGAAACATATTTAAAAATAAATAATGGATTCTTTCTTGACACTTCCTTGACACTATCATCATATCATGTACCTTTCCCTTGACCTGTGAAAAACATTTCAAAAAACTTCGGATGAGCATAAAAAGCTCAGTAAGGGTTATGAAAAAAATATGGAATAGAAACATGAGTTCATATATACATAAGAATGAAATCATACCTTACCCATAAAACATAGGCACTTTAACATACCTCATCAAATCATGAATAAATCATAGAAATCATAAGACATGAAAGGTAACTTAAGGCATTCATAACATTCTTACATAGGGAGTAACCCTCTTGGTTACGTTTGGAATACCCACCACAGTATATTCCCTAAATCTCTTTGGAGAAACCTTAACGTTTCACTCCTTCGCGTTACCCAATGCATTGGAGAGCTATATCGGGCTCACCCTCCCTTATTTTATCACGAAACCACCCGTCTTTATAAAAATACCCAAGAACCATAACATAATCGTATCAGATAAAACATGCATAAAGGAAACATAACATTTCCACCTTTCAATCACAAGATATCAATACAACACATTGATATAAAAACATTATGAAAACCATTTTCAATACCAAAATAAATGAAATGTAAAACATGGTATTTATTTTTCTTTTAAAAAGAAGGTTTGGCTTGTAGAGGAAGTCGAAACTCAAATAATGGTCATGGCGGCAGAGAAGTCGTTGTCGCCGCATACGTATGAAAAAAACATCCCCTTTTGTCATTTAGTAAACGCTTCGTATAAAAAATATTCCTTTTGAATAAACGTAAAAGTAAAAGGGGTTTATACACCATATAAAAGAAGGTTGTGTATAAAACAAAATATGCCTCAATGAAAGGAGATTGAGACGAAGTCCCATACAAAGACGGTATCCTTGGATTAAGGATAAATCAATTACATAATTATGTGTGACAAATGAATACACGAAATATAAGTGGATATTAAGTGTAAAACAATCAGAGTTTATTCACACATATTCATAGAACGACATATTCAAGGAGTACAAGTTTATCCCAAAGAATCAAATTTGGGTTAAGAAGTTCCTTTGCAAAAATTTGACACCCTAACGACGTCACTACAAAATTCAGAAAATGAGTTGATGAGAGATAAAAAGTGTATCTCATCACATGTACATAAAATTTAAATCAATAAGGATATAGAAGAACATATCCAAACATATAGTATGTGAATTAAAAGACATAACAAAAGAAGCCTTTTTAAAAAGAGGAGGGTGAAAGGTTCCCTTACCGACATGGGTATCTTTCAAGACATGCACCTCGTGAAAGAAGGACAATACAACATTGATGTAAATACTCATAAATGAAAGTATATTACACAATGAGTAAAATAATGGGCATAAATACACCACTCAAAGGAAATTTTGGCAAATGTAGCATAAATATCACGGGAATAAAAGTGAGATGAAAAATCCCTTACGAAAACTCGACAGCCTAACGACGCCACTTAAAACTTACAAAAATGTATTGATGAGATAAAATAGGGTCTCTCATCATATTAAAATAAAATTTAAAGCAAGAGGAATATAAAATAACATCCCCCATAATAACAAATAGGAGCTTAAAAGAAGTGACATAAAGGAGAGTACTTAAAAAGAAAGAGAGAGGTTAGATCTCTTACGAAAATTCGGCAGCCTAACGGTGCCACTCAAAACTTCCAAAATGGATTGATGAGAGTGAATAGAGTCTCTCATAATATGAACATAAAAATTAAAGTAAGAGTAATATAAAAGAACATCCCAATCACAAGAACTATGATCTTAAAAGGAATGACATAAAAGAGTGTACTTAAAAAGAAAGAGAGGAGTAGGATCCCTTACCTCAAGTCCAACTTGTCTTGTTCATTTATTTATATTCCTGAATAATAAACTTTGGTCAATTTATAATTGCTTAAGGACCTCATATAAATATTATTATTCAGTTCATATCACATATTTTAATGTTATAATAATTGGTTAATAATATGAGTTCATATCAGACGTTTTTGTCGATGTTTGGTACATGAGTCAAAAATTGAACTTGTTGGAAAATAATTTTCCATGTAGTTATAGGTAAATCATATCCAGAATAGTATTTATGTTTTAAATATCATATATATCCAATATATATTCATTTTATACTATTCCATAGCATTTGGAGATAAAAATTAAAAGCACCATTCATGGAGATGGTAGGTCGTACGTACGCATGAACGCTACTTTCATTTTTTTGTCATATTACTGGAATTAAAACAAAATGAGATATATATATATATATATTTTATAATTCCAGAATGATATCAATAATTTAGATGTAATATATTACATATATATCCGTTATATATATGTACTTATAATAGTACATAACATTTTGAGATAAGGAATGAAATGCACCATTCATGGAGACGGTAAGCCGTACGTACGCATGAACGCTACTTCCATTTCTATTTAATATTTAATGGAATTAAAACATAATGATACATAATAGTATTTTAATTCCATTATGGTATCATATATAATATCATTAAATATATCCTTTATACGTACCACATATGGTATTAACGAATCAAATCACTTTGAGGGGGCGGTAGTCCGCACTTCCTTAAATGAAGATATCGCGTTTACCCATAATGGAAACCATGAAGGTATGCCATAACTGAAAAATAAAGAAGATTAAGTAAAAAATAAACATATTATATATCATATATAAGTATATTTTTATCTTAATGTCCACCTTTTAAGGTGTTAGAATAATTTTGAACAATCATCGTTTCGTGAGGAAGAAATTCACCATCCATAGAAACAGTATGTTCTTTAACCATTAAATGTAGGTGTGTGTAAGTGTAGCTCGAATACTTCTTATAGAAAAATCTTAGTATATTTAATATACTGTATTTGTTACAAAATAAATAAATAAAAATAGTTTAGGGGGTTGGAGAAGAAAAATAAAACAAAAGGACACAAGTGAAGACATTACCTTAAAATTGGGTAACTCCCTTTGGTTTGAGCTCAAAGGCTTCCTTGGGAAGACTTGTGCCCAAAGTGAGGCTTTAAGGAGATAGAGAGGGATGTGTAGAGACACAATGGGCAGGGGTTGGCCGAGCCAAAGGCTTTGGAAGTGTGGTTAAGGAGGTAGAGGTGGGGGACTTTTATTAGAGAGGAGGGGCACTCTTGGAAAGTAAAGAAATGTTACTTTATTTTAGAATGAGTTTCGTATTTTAATGGTCCCAAATTGATGTGTTTAGATGATAAGGTGATAAGGGTTCAAAATCCACCCATACAATATGTTTTGGACATGTTTAGGTCTTATATTGTACATTATCTTTCCATTTTATTTAAATCGTTAAATAATGAGGTCATCGCTGCATCATCATGATGTCATAAATAATTTAATTTATTTAATGTCTAAAAATTATAAAAAAATATTATAATGTATGAAATCTTGTTAAATCCAATTACTATTTATAGTCAAATATCTAACTTGTATAACCCCATGTAAAAATTGTTTTAGTAAAACATTTTATGTTTGTGTCATTTTTACTTTAACATTAAATAAAAAGGTATTTATGTCATTTTCCAACCAAAGTGGCTCCATGGGGTCCCCAAGTTGACCCATGGATTTTCTTGGTCGGCCATGACACATCCAATGAGGGTAGGACATGTGTCTAGGTCATTTCATTTTATTAAAACATTATTCTTACCTTAAACTACACTAATTACCTCTAATCGCGATTAAAAACTTAATAAGTTACTATTCTCCAAAAAATTATTCTAATCCCATTGAACCACATTTTACTTCTTAATGACAACCATGTATGTCAGATTTTTGAAATTAAAAACCCAAATGTGGCAAAATTTCATTTAAACGGAAAATCGGTTTTTATAAGTACCACTTAGTGGTTTCACTATTCATCAAAAATTGAATTTTTTCAGAAAATTACCAAAAATTCACCCGAAGCTATATTTGATATTCCGAATTCAAAAATGATTTATATTTTATAAAATTAAAAACCTATAAGTTTCATTACTTAATTTAATAATTAATTCCCGTTGTCAAAACAAATAGCGTGTTTTTATGAAACAAAATGTATCAAAAGATTGACAGTAGTTTAAGTCTGATTTCAAAGTGAAGTTAATTCCAACGACCACTATTGGATTAAATGGTAAAAATATATTCAAATTTTACTTTAAAACCAATTCAAAAGATAATATAATCATATAAATAAATTATATTAAAAAGAGGTTTTAAATTAAAATACAACATTTTTCACTATTCATTAAAAATTGAACTTTTTCGGAAAAATACCGAAAATTTACACAAAGTAAATTTTGATGTCACGATTCTAAATAAGAATTTTATTTTGTCAAATATAGCACATAAAATTTTCAAAAAGTGGATTTAAAAGAGGTTCGCCATCAAAAGGCGGTTAATCGACCTTTTAAAGAATATTAGAATGTTTACGCTTAAAATTGGATTCATTCACATTTTTAATCCTATAACATTTATTTTAAAAAGTAAAAATATCTTAAAAACATATATAATCATTTTGTAGTTAGTTCTGTTCATTCCCGCCATTACAACGACTAGCCGTTAACTACTATTTAAAATAACATTATTTTATTATTAGTGTGCAAGATAAGATTCCCAAGAAACTCGTTGTTGCGTGTTGGGTACGCCATCGAGCAAAGAATACCCTTTAAATTCATATAAATATTTCATTCACAAATATGGATAAATGTGAAAATGTCATACTATTTATTTACCTGGGGTGTTACACTTTTAATAGAAACATATTCGGTCTCTATAGTACTTTGTGTGATTGAGTTCTATTCTTTTCAGTGCAAACATGCACAAAAATCACCTAAGAGAAAAATTTCACATGATGTGGACCATATATCATTATAGTCACCAGCCTAATCAACATATATAAACCAGAATAGATTCAAACTATCTCCTTTATATAAAGTATTCTATAAATCATAGTCCCTTTGGATCTATTTGATGATTATCATAGAGATTCACAATGTATATAATATTAAGTGTAGAAAATATGAGATAATGTAGACTCTAAATTAGTCTTAAAAATTGTATTTGATTAACAATGTCTCCATTTTCATCCTTAAAAAACGTCAAACCCACATGAACGGTTGTAGATACTAGATTTTATTCTCATATTTCAAACTTCTTCAACAATTCTCTAGAGTACCTTTCTTGGGATAAGAAAGTTTAATTTTCTTATAAGGCTTTTAATCCCAAGAATAAATCATCTCAACATGTATGTACATCTCAAACATCAACTTCATTATGTTTTTAAAACCGTGAAAAAAATTCTCATGATCACCCTTAAAAGTGCTATCATCAACATATACTATTATAATAAGAATACTTGTCTTTGTTTATTTTATATACATATTTCTTAGAACATTTCCTTTGATAAATTTTAAATCTTTCAACTAGTTTTATATATTATAATACCAAGAAATTGGGGAATATTTTAATCTATAAATATACTTGTTCAATTTAGATAATCATGTGTCCACATTTTTAAGGACACACCTATCAGGTTTCTCAATATACACCCATTTTTCAAGCTCACCATTTAAAAAATATAATTTTAAATCTATTTGATTGATGTTATATTTTTTAGGATAAAAAAACGAAAATTATAATATATTATAATATAGAAAGTGGAGATAATTTCTCTTCAAATTCAACACCTTCAACTTGAGAGTATCCCTTTCATAAAAGTATGAATTTATTTTTGATAACCTTTCCATGGTCTATAACATCCCAAAATTTTAAGAAATATATTCTTTAAAGTTAATTTAAATTCCTTGATATATTTCATTAAAAAATGCACAATTTATCCTATATTATACACAACAAAAATTTTATCTTTCACTGCATGTAACATTGAATTTCTTTTGATAACTAGTTTTAGACACAATTTCGAGTCTTACCGTAACGTAAAAAACTAATAATATTATTATTTTAACATGATAGTTATCACTCATATGATATATTTATGGGTATTAATAGTTATAAATATTTTATTTTTACACGTTTTTGTACAATGTTTTTAGAATCATCCAAAATATTTGATATTATAATTATCAGAATAAATCAAATTTTAGGCATAAAAATCTATGCTTTTCTAAATGGATGTTTTACAAACTTTTAATATCGAACATGTTTTAAAAATAAATTTTGAAAAATTAAAAAAATTTATTTGAAAATATAAAATTCATTATTTGAATTGTAATTTATAAATTTAATGAGTGTTTTTTGGTATTTTTTCTAAGTAGTTTCATTTTTTGACGAATAATGGAAAACACTAAATTTCTAATTGAAAATTACTTTTTTATATAGTTTATTTATATAGATAAGTTATATTTTGAATTGTATTTAAAGTAAAATTAGATCAATTATCAATATATTAATATAATTTAAGTCATTTTAATATTTTTTATAATCAATTTATATGTAAAAAATCAGTGAAATTTTATTCATTTTAACTTTAAAAACCCAGTTTCTTGCCACATATGTGAGATTAGATTTAAATTTAATATTTCCACTACTATGAATAGAATTTTGAAAAATGGGTATAATTATTTGGAATAATTATAAAATTTATAGTCTAATAAGTTAATCTTAATTTTTTACCTTAATAAATATTGATAAAAGTTAAAATTAATTAATACGATTAAGGTTAAAGTAAGGTTTTTCACATCACATGCATTGGTATTAAATTTAATTTTACACAAACATAGGAATTTATTTAATTTTTTTAAATCATTTTTTGAATTACTAGGTATAAACTCTCTATTATATAATTTTTTAATTATAGTCTTAAAGGATAAATTAGCTTGGTAAATAAAAACATACAAGTTACCTTAGTAAAAAACTATAAAGATAAAACTGATTAATCTTAAATACTAAGGAAAAAATGATAAAAATTATTTTATTTTTGTGTGGTATAAGTTTTTATTGATTATATAAAATAGATAATTTGAAATACATTATTTGTCATTTTTAGGCACATTATGTATGGGAGACCTCCCAATATTGTATACCTTTTTATATTTATAAGAATGACACTTCTCCTCCACTATAAAAGGAACTCACCCTCCCCACTTATTAACACCTATCAAGACTTTTGGATCATACAAAACCTACAATAATAAACTAAAAACATTCCTAATATCATTTTAAAAACTTCAATGTGTTTTTAAGGAAAACCAATTTATTCTTTTGGTGAAACCAATTGAAGTTAGTTGAAGAATATGTAAAAATATTCAACGAGATGTTTTGTTTTATTTCTTTCTCCTCCACATAATTTACTCTTATATATTTATTATATAATAAATTAAATATCCTAAATATAATGAGATCTTTTTATGTTAGGGGTTCTACCTAAAATTATACACACTTCCATAAAATGGGTAATGAACCCACCGTTCATTTGTACAGTGAACTACTACCACATGAAATGATGTTGTTCAGTTTTTATTCACTACCTCCCATAGTTGTTAATTATGATGGAAATTATATTTTTATATGATATATTTGATTTATTTTTGTTTCTATAAACATTATATAACTCATACATTCATTCTTTCCATTTTACGGGAAAACAATAACATCGTTAGGGGGTGTGTGGACTACCACCGTCTCCAAGCAATGTGTTTCATTCAGGCTTTACATAGAATGTATTAAGGATGGGTTTTATAAAAATATATTATATAAATGAAATATTTATGATATTAATGGAATTATTATATATATATATAATATCATTTTCTTCCTTCCATTTCACACACTAAAAAAGCGATAATATCATTTGTGGACGTGTGGACTACTTCCTCCTCGAAACGATATGATTCTTTTTTTTTCAAAACCACATCACAATAATGGTATATTTAAGTATATATAATTAAATAATATTATATTTATGACATAATGGTAATTATTTGAATATAAACATTACTTACCTAATTTCCATAATGATCATTATAAAAATGGGAATGTTACTCAAGCGTATGTACTATTTACCATCTCTATGATCCTGACATTGGTTTGTTTTTCATAACCTTATTTCACATTGATTTTTAAATTATAATTGGAGTAAAAATTTGGTAAATATGTATTTTTTATTATTCTAGATATGTTTAAATAATGACCTCCTTGACCTTAGTCATCCTATCAAAGTCGGTTTTGACACATAAGTCGAATATGGTCAAAACATCTGACTGAAAAATTATTGATTAAATAATTGAATATAACTATTTATAAGTGATATAAAAGTAATAATAAACTTTTAAAAGGTTCTCAATAATGTAAATAATTAACATATGACTGTAATTCTGGAATTTAGAGGAAAAACATGACGAATCAGACTCACTGTAAGATATTTCTTAACTCAACTATGATTCATTGGGTTAAACTTCTATTTATTTGGTTATGTTATTCCATGTATATTCATGAAATGACATATGATTGTATTATTATGTATTTGAAATTTTATTTTGTGCATTTAAAATTTTCACACATAATTATTGGATTGATTTATTCTCACTCTAATGATTCGATCGATGTAAGGGATTTTCATATCACTTTTTACACTTTTGAGATAAGTGTAATACACACCACTTAATTTTTTTTGTGTTGTATATACTGAACATTTTTATATCATATCATTAATCCTTTCATTTTAATGTAATTTAAATGTTTCATTTGATGATTATTACTTTTGGGGTTTCCAATTTAGATGATGCCATAGTTTTAAGGGGATTTATAATCTCACTTTATTATGAGACTTATGCCATATTCACCACTTAATTATTTAGTGTGGTGTATATACTACCATTTTAGATATATAATATAATTAATTATTTTATCTTAATGGTATTAAAATGTTTCATTTTATGGTTATTAATTTTATATTTTCCAAATCTGATGTTACTAAGGTTTTAAGGGGTTTTGTCTGAATTTACATTCCATTGAGACTTATTTTTTATTATGCACATAATTATTTTTATATTCCATATATAATTCCTTTTAATGTATTTTAGGTTTAATATACTTGAAATTATGTGGTTTTACAAATCCATTTTATGGTTTATCTTTCAAGGGGTTTACATTTTCAATGTTACGAAAGCGGTACTAGATTTTTTATCACAATTTGTCTTATTTGATACATTTGTTATTTTATACACCTATATTTTTTATGAGATTTATATACTTCTACTTTGACATGTTTTATCAGTAAAATCCTTATTATCCCGATATTCTATGTTTCATTTTAATTTTACTTCTTCATCTGGATTATGTTTCAAATGTTTCAATATGGTATGTGAAACTTTGGAATGATTAAATTTTATTTTCCTCAAGAGTGTTTTTAATGATATTTTAATGGAATTTACATTAATCAATGTTAAAAACATTTTTGTTACATATAATCCACTAGTAATATTTTTTATTGATTCCATACTCATTGTTTCATTTGATGGATTATAATTTTTTCAAAGTGATTTTTAAGGAAAACTCTTCTTTCCCATGAGATAATCACCATCACCATCATTTGTTAATTTATTATAAGAAGAAAATATAACAAGCAGAACTACAAAGAGAAAAATATACAAACAAAAAAACCTAATAACTTCCATTTAAGTTGTTTTATAGTGTTTAATATTGAAGACATCACATATAATCCGATTCACCCCCTCAAGATGTAGATTTGACTCACATATATAGTGTGTAATGTCAACCTCATGATTAGATATAGAGGCAAGATAGTACACCACCTTGTTTCCTTTATTAAAAATATATAGAATTTCCATTTGGTTTAATATGAGGCTCATAAACTATATGAATATATAAGAAATTGACAATGGAGATTCACAGGTATTCTTTAGGGAGTTATATAGAATTAGATAATCCTTCTCCACTGCCATTGTATTATGATTTCATTGTCTACATATAAGGAGGCCTATTAGCATCACCATGGATTCATCTTTGAGGGAGTGACTATCCCCAAGGAATATTGAGTATGTCAATATTAAGTTTTCCATGGGGTAAAAAACCACCCCTACACCACGTATGGAACCCATGGAACTTGATATATCAGTATTCTTCTTCAATCCTGAACCTTGAGAACTCCAAAATGCCTAGTGACCCTGATAAACACCATGTATCGGGTTGGAAGAGGGCATACCTGCTTGATGTGGTCTAAAAGTTCAAGTAAATTTCTAGTTATTCACAATACATGTCATTTCTAGAAGCATATTTAACTAGAATGTTATGAAACCCATTCTTTTTTCCATGGGTTAATCATTTTTCAAAGATATTTTCATGGAACCCATTTATTTTCCATGAGATAATATTTTTTAAAATAGATTGTTTTGGAACCCCATTATTTTCCTTAGTTTAATGATGTATCAAAGTGATTATTTTGGAACTGATTTCTTTCCCAAAGGTTAATCATGTTTTAGAGATATTTTTTGGAAACTAAATTATTTTCCATGGGATAAACATGTTTCAAAGAGATTGTAATGTAACTAGCTTCTTTTCCATGGGTTAATCATGTTTCAAACATATTTAAATGATACTATTTTTTTTCTATGGGGTTTTCAGGTTGTAAAAATTATAATTATTTTTTCTAGGAGTTTTATTTATGTTGTGGTTGTTTGACTTCTTACATGATGGGGTGTCCCAAATAGTTCCATGTGTTCCCATTATGACTTATATGATGGGGGAAGCCTAGATTTCACCTAGTGAACCTATTACAACATACAAGATATGGTGACCCAGTTTGTTCCATGTTATCTCGTTACATCTTACATAATGGGGTGTCCCGGATAACACATGGTTATCCCATTACAACATACATGATTGGGTACCCTAGATAAAACTAGGTGCGCCTATTACAACTTACATGATGGGGTGTCCCTGATAGTGTCGGGTGTGCCCATTATATCTCTCCAATACATTGGGTAACGATAATCTTGGATTTTCTATATTTCTATTCCAATTAAAATGGTTTTGAAAGGGTATTATGAAAGTTATGCCCTAAGTTATCAAAAAGGGTTTTAATTGCTTATTATGAGTTTATAATATTTATAATGATCTAGATTGATATCACATGGATTTTTTATTATTTTTTATTAATCCTGAGTTTTTCATGTTTTCATATTTTATAATCTAATTATTCAAGGGTTTGAGTTGTTTTATGATTCACTAAGAATAATGGTTTATTTATCTTGGTAGAATATATAATTAAATCCGTATAATCTTTAGGTTTCAAGCATTGTAAATAATGTTTTGAAGAATTTTATTGATAATTATTTATAGAATAATTTAGTTTCAAATTTGGGTTTTAATTTTCAATATTAATGTATCATATAAAGGTTTAATCATTTTTGAAAATATCTTACCATGTGCTAACCTTCTTGGTTTTGGATAATGTCTTAAGATAATTGGAATAACTTGACTATCCATTTTATGGTCATGTGGTCTTTAAAAGATTATCGTACTGTATCATGAATTAAGCCTTCATATTGAATACTCATAATTTTTATAAATAATATAAGATTTTGGTGGAAATTGGTTAAAGGATGAAATCATATTTTCATTTATGTATATTTATGTCTTCATTCTAGATGGTGAAAGAACTCCTTCATATTTAGGAAAAATATCTTGAAATAAAATTTTATTATATTACTATATTTTCTGATCACATCAATGACTTTTTACACACCTATTTGGTTTGTGGTTTTTACTTTTTTGACTCCCTATTGACCAGTTTCTCTATTACTCACTATTAGTCTATGGGAATTAGTTTTTCCTTCAAAATCAATCTTTTTAATTTCCCACCAATGTTCTCATATATTATAACCTAGTCATGCATAACCTTAGGTGACCATTATGTTTCCCACATTCAAATTCTAATGAATTTTTTATTTATTTAATTTGTATTATTTGTATTTTAATAAAGTAATTATAAATACCATTTGATAACTACGACAAATTTTGAGGGTGAAATTATTTTTATGGGGGGTAGGATGTAAAATCTGGAAATTTTATGGAATATATTGTTTTAAATTAATTTAAATTATTTAATATACTTCATTAAAATCAATTCATATATTAGACTATATTATATGACACATATAATATATCTATATTTTCACATAAAATTGAATTTTTTCGATAACTTGTGTTACATGAAAGGCCAAGTCTTACTGGATAACAATATTCTATTTTTTTAACATGATAGTTATCAACATGACATTATATTTGTGGGAAAGAATATGAATAACTATTTTATGTTTATACATGTTTATAAATTTTATTTAAATTCATAAAATAGATTTGATAGGCCTGTGATAAGAATGAATCCAATTTTAATCATAAAAGTTGTATTTTTTTTAAAATCCAATTTTACCGTATTTTAAGGGCACAATTGTTTTTAAAATAAAATTTTAAAATTTTATAAATTTTATTTGAAAAAATAAACTTTATTTTTGTTAACATAATATCAAAATTTTCTTTGGGAGAATTTTTGGTTTTTTTTAGAAGTTCAACTTTTTGACAAATAGTGAAAAACACCAAATTTAGTTGAAAACTATTTTTTATTATAATTTTTTTTATATTTAAATTTAATTTTTAATTGGTTATATTGTAAAATTAGATTAATTATACATCTATTAATATAATTTAGTTCATTAGAATCATTTTTTAATGAATTTATATATTAGAACTTAGTAATGTTTTGAGTGTTTTCACTTTAAAAACCCGTTTTCTAGCCACATCTATGGGATTAGATTTAAATTTAATTTTTCCACTAATGTGAATTTAAATTGAAAAAATGGTTATATGTACTTGGAATTATTATAATATTTTAATTATAATAAGTAAAACTTCTTTTTTGACTATAAGAATTAGTGAAAATAGTTAATATTAATTAATGGGATGAACGTTAAAATGGGGTTCTGCGCATGATATGTATTGGTGTTAAAATTAATTAAACACACACACAGTATTATTATTTAATTAATTAGAAATAATATTTATAATCATTAGGTATATAATATATATTAACCTATTTTTCATTATAGTCTTAAAGGATAAATTACTTAGGTAAATAAAAATGGGCACGTTACCTTAGTAAAAAAATTAAAGATAAAATTGGATGAACTTAAAGAGAACAGAAAAAATAATGAAAATTATTTTATTTTTTTGGGGTAAGTTTTGATATACCTACATACCCTAAAATCTATTATTTTTTATTTTCTAGGCACATGACATTAGAGATACCTCCCAGTAGTGTTTACCTTTTTATATTGACAAGAATGCCACTCCTCCTCCACTATAAAATGACACTCACCATCTACACCTATTCACACCAATCAAGATTTTTTTATCATCCAAAAAATTCCCACATAAACTAAAAGGATCCATAATATCATCCTTGAATATTCAATTTGGGAATAAATCGAACCAATGATGTCCTTTGGTGAAAACCAAAAGGAGTAACCCAGAGAAGAGGTAACAATCTTCAATGAGAAATTTTGTTTTATTTATTTATCCCCCAATTAATTTCATCTTATATATTGATTATATAATAACCTAATTATAATAAGTATAATTATTTTTTTATATTTGGTTTTATACCTAAAATTTCACACACCTCCATCAAATGGGTAATGAAATCACCACCCCTATGTATGACGAACTACCATCTCACGAAGCGATGTCATTCATTTTTACTTTACCACCTCTCATGGTTGGGAATTAATATTGAAATGTCATTTTACATTATATATATGATATATATGAGGTATTTTTGTTTCTATAATTATTATATAACTCATACCTTCATGAAATCTATTTTGTGGTAATATGATAACATTAATTGTGAATGTGTGGACTACCCCCTCCTCAAAGCGATGTGATTCATTCAAGATTTACATGGAATATATTAAGAATGATATTAATAAATATATATGATATAAATGAAATAATTATGATATTAATGGAATAATTATATATCTTTACATATATAATATAACTTTATTCTTCCCATTTCACACACTTAAAAAGTGATAACGTCATAAATGGATGTGTGAACTACCGCCTCCTTAAAGTGATGTGATTCTTACTTTTTCATCACCAAATCACAAAAATTATATATATAAATATATATAATTAAATAATTTTTCATTTATTATATAATTTTAATTATGTAAATATAAATATTACTTACTATTTTTCCATAATGATTATTGAAACATGAGAATGTTACTCAAGCGTACGTATGACCTACCCTCTCAATGATGAAAATGTTGGTTCAATTTTCATAACAATATTTTTTTTATTAATTTTAAATGAATAATTGATGTAAAAATGAAATAATTATATCATGATTATTATCTGGAATATTTTTAAATAGTGATCCCATGTACCTTAGTCGACCTATCAAAGTTAGTTTTGAAACAGAATCCAAATATGGTCAAAACAACCAACTTAAAAATTATATTTTAAGTAATTGTATATAACCATTTACTATGTGAGATAAAATTAAAAGAAAATAAAAAATTTTATGAATAAAGTAAATAATTATCATATGTTTATTAATCATGAAGTTATTGGACAAGTATGACAAGTTGGACTCAAGGTAAGTGATTTATTAACTCAATTACCATTTAGTGGTTTAAACTACCATTTCATTGGTTATGTTATAAAATGTATAGGAATGAAAAAACACCAAATATTTTATAATGTATCTACCATTTTAGTTTTCATATATAGTTTTTTCACACATAATTATTTCATCAATTTATTCTCACTCCAATAATATGATCTTTGTAAGGGGTTTTCATCTCACGTTTTACATCTATGAGATAAATTTCATATTCACCACTTACTCCTTTTTTATGGTGTATATTTTAAAAATTTTTATATATTATATCAATAATTATTTTATATTTATGGAATATAAATGATTCATTTGATTATTATTACTTTTGGTGTTTCTAATTCAGATGTTACCATTGTTGTAAGGGGATTTCTGGTCTCACTTTTATTTCTACAAGACTTATGGAATATTCACCAATTACTTATTTTGTGTGATGTATATACTTAAACTTTTGATATATTATATCATGGATTATTTTATCTTCATGGTATTTAATGTTTCATTTTATTATTATTACATTTTTGGTTTCTAATTCAGATGTTACCACAGTTGTTAGGGGTTTTGTCTCAATTTACATTCCATTGAGACTTATTTATTTTTATGAACCTAATTATTTTTATATGGTGTATATACTGAATATGAATGTATTTTATGATAATTATACTTGAATTTATGGGGTTTTACATATCCATTTTATTATTTATCTTTCATGGGGTTTACAGTTTCAATGTTACCGAAGTGGTGATGTAATTTTTGTCACAATTTTCTTTCTTAGATACATTTGTTATGTTATAAACCTATCTTCTTTTATTAGATGTAAATAATGCTCCATAGAAATATTATATAATGGATATACTTATTATCAGGATACTATAAGTTTCTTTTTAATATTATTCTGTAATATTAATTATGATTCAAATGTTTCAATGTGGTATGAGACACTTTGTAATGTTTAAAGATTATTTTCCTCAAGAATTTTTTAATGATATTTTAATGTAATATGCATTCATCAATGTTAAAAAACCTTATTTTTTCTTATCCTATATTGGGGATATTTTTTATTGATACGATCCCCATTATTTATTTGGATAAATTATGCTTGTTTTGATAAAATTTTTAGGGAACCCATTTCGTTTCTATTAGTTACTAATGTTTCGATGAGACTGTTATGGAACCTATTTCTTTCCCATGGGTTAATCAATTTTCAAAGATATTATTATGGAACCCATTTATTTTCCATAGGTTAATCATTTTTCAAAGATATTTTTACGGAATCCATTTCTTTTTCATGAGTTAATCATGTTTCAAATAGATTGTTTTGGAACCCATTTATTTCATATAGGTTAATAATGTTTCAGATAGATTGTTTGGGAACTAGTTTCTTTTCCATAGTATAACTTTGTTTCAAAGAGACTTTTATAGAACCTGTTTATTTTCCATAGGTTAATCATGTTTCCAAGATATTGAAATGATAACTATTTTATTTTCAAGGGTTAATAAAGTCATAAATGTAATTATGATTGTTTATATGACTTTTAATTATGTTATGGTTCTTGGAAATCTAACATGAGTGGTGGCCCAAATAGCACCATGTGATATTGTTACAAATTATATGATAGGGTGACCCATATTTCACCGTGTGAACCCATTACAACTTACACTATGGAGCAGTCCAGATATTTCTGAGTGATCCCATTACAGCTTACATGATGGGGCAACCGAGATAGCGCCGGGTGAGCTCATTACAACATACATGATGTGGTGAACAAGATAACATCTGGTGACCCCATTATAAATATCCAATGAATTGGTTAATGATAATGTTGGGCATTATCCTTATGTTTATTCAAATTAAAAGGGTTCTGAAAGGGTTTTCTGATAGTGATGCTCCAAGGAACCAAGAAAAGTTTTAATTTTCTATTATGAGTTTATAATTTTTGTAATGGTCGAGATTGATATCTCATGGATTTTGAATATTGATTTTGATGATTCTTTACTCTTCCATGTTATTATATTTGATTATCCATATATTTATGGGTTTGAGTTATTTTATTATTCACTCAATCATATTGATTATGTCATCATACCCTTATAATATCTTATTCTCATCGATGACGTTCATTTGATAATGAATACATTTTCCCTGACTGAGTATTTGATCTCACTCTTATTATGTTTCATTTTTCCTATGTTATAAAAATGAGGTTGAATATTTTATTTATATAAAGGATTTCACAAGGATGAAGTTTATGACCCATTATAAAATAAGAAACGATGGGTTAAATAGGATAAATCTCCAGTTTACGACTTTTCAATTGTTTATATAAGAGTTTTTACTAATTATCTAAAACTATAAACCTAAATTGAACCTCCAAAATTTAAAAGATATAAATATTCCTTTTGATGTTATAAGGATTAGATGAAAAAATTAGTTCACAATTATCAGCATCAAACTTATAAATGAAAGAGTTATGGATTTTAGTAGAAGATCTAAGAGTGTAGGTTCTGGGTTATTATATGGTTATTTAGCTTGATCCTAAAGATCCCCTTATTCATAATGGAATTTTTATCATCTAGTTTTGTAAAAATATATCATATAGAATTCATTACAATTTGAGTCAGCTATTCATTCATATCCTCAATACACTCTTTCTGCTTAAAGGATTTTCTTAATAATTTATGGTCAACGTGAGAGATAAGTTATGTTTGATTTTTAAACCCCAAAATTATTATAGTTGGATCTGTTGTGGGATCATCATATCTCACCTTTATTTTATATTGCATAGGTGCTATCATGACTTGTACCAGGTGGACCCATTCCATGACTCCCCATTCCCACCTCCAATAGAACATAGGCTAGTGATTAGCACCGAGTAGGCATAACACTGATATGGGAGGCATTTTCAATGTACCAGAATGCACACAACCATCTCCAAGCCCAAAAAATGCTGAAATGTAAAAACCACTTAGTAAAAAATGTATGCATACCACTATATCACACAATAATAGTATGGAGAAAAGTAATGTAAAGTGAAAATAGGCCAAATACAAGACCACTGAAAAGTGTTTGTAACCATAAGTAAAAACTGTAAGGAAAATGTATCGGGACTACTGTCTGTATCTGTGGGAACACACCTTGGTTTTTCAGGTCTCAGAAAGAATCGTCCGATCCTGGTCTAACTAGGGCTCCATCAAAAGGTCGATCGTCTGTACAAGACAATAAATGTGTGAGAAAATCCCGTGTAGGGCACCTCAAAACCCCAATGAAATATAACAAAGAGAAGATACAGTACTATCTACATAGGTATATTTCTATAGCATATATAATAATAATATTTAGATAAAATCAATAAGGAAATACAATCTAGAGGTATGTCACAACCTATATATACCAATAATAGGAATTATCTCGAATATTCCACAAATCACTAATCCAAGAGAACACACTTATGAGTCAGAAATCATTGATGATGTCCATCCAAGAGGTACTTTTCATCGATTCTCTCCATGATAGATATATGCAATCAGATCTAAAAAGAGATACAGTACAACATATGAGGATCATATTCAGGGCTATGGGGTGATACCGACAACTAAAATTTGGATTAACCCTCCTTTTAGAGGATCAGTTCCTACGTAGTGTTGGTCACATCGATACCGATAACTCCACCTAGGGCACGAATAATGAATAGAGGATCCTACTATAGGCCTCTCATGGGATTCCACAACTCTATTTGGTAAGTCTTGTTGAAGGGATCATAGTCCTATGAGTAGGAAATTATTCGTACCTACCTTCAGAGAGAAAAATAAATGGAATGAACCCTAATGAAAATTTTCTAAGATATGAGCGGAAAGAGAATAATGCCATATAGAAAGGGGGTACAAAACATATTGTAGGGTCACACACCATGTCCCTTGAACCCAGGTACTACCTGTGTACAACTAATCATGTATTTAGAACATGTTGTGTATAAGATGGGTACACGACGTGTAAAAGGAGTCACACACTATGTCCTTTCATCAGGGGTCTTCCCATGTGCTCTGTCTTTATGACAGTAAAAAGTTTCAACCCTTTTAACCTTGATCTTGTACCAATATATGGGATAATCTATGTAATTGAATCAGTCCATGCCATGTGGGGAAGTACACATCATGTAAGAAACCTATGTACTCCAACCCGTGTATGTGTACTTTCCATGTACACCCTAAGTGATCCAATGATGAACACATGCTGTGTTGATGGGGCTACACGTCGTGTGTTCTGGATTTTATAGAAAGTCATGTTATTACTCCAAATGACTTGGATGATCACCTGGGTTCCAATTCGATGCTCATTTATCCTCAAAACTCAAGATCCAGTTTCATTTCACCACCCTAACACCGAAATTAGGGGTGTCAGGTCTCTAATCAGCTCAGAAATCCATTCTAAATCCATCCCAAAATAAAAAACTTGAATAATGATATCTCTTGATTCGATTCTATCCATCCTATATCATCACCATCTCACCTCTATTGAGTCGCCCCGATGCCATATCTCAAATTTTGTTTTATTTCACCAATAATTGAGGGTGCAACGATTAATTTTTCATAATCAGACGAATAACAAAGAACACACATAGAGAATCACGGGAAAAAGTAAAAAACTAAAAGGATAAAACATTGAAGGTTTTTCATAATGGCCTCAATCCATTATAATAATAATAATCAAAAAATATAAATAGAAAACTCCATAATCAAAACCCAT
Source organism: Viscum album (assembly GCA_963277665.1). Lineage (NCBI taxonomy): Eukaryota > Viridiplantae > Streptophyta > Magnoliopsida > Santalales > Viscaceae > Viscum > Viscum album. The sequence continues at coordinate 2,037,456,336 of OY728142.1, read as the reverse complement.
AAATAATACACATCCCACAAGGCATGATCAAACTATAGATGAACCTGTTCATTAGTTAGTCTGTGTTCATCGTTGAATTAAAGAAGATTAAAGAAGAATTTAAAATAATGAATCCTATATGGATTTGGATCACTCATTGAAAAAGATTTAGTGCCATGTTGTTTCCATTGGAAAGATCTATCAAGATCAGCATCCGTCAATATTTGATCCAAGGTTCCGTCATCACCTTCTAAGAGAATTATCCATGTTTTTCTCTACAAGGCATCTAGAGGATTCTAGGGTTATGATTCTATCCTTGTATCTCTTACTAAAGGTTTATTTTGGAGAACAACCATTTTTTCATCCCTGTGTCCATGCAATGGAAATAAAAGTAATATTTCTTCAATTTATTTTGTTCATAAAAAGTTCCCCTAGAAACTTTCCACAACCAACCCACATCGACCAATGTTAAGTTACACCCAGGGTAAAACCACTATTTTGAACACAATGGTTCTATCATATTTCAGATATGGGAACCCTTTTAGAAGTTATTCTACTTTTCTAGAAAACCACGCGTGTATGATTTTTAATATTTTAATATATTTCAAAAAATTTATTCCAAGCACAACGGGCTTCAGAATCACTTTCCGTCTCAATACACTGTCTCGAAATAAATCCATATATTTTTTTAAAATAATACATGGAAAAATATTGTACCTTACATTCTTCCCACCTTGGGGATTTACATCCTTGAAATGATAAAGCAAGGGCTACTCAAAAAGTTATGGGTACTGAACACGAAACTGAGCGTCCCACTCCCATGTGTTCTCCAAGATATTCCCACACTACCACTAGACATGCACTAATGTAATTTTTTCTGATGAAGGATCCTCTCTCATTGATCATCAATCTTCACTAGGAACTCAGCAAGATTCACTACATCCTCAATTTAGAGCTCACCCCAATCGATGACGTGCAATGAGATATGAACGTACCTCCTCATCTGCATCACATGGGAGATATTATGTGCCCGGTATTACTATAGTGGTAGAGATAAGTTGTATTCCACCTTTCTAACTCTATGAATTATCTGAAAAAGGCTGATGAACCTCAGAGATAACATGTCACTACCACCAAATATTTGTTATCTACATCAAGGTGAATCCCATAAGAACACATGGTCTCCTTACTCAAACTCCAAAGGCCTATAATACCTATCAGAATAAGAATTATGATGGTTTTATGTAGTATCCATATGATCCTGGATGATCTGACCTTTTCTATAGTAGCTCACACCAATTCTGGGCCCATTAGTGCAGAATCTCCTAGGTCAATCCAACAAATTAGGGACCTATAGGTTTTCCCGTACAAGGCCTATAATGGTGTCGTACCAATGGAATAATGGTAGTTGTTTTTTTATGAAACTCCACTAGTGGTAGGTGATCCTCCCAACTATGTAAAAATTTTAACATGAAATTCCACATAATATCCTCTAGAACCTGAATGGTCTGATCCGTTTGACCATCAATTTGTGGGTGGAACTATGCGCTCAAGTATAAATAGGTCTTAAACATATCTTGTAATTCCTTCCACAAATGGTATGTTAAATGAGCATCATGATCAGAAAAAATCATTTATGGAACTCAAATGAGTCTAACTATTTCCTAAATTTAGAGTCGTCCCAAGCTCTCTACCGAACTATGCTATCTGATAGTTAGGAAGTGGGATGACTTTGTGAGTCAATAAACAGTCACCCAGATGGAATCCTGTATCCTAGATGTACATGTTAAACCCATCATTAATTACATCTATATACCATCACACTTCCTTTATGTAACATCAATGGGTTGAGTTTAACCTGCTAGAACATAGTTCTCGACATTAACTTGCTGAAAATTAAGGTATCGAGAAACAAAATCCACAACTCCTTTCTTCATCCCTGGACACCAAAACTAAAAATAGAGGTCCTGGTATATATTATCCACACCTAGATTTACTACCAAATGGGACTTATTAATCTCCCTCAAAACCTCCTCCCACAACAATATGGGTAATACTATGCAACCTCTAAAAATAATGATGTGCTCCCCACCTTTTGAATATCCGCCATGAGAATACCCTAGGGACATCTGATCATGTAGGGTCTCATAGTTTTTATACCCAAGACGCACCTCCTTGAATTGAATTAAGATTTTAGGGGTAAAAACCATTGATTGGAGTTAAGCTAACCCATCTCTATACACAAGGGATAACTGCAATGAGTCCAACTACTCTGATGCCCCGTTTAGTAGCAGTAAACTAGATCTTCTTCTAAGAGAATATACCACCACATTCCCCTTACAGAGAGTATGCAAAGTATAAAAGTCAAATTCATGGGGGCACTCTATCCATCACCTCTATCTCAAATTCAGATCCTTTATAAATAAGATATACTTGAGACTCATGCGGTCAGAGCAGATGATAAATTGCTCGCCCATCATGTAGTGTTACCACATATTCAATCTGAAAACCACTGCTTATAAATCAAGATAATGGGTCACATAGTTCTTATCATGTGGTCTCAACTTTAATGAAACCTATGCAATTAGAACTTATCTCTAAATCAGAACACAACCATGCTCGGTTCCTGATACATCACAGAATAGATCGTTCTAAACACCCTCCTCTGAAAATCTCAAGATCGGAGCACGTGTAAAACTCTTCCTCAAATACTTAGAATCCTATTGGAAGTTCTATGTCCATATAAAAGGATTCCCCTTTTGAGTCAAAGATTTCATAAGTGATGATATTCTATAGAAATTAGGTATGAATATTTGATAATAGCCTACTAGCCTGAAGAAGCTTCATACCTCCGTCACATTCTTAGGTGGATCCCTTGCTAACACTACCTCAACCTTGGAAAAGTCCACTGCCACTCCATAAACTAAGATAAAATGTCCCATAAAGTGGACCTACTAAATCCAGAACTTCCACATCGAGAGTTTTCCATAAATATGGTGCTCTCAGACTACATCCAGAACAATCTTTATGCGTATCACCTTATCCGACTCAGATGCTGAGTACACAAGGATGTCGTCGATGAAGACTACCACGATCAAGTATTAGTAAGGTTAAAAGATCTGTTACATAATTCCCATGAACACTAATGGGTTGTTCTTCAAGCCAAATGGAACCACTGAGTACTTATAGTGACTGTAACTCCATTTGAAAACTATCCTCAGTATATCCTCATACCGTACTCACAACTAGTGATAGCCCGATTTGAGGTCAAACTTTGATAGCTTTTATTCCCTTCCTAAACTAATAAAATAGGTCATCGATCCTCGATAGTGGACACTAGTTTTTTATGGTCACCTTGTTCATGTTCTAGTTTTCCACACACAACCTCAAGCCCACATTTTCCTTTTTGGAAAATAAAACTCGGGTCGCCCAGGGTGAAACAATAGGTCTCAGGAATCTCTTTCTATAAAAATCCTCCCACTACACCCTAACCTTGAGATGCTTTGTGGGATCCATAAAATATGTTGGTTCATATACTGGTGCCATTATGTGTGTAAATGAATGAAAACTTTTATCTCCCAATGGGTAGGTAATCCTTGAACATCTTCAGGAAAGATGTCATTGTACTCCACCACCACCTCTGGAAACTAGAGGCTCATAAAATTTGCTGCATTGAGGTTTAGGCTCGCCAACTGATGAGTAAATAGATACACCATCCTATTAATGAGTCTATCCCATGATTCCTGGGTTTTCTTGGCACTAAAAAAGGAAAAAACCATTCCATTGTTGCAGAAACATTGTATGCTTCATCAAAAACATTCAATATGGTCATGGACTATGGATACCCAATCCATACCAAGAATTACATCATAAGGACTCGACACTACCAACAAGAGGTTCTAACTAAAACTATATCCTCCAAGGGTCTTGTCACACTATCAGTATAAATGTGTGATCATCGAGTCTTCTCAAGTAGGTGTATCCAAGCATAAGGTTCGATTCAACAGTTAAAACATAATATCTAGGTCTCAAACAAGAAATCTAGAAAGAAAGGAATGACTAACACCTGTGTTTATCAGTAGTTAATCTAAATAAGAAAAGAAAAATATCATAACTCAAGTTATTCTTATAGCCCCTAGGTCATATGCCTCAACTACATGAGACCATCCCATCCTCTGTCATCCATCTCCCTAAGCCTAGGGTGGACCACATGGGGGTGGTGGTGGTAGGAAGTCAAAACATTGACCACCTCCTACTGATCTATGATATCGTTTGCCACATAAGCTGCCCTACAGATCTACATGATCCTATCACTGTCTCTACCTCAGTGGTCCATCCATAGTATCCTAGTAAGTAGTAAAATGGGTCAGTTAATCTCAAGTGAGATGTCCCCTACCCCAAAGTAACTCTTTTATTTTCAATCACTTTTATGGGAAAAGTGAGAAACCTCACAACTAACCAATTTAAGCACCGAAAGATGCGACAAATTTGTTAAAGAACAGTTTGGGTTGATTGGAATTGTTCTCTCTAAAAAATATCTAAGAAACTTAATTTACCCGAGTGTTGGGATCATCCTTTAATATGTATTCATAATGATATTCCAATTTGTCCCAAGATTTCATGTATTCATCGATGTTAATATTCCCCATGTTGAAGCTTCTGTTTAGAATGTGGATATTATTATCAATCCACTAGCCTTGCTTTTTATTAGTGTTCACTCAAAGAAATATTCCCATCACTTGGTTGATCTCTTCACATGAAACCTTAAAATCTAGAACATCCTCCGCCATTTCTTCATCCAAGTGCATCAATAGATCCATGTGTTCCAACACCAAAGCTATCTGATGTGGAGGGTCTTCATGGGAGCCTGCATCACACTGCTAACCAAGAGGATGTACCACCTCCTCCCATTTCACATTCTCTAATTGAAGGGGCCACTCCCCATGATGATACTCAGTCATACCTTCTTTATTCCCTTGAGAAGTCCTCAAAACTTCTATTGTGGCCTCATCCTGTAAAGTCACCTTGTCTTTCAATGGGAACCTAGTATCTTTTCTTTGTTGATCCTTGTCACCTATCACTGTATGATTCTCTTTATCAATGAATTTACCATCTTTATTGGATATCTGTGTCTCCATTGGAATAGGTAGATAAAAGTAGTCATTTCATCCCTTGAATTTGTTCTTCTTGGAGACAATGCATCTCCCCGGGTCCCTGTTTTCTTTTTTTCCATTTCTTCCAACATGGAATGTACAAACCTTTACTGCACCCTCTGAGATGTCCCCTTCCATAAAATTAATAGAAACACATCTCCCTAGGCTAACTGGACCCACCTTGTGAGCCCTAAACTATTGATCCCCTCTCTTAGGACCTCCTCCTGAAACGTCTCCCACGTCTCGATCCCTAGGACTGACGTCATCTCCCTGCTATTGAGTTCTCTACCCCTGATCATCTACTACTAACTATCACAGGCTGTATCTATTCATACAAGAATATTTCAACCATCAAATCACACTCAAGCACCCCCAGTAAAATTAGAAATGCATAGAGGGATAAAATTGGCTCAGATGTCCCTACGCAGACATAGCTCAAAGTTCATGGCCCTGAAGTACCAATCTATAACCATATCCATAAAGTACCTGGAAAGGTTGGTGAACCTAGATGAATAATTCACCACTATCATGCTACCATAGTGGAGATAGAGAAGCTCTTATATGCACATAGCTCTCAATGTAAATAGTGAGAACTCTTCTATAAAGAGATGCTCAAACTCTTTCCATGAAAAAGTCGTATCGTCGTGAGTCTGGATAGACAAACTCCGCTATCACCTAGTTTATCCATGTATAAGGGTCTCCACTAGGACCAAAATATGATCCGCTGGTGTCTTAACTAGACCAAAAACTTGAGTCACCACCTCATGATAGTCTTCAACCACCTAGGGGTTGGGCACACCTCAGAATATAATGGTTCTCCGTCCTTGAAACTTGTGAACCGCACTCATCCTATACTCCTCATCTACTAGTACTATGGGAATAATTTGATACTCAAAAGTTGGCATAATGGATGGTTCACCACCTGGAGGTGACATCTAGGGAACTTGTCCCTATATCGAAGCTTCGTCACATAGGAGGTCATCCTCGCAATCGAGCCACTGAATCCTAGCTGTTATATGTCGTATAATCATCCTGAATGAAAAAGATGCACCATAGTCAATGATTATATTTAGAGAGATAACTCAAGATGAAATTGGATTCCAAATCCCATTCTTGTATGATACATGTACCATTATTTTCCTTAAAACTAGTGTTCTCATGTACTGAGTCAAAAATAAGTTTATCAAAGTCCTGGTGTATGGATACATCAGCTCCCTGCACTAACACTATTGTCCCTAGCCTAAAATCCAATCATGAAACACTTAAATATGTTTCCCCAAAACAATATCATAGACTCCCAAAATTAAATTATAATTTACCTCCTTTGATACCAATTTTTACAACTTGTACCAATTGGGCTCGTGCCACAACTCCCCTAGACTACCTCCAATAGGCCAGGGTCTAGTGACTAGCATTGGGTAGGCATATCACTCATATGGGAGGAATTTACTACATACCTATATGCACACAACCATATCCAAACCCAATTAATGATGAAATTTAAAAAAAATAACTAAAAAATGCATGCATACACATATATACCAGAACAAGATTATGATAGAAAGTAAAGTAAATTGAAACTGGTCCAAATACAATCCGACAAAAAAGTGTCTATAACCACAAGTCTAACTTGTAAAAAAATGCTACTGGGACTACAATATATTTCCACAAGAACACACATAAGTCTATAAAGTCTCAAAAAGCACTATCCAGTCCTGGTCCACCTAGGACTCCCTTAAAAGGATGATATTCTGTATAAGACACGACACATGTGGGAAAAACCCATGCAAGGGTGAGTATAACAATACTCAGTAGGACACCTGAAAACCAAAAATAAATAAGGACACACAATCTTGAGGTAAATTAAAACCACTATATACTAATACTAGGAATTTAACTCAAATATTCCATGAAGAACTCATTCAGGAAAACACACTCCTGAGTCTGAATGCACTAATGATGTCTGTCCAAGAGGCATTACTCATCATGTCTCACCATGGGAGAGATAATTCGATAGATATCGAGAGAGATATAATACAATAGATGAGGATCACATCTAGGGCCATGGGGTGATACCGAGAGCTCAAATCTATATTATCCTTCCAAGTATTGGATCAACACCCATGTAGTGGTGGCCACGTCGATAACGATAATTCCACCTAGGGAACAAAGAATGAATATTGGATCCTACTCTGAGCCACTTGGGGGATTCCAAAACATTATCTAGGAATTCCTGCTGAAGGGATCATAGTCCTATGAGTAAGAAATGATTCATACCCACCTTTAGGGAAAAATATAAAGGGAAAAATGATAACAAAACTTGTCCAAGATACAGAGGATAAGATAATCATGCCATGTAGAAAGGGGGTACACAATGTGTAGTAGGGTCACACACCATGTCCCATGACCCCAAGTACTGTCCATGTATAATGGACCATGTCTTTAGAACATCTCATGTAGAATATGGGTACACGGTGTGTAGAAGGAGTCCCACACGGTGTCTTTCCTTCCGAGGTCTTCCCGTGTGCTCTGGATGTGTGCTAGTACATGGTGTAAACCTTTGTAAACATTCTCATATACCATTACACAAGGTAATTCATGTAACCAGTTCGTGACATGCCATGTGGGGAAGTACGCATCATGTATGAAACTTGTGTACTCTACCCTATGTTCATATACGTTCCATGTACACACTAAGTGGTCCAACGATGAACCCACATTGTGTAGATGATGCGACACTATTCTGTATTTTTTAGAAAGTCGCATTCTTCCCCTACGTGCCTTGACTCATCCACTCGGTTCCAATAATGTGCTCATTTCACCTCAAAACTCTATATCTATGTTCAGATCACAACCCTAACACCCAAAAAAGGGGTTTCAGATATTTAATCATCTCATTAATCTATTATAAATCCATCCTAATTCCAACCACTCAAAGAATAGTTTCACTTGATTTGATTTGATCTATCCACTACCATAACCATCACACCTCCATTGAGTCATCCCAATGATAGATCATGATTTTTGGATCATTGTGACAAGAATTAGGGGTGAAACGATTAATTGTTGATAATTGGATGAAGAACAATGAATGCACACACAAATTTGTGGGAGAAAAAACAAGGAACAAAATATGAGGAATAAAACTGAGATGTTATTCATTACCTCCTTAATCCGTTCCCATAAGAATGATCAGAAAATCAAAAGAAAAACTCCAAAGTAAAAAAACACAAATAAAAACCATCCCGCAAGTCATAATAGAACCATATATCAATTTTTTCATTGGTTGGCCTGTGTTCATCAATGAATTCAAGAATAGGAAAGGGGAATTAAAAATAATTCATCCTACTTGGATTTGGAATGCTTGTCAATGAATATTGATTGATGTGTCATTGTCATTGGATAGATCCATCAATAACGACATCTTTTGATCATTGATCCAAGGTTCTGTTGTCACCTACTGATGGAATTCTCTAGGTTTTTCTCTCTAGGGACTCCAAAGGAATTCAGGATTATGGGACTAACCTTGGATCTATGTCTAAAGGTTTATTTGAAATAAAATTAAACACTGCATCTCAGCATGAACATAGCAGAAATAAAATTAATATTTTGTCAATTTATTTTATTCATAAAAATTTCTTGTAGTAACTTTCTGTAGAAGACCCACTATGACCAATGTTATGCTCCACCTTGGGTAAAACACCTATTCTGAAAGCAATGGTACCCTAAAATTTGGGATTCAGGCACCCTTTTAGAAGTTATTACACTTTTCCAGAAAACCATACATGGGTTTTTTTTAATATTTTATTATATTTAAAACTTTTTTTCTGGGTACACTGGGACTTAGAATCACACACTCTCTAAATTCTTGGTCTGGAAATCAATCCTTAAAATATTTAAAAATAATACACCAAAAAATCCGAGACATTATAGGTGATGACTGTTATCCAGTGATATTATTTATTTCCACATGTTTCTTTAACCTTTTGAACCTTTTGATTTTTATTTTAAACAATCTCCTCTTCTTTATATATCAGATATGAATAAATAAATTCATATATAATGTTCGAATTCAGGTTTATTTCAATAACTTGTTTAAAAACCCTCATATTTTTTACATCATCATCTTCAAAACTAGTTACATATGAATGATACTTTATAGGGTTTTATCAATGATTTTGACATAATAATAGTCAATAAATTTGTGAGATATTTTAGTTTTGAATCTATATCTATTCCCATTAGAACAATATCCAAGAAACATACCTTCCTTATATATATCATCAAATTTACCTTGATTTTATTCAACAATTTTGATGATTCAAGGTATTCGAAAGACTTAAAAGTTTCTTACTATAGGTTTATTTTTATAAAAAAATTCACATGAAATAATATTTTAATTTATTCTATGAAAAAATTGTTTTGAATGTGTACAAAAGTACACAATTATTCCCTCCAAAATGAATTCAATCTTCTAAACTCAACAAGAATTGTTTTCCTCATTTCAAAAATACATCTATTCATTATTTTAGGAACTCAATATTGTTTTGGTGTGAAAGGGGTTATATATTGATTTCTTATCCCATAATTTTCCTGATATGATTCAAAATATATTCTACTATATTCCTTACCATTATAAGATATCAATTTTTTTGTGAATGTTAAGATATATTTCAACTTCTCTCATAATATCTTGAGCATATACAATTCTATGACTTGTGCTTTAAAAGTCACTCTATTCATTATTTTAAAATCATAGATGAATGTGATAAAATTAAAGTCACATTTTATAATTTATGTCTCATAATCCAACAAAAATCTATGTGAATTAATTCTAGTGGCCTTGTTGATTGTGTCTCCAATCTGTTATGCTTCAGTTAAACTATTTTCCCTTTATGGTAGGTTGTACAAACATTATCTTTATCTCCTATTAATTGAAGAAAATCCATAAACATGTGTTATTTAAATATACTAATCAAATTATTTTGACTTATATGGCCAATAAATTTATTTCATAGATTGGTTTCTTCTATAAAATTGAGATAATTGGTATTGCTAGGATCTCCAATCTAAAATAAATTTCCACTGGTTATTTATCCTCTTATAATTATACTTATTTGAATAGTTTTATTAACGATAATACTATTCTTATTGAATATTACTTCATTCCCTTAATCAAATAATTGATTAAAACAGAATAAGTTATGTTTTATCCAATAAAAAAAATAAAACCTAATATGAGTTTATTCTATATGGTTCACTTTCAACAAATCAAATTCCCTTGATTGTTGATAAGATCTCATTTATTAATGCCATAAAAACTCCAAAAGTTTCCTCTATATTCTTTCGGATCATGTAATCTTTTATCTTCTGTAAATAAAAACTACTATAAAGTATCCAGGGCCAACCCATTTTACTATATATTTTAGAATCTACTACAATAAATGAATTGATAATCTTGGTTTTATGTTGAATCTTCTATTTTTTTTTTGAATTTTATGTAATGGATATGGAAGCATGGTCAAAAAATCCTCAACATAGTTAAATTTTCGTTATATCTTCCAAAAGTTTCTTTAAGTCATTCTAACCTATTTTGTCAAGACATAAAATATGAGTTTTCATTATTTTTTCCCTTCTCAACGGTTTGTTTCTAATACTATATAAGAATCTCCCACAAAGTTATAACGTTCATTGATTCATTGGTATAAACATGTTATAACATTATAAAAAATATGTTTTTTCTATATGTTCCTCATCACCAGAAGTATCCCCTTAATTGGATCTCCCATTAAACTATTGAGTTTATCCTTGAAAGTCTACTTGGTGTTTTTAAATAATACCATCTATATTTTTCAACGGTTTAAAGAAACCTTATTCTTCTGGTCACTCTCCCTCCCCCTAACTAAATTATACTTCCTTTGCGGGGTTTTATCAACCTAGGTTTTCATATTATTTCTCATGAAACCTACCCAATTAGGCTGTAAAAATTTATTTTTTACATATTTAACAATTACAAATTATACATGATAATTAATGAAATTTTTTGATAACTTTTAGATGACTCATCCTTTACTTCAAAAAATATATCATAATAAATATCTATCTTTCTATGAGTTTTTTTAGAATTGAGGCACCTTGAATCAGGATTATTAATTTATTCATCATTTGTAGTCATATGCTTCTGTGAATCTCTTATAATAATTTATTACTCAACCATTTTATATTGAGAATTTTAATTTCATAAATATAACCATGTTCTGTATTCTGAAAATCTACTTCTATTTTGTTTATTCGATCAACTTTCATCTTAAATTATTTAACTCCATTCTGGAGATGATTTTTTATTTTCATAGAGACTTTAAGTTCTTTCATTAGTATATAAATTATACAAGCTTCATATCTTTCTTCTTGTTCATTTATGGAGCTCCCAACTTTTATTTCAACATGTTCCAAAAATTTAGTATCCTTTCTAGAAAATTCGTTATCTATCATGATAATTTTGGAAGAGATATCCTCTTTTTTTCTTAGCTTTCTTCTATTTCTTTCCTTATAAATGTATTATTTTTTTTTATTTTATAAAATTTATTTTAAATTTTAGTAGGTTTTCCTTTTCACTTAAATTTTGGGTTTTCTTTTTCATTTTTTTCATATGACTATATAGATTTATTCTTCTTTAGACATCCAACAACAGGATTTACAATGACTCTTTAATATAAAAGGCTAAGTGGTAACATTATTTTATACCAAAATTTTCCCCTTTTATGTTTTTTAGATTTGAGATTCATGATTTTATTATGAATCTAATCACACTCAGTATCTCCATATAAATCACTTGGGGGGTCAAAAATTTATTTTATCATTTATAACTATCGTATTTAAATATTTGAAAGCTATTTATTATTTTTCAATATTCTTTAATAATGATGCTTTTGTCATCTAATAATCTAGGAGATTATTTTACAGTTCATGTAGATATATATATATATATATATATATATCAATTTTTTTTTCTAAATATGAAATATTTGGGTAAAATCTATCAGGGAAGTTTCTCATTAACTTTTTTTTACCACTATTGAATTATATAGTTTACCACCAAATCCTCTTATATGGATAATAATCTCATTTACCCCATCTTGATACATATTATCTTATTTATCCCACATTTTATTAGTTTCTTAAAACCCCTTCACCTTATTTTACACATTATCATATAAATATAATAATATAACATTTTTCTCTTTCCTATAAACCTCACAAGTTATCTTTTCATCAAAATTAATACAACTATCTATTGTAATTTGTAGATAAGAACCAATGATTACATCCCTTACTTAAATCCCATGTGATAACAGATATGTTAACATTTTATTCTTCCACCCATAAAAATTCATTCCTTTAAAAAATGGAACTCCAATACTATTTTCTAATCTCTATTATAGAATTTATATGATTAGACACATATGGGAACTTGGTCTTCTCTAATACCACTAGTAGAGCCAAGGTCAGTATGGTTATTTCTAGGGGGTGTGAATCAGCAGTACATGTCACTTTTATTTATTAAAACTGTTCATTTTGAAAAAAATAACTATGACCAATTAATTTTATATTCCAATAGTTAATAACTCTCCCTATTCCAAATGATAGAAATAATGGAAAGAGAAATATAAAATATTTTTTCAAGGTATGATCTCTGTCTGAGAACCCACCCATTTCCATGATCAAAATGTTGTTGTTTCAAATATTTTATAATCACTATATATTATAGTGATTATAAGTGAAAAACAATTTTCACACAATTTTTTAGTTAGGTATCATCTAATCCCAATAAAAGATAAATGGAATTATTTATAATCTGACCACCAGTTATTCAAAAATTCTATTTGCTCTTGATAATGAATATGTTCTTCTTAGATTTAATGGATATCAAAAAATAAAATAGAAATATCTTTTTTAGAGAATAATACAACTTCTTAAATGATATTAATTTAGTATATATATCATTTATTTCTTTCAAAAAATTTCAAGATAAGATTATCATGCATGAGATCATGATTTCATTTTTATAAATTCCTTCCTCTTCATGAAAGTGACAAATTTAAAAATATATTCAATTACTTCATCTATGTCAATCGCTTAATGATTGAAAATATTCACAAAATCTTGGTGGCTGGTTGGTATGAACATGATTCTGTATTCATGTAATAGAGTATGAATATCCCTTCATGTGACATAGTTTCTCCACATGATCCATAACCCTTGGTATATAAAACCCATAATGTAACACACTGTATGCGAGGATCAAAATTATTGTGTTAAATGATCTCGTCTCCTTCACATAACCATGCATACCTAACTAGATCTTTACGTTTCATTGCTAAAACTTGATGGATGGTGGGTTATATTTATTTCATTTGAAAATGGAACAAAAATATCTCAATTCTCAAAACTATAGCACATATTCTGGTACAATTTCCCTTAGTATTTATAAATGATAACCTTTTTCTTTTCCTTTTAGTTTTATGCTGATTCATGGAAATTAAATTCTTAAAGATCTCAAGATCACATTTTCCTTTGAATGATGAAACCCTTACTGCATATCATGGAGTTTATTGAGATTTTTGGTGGAGTAATCTTATTCACATAATTGGATTCAAAATATCAGCATATTCTTCATATGATGTTGAGGTTTCATCATGGGAAAAATTGGTCAACTTTTGAACTGGCGATGTTGAAGCTTCGCTTGATCAAAATCAGGGTAGAAATATATCATGAATCTGGTGCATGAATCTTCATACTCCAAAAACCTTCATGCAATACAGATATGGACAGATGATTGATAAATGTTGAAGAGATCATGCAATAAGTTATATCCATAATAGAGGCTTCTTATGATACATTTTTTCCATGTGATGGTTTCATACAATAAATTGTTCTTTCAATATATTTTATATTTATATAATTCTTAGATAAAAATATTTTCTTCAAAGTATCACATGCATGAAAGGTAAAAAATTCACGAATGGTGTTGAGGTGATTTTGTATGTCTGATTGTCTTTTATTGTTCACTAGCAATGATTAAGATCAAGGATATTAGTGATTTCTGGTTTCCTCGAGCGTGCAAAAGAAATCCTCAGATAGCCGAATTTGGTAAAAAAATGACAGGCTTGATCGAACACTGTAGGTTCATGTTATTGTATGGCCAATATTATTTTCATAAATTTTTATGATGTGTGAATAGTAAAACACATCTATCATCCCACATTTTTTGGACACTTATATGAGCACCACTTAATATGTAAATTCATTTCATTCAACCACTAGATGTGAGTACCATGGTCCTCTTATAATCCTCACTGGCGTAGACCCATGTCATATCACTATGACACCATGCCACCCACATAATGGAACCATCAATAATATACATCTCTTTGTGCACACCCCCACTCAGGATAGCCTCCTCCTACCTCCATTTGAGTTTCTTGGGCTGAATCTCCTCTATGGTTAATCGATCCAACCCTTGTGGATTTTATAGTAAGAATTTTTTTTATAATAAAGGCCCAAAATATTTTTAATACTTTTATGTATAATTTAATGTAACATTCCTTTCTTAAAAAAATAATTCTCAAAATCAATTTCCTCATGAAATAAATTTATTTTTGTACGGTCTTCAAATATTTTTCACTATTTCAACAAATATGTCATCATTGAAAAATGTATTTGAAATTTAAGAATAGTTTAAAAAGATAATAATTTATTTTTTAATTATTGGTTTAAAACAATTACAATATAATTAAAATATACAAAGGCTCTTCAAAATGCATTTTTAAACATTAAAATGATTTTTAGGGAAAATGGTTTTTTTCAAGTATTGTGGGTTTATTTTAAAAGTAATTTACTTTAATTATAAAAACTAAATTTGATAAAATGGATTCTATATTTTGAATCTGAATTTCCATATTTTTTTATGATTACACATCCATTTTTGGTCAGTATTAATAATAACTTTGGTAAAAACGTTATTTACCATTGTAAGAGTTAAAATGGTTTAAAACTAAAATTATAAGGGTTGAAATGTTGTAAAAAATGTCTAAATCCAATTGGATAGTCATATTTATACCCTATATAATATATTATTCAAATATGATTCATTTTTGGATACATGTTTCTTGAGTAAGACATTAATATATTTTAATAAATTGAAAATTTACAAGTGTCTACTATCCTTTACTTATAAAAGGATACCCTATCTGATTTCTTTTCAACAATAAAAGAGTATATTAGCTCTGATAATAACTTTCAAGATCCATTTTTAACAACCCTAAAAATGTACTAGATGTCCTTTTTGTATTATAATACCATCCTAAGAAGGATTGTAAGTACAAATCTATTGTGGTTGTGTGAAGAGGAGGTGTAGTTTTTAATCGAGTGTTTTTAAATTTTTTACTTTTACCTCCTTAAAATATATTCTAAATATTATGATATAATAAAATAAGTATCTTCAATATAATTAAATTTTATTATGTTTATGGTATAACAATTGTTCATCTCGTTTTCTATCTTATGGTAATTAGAAACATCACTCATGCATACATGTAGACTTCCACTTCCATGAAATGATGTGCTTCATTTTACATCACCATGTATCATCGATATTTATAATGATAGAATTTATATATATATATATATATGATATTCATTTCATAATTATAATTTTTCAATATAATATATCTTCTATTCTCTTACACTTCCATCCGTTGGAAAATTATAACTTCATTTGTACATATGTGTGGATTGTCACTTCTAAAAAGAGATGTGATTCATTATTTATGTATGCCTTTCATGAATGGTTATAATATTTATTTAATGTATAAAAATGATAACAATTTCATGTTTAATATTTTTGGGATTATTTCGGAATGAAACATTGGACACAAAAGACCTACCAATGTCATTTGGCAATTATGAACCGAGCAACCTCAAAACCCCCAACTTGAATATAACTGATTAATTAAATAAATATTTCACTGAAATAAATGGTTTAATAATAAATTAATAATATTTTAAAATTTTATTAAACATGTAAATAATTAATATATGTTTTTTACATAGGATTTAAATGAAATATAAAAAAATCTGGACTTTAGGTATGTGATTTTTTAACTCAATTTCTATTCTTCGGGATATAATACTTCTTCATTGAATTTTTATGACATTTTTTTGAGATAATTTATCTATAAATTGATTTATACTATTCCAAAAATTGATTTATGTGGATTAACATATATTGAATAATCACTTTATGGATTAATTATCACTTTGAATGATATGATCTTTGGAAGGGTTTTTATTATCTCAATGTCATTTTCTTGAGACATGTTTCATATCATGTAGTATAATTTATGTTTATAGTGTAATTTATATCCCATGAATTAATTTTTAATTATTAATTCATGTAATTCATGGGATTTATGTATCCATATAATATTATTTCTTTCTATGATTGTTGATTGAGAAGTTACAAAAGGGGTAAAGGCTTATTATTATAATATCATTTAATTTCAATATTGTTTATGTTAAACATTATATCAGTTGAATTTTAAAACCCCAAGCTTCCACGACATGCTTCTCTTTCAATAATGAAATAGATTTCATTGTACGCAAGTTCGATATTCTAACACACTATGACCAATCAAAGTAGCCGTTTTGAATAGTAATACCCACTTTTTGAAATTATATAAATTCTATATTTCAAAATGGACTTAATTTTTGGATTTGGAATATCGGAATTATCCTATGTTGAATTTTTGGTATTTTTCCGAGAACTTCAAATTTTCGATGAATAGTGAAAAATACTTAAAAAAAAATTTATTAATCAAAAAAATTTATTAATCAAAATAATTTATAGTGATAAATTATACTATTGAGTGATTTTAAAGTATAATTATAATATAATTTTACCATTTTATCCAATGGTGGTCATTAGAATTTATTTCACTTTGAAATTGGACATAAACAATTGTCAATCTTTTGATTGATATTCTATCTTAAAAACACGCTATTTGTTTTGACACAGGAATTAATTATAAAAACAATTAATGCAACTTATATGTTTTTAATTTGGTAAAATGGACATAATTTTTGAATTTGTAATATCAAAAATAGCCTAGAGTGAATTTTTGGTATATTTCTGAAAAACATCGATTTTTGATGAATAGTGAAACCACTAAGTGGTAGTTAAAAAACTGATTTTTCGTTTAAATGAAATTTTACCACCTCTGTGATTTGAATTTCAAAAATCTGACATACATAATTTTAATTAAGAATTAAAATGTGGTTCAATGGGATTAAAATAATTTTTGGTCAATAGTAACTTTTATGTTTTATTAATCGCGATTAAAGGTAATTAGTGTAATTTAAGGAAAATATAATGATATAATAATATGAAATTACCTTTACACTTGTCCTACACTTATTTTATGAGTCATGTACTACCACGAAAATCCATGGGTCAACTTGGGGGCCCCATGGATCCACTTGGGTAAGAAAATGACATTAATAACTTTTTATTTAAAGTAAAAAATAAAAGTGTTACAAACATGTACTATTTTACTCAAACAATTTTTACATGGGGTTATAAAAGTCATATTTTTGACTATAAACATTCATTGGAAAGATAAAAATATTTCCTACATCATGGTATTTTTCAAATATTTTTTAGACATTAAATAAATTAAATTTGTTATGACACCATGATGATGCATCGATTACCACATTAATTAACGATTTAAATAAAATGAAAAAATAATGTAAAATCTAAGACTTACACTTGTCAAAAACCTATTGGATGAGTAAATTTTGAACCCTTATTATTTTATACTCTAAATATATAAATGTGGGACTTTTTAAATCCGAAAATCCCTTCATAATTATGTAACATTTCATGACTTTCCAAGAGTTCCCCTCTTCTCCTCTTATAAAAGGCCCCCACCTCTACCACCTTATTCACACCTTCAAGCCATTGGGATCGGCCAAAATCTGCCCAAACACTCTCCCAACTTCCCTATATTACTCCTAGAAGCCTCAATTTGGGCAGAAGTCTTCCAGAGGAATCCTTTGGCTCAAATCAAAAAGAGTTACCCGATTTAAATGTAATGTCTTCACTTGTGATATTTTGTTTTATTTTGCTTCTCCAACCCCCTAAACTATTTTTATTACTATATTTTTTAACAAAACAAGTATATTCAATATACTAGGATTTTTTTATGAGATTTATTTTATTTACAATTACACACACCTCCGTCTAATGGTTGAAGAACATACTGTTTCTGTGGTTGGTGAATTACTGCCTCACAAAACGATGATTGTTCAATCTTATTTTAACACCTTTAATGGTGGCCATTAAGATGTCACTATATTTATATATGATATATATTATGTTTATGTTTTCCTTATTCTTTTGTATTTTTCATTTATGGAATACCATTATGATACCCATTATGGGTAAACGCGATAATTTCATTTTAGGAAGCGCGGACTACCGCCCCCTCAAAGTGATTTGAATTGTTAATACCATATTCGGGACGTATAAAGGATGGAGTAAATGATATTATGTATGATATTATACTGGAATTATAATATACCTTTATATCATTATGATTTCATTCCATTAAATATGAAATAGAAATGAATGTAGCATTCATGCATATGTACGGCCTACCATCTCCATGAACGGTGAATTTCATTTCTTACCTCTAAATGTTATGTAATATTATAAATGAATGTATATACTGGATATATATGATATATATGATATCTAAATCATGAATATAACCTTGGATATAATGGATATTTTACAACATGAACAACTTTTAATTATAAGATGATTATTTTTGACTCATGTACCAATGATCGACAAAATGACCGTTATTAAATTAAATAATTAAATAATGTTCATAACATGGTAATAAGTGATATAAAAGGAATAATGAAATTGAAAAATCTTCTTATGAAATTTGAAATTAACTATAGTTTATTATTCAGGAGGTTGAAGAACGATCGATTTAAGTCGGACATGAGGTAAGGGACTTCGTCTCAATCTCCTTTCATTGAGGCATATTTTTTTTATACATGACTTTCCTTTATACGGTGTATAAACCCTTTGAATTTTACTTTTATTAAAAAGGAATCTTTTTATATGAATCATTTTTACTAAATGACAAAATGAATGTTTTGTCTTACGTATGCGGAGACAATGACTTCTCCATCGCCATGACCATTATTTGAGTTTCGACTTCCTCTACAATCCATAACTTTTTTTAAATGAAAAATAAATACCAAGTTTTACTTTTATTTTATTTTGGTATTGAAATTTTTTTTATTGTATCAATGTGTTGTATTGATATCTTGTGATCGAAATGTAGAAATTTTATTTTTCCTTTATGCATGTTTTATGTGATACGATTATGTTATGGTTTATGATATGTTTAAACCTTTTCATATAAGAAATGCATTGGACTTAGTCTGTGACGGGTGGAGCCCACTATATCTCCTTGATGCATCGGTAGGTCTCATGAGACAAAATAGTGTCTTGGCACAAGGCCTTGAAAAAATCTTATTTATAGTCTTGGCACAAGGCCTTAACTATGTGGTTACGATAGTCTGGCATTATGCATTCCATCATTATGAAAGTGGTTATTGATATTGCATGTGGTAATTCAACTAGTAGAATATCCAAGTGAATAAGTAAATGGCATTATTTCATTTTACTTTTTCTATATTATGCTGAAGTTCAAGTTTAAAAGGTTTTTGTTTTAGTTATACATTGCCTTAAATATTTATGTTTATTTATGAAAGTTTCCGCTATATTGTTATCCTTACTGAGCATCTGAGCTCACCCCTTTCTATGTTTTATTTTTCCCAGGATGTGAAAAAATATTTTATGACTGACCTGCAGGGATAGTTTGAAAGGGATATGAGTGTGGACTATGGAGACTATATTATTTTATTTTTTCACTTTATGATGTAATGTAACATTTATGAATATATCTTGTGTTTCCAAGGTTGCTAAACAAATCTGTCTTTGAAGACTTTATATTTTGTGATCATGCCAATGCTATGTAATAATGCACCGACTCTGGGTAACTAGGGTCGGGGATTTATAGTTGGTATCAGAGGCATTTTAGTACTAACCTTGGAAGATATATTTAGATAAACTCTGATTAGAACACATAGCCCTAAGATAGACTTTGAGGATTATAGAAGAACATCCTAAAATTTTGGTAATGTATAGATTTTTTGTATTTTCAGAGCAATACATCCCTGTCTGGATACGAGCAGGTAGAGGCGGCTCTAGCATAGATGTACCTAGGGGTAAAACCCAAAAACACCACTTTGAGCTAGACTCGAATGAGAACTGGTGCACGACAATGGGCCTTGCTGCACTCTTGGTTACGACACTCCCGGGGGATATTCTTAGGATAATTCTCATTTTCATTACAAATCATTATGAAGGGTTTATGAGTATATACTTCCTCAAAGAAAACATATTTATGATTATAGATTATATCCATAAACCATTCAATTTATGTTAAGAATTTTACATGTTTGGAATTATTCATTACAATTCATAAACTGACCTAGTTTATGCCATTGTATAGAAATGGCGCCCAGTAGAAGGAATGTGAATAACAAAAATATGTATGATCCAAAGAGTAAGAAGGACCATATCTTTCCCAGTATTAATCAAACATTTATAAGGGATATAGTCTCCCATGTATTCTCAACAAATGAAGAAATAGTATCATGTGTTAATAAGATAAGTAAAGAATTATCTGAAACCTATGGCTTTGAAGGGAAGCAAGAGAAGAAAAGGATGGAAGATAGAAAGATGGATAAAGGGAAGAGGGAAAATAATAATTTTCAAATATGTAATAACTGTGGGAAGAAACAACTTGGAACTTTCTTGAAGGGAATTGGAGTTTGTTATAAATGTGGAGAGAAAGGTCACCAGGCTCGTGATCGTAAGGGAAAGAAAGAGGCTATCAATGTTGAATGATATAATTGTTGGGAAATGGCGCATTATGAAAATGAATTTCATATGTGTCAGGGAAACTTACCACAGAAAAGGCCAAGGGATCAAGGCCAATCTTATGATGTTACTACAGTTGAAGAGGAATAATTAATGTACTCGTGCTTTTGGACTCAAGGATTATATTCTGGTTATATGAATAATGTGATATATATAAGGATTGAACATCAGTTATTGTTGTTTTAATTAAGGTTTTAATATGACGAAGGTAATCATATTTTTAATATGTGAAAATAATAGAAACTTTACTTTTTTTGGGGAATATGATGTTACAATTGATTTTGGAATTTAGAGACCTTTTAGAGAAATTCTGGACAATGGTATTTTCGATAACTATAAAGGATGAAATGTATTAAGTTGAAATTTGGATAGTATTGTTTAAGGTTAAAACATTTCTGAAGATTATTTTTGGAATATTATAATACTATATTTTTAGTAAAAGGACAACCTGCAGGTTGGGGGATAACCCGTCGCGTCGGACAAAGCTGCAGGAATCGAACCCACAACTATAGTGAGACATGCCTTTATTACCTACCACTAGCCTAAAAGAAGTCCCTATTTATTATAAAATAGTTTTCCTAATCTAAATGGTATGTGTTAATATTTGGAACCTTATACAATTATGATAAATAGAATATTTTTGAGTTCTATTACCTTTTGGAGTGAAAGAAGGGTTTGTGGTAAAAATTTATTGAAGAATGAAAGTCTACATGACAAGTAAGTATATTTCATTACCTTCTAAGTAAATCTACTACATAAATTACTCAACTTTATGAAAGGAAACTTAAAACAAAAATGTTGTCGGTTAGCTTTTCCAATTTGTAAATCAATGACCGTTTAACCAATAACAAGTTTGTGATTTTCTTATAGTTAACTTTATCCTAATCCTTTTTTCTACGAATCTCTATCAGACCTTGATGGTTTGTTTCTCCTCCATATCCATGTTTTCATATAATCCTACTATGGGTTATCTCGAGTGACCTTTGTACTTCTCTTTCTTTCTTTTAAAGTTATATTTTTATTAACCCTATTTCCGATATGGGTTTTCCACAAAGGTATTTTCTATTTTCAACCTTTTATTTTCGAAGAACATTTTCAAATTGTGAGGATGCAATTTATTGAAGGAGGGTATAATTTAACACCCCAAGCTTCCACAGTACGCTACTCTTTCAATAATGCAATAGCTTGTATTGTACGCAAGTTCGAGATTCTAACACACCGCGACCAATCAAAGTAGCATTTTGAATAGTAATACCCACCTTTTGAAATTATATAAATTTTATATTTCAAAATGGACATCATTTTTGGATTCGGAATATCGGAATTATCCTATGTTTAATTTTTTGTATTTTTCCGAGAACTTCCAATTTTCGATGAATAGTAAAAAATACATAAAAACAACTTTTTTAATCGAAATAATTTATGGTGATAAATTATACTATTGATTGGATTCAAAGTATAATTATAATATACTTTTAAAATTTTATCCAATGGTGGTCATTAGAATTAATTTCACTTTGAAATTGGACATAAACAATTGTCAATCTTTTGATTGATATTCTTTCTTAAAAACAAGCTCTTTGTTTTGACAACGCTAATTAATTATAAAAATAATTAATGCAGCTTTTATGTTTTGAATTTGGTAAAATGGACATCATTTTTGAATTTAGAATATCAAAAATAGCTTACAGTGAATTTTTGGTATATTTATGAAAAACATCGATTTTTTGATGAATAGTGAAACCACTAAGTGGTAGTTAAAAAACTGATTTTACGTTTAAATGAAATTTTACCACCTTTTTTATTTGAATTTAAAAAATCCGACATAAATAATTGTCATTTGGAAGTAAAATTTGGTTCAATGGGATTAAAATAATTTTTGGTGAATAGTAACTTTTAAGTTTTATTAATCGCGGTTAAAGGTAATTAGTGTAATTTAAGGTAAATATAATGATATAATAATATGAAATTACCTTTACACTTGTCCTACACTTATTTGATGAGTCATGCACGACCAAGAAAATCCATGGGTCAACTTGGGGGCACCATGGAGCCACTTGGGAAAGAAAATGACATTAATAACATTTTATTTAAAGTAAAAAATAAAAGTGTCACAAACATGTATTGTTTTACTAAAAAAAATTTTACATGGGGTAATACAAGAATTATTTTTTACTGTAAATATTCATTGAAAAGATAAAAATATTTCCTACATCATGGTAGTTTTTTTATAATTTTTAGACATTAAATAAATTAAATTTGTTATGACACCTTGATGATGCAGCGATTACCTCATTAATTTACGATTTTAATAAAATGAAAAGATAATGTAAAATATAAGACTTAAACTTTTCAAAAACCTATTGGATGATTATATTTAGAACCCTTTCCACCTTATCCTAGAAATATATAATTTTGGGACCTTTTAAATCCTAAAATCACTTCATAATAATGTAACATTTCATGACTTTCCAAGAGTTCCCCTCCTCTCCTCTTATAAAAGGCCCCCACCTATACCACCTTATTCACACCATAAAGCCATTTGGCTAGGCCAAACTATGCCCAAATAATATCCCAACTTTACTCTATTACTCCTAGAAGCCTCACTTTGGGTAGAAGTCTTCCCAAGGAAGCCTTTGTCTCAAATCAAAAAGAGTTACCCGATTTAAAGGTAATGTCTTCACTTGTGTTCTTTTGTTTTATTTTGCTTCTCCAAACCCCTAAACTCTTTTTATTCCTATATTTTGTAACAACACCAGTATCTTAAATATACTAGGATGTTATTCTGATATGGATTTGATTTAAAATTACACACACCTCCATCTAATGGTTAAAGAACATACTGTTTCTGTGGTTGGCGAATTAATGCCTCACGAAATGATGATTGTTCAATCTTCTTTTAACACCTTTCATGGTGGCCATTAAGATGTCAATATATTTATATATGATATATATTATTTTTATGTTTTCCTTATGATTATTTATTTTTCATTTATGGCATACCATTCTGATTTCCATTATGGGTAAACGCGATAATTTCATTTTCGGAAGTGCGGACTACCGCCCCCTCAAAGTGATTTGAATCGTTAATTCCATATTTGGGACGTATAAAGGATGGAGTAAATGATATTATGTATGATATTATACAGGAATTATAATATACCTTTATATAATTATGATTTTATTCCATTAAATACGAAATATAAATGAAAGTAGCATTCATGCGTACGTACGACTTACCGTCTCCATGAATGGTGCATTTCATTTCTTACCTCTAAATGTTATGTAATATTATAAATGAATGTATATAATGGATATATATGATATATATGATATATAAATCATGATTATAATTCTTGATATAATGGATATTTTACCACATGAACAACTTGTAATTATAAGAAGTTTATTTTTGACTCAAGTACCAAAGATCGGCAAAATGAACGTTATTAACTTAAATAATTAAATAATGTTCATAACATGGTAATAAGTGATATTAATGGAATAATGAACTTGAAAAAGGTTCTTAGGAAATTATAAATTTACTCTAGTTTATTATTCAGGAGGTTGAAGAATGATTGAGTTAAGTCGGACATGAGGTAAGGGACTTCGTCTCAATCTCCTTTCATTGAGGCATATTTTGTTTTATACACGACTTTACTTTATATGGTGTATAAACTCCTTTGAATTTTACTTTTATTCAAAAGTAATATTTTTATATGAAGCGTTTTTACTAAACGAAAAAAGATATTTTTTGTCTTATGTATGCAGCTACAACGACTTCTCCATCGTCGTGACCATTATTTGAGTTTCAGCTTCCTCTAAAAGCCATAACTTTTTTTTAAATGAAAAATAAATACCAAGTTTTACTTTTCTTTTATTTTGGTATTGAAAATGGTTTTATTATATCAATGTGTTGTATTGATATCTTGTGATCGAAATGTGGAAATGTTATGTTTCCTTTATGCATGTTTTATGTGATACGATTATGTTATGGTTTATGATATGTTTAAACCTTTTCATACAAGGAATGAATTGGACTTAGTATGTGACGGGTGGAGCCGGCTATAGCTCTTCGATGCATCGGTAGGTCTCATGAGACAAAATAGTTTCTTGGAACAAGGCCTTGAAAAAATCTTATTTGTATTCTTGGCACAAGGCCTTGACTATGTGGTTATAATAGTGTGGAATTATGCATTCCATCATTATGAAAGTGGTTATTGATATTGCATGTGGTTATTAGACTAGTATAATATCCATGTGAATAAGTAAATTGCATTATTTCATTTTACTTTTTCCATATTATGCTGAACTTCAAGTTTAAAAGGCTTTTGTTTTAGTTATACATTGCCTTAAATGTTTATGTTTATTTATGAATGGTTCTGCTATATTGTTATCCTTACTGGGCATCTGAGCTCACCCCTTTCTATGTTTTATTTTTCCCAGGATGTGAAGAAATATTTTATGAGTGACCTGTAGGGATAGTCTGAAGGGGATATGATTGTGGGATATGGAGACTATATTATTGTAGTTTTTCACTTTATGATGTAATGTAACATTTATGAATGTATCTAGTGTTTCCAAGGCTACTAGACTAATCGGTCTTTTGAGACTTGATATTTTGTGATCATGACAATGTTACGTAATAATGCACCGACTCTGGGTAACTGGGGTCAGGGAGTTACATGAATTATATGATTTTAATTGATTAAGAAACATATAAATTATTATCATATGGTTATTTATAATTTTTAAATTATTTCCTTTCATTTCCCTCTCTTTGTTACCTAAAATGATCTAGAAAATGTTTTTGCGAAAACTTTCCCTTATTTACTCTTTGGTTAATGAACTTTGTATTCCATGCTTATGTTTCCTCTAAAATGTTTTCAGCAATGTTTTAAAAATTATGTATTTTTTTATTAAATTTATCTTTATCCATTCTTGACTTTTCATAAAATGTTTTAAAAGTAATCTTATTGTTATATTCTTAATGAGGTTTATTAACCAAAGGTGTAAAGGAAATATTTGTTTAAATATATACCACATGAACATATTTACCTATGATAATAACTATTATTCACTTTGAAGATTTATTTAACATGTTTACGTGTTTATTTTAAAATAAAATACTTTTCAAAATGTTTTTTAAGGTATTTGAAAAGGGTATTTTCTCTTATTTTAAAATAAATATTATAAATGTTTTTTAAATAAATTTTAATACATGTTAACATAATATAATTATTTAATCTACTTAACTAGGAATATAGTATTATGATACAATCCATCTTCTTTCCATGGATTTATTATGATTATTGTTTTAAATATTTTTTTCCAGAAACTCATTTTTTATCTATAGTTAAATCAAAATATAAATGAATTCAAGTTCATTTTTAGAAGTTGTACTATTAAAGTGTAAGCTTATGTGTGATATATTCATTAGAGAAATTATAAATTATTGACTATGATAGGATATTTTGATACAAAATATACAATGGGTGAGATATATATAGATTATATGATAGGTGGTCTCGATATAGATCTCCAATTCATTGAGAAATATTCCATGTCTTTAAAGAAAATAAGGAGGGAGTTAATTGAGGAGGTTTCTATTATTAATTTTACTAAGAACCATTTTGTTTTGAAATGAGTGAACATGGGTTTTAAAGATAATTTTCTAAGATACCATCATGTTTTTATATGATCAATATGAGTTTTTAATAGTTCCTTTGATCAATATTGACATCACATGGCTCATGATTACTGATTCTTATGACTCTTTCCTTTGTTAAATATTTATTCTATGTAATATGATTAATAATACATGTTTTAATGGGTATGAATTTTCTTTTTTAATACTCAGAAAAGATGTATATGTTTTTTAAAATGCTTATTCTCATCTTGTGCTCACTGAAGATATTCAATCTTTAATGTATTTATTTTCTCTTACCGAGCATTTATACGCCCCTTCTTATAGTTATTTTCCCTAGGTTATAAATAATTATTTTAACTAAGATATTTATAGAAGGGTTTCATGTGGGAAACAATTAAACATAAAGTGAAATAATAGAAGATGGTTATAACAGAAAATATGCTCACTTAAATACATGGGTAATGTTATGTAAGAGTTTTTACTAATGTTCTAAAAATCTGACCCTAAAATTTCATTGGGTTTGTAAGTGATCCAATATTATTATTACTTTGTAAGTTTTAGATGAATAAAATCGGGCCATGATTATTGGTATCAAATCAATAAATGTTGAGATTTTGTTTTTAGCATCAGATATAAGAGTACAAGTTTAAGGATAATATAAGGAGTTAAATAATTACAACAATAACCAAAAACAACTAATAAATTAGTGGATAAATTAGTATATAGACAAAAATCTAAAAAAATTAAAAAAATTTGGATGAAAATCTTAACCTAGCTTACAAATAATACAAACTCCCCTAAATTCTGACCTAGAAAGAGGATCATCATCATCATAGTAAGCTTAGTCTACCAATCCTCAAGCTTGAAAAAAGTCACATGGAAGGAGGAATAGACCATTAGATAAAAAATACGACTTTCTAAAGAATCTATATCAAACCAAAATGGATTTTAATAGTGTATGATTTTAATCTCTCAAAAAACATCTGGATGCCCTCATTAAGGCTCTATCAAGCCCCCTAGAGTATTAGATTGAAGTGATTTGTTATAACATATACCAGGAAGAAATTAATCTTATTGAGTGTCACATGACAATTTACATCATAGAATTATTTCTAAAATATACTATACTTGGGAACGTCAAACCATTATACAAATATAGAAAAATTTACTATGTAAACATTCATTGAGTTTTGGTGAAAAATAGCTCAACAATTAATATCACACTAAAAAACCCCATAATTATTTTGGATAAAAGAGGTTTATCTAGACCCTTTGATTTGGAAATTCTAAGATACATAAAAATTGAATAGAATCCCCTTATAAATATTGTAATAAAATATCAATTCAGAGACCTCAAGTATATTTCATAGTTCTCATAGTTCTCTTAAGGTACCGATTTTAATGCTTGGTTAGGAGAATCATGTATTCACAATCACAAAACATTTACCTATTCTTACAACTAGTTTCTGAAGTTGTAATGACTTTGATTTTTCTACGTAACACTTTGAAAAATTTTTATGAATATTTTCATTATTGGGCATAGATTTAACATGAAATTATGTGTCCTATAGAGCCTCAGTGGTGATATATTAGAAAGACTTATATTATTTTATCATACATGAATAGTTTATAGAAATAATGGTTTATCTTAGAAATGGTGTATAATATGGTAATACTGCTACCACCATTAAATTTGTAATTCAGGTTTTACCTTAGGCACAAGATAACTTTTATATGTGTCATGTGTTTCATTTAACGAGTAGTTTCTAGAGGATATTAGATAAAATACATGAATTAAATGAGTTACATAATTAACAGTCTAATTAAATGTATAAAAATAATATTCTTTTATATTATCCTCATTATGGGAAAATATTTGGGTTATCCATTTTATCATAGAGTCTTTAAGAGGGGGCCATGTAGGAGAGTTTTGGTGGAGACAATGATGAACACAACAAATTCATCAATATTCTCTTATGTGAGAGTGAATACATAAATGGAGTTCTTGGATATACCCAATGAAAATTAATTGGAATCATTCATAATTAGTTATCAATAAAATATTTATATAGGATAATTCTTAGATGGATTAATATACGTTCTAGTTTTTTCCTTAGAAAATCTACATTCATTCTTTAGAAAATAGATTCACGGATCATTTACTAATTATGATTGAATTATCTTAATTGTTAAAACTTGGTTATACACCCCATTTTTTGATTTCTCAATCAAGGGAGGAAGGAAAAGCCAAGCAATGGCCAACATTCTCTTCTCACATTCATGTTTCATTCTTTTCTCCCCCTGTTCCTTAAACATTCATCATTACTATTTCATTTGGATGATGGTTTGACAATAGCCAATAAATAATCATTGCATAATAAATATTTGGAATAATATATCATTACAAAGATTTGGGATTTGGTATTAAATGTTTAAAGAAAGAATTTTTATTATTATGGAAGTTCCATGTGGGGTCAAAGGAGATCAATTCATGAGTTTTGGGATTTAGATGATACTGTGCGATGACAGGTGATTTTTAAGTAGACATGAGTTTGAAATCCTATCACCACCAAAGGATAATGTTTAGAAATACTTAGATATAGAATTCAAAATATTATTTATGGATATCGAAGATGGGGGGGGACATTGAAGGAGACATGGGAAGACCAAGAGTTTCTGAGAAATCCTGATATACATGATGTGTAGTTTAGAAGAACACATGCCTTATGGAGACCCGTTATTTGGAAGATAGGGTTTACACATGAAGATAAATATCCCATATTGTGTGACTTGTTAACAAGTAGTGTGAATCAAAACTAGAATCCCTTTGTGTATCTTTGGTTATATAGACATAGACACAAATAGTGTACACATGCACCACTAGAGTACACCATCACAAACAAAGACACGTAAGGGTTTAACATAGTGATACATTCCATGTGGCCCATGTAAATTCCATTTACCCTTATTAGGGATGCGTGTAACCAATGTTTTCCTTGGTTTTATAACATTATCTATGTGAATTCATTCCCTTGTTCCGTCCCTTAGAGTGTATAGTGTGACCTCATATTATGAGTATAGGATGAGAGATCCCTTCTACGAGATAGTTTTGGATAGATAATGGTATCCCTCCATATGTCCAGGTGTGAGATCCTCTATTATTATTCCCAATTTCAGTTCATGTATGATGTTTATGTAATCTATGGTATGTGATCCCCTTTATAGTGTGTTATTCTAGATAGGGCTAGATAAACCCCACAGACCTTGGGTGTGATCCCCTACTTTTGTATCAATATCTTATGATTTATAGTAACTTCCATGAATGGAAGGCCCAGATGAGTACAAACTCTTAGATGAGATCCATTGGTATCAGTGATAATTAAGAAGTGTCCCCTCCATATGAACGTAACCTATGATCCTTTCACAGAATCATAGGAATGGACTAAGGATGTGACTTTATTTTGAGACTTGGGGTCAATCTATTAGAATATTAGGTTGTTATAATTATTACTTCTATTTGTATCGCCTCTTTAATATGGAGATAACTCACTCTATAGTTTCTTTGTGTTTCAGTGATTTTGAAGAATCATACTAGGTATTTTTATACACACCCCTACAACGGATTTAATCACATGTGTCATGTATTATGAAGATAGAAAAACTTTTGACGGAGTTCTTTGAGGACAGGATAAGGTGGAGTTTATTAGAACTATATGTTTTGTAGATAGTTCCAAGAGTTTCATGTTGAAATTTTCCCCTCTTTATTTGAATTATAAACTCTTTTACAGTTATGGTGGGATTGTATTTGGCCCTTTTCTTTTCCATAATCATATTATAATATGGTCTAGTATTTTTTGTTTTTATGCATATATGGTATCTTTTTTTATTCATTCTACATTGTAATATTTTATGGATATATGTGCCTGCGAACATGTACCTAAGGCTAAGACCCCCCATGTGTGTGATATGCCTACTCATTGATGGTTTTTAGATTCTTTCCAATTGAAGGTGGGATTGAGGTTTCACACTCAATTTACTACTAGTCAAGTGGGCCCTAATGGGTTAGGTATTTATAGAGTGGTATTAGAGAAAAGGTTCTGTTAGGACCATGAGTTTTGAGATAGTCTAGCTATGAGCCTTTTTTTGGGAACTAGGACGACATGTTAAGTGTCTCAAGTAAAGCTATCAGATAGTGAAACCAATGATAGTGAGATGAATGGAATATCCAATCACCAAAACTCAAACTACCTTATTATTGACTTAGTATATATAGAAACTGGACATATGGAAAACATCAGAACATGCATTATATATGAATGGTTTTTGGTTTCCATGTCCTCCATGATTCTACTCCCAATATATTCTCTTTGACCATGGCATGTCATGATGATTTTTGGATACCTTCATGAAAAAATAGCTATGATTCCATAGTAGTATCACAATGGTGATCTAATTAGAGATGAGGGTTTAGTCCATGAACCTATGCAAGAGGCGGTTCCTCTAGGTGGTTTTTTAATCTTGCCTTTACACATTGAGAATTTGATTTTCCCAATAGTTTAGATAGATGATGTGTAAAGTATGAGTGCGCTTCATGATATCCATATGTATATACCACTAATGTTTTTAGGATATCCTGTCCCTCATGCTATTGAGGAATATCTTGAGGACGTTGGGTGAGTTATCCACATTGTTAGGACCCACCTTGATAAGATGGTGGTCCTAGCGGCGAGACTTCTCCATATCCCTACAAGATGATGGTGGATATTGATGAAAAAAAGTCATAATGAGGTAAATATGTCTTGGATGTAGTTTAAGAACCTATTTATATAGGATTTTTTATTGAAATGTTTGTGGAAGTTATTATCTAGAAGCATTTGGGGCTCTAGTAGGAAAATATTTTAATCATAGAGTATGTGTTAAGGTTCACTAACCACTCATGACACTCTAAGGATATGGTTCAAGCTAGATACTTTCAAGCATGGAAATTTGAGTGTTCCCTTAAACAAGATATCCATGATTGAGTGGTATCACTATGTGTAACATCCCGGATCTGGATTCCACTCAAATGGTTCCCCATACACAGTTGGGCACATGGACTAAAGCCCATTTCCACAAATACAAGATGCTACTGACTAGAAATAAGGGCCTAAGATGGAATAGAGGGGAAACTATGACTTCATTGGTAGAGTTTTACACAGCAGAATAAATAATAACATAATAGAGGAAGTATTAAACAACACACAAATGAAATAAATAGTGAAATACTGATAAAATAAATAACCAAGAATCGTTACATACAAAAGATGATACAACATGTTATATGTTCTAAGAAAATATCCAAAACAATTACATAGAAGTAATTCAAAATATATGCCCCAAAAAAAGAAACAAAAAGAGACCGGGAAGCATCGCAAGCCTCAACATAGTCCCATGCTCTCCCACTCATAAGCATCACATCAAGAACCTATAGTAGGGCACTTGACCTGATCAAAACCTGCAACAATATAATATTTTGGGCCCAAAAACTTGACCCAAACAGTGTGTGAGAAATAAATCCTTATAGGAAACCACCCAAGATTTGTTCCTATCAATCAGTGAATACATGCAACAAGTATTTTACAATAGGGAAATCAATAAACTAGGAAGTACTCAAAAACAAAGAATCCTACAACACTTGTTTCTATTTTCATTAATTATATTGATTAAACAATTAAATGAAATGGAATTATATATGACTAGAGATTTGACTGAAGCCCATCAATCCCCTGTATAAAGTGAGCACAATAGATACCTCAGAATACTATCTAAAAAATTAATGTGAAGACTGAATCTAATCTTGCACTTTGTCTTGGAAGACACATAAAAAATCATTCCATTTCAACATGTCTTTGGGTCAAGCTGGATTTATAAGCATTTCAGCTTATTTCAATTAGGGAAAAGCCCATTATATTAGCATTTCAGCATGTTTCAAGGTAAAAACCAGATATTTAAGCATTTTAGCATGTTTATATGAGGGATGATCCCAGTATATCATCATTTCAGCAATATTTAGGGAAAACCCCGATATATAAGAATTTTAGTATGTTTAAATGAGGGAGGATCCTAGTATAACAATATTTCTGCATATATCAAGCAACACATGTAAATTTCACAATTACATGGTTAAAAATTATCAACTAACATGGGAAACAATCATATCACAAGCCTATCAATTGAATTAATCATTTCTAGGCTTAAAAATTATAATCTCACATGGGTAATTTATATATAACAAGCAAAAATGTTAATAAAACTATCACAAGGCAGAATCAATTGTCATCTCTTATAGAAAACATTTACATAATATTTTTTACACAACCCAATGAAGGGAAATAAAGGCAATCCCAAAGGCATCCTAGGATAAAAGGCTAAACAATGGTCATATGACGGAAACACACCTGGGGGGGGGGGGGGACCTTAATCAAACCGAAAAAGATCAAACATGCTTAATTTAATTTAATTAGTGACTTAGTTATCCTTAGGAAACAAAAAGGTTCAATTTTCCTTCTAGGATACACCCTAAACATGGGAGAACTATACTAGGGAACATACAAACAACTCGATGTTGTGATAAAGGAACAAGAACACCTACCTCGTACTCATATGACTCTCCTCATCCGTCATATGTCTTTGATTCGACCTAGAATAGAGTAGATATAAAAAGTGAGAAAAAATTATCAACCTTTGATAACTCAAATGAGAGACAAAATGAAGAAGACAAGATCAAGAGGAATCAAGAACTCACCGAGGGGATTTCAATGGATACAATGGTGTTCAAATCGGGTATCAAACAACCAAACAGGAGAAAAAATACCATTTAGATTTTCTTGGGTTCACTGCTCATCGAAGGGGGTTCATTTCTGTCGATCTGAAAAAATTATTCTACTGCCCAACTTAATAATAAAAAAGTACATGGTGTGTACTTGAGACTATATGTCATTTCCATATAACTCTTTAATATACCATTACATGGCCATGTATTAGTATTATATGGAATGTATCCCTCCATATATGGAGTGTACATAAAAGAACCCAACATTTTTTCACCAGTCACATCGTGTAATAGGCCGACAACCAGCCCTTGACCCCGTTTCCCCCATTTTCTTATGTATAAACTTAAAAGGAAAGATCCGTTCCTCAAAGGAAGAACTGGTTTCTTACAAACCTCCCCCTTAAAGAAAATCACCCCAAATTTCCCTTTCAATGGTAATGAAGAAATATATTAGAATAATTATGACCATTGTGATCATAAATAAACCTCCCTCTCCCAAGTCTCTTCCTACACTCAGACATGCTACCATATCATCTATACCAAATGAATAGAATAACCATAGAGAACCTTCATGATACAATCCAAAATACGAATGTGATGCTACTTAAAGGACACATCTTTTTACAAGTCCACTTCCTTGGGCTGATAGCTATGAGACAAGTCTGAAATGTAACATCACAACTAAGAAACGTGGAAGAATTCGTGAATATCCCTATAACTTTGAGGTAACTACAATCGATAGGTAACCATCGTGACCCTATCCAAAATCTCAAACGGACTGACGTATCTCAGTGAAATCTTACCTTGTCTCTTGATCCTCTTGTGTACCAACCTCGATGAAAAATGTAGAAAAACTAGTTCCATGAACTTGAACTCCAAAGGTCATATAAAAAGATTAGAGTATGATTTATAATAAGATGGCACAGTATCCATCTTCTTCTGAATCAATTGAACTTGCTCCGTGGTCTCCTGAACAAGATGATGACTGACCATAGCTGCCTATCTTGCCTCTAGCCAACGTAGGGGTGATCGTTATGTATTATCATACAAAGCCCCATATGGTGACATCTAAATATTATCCTGGAAGATATTATTGTATGAGAACTCAAAAAGTAGTATGTGTATCTCCCAAAAACCCCAGAAATATAGGATGCATGCCTGAAGCATATTATCCAGCACCTGAACCATGTGCTCTGACTGGCCATCTGTCTGGGGGTGGTAAGTTACGCTCAGAAGAACCTAAGTTCCCAAATCCCTTTGTATCTCTTTCTAGAAATGATAATTAAAAAAAGTGTCCATATATGAAATTATATTATGAGTAACTCCATGTAGTCATACAATCTTCCTAATGTATAACATCTGAAGATCATCAACATTGAAGGTTTCCTTAATCGGCAGGATATGTGAAACCTTCATTAGTCTATCAACCAAAAACCAAACTGCATCATTACCTCAAGGTGACATCAATAAACCCATCACAAAGTCCAACGCGACATCATCCCATTTACACACAGGAATGGGTAGCTGTTGCAGAATTTCAGCGGGTATTTGGTGGTTAGCCTTCACCTACTGATAGGTGGAACAAATCATGACAAAACCAGCTACGTCTCCCTTCATACATGGACACCAATAATAAATATGTATATATCGACACATCTTGGTGACACCAAGATGCTCTGCCCAAACTAAAGCATGAAAAACCCTCATCAGATCCTCACACATGTCTTCTTACACCCACACGTGGAAATATAACCGCAGAACCTCATCCTCACCTATGGTCCTACCAGGGAGAGGGTCCTCTCCAAAAATACTCTCCCATAAAACTTTTCCTTCAGAATCTGATAGCTAACTCATATTCACCTTATCCAATAAGGTATATGTAACAACTAAGGATATAAGAAAAGTATGCCCCGGCCTATCGTGCACCTCTAGATGCATCTCAGAGAACAACGTCATTAGCTACCACTTGCTACTAGCATGATGAAATACCTATATTTGAGTCCCCCTTCGCAGTGCATCGACCACTACATTGCCCTTCGTAGGCATGTAGGCAACTCAATGTCAAAATATTTAAGGTATTTCACCCACCTTCATTGCCTCAAATTCAGATCATACTGATTAAAGATGTACTTAAGACCTTTTTGGTCTGTGTACACCACAAAATATCCCCCAATAAGTAATGTCTCCGATAGTGTAAGGCATGAAAAAATGCGGCTAACTCAAGATCATGTGTCGAGTAGTTCCTCTCATGATTCCTCAAATGTCGAGACCCACACGTAATGACTCAATCACCCTGTATAAGAACTCCTTCAAGCTTGATACCTGATGCATCATAGTACATAGTGTTACTCCGACCCAACTCGTGAAAAATTAGTATCAGTGCTGTCATTAATCTCTCTTTCATCATCTGAAAGGCCATCTCACAAGAATATGACCATATATACCTCACACCATTCTTTTTCAAGACCATAATCCACAATGATAAGAGTGAGAACTTATGTATGAAATTCCTATAGTAACCATACCTCCCTAGAAAAATCCACACCACAAAGATGTTTTTGGGTTGATCCTAGGTAATTACTACTCTCACCTTATCTGGATCCACTAATACTCATGTATCCAAGATGACGTGACCCAGGAAGTGAATTTGGTCTATCAAAAAGTGGAAATTTGTGATCTTATCATATAACTTTTGTTTTCTTAGTGTATTCAAAATGATCTCAAGATGGTTGGAATGGTCGTGTATATTGTGAGAATACATAAAGATGTCATCCATAAAAACTGCCAAAAAATGAAATTAAGGATGGAATACTCATTTTTTAAATTCCATGAATACCTCCGGCACGTTGATGAGACTGAACGACATAACCAAATATTCATATAGCCCATACCTACTACAAAAGGCTATACAAGGTATGTATATAGTTCGAACATGCACCTAGTTTTATCTGGATCTCAAATCGATCTCAAAGAATACCTGATATCATGGTATCTTACCAAAGAGATCATCTATTCATGGTAGATAATATCAGTTCGTAACTGTCAACTTTTTCAATTTATGATAATCCACGCCTAGCCTGAGGGTACCATCCACCTTTTTCACAAAAGGAGCAGCAAACCCCAAGGAGAAGTACTGGGTTGGATGAAACCCTTAGCATCCAAATCCACTAGCTTCCTCTTTAGCTCTTGTAACTCTATCATAGCCATCCTATAAGGAGTAATGGATACTGATGAAGCTCCTCGTTCTAGATCGGTAGAGAACACTAACTCTATTACCAGAGGTAAACCATAAAATTCATCTAGGAAGACATCCCTGAAGTGATCAACCACTAGAGGAAAATCGATTTTATGTGTCCATAATTCATCTAGTTATAAACTAGATATTTGTTTCATCATCCCACCCAACCCATGATGCTCGGGTATAGCTTGAAGATCCTGAAAATCCCATTCACCATTTTGTAGAAACAATATGCCCTTTGGAGATGTAAAAGATACCATGTAGTGATAAAAATCAACAAAGGCCAGAATGGAAAATAGAAAATACATTCTAAGGATGATATCAAAGACATTATTCTCTAGGATATAGAGATCCCAAACGAACTTAATCCCACAAATATCAAAGGGGCACTCCTTTCATTGATCCACACCATCCGCTATAATACCTAATAGAGAGTCTAGTTTCCTAACGTCATCAGAAGTGAAAACACAGTGCCCAAGGCTCTTCAAAACAAGAATATATATGAAACTTTGTGAAGGCCCTATATCAAAAAGTGTAGAAGATAAAATGGATGTGACTAGAATAGTACCTGAGATAGTAGAATGTCCGAGATCCTGCTCATGCTTGGTCTATTGCACTACATAAGCCTGACCTGTACCAGAGACCTTAGAAACTTCCTGGATACTCTGAGCTGACCCTCCCTACTATCGTTGAGACCTTGATGTATATCTACCAAGGCCACAACCACCAACTTAGCCTGATCATCCTGACATATTCTAGTTCTCTGAGTGTGATAAGTTAAAGAACCCCCTCCTAAACATGAAGTTGGTGCAGATCCTATCTCTCTATATACTGGTAGAAACGCCCTGCAGAATCATTGTAAATGGACCATCTTTCCACAAGATCAGAACTAGATTGGTTCCATCAGGAACTGAGGTTTAGTATGCCCAACCTTTTTGAACTGGTAGCACATCACTTGGATACCATAAGATATTTTCTGACCGCTACTGTCACCGCTAGAAAAATCCAGATGATGCCTCTTCTTACCGATCAATACATTACTAGATCTGGGTGGTGAATCGCCCTAGTTCACTCCTCCACCATCCCAAAGATTACGCTTGGTAATAAGTGACTGATTCACAATGGAGTATATAGAAGGAAACCAAAAAATGTTCCCATGCGATCAGATGTCATACCTGAGACCATCCTCGAATCACCTAGCCCTTGATGTCTCTTCACCCCTATGAATAGGTGAAAATATCTGAAGCTCAGTGAAATGGGTAGAGTAGTCCATCCCTGACACAGCTCCCAACTCCATATGCATGAACTCCCAGGCTCTATCGGCACTCAATGTGTTGGGAAAATAGTAGTAATAGAAGACCATCTAATAATCTCCCCATGACATGTCCTGATGATTCTCTATTTGAGTGAAAAAATCCCACCACCTCTTTACCAAATCACACGACATATAATTTGGGAGCTTGACCCTACTTTTGGGAGGTGTGTCTATATTCTCAAAGATATAAATCCTGGCTTCCATCCATAACTCTATAGCCTATGGTCCATTATCCCCTAAAAAATAAGGCAGATGGTACTATTGGAATACACACAACAGTTCTTATATAGGTGTGTTATGCTGAGGTACCCTCTATAGGGTCTCCATAAAACTCATAAATCCATTATATAATTGTGAATAAACACTTACATTTGTTATAAAAGCTGGTGCTACAACTGGAACTGCTAGGGGATCCACTGGTATCCCATAGCCTACGACCTCCGGGATATGATCATCACTACTCTCCTAGTGTACTAATGGAGGTCAATATGGAGGCCTGGATCTATAAGATCAATCACACACCTTAGTTCAAGTTGTGATCATTGGTTTGCAGTTCAAGAGTACAATAACTAAACAGGATCGTAAAACCCTCAAAAGGTAAAAAAAGATGAGTAGACAACGTATAAGGACCATACGCGGAGTGTAAACTAAAGATCTTACATAGCCATATATTCCTGCCTTCCTAGGCATGTAAAAATAATAGGTACACGACGTGATTTCCAAAAAAACCCAAAACACGTTGTGTAATCATGTTCTCACTCCTACCCATGTACTTTCACATGGAGAGAGTCACACGAGGTGTACTTACGGTACACGACATGTTCTATCCAAAAACCCAAAACCCATGTTGTTTCTCACATGTCCGGTTACATGGTCAAATACCACATGGAGTGTACATAGGTTACACAACATGTACTTATAATATTCTTTTATTCCCATATATAAGAACACATGGTGTGTGGTCATAGGATAACATGTCATTTTGTCTGGGTTTCTGAATAGTAAGCCTCAGAAACATCCCCAGAACCCCTATTTTTTAAAAAATATAAGCAACGACATGCCAAATTCTGATATGTGGGGGCCCATACTCCCCGAAAATAAAATCTTGGAATACATATACACCACATAAAAATATAATATATTTCCGATGGACCGAACATGATCCACCAAATTCTAATCCAAGAGGTCCCATACCCATTTGGGAACAAAGTTTGACATCCATGAAATTCAACCATAACATGTGGAAATACACCAATAAAAATAGAATACATATCTATCATGATACCTATAATAATAGAATGCATATCTAGCATGACATCTATCCCAAAATCTTGCAATCAGTAATTATTTCCAAACGAAAATGCAAGAAATCATGGAAGGTGATTTATAACTAGTTCCTATGTGATGAATGAGAAGGAACACCCCTATCTAATTGGGTTTCAACAAAATAGAACCAAAGTAATTTCAATAATAACATCATAAAACAAGTGGTTCACCCAATGGTCAAATTGAATGAATTGTAATATCTCAAAATCCGAAAATCACAATTCAATGCAAGGTAATTTGGCATTTTCAATACACGGGGTAGCTACTCCCATGAAAAACTAATTAC
This sequence comes from Viscum album, assembly GCA_963277665.1. Lineage (NCBI taxonomy): Eukaryota > Viridiplantae > Streptophyta > Magnoliopsida > Santalales > Viscaceae > Viscum > Viscum album. The sequence goes on along the minus strand of OY728142.1, from coordinate 2,037,416,488 downwards.
CAAATTCTATTCCCTTACTATCCCTTTCGAATTTCTTCAAACAGTAAGACAAACCAGAAAGGAAAACTGCTCTGATACCGCTTTGTAACATCTCGGATCCGGATGTCACTCAACTGGTGCCCTATACCCATTTGGTCGTATGGCCTTAAGCACATTTCCCCAAACTCCAGAGGCTTCTGACTAGCAGAGAGGGCCTAAGTTAAATATTGGGAAAACTATGCCCTCATTGGCAGAGTGTAACATAGAAGAATAAATAATAACACAATAATAGATGCAGTAAACACCATACAACTGAAATAAACAATGAAATACTGATAAGATAAATAACCAGGCATCATTCCATACAAAAGATGAGGCAACATGTTATAGGTTCTAAGAAAATATATAAAACAAGTACCATTAAATAATGAAAAATATATATCTCAAGATCACAAATGAAACAAAAATGGACTAGGAATCATCGCAAGCCTCATATCGGTCCCATGTCCTCTTACTCATAAGCAGCACATCAAGAACCTGTAGCAGGGCACTTTCTCTAATCAACACCTGCAACAATATAAAATATTTGGGCCCCAAAAACTGACCTAAATTTGGTGTGAGAAATAAATCATATGAGGAAACCACCCATTATATGTGCCTATTTGTTAGTGAATATATGCAACAAGCAATGTAAAATTGGGAAACAATAAACAAAAGACTAGTGATCTGGCTTAAGCCCATCAATCCCATGTATAATGTGAGTAAAATAGATACCTCATTATGCTATCTAAACAAGTAAACTGAAGACAAAATCCATGTTTTTTTCTTTTCATTTTTAAACACATCATAAATCATTCCATTTCAAAATGTCTAAGGGTCAAACCTGATGTATAAGCATTTCAGTATATTTAAAATAAGGACAAGCCTAGTGTATCAGAATTTTAGCATCTGTCATGTTAAAAACCCAGTATATAAGCATTTATCTATGATTAAATCAAGGATGAGCCTAGTATATCATTATTTCAGTATTTTCCAAGGTAAAAACCTAGTATATAATAATTTCAACATGTTTAAATTAGGGATGATCCCAATATATCATCATTTCAGTATATTTCAAACAAATCTTGTAAATTACACTATTAAATGGTTAAAAATTAGCAACTCACGTGGGAAACAATCAAATAACAAGCCTATCAAGTAATCTAATCATTACTAGGCTTAAAAAATATAATCTCGCATGGGCAATTTACATATAACAAGTAACCTAGTGAATTAAACTATCACAAAGCTAAAGAAATTGTCATCTCACATGGGAAACATTCACTTAACAAATTTCATTTTTAATAACCCAAAGAAGGGAAATAAAGTCATTCCCATAGGCATCATAGGCCAAGATTCTAAACAATGGTCATCCTAAGGAAACACACCTATGAGGAGGAACATAATAAGACCAAACAACCTAAAAAAAATTAAATTAAATTAATCCATGTCCTAATTTTCATTAGAAAAAAATAAGGGTCAATTTCAATTTAATGCTAAACCCAAAACATTGGAGAATGGAACTACAACACATATAAACAACTCGTAATTTATAGAATGGAACAAGATGTTCTACCTTGTACTCGTACAACTCTCATCGTCCAGCGTCAAGCATTGATTCGTCCTAGAATTGAGTAGATCTAAAAATAAATAAAAAATTATAAACATTTGATAACTCAATTGAGAGGAAAAATATGGAAGAAAAGATTAAGAAGAATCAAAAACTCACCGAGGGGATTTCAACGAATTTGACTGTGTTTGAATCGGGTGTCGAATGACAAAACTGGAGGCAAAATCCCATTCATATTTTTCTTGGATGTGTTTCTCATCGAAGGGGGTTCATTTATATCATTTTGAAAAAATGAAAATACTTCCTTACTTAATAATAATAATTAAAGTGAACAGAGTTTACTAGAGACTACACTCCATGTCCTTACAACTCCTGGCTAGACCATTACCTGGCTGTGTAACGGGATTACATGGTGTGTAGGCCTCCATATATGGTGTGTATATAAACGTACATGGTGTATAGTCCACATTCACATTGTGTAACATGCCTGTAGCTATCGATTGACCTATTTTACCCCATTTTCATATGAAGAAAATGAAAATGAAAGATCCACACCTCAAAGAAAGAACCTTATTCTTACACTATGTATCACTTCATACAATTGAGTTCTCGACTGTGCCTTGGTCATTGAGATATTTTTAGCTAATCAATTGCTGATAGTTAGTGTTCTAGAAGTGGTAACCCTAGAGTTGATACCTTAGTAGATGGTATTCAATAATATACTTAGGGAACTAGTCTTGTGAGGTAGCTTCTGATGCAGTCCCAGGATAGTGATATAGTCATTCAAGGATCCTAGAGAGGTTCCAGTCTACTGATGTAAAGGTGGTGGTTTTCATTTGATGGGTGAGGTTATATCATAGGGGATTGAAAATCCCTCCTTTAAAAGGAAAATGATAACATTGATGGATCACCTATAAAGATGTAGTGTCTTGATAAGGGGAGTCTAAAGGGTAGTGGTTTTGAAATACAAGCTTATATAAAAGTGGGTGGTGTATGATTTTATCATTGGTACCACCTCCTCCTCCATGTGGATGACTCTAGACTCAGAGATATGGTAGATCCAATTGTGGATAGTTGCATGTAGTGGATGCCTATGAATTGGAGGTCCTGAGAATGAATTGAGGAAATATTAGTGTTTTATCTACATTAGTTATATTTTTGATAGAAATAGTCATGATCCACTATTTTTTGGTTATATCCTTGGTTTGAGATCTGGAGATCCCACTGGAACCATTGGAAAAACATTCATTCTTAGATAATCATATTAGGGATTATTCAATTATTATAAACTTTTAATGACTATTCATCCTTAATCTCGGTAGATATATCTTCATATAAGAAATTTTCATAGCCATAATGAGGCCTTATGACATCATTCATGGTGTAGATTGGATCTTCTTGGTTCATGTGTGAATTGTATCTTTTAGGAGGAGAATACAATGTGTCCAAGTTCATGGGATGATATTTTCCTTCATTTACACTATGGAATCCTAGGAAGAGAGGTATGGGATTATAAGTTGGAGGATACAATCAATGAATCACCATTTTCCTAGTATGACCCTTGGACTAGTAGATGCTATGAGCTTTCATTTTCCTACCATGGGGGAGGAGTCTGAAGAAATATTTCCTGAGGAAATTTTGGCTTAACCACCCCACCGAGATATTGAATTCAACATAGACATGGACGCATCTACATCCTTGATATATTTTACAACATATCATATTCCACCCATAGAACTTCAAGATTCGATGGAGCAACTGAAGAAATTATAGACGAATGTATTATTTAGACCTAATGTGTCCCTTTGGGTAGACCTAGTGTTATTCACTAAGAAGGAAAATGAGAGATTGATTTAATTTTTGGTTTACTATCACTTTAATAAGGTTACTATAAAGAATATTTATCCACATCTTAGAGTCAATGACCACTTTGACTAGCTAAAAGGGGTAAGGTGTTTCTAAAAGATTGACATTACTTTGGGTTATCACTAGATTTGTGTTGGAGAGGAAGATACACTATAGGTGACAATCTAGTGTTCCTATGATACTATGTGTACTTGGGGGTTCTATTTGGAATTATTAACAACCCATTAATATTCATGGGACTGATGAACACATCCCTTTTTTGACCAATTAATAATAGTATTCATCGACAAAATCCTAATGTACTGATTGTTAAAGGAAGATAACATAAGATATTTTAGGATAGTTTTGGGAATACTTCGAGAGGTCATTTTTTATAGAAATCTCTCAATGTTCTAGTTTTAAATTTGAGAGGTAAAATTTAAAGTATATGTCATTTCAGAAGATGGAGTAGCAATGAGCCCCAACAAGATAAAGGTAGTTCTATCATGGGAACAACCTAAGTGCATTACTAATGTTCAAGTCTTCTTTTTATTAGAGGGATACTATCAATGATTCATTCATGATTTCTTCAGTATCATGAAACCTATGAATTTATTGACCTCAAAGGGGTATCCTTTCATTTAGATGAAATGTTTCAGTAGGATTTATAGGAAAAATGAAATATTTTGATGAGTGCCCCAATATCCAGACTCTCAAAGCAGGGTGTTGAGTAAATGGTGTTCTGTGATTCCTCTAGAGATAGTTTTGGATGTGTTCTGATATAGATGTTTGGGGTGATTTCTTATGGATACTAAAAGCTAATATGACATTAGTATAACTATGTTCCCCATGAATTAGATTTGAAAGAAGTGGTATTCACCCAGATTTATTGGAGGAAAAATATTATGGAAGAGTAATTTGTTATATTTTCAAACCATAATTGTCACAAGTATATCTTTTTAGAAAAGGATCATAACCTGAGGTAGATGGGATGGCTTGATTTATAATAGGATTATGACTTTGAGATAGTCTGTACTTTTAAGAAGGTGAATTATGTAGTAGAAACTATTTTTAGGAGGACTTGTTTGTATTTTTGAGTGAATCTTCAGAGTAATCATCCATATTTTGGTTATCACTAGTAAATGGGGTCGATGCTATGTATCACCGTTCTATGGTCTTTACCCCAACAATTTTTCATAATATTCGGAAAGAAAAACATGTGGGAAATTATTGTGAGGTATTTTATGATTATATATCCACAGGACATGCTCCAAATGGACTTTGTAAAGGTTGGGAGAACAAAATTATTTTTCAAGGATAGATGATGGAACTGGTCATGCTATGAGAATAGGTACTGTGGGAGTTTCATACACCCCCATTAATGGTACATACATTGGTGGAAAAGATGTACCTAGAACATCAATGTTAGTGTGGCATCCTAGGCCTGGGTCACTCATAAGTTAATGAACCCAGATATCCACATGACCAAAAGCGCACCTCCCCATATTATAGAGAATTCCAACTAATAGCTAGGGTCTAAGGTAGAACACTGTAGAGACTAAACCCTCACGAACAGAGTGTAAAATACTGGTATAATCATATTAATCAATAGAAGAAGCATATACAATAACTAAACAGTGGAATAATAGAAAAAATCATATAAATAACCATGAAATCACATTAATTAATTTTATATATAGAATGATGATCATGGAGTTTTGTACAAAAATAAAAATATAGGTGGAAATGGTAGTAGTACTCATATATAAAAGTATACCAAAAGAGACCAAAATACCAATGAACTATCTATAGATAGAATCTGGATCCATATCTAAGTCTTGTGCTCCCCCACTAAAATGATACAGTAAATCAAGCATCAGAAACTGGGTGATTTCCTTTATCCCTACCTATATCCAAGAAGTCTTTATAGGTATCAAACAATTACATGAGCATAGTGTGAGATAAAATCAGTGGTCCACCACAATTGATGTCAAATTCCATACATTTTGTGAATATATAATGAATTTTTATGGTAATAATAAAATATTTAAATGAATTATAGTATATAAATAACCCCACAGAGGCCCAAGTTCCCATAAAACACCCATCCTCTGCTACCTAATTTAGTATAAGTTAGAATACCTCTAAGTAATCAGTCAGTAATGATCTAATTATTAATTAAGTCATAGTACAAGGATCAAACACTAATCAAACCGATGAATAATATCCAAAAAATATTTATATAATAAGTTTGTAAATTTATAGTGAGGTTCCGAACAAATCCAATCTTGTTCTTTGACTTGGCAGGTGCATCATATAACAATTTAATTAATTAATTTGTTGGAAAACTGAGAATGTGATTGGAATTCATAATTTAGAACATATATATCACTCCAGTAATATCATGAACCAAAAACCTTACAAGTCCATCCTAGTAATTCCTCATAGGAACCCTGATATCTCTCTAGGTTTTTTATAATGTAACTGCTCACTAGTTCTGTAGTTTTTAGTCCACTAAGGGAGCCCAAGTATCACTCATGGTGTATATAATCTCCTTCCATCTAAGACTATCATTATATGTCCATATTGAGATTCCAAATATCACTCATGGAATTTAAGTAATATACCCTCTCAGTCCATCCTTGGCATTCCACATAGAATCCTAAGTATCACCCTTGGCATTACATAACTAAGAATCAAAATGAGTCTCTCCATGGTGTTCCTATAAGAACCCATTTCTTACCCATGGAGAATAATAATTCCATCATAACATATTTAATAAAATATGTCTGATTAGTTAGTTTATGGTGTTCTAGGTTAGAATCTGTGTTTCACTCTCAGTATGACATAACGAAATAGTCATGGGACCAATGTCTAACCATACCACATAAGATCACATTTTAATACAATTATTCATCACATTTATATAATTAACTAACTCACCATAGAAAGTGTTTTAAATAATATCCTAGGCTTAGAAGTCCTAGAAGCACTTGAATCATCCTATTCATTTTAATTGGCCATTTCAATTATGAATTAAGACTCAATGATAAGAGAGAAAGAACAATTTCCAGTGGGTTTGGGACATGGTCTTCCAATCCCTCTTTTATTTTTATTCAATTTATAACTTAATCATTTTATTTGAGATCCCTAAGGAAAGGGTAAAAGTTCAACTCAAAAGGTGAATCAAAACATAGGACACCCATGGTGGTTTATTCTCATCTAACAATTCACCCAAGGGGTGGTTTGAATTTGAAGTCCTAAACATTTAATTATACCTCAATGGGTCTCATGGATCATATTTTCCAAACATATCTAATTATTTTAATACTTAGGCCATTTAATAGATATCACATGGAAAATACAGTTCTTGAAAAAACAACATAATATATAAACAACTAGAATTTGAGGGAAAAGAATGCGACCACCTACCTCACCTTGGTAGTCAAATATCATCCAATTTTGGCCTCTAATCTGAGCCATAATGGAAGAAATCAAGAAAAATGGAAAAACACCTTAAAAATAGGGCATATGAGCTAGCACAAAAATAACTCCATTGAGAGGATGAAAAATGACTAATGGTATAAGAGGAATATAGATATTACTGGGGGGGTATCCAACAAACCGACAATAAAGGATTCATACACTGTATAAAGAAGATACCTAAAAGCCTATCCAATTGTGAAAAGGGGAACTCTCCTACGACCAGCCTCCAGTACATGAGAAAATGAGGGGCGAGAGGAGGAAAATTTATTTTAATGAAATAAGGGTAAAATTTACTTTTTACCTAAATGTAAATGGTTTCATAGTTTGGCAGCACAATTGGCCAAACTATTCCCCAACTCTACAATCCTCCCTACCTAGGCACCCCTTATTGCATGGGCGTGGAACACGATTAGAAAAACCATGTTCCAACCATGTGATTTTTATTTATTAAAAATTATACAATAAATACATGGTCATATGACCTAGTGTTCATGGTTTAATCAAATCGTGAAACCCTAGACATTGCCCTTGGTTACCCCTCATGGTTTTATATAACTGTACGGACTGAGAAACAAAATTTCTACAAACCATGTGTCCCAGATGCCTCCTCCAAAATTTGAGGATCCATGCTCCAAAAAAGACCTAGAAACCTATATTTCCTCCATGACCCACTATTATTGTATATACAGATAAAACTGAAGAAATTAATGCAAATAATAAGGTTTCATACCTCATATAAAAAATGGGCTCTTACAATCTTCCCCCTTAAAAATAATTCATCCTTGAATTTTCCTTCCACGGGTGGTAAAGCATCATTAGACTGTAACTCCATCCACTAGGAATATATTTCATCTTCATACTCCCATGTCTCATCTTGTAGACATATGTTCTTCCATAAAACCCATACTAAAGTAACTAACTGGCCTTAGAGAATCTTTATTCCTTAATAAACTATACAAATAGGATGTTACTCAAAGAATGAATCTATATCCACCTGAACCTCACTATGATGAGGAATATGTGATGGATCCGAATAGTATTGGAAAAGATGAGATATGTTGAAGATTTAATGCATAGCCTGGTACATCTAAGGTAACTCAAACAGATAGGATACTAGCCTGACACTCTCCATAATCTTAAAGTGAATGATGTAACAAGGTGATAACTTCCCTTCTTTCTGATTCTGTTTATGACCCGATATAGGAGAAACTCAAAAGAAAATCCAAATCCCCACCATGAAATCTAGTGGATGATGGTGACTATTGGCATATGACTTCTGTTTGGACTGATCTATTGTCATCTGCTTCCTAATAAGAAGAACATGATCTAGAGACTCTTGAACGAGATGAGGAACCAGTGGAACTGGCTATCCTTCCTCTAACCAGCATAAGGGTTAATGGCATGGACTATCATATAGGCCCCCATAAGGATCCATCTACATGGTCCCTTAAAATCTATTATTATAAGAGAAATCAACAAGAGGTAATTATTTCCCCCAAGAAACTACAAAATCATGGATGTATACTCAGAGCATGTCCTCCAAAACCTATGGACCACTCAGACTGACTGTTAGTATGGGGGTGATAATCTATACTCATTAGTACCAATGATCCCAGTACCTTATAAAACCCTCAATATAACTATTACATGAATTTGGTGTCTTTTTCTAATATGATATAACATGGAACCCCCTAGAAACAAATTATCTCATGAATGTAGAGCCCCCTAAGATGCTCCAATGATACAATTTCCAAAAAAAGAACGAAATGGGTGGACTTTGTCAACCTATCAACAATCACCCATACTATTTAATTTCAAAAGGTTATATAAGAAATACATTCATTAAATATATAGTGACTTCATCCCATATCCACTCAGTATTTAGAGATGGCTGTAAAATCCCCGCTGATCAATGGTGTTGTGCCTTCACTTGATGACAGGTGGAACACTATGTAACAAACCCATATATCTATATTTTCATCCCTAGAATGTAGTATTTATGATATAAGTCACAATAAATATTGGTAATACTGGGATGAACCACCCATATAGAGGTTTTATACTCTCATATCAACACCTCTTAGATTTCTATAGGAACTCGTAAACATATGTGAATGTGTAAGATCACATTTTCATCAGTGACCAAACTAGGAGAGGTTCATCACCTTAAAAACTCTTCCATGGGACCAAGACCTGATAATATGATAGATGAATCATATTTAATCTCACTATAAGTGAAGTAGTCATTTATAATTATGAAATTAAATACTGTCTGTGATGGTTCTGAACCTTTGAATGCATCTTAGAAAACAAGTCCATAAGATACAACTCGCTACTATCCCAAATACCTGATGCATCAAAATAGAATATATAAATCATTACTATATCATGTATAATGAGGATCAATGATAAATTTAGTGTCCCTTTTAACTTTTTAAATGATTTATCATAGGTGTTTATCCATATAAAATTGACACACTTCTTAGTCAATCCAGTAAGAGGTGCTACTTGGCTAGATAATCCCGGCATGAAGTTCTTGTAATAACCAACTAGCACCATGAAACTCCATATATATAAGAGATTCTTGGGATGATTGTAGAAAACTACAACTCACACCTCTCTAGGTTGACTGATATATATATAGATATGAGATAATATAATACATTAAGTTAATTTTATCCATCCAAAAGTGGAAATTTGTGAGATTATCATATAATTGATTCTACCTCTATGTATCCAACATAATCTCATGATATTTGGGACTCTCCCTCACACATAATTGAATTAACATTGGATGATATCAGATTACAATTTATAGTCCCAAACTACATGTACTACTAGGTAATAATAAAGGGGTCATGCGAGGTCGATCCCATGAGGACTACTGGAAGGTCAATGAAAATTTGAACAAAACCATTTTGAAGGATTCAAAACTCTCACTCTTCATGTTTTGTGTCTATTTGAGATATGTAGTTTAGTTTTACTTCATATATTTATGGAAGGAATCATGGTAAATTTCAGGTCTCTTGAAAATGATAATCCTAGATTTTACATGGAATGGTCCTATGTAGTATGATGCAAAGCAGTGAAAAATTAATCAATTGATTTTGGCCAAACCAATTAGGTTTACCTATGTTGTAGCTATCCCATGGTTAGGGTATATCCAATAAACTAAGTGAAATATGGTTGGTTTATATACATAAATCATCATAGGCTAATGGTCATAGTCCTTCTCAAATCTAATTAGGTTAGGTTTGTTCAATCGCACTTCCCAGGGTCAAGGTTGTGGAAAAGAATGTGATGAACAATTATTATTTACTAAATTAATATCCATAGGGTTTCCAAGGTTCAATATAATAATTCATTAGGTTTAGAAACACCCATAATCTCAACCCCTAACCCTAGGAGGATTAGTGACGCATGAAGGTGATGATCAAAAGGAATGAAGTATTAAGCATGTTGTGTATACTCATAAAACATTTAGAATAAGGATAATTCAGTATTAAAACAAAGAATGATTCAATATCAAAAGATTGGAAGTAATGTAGATCTAAGAAGAAAGTGTCTTCACATGAAGAACAATGAATAATGAAAAATTTAAAATCAAAATAATTAAGAAACAATCACAAAATTACTATGGATGAAGAACATATGAAGAATGATGCAAGCATCATTGAAGAACAAAAGGTCGTAATAGAAATAAGTGTCAAAAATTAAAGAAAGATTTCAATTGATGAATAACGGGTGAAAATGATTAAAAGTCATAAGAATTCAATAAAAAACAAAATGAATAAAGGGATTATAGTTTAGAACAATAAGTAATGAAAATTAGAAGGAATATCGAATCAAAAAGAGAGAAGAAAATAAAGTGAAGAGCTTTCTAGTGAACGATGGGCATAGTAAATATAAATAAGCATGATAAGTACATATAATACAAGTACAAAAAATCATGTACTATCTTAAATGACCTGGGTCTCAACATCTATATGTAATGTAAATTGGTTTCATGCTGTGTAACTCATAACCACATTTCCCACTGAAGAATCCATTCATGTCTTTAATTCGATGAGCCCCTAAAACATTAAAATCATGCAATCACTCCCCGTCGAGTATGGGAATTTAGTTTTTATAGGATTATGAATTTTAAAATATGCACATAAGGTAATGGATTTAAAAAATGGGTACTATCTTAACATCATGTAGAATCTTCAATGCTTGGTCTTCCATCATTCATGCATGTTGTGAATGATTCATTCGCATCGCGTATGTGATACACGACTTATAAAGTTGACTTCTAGTAATTTTTTACAATTTATTTCTTTAATTACATAATTTTCAATCACTATAAAACCAAACCAAAACCAAATTCATTATCAAATAATTATTGAATAAAACTTAAAAAAACATATAAAAAATATACATACAATTTTAGATATTCAAATTCCCCCACACTTGAACAATTGATTTCCTCAAGAAAAATCCTCTCAATAGGGATTATAAAATAATAAATTTTCAAAATAGGAAGCATGAATTACAACATGAAAGGTAAAACTAAGTGCATGTAGAAAAAGTCAGTCCTCTAGAATCAATCTTGATGAGAAAATTAGTTATGCCTCAAAGTTCATTTCCATGTCCATATTCTTATTCTTTAAATTACAATTTCAAAACTGTTTTGTAAATTATATACCCATTTTTTAATTTATCCAACAATAAATTTTGTCCGATAACTCAGGGTAAATTTTAACTATATTTCATCTCATACCTTGAATAAATGTTTCAAACCATAGTATTGTATTGGTTACATCATCTCCACTTTGTAAATAATAATATAAAATCAATCTTGAGGGCTTCATAAAAAAGGGTTGATATGGTTTCGAGGCTGCGGTAATGATGGTAGAAGGTGATAATAACACTCTAAATGATGGTAGGATCTAAATTATATCACCTCATAAATGTAAAAAAAACAATGAAGTGACTCCACTGAGATAAGAAAGTTGTACATGCTCTAAGTAGATACAAATGGATCCTTGAGTATAACAAGTGAGTATAAAAAATGTATATCCTATTCCTTTATTTTTCCTTATATTTTATTCCTTTTTCAAAAGTCATTTCAGGCCATTTTCACATCCATCCACTAACCAAATATAACCCCGCAGAGGATTTGTTGGTCTGTAATTGGCGATTTTTAGCCTTCCTAACACACAACCCAAAATCATTTTCTTTCATTTTATTTTTATAATTCTTTTTAAAGGAACACGGAAGGCATGAAATTGAAAGAGTAATCATGAATCACATCATATCACTATAGTAGAAATTAAACAATACATATACTTAATAAATATATCTCGTCTCCTTCACCTAAAAATTCCCCCACACTTTTTCAAAGGATAATCATGCATAATACCAAGAGTAGTGTAGGATGTGATAATCAGTTGGAAATAGATGCATCGTAAATTAGTCATTCATGGAATCTATGGGATAATTAAGGAAATATGAGAGGTAAGTATCAAGAATATTTTTCTAAAAAAATTATTTCCTCAATAATTTTATTTTTTTATATTCGGTAATTTCACCAGTAAGATCTCAATGCTAGGTTTTATAGGATTAAATGGCCTATGTGTCTCTCAAGAAATATGATCAGAAAAAAATATGAAATTCTGGGTATGGAATATTATAAGGAATAATAGAATACAAATAATAAAAATTTTAATTACTCAGGGTATAAAATCAATTAATAATCTAATCAAAAAGTAATTTCAATTTTTTTTAATTTTTAATTAAATTACTAAACACAACAATTATTCAAAAGATATATTCTAGAGTAAAAAATTTACTTCACCAATTTGAAATCTAACTTTTTTTTCATTTAAATGGTTTCAATGAGATTATAGGTTTAAATAATTCTTTCAATGAAAAATTATAACTAAATAAATGAAAATAAGCAATAATCTTGTTGTATCGATAAAAATGCTCAAGAATGACTCCCAAACACTTAAAACGAGACAGTGTCTGCACAATACAAAAAGAATCATTAGAGAGATATCAAATATATAGCATAGAATGAAATAAATAAAATAGAAATTGTGAAAATGAGTTTTGGGAATCGAGATCTCCCTATATACGTGTTTATGACATGAGGAAACATGGTGGATGATTTGTAAATATTGGGCTATCTTTATGATGTGTTGGATAGAAAAATCCTTCACTAGATATAATATTAGTCCCCAAGGTTTAAAACGATGAAACTAGTAACATTGGATGGTTAAAATAGTTAATAATAATGATAATTAGTTCAAATACATGTATATATGTGGGAAAAATGATGTTCAAGGTGACCTATGAACAGAAATACTACTAAAGAATCTTGAGTACAAGATAGAAAATAAAGAGGAAAAATAAATTATGTGTCACCTCCCATAAAGTGATAAAAATGAAATATTCATCTAGATGGGTGAGAAAAATGAAAAATCCAGTTTCATCCATATTGAATCCTTTTTTTTGTTACATAAATTTTCATTACATGGTATAAAATAGAGGATATTTTCAAGTTTAGTTTCTTGGAAAAAATGTACATAATACATGAAAACATAAAACATTATTCTAAATCCACATAAAATAAATATTGAAGGGTTCACCACAAGTTTTACATACTGTATATCATAATAGGGGGCATATATCAAAGGAAATGGGTGATCTTGAAACCTAGTAAGGGAATAAACAAGAGAGAGAGATATAACAAGTTATATTAAGACATAACAATAAGAAAATATGGAATAATGATAAGGCATTATCAAGAGACATTTCATAATAATACCAACATTAATAATAACATGGATATGTCGCTACATCACTTAAACAATACGTTCATAACCAAATCACCGAGTTTTATCACTAAGGTTTCTTAAATTAAAATTACCATGGTTTTTCACCATGGTATCATAAAACCTGTCATCTCTAGAGATTAAATTATTTATTCAATGCATTGGAGATCTGTCTGGGTGAAACATTAATGTGAATTAATTGAATTTGTGTAATATCAATGATAATAAATCATTTAATTAATAACCAATGGAAAATGAATAATGAGTTTCTTATAAAATATATCAAAACCCTAAAAATGTATTTTTTTTACTATTTGTGAGAAATAAAGAATTTTAGAATATTCTCATAAATTCACCCAAACCTAATTTCAACATGCTAATTTCAAAAATTATGTTCATTTTATAAAAAAATTATCTAGATATGGGAATTTTAAATATAAAAATAATTGTTTTTTTAAAAAATAATAGTTTTTAAGGAACAATAAAATTTCCGACACTTATAAAAGATTTACTATATCATTATAAAGTTAATTTATCAATTTTTATTTAAATTAAAATATTTTAAAAATAATTTCATTAAAAAAACATTTCATAATACCATGGTTTATCATAAAATTTTTATATATTTTCTAGAGAAATAAAATTATGTTTTCATTGCATCCCAAAATAAAATTATCAAAATTATCAAAATTAAAATTTTGTTTTATTATGAAAAATCGTGCCCAAAAGGAATTGATGGAATAAACATTTTATTTATAGAAAGTAAATTAAATTTTATGTAACTAAGTTCTATATATTTATATATTAATTACACTAACATACACTCTGAGGGTAGGGTTTGAGATAGTTATAGTTTCGCGGGGTGCCTCAAATAACGTCGAATGAGTGGTAATCTCCATTAACTTTGTAGTTACCCCACCCCAGATAGTCTAGAGATTTTGTATGCTATCAATTACTTTTGCATGATTACAATAAAGAAAATCTTGAAGGAATGAGACTTTAATAGTCTTAGTAAACCAGATATATACATGATAAAAGAGTACACTAATTACAACATATTTTTTCTCTTTAAATAAAATAAATATCTTTTAGGATAACTCTAATCAATATAGTAAATCCCTGAATATATTTCATAATACACTTCATGGATTGTTGGGGAAAACAATAATAAGGTTGAGCTTAAATTATTTGTATGGAAAAAATATAGCGGAAACAACAAATAATCAATGTGAATAGTCAATATAGAAAGGTAAATAACTGAACACACATGCCATGTAATCAATAAACTGAATTAAAGTGCATAAAAATATATAGTATGGTAATAAATGGAAACAGATTCCATTCAATAACTCTATAAGGCCAAATAAATATGACTAGGTAAGAAACTAAAACATAAGCAATAAAAATAAATGAAAATGAAATGTATCCATAGATATGTCAATGAAAAATCTAATGGGTGGAAATATTTAAAAATAATATGAGGTAAATGCTTGATTATTGGATTGAATGTTTTCTAATAACATGGTAACTTTATCATCTAGACCATTCCAAATATGGTTTAAAACATGTTGGTTAAAACCCCATCTAAGGCAGTTTTCCAAATGACTCGTCGCATGAGACTACCGATGCATCAATGGGATATCTATAACCAGCCCCCACCTATGTCTTTCCAATCCAAATAATTCCTCATATATAAAATAATCTATTTAACAATGTTACTTATCAAATATCTGTATGGAGTAATAGATATAGATTTATCAATATTTACCAAAATAATCAAATAACATTCAAAGTGAACACCATATAAAAATGATATACAATTTAGGTAAGGAATATATCCATGATAAATGATATGGTAAAATAAGGGAAATTCAATGTTCAATGATCATAGGAAAATTAATATTAAAAGTAATCAAGGAAGTGAATGTTAATACTATCCTTGGACAAAAAAATCATAAACCATCTAGAGGAAGATTAATAATGGTATCAGTATAGCATAACCCAAGTGGTGTAAAATTAAGGATTGTTGTTGTTGATTAATGGAAATATTATAAAAAGTTCTTTTTAAAAAATACAGGAGGAAAATATCAATTTTTCTGTGACAGATTTTGGAAAAAAATATCTTTGTAAATCACTTTTGAAAATATCTTCATTACACAAGAATCTTTTAAGAATGAAATAGAAGATCTAAAGAAATGACGATGGGTAAGCCAATATGAGCTTTGTGAGGTAAAAAGAACATTCATTTTTCACGGTTTCACGGTTAAAGGTTAGAAAATTTACTTTTTTTTGGAAAGAGACAATAATATTCCTTTGAAAACATTAGTAAAAGACAAAAGGGATAAAATGTCTCTAAAAACTCATTTTAAAAAAAAATTTGAAAACAATTTCAATAAATCATGGTTTGTAGAAGAAAATAAGTTCTCCGAATAAATAGAAAATTATTTCATGTTTTCTTTCAAAAAATAAAAAAAAAATTGAGTACTAAAGAGGGGATTTTTTTACTAATACATGAAAATAGTAATGAATAACCATAGGATAATGAAATTGTTTATTGAAAAATGTTTATATAATTTCCTTAAATTTTAGATCTATTGAAAGATCATTAGTATTAGTCTTGAGGAAAATAATCATTAAACATCCCAAAGTGTCCCATACCACTTTGAAATGGTTTAAATCATGATCCCCATGAAATAATAATATTAAATTTAACTTATAATATCATGATAATAAAAGTATTAATGATATAACATGTAAAATTCAGTATATCCACCATATAAATGTAACTAGGTGCATATCAACAATTAAGTCTCAATGGAATGTAAATTGAGATGAAAATCCATTACATTGAGTTTCCTTTCAAGAGAATGTCCTTTAAATTTCTATATAAATAACTTATGTTAATTTTAATCTTTTTTAGAACCTTTTTCATGTTTATCATTAATTTTATTTTACTTTGTACAATGTCGTATAATGTTACTAAACAATTATGTTTACATCCGGAGTTTTGAATAAAATTGTTTTACATGTGAAAAACAACTTTGGTAGGTCAACTATGACCAAGGAGTCCTTACATAAAATATCTAGAATAATAATCAGTTCATAATTATCATGTTATACATCAATTATACTTTTAAAAAAATAACTAAATATGGTTATGAAAAATCAATCAACATTATAATCATTGAGATGGTAGTTTTTACATACACATAAGTAACATTATCATTTTTCAATGATTGTTATGGAGATAACATAAGTAGAATTATAACTTTCACTACTACAAAACTAGCATTTTACAGTGCTATAAATGTCCTTTATTAGTGCTAGAAAAGTGTTGACTACTTGATCGACGTTAAAATCCCAAGACTTTTATCATCCCTCAAATAGAGCTGAAAAATGGTACATTTATCTGTGCTGACAAAAGAACTGATAAATAAGACCTTTATCAGTTATTGTAGAAGCACTGATAAATGTCCCATTTATCAGTGCTTTTTTAGTGCTGCAAAAGGTATCCTTTATGAACAATTTTATAAGTGATGATAATGATATTTTTATTAGTGATTTTGAAAGCACTGATAAATGTGTTATTTATAATTACTTTTAAAAATAATTGATAAAGGGCGATATTGTAGTGTTCTATTATATCACATTTCAACACAACACTAAAAACACACCATAAACACACCAAAACCACACCCGATATCCATAAAAACAAGTCACAACACAGAATTTCAATGAAATGAAATATACAACATAAATACCTAAAAAAACAATATTATAAACAATTCTAACATTAGTTTATACGATTACATAAATATTTTTTTTCAAATAATTTAATAAACAAACCTAAATATGGGACAAAGCACCCCAACATTGGAGACAACAATTGAGACAATGTGTTTATGCTTCATTCACAATAACTCAACTGAAAATTCTTCCTCCACTAATATATCAAAATTGGGATACTTGGAGAAGATTACTCACACCTTGATCTCAATATTAATACCCCCAATAAAAAGATAATATTTCAATAGATCCTACAACACAACCTATATAAGAAAGGAAAATAGGACTTTGAAGTGTTCAACAAAATCTGTCACCGCCTGCTAACCTTACTGGACACTAGTGAGCTCTCCCCTTTTCTTCATCTTCAACTCCTCAGGTATAAACCATCAATCAAAGAGGGACTTAAAATATTCCCACGTCATCTCAACTTTCATCATTGGTGGGGAAAATGGCTTCCATTATTCCAAATAAAAACCCCCAAGCAGATTCAGAATAGCATGAACTGTAACTGCTTTGGGAGTTCCAAACACTCTAAAGAAATGCTCAAATTCCTTAAGCCACTTCACTACCTCTAACAAAACACTATTTCCATGGATGATGGGAAGAAACCAAGGATTAACTAAAATATGGAAAGACCCACTTGAAACCTCAAGGATCTTGTAACGACCCAAAGTTTCATTAATGGAAATCCCTCTTGATCTAATTAAATGTCTCTTTATGTTTATATAAAATGTCAACTTCTTTTGTTTTATGTTAATAATTTTGACTGTTTCTAATATAGCCATTGAACAGTGATCACATGATTAGTATAAATATAGGGCTTTAACAAATCCAATTTACTCAGACAAAAGAAGTGATGGCCTCGTCCAGTAGAATTTCCCCATACGAAGCCCATTTGTCGGAGCTCAGAAAATAGGTGGCATATTTGGGCTTCGCTCTTTACCAAGCCCAAGCTGAGCTTCATCATGTCAAGCTCGAATGGGACCGTCTACGGGAAAAGTGGAAGTTGATAGAAATTATCACTCGAGCGATGTTATCCGAGCCCACACAAGAGTCTGCCACCATCGCACACCTTACCCTTAGGTCTTATGCAGATGTTTTAAGGGCTTATGTAACAAATCTCTAGGACTATGTTCATGTATATTTTTTTTATATAATAATTAATATACCTCCTTGTAATTTTTGATACATTGTAAATAGTTTTTAAAGTACAAATAGTGTTTTTAGTTGTTATTTAATTAAGAATTCTATTTTATTAAATTAAGGGATTTTTGAATTAAATAATATTTTAATAAAATATTATTATAATTATTAAATTAATTTTTATTAAATATAAATGATCTTATAATTTTATGAATGCAATTATAATTTTTATTAAGGCTTGAAATCCATTTCTGTCAAAACCCGTGAGTTTTTTATAAATGTCGGTTTATATTTTAAAAGTGAAAATTAAAATATTTAGAAAATTATTTAGATAAAATAAATGTTATTTCTAGAATCAGGATGTCAAAATTATCCAACGGTGAATTTTTCAAAATTTTATGAGACAGTCAAAATTTTGGGTAAAAATTAAATACCTTTTAAATATATAATTTGTTTTATGACATCATAATGACCCAATAGTGAAGTAATAAAATAATATAATCTTTATGTTCGGCCAATATATGTCTTACCATTAAAATAATGTGATTTTGGGTTTGTTTGACTTACTTTTCAAAGCATTAATGGACCCCTCAAGACTTATTAAACACCTTGTCTTTTTAAATTGTTTTCCATGAGAGTATGACTCACCTCCACATAATCAACCCTATTATTTTAAGAAGTTTGGACTTTTTCCTTATAAAATATTGTTTTCCTCTTACCTTTTCCAAAAACCATGGGAAAAAACCATGGGATGGTTTGTGGTTTGGATTAATTTAATATAAGGGGTCCCAAACCTAAATAATAAAGAATTCCCTCACCTTTCCTATATAAACCCACCCAAGCTCCCACTTCCTCCTCACTAAAAGCCCTTGGAGTTCGTCCAAACTCTGCCCTACTCTCTAAACAATCCTCCCAAGGTGCCCCAAGCTCCCAAGAAGCCTCTCACAAGCCTCTCTCTAGCCTTTGGAAGCACACTTCAAAGTAAGGGTTTTTTCTTCCTTTCTCATTTTCTTCAATTTTCTTTAAGTTGTTTTGCCATTTTATTTTCAATTATGAATTTTTGGGTATGGTTTCCCACCTCCCTAATACTTCCCTATTTATGTTTGAATGATTTTAGACCCCTTTCTCTCTAATTAAATTCCTCCCATGTACACCCGTTACTATGCCGAAATTCCGAACGAAACTTCTCTCTCTTCTTTTATATTCAAGCAATACTTTTGTATCATGAATCTAAATTCCATTACAATTGTTTGGAAATGTATCTATATGACCCCCTTACTTTCCATTTAATTTAAATACTATTATACACCCCTTTCTCTCTCATAAACCATTTTTATGAATTCTTATGTCACGCCGTTACGCTACCGAAGTCGCACCGATTTCCTAAGCCAATGCCATTGTGTAGTGAATACCATGCCCATTTCTCCATCAAGGGTATTCAACTTTATTCACATTTACTTATTGATTATAATGTTTCATTTATAAATTCCACATTCCTTTATCGTGGAATAAATTATTATGTTTTTTGAATCCATGTTTTATGATCCATGTGGCACACTTATGCATGAAATGAAATGTTTAAGAAGGGTGCACCCTTGTAGCGCTCCAAAGCATTGGGTAAAGTATAGTATCATGATACGTCATGTTCAATTAGTGTTGACTCATTCTAATTCAAGTTCATTGAGGGTTTACTCGTGCTTCATGTGCAATGAGGATTTACTCATGCTCCATGTGCAATGAGCCTTAGCTCATGCTAATTCCATGTTAAGTGTTGTTACCACATTTCCTTGTTATGATTATCATGCTTTATCATGCCTTTATGTTCAAGTTTATCTATTGATATTCATAATTTATAACATTTATAGTACTTCTCATGTTATTCCATGTGTATTCCCTTACTGGGATTTATAGTTCACCCTTTTCTTATGCATGTCTTTAGGTTATCCCATGCAATGCTAAGTACGAGGAAATGTAGTGGTCATGTAAAGGAAGTTTTCAATAAAGATGTTGTATTTCATGTTTTACGTTTTTATGTAATGATCATAATCCCCAAAGACACTAAACCTATAGATCTTGTTTATTTTATCAAGTGTAGTTTTATGTAATAAATCATGTTTAAGTTTTTAATAAAAGTAGAGTTGTTATAGATCTTTCTGGGAAGCATATTTTGAATAACACAAAAATCATAAAAACTTGTTTAGAATCAATGAAAACACAACCAAAAGGAAAATCTTGGGCTAAAACAACTGGATCACAAGACAAAAAACAAATTTAAACATAGGATGAGAAGTGAATATGAGGCTACTAGACCAATTTTTTTTATCCAAGTCATCAAGTTCTTTGAAAATCCTAGGAATTAGTTCATAAACTCTGGGTTTCTGGTTTTATTTCATTCTATATATGTTCTTTGTTCTTAATTTTGGTTTATGGTTTTTCTTTAAAAATCAAGAATAATATTTATTCTTAATATTAAATTTAAAATAAGTTTTTTTGAGAGTGGTAATATATTTATTGTTTAAACTTCTAGGAAAATTTCTTAGTTCGATTAGTAGAAATTTTATAAAGTCAATAATCAAAATCTAGAAATAAATTAAAACTCCCATAGAGAAATAAGATAATGTCTCAATGATAACCGATTCATACGAAAGCTTACTAGTTAATGAAATCCATTTATAAATATATCTCTTAATAAATGTTTCATAATTTTGTTATCAACCAATATTATTGATTTATATTTATTTGAATTTCTAATATGAAATCATTTATGAACTACGTTGGTTTTAGATTTAATTATACAATTCAATTTAAAACAAAAGGGAATATATGTTATCTTACATAACATTAAAGAAAAAAAATACTTCTTGAATAAGTCAATTAAGGTCATATAACTTATGACAAACCCAATATATCTTAACATACTATAAAAATACGTTTCCACTATTTACATAAAAATGTCAATTTATGTTGATTATAATATTCATAATTAATAAAATCCTATATATATTTAAATACACCCATATATAATTATAAATACCAAATGAAACATATTATAAGGAGAATTATTATTTCAGGGTTAGTCCTCATAACCCCCTTCATAAGGATTAGAAGGTTTAAAATTCATATGAATAATTGTTTTGTACCTCTAAGTATCTAAAACTTAATAGTCAAACATCATTTTTGTCTGATCATAAAAATGAATTCTAGATAACTTGATATTTGTTTATGAATATTTCCATTACATTTCATGGATCAAATTTTGTTGGGTAACTCATATAAAATTTCAAAGTGGCAGATATTCTAAAGACATTATAGCATTATTGTTACAAAGAAGAAAACTCAAAATTTTATAAAATATTTATTAATATTTATGTGATCAAATGTAAAATGTTTGTTTTTCTTTGGAACTAAGTACTACCCCTCAAAGTAATGTTTCTTCAGAGGAGACCTTAATAAAATATGCTTATTGGGGTTTTAGCCAAGTAAATAAAGTGTCTAAAATTTCTTTGGATCCATCAATGCATATGGATAAAGATCATATATGGTGGGAGACCGTATTTCATATATTATTCATCTATAATTGAGAAATATTTCTATAACTCTATTTGTAAGAGACAATAGTGATATTTTTGAAAACCACATAAAGGATCATTTATAAAGGGGTCATCCTTGATCAAATATTATAAAGAGGTAGTTTACATAATATTAGGAAACATAGTATTTAGGAATCCAATATACTATATTAAATTTAATTCACTATGTAAATTAGTGGAATATATGGAGGATAAATGAGTTTTAGGATAGTGGTTACAATAAAAATTTTATATATTTCCCTCCATAAAGAAAATACATATGGTAACCAAAAGAGGTCTTATTCTAGACTATTAAGAACCCAAAAAAACATCTTATTTGATTCATTCATGAATCTTGAGATCATACATGGGACTCCATCATATTTTATATACATAATATAAATGTCTATGTATATAAATTCATCTCAAAATACAATATTGTTAATGATTACATCTCAATAAAGTAATTTGATTGGTCCTCTAGAGGAGTCAAACCAGCATAGGATAGGATATGAGCTGTTAGATTTGTAATAGATCAAAAAAGAAAAATATGGAACCCAAATGATCAAACAATTATGTATGGATATTTTTAAAAAATATAACATGGATTTTTTTCTTGATTCGTTCGATGGATCTTAATAGATTTAGGCTGGTAGAAAAAGAGTTTCATGAGAGCTTTAGAATTGTGATGACTAAGTGTGGGTTAGGGTTTTTAAAAATATATTGGAGACAATTTTACTACACTTTTAGAAAACCACCGTTAAATATCCCTTTTATTAGTGTTAAATTAGTATGCGTTGATAAAAGTGATGTATATTGGTGCTAAAAAATCGATGATATATCTCAATATTTATCAGTGCTTTGAAAGTGTTGATAAAAAACATCTTTATTAGCACTTAAAAAAAGAACTGATAAAGGGTAAAATTTACTAGGTCTAAAATAAATAATTTATATAGTATAGATTTTATCAGTACTTATTTTAGCGCAGATAAATATGGAGTTTCTCAACATATTTTTCTATCACTGCTATATTTTGGCGCTGTTAAAGGATGGTTTTGTTGTAATATTTCCATAATGATATTATATAATAAATACCATATTATTTAATTATATATAATAATATATATAATTATTGTTATGAAAATGGAATCACATAATGTAGCAGAGGTGGTAATGCACACGTCCATGAATGACGTGTTCACTTTTTAATTGTGTGAAAGGTTAATAAAGAAAATGGTATATATATATATAAATACATTTACAGAAAGTTAATTATTCCATTAATATCATATAGATATTTTTAATGTATCATATGTTTAATTATAATAAAATTTTATTCATTCCATGTATCATGTAAACGAATCACATCCCTTTGAGGGGGTGGTAGTCCACACTTCCTCAAACGATGTTATCACATTAACAAAAATTGAAAAGTATTAAATGTATATATTAGAAAATTATTAAATGAGTATAAGGAAATAATGAATATCATATATATAATTTATAAATATTTTTTCCATCATAATTTACACCATGATATGTAGTAAAGAAAAAATGAACAATTATCATTTCATGAGGTAGTAGTTCGCCGAAAATAAAAATAGTATGTTCGTTACCCATTATACGGAGGTGTGTAAGTGTAGGTAGATTCCTTTACATGAAAACATACTAGTATTTTTAGGATACTAGTATTTTTTTTATAATAATGGAATTATAAGATTTTATGGGTTGCAGAATTAAAATAAAACTAGAAAGTTTAAGGGAAGATGTTACCTCTTAATCTGGTAACTTCTTTTTGTTTGTAAAAAAAGATTAATTTGAAGGATTTATGACAAAAGGGAGGATTCAAGGTTAATGGGAGTGATTTTGGGAATATATTTTCATAGATATTGGTGAACTGAAGTATTTTTAATGGTGTGAGTAATGGAAAGATGTGGTGACCTTTTATAAGGGAGGAAAAGGACTCACTTGGTATTTTGAAAACAAGTTAGGTATACCCATATTATTACCTAACCAAAGTCATAAAAAACCAAAAAAAAACAAAATAATTTAAGTTTAATGTAAGAATTATTTCCATACAGTGGTTTTTAGAAAAGTGGCTTGGTCATTTTGGACATTAAATTAAAGGGTTAGTCCCTTATTATTCGTAATTTTACCTTAATAAATGTAATTAATTTTAATTAAATTCACTAATCATTTTGATAATTTTTTTCTTATTAGAAATTATAAATTATGATGATTAATAATATTAAATCCATTTTTCCAATTTACAATCACATAAGTTGCATAAATTAATTTAAAATTCACCCCATAAGCGGAAGGAAAATGCAGATTTTTCAAGTAAAAACGTCAGAATGTTTGCTATGTTTTTATAATTAATTACAAATTCAAAATTATCACAATAAAATAAATTTTATTAATTGATTAAAATATTATATGAATAATTTTTTAAAATAATTAAAATTATAATTTAAACTTATGAATAAATTATATGAAAGCAAGTTTTTAACTAAAATTCAGTATTTTAACTATTTATTAAAAAAAGGAAATGTTTCAAAAAAATATCCCAAATTCACCATACCCAAGTTATTATGTTCTGATTTCAAAGACGAAATTTATTTTAAATATATTAAATTAATTAAAGTTTTAGAATTCATATACAATATGGGTTCTCTAATAAAATGCGGTAAAATATCCTTTATAAAAGTATAGGTTTTTATATGTAAAATAGAGTTTGTTCTTATATTAGGTATATCAAATCTAAAGTTTGAATATAAAAAATATTTTAATGAATATATAACATTTATATTTCATTAAAATAACTCAACAATTGTTATTATTTATGTTTGTTAAGACAAACCACTTTTTGAATCATATAAATAATAATATTTCTTTTTATATCCAATTGGTTCTTATTTTCATTTCTTATTAATTAGTAACCAATATGTTAATTTCATATTATATAAACCATAAATTTTAATAAGTTAGTTAATACTACTCATAATGGCTAGGATATATAATATTATAGTAAATAATTATATTTTAGTAATATATTATTGTTTGGTAAAACTTAGTCTTGCGTGGAACGCATGCCACTGAAGAAGGTAAATCTTGTGTGTAACATACGCTAAATAGGTTTTACATGAATTTAAATATATATAATCTATTTAAAATACTAGATATGTTATAAATTATCCAAATATTATATTACCTTATGTGATTTTTGTCACGTGTCATACACACTATCAAATACAACGTTCATACATTAAATATTCGGGGCATTACATTCTCCCCACCTTAATTAAATTTCAACCTCATAATTTAAACTCAATACTAGATATAGATTTATATTTACTATATTTGAAATCCCACATCATTGTATGTTTTTGTAAAACATATTTTAGAAAAGAGAGAATGGGATATACAAGGGGCACATGGACTACCTTGTAACTAGGTCTTTAAGTAGGAGAACATCAGTGGAAAGTAGTGATACGTACATGGATTAAAAGTGTAAATATTTATAGGGAGTGAATGAGTTCATCAATAAAAAACAAGTGAATGATCAATATAATGGTTTGGGTATTCACTATAAAAATCCTTCATAGTGGTTTGTAAAAAAATGTGAATTTTCCTAAGAATATCCCCAGGAGGGTCAAACTAGGTGCACAGTAAATCCCATTTTCATGTACTAGGTTACCCTGAGTTCGGTTTGGAATACCTTTTTAGAGTTATTACTCTGAGGTAAATCTATGAAAGAACCACATATACTTGTATTATCCAGACATGGACGTATTATTAGGATTTCCCACATAATCTCTATCTAACCAAAATGTTAGGATGTTCTTCTATACTTATCCAAAAATTATATCTTAGTGTTATGTTCTATAATACATGTTTTCCAAAATCTAGTTCCCATGGTTTCTAATAAACATACTATGATACCAACTATAGCGTCCTAACCCCAGATATCCTTGAGCTAGTTTCTTCTATCAATTACATTAGAATGATTATAAGGAGTCAAATATCGAAATAATGATAGTTCAGCTCTCTTGGAAAAACAAATAAATATATAAAGAATGAATACACTAATTGGAACATATTTTGTTTTCTGTTTAAATAAAATAAATAACATTGAGGGTAAATATAATCCATATAGTAAATACCGTAATATATTTCATAGTATGCTTCTTGGATCCTTGGGGAACGAAACATAATAGGGGTGAGCTGAAATGATCAGTAAGGAAAAAATATAGGGGAATAAATAAATAATCAATGATAATAGTCAATATAGCCAAGTAAATAACTGAACACACATACCCCATAATCAATAAGCTGAATGAATGTGACTAAAAAATACGGAAAGGTAATAAATAGAAACACATGCCATTCAATAACAAGATAAGAAAAAATAAATATGGAAAAGTAAGAAACTGAAACACATGCCATAAAAATAAATGAAAATGAAATGTATCCATATATATGTAGATGAAAAATCTCATTGATGAATAATAACTAAAACTAATATGAGGGAAATGGATGATTATTGGAATCCATGTTTCCTAGGTATGTGTTACCTTTACAGTAAAGACCTCTCACAAGACGGTTTACAACATGATGGGTAGAAAACCATTTAAGGAAGATAGCCAAATGAATCGTCCCATGAGACTACCGATGGATCATGCGGCTATCTATAATTAGGCCCCAACCATGTCATACCAGTCAGAAAACATTCACTAGTGGAAAAATGTATTTCGACGTCGATTTGTTTTACATTTTGACGTCGTTTTTTAATCGACGTCAATAAAGGAGACATAAAAAATATATGTTTCAACATCGGTTTTTATAAACCAACGTCAAAAATATTCACCACGCGGGTCTTTGGCGTCGTTTTATATAAAACCCGATGCCAAATTTCAGGGCCTCAGGGATCTTTGGTGTCCATTTTTATATAAACCGATGCCAAAAATCAGGCCCTGGTGGTCTTTGGCGTCGGTTGTTTTAAACCGACGCTGAAATTCATGACCTCGGGGGTCATTGGCGTCGGTTTTTTAGAAAACCGACGTCTAAATCTGGCTTCTACATTTGTTTTCATATCGGTTTTTGATAAAAACCGACGCAAAAAATACGTTTTATAAAAAAAATATTTTCCACGTCGGTTTTCAAAAAAACCGACGTCAAAACCTAGAAACTCTGAATATTGGAATATAGATCGTTTCCCAAGCTTCGATTTGACTAGTTATGGAGCTAAAATGGACTTACGGATGAAAAGTTACAGTCGCCGTAAGTTGTACCTCGTTATGGGTCAATCGATACAACATTTTTTGAAGAATACATGAAAAAATGAACCAAAATGAATACGCCAAATGAACAAAAAAAAATATAATTAATGATTGAAAATAACATTAATTCTTTTATTGGGCCATTTGAATCGATATGTTGTTTATCATTATTTCACTTCGTTTTAAGGGAGAACTCAAGCGGTAATGAAAATAGTGAGTGGTAAAAACAATTCCCATAAACTAATTAATCTTATGCAGAAGTTTTATTTTTGTATCTCGATTAGAAGAATCCTTCATCATCATTATAAGAATAATAAGATTTTTAGTGATAAGGAAAACAATAATAATGAAATTAAATGATGAAAATAAATACCTTGTACAAATCGTTGATTGAAGAATATTTGAAATATGGATTGTATCATAGATTTCAAAAATGTTGAAAGAAAGAAGATGAGATTTTATATAGTGTAAATGAAAATTTCTGCAGCGAAGATTCAACAAAATTTGAGCGGGATTTTGAAAATAGGAACGCGCGTTGGGAAAAAATTGAAATATCGAAACCGCGTATTTGAAATTTTACTTTTAACGTCGGTTAAATATATAACTGGTGCTAAAAATATTCTCATGTTGGGGTATTAACATCAGTTTTTGAAAAAAAGATGCAAATAAGTAACTTTTAACGTCGGTTTTTTGTAAAACTGACGCCAAAAAGGGCCTTTTTACGTCGGTTATTGAAAAAAACCGACGCCAAAAATCAAGTCTTATAATTTCCAACTTCCGACGCCCATAAATTTTGATCTGTAAGTCATTTTTTGCTCCACGACCTATCAAATTGAATCTTGGGAAATAATCTAAATCTTTTATTTTTATCTTTGGCGTCAGATTTTTTTTAAAACCGACGCCAAAAAGGGCCTTTTAACGTCAGTTATTAAAAAAACCAACGCCAAAAATAAAGTCATATAATCTCAAATTTCTGACGCCCATAACTTTTGATCTGTAAGTCTGTTTTTTCTCCAAGACCTTTCAAATTAAAGCTAGGGAAATTATATAAAACTTTTATTTTGATCATTGGCATCGGTTGTTTGTAAAACCGACGCCAAAAAGGGCCTTTTTACGTCGGTTATTGAAAAAAACCGATGCCTATAATTTCCAACTTCCGACGTCCATAACTTTTGATCCATAAGTCTGTTTTTCCTCCACGACATGTAAAATTGAATCTTGGGAAATTATATAAAACTTTTATTGTGATCTTTGGCATCGATTGTTTGTAAAACCGACGCCAAAAAGGGCCTTTTAATGTCGGTTATTAAAAAAACCGACACCAAAAATCAAGTCATATAATCTCAAACTTCCAATGCCCATAACTTTTGATCTGTAAGTCCGTGTTTACTCCAAGAACTTTCAAATTGAATCTATAGAAATTATCTAAAACTTTTATTTTGATTATTGGTGTTGGTTGTTTGTAAAACCGATTCCAAAAAAGGCTTTTTAACGTTGGTTATTAAAAAAACCGACGCCAAAAATCAAGTCTTAGAATTTTCAACTTCCGACGCCCATAACTTTTGATCCGTAAGTCCGTTTTTGCTCCACAACTTGTAAAATTGAAGCTTGGGAAATTATATAAAACTTTTATTGTGGTCTTTGGCGTTGGTTGTTTGTAAAACCGAGGCCAAAAAGGGCCTTTTAACGTCAATTATTAAAAAAAATCGACTCCAAAAATCAAGTCATATAATCTCAAACTTCCGACGCCCATAAATTTTGATCCGTAAGTCCGTTTTCACTCCACGACCTGTCAAATTAAAGCTACAGAAATTATAGAAAACTTTTATTTTGATCTTTGGCGTCAGTGGTTTGTAAAACCGACACCAAAAAGGGCTTTTTAACGTCGGTTATTAAAAAAACCGAAGCCAGAAATCAAGTCTTATAATTTCCAAATTACGATGCCCATAACCTTTGATCCATAAGTCCGTATTTGCTCCACAACCTTTCAAATTGAATCTTGGTAAATTATCTAAAACTTTTATTCTGATCTTTGGCATCGGTTTTTAGTAAATCCGATACCAAAAAGGTCCTTTTAACGTCGGTTATTAAAAAAAACCGTCTCCAAAAATCAAGTCATATAATCTCAAACTTCTGACGCCCATAAATTTTGATCCGTAAGTCCGTTTTTGCTCCATGACCTGTCAAATTGAATCTATAGAAATTATCTAAAACTTTTATTTTGATCTTTGGCATCGATTGTTTAGAAAACCGACTCCAAAAATGACCTTTTAACATCGGTCTCTTAAAACCGACGTTAAACTACTGACGTTAAAATCAAATTTTCCACTAGTGATTCTTCATATATTAAATAATCAATTTAAAAATATGCCATATAAAATATATGTATTGATTAAGAGATACAGATTTATAAATATTTAATCGAATAATAAAATAACATTCAAAGTGAATAGCTTATAAAAATTACATATGGTTTAGTAAAGGAACATATCGATGATAAATGGTATGGTAAAATTGAAGAAAGTCAATGTTCAATGATCATAGAAAATTTAATATTAAAAGGAATCAAGTTTGTGAACGTGAATAAAATCCTTGTCCAAATTAACCATTAACTATCCAGGTAAATTTTAATAATGAAATAAATATAATATACCCCATGTGGATTAAAATAAAGTGTTGTTGTTTGTAATGAATGGAATTATTCTAAAAATATCATTTAAAATCATTCTTTAGGAAAACCTCCTTTTGATTTTAAAATTATTTTAAAAAACCTTTTATTTTAAAATATATTTTGAAAATATATTCATTAAAAAGTAACCTTTAAAACATTCAAGGGAATACTCAAATAAATGAAGGGAGGTAAGTCCATATATGTCGTACAAGGTGAAAATAACATTCCTTTTGCACTGTTAATGGTTAGAAACATGACTTGTTGGTAAAAAGAAAATAAGATTTCTCTGAAAATATTGTTAAAAGAAAAAAAGGTGTGAAAATTTATTTAACAACTAATTTTAAATTTTTTTTTGAAAACATTTTAATAAAC
The DNA here is from genome assembly GCA_963277665.1 of Viscum album. NCBI lineage: Eukaryota > Viridiplantae > Streptophyta > Magnoliopsida > Santalales > Viscaceae > Viscum > Viscum album. The sequence goes on along the minus strand of OY728142.1, from coordinate 2,037,385,928 downwards.
CATGATATTTATAAGAAAATAGTTTAACCAATTAATGAGAGAAATGAAGTCAGGATTTCTTATAAAATTTTTTAAAACATTTTGATTAACCAATAGTGTAGAAATTATACTAATACATAAAATTGTATAGGAATATCTATTGGATAATGAAATGGTTTACTGAAAAATGGATATATAATTTCCTCAAATATAAATTCCATTTAAAGATCATTAGTATTAGTATTGAGGGAAATAATCTTTAAATAACCCAAAGTGTCACATACCACTTTGAAACATTTAAAATCCTAATCCCCATGTAGGAATAATATTAAACGAAACTTATAATATCAAGATAATAATAGGATTCCTGATATAATATGTCAATGGTAGTATATACACCATATAAAAGAAACTAGTTGCATAACAACAATTAAGTCTCAATAAGAAGTAAATTGAGTCAAAAATCCCTTTCCTTGAGTTTCTTTTCAGGTGAACGTCCTTTAACTTCCAGTATAATAAAACTATGTTAATTTTAAACTTTATTGAGAACCATTTTCATGTTTATCATTAATTTTATTTCACTTTTTACTATTTTTTATACAATTACTTGAACAATTAAGTTTACATCAAGTGTTTTGAACAAATTTGGTTTTTGTGTAAAAAAAAACTTTTGTTGGTCAACTATTATCAAAGGATTCATTACATAAAATATTCAGAATAAGAATAATTATACATATATTATATTTTAAAAAACAACCATTAATTATGGTTATGAAAAATGAATCAAAGGTATGATCATTGAGACGGTTGGTCATATGTACACACGAGTAACGCTATCATTTTTCAATGAGAATTATGGAACTAAGGTAAGTAGAATTATATATTATTAGAAAGATAATTATATCATAAATAACATATTATTTAATCATAGATAATTATATATATAATTATAGTGGTAAAAAAGGAATCATATCATGTCGAGTAGGTTGTAGTCGACATGTCCACAAATGATATTATCACTTTTTAAGTGTGTGAAAGGGTAATAAAGAAAATGATATATATATATATATATAAATATATGTAATTATTAAATTAATTTCATATAGATGTTTTTTATGTCTCATATGTTTCATTATAATCATCTTTTATACATTTTTTGTATCATGTGAATGAATCACATCACTTTGAGGGGGCAGTAGTCCACACTTCCTCAAATGATGTTATCGTATTAACGCAAAATGGAAATTATTAAAGGTATGTGCTATAAAAGTATTTAAAAGTATAAATACATATTAAAAATCATATATATAATTTATAAATAGAGTTTCCATTATAATGGCCACCATGAGAGGTGGTAAATGAAAATTGAACAATCATCATTTCATGAGGAAGTTGTTCATTATACACAAAAATAATATGTTTATTACCTATTAGATGGAGGTGTGTGTAAATGAAGGTATAAATATTTATATAAAAAAATAGTATATTGAGCATAATATTTGTTTTTTATATAATCATAGAATGTTAATAGTTTTTGGGTTTTATAATGGAGATAAAAGTAGAAATCTTAAGGATAGATGTTACCTCTTAATCAGGTAAATTCTTTCGGTTTGCACCAAAATGATTTTTTAGAAGGATTTATACCCAAAGGAAGAATTAAAGTTCTAGAGGATGGATTCTTGGAAGCTATATGTGGAATATTTTGTTTTAAAAAAAGTGTATTAAGAGGTTTGGGTAATGAGGATATGTGGTGGCCGTTTATGAGGGAGGAAAAGGACTCACATGGTATTTTGAATACAAGTTAGGTATACCCACATTATTACCTAAAAAATGTAATCCAAAACCAAAATAACTAAATAATTGATGGTTAATAGACTATTTATTTACATCCGATGGGTGTTGGACAAGTTTCAAGGTCATTTGAGGTTTTATATTAAAGGTTATGTCCTTTATTAATCTTAATTGTACCTTAATCACTACAATTAATTTTAATTACTTAAACTAATATTTTTTTAAAAAAACAAAGTTTGTCTTACTAGAAATTATAAATTATTCTTATTCCTAAAATTTAATCCTTTTTTCCAAATTAAAATCATATAAGTGGAATAAATTAATTTAAAATTCACCCCACAGGCGGGACGACAATGTGAGTTTTTTATGTAAAAACATTCACATGTTTACTATGATTTAATAAGAAATTTAAATGTTAAAATTATTACAATGACATAAATTTTAATAATTGATAAAAATCTAATTAAAATTTAAAAATAATTAAATTATAATTTAACCATATAAACGAATTAGATGAAAATCAGTTTGGAACTAAAATTTAGTATTTTAACCATTCATTAAAAAATGAAATGTTTCAAAAAAAATATCAAAAATTCACCATAAGCTAATTATTATGTTTTAATTTCATATATGAAGTTTATTTTTTTAAAGCATATATCATTAATGACAAAGATCAGCAGAAGTACATGCATGAATCCATGAAGGGAAATTGTCTAGCCAGAGTTGGTTAGTGCCGAATGGGCCTGAGGACGCTAGGTGATGGGTCGCGTTGTTCCCTTCCCTTTTGGTAAAAGAGAAGGTGCACAGTGAAAAAAGTTGGTTGAGTGAGAGAATTCTCCTGAAAATGGTGCCAAACGACTGGAGTCCACTGTCGTTGTGATTGATAGCGTCGATAACGGAAAGACAGTCAGACTCAATGATGATGTCGCCCCATCCACATTCAATAGCGAGCAACATACCAGCAAGGATGGCCTTGGCTTCAGCGACCACCGGTTCCTAGAATGTCTGATGTGGTTCAGACTTAGCAGCAAGGATTTTCCCCAGATGATTTCAGGCAAGGAGGCTGAGGGAAAAAAGCCCAACTTTTGGAAGCGACGCGTCCACAATGATCTTGAGAATTCCTTCCATTAAGGGATTCCAGGGAACAAGAGGAGAGGGGTGGGGGGGCGTCCAGTATAGAACATCTATTGTGGTCTTCCCAACCGTCAATCCAAGAGGTAGCACGATCAATCTAGAATTTGGGGGGTCTTTAGGCATGATGAAATATTGCGTCGTTGCGCTGGACCCAAATAATCCAGTCCAGAGTGCAGAGTGAACCAACATCAGCCGGGGAGAGAGAGGAGTACCAACGCATCAGAAGATCGGGAAGGTCAGAAGCCAAATCCAGTGAAGCAGAAGAAGCCGAGCCCCATAGATTCCAGATTTCCTTAGCTCTTGGGCAGATAATGATAGCGTGCAGAGGGGTTTCAGGAGTGTTCGGGCAGAAAGGGCAAGAGGCGGTGCTGGCCATATGTCGAAAAATGAGAAGGCTCATTGTTGGGAGAGTAACCATAAAAACCTGCCACCAGAAATGACGAATTTTTTGGGGGACGTTGAGTGACCATATCGATTTCCAATGACCCTCATCCCTGCTGACTGGGTGGGTTCCAAGAGCAATTCTGTAGCCGGATCTTACCATGTAAACGCCCGAAATGTCATTGATCCAGAAGTGACGGTCAGGGCCTGCGTCAGGTACCTAGGGGATGCTGAGGATAATTCTTTGATCTATTTCATTAAACCATTCAAGGATCTTATCCAAACACCACCCTTTTCCCCGGTCAGAAAGGAGGCAACTGAAAGTGGAATCTTCCAGACCTGGTTGGGTGGGAGATGTAGCCCGTAAACCATCCTTATCAACAAGCCAGTGATCAAACCAAATTTTGACAGATGAGCCAGTCCCAATTCTCCAACCCAATCCTTTATCCAGGAGCTTTTTCCCCCAGATGCTTCTCCAGAGGAAGCTAGGGCGAGGACCAAGAGAGGAAGAATGAAAGTTCGTGTTGGGAAAATACATAGCTTGTAAAACTCGTGCACAAAGAGATGAAGGGCAGTCAATAAGGCGCCATACTTGCATGGCCAAAAGCGCGTCATTGAAAAGAGGAAGATTCTGAAACCCCATCCCACCCTCTGGTTTGGGTTTGCAGAGTTTCGCCCAGGCCATCCAATGGGGTCGATTCCTTCCATCGTGCTTCCCCCACCAGAAATTGGCAGTACGTGTGTGGATCTGATCGGTGATGGCCACCGGGAGCTTAAAAAGGGACATAAAGTAGCTGGGAACAGATTGGATTACAACTTTGATGAGAGTATCTTTTATAGCTTTCGAAATTCTTTTAGGGGTCCAGCCCTGGATTTTAGCCTCAATCATGTCCACGATGGATGCGAAGATTTCTTTTTTAGACCATCCAATCACCGTGGGGAGCCCGAGATACTTCTGATGTTTAACAACCATATGGATTCCAGATGAAGCGCAAAGTTCATTCCTCTTAGACAGAGGCACCCATGCACTGAAGGAAATTTCAGATTTACCATGATTGATTGTTTGGCCAGACACCCTCTCATACTGGCGGATCTCCTGGCAGATCACCCGACATTCGTTAATTATTTCTCTAGAAAAAAGGAGGCAGTCGTCAGCGAAGAAGAGATGCGACACTGGAGGGATAACTCGACAAAATTTTTCCCCATGAATAGACTTAGAAGAAGCAGCCCTGGAAATAAGATTAGAAAACACGTCAGCCACCAGGATGAAGAGGAAGGGGGATAAAGGGTCTCCCTGGCGAAGGCCTTGAGAAGGGTTGAAATCTCTAGTAATATCCCCATTGACCTTGATTTTAAACGAGATAGTCGAGACGCAGTCCATGACCATGTCTATCCATTTAGCGCAAAAACCCATCTTCTGCATGACGGCTCTAATGAAGTGCCATTCAACTCTATCCTAGGCCTTGGACATATCTAATTTCTAGGCCATGGTTCCTCTCTTCATCGTGGAGCGTGATTTCATAGAGTGGAATACTTCATGGGCCACAATCGCATTATCAGTGATCAGTCTCTTGGACACGAAGGTGCTTTGATTTTCAGAGATAATATCTGGTAGCCAAGGTTGCAGCCGATTAACAAGGATCTTTGAGAAGATCTTGTAAGTGACATTAGAGAGGCTGATAGGTCGAAAGTCAGGGATCACCACAGGTTTCTTGATTTTGGGGATGAAGACGAGGACCACTTCATTGATGGCCGCAATGCTGGTGTTGCCAGCCCAGATATTTTTAATCAAATTGCAGATGTCAGGACCGAAAATGTGCCAGTATTGCTTAAAAAAGAGGGCGTGGAACCCATCTGGTCATGTAGCCTTGGTGGGATGAAGATGTTTCAAAGCCAGACATATGTCGTCATCTGTCACCTCTTTGAAGAGCTTCATATTGATCGCATCTGTTATAATAGGTCCGATACATTCTTCCACCTCAACAGACATGAAAGGGGTTCCTGCAGAGAAGATGTTCTGGTAAAATCCAGTCAAGGCCTCGTGGATACCATTAGTGTCTGAAACTTTGCTTCTATCGGGCTGTGATAAGCAGGTAATGGAGTTTTTCCGCCGCCTGGTGGATGCTTTCTGATGAAAATACTGGGTGTTAGCATCCCCTTCTTTGATATGGTTGTCCCGCGTGCGCATAGCCCAGAAACTTTCCTTGATACGTAAGGCCATGTATAGATCTATTTGTATGGCGCCAATCTTAGAGAGATTGCAATTGGATGTGGGTTGTTTGAGGAGAAAGATCAGTCTCCTTTCAAGGGCGCTGCAGTGCCAGTCAGGGTGTCAGAATTTCTTACAGCTCCACGACCTCAGATCAGATGCGACCTATTGGAGGTTGAGGCAAACATCCTCATGAGTACATTTCCAGCTTGATCGGATCACCTCTTCATATTCCTGATCTTTTGACCAGAAGCTCTCAAATCTGAAGGGTCTGAAAAAAGGTCTAGTACGTTTTCCATGGGTACAATCAATGAGGATTGGGTAGTGGTCTGAGCAGTTGAGGGCCATGTGTTCGATATGAAACATGCGGAACATATTAATCCAATCAGAAGAGCTCAGAAATCTGTCAAGACGCTCAGCAATATGGGTGCCTTCCGAGTTACCATGGAACCAAGTAAACGGATTTCCTGAGTACCCCAGATCGACCAGGTCCGCCCTCGAAACTGCATCCTTGAAGCATGACATCGAAACCGAAGGTCGGATGGTTCCGCCCTTCTTTTCCTTATGGAACATGATCTCATTGAAGTCTCCGCCGAACATAATAGGGCTCAGTAAGTCAACTCGTAGCTTGCATAGAAGATCCCATGACTTCACCTTGTCATTATGGGATGGCCAGCCGTAAAAACCCACAAAAGTCCAGGGTGGGTGAAGGTCCATCTAAATAGTCACTGCCACATGGTACGGGGAGAAGGACAAAATTTTGACATCGACATTGTCTTTCCAAAGGAGACAGAGTCCCCCGGAGTGGCCTTATCTAGGCACCGGGAAACAACCTTGGAAGTCACACTTCAGAGCAATACCATTGGTGTCCTTGCATTCCAATATGGTTTCGGACAGGAAAACCATATCGGGGAGACTTTGCGCACAATTGTGCTGAAGCATGCGAACCGTTCTGGGGTTGCCAAGCCCACGACAGTTCCAACATAAGACAATCATTGCTCTAGGCAGGGCCGTGACTCTCCCGCCGCCGCCTCTAGTATCTCCAATCTTACTTTTCCATCTGTCGTTTTCCACCTTTTGGTGAGGTTCCTTCCTAATTTACATGTTTCATTTTGTCTCTTCCTCACCCGGAGTTTTGGGTCTTTTTTGTGCCTATCACTCTCTCCTTGTTTCCCCCTTTTCCACGTTCGATGGGTGATTGGACCCATTAGTGAAGGTCTCGGCATACCATGGTCCTTCATCAGAAGAGTGTTAGCTGCGGTCAAAGGTGAGTTAGGGTCCGGATCTGGAGGTTCGACATGCATTAGCATTGGATTTGAGCAATATGATGGGGAATTTTGTTGCATCATCATCACCATTACCGGTGTTGGAGAATTTTCCCTCAGGGGTTTTGGATGAACTCCAGCTTCTCTCTGAGTTCTAGCTTCTCCCTGAGTGGGAGGGCCATCCTTTAGGTAATTCATTGGCCGAGGCATTAAGGCTGTTTCAGGTATGGGGTTTGTCGGACTAGAATGTGCCAAAATGAGACGGTCACGGTCTTTTTGTTTTTCCGTCTCCGGGAGAAAGGCATGTTTATTCGGTTTGGCACGGATCCAGGGGCCATACTGGGGGATAGCGTTACCCGCATCACTCTTATGTTTAGTGGTGCACGTTCTTTCTAGATGGTCAAGACGACCACAGTGAAAGCAGAAGATTGGGAGTTTCTCAAACTTGAATGATATCCAAGTGTTGGTATCTTCAATCTTTAAGAACATTCCCCTCACCAGTGGCTCTGACACATCAAACTCCACCTTAATTTGAACCTTGGGACCCCATTGTATTGGGTCTGATCTATCCCACTCAAGAAAGTTCCCAAAACTATCTCCAATTCCCCTCATTGTACGTTCAGTTGTCGCATGGAAGGGGATTCCTTTAATTTGTATCCAGAAGGGGGAACAGGTTATAATCACATGCTGGATATCCCCCCCCCTTTTAAATATTCCATAAGAAGGAGTTGATTATCGAAGGAGCATGGTCTTCCATGCAAGATTTTATCTCTATCTTTCTCTTTAAAGAACTCAAAGACGAAGCGGTTTATCCCCACTTCCTAAATAGCCACTCCTGCCTCAAGTTTCCAGATATTCTATAGAGTGTTCTTGAGTGCCCCCTAGTTGACCGATACGTTTTCCACAAACTTTGCCACCACGAGCAGAGACAAGCGCTTTTCTAGGAATGTGTCTTTGTTTCGCTGTGCCTCAATTGATGCCATTTCTTTGTCCGTGAGGGCCAATCTCTTCCATTGATTGACCAACTCCTCATCCATTATGCACAAAAGATTACGGAAACTCCAAAGGTCCGGTGTCTTTGTAGCCCCACGGCCCTCGCTTGGGTCAAAGCCCGGTGCCACGAAGGCCTCCCTAAGCCATATTCCCCAAGGCCACCTCCATCCACGAATCACACCCCTAGGCTGCACGACCAAAATAGTCAACCGTGTCTCTTGGTTGGCCTTATCCAAGAAACTCTCACTGCAACACACCCCACTCTTCGCGAGGTAACACCCCTGACGGACCTTTGGGCTTCCCAGCACAACAAGTGCTTTGCGATGATACAATGAAAACCAGGCCCACCTCACGCCACTGCGCAAATGAGCTTCGCAGCAACAACAAACCCCCTCCAAATGGATCAAACCCCCCACAACGTGATCAGCACAACAACCACTTCGCGAGCATATACATCACGAACAAACAACGCGGACGAACCTCGCAAGAGGCACTTCATGAGGCAGACTACACGGCGATAGCCGATTCGCGGTCTCTCGGCGTAGTGAGTCATCGTGGAAGGAGATTCACGATTCCAGACCAGTTCGCGGTGGGGACTTCGCAAATCAAGGAGAAAGAAACCGGCGCAGTGAATCGTCGCGGAACGAGCTTTGCGATTCCAGACCAGTTCGCGGCGGAGCTTCGCGATTCCAGACCAGTTCACGGCGGAGACTTCGCGAATCAAGGAGAAAGAAACTGGTGCAGTGAATCGTTGCAGAAGGAGCTTCGCGATTCCAGACCAGTTCACGGCGGAGCTTCGTGATTCCAGAGCAGTGCTCACGTCATGAACCCGAACCCCTTCACGGAGGACACTTCGCGAGTCAGGGAGAAAGGAGACCTGCAATAGTGCTGAGTCCACTCCACTGCAGCGGAAGGAAGAGAAGGCGAGGGGGGAAAAGATGAATCCTCAAATTTGAGATTTCCTCGAGACTCTGGGTGCAAGAATATAACTCCGAAAGGGGACTTGCAGAAGGGACGAGATTCTGCGAGAAGATGGTGAAGTCAGAATCCGTGGGTGCACAGATCAAGAGTGTTGGTGATGAGAGAGGATGGGGAAATGGCGACACGTTCCCTCACACAAATCTGTTTCCGGTGAGGGGGGCGGCGACAGACGGAGCTTCAGGTCCCCGAGGGAGGCATGATCCAACGCCTGAGGTAAAGACGGGCAGATGAGGGAGAGCCAGTTCCTTCCAGAGCACAGATGACGGGAACCAGGAGCCGAAAAGGTAGAAGGGAGGCAGAGCGCGAGATCCCGCATCGAAGAGATGGGGAAGGAAAAAGGAAAGAGGATAACCAGAGACACCGGAGCTGGGGACGAGCGAAAAACACAGATCTAGGGAGGGGTACGCGGAGGGAGACGGCGCCGCCGGAACCCGGGCAGACAAAAAAATTGAAACCCTAGGAATTCCTAATAGGGATATCTCATGCAGGAGAGAATGTCCGCACACCTTATGAAGTTTATTTTAATATATTAAATCAATTAATGTTTCAAAATACAGATTTAAAATTTGTTCCCTATTAAAAGGAGGAAAAATTGCCTTTATAATAATATAGGTTCTCACGTGTAAAACATAGTTTGTTCTTATATTATGTCTATAAAAACTAATGTATGAATATAGAAAATATTTTATTTAACATATAATATATATATTTCATAAACAATTCAATAAACTTAATTAATTAATTTTATTAAAACAAAACTCCTTTGGAAGCAGATAAATAATAATTTTTCCTTTTTATATCAAATTGGTTCTTATTTTAGTTTATCATTTAGTGGTGACCAATTTATTAATTTTATATTATATAAATCATAAAGTTTCTTAATTTTTGTATTAATATTCATAAATTCTAGGTTATATCATATTGTATTAAATATTTTTTTAATAATATATTATTTTTCGGTAAAACATGGTCTTATGTGTAACAAAATCCATCGAAGAAGGTCACTCTTGGATGTAACACGTGATAGCTTGGTGTTGCGTGAATTAAAATATAAAAATATATTAAAAATAGTAAAAAAAATTAATGTATCAAGATATTATGTTACATTATGTGATTAATATCACGTATCATACATGCTATCGAATACAATGTTTCTACTTTATCTTTTTGAGGCATTACAAACATGAACATCTCTCATAAGATAATTTTTTCAAGATTCACTTATTGAATGTTGAATTTGTATTGGTTAGGGGAGAACCCTAGTGATGATACCTCCCTCACAAGTTCTAACAAATGAGCTTTAAACGACATGACACTTCAAGTTGAGGCCATCCATTCCCCTTTCTGTATCCATTATATTATGTTATTAGTACTTATAAACACTAATTATAATTTTAAAACTGTCAAACAAGGGTATAGTTTCTAATTTACATATCGAAAAATAATCATATTTACCAACCATCATATAATGAATTAATCGCATTGGTCACATATTTTTTATAACTTATAAATACTACTTCATTCTTACACTCAAAATTTACAACATATCTTAAGTTTATATTTCTATTTACATAATATGTTTTTTGGTTCATCAATATTTTATTTTATTTATAGATAATTTATAGTGGGGTATATGATTCTAGTATATTGGGGGGATCCTTACTTTCCCATTTTTGATATTCTATTTTATATTCGTTGTCTAGTTGTAATGTTTGTAATTTTAATTAGTTCCAAAGGTGAATAATGTAATGACAATTTTTAATGTGATTAATTTTTTTTGTTTCTATTTAATTTTTATGAATAAAATATTACAAGTTACATACATTTATTTAGAAAAAAAAATATCATTTTTAAAGTCTTGTTTGTTACATTCTTCCCCCTTAATAAATTTCATCCCCAAAATTTCAACTCTTTTTCATTGTTGAAAAAAATGAGGGTACTTTTTCCCATTATCTCATCTAGATCCCATGTCACATATTCATATTTATAGTCCCCCCAAAAATATTTGATGGGGTGGGTAGTATTGTTTTATAGAACCTCATCTCTATGGTCCAAGATCTCCACCAGATGATCCTTATAGGAGATGTCATGTTCCAATTGTACCACCTCTAGATTTCATACATATGGGGGATCAAAAATGTAATTTATCTAGAGATATATGTGGAATATTTCATGAACTTGATATAGTTTTGGATAAAGTGATATAAAATATTCCACTACTTCTATGTGGTCAAGGATTTCGTATATTTCAATGTACTTAAGGATATTATTACCTTTCTTCCCAAATAGCATGAATCTCTTTCATGGTGAGATTTAAAGGAAACATTTATCACCAACATCAAACTAAAAGTTCCTTTAACTATTGTCAACATAGCTCTTCTACCAACTCCAAGAATCCTTTATGTGTTTTTGGATGTAATGAACCCTTTTGGTCATATATTACACAAGATTTGGACCATGAAATTTCTTATCACCAACTTTATCCCAATAAGAAGGATTTCTACATCACTTTTCATATAGAGCTTCAAATGGTGCCATTTGAAAGATTGAATGAAAGATGTTGTTTTATAAGAACTCAAATCTTGGTAGGTGTTGATCTCATCCACCTTTAAAGTCCATTGATCATGTTCTCAACATTTCCACAAGTGTCTAAATAGTCATTTCATATTGGCCATCAGTATGAGGGTGATGGGACATGCTGAAATTCAATTCAGCATTTGAAACATATTGAAGACTTATATAGAATTTATATGTGACCCCTGGATAATGATCAAAAACTATAGAAAGTGGAACCACATGACACCTCACTACTTACCTCAAATATTTCTTGGCAAGTTGGTCAAGAGATTAATCATCCCGAATAGTGATAAAATTGGAAGCTCTGGTGAGGCGATCCACTATAACCCATATCACATGGGTTTATTTGGATGTTCTTGGGAGAATAGTGATGATGTACATAGTGATATTATCCCAATTCCATGTTAGAATGGGTAGTGGTTGAAATACCCCTTTTGGAAGTTTTTTCTCACCCTTCACTTATTGACATTCCATAAAATTTGTAGTATAGTTGGCAAACCCCCTTTTCAAATTAACCCACCAATATTGATCTTGAAGGACCCTATAAATTTTAGTGCTTTAGAGAAATATATAGAATATAGAGCTATCATATCCATCCATTATATCCTTTTTCTATATTTGGGCTATATGGGAGACATAACCTTTTATAAAATTTTAATACAACTTCTAGATCAATATTGAACTGAGGAAACTTACCATTCTTCACAACCTCTATATTTATTTGTGAAAAAGGATATTCTCAATTATATTTATTAATATTCTCTAGTAATTATGGTTTCTAAATAATTTGGGATTGGGTTGATGATTCCCCTTCTCTTATGATTTCCATGTCCAGTTTTACTAGGTCATTGATCAAAGGTTATCCTTGAATTCTCATCATTTCTAGCACAACAGGGTTATTCTTACTAAATTCATCAGTGAAATTGTTTTCTCTTCTAGGGTGATAATGAATTAAAAATTTATAGTCATTATGAAGTTCTAACCATATCCTCTTTCCCATTTTCAATTCCTTTTGTGTGAAAATATACTTAGTGATTTTGTGTTCTATTTATATATCATATTTATCCCCAGAGAGATAATGAATCCATATTTTTTGGGTAAAAATAATTGCAGCTACCTCCAAGTCATGCATGGGATAATTATTATCCTGAGTATTTAGCTATTGAGATTCATAATAAATATTCTTTTCATTTTTCATGAGTAAATATCCAAGCCCCTTCAAATATGAATCACTATAAATAATAAATCATTTTCAGATAGGGTGTAGAGATAACAAATGCACAATAACCAATATATTCATTCGTTCATGTAAACATTCTTCACAATCCTTTGTTGAGATGAAATTATTCCTATTTCAAGTTAACATGGTTATTGTGCTATAAATTCATATTTTAAATGGGTTATCCATTAAAAGGAAATAAAATTTCTTTTATAAAAATATAGGTTTTTATGTGTAAAATAGAGTTTGTTCTTATATTACATCTACGAAACCTAATGTTTGAATATAAAAAATATTTTACTGAATATATAACATTTATATTTCATTAAAATAATTCAACAATTTTAATTATTTATGTTTATTAATACAAAACACTTTTTGAATCATATAAATAACAATATTTCTTTTTTATATCCAATTGGTTCTTATTTTCCTTCCTCATTAATTGGTAACCAATATTTTAATTTTATATTATGTAAAACATAATTTTCTATATTTTATTTTGTAATACTCATTATGGATAGGATATATCATATTATTGTAAATAATAATATTTTATTAATATATTAGGGTTTGGTAAAACACGGTCTTGCGTGTAACACAAGCCATTGATGAAGGCCACTCTTGTGTGTAACACACAATAACTTGGTTTTATATGCATTGAAATATATATAATCTATTTATAATAGTAAATATATTATAAATTATTCATATATGATATTACTTTATGTAATTGATGTCATGTGTCATACATGCTATCAAATAAAATGTTCATACTTTAGATTTTCGGGGCATTACATTCTCTCCACCTTAATTAAATTTCATCCCCACAATTTAAACTTGATATTGGAGATATATTTATAGTTACTATTATTGAAATCCCACATCATGAGAAGTTTTTATAATACATATTCTAGAAAATAGAGAATGGGATGTATAAGCGGCACATGGACTACCTTGTAACAAGGTCCCAATGTAGGAGAACATCAGTGGAAAGTAGAGATACGTACAAGAGACACATGGAATAACTTATATGGTCTCATGCAGGTGTTATAAGGGGTTATGTAACAATACTCTAGCATTATTATTTTTTTCATTATTTTATAGAATAAATAATATACATTCATTTTATTATTTTTTCTTTGTAAATAGTTTTTAAAGCACAAATAGTATTTTTATTTAATATTCAATTAAGAAATCTATTTTGTTGAATTAATGGACTTTTTAAATAAATATTATTTTAATAAAATATTATGACTAAATTATTTTTTATTATATATAAATGATCGTATAATTTTTTTGAATACAATTGTAATTTTTATTAAGGTTTGAAAGCTGTTTTTGTCAAAACCCATAAATTTTTGATAAATATCGGTATTTATTTTAAAATTAAAAATTCAAATATTTTGTAAATTATTCAGATAAAATGAATATTATTCTTTTAATCAGGATATCAAAATTATCCAATGGTGAATTTTTCATAATTTTCTGAGACAGTCAAAGTTTTGGGTAAAAATTAATTACCGTTTAAATATATAATGTGTTTTATGACATCATAATAACCAAATAGTGAAGTAATAAAATAATATGAATCGGTTGTTAGGACAATATATGTTTTACCTTTAAAATAATATGATTTTAGGTTTTATTTATTTATTTTACAAAGCCTTAGTGGATACTCCAAGAATTATAAAACATTTTAAAATTTGAAAATGATTTCCTTGAGAGTGTGAATCACCTCCACATAAGCAAGACTAATATTTTAATAAGTTTTTCCATTGGATTTATAAAATAATTTTTTCCAATAACCTTTATAAAAACCCATGGGAATAACCATGGGGTGGTTTTTGGTTTTGATTAGTTTAATATGTTGTGTCCAAAAGCTAAATAATAAAGAATTCCCTCTTTTTTCCTATATAAAACCACCGAATCTCCCACTTCCCCTTAACTCAAAAACATTTTGATCTCGACCAAACCCTGAAATCATATCTATATAATCCTCCCAAGGCACCCCAAGCTCCTTCTAATCCTCTCTTAAGACTCTCCCAAGCCTTTTGGATTATACTTCCATGTAAGGGATTTCTTCCAGTCTATTTTTTGTCCAAATTGCTTTATATTGTTATACCATATTTTTCAATTATAAATGTTGGGGGTTTGATTTATCACCTCCCCCATACTTTCGTCCTTATGTTTTAAGGATTAGAGACCTCTTTCTCTCTCATTAATTCTTTCCATGCACACACGTTACCACGCCAAAATTCTGTAAGTAATTTCTCTATTCTCATTTACATTCAAACAATTATTTTAAATTATACATCTAAATTACATTAAATATGTTGGGACATGTATCTATATGACCCAACTTAATTTAAATTTCATGTAAATATGATGATATTAAACTTTCTCTCTCATCAACCATTTTTATGAATTCTTATGTCATGTCGTTATGCAGACGCTATGGCACCGCGATTCTCCAAGCCAAAGTCATTGTGCATTGAATACCCTGCCCAATTCTCTATCAATGGAATTCACCATTATTCACATTTAATTATTTATTATGTAGTTTTACATATTTATTCCAACTCCTTTATCTTGTAAAAAAATGATGATGTTGAATGATTCCATGTTGTATGATCCATGTGGCACACTTATGCATGAAATGAAATGATTAAGAAGGGTGCGCCCTAATAGCACTCCAATGCATTGGGTAAAGATTAATATCTGGATACATCAATTGTAATTAGGGTTTACTCATTATAATTTAAGTTCAAAGAGGTTTTACTCATGATCTATGTGGAATGAGCCTTGGTTTATGCTAATATCATGTGAAATGTTGTTGCCATATTTCCATGTTATGATAGTCATGCTATATCACGCCTTTATGTTCATGTTTTTCTTGTGCTCTATTGATATTCCTATTGCCTAACATGTACTGTATTATTAATGTTACACCTTGTTTTCTCCTTTATTGGGATTTATAGAACACCCTTTTCTTATTCATGTCCTTAGGTTATCCCATGCAATGCTAAGTACGAAGGAATGTTGTGGTCATGTAAAGGAAGTTTTCATTAAAGTTGTCGTGTTTTATGTTCTAAGTTGTTATGTAATGTTCCTAACTTCATAAGACACTAGAACTATCAATAATAAGTTTTTTATTATGTGAAATATTATATAATATATCATGTTTATGTTTGTGATAAAGATAAGGGTTGTTATATATCATTACATGAATCTTAATCATATATATCCACTAATACAACACTATAATTTTAAAGGCCTAGTGTATTTAGAAGACTGGGTTCTTAATAAATCAAATAGATGTAAAAAATTGAATCATTAATTTATTCTTTATAGGGATTTGATAAAATAAATTTTAGTTCTGAAATACGTATGGGATAACATGGGGAATTCTTGAATGAAAGGGGTGAGAAAAAATCACCATAAGGGAATAAAAATTATAAGGAAGCATAAACTGTGATTCTAAAGTATAACATGATATCATAAAAGAGAATGTACATGCATAGTCAAGAAAAATACTAAAATAAATATAATGGTATCATAATATCATGGAATTATGGGAAAGTGTTAATGTCATAAAACATGATATAAACATAAGTAAATGATAACTACCAAGACAACTTAACATTATGGATATAGTCTATAATGGATTAGGTTCACTTTTTAATCCCATACACGAAATCTCATGATACTAATACATTACCCAATAAATTAGAGTGAAATATAATTACATGATAACCCATCACATATATTTCATATACATTCATATGTGTTACACATATTGATATCAATCATAAGGAATAAAAAAATAATTACACAAGGAAATTAATTGGTTTCATAACTTTTTCTTATAACATAATCAAAAGCAATTCCTTAAAGAATAAATTTGATAGATTTTCATAAGGAATGTATTACCCCAAAAATAATGGGAGAATAATAAAGGTATAAATTCTATATAAATATATACATAATTTTTAAGAATTCCATAACTTTACAGTGATATAAAATTAGTTATAGAGAGAATGGTAATTCCCAAGATAAAGAGTGGGTTAGAAAGATACATTAGCTTGAGCCCAATTAGTAAGATGAATTCATTATCTCCCAAATGTAATATAATTAAGTAAAAATTTTAATTTATTAACAACCACATACATTTTTATTATTCCTTTTATTTTATTCATTACCATTTCATATTAATTTACTTAAAAAATTAATTCCACATGAGTTGTTTTGATAATAAACAGTTCATATGTCCAAAATCAAATTTGTACGTTGACTCAGGTCAAAGAGATTATTAATTAATCATATAAATATTGAAAAATGAAATAATTATAATTTTAAAACAAAAATTATACAATTTTAACTATAAATGAAAAATGAATATGAAAAATGAATCATGTTACAATCATGGTGACAGTAGTTCATACGTATGCATGAATAACATTTCCATTTTTTAAGATCATGATGGATATATGATAAACATTATTTTATCTCTAAAGGATTATAATTATATCATAAATATCATATTTCTTATATAAATACACTTACACATACCATTCATGTGATGCAGTAATAAAAATGAATCATATTGCTTCACGAGGCGATAGTCTATCGTACGTACAAATAACATTATCATTTAATCAATGAAGGATAAGGTAAAAAATTATATGATATATTTATTTTATAGGATGGTTAAAATTTCATTAATATCATATATAAACATAAAATTTTTCCTCATTAACTTCCATGTAAAATGTAAGTGAAAAAAAACCATAACACATCACGAGGTGGTAGTCCTCCATACACATGAGCGACATTATTGTATTCTCTATGAAAAAGAAAGTAATAAGTTTTATATGATATTATAATTACATAAGAATAATTATATAAAAAATATATTATATAAATATTATATACATAATAATATTCAACCATGATAAGAGGTGATGAAATAAATATATTGCCTCGTGAGGTGGTAGTCCACCATACACACAGACAATAAATTTGTTTCCCATTTGGCGAAGGAAGAGATAGTTGTAGTTCATGATATTAACATAACAAAATATAATCATATGGAATTAAATTATTATATTATATCATCATGGTTAAATAATATATGATGGAGGTTCATGAAGGAATAATTTAAAACCCTCAGTTAAGGACATTACCTCTTCTTCAAACAATTTCTTTAGGTTTTCAAGAAAGTCCTTGTAAGGTTAGATTTATAAAGAAAACGGATTATAGGATGATGGAATTTAAGTATGTATGTGATTTTTTCAGGGGGTTTTAGGAAAAATTGGTACTATAAGTGTGGAAAGAAGTGGATATGTTGTGGCCTTTTATAAGTGGAGGAGAGGGCACACTTGGAATTTTTGAAAAGAAAGAATTCGGGAATGTTTTCTAATGAAAATGCCAAAAATAGAAAATTTTATATAATTATAAGATATAAGGTCTATATATTACCATTAAATAATAATTAGTGATGTTATGGGACATTTTTAACCCTTAACATTTTAGTTTAACCCTCAGAAAATCCATTTTTTTACTTTAATGTGATAAAGAATTATTTACTATTTTCCTCATTAACTATTGAAAAGAATTAATTTGAACATATTAGATAATATAAATTATAATAATTAAAAATATAAAATCTATTTTTACAAATTTAACTGATATAATTGTCATAATATAATTTAAAACTAAACACACAAACGTGTAGAAAAATTAATTTTCCAATTTTTCTTCAAAATGTGAAAATGGTTTTATTAGAATATTCAATATAAAATTAATTTAAATAACCTAATTTAGATTAATTATTATATAATTTAAGTAATTTGACTTTTTAAACAACATTAATGTTAAATTTTTCCTACACATGTTCTAAATAAAATAGCATTATTAAATAAAAATAAATATTTTTCACTATTCATTAAAAATGAAACTTTTTAGAAAACTCCCAAAAATTAACCCTAATATAATTTTTATATGATGATTTAAAATTTTAATTTTATTGGTTAGAATATTTTTTGTACATTTATTAATAAATAATTTTAAATTATGTTTCCAAAGCACGACTGAACCACCTTTTAAAGAAATGATTTTTTACGAAAACATTTTTTTTTCTCTTTAAAATGGTTCTTTTTTTATTTCTAATAGGTAGATAACCATTTAATTCAGTTTATAAATCTATAAAATATATATTTTTTCATAATTTATCTGGCTATATTCATACTTTATGAATTAACTTTTCGGTTATAATGGACACGTTTCAATAATAATATATTAATTGAGTATGACATTTCATTGAAACCCGATGTTGCATGCATCACAACCTATCAAAGAGATTGAATTTATTTAAAAATAAATATATAATAAGTTATTGGGGTGTTAAATTATTTCCCTATTGTATAATTGTTTCATCAAAAATTAAAATTTTATATTAAGGTGAAAATAGGTGGGGGTACTTCTGCCTCACTGCCTATTATAGTTCCCAAGTTGCTTTTTAAAACATGTGGTTTTTCCATAACACTTTGACCCGATAAGTTGTCTTATTTTTTATAACGTTGTCTCTATTATCCAAGATTTCATCAACTATTCCTCTTATGAATGGTATTTCTCCACCAGTACCACCATTGGATTCAGTATATTTAAGGGGCATGGTATGTACTTCCTTAAGAGGGATACATCAAACATATCATGTACTTGAGATAGGTTAGATGAGACAGATAGTCGATAAGAAACCTATTCTACATGACCAATGATGTCAAAGTGGATGATGTATCTAGGAATAAGAATATAAATTATTCCCCAACCACATGAATTTCTTCCAAGGTGAAATAGATAGGAATACCTTATATCTAACCTTAAAATCCAGGAATCATCGACAGTTGTCTGCATATATTTTCTATTTACTTTGTGTAGATTTATTGTAACGGAGAATGGTTTGTACCTTCTCTATCATCTCTTGGGAAATATGAGGTCCCATTAGCTTCCTCTCTCCAACTTCATTACAGTATATCAGATTCTGGCACCACTTCCCATAGAGATCCCCATAAGGTTCCATTTGAATAGTAGAATGTAATTGTTTTTATATGTGAACTATAATAGGTTACGGTGTTGATCCAAAATATCCTTGTAAATATATTGACCATGAACTCATCATATCCTCTAGTGTTTGGATGCTTTTCTTTGACTGACCATCCACAATCTCACAATTTATGTTATCCCACCTGATGTTTTTCTTCTAATATCTATACATAAAAGTGCTTCCTATAGGAAGAGATAAATATGAGATATGTGCATCATCCAAAAGCTCCCCCTTCATATCAATTTTTTATGGGACACATATCCAGGTTCCACAACTTGTAACCCCATATTTAGAAAGGTTGAACTCTAAAATATTCAATACATTTTTAATAGCACCTCATCATCTTTCTATTCCTCCTTGATCATCTCATTAATGTGTGGTTGAGAAATTATTTGCGCTAGGTTGGATGAAGATCTTTTTACTATTACAATATACATTCTTTTAAAATATAATAAGATTGGATCCTTCTCAATTCCCATCATTGATAAAATACCCAGATCTTTTCTACTTAGATAATCTACCAATTTGTTTTCTTTACTAGTATGGTAATGGTTTGAGTAGTCATAGTCCTTGATCTGCTCTAAGAATCACTATTTTTGCATGTTAATATCATTTTATGTGAATATATTTTTTAGGTTCCTTTAATTTGTATATGTTTCACACCTATCCCAATAGAGATAATGTCATTACATATTTAAATAAAAAATCACTACATCCCACTCCAAGTCTTTTGTGGGATAGTTTTTATCATGAAATTTAAAATACCTTAAGTAATTGGGTATCAAATTATCATTTTTCATTTGTAAACCACCCAAACTATTCTTTGAAGCATCACTTTATACCAAAAAAATTCCTCCATGAGGGAAAATTTAGTTCTGGTATAATGATAAATCTATTTTCAACTCCTTAAATATATCTTCACATTCACTGGTCTTGAAAATCATTGGTCCATTAAATTTATATTGGTTAGTGGTATTTACAATCATGAAATTTTTTTCACAAATCTTTGGTAATATGTTTATTATCCATGGAAACAATAGATGTCTGTTACATATGATGGTCTAAGACAACCCTAGATTACCTTTTTCCTAGAATAGTTCATAAAATCCACCTTTATAGTGATAATATTCCCCAAGAATTATAATTATATCATCCAAAACCCACATTCATTATAATTTTCATATAGCATATCTTTTCTCAATATATTTTTTACAATATTGAAATGCTTCTCATGTGCCTCCTCACTCTTGAATTATATTATAATATAATTTGTAAATACAACAAATTTTTCAAGTTGATCTCTAAAAACTATTAATTAAATCCCCAAATATTTCTATGGAATTAGTGAGTCTGAAATAAATAACTATGAACTCATAGTGTCCATACCTTGTTCGAAAGGAATTTTTGGGAAAATATTCCTTCTTCACCCTTAATTGGTGATTTCTTAACTGAAATTCCACCTTAGGGAAATAAATAGCCCCACATAGATGATTGGACAAGTGATCTATTAGTTCTAGGGGATACATGTAATTTATCATGATTTTTTGGAGCTCATAATAATCAATGATGTAATGATTTTGATGGTTATTATTCTTGATAAAGAGGACTAGTTCACCCCATAGTAAATGTCTTAGGAATATAAATACTTTATCTAGATTCTATAGTAGTTTATTCTTTAGATCCTAAATCCCTATAATGAACATTATACATGGAGTCTTAGATATTATAAAGTTCTAAGTATAAGCTCAACTGAAAATTTAACCTCTTGGCTAGGAGAAAGACTAGAAAACTCTTCAGGAAATAAATCTGTATAGTCCCTCACAATGGGAAAGTCCTAAATCATGATTCTATCCATTATCTCAATCATTTGGTATAGATATAATTCCTCGTATGATAATAATATCTATACTTTAACATAAGATTATAGGATAGACCCATCATTTTACTTACACATATACCGAATCATAGGATGTATTGGGATGTGAAGAGTGATCACCCTATCCGAACAATTGATGTTGGATTTATATAAGGATATCCAATTGGTACTTATATAGAATTTAACCACACTTAATGATGTGTGAAGAGATATTTAGGAATATTAAGTCCCTAAATATTGACTGGGGATGAGTTATATACTTGGTACGAAACCACGACTTAGTTTTATATTCTCTCATATAACTTAACCCCCATGTTTTGAGGTGGTGTTTGAAAAGTTATACTAAACTGGTATGAAATGAAAGAATACATAGATCCATAATCAAAAAGTACATTCTATATTTTTGAATGAATAACTATCATAACTATCACTACTTTAATGTAGGGATCCACTACCACAATTGTGATGGCATAATCTCAAACTTTATCTCTAGTCCTTGGATGTTTTTATTGTCAGTTTCCATAAAAAACTCTTGGCTTAGTTCAATGGTTCACATAGCATCCTTATTCTTTGTAGTTGTATCATTGGACAACAGGGTGAGGGTTAGTTGGGGAATTACATTCTTCTATCACATTGGTGGGTTTCTCCCACTGGTAATCTCTAGTTTGATGACCTTCCATACAACACCTAAAATACTACCTGGCTGCCTTTAGAAAATATCTAGGATACTTCTTCCATGAATTTCGGCAAATTGGATGTTAGAATATATTTCCACTAACATATTTATCCATCGTACCACCATAGTTAAACTCCATTTTCCATTTTTTATCCCCATGAGAGAATTAAGAATCACTGATCTCCATCATGAATTTGAGGGAGCACCCAAATGTTTCCTTATATATTTCAATGCCTCAAATTTACATATCTTTTCACAAATATGCCATTATCATACCAAAGAAGTGTTCAACCTTACTTTTTTTGGAGTTGAAAAAGATAGTGGTGTATCATGAAACTCTTGTGATGTTTTATTTTTACGTCCCAATGGATTCATTATCCTTTTTCTTGAGGCTAATGAAATGACCCTTCATTTTAGGTTAGAGAGTGTGATGAAAATATTTTTCAATTTTTTTTTCTGGAATTCATCCCAATCCATCTCTCTAATATATTATTAAGGATTCATGTTTTTGATCAATGAACAATATTGATCAGATTATGCATCCATATGATTAAAAAAGAAAATCCATTTCTTAATCAAAGAATTGAAGGATATATAAGATATTTTCAATAAAGATGATCTATTTTTATATAACTAAATGTTTAGAATATCCATTGAATGTTGTAGGAAAATTTCTCATAAAGTTTTTAATTGAAACTTTCTCTTTTGTGTGGGGATTCATGCATCCCTCCTGATTCAATTTTCCATTAAAAACATGAGTTATCCATGAAAGTATTATCATGATGTTCTCAAATGTTGATTCTATTAGGTTTAAAATATCATTTGGATAGGTATCACATTTCCCCACACAATGTTTTTGGCTAGGTTTCTCCCAAATTTATCAATTTGACTGAAATAAAAAGAGAACTAAGAAAGAGTATTTTTTAGGTATTAAACACATATATGGTATATTTTTAAAATTAAAGGGATAACTCATAAATTAAATAAATTAATTAACTTATGAATTTTTAGGTTCTGACCTATGTTATCAATTATCTATTTCATAATATAAATTCATAAATACATTTTTGTTCCCTTAATATTGTTCATAAAGAGTGTTTGAATTTTCAAAATAAATACCTTGGGGTGTAAAACCTTGTGTGAAATAAATTTATTTGTTGTATACCAGGTAATTATTGAGTGAAGGAAAACATTATTTTTCATAGTTATTACCCCTAGGTATATTTTTTCTTGAAGGATTTTTACTTGTAGTACTTAAGTAGGGATGAAATTTATATAAAACCACTCTCTCTATACTTCACCAAAATTCTATGATATTTTTATATTCATAGGATTGTCCATAAACTTATCCTTGGACATATCCCAAGGTTTAATTAATGTTTTCATATCCTAGTTTCCAAAGGATAACTAAAACATTATCTAATACAAAAAAAGAGACCCAAACCCTTTTACACATAGAAGTACATGATTCTTAAACTTAAATATCTATTAATACAACACAAGGATAATAAAGTCTATGTTTCATTGGAATACTATGTTTTTAAAACATGAAATCAAACTAAAACATGGAATACATAGTTTATTTTATATTTGGAGATGCTAAAATCAATTTGATCTCCTGAATCTACATTGGATTACATGGGTAAAACATGAAAGAAAATTTTATCTGGAAACCCAGTAAGGGAATAAACATGATAAGTAAGAATAAAATGTGAGTCAAAGGTATAACAAGATATCATAAAAGAGAAGTTAAACAAGTAATCAAGTTAAAAAAATAATATAAATAGCATGGTATCATAAGATCACAGAAGAATGGGAAAGTGGAAATGATATAAAGAATGACATAAAAATAATACAATTCTAGTTTACAAGAAAACGCCACATGGTTGAAAAATTACCATAATTGATTAGGTTCACTCTCTAATCTCATAAACAATATCTCATGAGACTGAAAATTTACAATGAATTAGAGGGATATATAGTTTTAGTCCCACCAGTCATATTAATTTCATGTACATGCATATGTTTTCTACATAAGGATATATATCATAATACCTAAATATAAGAATTACACATGGAAAGAAATTGTTTTCAAAATCTTGTGTGATAAGATAATAAAAATAGATTTCCTAAAAAATAAATTTGAGAGATGCTTTTAAGGAATGTATTTACCCATAAAATGTTGGGATAATAATATAGTACACAAGTGAGAGACATATCTATATATATATATATATATATATATAATTTTATCCATTCCAAAACATTAATGAGAAATAAAGTTAGTTAGAGAGAGAAGTAACATATCATAAATAAAAGGCCTGGTTAGAATGATCATTTACAATGTCCACGATTCATCAAGTGTGTTATTTATCTCCATTAATAATTGTAGACACCATGAAATGTGTTCCATGAAATTCTCTATAAAATGTCCTCGACCGGGCTCAAAAATTTTGTTGTGCGACTCGGCATTTTTCATGTGGGTCAGTGATGGTAGCAAAGGCGCCGGCCCAAAAGGCCAGGACCAAAGCCTGACACTAAACTGAAGTAGGGGTGTTGGGGCGTAGCCCCTACGGTATGGAGAAATTATTTGGTTGTGTCCCTATAGAGGCGCCCAAGGTACCTGCACACAAATACCTACGCTCCACCATGCTGGAGCTGAATGAAACTATTATTTTGGCTAAGTCCAAAAAGTGGAGCCTTAGTTTAGTAAAAACAACTTCAGTGCGTAAGTACCTTACATGCCACAATTTGGGGCGCTAGTCACTTGCGTGACCAAAATCATTTCACCTAGGGTCCTGTTTTGTCTTATAAATAGACCAATGGGGACTTCATTTGTATGGACGAATTTCCTTGAAGCCCAATTGCTGCTCTGGTCACTCAAGTAATTTTTCCCAGTCTTTCAAAACTTTCAAGGTAGTTCATTAACACCTTGAGTGGAGAATTTAAGGGAGGATCATTGGAATTTAGTCCTTTTAGTTTTTGAAAAACATAACACTTGCGCACCTAAAGTGCCCAACCTCCCCAAATTAGAAATACTTGTTCATCGACTATTCCTTTTATAGGTTCTTTAGTGACATACTTCTGGGATCACCTGTGAATACTCTTGAAGGCTTGAGAAAAGTCTCACCCAATTATTACCATATAGGTTGTCGGTCACTTAAGTGAACATCTAGTCACCCATGCCTACTTTTGCACCCAAACTTGTGCATCCTTTTCTACTTGGGTTCCCCTCCTTGATTTACTTACTTTATTCACTCTTTTTAGTCTACAAGCCATCAAGACTTCCTCAAAGCCATTCATGGAAAGAATTATTCCTCATTGGATCCCTTATCTGAAATGGATTATGTTGAGACCTCCACCAAAACCTCTCGACTTATCAAACAGTTGGGAAAGACACATCAACGAGTCTCATATTTGAATTTTTATATCCATAGTTAGAGGTTTCACTAATTTTTTTCACAACGGGGTTAGGATTCATGGAGTGTCTATGGGTTTGTATATCCATTGTCACCTGGACCTTCCTCCATGAAACATTGTTGGGAAGTTCCTTGTTTGGAGGAGGTTTGGGTCTTGGACTCTCCCTTCTCAAAGAGATGACCCGGAACCTTAGGTCTCTGGTAGGGGAAGATACAGTTCATACCGACTTTTCCTTTTAAAAATAATGGAGAAGTCTCCCTCCTCTACTAGGATCAATTTTAGGGAAACCATCCTGGAATAAGCCAATAACTTTTCTTGTAGGAGGTAGCATCATCGCTCCTTCTTTCTTCTTCGGTGCCAAAGACTAGAGGGGAGATACGCATAGAGAATATTGTTACCCATTCCCTCTCCCATTGTGCTTAGTCTCTAGGGGAAACTATCTTGGTTTAATCCCCTAACCTTTATTCTTTCCTCCTTACATTAGAACCTTTCCCAATGTCAATAGAACAGAGGGAATTCTTGTTTCTTAACCCTCTACCATGGTCGATGCACCTTCTTCCACTAGTGGAGGAGGAAAAATTTGAATTTGTGAATTCCTTTGTTAAATATTTAACATCCTCCTATTTCTTAAACCGATCATGAATCATGTGGGATTTGAGATTTTTCATGGTCACAACATTTGAAAAATAGAAGGAACTATGAGCTTAGATTCTTGTTCAATCCAGGATACGTAAGAAGCCCTTTCAGGGATCAAGATCACTGGATATCCTCTTCAGGAATAGAACATTAATCACATTAATATAGGAATCCTCCTTATGAATAAGCCCCAAATTACACACTCAAATCATTAAGGCATCCTTTTCAAGAAGTAAACACAAACTCATTTCCCTCAGAGAACTATACTCTCTTATGCGACTTATTGAACTATGTGGGCTTTGATTCCCATCTATATGGGATATGTAAGAAGCCTCCTTGAGGTCCAAACCCAATACCTTAAATTAACCATATTCTTCATGGGACATATTCCCAATAGGTTCTGATTCTACTTGGAAACCTATATCCTTTCCAACTTCATTGGGATAATTATGTATAAGTACCACACAATGTTTTGACTAACAATCTTCTGCTTATATGTCCATACCACATGGAATTAAACTATATGGATAGGTCCTTATCACATGACCTTAAAAGGTAGGATGTGTCCCATTCAGTGGCACAAAACTATGAGGGTTCTCATTCCTTTCACAAGGATACGTAGGTAGAGAATCATATGGGAACTATCACAAAATCAAACCAAACCTTCATCTCCCCGGATGATAATAAATTCTAGAGTGCCCCACCAAGTGTCTTAAAAACTAGTATCATCGCAACGATGATTAAAATAATCTCTAAGCAATATGTTAGAGTATAGCATTGATGGAAAACCTCTAATACATATGGATATCTCCATTGATGAAGAGCCTTGAATACATACTAATGATTATAAAGTTTACACATGTTAATAAGTGATTTAAAACTCCAAGGTAAACTTATTCTATACTTGGTGAATTAATAAGGATTCATGAAAATATCTTAAATTTAAAAAGAGAGTCTCAGAGTAGACACTACTTCCCCCGCAAAAGGTGTGATGAGTCTGAACTCCCATCCTCTTGACCAATGCACATTCTCAAGTATCATAAATTTCAAACATAACTAACACCTACCTTTGGAAATAAGGCCACATTTTAGATAAATAACTATTGGAATTTTCCATTTCCATAAAAAATCCAATGGAAACCTCCTAGAAGAAGTGATTCTTAGAACTAAAACACACTTTTCCAGGAACTAGGAAACAATAATTATATTTTTTAATTATTTAATTTCTTAATAATAACCTTAAATTTTATTAATCCTTTTATTTTATTCATTACCTTTTCACATTAAACTATTTAATCAATTATTTTCATATTAGATGTTTTCCTCATAAACAATTCATATGCACAAAATCACTTAAGTAAGTTGAATAATGTCAAAGAGATTATTACTTAATTTTATCCAAAGTGGTAACCAGGTTATAATGATCATTTTTATATATTATTTATTCTTTCCAAACCTTCAATGAAATATAATAATGAAAAATGAACTACATTACAATGACGGAGATGGCCGACCATATGTACGGATGAGTAACATTTCCATTTTTCAACGATCACGATTGAAATAAAGTAAGTGTTATTTTATGTTTCTAGAAAAATAATTATATTGTAAATATAATATTATTTCTATAAATACTATTACACAAACCATTCATGTGATTCATTAATAAAAATTAATCACATGGCTTCATGAGGTGGTAGTCCAAAGTACACATAAATGAAATTATATTTTATTAAATGAATGATAATTGAAAAAAATTACAATATTTTTATTTTAAATAAAACTTGTAATTAATATCATATATAAAAATAAAATAATTCATTATCATCTTCTATATAAATATTATGTGGAAATCAAATAAAATCCTTTCATGAGATGGTTTTCCGTCGTACACACGAGCGACATTATCATATTCACTAGAGAATACAAAGTAAGATGTTATATATGATATTATAATTATAAAAGTATAAATATATAATAAATATTTTATATAAATATTAGATACATCATTATATCTAGATGTGATAAGTGGTGATGGAAAATGATTTACGTCGGTTTGTGAGGCGGTAGTCCTCCGTACACAGTGTCAATTATTTTATTTCCCATTTGAGGGAGGAGGAGATGGTTGAAGGTAGTGACATTAATATAAAAAATATAAATATATGTAAGATACTGAAGTTATTATATCATAATGGTTTAATAATAATGTAAGGATGTGGGGGAATAAAAAATTTAATTTCTCGATTAAGATGTTACCTCTTCTTCAGAGAACTTCTTTTGGTTTTCACCAAAAGCCTTCCTAGGATGGATTTATAACCAAAAAGGATTATATGAGGAGGTGAGGCAATTAAAAATGTTGTTTTCTTATTTATTGTATGAAAAATAGTTTTTCTAAATGTGGAAAGTGGATGATAGGGGGTATACTTTTATATGTGGGGTAGAGGATGCACATGGTATTTTTGAAAAGAAAGAATTCAACCTACATTTTTTGCATTCCATAAAGAATAAAAATAGACAATTTTAGTATATTGGAATATATAAATTTGATATATGACCATAAAATATAAATTATGCATGTATTGGTTCATATTTAACCCTGATTATTTTTAGTTTAACCCCTGGTAAACTTGTTTTTACCTTAACCTCGATTTGTTTTGATATATTATTCCCTATTAATTATGGTAAAATATTAAGTTGAAATTATTTCAGAGTATAAATTATGATTATTCATAATATTTAATAAATTTCCCCAAATTGAACACATATAAGTGAAATAAATTTAATTTAAAATTAAACTCACATGGGTGTTGAAAAAAAATATTTCCAAAAGACAAACATTCAATAGTTGAAGAATTATTTATATAAAAATTCAATATGAAATTGATTAAAATGAACTAATTTTGATTAATTAATATATAATATAACTTATGGTAATTTAAAACTACATTAAAATAAAATTGGGATTATAAATTCTTTAAACGAAAAGACCATTTTTAATAAAAATCATTATTTTTCACTATTTATCCAAATATGAAACTTTTTAGAAAAATAAAAAAATAAAATAAAAACAAGATAATTTTGATACGATGAATTAAATAATTATGTTTATTTTTAAAATAAATTTCATAATATTAGTAAAAATTAACTTTAAATTATGTGTTCAAAGTACGACTGAATAACATTTTTTGAAAAATACTATTTTTTTCAAAAAACATTTCTTTTTCTTTAAAATGGTTTTTATTTTATTTATAATAATTATATATAAATTTAATGTATTTTTTACATGGGTAAACTATATAATTTTACATAATTGATTTAGTCCCATTCAAACAGAAAAACATAATGGCTAGGTTATAATGGCATTAATTAAATCATAATATATTTTGGAGTATTTCATTTCATTTAAACTGGTTTTTGCATGCATTGAAATATATCTAAGAGATTGAATTTATTTAAAAATAAAAAAAATTTAAATTATCATGGTGTTACAAACCATTCCAAGACAAACCCACCCATGACCCCTTAAAAACATATTTCTAGGCCACAAGAACATATATTCGATGACCCGTGCATGTTTCACCATTGAATATCCATTATTAATGGATTCACAAACAAAACACCCACGAGGAATCCATCCCCAACACTCCAAAAAAATTCCTTATGGACTTATCACTATATCTGAAATACTAAAACAACCAGTAACCCCCAAGAGGGTGTTCCTAACCATACAATAGACAAATTACCATCTCACCCCTCACCTATAGGCCTAATCCCACTATTCTAAACATATTGTCCATAAGAAATCGAACTCAATTATCTAAAAATTATATTTAGATCAAAAATATATACCAAAACCATTATAAACTAAACTATAATATAAAACACTTGGGGATGATTCCACTTTTTGATTCTGGGTTATATAAAATGCCGTGTTGCACTGAATCCAACCATTGGAGGTTCCTTGCCACTTCAATTACTAATCAGTGCACTCTTGAACCCGTTCCAAATTAACCAACCCAAATACCTTTTTAGGAATTCATAATCATACATAAAAAATATGCTTAATTTTCAAATTTAACACCTCCCTTTTTATTATAATCACACTCCTCAAGCCATGCTCATCCAAGAATTATCTATACTCACACAAAGCCACACCAATGTGTCATTATTACATAAACCTCTTTATAATATATTAAAAATTAAATAATTAATTATAAAAAAATATAATCAAAAAAATAATTTTAAAAAAACCTCATAATCCAATATAAACACAGCAATACATCATAGGACACCAAATCTACGACCACAACCACAAAAAGTGTCTCTTGTGCAATCACAAGAAAAAGATATAATATCCAACACCCAGTAAACTAAAAATTTAATATAAGAAAATAGAAAATCCCAAAAAATTTATATAAGTAGAAATAATTCATCCAAAATAGTGAAAGTTAACATCCCTTCATTTCTCTATGATGTTCTCTATCCAATGAATGAAAGATAATCATGGTTTAAGATGCTTCCACCAAGATCTTGTGAAATATTCATTAAAATCCTAAACGAAAACTATAAAAAATCAAGGGATAATTGAGAAGAGTAATAATAAAGGGAGAAGATAGAGATTGTACCTTCAATATTTTTTAGAGAAACCCTAGAAACCAACCCACATAGAAAGTGTTCTATGGGATGAGTAAGAAGGTGATTGTCCCAAAACATGATAATCCCCAAAACCTCTTCTCCATTCTATTTCAGAGGGGATATGTAACATCCCATGTAAGTAATGAATAATAGATATTTTTATCTATGCCTATTAATGAATTAGATAGTGTTCTAGAGGCTTAAAATCATAATAAATCCAATCTTAAGCATGGAATACACTAATATTTTTAAAAGATTGTTTTACTTCCTTTTAATGGAAAACCATTTTTAAATCTATATTTTGAAAATTTTATAAGCTATTTTTGTCGAAATAAACTTATTCTTTATTATTGGGACATCAAAATTTAATTTGTGTGAATTTTTGGCATTTTTCCGATAAAGTTCATTTTTTAATGAATAGTGAAAAATGTTGTATTTTAATTCAAAACCTCTTTTTAATCTAATTTATTTATATGATTAGATTATCTTTTGAATTGGTTTTCAAGTGAAATTAGAATATATTTTTACCATTTAATCCAATGGTGGTCATTGTAATCAATTTCACTTTTAGATTGGGCTTAAACTAGTGTCAATCTTTTGATACTTATTGTTTCATAAAAACACGATATTTGTCATGACAACGAGAATTAATTATTAAATTAATTAATGCATCTTATATTTTTTGAATTTTTTAAAATATACATCATTTTTGAATTCAGAATATCAAATATAGCTTAGGGTGAAGTTTTGGAATTTTTCTGAAAAACTTCAATTTTTGATGAATAGTGAAACCACTAAGTGGTAGTTAAAGAAACTGATTTTTCGTTTAAGTGAAACTTTGCCACTTCTATGATTTGATTTTCAAAAATCCGACATACATGGTTGTCATTAAGAAGTAAAATGCGGTTCAATGAGATTAAAATAATTTTTTTGGTGAATAGTAACTTTTAAGTTCTTAATCACGATTAGAGGTAATTAGTGTAGTTTAAGGTAAAAATAATGTTTTAATAATATGAGATGAGCTTGACACATGTCGTACCATCATTGGATGTGTAATGGACGACCAATAAAATCCATGGGTCAACTTGGGGACCCCATGGAGCCACTTTGGTTGGGAAATGACATAAATAACTTTTTATTTAATGTTAAAGAAAAAAATGACACAAACATGAGTTATTTTTCTAAAACAATTTTTACATGGGGTTATACAAGTCATATTTTTGATTATAAATAGTAATTGGAAATTTAAAAAGGTTTCCTATATCATAGTATTTTTTTATATAATTTTCAGACATTATATAAATTAAATTATTTATGACATCATGATGATGGAGCGATTACCTCATTAATAAAGGATTTAAATAAAATGAAATGATAATGTAAAATCTATGACGTAAACATGTCCAAAACCTATTGGATGGGTGGATTTCGAACCCTTATAACCTTAACCTCGAATTATATCAATGTGGGATCTTTTGAATCCGAATCTCATTTTAAAATAAAGTAACATTTCTTTACATTCCAAGAGTGCCCCTCCTCTCCTCTTATAAAAGGACCCCACCTCTACCTCCTTACTCACACTTCCAAATCATTTGGCTCGGCCAAACCCTGCCCATTTTGTCTCTACACATCCCTCTATTACTCTTTGAAGCCTCACTTTGGGGAAAAGTCTTCCCAAGCAATCCTTTGAGCTCAAACCAAAGGGAGTTACCCGATTTTAAGATAATGTCTTCACTTGAGTCCGTTTGTTTTATTTTGCTTCTCCAACCCCCTAAACTCTTTTTATTAATTTTTTTTGTAACAACTCCAGTATCGTAAATATACTAGGATTTTTGTATAATAAGTATTCGAGCTACACCTACACACACCTACATCTAATGGTTAAAGAACATACTGTTTCCGTGGATGATGAATTTCTGCCTCCCGAAACGATGATTGTTCAACATTTTTTTAACACCTTCAAAGGTGGCCATTAAGATGACACTATATTTATATATGATATATAATATTTTTATGTTTTCCTTAAGATTCTGTATTTTTCATTTTGGGAATACCTTTATGATTTCCATTATGGGTAAACACGATATCTTCATTTAAGGAAGTGGGAACTACTGCCCCCTCAAAGTGATTTGATTCCTTACCATATGTGGGATGTATAAAGGATGAAGTTTTGATATTATATATGATATTAAACTGAAATTATAATATACCTTTATATCATTATGAATACATTCTATAAAATACGAAATATAAATTAAAGTAGCGTTCATGCGTACGTACGGCTTACCATCTCCATGAACGGTGCATTTCATTTCTTACCTCTAAATGATTATGTAATATTATAAATGCATGTATATACTGGATATATATGATATATCTGATATATACATCATGATTATAATTCTGGATATAATGGATACATGGACAACTTGTAATTATAAAGGGTTTATTTTTGACTCAAGTACCAATGATCGTTAAAACGACCGTTATTAACTTAAATAACTACATAGTGTTCATGACATGGAAATAAGTGATATAAAAGGAATAATGAACTTTAAAAAGTTTCTTAAACAAGTATAAATTAACTCAAGTTTATTATTCATGAGATTAATGAATGATCGAGTTAAGTCGGACCCGAGGTATGGGACTTCGTCTCAATCTCCTTTCATTGAGGCATATTATGTTTTATACAAAACCTTCTTTTATACGGTGTATAAACCCCTATGACTTTTACATTTATTCAAAAGGAATATTTGTTATATGAAATGTTTACTAAACGAAAAAAGGGAATGTTTTTGTCGTACGTATGCGGCGACAACAACTTCTCCGCCGCCGTGACCATTATTTGAGATTCAGCTTCCTCTACAAGCCATACCTTTTTTAAAGGAAAATAAATACCATGTTTTACTTTTCTTTTATTTTGGTATTGAAAATGGTTTTCATAATGTTTTTATATCAATGTGTTGTATTGATATATTGTGATTGAAAGGTGGAAATGTTATGTTTCCTTTATGAATGTTTTATGTGATATGATTATGTTGAGGTTCTTGGGCATTATTATGAAGACGGGTGGTTCCGTGATAAACTAAGGGCGGGTGAGCCCGATATAGCTCTCCAATACATTGGGTAATGCGAAGGAGTGAAACGTTAAGGTTTCTCCGAAGAGATTTAGGGAATATACTGTGATGGGTATTCCAAACGTAACCAAGAGGGTTACTCCCTACGTAAGAATGTTATGAATGCCTCAAGTTACCTTTATGTATTATGATTTCTATGATTAATTCATGATTTTATGAGGTGTGTTAAAGTGCTTATGTTTTATGGGTAAAGTATGATTTCATTCTTATGTATATATGAACTTATGTTTCCTTTCCATATTTTTATAACCCATACTGAGCTTTTTATGCTCATCCCACGTTTTTTTTGAAATGTTTTTCACAGGTCAAGGGAAAGGTACATGATATGATGATAGTGTCAGGGAAGTGTCAAGAATGAATCCATGTTTGATTTTAAATATTTTTCCATTGATGGGAAAAATTAATACTATCTTTATGTAACCACTTTGTTTATATGTGGAATGTAATGCAAGTTTTATGTTCTAATTCTCTAAAACTCTAAACCTGAAAAGATCCTCAATGTGTAATCTTGTAATAACTCAAGATTAAGTAAGGTTTAAGGCCGGGGCCTTATAGTTGGTATCAGAGGTCGGTTTAGATAACATTAGGAGTTATAATTCTATGAAATGATTATCCAAAAGTATTTTTTTATGGTCAAACTGAAATGATATAGAATTTGAGGATTACCATGTTTATTCATCTAAGACAAGTTTGTTCAGAATGGTTTTCCACAGAGGAAATAGGGAAGCAGTGCTAGGAAGGTATACAGAAGGAAATAACCTTCCGAATCAGCATCCTGAGATGGTTGGAATTGAAACTGAACAGTTTTTTGCAGTAATGGCACAGTTGACTCAAGCGATAAATGGTGGTGGTATCCATGCATGAGATCATCCAGATGAACTGCAGAGGAACATGTCAGTGGTGGAACATTTCAAGAGGCAACATCCCCCATTATTCCGAGGATCATCTGACCATGTGTTAGTTGAAGGGTGGATTAAAGTACTGGAGAATATTTTCGATGTCATGGGGTGTTCAGACAATCAAAATGTTAGTCTTTCTATTTATCGTTTGGGGGGTGAAGCAGATCAGTGGTGGTCGATGGTTAAAAATATCAGGGATGCTGATGAGATTGATGCCCTTGACTGGGATGAATTCAAAGGTATGTTTCTTGAGAAGTATTTTCCTAAGGCTATTCGACTTAGGATGGAAAAGGAATTCTTGGAATTCAGGCAAGAGGAAGACTCAGTGGCTGCCTATGAAGAAATGATCACTCGATTGGAAAGGTATGCTCCAAATTTTATCCTAGACCTTGATAGTAAAATCAATCGTTTTTACTCAGGATTAAAGCCAAAATATCGAAGGGAATTATCTTATCGTGAGTTTAAAAGTTATGAAAATCTTGTTCGATGTGATGAGAAGGTGGAAATAGAGTTTTCCGATGATCAAGTGTTCTATAAAAACCAACAGAAGAAGAGACCGAGGTGGCAGGAGAAAGAGAAGAATTCTTCAAAAAAGTCTGATGGTAAGAAATCTATGTTTCCAGTTTGTGATAAATGTGGAAAAAGGCATACTGGGGAATTTCTTCTGAATTTTGGAAAGTGATACCAATGTGGTAAGATGGGACATAAGGCTCATGATTGCACTGAAAAATATCAAGGTGATGGTAAGTTCAAATTTGATTTACAGTTAGTGAAATGTTTTAAGTGCAATGAGATGGGTCACTATGCAAACGAGTGTTCGACAAAGAGCTCGAGTGATGGGAAGCAATTAGACTACAAGCAGAAAGGGGTGGTGAAATCCTTTTCAACTACTTCAGCAGATGTTGGGCCATCAAATGAAGTTGTATCAGGTACTTTGTTTGTTTTTTCAGATTATTCCAGTGTGTTGTTTGATTCAGGGTCTACACATCCTTTCATCTCTGAAAACTTTTCTAGTAAAATGGGAATACCATCTCAATAAATGAATCCTAAACTTGTGGTAAAAACACCTGGGGGAAATGTTGAGGAAAAAAGAATTTATAAGAATCTTCCTATCCTTATCTGTGGAAAGAACCTACTTGCAAACCTTATTATTCTACCTCTAGTAGAGTTTGATGTTATCCTGTGTATGGATTGGATCTCTATTTACCATGCTAAGATTTACTGTAGAGCTAAAGAAGTTTATTTTGAGAAGGACTTTCAGTTTGTGTACAAGAATGAACCCTTATTGATGATAACATATCAAGAGGCTGAGAAACTTGTAAACTATGGAAATGAATGTTACCTTGCACACATCGTTGAAAATAAAGGAACTGTTTTGATTAATGATGTGCTAGTGGTAAATGAGTATCCTGATGTTTTTCCTGATGAGTTGCCTGGAATAATACCAGATCGGGAAGTTGAATTTACTATTGACTTAGTTCCTGATGCTAAGCCAATTTCAAAACCCCTTTATCGAATGGATCAAATTGAACTTTTAGAGTTGAAGGATCTATTGCAAGATTTATTAGAGAAAGGTTTCATTCGACCTAGAACGTCACCATGGGGTGCTCCTATTTTATTTTTTAAAAATAAAGATGGTTATATGAGAATTTTTCATTGATTATAGAGCCTTGAATGACATCTCTATTAAGAACAAATATCTTTTGTCTCATATCGATTATTTTTTTGATCAGCTCCAGGGAGATCAGTTTTTTTGAAGATTGACCTGAGATCGGGGTACCATCAGCTGAAGGTAAAGGAAGCAGATGTTCCGAAGATTGCATTTCGTACAAGATATGGCCATTATGAATTTGTAGTAATGCCTTTTGGGATAAACAATGCACCTGCTGTATTCATGGACTTAATGAATAGAATTTTCCATGAGTTCTTGGATAAGTTTGTGGTGGTTTTCATTGATGATATTTTGGTGTTTTCTAAAAGTAAAGAGGAGCATGAAAGACATTTAAGGGTTATTTTGAAAACCTTAAAAGAAAAGAAATTGTATGGGAAAATCAGAAAGTGTGAGTTTTGGTTGCAACAAATTTCTTTCCAAGATAACATTGTTTCTAAAGATGGGATAACTGTTGATCCTGCAAAAACAAAGGTTGTTGAAGAATGGACAAGACCCACAAATGTAACTGAGATTCGTAGATTCCTTGGTTTGGCCAGCTATTACCAAAGATTTGTTAAAAAAATTTCACGGTTATCTAGTCCAATGACTAAGATAACTTGGAAGGGTGTTAAGTTTATCTGGACAAAAGAATGTGATGATTGTTTTCAAGAGTTGAAAAGAAGATTGGTGAATGCTCCAGTTTTGGCACTACCTTCCAGGAATGGTGAGTTTGTTATATATAGTGATGCTTCATTGAAAGGACTTGGTTGCGTCCTAATGCAGAATGATCGGGTAATTGCTTATGCTTCACGACAGTTGAAAACTCATGAGGTAAATTACCCTACACATGATTTGGAATTAGCTGTTGTTGTTTTCGCTTTAAAAATTTGGAGGCATCATTTGTATGGAGTAAAGTGTGAAATATATACCGATCACAAAAGTTTAAAGTATATATTCACTCAGAAAGAGTTAAACATGAGATGGAGGAGATGGCTTGAATTAATCAAGGATTATTATTGTACAATTAATTACCATCCAGGAAAAGAAAATAAAGTGGCTGATGCTTTGAGTCGAAAAAGTAATGCTTCATTAGCAATTTTGCGTTTGGAACGTGATCCTTTGGTTAAGGATTTGATGAAACTTGGCATAGAAGTTGTTGGTGCAGGATTTTCTTCTGTTTTGTTTCAGGTATCAGTGAAATCTTCTCTATTAGAGAGAATCAAGCAAGCACAGAAGCAAGACAGTGAGTTGCAGAAAAAGGTAGAGATGGTTCAGAAAGGTAAGTTTCCTGAATTCAACATTGATAATGATTGCGTTTTGAGATCTGGGAAGAGATTGTGTGTGCCTTGTGATTCACAGTTGAAGAGAGAGTTGTTATGTGAAGCTCATAGTTCTCCATTTTCAGTTCATCCTGGCAGTACTAAGATGTACAGAGATCTGCGGGAGTATTACTGGTGGGATGGAATGAAAAGAGATATTGCTGATTTTACTGTGAAGTGTTTGACATGTCAACAGGTTAAAGTAGAGTGGCAGTTACCAAAAGGGATGCTTCAGCCTTTACCAGTGCCCGAGTGGAAATGGGAGAATATATCCATGGACTTTGTTGTGGGATTACCGAAGACATCTCGAGGTAATATTGCAATCTGGGTTATTGTTGATCGCTTGAATAAATCTGTTCATTTACTTGCTATACAAGACAATTTTTCCCTAGATCAACTTTCCCGTTTGTATCTTAAAGGGATAGTCAGGTTACATGGAGTTCCTCTCTCCATTGTATCTGACCGTGATCCCAGGTTCACTTCTAACTTTTGGAAAGGCCTTCAGAAGTCGTTGGGTACTGAATAAAATTTTAGTACAGTTTTTCATCCTCAATCAGATGGGAAGTCAGAACGAACAATTCAGACCTTGGAGGATATGCTACGGGCTTGTTCGATGGATTATCAGGGAATTTGGGACCAACATATTTCTTTGGTTGAATTTTCATATAATAATAGTTTTCATTCTAGTATACATATGGCACCATTTGAGGTGTTATATGGGAAGCAGTGTCAAGCTCCAGCTTTTTGGGATGAAGTGGGTGAAAGAAAGCTGATGGGACCAGAATTGGTAGTAGAGTTGGTAGAAAAATTTCAGCTGATACAGAAACACATGAGAACAGCTCAGAGCAGGCAGAAGAGTTATGCGGACAACAGGAGGAAGGATCTATCTTTTTAGGTAGGTGATCATGTTTTTCTCAAAGTATCACCATGGAAAAGTGGGATGCGATTTGGTAGGAAAGGGAAGCTGAGTCCAAGTCTCATTGTACCATATGAAATTCTGGAGAAAGTTGGATCAGTTTCATACTGAGTGGCTTTACCTCCGAGTTTATCATAGGTACACAATGTTTTTCATGTTTCGATGTTGAGAAAGTATATGCCAGATCTATCTCATGTTTTGAGCCCATAGGTAGTTCAGCTGGAAGAGAACCTATCTTATGAGGAACAACCGGTCCATATTCTTGACCACAGGGAGCAAGTGTTACGGAATAAGTTGATTCATCAGGTAAAGGTTTTGTGAAAAAACCACATGATTGAAGAGGCAACATGGGAATCCGAAAATTCAATGAGGGATAAGTACCCCAATTTATTCGATAAGTAAATAAATTGCGGGGACGCAATTTTCTAAAGGGGGGAAGGATGTAACATCCCAAGTAAGTAATGAATAATAGGTATTTTTATCTATGCCTATTAATGAATTAGATAGTGTTTTAGAGGCTTAAAATGAAAATAAATCCAATATTAAGCATGAAATACACTAATATTTTTAAAAGATTATTTTACTGCCTTTTAATGACAAACCATTTTTAAATCTATCTTTTGAAAATTTTATAAGCTATGTTTGTCAAAATAAAATTATTCTTTATGATTGGGAAATCAAAATTTAATTTGTGTGAATTTTTGGTATTTTTCCGATAAAGTTCATTTTTTAATGAATAATGAAAAATGTTGTATTTTATTTCAAAACATATTTTTAATCTAATTTATTTATATGATTAGATTATCTTTTGAATTGGTTTTAAAGTTAAATTAGAATATATTTTTACCATTTAATCCAATATTGGTCATTGGAATCAATTTCACTTTGAGATTGGGCTTAAACTAGTGCCAATCTTTTGATACTTATTGTTTTATAAAAACACGCTATTTGTCATGACAGCGAGAATTAATTATTAAATTAATTAATTAAACTTATATGTTTTGAATTTTGTAAAATAGACATCATTTTTTAATTCATAATATCAAATATAGCTTAGGGTGATGTTTTGGAATTTTTCTGAAAAACTTCAATTTTTGATGAATAGTGAAACCACTAAGTGGTAGTTAAAGAAACTGATTTTTGTTTAAATGAAACTTTGCCACTTCTGTGATTTGATTTTAAAAAATCTGACCTTCATGGTTGTCATTAATAAGTAAAATGTGGTTCAATGAGGTGAAAATAATTTTTTGGTGAATAGTAACTTTTAAGTTCTTAATCGCGATTAGAGGTAATTAGTGTAGTTTAAGGTAAAAATAATGTTTTAATAATATGAGATGAGCTTGAGACATGTCCTACCCTCATTGGATGTGTCATGGCCGACCAAGAAAATCCATGGGTCAACTTGGGGAGCCCATGGAGCCACTTTGGTTGGGAAATGACATAAATAACTTTTTATTTAATGTTAAAGTAAAAATGACACAAACATGAGTTATTTTACTAAAACAATTTTTACATGCAGTTATACAAGTCAGATTTTTGATTATAAATAGTCATTGGAAACCTAAAAAGAGTTCCTACATCATAGTATTTTTTTTAATAATTTTTAGACATTAAATAAATTAAATTATTTATGACATCATGATGATGGAGCAATTACCTCATTAATAAATGATTTAAATAAAATGAAATGATAATGTAAAACTTATGACCTACACATGTCAAAAACCTATTGGATGGGTGGATTTAGAAATCTTATCACCTTACCCTCTAATTATATCAATGTGGGACCTTTTGAATCCGTGACTCATTTAAAAATAAAGTAACATTTCTTTACTTTCCAAGAGTGCCCCTCCTCTCCTCTTATAAAAGGCCCCCACCTCTACCTCCTTACCCACACTTCCAAAGCCTTTGGCTCGGCCAACACCTACCCATTTTGTCTATCCACATCCCTATCTTACTCCTTGAAGCCTCACTTTGGGCAGAAGTCTTACCAAGGAAGCCTTTGAGCTCAAACCAAAGGGAGTTACCCGATTTTAAGGTAATGTCTTCACTTGAGTCCGTTTGTTTTATTTTGCTTCTACAACCACCTAAACTCTTTTTATTCATTTATTTGGTAACCACTCCAGTATCTTCAATATACTAGGATGTTTTTATAAGAATTATTCGAGATACAACTACACACACCTACATCTAATGGTTAAAGAACATACTGTTTCCGTGGATGGTGAATTTCTGCCTCCCGAAACGATGATTGTTCAACATTCTTTTAACACCTTCAAAGGTGGCCATTAAGATGACACTATATTTATATATGATATATAATATGTTTATGTTTTCCTTAAGCTTCTGTATTTTTCATTTTGGGAATACCTTTATGGTTTCCATTATGGGTAAACACGATATCTTCAGTTAAGGAAGTGCGGACTACCGCCCCCTCAAAGTGATTTGATTTGTTAATAACATATGTGGGATGTATAAAGGATGTAGTTATGATATTATATATGATATTACACTGGAATTATAGTATACCTTTATATCATTATGATTCCATTCTATAAAATACGAAATAGAAATGAAAGTAGCGTTCATGCGTACGTACGACTTACCGTCTCCATGAACGGTGCATTTCATTTCTTACCTCTAAATGATTATGTAATATTATAAATTCATGTATATACTGGATATATATGATATATATGATATATACATCATGATTATAATTCTGGATATAATGGATACATGGAAAGATTGTAATTATAAAGGGTTTATTTTTGACTCAAGTACCAATGATCGTTAAAGAGACCATTATTAACTTAAATAATTACATAGTGTTCATGACAAGGAAATAAGTGATATAAAAAGAATAATGAAATTTAAAAAGGTTATTAAACAAGTAGAAATTAACTCAAGTTTATTATTTAGGAGATTAAAGAATTACCGAGTCAAATCGGACCCAAGGTATGGGACTTCGTCTCAATCTCCTTTCATTGAGGCATATTTTGTTTTATACAAAACCTTCTTTGATACGGTGTATAAACCCCTTTGACTTTTACGTTTATTCAAAAGGAATCTTTTTTATATGAAGCGTTTACTAAACGACAAAAGGGAATGTTTTTGTCGTACGTATGCGGCGACAACGACTTCTCCGCCGCCGTGACCATTATTTGAGATTCGGCTTCCTCTACAAGCCATACCTTTTTTTAAAAGAAAAATAAATGCCATGTTTTACTTTTCTTTTGTTTTGGTATTTAAAATGGTTTTCATAATGTTTTAATATCAATGTTTTGTATTTATATCTTGTGATTGAAAGGTGGAAATGTTTTTTTCCTCTATGAATGTTTTATTTGATACGATTATGTTGAGGTTCTTGGGAATTATTATGAAGACGGGTGGTTCCGTGATAAACTAAGGGCGGGTGAGCCCGATATAGCTCTCCAATGCATTAGGTAACGCGAAGGAGTGAAACGTTAAGGTTTCTCCAAATATATTTAGGGAATATACTTTGATGGTTATTCCAAACATAACCAAGAGGGTTACTCCCTACGTAAGAATGTTATGAATGCCTCAAGTTACCTTTATGTCTTATGATTTGTATGATTTATTCATGATTTGATGAGGTATGTTAAAGTGCTTATGTTTTATGGGTAAAGTATGATTTCATTCTTATGTATATATGAACTTATGTTTCCTTTCCATATTTTTATAACCCATACTGAGATTTTTATGCTCATCCCAAGTTTTTTTTGAAACTTTTTTCACAGGTCAAGTGAAAGGTACATGATATGATGATAGTGTCAAGGAAGGGTCAAGAATGAATCCATGTTTTATTTTAAATATGTTTCCATTGATGGGAAAAATGAATACTATATTTATGTAACCACTTTGTTTATATGTGGAATGTAATGCGAGTTTTATGTTCTAATTATCTAAAACTGTAAACCTGAAAAGATCCTCAATGTGTAATCTTGTAATAACTCAAGATTAAGTAAGGTTTAAGGCCGGGGCCTTATAAGATATGTCTTTAAAATTATAATTATGCACCACATTTTTAAAAACCTAGTCAAACCCATCTAGTTACCCAGTTGAATAACATTAGGATCCTCGTAACCTATTGTATATGGACACTTGTCATGGACACCACCAAGTACCTAATACACATCCATTGGGTACTCAGTGGTTGTTGAAATAATATGAACACCATTAGGGACCTATTAGGTACCTGGTGCACCATTATTGTGTACCATATGGTGTATGGAACAGTGGAATACAACATTAACCTATGTAGAGCCATCTAAATCTAGAAATACACCTCCCCAACTTCTTAAAATTTCAAAATTCATTCCA
The DNA here is from genome assembly GCA_963277665.1 of Viscum album. Taxonomy (NCBI): domain Eukaryota; kingdom Viridiplantae; phylum Streptophyta; class Magnoliopsida; order Santalales; family Viscaceae; genus Viscum; species Viscum album. The sequence continues at coordinate 2,037,342,785 of OY728142.1, read as the reverse complement.
TATTTTTGTTTAAACTCTCATAATTCCCATCAGAATCCAAATCCTCAAAACACCATCGACCTGAAACTCAATATTCAAAATTCCATAAAATTTACCAAACATATATCAATGTGTTTCATTATATTAAATACACGATATGACCCTTGGAATCAACATGGGGTAGTTATATCTATATGAGGATTTAATATTCATAGATCATATTGTAGAGATAGATAATTTTTATGAGATGGTGTTGTGCATTCATGTAATTCCTCTTGTATGAGTATGATAGATGCATGTAGGTATGGTAATAGCACCATGTAGTTGGAGTCTAAAATTAGGTATCAATATCACCACTTATTTTCCGCATTATAATTGATGTAATTTTGGATTTTGACTATAATCTCAAATTTAGAATGATCTGAGGCTACACTGTGAAAGTTTAGTCATATGCTTGTGTTATTTCCAAAGATATGATTAAATTTTTTTGAAGGTGTATCTTAAAAACAAACCCTTGATATATAATTGAGATTAATAAAATGAAATTTACATTTTCTTTTTTTTATGTGATGATTTATTGAGATATGGTTCCTAGCTTTTTAATTGTTCATTTGTTGACATCGCTTTCTATTTGTGGGTGAAAATATGATAATGATAATGTGATTTTTAAGGATGAAATTATTTTTAGGAGTGTATAATGTTAAATAAATAATATTATTTATCATTTTATTTTAAATTTAAAAAATAATTTTTAGTCATTTTAGATCATAGAAGAAAAATTATAATTTTATTATTTTAGATGGTCACAAATATTTTTTATGATGACTTTGAGTTCAGAAGTTAATATTTTCCATATTTTAGAAATTTTTCCTGATTTAAAGAATCATTACATTTTCATATATTTTTAATTAATTAATTAAATGATTTATGACACATTATTATTTATTTATTTCATAAAATAGTTTGGATTTGAATCATTTCATGTAATATATTAAGTGGTGAACTATGCTTCATTTAATAACAATGAATTCTAATGGTAGGATTTGTGTCTATATTAGGACCATATTAGGGGGTTTATGTATTACCTTATCTTGTAAAAAAATCATTAACATCAGGAAATATCTGATCAATATAATAGTTATCTAGTGAAGATGAATCATTAATGTTTCCCTTAAAATGGATTGTTGTGAACATCCCATATAAATTGATACATCGCTATAATATTCTAAAAAATTTTATTATTATTTGAAAAAAATTTATAGATCATTAAATTAATATACTATGATAATGAATTAAATAAATCATAGATCATTTTTTTTATTTAAATTATTTTTGTATTGAAAAGTGTTTGATTGAACACACTACAACTAGTTGATGATCCTGTTCACCACTACATGTTCACAGAGGCCTTACCTTGATTATTATTTACTAAGGCCCTATTCAATAATTTATGATATAAAATTTTGGGTCTCCCAATCATATGAAGTGTCAAGGTCATGAACCATTATGACATGGAGTTTTGGGAATGTGAATAATGAGTTCGGGTGAGGCCTGGAGGCCAAATTGTGAAAGGTGTGATGATAGTCTAATGGGAGCCAATGTGGATCCAACTAAAGAGAGGAAGAAAATGAAATAATGGGGTGGAAACCATTTAAGGTTATATAGAAATTAAAATAACCAATGAAATATTGGTATAATTAGGTCGGGGTGGGGGTGGGGGTTAGGGTGGGGGTGGGGGTTATGGTGGGGGTAGATTTAGATGATTGAGGGCTGAGATATAGGGAGAAATACTAGAATAATCAGTCTTGAGATCACTTTATTCAATGTATGGGGACATTATCGATTAGGTTATGGGGGAAGAGTAAGGTTAGGATGTTCTCATGACACATGATACAAAATAATACATAATTGTGATTCATTATATAGGTTGGGCTTAAGTCGGCTGATAGGTTGACGTAACTTAACCTCCATCAAGGGTCTTGTCCCATGGTGTGACCCGGACACAACTGAGTCATATCCATGTTAGGCAGGGGATCACACCCCACACTCTAGTTATCCTTTCCATATGAAATGGAAACTTCTGTAAATTCAATATGGACCTCTCATAAAAAAAATTATGTTATTATTTTTTTACACCATTCTCACATTGATTTATTTTTTGACTAATTTTAGTATAAATAGTTTATATATATTATATAGATTGCGATGATGATGATTTATAGGTATTCCAATTTTTTGGAGGACAATTTTATATATTTTATAAAATTTAGTTCAACATAAAATGATGACATAACCTAAAAAAATTTCCAAGGACTTTTCCCAAACCAAAATTTCAAACTAATCATGATGTCGTCCTTCATGTGAAAATATAGGGACATAGATCTAATAATTTTTTTTCAATGAATATATATTCATGAGTTTTTATAATGATTATTATAATAAAAATTATTTTTTGACTCTATATGGGACCCTAAATCATATAGATTTGGTGCATTTTATATGAAAAACTTCATGATGTAGTATGAGGGTTTTGGCATTATTTAAATTTATAATACCATAATTGATCATAAACTATTCCAAAAATAGAAATGTTTTAGGTACTAATATTTTATTATTAGGGTACGAGTATTAATACCTATTGTATGGCATATCTACTAAGTCTTAAAATGACAACTATTTCAAGAATAACAATTTTGATTATTATGATGGTGATGTAGATGATGGTTTGGTAATGTGAATATTAGATTATATATGTTATGATACTCTTGATTATAAATTTCATATTAGTTATGTTCGACTTTTCATCTTGATAGATATTCATGGATCATGTTTAAGAGATTTAATATCCTTATAGGGTATTCCAAAGTAGTGGGTAACGTGGTTATCATGTGTTATTATCATTTTAAATACATGAGGGTTCTCATACAATCAGCACTAGGTTTTGAGGGAGGGTATTAATTCCACAAAGTGGGAGTACCATGTAAAATTCATTTGGAAGTAAAAATAATTGGAAATAAAGAACATGATACAATATTGTGAGTGTATACACGTAATTATTAATACCTAATGTGACATAAGTATCAATCACTACACAGACACTAGATGATGGAGGATTTCTCCGGTGTGACTTGAAAAAAATTAAGTGATTGGGAATATGTGAGGGATAAACCATACACCATAGACCTTTTCATTATGTATAATTATCTGGTATTACCACATGAAAAACTAGTGGAGTACCACTAATGTATATGGTTGATATCCTTTGTATATGTTAAGGTGGTTGACGTATCCCTGAAGAAAGGTGGATGAGGTTAATTTCCATCATTGTATGAGGAATTAATACTATGATGAATGGTTTATTGGGAGTATTTTACTGGGCCAATTATTATTATTTTAGTTTAATTATAATTTCTATTTTAAGGGGTGAAGTTGGGTGGTACTCAATGCACCTACACATTTGGAAGGTTTTGGGTTCCAACACCTTCTTGTACAATTCACCCGCATAGAGAGTAACTATTCTAAGCGACGTGATGTTTTGGGAAGTCATCATATTTGGGGTTGGATTTTATGGAGGATTTAAGGTGGTGGTAATAGGGATACTTGGTGAGAAAATATCTATATATATCAATGGTAATGACATAGGTTGGGGTGGGTGACTGCTGGTCAAAAACTACTTCATTCGACACTGACCAACTAACATTGGGGGGGGGGGGGTCTTGATAGTTAGTGGAAGGCATGGATGGCAATTTTTGTTTAGTTTAATGGGTGGAAGCATCATTGGATGATACAAGTAGCACCAAAAAATGAGGGTTAGTTGTGGGTATTAGTCGACCATGAGGTGCAGAAAAGATGTCAGCTGAGGATAACACAGGCTGAGTTGCATAATAAGTAATCAAGGTGGGTGGAAGGGGATGTTTGACCTTCATAAGTGATGGTGACACAATATTTAGGTGGCATGGATGGAAAAAACTTTTTATAGGGCCATTACCTATTGTTGTTTAGTTAGGATGATATGCACATAAATGAATGACCTTGTTTTGGGACTATGAGATACTTTTACTTATGATTAATTCCCCACTAGGTTTTTAGAGTATATATAATTGGATTCATCTTCCCAGAATAACAAGAGTTTTCCTTGTTTCAATAAAACATGGTGGGACATCCCCATACATGTTATGTAAAAGTTTAAGTGTATTTTCTACCAATATAAATTACTCTGATGAATACGAAGAGTCTTATCACTTGAAAGAAAATGATTATTGTACAATTGTATAATATTTAGTTTATTCATTGACATGAAGTATGACTAAAATTACTACTCGGGTTGAATTTTTTTATATGATATTGACTTATACTTTAAGATATCCACCACTCATTATTATCCATACAAGATATTTTTTGCACTATTTATTCCTTCTGGGGATTACCTATTGAGTATGTGGATATAATCAATAACAAAATAATTATATTTTTCTAAGAGTATTTTTTATATGGATTTGAGTTGTAGTTTCTTACCCTTCATGGTTGAACCTTCTTCATTAGGTTGAGTTCTTTCATCTAGAAAAGATGGTGTTAGGGTATCCTTTTATTCATTGTGGGATATAATACTTGCTTATCCATAATAAGTGTTTAAATATTCAATTATAGTGTTTTTTTGGACACATCATTGCCAACATATATCAGAATAAATTAAAAACATTCCACATAGAAGATCAACTTGGATAATAAATGAAAAAATGAAATAAAAAATAAAAAGTATGAATACTTCAATATTTATGATTCAACATTTTCCAGCAGTGAGTTTCATCAATTCCAAAAACTTATAACCATTGGTTTCCTACCTCTAAAGGTATACAATAGTCATTGGAATCACCAAATTCTTCAATAGTATCAATCCTCTACAAATGTATGCTAAGACCTCCTCCCTAAAAGTAAATGAACAGATTTTTGGATCTGAGAGATTGAAATGAAGGGTAATAAATGGTTGTACCAAAAAATTAATTTATAATATTAATTTATCGAATAAGGATCATGTTAGAGTCCAATACATCATATTTTATGAAACAAAGAACCATTTTCCTTCAAATATTATAAATATTATGAGAACCACCTCATTGATTATGTGACTGTTTGACACATTTTACAATCAATAATATATTTACACATCATCATATAATGTATCAATAAATATAATTATCATGATAGTATTTATAGGAATATTAGAAAAATGACATCCCATATAATTTCTAACATACATCACAACTTGGTTTCATGAACCATGACTTGATACAAACCATGATGTGGTGACCCTGCCCATGTTTTGGTCTATGATTTAGTTCATATATCTAAAAATCTCCCACTTTCACTAAACCATCATTTAATTTATGAAAAAAATCATAATGATTTGTGTCTCTATCAAAAATACTTTTGACATGACTATTATATAAACCCCATAAAAATTTTAACAAATAATTTTAGCAAAAATTAATCATCATTATAGAACCATATGTGAGACACTATAGTCATTTTTTCCTGGGGAAAATTTTTAAATTCACTGAAACATCATTGTATGAAAAGGGAGGCCATAAGAAAAATATAATTGATACTTAAGCTATAAGCTGGTCTAGCATGATCTCAATCAAATACAGTTATATCTATATATGAATATATCTCCCACCATATGTTTCTTAATTCATCATATGTTTTCTAATGTATCCTTTTCCCCAAAACATGGTGTAACAAATCAACATGTAAGATTCTAATCATTAAAATAGTGAGAAAATCATATTTCAGTAAAATAACCATATTAATTAATTTCCTTAGTCTAATTAAATTAAGATCCTTAATGTCATACTTTTTATACAAGATTAAAAATTAAATCCTAATTAAACTAAACTGATGTCATGATCATTAACATACCAAATAAACCTATGATTAGTTCAAAATCAAGGATAAAATTAAAAAGGTATTAATTTAAGAAGTTTCTCATTCTATGTGCCTTTTAAACCTTAATTAATAGAGATTTAGACCAAGGTTACACCGATATATATATATAAATGTCTATATGAAATTCCTTGGGATATAGAATTAGGTTCCAATATAGATAATAAGTATCCAAAAATTATTTTATAATTGTACTTTATATCATATAAAATATTCTACTCACACTAATATTAACAAATCATCATAACCCATAATACTCTACATTGATCATTGAATAAGGATAACTGAAAGAAACAATTTTAGGTATTTTATTATTCAAATCCTCAATTAAAATTTAGAGCAAACATAAATGAATGAAAAAGTAATGTTACCATTTTTACAAAACTGTGATACATTTACCATAATAATAATATTTTTTATAGTATCTCATGAATCTATTACTCAAATATTTTACATGACATTTTAATTTTTCTATATGAATCAATTTTTAATGGATCTAATACATTATCCTCCGTAGTCACCCAAGAGATCTCTATATTTTTTCCCTCATTAATTTATTGAATAAGATAGTATTGTTAAAAGATTTAATTTTTCCTTTGGTGGGGAGGAAGTACCATAGTATAACATATGGCTAAGTTTTTGTCATCAGAAAGATTGATAAATCAAAAAAATTTATGAATCACCCCCAGTTCACAGATGAACTTATTGATCCTAAAATATTCATTTACAACATCTGATGAAATGATCTACTCTACCTATGTTTTCAAGTATTCCATGATTTATTTCTTGGAATTATTTTTTACTAAAAGATCCACCATTGAGGTAAAACATAAAGCAATATTAATTTCTTATATCAATCTTGTCAGTTTTGAAACAATCAATAGTATAAACCATTATAATGAGATCCCCCTAACCTCCAAGGATAAATAATATATCCTTACTTCTTCTAAAGTAATTAAGGGTGTTATTTTCAATAATCTAGTTACTCACACTAGGATTGTATTTGTATATAGTTGTTCAGATCAAAGCATAAGAGGCCACCTTAATGATTAAACAACCTAAAAACATGATATATTTCTTAGAAGAATCATAAGAAATATTTTCCATATTTTTCATTTCTAACACCATAGAAGGAAATTGAGTATTTATAAGTCTTATGCCATGAAACACTATTAAATCCCCCATTTAAAATTTATTCTTTGTATATCTCTCTTGAAATTTACTAATATTTGTGTTCTAACTCATTCTAATTAATCTCTTTGATTTATATCTATAAATATTCATACCTAGTGTATATGATACTTCTCCTATATATTTAATTGATAAAAACATTCCCAACCATAACTTTACTGAATTTAAATACGTAATATCATTTACAATGAGTAATATTTCATCCACATAAAAAACAAAAAACAACCACCACACTCTTAATAACCCGCTTATATACATAAGAATCATCTAAATTATTCATGAAATTAAACTCTTTGATTTAATTATCTAATAAGATCTTCTAACTTTAATAATCATGATATGATCCATAAATTTAAAATTGTAACTTAAAAACCATAGTTATATCATTTTGTATTTTAAAATGTTTAGGTTGTATCATATATAATTACATGACTATCTTCACATTAAAAAAATTAGTTTTAATATTAATTTGATATATTTCATAATCATAATGAGATTATATGGTAAGAAATATCTGAATTTAATTTATCATAAAAATAATTGAAAATGTAAATTCATAGACAATACCATTATTTTTTTCATAAATCGTTTTCATCAACTTATATATTTTTCTACACACTATACCTTCACTAATAGTTTTATTATAAAACCCCTTTTTCACCCTATGAGCCTCACCTCTTCGGGTATATCTATAAATTTCTACACATGGTTAGTGTACATTGAAACCATATTAGATCTCATGGCCTTTATCCATATCTTGATAATCATACACTCAATGGATTATTGGTTAGCAGTATATTCACCATCTATGTGTCAGAAAAATGAACAATCCATTAAACCATGACATGGTGGTACAAACCACATCATTGCTTGAGTTGGGGAAAATCATATTATAGTGAAGGTCACTACACCATATTTTAGTGCATGAAGATTCATGAATTATATGATATACTACATTTCTCACACTATAATCTATTATATTAATTTCGATAATCATTTAATTATTATTTGAGGAATTTTAATTTCATAAGTATGTTTAAAAAGTATGAAATTATAAGTTGAAGGTAAAAAGGATTTATAATTTAGGAATAATTAATTACACATTTTAATTTAATATAAAATAATTCATGAAATGTTTTAAATATAACGAGTCTCCTTTAGTGGTTATATAAATAGGCTTATGTGTTATGATGTGGTATATATGAATTCAGGTTTCATTCCTCTAAAATAATGATTTATCCCATTAAATCTATCTCTCCTCCATCTTCAACTCCAAGGTTTTTTATACACTAAGTAAGAAGGAATTATTACAAAGAACTGGGAGATTTATATAGCCTTTAGATACAATAAGATGATGGATACCATTATATACTTCAAAAAAATCTGTATCAATATCACATCAGTGAGGGTTGGATAGATTAGATCATCAAATAAATGATATTCATTATTCATTTATTTATTTAGTCTAAAATAATGGAATGATGATATAAAATAATTATGTTTTGATTAATTTTATTCAATGTGTTTCTGAAAATTTTTCCCCATTAAAAACTTTATTTTTATTAGATAAATTTATACACTGTTTGGATTGTGTTTCTCTGATATATAAAGAAACATTGAAAATATATTTTTCCACAATAAATATGTGTTTTGAGAAAAAATTCATTATTCATGAATTATTTTAAACCATGATATACTTTTTAATAATATTTGATATGATTTTATAAATGTTATAAAACATTTTTACTGTGTGATAAAAATGAGCATGGAAAATTTCATTTCAAAAAAGATCAATGTAATATGATTATATTAAAATGTGGATTATGAGAAAAATGATCACAATAAGCAGTGAAATCTGATTTCATTAATAGAACCTGACCATAGACATATGAAACCGTTTCATGGTTTTAAAGGAAATAATTATGAAAGAGTGTAGAAATGGTTTTGACAAAAAAAATTGATTAGTTTTCCTTCAAAAATAGTTTCTATCGAGGAGAAACTATTTCATGGAGTTGTACAAATATTTTCAAGGTCATAATAGTTATTTGATGAAATTCCTTGAAATGATCATCGATGTGGACCCTTTAATCCATGAAAAAAATTTGGTATATGTTTCAATGATTAATGTTTATTTAAATGGTTATTCAATTTATAAAGTGTCTAAATCGTGAAATAAAGCTAAATATATTTTTTATTTTTTTTATTAATTTTTTATAAATAAAAATATGAAATATTTATATCAAAATAAATTATTAGAAAATATTTGGTATTTAGAGTATATAAAGTGTTCGCATAAAATATGAAGTTTTAATATAATTATTTCTTTTCATAAAATATCGGATATTTTGAAATATGAAAGAGTTTATATTAAATTACGTGTAAAATAATTATTTGATTGTGTTCATATTGAAAGAGACATAAAATGTTTGGAATTATTTATTTTTAAAAATTTCAACGAGTCATGCCTAAAATATAAGCGTTTATAATTAATTTACTTATTATATGCTAAAAAATGATCTTCAAGTGCATAAAATTATGATTTTTAGACGATTTATTTTTTTCACTAATTTATCATTCATTAATAGAAATGTTATATTATGAATAATTGTATTATTTATCTTAATGTGTTAAACTACATGTTATAAATGTAATAGTATATATTTAAGGAGTTACCTCCTATGAAAAAAATTTGATTTAGTTTCATTCAACCATGGTAATATTTTATTTGGCTTATCAACATAAAATTAAAGTTGGATTAGCCATTACGATTTTCTTATAATTGAGGATCATATTGTGTTGAGATCTATGGATATAAATAACTGGGGTTAGTATTCTCAGTGTCTAATGGTCTTAAGACCAATTTAGAAAAATAAGGGATGGATGTTTGATATACCACACCTTCTCTTTTAGGGATTTTGGTCCAGTATGGCTATAAAATGTTAAATTAAAGTGATTAATATAACTTGTGAATGTGATTTATATTTTTTATGTGATAATATAATTAGATTTTTTAGGTATTATTACAAATCAAGAGTTGTGTATGAAGTTAAAAAACAATATGTTCTGAATATATTAGTTTTATTGAATGTATAAAAAACTAAATAATAAATAATTTGAAGAATTTCTAATTAAATGGAATTTAGAGAAAATATAGTGAGATTTTAAAACCCTTTAATAGTACTAAGTGTTAGATTTCATATAAATAAACACTTTTTAAGACCTCTATCATCCAATCGGGTTTGTTATGAAAAATTTGGGTGCCTATGGATTGTCTTGTGTATGGAAAAGGAGTTATGAGTGACCTAGAAATGATTTCCTTATTTTTCAAGAGATTTGGGTGCTTCTTAGTTGTTAAAAAATTAAATATAGGATAACATAATAATATATTGTATATATTTGATATGATTGATTTGGGAAAATAGATTCCACTCAACTATCTATGTTTTATACACAATATATTTGATATGATGGTCTACCGAAATAGAAAACAGATGAGATAAACACCATATAGGACTCAAATCTGTTTTGAAATATGGGTTGAAGATTATTAATAGATATGTTGTAACAAAATGTGTTATCATTTTAGATAGACCATATTTAATAAAAGTATAATTTTTTTTATAAATCATGATACTCATTAGGCACAAATTCTATTCTAGATAAAATAGCATAATCATCATCCGTATGAAAGATGATATTAATTTTGAAAAAGGATAATATTAAAGGAAGAAAAATCATAGACCACTATAGAAACATAAAAATAAGTCTTAATTAAAAGATAAAATTATATGTCTTCAAACAAACCTTTTATAAATATAAAACTATATATGTTATTTAACACCTAGATATAGATTCTAATAAAAATAATTTAAATGATAAATTAGATATATCAATTATATTTATCATGTCCATAGAACCTAAGTTACAAAATAAACATGATAACATGGATGGGTTCAAGATGTTAAAAAACCTGAAAAGGATATACAATGAAATTAAAAGCATTATAGGTATAAGGTTTCAAAGGATTTTTTTAGATTCAAGATAATCAAAGTAGATTCTATATCAACTAAGGAACTCAATGTGATTGGTTACTTTAAGGACGTGGAGAGGTTGGGATCTTATTTCTGGGTTCATTTGGTTATTTATAGTAATCTAAAATTATTTACAAGAAGGTTCTAATAATTTATTATAAAATATATTATAGATGAGTTTAATAAGATATTACATGATATCCTCAATATGTTAATAATTATGATATGGGACATGTTAGGTCAATGTTATTGTATTTTTTTGATTGTGGAGAAGGGTAATGGTTTTATCTAGAAGAAGAATAACCTAGGTCCCAATATCTCACCTTGTTCATTGAATCCTAAAGGAGGTGTTTAGAAGTATGGGAAATGATTCAATTCTAGATAACCTATTCATTGGATGAAAAATTTCATTTAATAACTGATTCATTTCAAGAAGACCCATTTATATTCTATACTAGTTATCAATTTTTTATGAATTAATTCATCAATTTTATAGGTTATATGGTACAAATAATAAATTAAATAAATATTGTAAAAATATAAATAAGCTAAAAATTGATAAGGAGTTAATGGATAATGCTTGAAATATGCATTCATATAATGAAAAAAATGTTTTCTACCGCGAGGTGGTGGATGAATTGGACTACATCAATTTATTACATTTATAAATTATAAAATATAGACTTTTTTTTCTTGTTTTTTATTTTATATGTTTTCTATTATTGTAAAGAAAGAGATGTTATGAAAAATATGAGCTGTTGAAATTGATAAGCATGGTTTGTCATTCATTTAATTATTTAAAATGTTATTAAATATGGTAAATATTTAAAAAAATTAATCTTAGATTAAGTAGTTTATCTATATTGTTTAAAATATGAGGGAAAGAGTTATCACTACCCAACAATGACATATCATAAGGAATAAAATCTTCTTTTCGGAATATCACTTGAAACATATAGAACACCATATATTAAATTGAAAAAATAGTTTGTTAAATATTCTAAAAATGGAAATAATAATTATTTCAAAAAATAATGGAGTCTGTGTCTTAAAAATTTATTTTAGAGAAAATATAACTTTGGAGAAGCTACTGGGGGTATTTTTAAAACTTATAGATGTTAAAATCATATAAAGTAGAATATTATAAAAATATTATTCAAAATGAAAACCAAATTACATCCTAAAATATGTTAGGATGTGTTAGTAATGAAAATAATAATTAACAACTTGAATTTTATTTAGTCACCAAATTTTCTCAAACAAAGTATTGAATATAAATGTTTCAAGATGATTTTGATGAACATACAAAGTGTTATAATTATATTAAATAATTAATTGTCTTCATAACATTAGATGTAGTAAATAAAATAATTTTTAACACTTTCATAAATGAGTTTAATATGTTGATTATGAATCCTAAACTCAATATTATTACAACTTTATTTTTTCTTAGATTTTACCCATTAACAGTTTTGTGGGAGGTTTTATAATGTGGATATATATAGATGTGGAAGTAGTTACGTATAGATTTTATGAGTTTAACCCCAAAAAAATTAAAATAAACATAATGAATCTATAGTGGTCTATCATATGGGTACTTTTTATGACATTTTTACTGCTAATAAAAGTTTTTATGAATAAAAAAATATAGTATGTTATAATAAAAATAATTCACTATATTATAATTCATTCATGTTGGATATATATATCTCATGAATTGAAATGATTATTAACCACTAAAAGTATAACTTTGAGTTATCCCTAATTATTTAAAATCATGGAGTATTTTAGGATATAATGACATGTCAATATTAACATGGTTTCAGTTTCATATAATGATACATAATTCAACCATAAGGCACAAAAAATGTTTCATGTTATTGATGACCAATTATGTATATGACCTAAAGTTCCATGCACAATCTGTAAGGTATTCTACGGGTGCATGTTTCACATTCAATCCACATTCCCAAGGATTAAAATACATATAATATGATAACGTAACACCTTATATTTTTATCCCTTTAGCATATTTAATAGCTTGTCTCACATACAAAACCAAACTAAAATGAAAAAAAATATTTTTTATTGAGATAAAATATTACTATAGAAGATATAAATTAGTAAATTATTAGAATGAAATTTATAACATAATTATAAAAAATTAAAGGAGTAATAAATCAAAATATAAACAAAATAACATTAACATTAAATATCCATACTCATGGGTTTCCTTGAAAACTATACAGTCTAATATAACTATGGAAATAAGTAAAAACTTTGGAAATGTTACAAATACCTAGGATTAACATACATTGATATTACAAATTTTTTTATGAATATTCAGATCATTACAGAATTAGATACTCAAGGGCCATAATATTTTATTGTAATTGGAAACTTGAACACAATCTTCTAATTTGGTGAAAAATATTCAATGTTTCCCACAAAAAAAATCCCATTTAGAACTCTTAATTTATATCTTTCTTCTAAACTTGGGTAAAGAAAACTTTATAAATGGTGAGATTAGATGATGAATAAGGAAAAATAAAGGATATATATAATAATAACATTAATATAATTCTTTGATAACATTATAATAACATTTGAAGATCATAGCCTACAAATGCAAGATCATATGCATCAATCATGGAATAAATATGATCATGAATCATAAGAGAATCAAAGAACATTGGTCATGAGAGAATAATATAGGTATAATTCATGGAATTTGTGTCATATAAATAAGCCTAAAAAATAATTTCCATATTATTCAAGGATTGCTACCAAGACCAATATAAGGAACAAAGTCTTTTACTAAGCCAGGTTCACTCCCCATTCTAGCCCTGTAATACTGAACCAGGTTCACTTCCCATTCCAGCCATGTATTAATGTATTAGGTTCACCCATTTTTCTAGAAATGTATTTCTTAAGATAGTTCACTCCTCAATCAAGAAAATTATTATAGAACTAGGTTCACTCCCCATTCTAGTCATGTCTATCTCATGAGATATAAACACTTACCCAATGCATTGGAGGGAGATATTGGTCCCACCAATCACATTATAAAATCATACATATATTTTAGAAAAGACCATGAACATTGATCACATCATAACAAATGAAATGAAATTGGTATCATAAAAATTTCATCATATCATAACCTGTGGAAAAGAGAAAGGTTTCATAATCATTTCATCATAGCATAAAACACAAAAATAGACTGGTTTCATTAGTGTTTTATCATGTTTTCTCCCATTGAAGTGAAAGGTCTTTCATAAATATAATTCCATAAAAACATAAACAATTAAATGAAATAATATGAATGGTATCCTCCGATCATATCCATAGTAAATCAATAGTAACCTCAATGAATGTCAAAAAAGATGGAAAATAATATTGAAAGTCAACTTTGGACATTTCTTGACGAAAATATAATTTATTTGAAAATAATTTTTTTTAAAAGATATAATTTATGAAAATAAAATTAATTTAAAATAACATTGATAAACTATAAATTAATATTTTTAAATTCATTTAAAACATTTCGTGGGGAAAATATCCTTTCTTCCTTGAAAAATAATTTTAAAACAGAAAACATTTTGAATAAATTTTTCTATCAAAATAACTTTGATAAATTATAGAGGAATAATTTGAAACCATTTAAAACAATTTTTAAATGTAGAAAATTTTCAAAATACTTTTTTTAAAATATCCATTTAAACATATATAGTAAACTTTTTGTATCATTTAAAACACTATTTTAATGTTAAATAGTTTTGAAATCCTTTTATATGAAAATTACCTTTGAATATTGTGAAGGAAGATTTTAAAGTCATTCAAACCACTTTTTAGAACATAAAATATATTAATTTTTTTAAATAATATTTAAAATATTTTAATTTTTTTGGAATATTTATTAGAAACATAGTTTTGGCAGAAAATATATTTATGACTAAAGAGTGAAATAAAATCAAATTTATTTAAAAACATTTTCTTAATTATATTAACATCCAAAGAGTAAAAAAAGGTTCCAGTATTTGAATATATCATGAATAACCAAAGTTAATGAAAATTAATGATAATTATTGAGATAAAGATCATAATATTTCATCAATGGAATCATAATAAAAAATAACCCTCACAAATGATGAGATTGTAGCATTAAAATCATACAACTTTGTAACTTTGGATCATAAACCCCATTAATGAATACAATATAATGAAACTAAAAATATAATTAGGATGAGAAAATTCAAGATATTTCATGTAAATGGGGCTTTATCTATACATCGTGATAGAATATAGGTTAATAACATAACATACGTCTCAGATAAGGAAGATCAAGTAAAAAATCCTCTTACTACTTTGGTAAAATTTTATCCATAAACCCCATGAAAAGAGAACTTCATATGGATATTTAAATCCCAATAATTCTGATAATAATAATAATAAAATATATCCACGGGAATTATGAAAAGCACATAAAAGGAAGGGGTGGAGAACATGGCTTGTGTCTCATGGAAAATAAAAGTGGGAGAGAGATCCCTTACCTTAAATGTTGACTCTTGCTGTACTCATTAAAACCTCATGTATTATAAATATAAGATTATAATATATATATAATTTAACCATATTAATATATCTGTACTACCATATATGATTTAAATTTTACTTTATTTACTCGTTTATTAACAATTTATTGTTAAATTTACATTTCAGGAACAACCATTGTTTTTATACAAGTTTGACTATTTATTCCTAGTCCTCTAACTTAGATCATAATTTCGTCATATACATAATTATAAACATGATATAATTATAATATACATATTAATTATATATGCATTTATAAAAATATATGAAATAATAAAACAGGAAATGAAATACACCATTTAAGGAGACGAAGGCCGTATGTACGCATGAACATTGTTTCAATTTTCTTGTCAGATTGAAAGAAAGATAATTTAATGAGATATTGTAATTAAAAAATTATTTTTAAGTCATATATATAACATATTTTTATTAAACCCATCCTTAATACATTTAATGTATGATTTTAATGAATAAAATCACTTCGTGAGGTGATAGTCCACTGTATAGACGAACGACATTATCATATTCCCACCAAATGGAAAGTATGAAGGTACATTGGATATATAAATTAAAGAAAAATAATAATATAATAAAAATAATATATATCAAAATGAACGACGATTGAGTATCACATTTGATGGATGTGTGTGAATTTGAAGGTCATACCCCTAAAATAATAAAATATTATTATATTTATGATATTTAAGTTATTATATAATGATTATATAAAAATAATTTATGGGTTTTGATGAATAAATAAACAAAAATGTTTATTGATTAATGTTACCTCTTCTATGAGTATCTCCTTTTGGTTTTCACCAAGGAAATTCCTTGGTTAGATTTATTACCACATGAAGGATTCTAAGATTAATGGAGGTAATTTTTAAGTGATTGTTTCTTGGTTTGGTTGATCCAAATGGCTTGGTAGGTGTGAATAATTGGGGATAGTGAGTTCCCTTTTATAATGGATGAGGAGTGACATTCTTTTAATTGCCCAAATGTTAACACTATTGAGAGGTCTCCCTTATCTCACGTGCCTCAAAATTGGACAATAATAGAGGGAATGGATGAATTTATTTATAAATACCCCCAACACACAAAATAAATAATTTTTTTAATGATATTCTTTAGTTATTATGTTTTCTCATTTTTATCTTTATAGTTTTTACCAAGGTATCTTATATATTTTATTTTCCTAGGTAATTTATCCATTAAGATTATAATAAAAATAGATTTAGTAGATAATTTATACCTAATAATTATATATATTATGTTAAATTAATTAAATTAGAATCATATATGGGTATATTATGAATTTTATTACAAACTCTTATAATAAACAAAACCACATTTTAACCTTAATGACATTTGTTAATTTTAATTTTTTTCACTAATAATTGTGGTAAAAAATTAAGTTGAATATATTTCAATGTGATATTTTTTAAAATAGACCATGTTATATTAATTGATATATAATTGAGACATTTATACATTAAATCTAATTTAAAATTTATGTTATCTTAATAAATAAATTAAGGTAAATGGCAGTTTTCCCTTACAATTCATAATTGTTACTATTAATCCTGAAATGAACGTTTTCAGAAAAATCTAAATATTTAACAACAAGATAATATTGACATTAAAATTTAAAAATTTAAATTTATTTTTTCAAATATGATTTACAAAAATTTTAGAATTTTTATTTAAATTAAGTGAAAAATTAAACAGCAGTAAAACTACGTTTTTGAAAATTACAACTTTTATGCGTAAAATTGGATTTATCCTTATCTATTGTCCAGAAAATACATAATTTGAATATTAAATATTTTTATGAGTAATATATATATATATATATATTTAAATAAAATTATTCACAAAAAGTTTTTTTATTTAATATATTAAGATAAAATTTGTTTTTCGATAGAAGAATAGTTTTTCAAAAAAAGGGATTTCTTTATTTTCAAACAGTTCTTACTCTCATTTGTAATTAACTTTTAACTAAATAATTCATTATATAATCATGTTGAAATAAATTTTTCATAATTTAATTAATCTTATTCATACCCACCATTCCATTATCTTGGTCACAACTTTCATATAGAATAATAATATTAATATAAGATAATAGTTTGATAAAACTTGATCTTGCGTGTAACACAAGTTATCGATGTAAATTAGTATTATGTGAAATATAAGAAAAAATAAGTATTTGTGTAACAGGATATAATATCAATTTCATGTTTAGTTCAAGAATAACTTGGTGTTTTGTATAATGAAAGCTTCACTTGATTTATCATGCAACACTAACCAATAATGGAATTTATTTTTCTTGAAAAAAAAAACAATTCATTAAAACTCAGAGTATTACATTATACCCCTTAAAATGAATTTCTCCCTCGAAATTCATATGGGTTATCAAAGTTTAATTACTTGAAAGTTATTTTCTAATAGACCCACATCATAAAAATTATTTCTAAAAATTCCTTTAAAAGTAGAAATGTTTGAAAAATAACGATTACCCAATGTAACTCATAACTAGGTTTACAGATATGATAACATAGGTGAGAAGTGAATATTTAGACATGGAATAAAATAATAAATAATAACATATAGTGATAAATATCACCGATCCCAAGAATATGGGTGATATAGAGAATGTTAACAATCACAAAACCAAAAACAAAAGAGGCATGAAATACGTCATTGATATCATAAAAATGATGATAATAGGACAAAATATTATTTAGAGATCATTTTTATAAAATTGAAAAAAATTCAATAAAAGACATACTTACTTGATTTCGTTCCATAAGCATAACCTCACCATTTAGTTGTACCTTGATCAAATTATAGTTGTTATATTACTTCATTAAATGAAGGTAAAATTATTATTCATGATGAACTAATAGATCATATGATCCATAAATATAAGGATAATTCATTTAGTCTGTCATTAGATATCACCATAAAAAATGGTTAGCGCATGTTATAAATATGAATAAATATTCATATGGTGAAATAATATATTAATATATAAAACCACATTTAGTGTTCAATATAAATCATTTTAACAATAGTTTTCCTTATTATCCTTTTGAGTGATTGAAAAAACAAAACCTGAGAAATATGATGACTAAATTTCTCGAAATGAGCTTAATATTTATTCACCATATATCATAAAGTATCTTATTATTTTTACATATCAAACATGTGAATAACTTCATCAAGTATTCCCTTGAAATGGGTTAGTATCATGAATTACAATAAAAACTTATTGAAATCCAAGATTATTCCTTATTCCTTGAATAAATATTCCTATGAATATATTTCATAAATACATTAATGTTATAAACTCTATTAATTATAGAAAACCCATCATTAATCTATTACAAGGTAATCGATACCATCCAATTTACTTTATTCTAATACACCATAACATTATCCAAACTAGTCACTGTTTTATCAATAGAAGGAACATATTAAGGAAAAAATTCCCTTAATAATTTCTTTTCCATAAAATATAACATTTCCTTTAAATAAATACTATTCAACAAGTCCATTCTTGCTCTTAAAAAAACTATACTGAACAATCCTTATATTTTTCACAATTCAAATAACATAATTTTTTAATCCAAATTTATAATCATTTATATTAATCGAATTAATCCATAATACATTAAGTATTATTCAACATATTCATCCTTAATAAATATTTTCTTCCATATATTATTAATAATATTTCCATTTTCAGTAGAATAACCATTACTTATACCACTGTGGTGATTATCTTCATGATATCTCCCATTGGGACGTAGATTTGTATAATTACCACACATTCCATACATAAAACATTCAACTATTGATAATACATAAGGGATACCAATATTCCCATCCATTTAATTAACTAAACTCTTCATTTTTTACTTAGAAATTACTTATTCTGTGGCTTTCTTCGCCACACATAATACATCTTCTCATTCCTTTGAGACATTCCCTTGAGTGATTCTTCCCACATTATTGACCAATAGAAAATTTATTCTTCTCTCCTTCATGGTCTCCACAACCCAAAATCTTAGATAAATAATTCATTGTATTCTTTGGTAAGTCTAAGAGTTGGTTAAAGTACATGTTTTTAATAATGTTCTATAGAAATCTATTAGGAAAAATCACAAAATCCTTTACTCCAGTCATCATCCCAATTGGATTCTCATTAGTAAATCATTCATCATTTTAAAGGTTATCCAAATTCCTTCTAGTTCCCTCCATTGTCTAAAACCATAAATCATAGTTGAGAAATGCTAATCATAGTGTAAAACTATATAATCATGAAAATACCTCATCATATGTCAAAATCATGAAACATTCTTTTTAATCGATGAAACCTCAGGCTCATCCTAGGTTATTCGTATTCATCATATATTTAAATCCTTCATGATTGCTCATAATTTTTTTTGAATTTACAATGTATATCCCTCGACTGTGTCAGAATAGATGTGCATCAAGGCATGTTGTTGTTCACCAGTTCTCAACTGAGTTTAGATCAGTATGGTGTTTTCAGGGTTATTACACCTATATACATCTATGCCAGAGTCGCATCCACTGGTAAAATTTAGACAAAAATGTATTTCTAGAAAACCCCTCGCTATATTCTTTACCAAAATTCAAGGACATTTTCCTATAATTTGAATCATCCTTAGACTTATCCTTAGAGACATCCCTAGACATACCCTTAAAATGTACCTAGGGATGTCACAAATGTTTTATCATCCTAGATTCCCATGGTTGACTAACAATTTAATTTGATACCAACACTAGCATCCTAGGATTAACATAAATGGATATCATATCTTTTGGGATTAATATTCAGCACATTATAAAAATTATATGCCTGAGGACCATAACAGTTTAGTGTCTTTGGAAACTCTGAACATAATATTCTATGTTGGTGAAAAATATTCGTTGATTCTCACTAGGATCTTCCAATTTTGTACACCTACTTAAAACATTTATTCTTAACCCGGGGGAAGTAAATATTAGAAAGGGTGAGATTAGATATTCAGTATGAGTAATAAATGGATATAAATAAGCATAACATGAACATGTGGTTATGAGAACATGATCATAACATTTGAAGATCATATAATGCATATAAAATTTCATACACATGAGTCATGGCATAAATATTTGGGGAATCATAATGAAATCAATGAAAATTAGTCATAAGAGAAAAAATGGTATATGACATTTTAATTTTTGGCATAAAGAAAAGCATATAAAATTATTTCCATGTTTTCCAATTATCACTTCCAATTCCATCATAACATACAAATCCCTTTAACAAACTAGTTTCCCCCCCTTTATAGTCCTGTATCATTTAACCTGGTTCACTTCCCATTCCAACGCTATATTGCTGAACTGAGTTCACTCCTCGTTCCATCCCTATATTATTGAACTAAGTTCACATCTCATTCCAACTAGGTATTATTAAACCATTTTCAGTCCCTCTTCCAATATTTTCTATCTCATGATATTATATCCTTATACAATGCATTAGAGAGAGATATAGGTCCCCCCAATGACATTATGAAATCATACATAAGTTTTCCATAAGATCATAAAAATTAATCATATAATAATCCATTTAGTGAAATAGGAATCTTAATCATGTCATCATATCATAACTTATGCAAAAGGTATAGGTTTTAAAATCATTTTATCATAGCATAGCCTATGAAAAAAAGTTGGTTTCATATATTTTTTATCATGGTGTAATCAATGGAAGAGAAAGAGGTTTCATAAATATCATTACATCAAAATAGGAACCATTGAAAGAATGAATATAAATGGTATCCTGGTATAATATCCCCCGTTGATAATTATTAACCTCAATTAATGTTATATTATATAGAGAAAACTTTTCAAAGAAAACATGGTAAATTTATTAAGGAAAATAGGTTTTATTTGCAAATAAATTTTAAAATTGTAAAATATTATAAATATAATATTATTTGAAAATAGCCTTGAAAACATATAATGAAATATTTTAAAATTCATTTAATATATTTCATGAATAAAATAAACTTTCTTCTTTGAAAAAACTTTTAGAACCTAAAATATTTTGAAAACATTTTTCTTTGAAAATAACATTGGAAAAATATAAAGGAAACTTTTCGAAACCATTTAAAAAAAATATTTAATCATAAATATATTTTAAAATTATTTTTTTGAAAATAAACTTTGAAACTTATTAAGTAATCCTTGAAATTCATTTATAACACCTTTTAAAAAAACATTTCTGAAATCATTTTTAAAAAAAATAACATTCAAAACTTATAAATGAATCCATTAAAATAATTTGAAAAAATTTTAAAACATAAAATATTTTTAGAATTTTATTTTTGAAAATAATATTTTTAAGTCATTTAAAAATATTTTTTCAAAAACATTTTTAGAAACATGGTTTTGAAAGAAAACAAAATTCTGACTATAGAGAAAAATAAACTCAGATTTTCTTAATTTTTTTCTTAATTATATTATGTACCAAGAGTAGAAAAATGCATCCTTTACAATAATATATTATGAATATCCATAGAATAATAAAATTAATGATAATTCTTGCGATATTCATCATAATATTTCATCCATGGAAGCATGATCATAAAAAATCCCAATAATTGATGAGATACTAGCAATATAGTTTTACGAATTTGAAAACATTGAATCATAAAAACCCCAAATGAACAATAAAAAATGAAATATAAAATATCATGATTCTGAAAAAATTCATGATATTACATGTCAAAGGGTATGTATATACACATAGTTAGATAATATAGGTGCATAAAATAACCTACATGTCAAATAAGGCAAATTCAAAAAAAGCCTTACAACTTTGGTAATGTTTCAACTGTAAACACCATGAAAACATAAAATGAAATGGATTTTTATATTAAAATAATCATCATTAGAATAATCATAAAATAAATACCTAGGAAATATACAAACCGTATACAATAAATATGTAGTGATCATGGATTTTGTCTCATAGAAAAAAAGTGAGAGGAAGACCCCTTACTTTCATTCTTGACTCTCGTCGTACTCGTTCAAACCTCATGTATAATAAATACAAGTTTATTATAAATATACTAAATAACCATATTCATATATTTATTACAACTCATATGATTTAATTATGACTTTATATTACTTTTTTTGTTAACAATTCCTTGTTAAACTTACATTTTGATTAAAAACCTATTTTTTGTACATGTTTGACTTATTATTCTTGGTAATCTTACTTATATAAATCTTTAAATATATAATTAATGAAAAAATGGGAAATATTTCATATAAATATTTATTAATTATATATTTATTCATAATAATATTAAAAATATAGCATTAGGAAATGAGATACACTGATCATGGTGATAATATGTTGTACATACACATGAATGAAATTTCTATTTTCTTGTTTGATTATAAGAAAGATAAGTATATGAGATATTATCATTATAGAATAATTTTTTTATATGAATCATATATGTTTGTTAATCCCATCCTTAATACATTTTATGTAATGCATTAACAAATCACATTGCTACTCTAGGTGGTAGTCCGCCATACATATGAACGACATTATCATATTCCAACAAAATGTGAATGATGATGATATACGTGATATAAAAATTAAAAGACCATAATAACATTATAAAAATAATATATATCATATATATATTTTAAATCCATCATTATATTCAAAAAAGTATGGAGTTAATGGAATAATGAATGACATTAGCTTGCGAGCCGATAGGCTGCCGCACAAATGAACGATGATTGTGAATCCTATCTGATGAAAGTGTGTGAATTTTTAGGTTATTCCCTTAATATAATAACATATTAGTATATTTAATATAATTATTTTATTATATAATAATTATATGAGAATAATTCTGGGGTTTTGATGAATAAATAAAACAAAAATTCTCATTGATGAACATTACCTCTTCTTTGGGTATCTCCTTTTGGTTTAAACTAAAAGACTTCATTGTTTGGATTTTCAATGAAATTAAGGATTATAGGATGAAGGGAGAGAAGTTTTTAATTACATTTTTTAGTTTTTGGAAGATCCAAATGCCTTGGAAGGTATAAATAAGTTTGGCTAATTAGTGCCCTTTTATATTGATGGAGGAGTGGCATTCTTGTAATTACAAAAAGGTAACAACTATTGGGAGGCCTACCTTACCTCATGTGCCTAAAAAATTAAAACATAATGTATGAGAGTGATAAAACGTTTTATTAATACCTCCAAAACAAAAAATAAATACAGTTTTTGTGAATTTATTCCATAGTCCGTATGTTTACTCAATTTTATCTTTATTATTATTACCAAGGCAACTTGTATCTTTTCATTTATCCAATTAATTTATCAAATAATATTACAATTAAAATATATTTATTATATCTTTTAGAACCAATAATTAAAAATATTGTTTTCAATTAATTAAATAAAAATCTTATGTGTGTGTATGATTAATTTTAATATAAACACATGTAATGCACAAAACCCTATTTTTACCTTAATCATGTTAATTAATTTTAACTATTTTCATTAAAAATTATGGAAAAAATTTAGTTGAACTAATAAAATAATATAAATTATTCTAATTCTAAATTTTGAATCCATTTTTAAAAATTAAATTAAAATAAGTGGAAAATTTTAATTTCAAATTAATCCCACAAACACGATGATAATATGAGTTTTTAAAGAGAAAAGTTAATAATCTTAATTTCTTTTTTACATCTGATTTAAATGTAAAACTGATTTAAATGACCCAAATTAGATTAATTTATATATAATTTATCTAATTATAATTTAAAACCAATTTAAATATAAATAAACATTATAAATAAATTTAGTGGAAATACAGTTTTAAAAAAAATCATTTTTTCACTATTCATCAGAAAATGAAACTTTTCATAAAAATATCAAAAATTACCCCTAAGATAATTTTAATTTTATAATTTAAAAAATTTAGTTTAATTTATAAAATAGAATTTATAATTTTTTTTAAAAAAATATATTTTAAATAAGTTCACCATTAAAAGGCGGTAAAACAACCTTTTAGAAAAATACATCATTTTTGCATAAAATTGGATTTATCCATATCTCATGTCTAAAAAACACATAATTTGAAACTATAATTAATAATTGGAATAATATATATATATAAATATATATAATTATTATTAATAATCAATAGTGGTTTTGTTTGATTTATTAAGATATAACATGTTTGTGCGTTGAAAAATAGTTTTTTAAAGGAATTTCTTTATTTTCAAATAGTTTATACTAACATTGGTAATTAATTTTAAACCAAATAATTCATTAAATAAACCCTAGTAAATAAAATTTTCTTAATTTTTTTAATTCAGTACATACCTTCTATTAGAATGTTTAGGGTACAACTGTTATATTAATAACACGTTGTAGTTTTGTAAAACTCGATCTTGCATGTAACACAAGCTATCAAAATAACATGGAATTGTGTGAAACAAAATAAACAATTAGTGGTGTGTGTGTATTGATAGATAATCTCAATGTTGCGTTTAGTGAAATATTAACTTGTTGTTGTCCATAAAGAATGCAAATCTTGGTGTAGCATGAAACGAACACCCTCAATGATTTTTTATTTATTTGAAAAAATAATTCCTAAAAAATATTGGTGTTAAAAATATAGTAGATATATTTGAGGGAATGGTAAAAGAATAGTATGACTAAATTTTATTGAAGCATGTAAGGATTTATATTTTAATTTTATATGATAGTTTAATATAATCATTTGGATATGTAGTCATTGAATATATGGCTGTTGGATATGTGGTCATCAAGTATACTTCCATAAAATTGGTATATGTAGTATTTTATTGTTCTAAGTAAATAATGATTTAAACATAAAACTTTTTACACAAATATTTTTTGAATAAACAAATGCTAAATTATTTTTGAAAATACCTATTAGTTAAAAGAAATTATTTTGGGTACATATTGTATTATAAATTAAATTTATTATCTTTAAATATTAATTTAAAATAAAAATATTGAAAAAATATAAGTAATTGTTTTTAAATTAATTAAATAACATATAGTAGAAAATGGAATTTTAAGGAATAAGATCATAATGAGTCACAATCGGTGAAAAATGTTTGAATTAAAACATTATTTTTGTTATATGATTTTGTTTAAATGGTAAATCTATATAATTTGGAGTATTTAAGTTAAATAAATTTGTTTGTGTTTTTATATGTTCAAAAAATTTGAATAACGTACATATAATAGTTATTAATTCTTAAGTGATTAAAATACAATCAATTTAATTATAATAATATAGTTTTCTAATAATTATAAATTATATTTTTTGATTTTATTTTATAAAATTAATTTTAAATCATTTTAAAAAATCATAAAATTGAAATAAATTTTGGAATCATATACTTTTGAATAGGTAATAGGGGTAATTTTATGTTTTGTGAAAAATAAGACATTGAGGTAAAAGTGAGTTATTACTGTAAATGTAAAATGAGTTCTAAGTGTTAAAATAAAATATGAAGTCATAAATATTTACAAACAATTATCCCTAATTTTGAAAATTATTTAATTATAGATATTCCGTCATAACTGATTCCACTTTCCATGTAAAAATATATTGCTTGCACATTAATTAATTAGTATTTAGAGAATTTCCAATCAAACTCACTATAAAAGTAACCATACTTTACCCACTTAAAACAATATGTTTCTTTTTTTCACATATGGAATCCCAAAAAAAATCCATATAATAATTTCTTAGTACTATTTTCATGTCATATATTTATAATGAGGAGTCCTAAATCCTTCATTATGAACGAACCTATTATGAGAAGGAGTGAATTCATAAATGTAAGTATCTAGTTCTTAAAAAAAATTTCAACTACCTTCTCAGCACCAAAACTTATAAATATTGTCTAAAAATTTTATGATATTAAATTAATATAATTATTATTATTTAAAAAATATATTACTATAATATAACTCAACAATCATACTTATTCTTTAGTATAATAGGTACTTGTTTTGGTAAATTCAACTACTCACATGAATGATGCATTAGTCTCTTAAATGTCTCCAATATGAATTATTATCAAGAAATTATCACTAATAATATATGATATTAATGATTAATTTATTTTATTAATATGTTTTAAAGGGTGAAACAAAAATGAAAAATCAATATAAAGAAACATTTATTTATTGGTAAATTACCCAAAAAATGCTTATTTTGGATTCCTTTCTCCAAAACCATAACAATAACATACATCATATGATCATGAGACTGAATAAACAATTAAAATAAAATTATTCAATTACGTTGAATAATTTTGGAATTTTGGAATTTTTATCAAAGAATAAGTATCTACAATACTATTATGAAACTTGTATGAAACAATCAAAATTACTAACATAAAATAATGAAAATAAAAAATTTCTAACTAATATATGTGTAATAAATGATTTTAATTAAATACAATAAAAGTATATATATATATGAATATGGTTATAAAATAAGTGATTAAGATATTTATATTTATTATATAGGGGTTTAAAAGTATTATATGGAATTTGAGGTAAAAATTAAGTTTTTTCTTCGTATCTCACATTGAAATTGACAATTTTTATCACTAAATTTCTATTAAGGAAAATTACATGTTCATTTTATCCTTAATATTATCTATTTTCTTCTTATCTAGATATTTTTTTGGGTTTGAAATGAATTATTACCATTTTACCACCCATTTGGGTCACAATTCTCCCATAATGATTATTATAAACCCGTCCAACCTTATCTCTATTTTTTGGTTGGGAATATTTTTGTTCCATGTCCTTATTATTATTATTGAATGTACATATTTTATATTCTAACATTTATTAATGTGACTTTTTATTGACTATGACTTAGTGTAATTTGAATATTCTCTAATCTCTTATTGATTTTTTCCAAAATGGTTACTTTTGAGCTCTAATTTCTTCACTTTTCTTTAAAAATATTCATTTTTATTTTTTCATGATTATTTAAAGTGATTTTAATTTACTTTACCGACAATTTTAAAACCATTTAATATTTTTTTTTAAAATCCACCTGTAAAGGATATTTATACATATTTTCTATGTAACTTCCAAATATTCTTATAATATATTTTCCATATTTGTTAAAATCTTATGATGATAGTCTTGTTCCACTGAAGATATGTCTTAATGATGTCATACACATTCATTCTAGGAATTTATTAGGTTTATGTATTGTGTAAATTTTATGATACCCGTTTAATTGTTATGGGTTAATTATGATATGATGGATTTCAGAATGTTTTAATGTTTATGTGCCATATATATATATATTTATGGTCATAATTATGTGGTAGGTGGGATAATAAATATTTATCCCTCCAATTAATTGGGAAATTTTTTTATCTAATGAGATGACATGCATGGGAATCGACAGAGTATACAATCCATGTTGTTTATGTGAATGAGATTTTAATTTTCCCACTATGTGATGTTACTGTTAGTAGTGAGCCTTGGAATAAAAATTAAATTTCTCTTCTTATAATTTTTTCAAATTTATATTTTTGGACAAATTTATATATTATGCTTCATGTATCATGATTGTTTAGTCATGTTTCTACACTACCATAAATCATTTCTCAATTATTTTCAAAATCTATATATCCTGATTTATGATTTAGTATCCATGTTTTATTGGGTATGGTTTATTTATGGTATGTTTATATAAGTTGATCATGATCCCATACCCACAATTTTATCTTCTTCTCAAATATGATCTTTGATAGATGTCTCTTATGTTTACCCTACCTGATCATTGGAGCATTAATTTTTCTTTGGTTTACATTCCTCCATAAAAAATACGCATGTTTACCTAGGATGATTTATGGAACAGTCAGTGATGAAGGTGTTGAAAGAGGAAGACATTGATGTAGGTAGGTGGTGACAGAATTCAGTGATGTAGGTAGTGATACTGATGCATCAAAGGTCCTTCATCTTCAAAAATAGTGTGCCTTTGGGATATATATAAATAAGGATTTCATATTATTGGGACTTTAGATCATGTAATGGGTTCTCTGTCAACATAGTTAATAATGGATGTTTCCTTTTTTTAATAAAACGATCTTGGTCCCAATAAATTTTTAATAATAGTATTATGTGAAATATTTGTAGAGGAATAGCATGCATAGAATCTTTTTAGAGATTTTTAAAACTTAGTATAAAATAATAATTTCACAGAGATAATCTTTAAAGAGACCAAAACTATAGGTTTTTGGGGGTGGGATTTATAATGATATGTAATGCATATTCATGTTAAATGATGTATTATGTATGTATGTTATGGTTGGATCCTCTGAATTGGGGTTAGAGTGGGGTTTAGTTAATTATAGTGTTTAGATTATAAATAATAAGAGGTCAAAACATAAAAAACTATATATTGAATCAGAATTCTTGGAATAAGAACAAAAAATATAATATGTTAAAGTGAAGGTGTTATAATTTAGGGTATATTAGGATTTATTTTATGTATCATACTCTTGATGACTGAGTTTTTTATTTATTGATACTTATACTAAAACTATTAGTTTTACTCAATGTGTAGAAATAGGAGGAATCTAGTTAAAAGAATTGTGATGGACAATTAAATGATTATCCCAATGAGAGAGGAAATGCGATGAAGTATGGGGTAAAAAATCGCGAGGTGTTTTTAACTAATATTTTTATAGATATGAAAAATAAAATGAAACATATAAAACTCCCAAACACAATAAAGAAGGTACAAGTATTCATCACGTACATCATGTGAAAACATCCACCTTACTTTAGTGGGTCTTTCAATTCACTAATTATTGAGTAGTGGATCAACAAAACAAAAAATATATTTTTTATTCTCTAGTGCAAAAATCCTGAAAATGTGGTTTTAACCATTTATCCTTGGGAACTGGAGGCATATTAGTGGTTGTCTAGAATCTGGAACATGAGTAATGGTGGAGAAATTGACTACATGGAACGAGGGGAGTTAAATAAGACAGTTCTCAATGAATATTCTCTCAAAATTCTTCAATAAATAATTGAGTGAGAAATACCCAAGTAGAAAAAGGAAGATAAATCAATTGGTATCTATAAATAAAACAAAATGACACATTAAAGGTACACATTAAGATTTATTATTGACCCTGAAAGAAAAATCGATCATTTCTTTATTAGATCAAAAACAAATCTCTTAAATAAAATAACTAAAAGGTAATTTTTTATCCCTTAAGAAACTCATTGATTTTATTTCATTGTTGAAATATAAATTAGGGACTCCCATTATTCACATGGTTTTGTGGATGATAAGAGAAAAATAGAGTTTCATAGAAACTCAAAGGATAAAACCCGTGTGGGAAAGAATTTTCATTTCCTTCCATTTCAAAAATTTGGGAAGAATTATGATGGAATTGAATCAAAAGAATGAAAAAATGCTTCTAATGTATAAGAGAAGGTCATTGATCACATGAATGTTGAAGAGATATGAAGAGGACAACTAATTGATTATCTTAAAATAAAACAGAACCTAATGAAAAACCCACACTCTAATGCATCAATTGAAAGGAGTATGTGACTTATTATAGAAAATGCACCAAAAAAATGTTAAAAAAGACAAACTACATTAACAACCTCCAAAGACAATGGAGAAATGGAAATCCTTTGAAATCACCACCACTTAATTGTGTAATGAAAATTAATTGGTTAAAGATACATGAAACATCCACTCAAGAATTTAAGATACCCTTTTTATTATGTTTTTATACATCCTCTATATATAGAAAGATTTATAATATAAAATTCACTACCCAATGACTTGATTTTATATTATTAGTGAAATATCTTAGTGGTGTCATGATTATATCCCATGGATACATCTCTTATGTAATTGAGGATTTTGGGAATGCGCTTCTTGAAAATATTTTTATTATCTATTTAGTTGAATTTGATTTTATTTTGGTTATTAATTGGATCTCTATACAAAGATCCCATAATAATTTTTTGGATAATGAAATTTTATTTCATATCCCAAATCATCATATCATCACCTATTAGTGAATTGGTGAATATAATAACCCTATGTAAATTAATTTCTTTATATGGCTCATAATACTGAATCATGAGCTATATTTAGATCAAGTGGTTTGGTGAAACTCAATACATAATATATATATATATATATATATTATAGTAACTTGTTGATGTATTTATTGAAGATTCACCTAGTCTTTCCCTAGATCATGAGGTTAAGTATTCAACATAACTCGTAACTGGTGTTATACCAATATCAAAGGGTCTTTATATAATATCCCTAATTTAATTAAAATAACTAAATAAACAATACCAAAGAATTTTTTATAAGGGTTTTATATGTTTAAGTGTTTCACCATTGGGTGAACTGGTCCTATTTTTCACGAATAAGGATGGATCGATGTGTCTCTAAATTAATTATCATAAAAAAAATATAAAAATAAAAAAAATATCATATACCACATATTGATGATTTTTTTGGACAAACCTTGAGGTGATAAATATTTATTCAAAGATAGAGATTTAATTAGGATATAATCAATTAAAGGTTAAAAGAGAGGATATACCCAATACACACTTTTCTATAAGATATGAGCTATATGAATTAATATTAATAAATTCCAGACTTACACTAGGTCATGTGGGGATGGTATCTTACTACCTCCAACTTCCACTAGACCTGTCACAATTGCATGATTTGTTCCCTGTATTAATTTAAGGATGTGTATACATGATCTATAACAAGTAATGAACTTAGAGGTTGTAAAAATATATTGTGATCTCTTATGTGAGAAACAACCACTAGATATCATAGATCATAGAGAAGAAGAACAATAACATATGCTTACCCACATAATTAAAGTTATAAAGAGGAATCATATGTGTGAGGCACCAATGTGGGAATTGAAAGATAAAATGGGGTAGAAGTTCCTTAATATCTTTTCATATGAGTAATAAAATTTCTGGGGAGAAATTTATTTTATGTTTTTATAATTTAATTTAACAAACCATCTTTAAACGACACATAAATTGAATCTTTATAATATAATTAACTTTCTTCAACTTTAATGATTATTTTTGTTTTATATTTTAGGGAATTAGGTCAGAAAAATTAGATAACAAACCCGTATATTTTATATTTTAAACTTCTACTCAATATTGTTTTTCACCACAATATAATTTTTTTAAAAGAAACACCTTTTCATTTCATGTCATATCTTTAAAGTTTTCATCTTGACCTCATCATTCTACCTACCTATCCTTAAAACAACATGATTTTATTAAAATGTGGGACAAGTACAAAAATCCTAGTAAGGTACATAAAAAAAGAAATCATTTAGTTTAGTTCAAAACATAACCTATAAAAATGAAATCTATATCAAATTAATCTCTGAGAATATGAAATAAATCATTTCTACATAAAAAACACACATTTTGTTAAAGAATAACTTTTAAACACATTGAAATCAATTGGAATCCCCTTTTAGGAAACGTATAGAATCATCTTAATCAACCATATTACACACAGGTTATAAATAAATGGATACTAGTTAAATCCATTTGAGAAACCACTATGGTTTTCTCCCTCCTAGTTTCCTTTAAATACAAGGTTCATTATCCAATGAATTGAAAGGCTATAATAGGGCTCTCCCATCGCATAAGATATATCAATATCAACTATTGTATAAGTTGTATTAGGTTAAACAATCATATAAGTTGTATAAGAGCTAACCATTAATTATATATAATGATCAAGTATGAAATAATGAAAAAATAAATTTACATTTTCACCTTTTCATCATAAAACTCTTGATAAAACCTTATAAACCCATATCGCAACACTTTTCATTATCAAAATATACATCCCATTAAAAAAAATTAGTAATAAAATAATTGGGATAAAGATTAAATTTCATTATTGATTAAAAGATGAAATCTTATAAATGAATCTAACAATCATATAACCATTTTCATGGACAGAAAAACAGTTGACGCCATATAAGTTAAAATAAAGCATTCATTTTTCATTTTTTAAAGGAATTCCAAATTTTCTATATAATCACCAACAAATATTTATATTATTAAAGAGAAAATAGTACATGGGATATAAAAGAGTGTAAGGGAAGAGGGGAGACCCTGGTTCTAGGAGGCATGAATAAATGAAGTCCAAGTGAATCCACACACACAATTTTCATCCCCTCATAGGGGAAGGACCCAATATCAGTAAAATTACACGTTTTCATGCCTTGGGTTTCCTAAGAAGAAAGGAAGTTTGTTATGGTATTCACATTATTCAATGTATGTCTGACCATGATGTTGAGGTGTATATTTTCCTTTTCACATTTAGATGGTGTATTTGATATTCTATGGGGTGGAACCAATATGACATAACACTTAAAAAGAATCAATGAATCAATTTCAATGACCTCTAGGTGAATGTTTCCTTTAGTGAAAAAATAGAGACCAGTGAGAATCACTATTTTGTCAAGTCAGAGGTAGTACCAACTACTCCAAAAGAAATTGAAGTCTAGAACCACTGAGCCCTTGGTGTCCTAGACACCCCTGAATTAGATGAGACCCATGATGTATGATCCATTGGTGTCATTGAGACCTGAGTGATGTAGGTACTAGAGAAACCATTTTCATTGTGAAAAAATATAAGCATTATTAGGTGAGGAGGCTACTTATAAGATCATTTTGAGGGATGTGGCAGTCTCTAAATTTTTCCCCAAGTGTATCAGGTCGATCACAGTATTTATTTTCATGAAGATGAGGTTTATTCTTATGATTTTAGGTCCCTTATTCCTAGAATCACTTATTTTGTTCTAGAGGCACCATCACCATGCCATGGAAATCAATGATCTAACCTTACCATGATGTCCAATATTCCCCACCCATTAGAACTGCCAATTGAAGAAAAAAACCCCCATGTATGCATGAGGTTTCCAACTTGTGAAGATATCGAATGCACGCCACACCATGTTCATCCATGAACCTTCAAAAAATATATTGTCAATGGATTTGACCTTGTGATCCCTACAACATTGACATGTGGAAGCCAAAATCAAACCTAGACATTTGATGTTCTCCTCAGTTGGGAGAGCATTATTCTTAACCCTCCACACAATAAAGTTCAAATTTGATGGAATTTATTTTCACTATATAACATCTCCCCACTCATCAAGATTATTGGTCACCACCTGAGCATTGGGAAAGTCTTTAGATAAAAAAAGAACCTAAAGATGAAGTGTTAAAACATTTATCTGGATAAATCTAGTGTAAGATGATGCATGCCTGAAGATGATATTCATATTGGGATATCATGAGAATACAAGAATTCTTCTTATCCAGTTAGGATTATTTATCTTAATATCAACTCTTCCCAAAATCAAATGAATATGCTAGTAGAGGTTCAATATGTGAGGTTGAATCATAATCTGTATTGAAGAAGGCCTCCCTCTATACCTATCAATGTTGGCCCCATTCATATCCAGCATGGTTTCCCTTTAAAGGGTATTCACCTCAAAGAACTCCCATGATAACTTATAATGGAAGTATATCAATGAGTTAGAGATGATTCTAACATTAATACTGCATTCATAGAGAGGTATTTCCATTCTATCCCATGCTTCTTAGTGATGATTCCCTTCCAACTTATCATCACATAGAAATGAGTCCATAATATTCTATAATCTAGGAATTTATGCTTTTAAGGAATTTGAATTTGAATATCATGAATTATCATTTATGAATGAATGCTATTAATTAGAATTATTATTCCCTTGAAATACAAGAATTGATTATTCCAATTCACGATTCATCCCAAAATCCTCCCTTATAACCAGTTAAAGTGATGAATTTAATGACGGATTGGTGAAACAACATCATCCAAGTACTCAATGGGAAAGGTTACTTTTTCAAATATATAGGTTGTTTTAAAATGATATTATCCACCTCTTGATACAACTAATTGTAATTTAAACACTAATCCTATCCTAATTGACCAGTTTACCTCTCTACTTGGAGTACTCTTCTAGTGTTCCAATGATCTCCCAGATCGATGTGGTTCTACCATTCAAAATGATAATTGTGTCATCATCAAACATGAGGTTAGATATGTTAAGTTATGTCAGAAACAACAGTAGATAATACTTCCTGACCACCGGGTTTTGTTAATATAGTGGACTAAAGATTCCTAGATGAAAATAAATAGGGTGGGGGAGAGTGGGTCTCCCCATCTGAAGCCCCATACCGCCTTGAAGAAGATGAATTGTTTCCCCATGAATGAAATTTATATCCAAGAGGAACTAATGCACCAAAACCAAAGATTAATCACACAGTTAGAGAAAACCTTGCAGGATAATACCTTAAGGATTTAGCTCCATTCCTTCTTGTTATATGCCTTACTCATGTGATGCTTCATAGCTATGTTCGAGTAAAAGATTTTTAGATTGATATCCCTGATGACCTCTTCTGACAATGTGATGGCACCTTTGAATGATCTCCCATAGATAAACCCATGTTTCTAAGTGGATATCCAGTAGGGGAGGTATACAGAGATCTTATGGTTGAGGACGGTTTCCAACACCATAAGGGGATGTTACACATGCATATGGGGTGGTATTCCTCAATATAGTTTTGCTCTTTAACTTTCACTACCATAACTAGTTTTCTATCATTGGCCACATGATGCATTTTAATACCTAGGAAAATGTCTTGAATTTCTTGAAACATATAGCTTTTAATCATATCTGATGTGACCATGTAGAATAGCCCTAGGAAACTCTCATCCCTTAGTGTGATTTCATGGATGAGTGAACACACAACCTCCAAAATCACTATTTCTTCTGGGGTAGAATTCATCTTTTCATTAACAAGATCATAATCCACTAAAGGAATGTCGTCAAAGATATTTTCATGCCCCCTCAGGTACCCTCCCTATATGTGGGGGTTCAGACCCATAAGAAGGCATTTCAATAGATTATTATTCATGCCACCAAACACATTGTGGGCATCCAAGCATGATCCATCTTCTATATGGATGTTAGGTCTACTAAAGTATCATTTTTCATTCATGCATATATACTTCCTATATTTTGGTCCCCTACGATCAGCAATTATATCCTTGAATTTTTATGAGCCAAACATTCCATTTTTAGCAGTAAGTTAGGAAAAGTTATTTTCTTATTTGAAATATATTAAAATATAATTTTATCCCAATTATCTTATAAAATATGCTCTGATGGATCAAAGTCCAAACTAATGGGATCAAGGTCGTGGGATTGAAGGGTTTTATTTTTCTTCCACATAAAAAGATCAAATTTATGTTTTTAGATTTTATTGTGAAACCTCATCCAAGAAAACCCATGCGATTTGTTTTCCAAAATTCTTTAATTGTGTTCAGTAACTCTAGGTATTCATTTCAGAT
This sequence comes from Viscum album, assembly GCA_963277665.1. Classification (NCBI taxonomy): domain Eukaryota; kingdom Viridiplantae; phylum Streptophyta; class Magnoliopsida; order Santalales; family Viscaceae; genus Viscum; species Viscum album. The sequence goes on along the minus strand of OY728142.1, from coordinate 2,037,306,457 downwards.
GTGATAAAATAGAAATTATGTGTCTTTAGTAGTTCTGGAAGCCATCATGATTCTTAACGGGGAGTGGTATGATATAATGCGTGTAAGGTGTGCTACCTTTAATTTTAGATAGGAAGATATCATGTTATAATTCACTAGGAAGTGATATAGGAGACACCATGTTATATATATAACTCTTAGATATATAAAATACATGTGATGCAGTGATGAAAAATGAATCACATCGCTTCATGAAGGTGTTAATCCACACGCACACACAAACAAAATTATAATTTCCAATTAATGGAAAGGAATAAAAATTCATGATATATTACTTTTCCAGAATGATAAATTTGTCATTAACATCATATATTTACATTAAATATAACTTTGTTAACATTAATGAGTGTTAGTGATGGAAAAAAAATTATGTCAGTTCGTGAGGTGGTTGCCCGCCATATACACAAATAATGACTTCATTTACCATTTGATGAAATAGGAGATGAATATTGGTCATAAATTTAACAAAAAAAATAACTTATTATATTTAGGGTTATTTTATTATTACTTAAGAGTGTTTGAGGAATATTTTATGTAGGTAGAAGAATAAATCAAATGAAAATACTTTGGCAAAAACTATACCTCTTCTTCGAATAACCTCTTAAGGATTACACAAAATAATTTTCATGGTTAGTTTTATGATAAAAATAAGTCCTCTTATATTTTAATATAGACTTAAGGATGTGATTTAGGAAATTATTTTCATAAAAAATGACTCTTCATCTATCTAGAGTATTGTAGAGGGGGTTCCCTTTTATAAGTGACTGATCGGGCACTTTTGGAATTACTTAATTTATTAAGTTAACATAGATTAATTTTCATGAAAAATGGATCCAAAATTAAATAATTAAAATATAGGATGTTGAGTAGCTGAAATAATATAGTCAATTTTTTTTATATTTTAGTTTTTTTAACCATTATCTTTTTCTTTTAACTTGTGTTAACCCATTTTGACGATTACCGTGATAACATTGTTTTTTAATATTTAGGGGTAAAATAGTTACTAAAAAGGATAATTGGACAATAATTGGACCATATTTATAATTTAAACCATATTCCAATAACTTGTATAAATATATATTTTAGGGACTTCAAATCATTTAATAAAATATTAATTTTTTAAAAAATATCATTAATATCATTTTAAGAACTATTTGTTTAATTTGACTTTGAAAAAAATAGTAATGAAAATAAATTTTAATATAACCCATAAATAATTTGAAAAATGTTATATTTATCAAATAAATTAATGGGGCATATTAATTTACCCAAAACAATTACTTTTATAGATTTTAATATCATTTACATGACTTTTTCTACTGCTTTAACAAGCATCATGTGAGTTTGGAATAAGAATTTACGATTAATATTTTATTACTGTCACGAACCAGGACGGGTCCCCATCCGACCCGACGCCCGACCCAGTCCGTGACATGGCCCGAAGGGCGTTCCCGATCCCCACGGGCTGGAACAAGTGCCCGGGTATCAAGAGTAACCTGTGGGAACAGTTTACCTGAAATAAGAGACAGAAAAACAACTAACAAGATAAATAAAAAAATGCTTGAAAACAAAACCAATCAAACCATTATCATTGGACAAAAATTAATGTTTACAAATCAACCCAAAACTCCAGGAAGACTACAAAGGAAAGAGAGAGATAACACATTTATTCCCACCTTTATGCAACATGAGGAGCCACCTCCTTAAACAACCATCGTTAAACATGCACGGGAAGACCATCGATAACACGAACCACTGCCACTAAGAACGATGTCAAAACATGGAATAAACGAGAAACAAGGTCTAAATACACTAAAAGGTGTATGTATGGTGTGAGCCAAGATCCCAGTAGGATGTCACCCAACAAAAAGGTTCCACGTATAACCATTTAATGACAAATACATTTGCAATATTAACTAAAGAAAAGAAAATGAATGCTTGAATAGTTTAAAAGAAAACGAGATTAAAGATAACAGTTTAAAATAGAACAACTTAAATTAAAACACACACACTCACTTTTTAAAATAACCAGTTTGTCACACTGATGTGCGTAAGGTAACCAATGAGAACTAATACGGGAGTGGCCGCATAGGTGTTAGCTAGCTTGGGTCCCTAGATCTTCGTTTCTCGGTGAAACATGGCTTAGAAATCCACGACCTTAGAAAACGTGGCTTAGAAGGCCACGAACCTCAGAAAACGTGACTTAGAAGGCCACGACCCTCAGAAAACCATATGTTTATTTAGTGTTGCAATCGTCAGTCCTTCCGATGAAACCGGGTTCAGTCACCTTCGGAGCACCAGCTCATTAGTCTAGTCCACCCTCCTAGCTACCCGAGCTTCAAGGTTTGTGCTCAAACAAGTTTCAAGTTCATGTCACAGGTCACTATAATGCATAAAATCCAAACATGGTACTTACACATGAAAAATCACAATTTGTACAACCAAATATGCTTTTAAAACCATACACACACCAAAATATTTTCAAAACAATATCTGTATAGGTTACATACACAATTAAGCCATCTTCACACCTTAAAAGACACTCATCACTAAAAAACCACCACTTGCACATGTAGAAACTATTTTGAAATACGGAAAACACCAAATCATTTTTCAAACATGTTTTTCACCATTTTCATAATTATGTAAACCATAAAAGAAATTATAAAGCAATATAAAAAGGGTGTCACGTGTCTTTGCACAAACTAAAGTAACCATTTATAAATTCAACCACATTCACACGTCGCACGAACTCAAATAAAAATTTTAAGGGTGACATGCACCACCTGAGTAGTTTAATGGAAAAACCCTCCTCCATATGAAAAACACAAATGCATAAACAACATAATTTAACAAGCCAAAAAGAAAATTTTAAAACAAATTTGTAAGAAATTGCTTGGTGTTAACCACTAAACCAACCCAAACCCCTCTTTTACGACTAAACACACATTATGTCATGTCAAGGATACTATTTCCCCACTTGAAAAAGTTAATAAGATAACCGCATAATAAAAAAAATTACTAAAAACTAAATAATAGTTCACAACATAAAACACACACGTATATAAACAGGCTACTAAAAATTTCAATGCAAATCAAACTCTAATGAAAACTCACTTCACACTACACCAATTAATTTAATAACATGTTAAACAAATTAAACTTTCAAATTAATTTATCAAATAATGATTAAATATGGAACAACCTACCTTGGTGTTTATTTTTCCCAAAACTTGTATGGATCTTTATCCGCACCTAATACGCACCACAATCAAACTCAATAGAACCCTAAAACAAGAATCAGACCAAAAATAACATCAAAATCAGACCAAAAACCACATAAACTCTAACATGGAAGTCTCCCAAAGGAAAAATCAACCACACTAAATAAAACTCACCTACGACGGAGATATTGGGGGGATATCCGAGCATGTTCGGGAGGCACGGAGGTGTTCTACGTCAGAAAATTCATACCGGAAAAGAGGAGGTCAGTGTGAGGGGGACGGCTGTGTGTGTGGGAATTTGTGAGGGAGGTCGGAGCGGCAAGAGGCAGTCCGTTGATGTCTGGTTTTCCAACGAGGAGGAAGACACGCGATAGAGGTTGGGGTGACATAGAGGTGTTTGGGAGGTAGGGATAGGAGGACAACCAGATGGAGCAGGGGCCACCGGCCAAGGGGGAGGTGCGATGTGAGCTGGCTAGAAGGGGGAAAGAAACAGCTGGACAGAGCAGGTGTCGCCGGCTTCAAACTAGGCTGGGGTGGAGTAGCAACCGGGGTGTGCTGGGGCGATGGTGTAGGGAGGTAGGGCAGCAGCTTGTGTTGGGGAAAGGGGCACAATACCAGGTGAGCCGAGGAGAGAAGAGGGGGCATAGCGCGGTGGGAGCAAGGCTGACCGACGGGGGTGTGGGTGACATAAGAGATCCGGCCAGGAGGTGCAACGAAGGAGGAAGGCTGTAGAGTTTCGGGGCAGTGATTTCAGCGCGATAGGAAGAAGGGAGAGTGAAATGTGGGTGCGATGGGCTAGAGATAAAGGAAGCAAGAGGGAAATAAAAAATCAAAAGGAAAATAGGAGGAAAGAGAAAAAGGGGGAAAATAATAAATAAATCAACTTTAATACATTAATAATAATATTAATAATAATAACAATCTTAAAAAAAATATGTTCTTAATAATAATAATGAGACTAATAATATTAATAACTATATTAATATCCTAACAATACCAATAATAATAATAATAACTACAATTTTTATCATCATTAAAATAATCCTTTAAATTTTATTAGATTCATTTTATTTTTAAGGAGTCGTCCACCCTTGCGGACACCCCACATGGATCATGAAAATTTTTAATAGTATGATGTTGATGAACATAATAAACATAATTAAATTATCATCCTCAATACCTCTTTTAATTTCAATCCGTTATTGATCATTACACTTAAATAATTAATTCAAAAATCGTGTACCAAGCAGGCCGTGCGGTGAACCTGGCGTGGTCACACATCGACCTACGCGAGGCCGCAGGACTTCGATGTGGTGAACTAGATGCAGTCAAGGGAAATACCAGCATTTTTAAATAAGAACCCATAATTTTATTTCTTGCCTCAACCCGGACTACCCGATGTCCATAAAAATTTATAATATAAATAATTCAAAAGAGGCGGGTGTGACAATTCTCCCCACCATATCGCTTTCCATCCCCAGAAATCCACAATTAAAATTACACCCCAAAGTAGAAAATGGAACCTTCTCAAGGATAAAAGAGGGTCCCTACAATCAATAAGTGAAAAGAAGCGAACGCACCATACTCAAAGAAAGTGACTCAAAGGATATCTTCAGGAAACTCATAAAAAGAATTTTTGATTTGTTTCATCCACCCCACAGAGCTAAAACACCTCCAGTTGATTGATTTAGGAAAGGAGATATTGAACCAACAAAACCAACTTCAAAGACAAAACATCTCAAGCATTGTCAAACGAAAACCACACCATTTGGATAGAATGCACAAGCAAGATCAAAACACGTCCACAGAACACTCTTATCACTTATCACCAAGCAATCTTGAGAACCAGAAAAAAAGGTCAACATTTGGAAGGATTAGGGGCTCCCCACAATTAAGAACCTATCAATGCCCAGGATGAGACTAGAAAATTTAACGGGGAGGTCCGAGAAGACTCCCCACCATTAAATAAATGTCCAACATCGATTCATTCGAGAGACATTCGTGCGAGACCCAACATGGGTCTCCCATCCATTAGAACTGAAAGAGGATAGAAAAATTTGAAAACTTCCTGACGATGATCAAACACCCCACTACAGGGGGCGGAGAGGGAGGGGCCCGACCACTGAGCATCAAAACTACGACCTAAGACCAACCAGTATCACTACGTCCCTAGATGATCTCTATTCAAAGCTGAGACCGATTTACCTAATAGAACCCATAAGGACCATTAATAGCGATTACACCTGGTGGGATTCAACCCCCATGACTTTATGGTACAAAACGACCATGCTTCCTCGTAGCCATAAGAAACCACACACACCCAAATGAGTCATTCAGAATTGAACAACCCCCGGAAATAATTTAAACCGCCTTCACCTTTAATACTAGTGACAGAAATAAAGTTAGGGTCTCAAACACTCTCGGGGTTCCTGACCACGTGCCAGCTTCACTCCGAGTCCTATGCTTGGAGCCCTGATGTTTGAAGCATCTTCTGCCTCGCAGTCAGGTATTGAAGACTCCCAAACGGAGCTTCTCCTTTTGGTGTCACACACAACCAAACTGTAACCGAGACAACACCAGCAAAAACAGATTAAGGCATATCAATGATCATACACAAAACATTCACCAACACAAGAACTGAAATGGTGCAAGTGCATCACCCTTTTCCACACTAAATGAGAACACGACACCACAAATCGTCACCGAACATGACCACTGTTGTTGAAAGGAACATTATACGGAGAAGGACTTCAAACTGAGTCTTAAAAAACATGTGATTCTTGCAATCAACCGTAGCATCCCCATAATACTGGGTCTGCCACACTAGTGGCCTAACATAGACCCATCCTTAAACGAAACCAACAAAGGATCAAAGGTTATTTAGAGTAGTGGCCCGCACCGACCACTCTAGGATGCTTCCACCTTTCCCCACTAGAATCTACTTCACCGTTTCCAAATAGAACATTAAAATTAATGAGGTCAAACTTCACCCTTGACTAGCAAAGAGAACTCACACTATAAGACGTCACCAAACATGACCCTTACAGCTGATGAAAGTACTAAAAATCCCATTAAGACACCAGTCAACACTGATTACTCTAAACCACCTTCACCCTTCCTTGTTGGAATTCCTTTTGCCGTTTCTAGGGGAAACTTCAAACATGACAGTGTCAAACATCATACTCGATGAGTCAGACACTCAAAAAACCAAAACTCCCTTCAACTCCCCTCTCATTTTTCATCTCGATGCGAGAGGATCCACTTAGTTATAAAAAGGGGAGGTGGGTTCAATTCTAGAATTCAAGAATATATTCCTATGATCAACTGGAGGGTCGAACAACGGCGAATTCCCTGTGGCCATACATCAATCACATGTCAATGCTTTATGGGGGGAATACACTAGTCAAGAAATAAAACCATGGACCCAACCAAACTAGTCCAATGGTCAAGTCACACTGCAAGTGAACACCAAACGTGCAGGGGGAACCACTACAAGGGCTCCCTGATGTACTTTTCAAAAGAATTCACTATCGACACGCTTGTATACCAACGTACAAATAAGAATTAAAACTTAGAACACAAATCATTCAGAAAGGATCCTCGACTCAAAATGCCTCACATCCGACATTTCCAAAACACAAGGACACACCACACAATCACCAGTTATCAACACACTGAATTCTCATTTAAAAAAACTTTTTGAAAATAAGCAAAGCTAGTGGGTTGCAGAAACACCAATGGTTACCCATGGGCCTCGCACATGCATGTCCTCAGGCCGCACTGACACCCACCTCATATCCATCTAGTAAAATCACCTACTCATTCCATTAACAATTTCTATTTCCATAAAAACTCATGCATTTGGTTTCCCACAAGAACACCAAGGATCAAAATCAAGCATTTTCATTTTTCAAAACCAAAACATTCAACCCACACCTTTCAAACCTCAAACATCATTCCCTTTTTAAGGTGCTTAATTTCAAAACATTTTCCTAGACCAAATCATTATTACTTAAAAATGAAAATTCCACAATTCCAAAACAAAGAAATGAAGAACGGTGCAAGAGAAAACTAGTGTCAGTGGGTGATTGGAACATATGGTTGGAGACCATATGCCAGTCATGCCACCACCACAGAGGGTGTTCTAGGACAGCATCCCCAGCTCCACATGGCTTGCCGGACCATGCGATATCACTAGGACCACTAAACATACTCCCTTTTCATTTCCCATATACTATATTAACCACACGGTCCAAAGATTTAGACAAACCTCAACTTACATTGGTAACTCGAGTCCCGCCACGAGGTGTGGTGGCCAAGCACCTTACCCATATCCAGGACATCGAGTCCTTACAACCTTAACTTTGGTTCACCCAACTCTATCCCAAAAGAAAACGACCCAAGAGAGAAAACATGCCCCTCTGATACCATTTTTTCACGAACCAAGCCGGGTCTCCATCTGACCCGACGCCTGACCTGGTCCGCGACATGGCCCAAAGGGCGTTATCGATCCCCACGGGATGGCACAAGTGCCCAGGTATCAAGAGTAACCTTTGGGAACGGTTTACCCAAAATAAGAGACAAAAAAAACTAACAAAATAAATAAACAAACGCTGGAAAAAAAACCAAACAAACCCTTAACATTGGACAAAAAATAATGTTTATAAATCAAACCAAAACTCTAGGAAGACTGCAAAGGAAAGAGAGATCTAACACATCTATTTGCACCTTTATTCAACATGAGGAGCCACCACCTTAAACATTCGTTGTCAGACCTGCACGGGAATACCAGCAATAACCCGAACCATTGCCACTATGTACGATGTCACAACCTAGAATAAACAAGAAACAAGGTCTACATACACCCAAATGTGTATATAGGGTGTGATCCAAGATCCCAGTAGGATGTCAACGAAAAAAAGTTTCCACATATAACCATTAAATGAAAAATACATTTTCAATATTAACTAAAGAAAATAAAACGAATGCTTGAACATTTTAAAAGAAAACAGGATTAAAGAATCCTGTTTCAAATGGAACAACTTAAATTAAAACACACACACTCACTTTTTAAAATAACCAGTTTGTCACACTTATGAGCGTAAGGTAACCAATGAGCACTAATATGAAAGGGTCCTCATGGGTTTTAGCTAACATGGGTCCCTAGATCTTTGTGTCTCGGTGAAACGTGGCTTAGAAGGCCACGACCCTCAGAAAAAAAAGGCGTAGAAGTCCACGACCCTCAGAAAATGTGGCTTAGAAGGCCACAGACCTTAGAAAACCATATATTTAGTTAGTGTTTCATCGTCAGTCCTTCCAGTAAAACTGGGTTGAGTCACCTCCGAAACACTAGCTCACTAGTCTAGTCCGTTCTCATAGCTACCCGGGCTTCCCGGTTTGTGGTCAATCATGTTTTAAGTTCATGTCACAGGTCACTATAATGCATAAAATCCAACAGGGTACTTACACATGAAAAATCACAATTTTTACACCCAAATCTTCTTATAAAACCATACGTACACCAAAATATTTTCAAAAAAATATCTTCAAAGGTTACATACACAATTAAACCTTCTTCACACTTTAAAAGACACTCGTCACTAAACCAACCACCACTTACACACATAGACGCTATTTTGAAATACGACACACACTAAATCATTTTTCAAACATGTTTCACACCATTTTCGTTATTATGTAAACCATAAATGAAATTATAAAGCAATAGAAAAAGGGTGTCACATGTCTTTGAACAAACTAAAGTAACCATTTATAAATTTAAATGCATTCACACGTCTCACACACTCAAAAAAATTTAAAGGCTGACATGCACCACCCGAGTAGTATAATGGAAAAACCTTACACCATATGAAAAACAAAAATGCATAAACCACATAATTTAACAAGGCAAAAATAAAATCTTAAAAAACAATTTGAAAGAAATCACTTAGCGTTAACCACTAAACCAGCACAAACCCCTCTTTTACGACTAAACGCACACGACGTCATGTCAAGGATACTATTTTCACCACTTGCACAAGTTAATAAGCTGACCACATAATAAAAAAACTACCAACAACTAAATAAAAGTTAACAACAGAAAACACACACGTACATAAAAAGGATACTAACAATTTCAATGCAAATCAAACTCTAATGAAAACTCACTTCACACTACACCAATTAGTTGAATAACATGTTAAACAAATTTAACTTGCAAAATAATTTATCAAATAATGACTAAACATGGAACCACCTACCTTGGTGTTTATTTTTCCCAAAACATGTGCGGATCTTCATCCGCACCTAATACACACCACAATCAAACTCAATAGAACCCTAAAACAAGAATCAGACCAAAAATAACATCCAATGCAGACCAAAATCCACATAAACTCTAACTTAGAAATCTCCCAAAGGAAGAACCAACCAAACTAAATAAAAATCACTTATGGTGGAGATATTGGGGGCTGTCCGATCACTTTCGGGAGGCGCAGAGGTGTGCTGTGTCAGAAAACTCAGACCGGAAAAGAGGAGGTCAGTGCGAGGGGGAAAGTTGTGCGTGTGAGTTTTTTTGAGGAAGGTAGGAGTGAAAAGAGGTAGTCCGATGATGTCTGGTTGTCCAACGAGGAGTAAGACACGTGATGGAGGCTGGGGCAACACATAAGAGTTCGGTAGGTAGGGATAGGAGGACCTCCAGATGGATCAGGGGCCACCGGCCAAGGGGGAGGTGCGGTGTGAGCTGGCTGGAAGGGGGAAGGAAATATCCAGACAGAGTAGGTGTCGCTGGCTTCAAACCAGGTGGGGAGGGGGGCGGTGGAACGGCCACTGGGGTGTGCTGGGGCGATGGCGCAGGGAGGTTGGGCATCGGCTGATGTTGGGTAAAGGGGCGCAACACAAGGTGAGCTGAGGGGAGAAGAGGGGGCACAACGCTGGGGGAGTAAGGCTGGCCGAGGGGGGTGGTGTGGGCGACACAAGAGAGCCGACCAGGAGGCGCAACGAAGTAGGAAGTCTGTAGGGTTTGGGGGCACCGATTTCGGCATGACAGGAAGTAGGGAGAGGGAAAGGAGGGTGCGACGGGCTGGAGAGAAAGGGAGCAAGAGGGAAATAAAAAAACAAAAAGAAAATAGGAGGAAAGAGAAAAAGGGAAATAAATAAATAAATAAATAATTCAACATTAATACATTAGTAATAATATTAAAAATATTAAAAATATTAAAAAAAATATGTTCTTAATAATAATAATGAGACTAATAATAATAATAACTATATTAATATCCTAACAATAATAATAATAATAATAAATACCATTGTTATCATCATTAAAATAATCCTTTAAATTTTATTTGATTCTTTTTATTTTTAAGGAGTCGCACAACCGTGTGGTTACCCCACGTGGCTCATGAAGATTTTTAATAGTATGATGCTGATGATCATAATAAACATAATAAAATTATCATCCTCAAAACCTCTTTTAATTTAAATCCCTGTTTGATCATTACACTTAAATAATTAATTCACAAATCGTGTATCGGGCAGGCCGTGCGGTGAACCGGGCGAGGTTACACAGCGACCCAGGCGAGGCCGCACGACTTCAACGCGGTGCGCTGGACACAGTCAAGGCCAATACCAGCATTTTTAAATAAGAACACAAAATTTTAATTCAGGCATCAACCCGGACAACCCGAAGTCCATAAAAATTAATAAAATAAATAATGTAAAAGAGGCGGGTGGGACAATTACTAAAAATTAAAATTAAATTACTATGATAAAAAATTCCTTATTCTTTAAAATAACCTTTTATAACCATACATAAGTTGTCTTTATCCTAGCCCAAAAATATTATAGATTTTTAAAGTAAGAAAGTGTCATTTTTGAATTTATCTTTTACTTAAATATTATATAGGTCAAAATTTATGAAATATGGAACCAGGTTGAATTATTTTTGAGAATTTTATATAAATGAATGAAACCTTCCAATTATATAAAGACATGTTTTGTGTATGATATTATGTTTTCTATGTACGTAGCTCTTGAGTTTTGGTATTACCTCTTTTAGTTGGGTTTTCATTTCATCTAAAAACTGTTATGGTTGATCCTTTTTATTGGGGATAGAGAGAGTTAGGTGGGTAAATGACACAATGTTTAGGGATGTACGTTTTCATGAATTAAGGGAGTTCAGGTATGAATGTTTCAAAGGTATTATGAGATTTCTCCATGGGTTTGTAAAGTTCAGAGGTGGTCCATGTAATTTATTTCGAAGATGGGAAGATAATTGTCTACCGAAAACATTCACATCCTAAACAGTTTATATGTTGTGAACCAGTTTCCAAGAAGATATAATGAGTTTCTTAATATCATGAAATTTTTACATTCCATTAAACTATTTCACAACATTAAATGGTCAATTGAGGTTGTTTTAGATCTCAGTGATTTTTTTCAGCATACCTTATAAATCATGAAATTCACATCATGAAAGTGGTTCATGTGATGAATATCTCAGGGCCAATTATTTTAAACCACACTGTGTGTATGATTTTATTTTATTTCATCACGTATAATTACCTGTGAAACCCCAAGGTGACTCTATGAGATCTCATAATGAATCATTCCCTTCCAAACATCATAGTCTAGTGTTTAATCTCTAGTGAGTTCCTTCTCCTTGGTTTCCCCCATTCTTTCTTCCACTATTCTCCGTCATTGTGGTGTGATCTATTAGACACCATTGAATTTGGTTTTTATCTATATGTTTGTGTGATATAAGTCTTCCTTGTGGTCACATTATCCATTTTCATCATTATAAATACCTATTGAGAATGGTTCTTAGATCAGTAAAGACAGGTAGGCAGTCTAACACAATACATATGCATTTTTTTTGTTTGTTAAGTGTGTTCAATATCATGTGATTGCACCGAAACCAAATGAAAATTAAATAATAGAATAATAGGATATTATAATAATTTTATTGGTATACTCATGGGATTCATTTAGAAACCTTAGTGTTTAGAACTATCTTACTGCAACCCGTGGAGTTATCCTACACATGAACGACAGTAGACTGACAGTTGGTCTAAAACAAGAATTAAAATAACATAATACCTCAGGTGATTTCTTATGATAGGATCACCTGATAAATGGATAATTTGTTTATTAAAATGACCTGTGATACTTTGATATGATATGGTTCTGTAGACTAGAATCTTAATGGGTTAAGAAATAACTTGATGAGTGAAATGGAATTGAATGATAAAAGGTAGTTGGATAAATTGACCTTTAAGGCTTATGAAGTATGTTATGCTATTCTTACTATTATTCCTTGTGTTGTAGGTTATGATATAATTCTTATATAGGTATTTTCCCAGTTATGATGTAATACTTATATGGACTAGACCAATTATGCAGTAATGCTTATAGGTGTTGGCTCAGTTCTGCGGAAATGATTTTATAAAGGGTATGGCACAGTGATATTAAAATTATTAGAAAGAGGGGTTGACCTAGTTATAATAAAATTATTATATCAGTCTTGTTATGATTATTTTAAAATAATATATAGAGTGCTCATCTAAGTTATGATATAATTCTTATAGGGGTTGACCTGGTAATTATGAAATGATTATATATAGCTCTCGACCAAGTTATGCTAAAACACTTATATGGAGGTATTTTCCAGGTTATGTGATTAGGGTGTGGACATGTGGTTACTATTGGAATTGTAATTCTATAATCTTAAAGATATCCTAGTATAGTACCAAATTAGTTTTATCAGTGTATTGTATTAACTGATTAATTTGTACTCATATTTATTTCTTTATTTCTTTAAATTACTAATATAGTAGTTTTTTTGACATGGTGGTGTCGACCTATTGAGTTATAATCACACCGTTTTGAGGATTACTTCAAGTAATGAGATGATTATGTGGATTTATGTTGGTATAAGGGAAAAGGAAAATGTTTTTGACTATTGATTGATTGATGGGTTAGAGTTTGAAGATGGGACTTAACAAGAATTTAGTACCAATGTATTTGAGTTTATTAGTGTCAGCTTGGTATTTTATTTTTATGAATTAAAATAAGTAATTTAGTTAAATTTAATCATATCATTTTTGGATCATTATTATTTTGATTAATTGGTTAATCTTTTAACTTCCAGTTTTATGATGAACTATTCTACTTTTTCTATTACTATAATTTTTGTCTATTTATACTATAATAAAAATTTAAATCAAGGGAATTGTCTCCCAACTATTTTTTCTACACACCCAATGCTATTCGGTACGCTCTGGTATACTAGGAGGTGCACTGGATGTCTAGTAACCAATCTCATTTTTCAATGTGAGAGCATGTCGGATCAGAGGATATTATAAAGTGGTATTAGAGAATCTTAGATTTTATTTCATATGGTTTTACTATTTGCGAATGGTAGAAAGGATACTAGTATGTGTTGGTACATAGAAATGATCTTGTGAATGTGAGTAGCTAACCCATGTATGAGGTAAAATATCAGTGCCTACTACTGGTATTTTTGTTCATATTGTTCACTTTGTACGGTTGGTATTATTTTACCTTGAGTGATTCACATGTTGTATGACGTTATTGTTTCTTGATATTTATTCTCATGTCCAGATATGAAGTTAGATGGGTATTAATGCATAATTATAGACAATTAAGGATATATATTGACATTTTTGTTCATGATAAGGATATATTTATTTCAAGTTATATATTTCCTGTATGAACTGTTAAATGAGAACCCGATTTGATATGATAAAAAAGGTAATAAATAAACTGTTATTTCTCATATATTCACTTAGTAATACCTGGTTATAGAGACCATGATCCAATGGTTCTATTTTATTTTCACCTTCTTTGGTTATTATTATTGTTATATAGTGTTCTAAGGAGTGAATTTATCTTATAGTAAAAATTCCTCATCGACATATTTGAATTGTGAACCAGGAGAGTGGAAATTAAAAAAATCCTAATATTACTAAATTGTAGATTCATATATCTCATAAGGATCATATATATATGAAACTTAATTAGATATTCCTAAGGTTCATGAGATCCATGGAAAGGGAAATAATTCACACTACACCTTCCATGTCTAAGTTGACAAGAGAGTTTCAGCTTTAGCATTTTCCTATATTCAATGGGGAGATAGGTCCCCAGGAAGCCAAGTTATATATCGAGTTAGTCCAAATGATATCCAATAAACATGATAAACCTAAATATAGAAGGGTTAATATTGATATATACATACTTTGTGGACAAGAAAAGAATTGTTGGGACACCGTATATTAATCTAGGAATCAAGAGAAGTTATTCTGGATGGACTTTGAGGGAATGTTTTAGAGCCCCTTATATCCTAAATATTTTAGGGATGAGAAGTCTCAAAATTTCATAAAATTGTTATAGAAGGGAATTATATTGATAGAATATGTTGGATGTTTTATTTTCATGCATTTATTTTCACCATCATTAATAGTTGATGATAGAACTAGGGTTAGGCATTTACAGGATGAGATTTTCTATGAGATTAAGCCATTGGGGATTTTTTTGTTGAATAAAATTTCACACGTGATGAATTAGGATCTCATAATGGAATGGATTGTTTGAGTGGCCCTAAGTTGGATCTAGGGAGTTTTAGTAAAGTGAATTGTGATAGCTTTTTAATGTGGAAAGAATTGAAACTTTAACAGTTATCGCCAAGGTAACAATGAGAAGAGTATTAAAAGTAGTGAGAAGCAATATCAGGACCATGTTCTATTATAGTGCTCCCAGTGTGATAGGTTTGGTCGCAAGAGGCCTCAGTTTTCGTACACTTATTTAGAGTGTCATGGTTGTGGATGTCTGGGCCACCTAAAAATGATTTAAAGAAATTTCTATACTAGAGTAGTAGTAGGGGATCAGGATGGGTACATATGTTTAGGAAGGACTTAGCTACCCCTCAACAGACTAGTAACTGAAGTTCCACCAGATGTTCAGGTCGAGGTAGGGGATGTGGTACCCCATTGAAAGATAAAAATACTATTTGGAGGGAGTATCATAGGGTAGTAAATATGGAGCCCAGGTAATAGGGGAAAGTTAGCTACATGCTATGCTATTTATTTTGGCTAATTTGGATGTTGGACCTTCTTCCGTGAAAGATGTTATTCTTGTATAATCTATACATTCTTTCATTTTTTTGATACAGGAGCATCACATTTCTTTATATCCACTCGTTTTTTCAAATTTTTTGTGTTGGTTGTGGAAATATTTAATGGTGCCTTCACCATCGAAACACCATTGAGAGTGCATCGAGAGAATTTAAAATGTCATAAAGAATGTTCTCTAGAAATTGGTGGTTATAGTTTCTTTTGGGATTTTATTATAATGGAATTTAAATGATTCAATTTTATTTCTTGTATTGATTTGATAGTTGTATAATAATCTCATATTGAATATTATCAGAGTTTTTTTATCTTTATATCTATAGATGGAGGCATCTATTTTCACCAGGGTGAATGATATCTTTTAGATATTCATGTAGGATAACAAGAAGATGAAGAGTTCACAGAGCCGTCGAAAGTATTATACTGACAAATTATGGAGGCATTTGGAGTTTGAGGAAGGAGACTGCATTTTCCTTCAGGTCTCACCTCGACAAGGATGACATAAGTTTTTTCATGTTTTCAAGATATCTTCAAGGATCATCATCCCTTTCTAGATTAAATTTAGAGTTTAGAGGTGGTATACCACTTGTCTCTACCTGTGCAGTTAGAGCGGGTGAACGATTTCTTCCACATGTCATAGCTGAGGAGGTACATGCATGAAACATGACATGTCATTGAATGGGTAGAGATGGAAATCGACGATGGGGTGACTTTAACTAAGTACCTAGTGGAGATCAAGAATAAACAAGAGATGATCTTTCTAAGGTGGTTGATTCCTCTGGTGTGTGTTTGGTGGCATCACAAGAATCTATAGGAGAGAACCTAGGAGTGGGAGGCTGGGATTCATGCCCAATACTCTCTTTGTTTGAGTATCCCCTTGGTTTTGGATTTCAAGGATGTAAATCCCCATGGTGGGGAGAATGTAACATCTTATATTTTTCATGTATTATTTTTAGTTATCTTATAGGTTGATTTTGAGACTAGGTGATGAGGTGGGGTGAGATTATATGGCCTGGGGTTCTCAGAACAATTGTTTGAATTATATTAAAATATTATATAGGATGTGTGCACAATTTTCCTAAAAAAGTAGAATAACTCATAAAAGGGTGCTTGGATCATAAATCTTATAGAACCATTGCATTCGTAGTAGCGACTTTACCTTAGGCGAGACCTAATATTGATCGATGCATGTCTTCTACGAAATGTAATTTTTGAAATTTTTTAAGAATAAAATAATTTAAGTTTTATTTCATATAACATTAAAGGACAACACAACAATGTTTATTTTGTTTAATAATCATTTTCAAAGAATTTATGGTTATCTTTATAAATATAGAAATACTATAATGAAAGGAGAAAGAACTTTTTCCAACGAATTTGATAGTTCGAAGATCCGATCATGTATTATTTGGCCGACGAAGTTGGAGGATCTCTTCAACGATGAAATAATAGCTCCTCATAAAAGATTGGTACAACTCGATGTAAGTAGTTTGTTTTCCATTTTGGTTTCCCCATTCTTAAATTATATTAGGAATATAGAAGAACCCATGAATAAGTTGATCCATTGTTTGATCTTTTGAGGGATAAATATTTATTGTGGGGTTTTAATGGGAGATAGACCTTTGTGAAAATTGTAGATCTTCATTTATTCTTCTAACGAGGATGAATCGAGGCTGAAATGAAAAAATTCTGAGTTTAATTCCTTGGTTCGTCTTGGTACTATTCTATTCCCCCATTATTAGCATTCTTCACTGTTGGCCCCTCTTGGTCACAGATCAAATTCTCAGGAAGCTTTGAATGAAATCATACCCCTGGATTAGTGGAAAGATGATGATAATTCCATAACAGTGTAGCTAAATACCAAAGGATCATGTAAGTTTTCATGTTTTAGAAATTTGACAACACAAGGAGGCACAGTGGCCCGTGTAAGGGGGCCGCTAGTGGTTGAACGTGGTGACGAGCGCACCATCGACTCATGATAGGGTAGAGCCACATGGAAATGGCAGCCCGACAACATGGGAGCCCATGGAATCCAATCATATTTGGTGGCCATGTGACACTATGGTCACTATATAGGGGAGGGTGTTAGTGGGGTATAGACACAGTATGAAGGCCATCCCAGCCTGGTGAGTCATTCCTCGGCGAGAAGGGTGGGGCCTAAGTGGCTTGAGCCTAGCCGGATTGGGTGAGGCCCAGCCAGGGTGGTCCAGGTTGTGTGGGATGGGTCGTAACTAGGTCAGACCCTGGTGGCCTGACCGGGGAACATTCGACCATGGGGTGTGTTCGACCACCATGGTCGGCCCACAAGCTAGTAGACCCCCTTCTTAATTTTCAAACGCTCGTAACTTTTAAACCATGTGTCTGTTTGTCAAAATTTATGCAGAGTTGGGACCCTTGCGATGAGACGATATTTTTGAGATATACTAAGTGGGTTTTTGTGGATGTGTGAATATGACCTAATTTCTTGAGGAGTAGTTTCTCCCAGAGTGAGAATGATTTGAGCGGAATCCTATGGATGGATGTGACATAGAGATAGGGTGTCTCTTGGAGACTGTGTGACTCCCAAAGACCATGTATCTTATAAATACTATGTGTCTCATGGAGACTGTGTGACTCCCAAAGACTTTGTCTCTTAGAGAGACTATGTGTATCATGGAGACTCTATGACTCCCAAAGACTGTGTGTCTTACAAAGAGTGTGTGCCTTATGGAGGGTGTGGGTCTCATGGAGACTGTGTGTCTCTTTAGAGAGAGTATATCTGGATATTAATGATATATGGGTCATGGGTGTATATCATTAAGGAGAAGATTGTACTATTCCATTGTGATATATTCTTTTTGGTATTTACTTTTTGGTATTTACTGTGTGGTATTTCCTATGTGGTATTTTTTTATGGTATTCCTTTGTGGTTTTGGGGTGCCTTACTGAGTATTGTTTTACTCACCACTGCATGGAATTTTACTACGCATTTAATGTCTTATAATGGAGAGTGACCATTTGACAGAGTCTAGACTAGAGCTAGAACAGACAAAGATTTGTGAGTTTATGATGACCTATGTGTTTTTACGACTTCGATCAACATTCCTAGTACATTTTTCTACCAGTTGGACTTTCTGGTGTACATACTTTTCATTTGGTGGGATTTCATTCTAGCCCAGTTTATATTACTGTACTTTTCATTCCTTTAGTACTCTGTTGGTTAGGATATAGTGTATGCATGAATTAGTTTTCTTAGTGTTTTTACATTTCAAATTTTGTGGCATAGATAATTGTGTGTGTGTGTACAGGTACCTAGGAAAATTTCTCCCATTTGTGGGATATAACTTCTCGATTCTAGTCACCATACCCATACCTATTGGAGGTGGTATTGGGGTAGTCATGACAATGGAACCTCTAGTACGGGTCGTGATAATACAATTACCAGAAGAGTCTCAAATGGAAGGCCAAAGTATACCCACCCACCCACACACACAAATATATATATACATACATATATCATACACATAATGAAACTGGAAAGGAAAAATAAAAAAAAAACCCCAACTAAGGAAATACCTCAAGTTCCCATGATGAAATCCCATGCCAACTCAACTTGGATCCATATCAGGAGCTTGAACCCTTACCTGTAGGAAAAATCATAATTTCTACACACATTCATAAGGTTCCATGTTGGGTGTGATAACAATTCTTAGTAGTGTACCATCCATGCAGGCATACCAAACATTAGTGTTTATGTAGGAGTTACTAAGATAAACCAAAAGTGAAAAATGAAATTATTTAACACAAGATTTCCTAGTTCTCAAACACAACCAGGAAGCATTAACCTGCCTCGGTCAATGAAAAAAAACTATAGAGGAGAGGATTCTTATCCCATTTACCAGGGAATCCCATGATATAGAATGTCTAGGTGTACCCTCAGGTTCCACATCAAAATCTCATCAACACCTTATTCCAATAGACACCTTGTGTCCCATACATATCACTCAATTCCTGAAGGTACTCCCAAGAAAATTGAAACCTGGTCCCTCATTCCCATTCTTGAAATCACCCACTCGCTCAAGCCAAATATTTAGAGGCACAATGATATATTTACTCAATTAATATCACCATTGGATCAAATCAACATGTCATGAAAAATGGAGATTCCCATCATCCAAAATGATCTTTTCCAAACTACCTCAAATATAACTGGCCTTAGCCCCCAACAGATTGCCTCAACACTATTATCTGAAGGCTCCTCACCTTCCCTATCAATTTCTATGTAAATTACCCCCTAACCAATTTCTTATGCTACACTATTGGGGGACTCTACCCACATGAGTGGTCAAAACCACCTCATCAAAGATTCAAACGTTGTCTAAACAACTCCAATGACACTGTAGATAATCATGGATGAGAGTAAATCACCAACTAACCCCTAAGACACACCAAATATAACCCCTCACTCCCCCTACGACCATCACTACTAGAAAATCATGCTACAACCACACACTCTATTTCCATGGATTTGAAAACAGCGGCCGTAGGCAACCTATAGCCATAATTTATGAAAAACGTGGCTACAGGATAACATATATCCACGGATATATGAAACTATTGTGATATTTTTGTCGAAAATCCCAAAAAAACATGGGAAATTGGTAGGAAATGGCTATAGTCATGATTTATTAAACTGTGGAAATAGGCAGCTATCTCTATAGTTTAATCCCTGGCCATATTAGCCTATATACATTGTTTAAACCATGTCTATAGCAGGCCAAACCCATGGTTTGAACTACATCAATAGGATTCCATTTCTATGGTTTGAAACCATGGCTATAATCGCCTTTGTACATGATTTACATGGTGTAAATTGGTTTTTTAAAACTTTTATTAATTATAATTGTATATAGTTATTTATATAGTTATATGTATTTATGAAAACATAAATATATATAATAGTGATCAAAATAGTTGTAAATTCATTATAAAATATAGTGGAGGCATCATGATCAAACCTCATACGGAGCATTTATTTTTTTAAGGCTATATACACAGTTTCAAATTGTGGCCATTGACACCAATTACCACGGTTCAAAACCACAGCCGTTGCCACCAATTTCCACAGTTCAAAACCGCTACAATAGGTTAACCCCTATTGTAACATCTATATCACCCATAGATCATAAAAACTAAGGTCATCGTATATAGCGATGGTTTTTGAACCTATTTCTATGGTTTTCAACCATAGAAACACGATGATTTTGTATTTGTGCATGTATCTCAAAATAGATGGTCATGCCATTCAAAATCACATTCCATGTCGTTAACCTAACAGCAATTCTCTCTCAACTGATGGCCATGTCGCCCAGTAAGTGATCACATCACCCTAGTAACCCCGGACAATCCCTTCCTGATGGTTCCATCACCTTAATTTTTAATTTCCATCACCATTTCAACCCTCAGTCCAAGATCAACATGATCCCATAAATGTAAGTAGTATGGAATATAAAATTTATTTATATATATCACTTCAAATTTATTAAAACAATTAAATTTAAATAAAAAAACACAGTAGGAAAAAATTTGCAAGTGTGGTATGACCTCTAACCTAACCTCTCACAAATACATCTAGTTTGGGAATTCGCAACATCATTCTATAAGGCTATAAGTTCAATTTATCATCTAGAATTCAATTAAAAAAATAATTATCCCTCAACTAAATAATGGAATTCTAAAATATTCACAACCAAATCTACTGTAAAAAAATGGATAAAGGTGTGTACCACTTACCATGGAGTCGTAGATATAAGCAAATCCGATATTAGCCTCTAACGCTGAGA
This sequence comes from Viscum album, assembly GCA_963277665.1. Classification (NCBI taxonomy): domain Eukaryota; kingdom Viridiplantae; phylum Streptophyta; class Magnoliopsida; order Santalales; family Viscaceae; genus Viscum; species Viscum album. The sequence goes on along the minus strand of OY728142.1, from coordinate 2,037,285,220 downwards.
AATTTGGATGAAATTTACGTATCCCCCAAATTCCTAGAAAATATGTCAAAACAACACAAATGGATTTAGTACTCAATGATGCGAGATAAAAGGAACATAGCTACATGGATGTTGAGATCTTTGCTGATACGATTCCAACACCCCTACCATCTTGATAAATTTAGCACTACTGAAGGAGTTTGATAAAATCCAAAATGAGAAAAAGGGTGATCTCCCCTACTATGTGTGCAACCAAGGAGAAGAAAAAGAGGGTAAATAACCTAAAATGGAAGGTGATAAAAATTATTGCTTCAATCTCATCATGGTCCATATGGTTATCTCACATGGTTTTAAAAACCGTGTGAAAACCGTGCATACTATAGTGTTAAGGTATTTTCTAAGAGGCACTACCCATGAAGCTTGCACACAGTTTTCCCTAACTATGAGAAATCTACGAGACATACCTCTACAAAAACAATTGATATCCTTACAAGGAAGTTTGAATCACCCTGTAGGGTATTCCAAACCATGTTAATGTATAAAATAAGGGTCCATGGTTAGCTGGAAGATGCCACAAAATTTTACACTAACTGTGGGCCTCAACTTATAACCCCATAACATAGTCTTTTGGCCCACGACACAGCTAGAACCCATTTGAAAACTCGATGCACTCTTAAGGACTCTAAACCCATCCAAAAAAATGATAGTTGATTGATTAAAAACTCATAATTAGGTTCGTATTCTCAACAATTAAATTGGCGTACCCACCAATTCCAAGATTCAAAAAGGGGGATGATTTAGACCCATTAAAAAACCTCAGATTGTTACAATCTCATCACCTTAACATTGATCATACCCAAGCTATAAAAACCACCATAGATAGTACCAAACATATCTATATGGTAAAATTTACCTAGACTACCCTTGTATTAAGGTCACATGTCCACTACCTCAAGGGGTCTCCCTACATTAAGAGTTACCTACCCCAATCACATCTGGACCCAAAGCTCAAACAAACTATTGGTTCATCGACCATACCATGACTCAAAATTCATCCCACGATAAATCATAAATATTTTACATCATCAAGTGATCTCATGTCATATCTGAAATCCCTTGGGATCTTTCATTTCATCAGTGCATGCCTCATGCCCATGGTTCTTATGGAACCATGAATCCCTGCATATTAATTGAGGCTCTAATCAACCTTGTAGCTTCACACCTCAACTAGTGCCTTGAAAAAATGATTCCTAGATGTGAAAGAACCTCAATTAACCTACATATTTTCAATTATACGATGCCAATCCCCCTTAATAGTCATGTGTCCAACAATGCTCTAATAAAAAACCTGGTTCTACGCACCTCATATATATATATATATATATGAATATATAATGAAACTATGAAAAATCCACCCTACCAAAAAGATTATAGTTAATACATGTAGATATATCATGCACCCTAAATGGAAATTCCATGATAGGATATGGAAAAACAAAACAAGACAATAATTTTATGCCCATAATGTTCCCTTGACAGTCATCAACGCACCAACCTACTCAGAACCTGGAAAGTCCTTGGCATGAGCCTATTTTGGATCTTGACTACCAGAAGAATGTCCTCCATACAGTGTAAAAATAGCGACTGAACATTATCCCCAGTTTTGGGTCCAACTATCTCTTCCATGCCCTTCATGTGTAGCTAAATCCCAAATACCCTCACTTGGTACTAATCTCAGTCTGATACCCAAACCCTGATTCTTCACATATCCCTCACTACTGCCTATTTGAGAAGGATTCCTATAGAACCTATCAATATTACCTATATTTCTGCATGACCATCACTCCTTTAGAGGCCGCTCACATTGAGTATATACATGGCCTAGATGTCCACCCAGGAAACACACCATCAATGATGCACTCCGAGCTGATCTGGACGATTCCTTGCCATGACTTCCCTACATTATTTCATCTCTACCTCACTTCCAACTATCTTCAATGTCACCACTTAAATCACCTGATTCCACTTCCCATACCGAGAATGAAATTTCCATTAGGTTTATCTAAGGAATATGTGTCTTGTTCACATAGTTTAAGAATTAGGCCACCCTAATGATGCTTACCTGCAACCAAATGGCTTACCATAACCAATCCTAAAAACCCATCATCCTCTAGTTTTCATCTTTCTCCATGGTTAGCATGAAGTGATAAAAACCATTGAACGTCGATTCAATGTCCATGATAGACATCTCTACCAGAAGAAGGCTCAAGAACACTTGGCTTCTTTCTGCCCTCAACATCTCCAGAATGAAATTCTTGAAGAACCTGGCGACAAAGTCCTTCATGGACGACCCCTCGTGTATTTCTTCTGGAACCTGAATGTGTAACGACAAAAAGTTTTTAAATGTCAATTCCCTTCTTATATTTATGTCTTAAAATCTCATGGAAGCACAACATAAGGAACTACTAAGTGATAAGTGACCTTTAAACATAATTTTGTCACTTCTGTGTTTGGAATTTCGAAAATCCGGCACACACGGTTGTGTTCATGATGTTTTTTGGAGTCTAATAAAACAAAAATATTTTTTGTTGAATAGTAACCAACCATAATGAATAGTAACATACCCTTATGAATAGTTACATACCCTAATAAATATTAACCTCACCTATGGTGGTATAAAAATAATATTCAAGTTTGAAGTACGATATACATATATTTTAGAGTGAGTTAATGAATGTTTTAAAACTGGTTTTGATAATAAATTATTATTTTAATTAAATATTAAAATAATCATATTTAGGAAATTAACTTTTAAAAATGGAATCCATTTTTGGATTCTACACGTCGAAAAATGGTTAGGGGGTATTTTTTGGATTTTTCTGAATTACATGAAATTTTGATGAATAGTGAAATACGATAATTCACAAAATAAGAAAAATAAATTAATTATGAACTCATAATGATGTTCTGATGATATAAGACCAATTGGTTAGGATTCACATGATAAATTTCCTTTTTTTGGTTAAGGAATCATCACTACTCATTTTATTGAGGGAAATTAATAAACTATTTAATAAACAATTGGGAAAACCCTCTCCTCTCTCACTATAAATACCCCCTCTCCTTACCACTTTTCCTCACACCTCTCAAGGATTTTTCCTAGCCAACATTCTTCCCAAATACCCTCCCAAGCTCCTTTCCCACGTCCAAGGCATTCTGTTGTTTCCAAAAGACCAAAATTAAATCCTCTAAGAGGAGTCTCAAAGAGAGGAGATCAAAGGGTAAGAACCCTCTTTCGTTTCCAAGCGTTTTGTTTTCATTTTCTTTCGTTTCTTATACCCTCTTCACCTTACCTTATCCAAAAGGCATGAAAGCTCCATAATCTCATATATTATGGTTGCTAATCATGTTTATGGAAAATTTCAAGCTTCATACTTCTCCTCCTCTCCCTCACGTTCTAGAATTAAAACATCAACCGTGATGTGTCAAATTACCGACATCATGGATAATGTGTTTTCAAATTATTTTATCATTTAATTTATGGTCATGAAACCATTTATGTTATGGTTTAACCAGATTATTATATATTTTATATGTCCTATTTATTGTTCTGTAATCCTCATACACTCATGATATAAAACAATAATACAAAACAAGTCAATTATGGGCAAAATCATTAAAATTAATTCAAGTGTTCATCATTAATGTTTAATGTAAAGGTTCTCATTAACTCTAATTAACCAAATGAATTGTGTAACCATGTAACCTACTATATGTCCAATAATGTTATATAACTTAAATTCTAACCAACCACTTTCATATTACAATTTATTTGAACCCAGATAAAATTGAACCGATCATTAAAACAAATGAAACAAACAAACCCAAACAATGAAATTGAACTTTGTAATCAATAAAAATGGGTATAAATGAACTTAAAAAGGTTATACTGAATCTTTTAATTTTAGATAAGGTTCTAGAACTATTGATTAATAAACCTAATTTGACTATTCAGGTCATTAATATCAAGTGGATAACACTAATAGACCTAAGGCAAGGGATCCTCTCAATTTGACCCTTATTCAAGATTGTTCACTATGTTAGGACATGTTGTGTGTAAATATTAATTATGGGGTATTATTTCGCAGCTCCCCCATGCTTTTATGTTACGTCCCTTTTTATTATGCTTCATTATGTGATTGTGTGCCCATTTCTTTCCTTGGGTACTCTTATGTTTATGTATGATTGATTATGTGATATTCTTTATGTGGCAAGGATATACATGAATAAGCTTAGATGGGTGCGCCCAGATAGCACTCCAATGCATTGGGTAAAGTTAATATCTCATGAGAAGATTATGGGAAAACAGTCCAGGTGATTATCATTGGCTTGTGCTACTGTGGGAAACGAGATTGGCAGTTAGCTTTGAATCGTACTAAAGTCATGTTTAAAGTTGATGCCACCTCTCTATGAAACTATGCTTATATAATCTCATGCTTATAATGTCCCATGATTATTTTATTCCATCTTTTTAGGATCCCATGTTTATATGTTATGATTCCATATGTTCCGTGCTTCAAATATCATTATGTCAAGCCTCCAAACTCATGTGCTTAAAGATTATTCTTATGTTCTCTCCCTTACTGGGGTTTTTAGCTCATCCCTTTGTTCATGTGTTCCCCAGTGTACCCTATGCATATGTAAGGGCTCAAAGGAAGTTAGGAGATCATTATGAAGATTAAATAAAGATGTTTTTTTAGCCCCATGTTTTGTGATATATGTACCTAGTCTTCCAAGACACTAGACTTAACGATCCTTAGCTTGTACTCTGATGATGAATTGTGTTTAAAATCATGAAATGTTATGTGTAAAAGGCTAGGGTCACTGTAGAATGTCCCACTAGTTCTTTGACATTTCGATTAGAAAATAGTTTTCCATTTTCACCCCCTCTCTGGAGGCGTCTCTAACTACTCAACTATCATCTTCATGGAATCAACAAAATTTTCATCCATCTATAGACCACACTCACCATGAAAAAGCATCAGGTTATGTGACGGAACTACCATGTAAGATATTCTATATAAGGAAATTCTACATGATATACCCTATTTATACACTAGATATCCCTTACTAGACTCTATCTAAGATAATCATCCAACCATGAACCAAAAGGTATCAAGTCTTCCTGCTACCCCGCCTAAAGTGGAACATGTACCTGAGCCAATAACTGATCATGTACCTGCATCTCATGCTCTTCCTAACCCTAAAGTGTCTCAACCTCCTCAGGATCCTACGACACTAAACCATCACCTTCATGACACTCAATCCAAGACATCTAGTATGTAACCCACTAAATACCATCACATTTTCAAATAAATTAGATAACACACTCACACACAAATATATATATATATATATAATACAAATCCGGAAATCTGTTACAAGAATTGTCAACTCACTACTCCTAACTATCCTCATCTCTACTATTCCACTTAGAATCATGAACTCATATAATGATTAACCACCCTCAATATATCCAAGTGTCAAAAATCTTTTAGGCCTCTCCCATCTTGACAACCAATGTCTCTTCAAACCAATGACCTCTTCTCCCAACCTGGTGCTCAACATCACCCAGTTTAATATTATATTCCTACTCATATAAAATCAAGAACCATATTATATCACAATATATATATATATCAACACCTACATAAGTTTATATAACAAATTTCTTAAGAAATCATCACAGAAGAATGATTTACATAATTAAAACATCCTACCATGTGTCTATTTAAAAGAATACACAACCCCCATACCGTACTTGGGAAATGGTCTATATCTCATCATTTTCTATACCAGGATCAGGTTATATATCCTAATAGTAAAAATTTGCATCCAATTATACCACTCAATGCGTAAATCATATCAAATTTAAAACAATAAAAATAGAACACCAACTCACACCCATGGTAACTTGGTTTTTCCCTCATACATGGGGTGTAATAAATCAAGAAGAAGATATGAATCCAATTTATAGCACATCTTAATATCTAATATATTATAATAGAAATAATAGTACCAAAAATAGAGGTAAAAGAAACAACCTCAAATAACATTTATAGTGTCCCTGACCCAATTATCCATTCGAACAATGCTTTCAGGCCGGGTTCCACTGGCCTTAGGCACACCTCCAAAAAATGTCAAAGGCTACTGAAAAGAATCAATGGTGTTAAGAGGTAAATATTTGGATTCTATACCTTCATGGGATGAAATAATAATTGTTCAAGTATATATATAAAACATATTGTAGAAGAAAAGACTCAGAAGACTTGATTCAAACACACCCATGGTGGAATCAAAATCAATAATAAGAAAAATCAAAAGCATAATAATCAGCAGTTGAAGAAATGATAAGAAACCAAGAATAACACTTGAAACTAATAAAATAGAGAATGAATCCAAATTAAATAATAATATACAATGAATATAAGGGTCTATAATGATAGACCATAGTACATACATATATATCATAAAAATTATAAAATAAAAAATAAAAAATAAATAGAAAACTCCAACTAAACCAATACATCAAGGTCCCTACCAACATCAATTGCCAACTCAATTATGATACATTTACTAAGACAAAACCATTACTTTTAGGAAAATTAATAAAGTCTAAACTTATCCTGATGGGACTGTGTAGGGTGTGATAATGAGTCTTAGTAGGGTACCACCCATGTGTGCATAACCAACATTAGTCATTAAGATGGTGTAACTAAGACAATCCAAAACAACACAATTTGATTATTTAACACAAGATTCAGTGGTTCTCAGTAGCCTCTTGGAAGATTTTAACTACCTCAAACAATGCCAAAAAACTATATATGAGAATATATTTTGCCCAAGGCCCATGGTATACCCTGGTAATTGATGTTTATATGAACCCTCAGGTTCCACCTCCAAAGGGCACCATCACCTCATTATAACCAATTCTTCATGTCCCAAACAATTCACTAATGCCTCAAAGGCATGATCAAGAAAATAAAATCCATTTACCTCAGACCCCTACTAAAAATCATTGACCATATCAAGAACAAAGTCTCCATGAACAATGATTTATATCCTAAATTAAAATCCTTGTTGGATCAAAGCACAAACTCCCAAGGAATTGAGATTCTCATTCTCCAAAATGATCATGGACCAATGAACTCAAAAAAGACATGACTCATCCATATCTTACATCCTCAATTATGTCACATGAAGTCTCTTCACCTTCCCTATGTATTTCTAATATAACAATCCCCACATAATTCCCTCAGATTCACTAATGGGGACCTCTGCCCACAAGAGTGGTCAAAACCACCTCATCGTTGAGTCAACCAGTCTAAAAATGACAAAAATGACACTTTCGCCAATCAAAGTTGTGTGAAAATCACCAAATTGTAACTAATATACACCAAATTCAGCACCTCATGACTCTATGACCATTTATGCCAAAACTAATCCCCATTACATTCAATATTATGGTCCATGTCCTCAACCTGAAAACCTTTCCACCTCAAATGATGACCATGTCTCCCAACCGGTGAACACATCACCCATGTTACCCAGGATAAGAGCATGTTGATAGTTCCACCACCTCAATTCCAAATGGTCATCACCATTTCAAAAATCATTCCAAGTCTGATATGATACCATGGATCTTTATAGTGTGGGACAAATAATTAAATTATATAACTAACTTAACATTTAATAAAAAAATAAATTCAATTAAAAAACACACCTATCCAAACCGACCAAGTGGTCTACAATCTCTAACCTAACCTCACACTAATACACATGGTTTTTTATTCCCAATGATATGCCACACGATCACAAAATCAATTTTTCATTAAGATTTCAATTAGACAAACTCACCAACTACACAACAGAATTCTAAAATATATACCCCAAAGGTGACCTAGAAACATAAATAATGGTATATGCCACCAACATTGGAGTCATAGATATAGGAACATCTGTTATTAGCCTCTAAATTTAAGTGATTTGGAAGAAACCATGGTCTCTATCCAATGTCATGAAAATTGGAAAAAAATGACTCAAACTGATTTAACGCTCAGTTTTGTGATAGAAAAGTAAAAGAGAATGAAGGATTTTTATAGCCATACTGATATAGTTCAAATGATCCCAATAGCCTAAATAATTGAGTACAGATGAAGGATTTGGATCAAATCCTAAATAAGGAGGAAAATAGAGATATTCCCTGTTGTATGTTCAACAATAGAGGAAAAAATAGGGTAAATAACCAAAATAGGAAGGATGGAAAAAATTACATTTTCACACTTTATAAGGGACACATGGTTAATTCACAGAGTTTTTCAACTCATTAACAAACTATTTGTGCTATAATATTGAGGTACTGCCAATGTGGAACTACCTGTGTGGCTTACGTACAGTTTTCCCTAACCATGCACAAGATGTGGGAAATCCCACGTCAAAAACTACAGAGATACTTTCATGTATATATGCCTATCCTCACACAGTATTTGAAACCATGTGGCAGCACAAAATAAGGGTTTATTTTTATATGGAATAGGCCATAAATTTTTACCCAAACCATGTCCCTCTGCCTTCAACTCCAAAACATGGTCATTAGGCCTCTGATGCACCTGAAACCCATCCGAACTCTCGAGGTACTCCCCAATCCAGCAAAAACACCAAAAAAATAATATTAGGATGATAAAAAATAATAATTAGTTTCTGAAGCTAGAATAAGAAATTAGCATACCAACCAATTTAAAATTTTAAAAAGGGAGAGGATTTCGACCCATTCTAAAAAAACTTGGGATGTTACAGAAATACCATGAATAAAACCATAATTTTTTTTTCTATTGTCCTTAAATAATATTTTTCTTATATTAAAGGTTTATTTGTAAGGTTATGATTTCAACTGTTCTAATTTGAGTTCCATCCCTATGTGTGTTATGATTTTTTACAATTGATTACATCATTAAATATAGGGACACCTTAGTAGTATTTCAATAGTATTTGATGAACCTATCTGCCTTGATGGTTTCCTAGTGTCTTTGAATTGGATTTATAATGCTATATTATGTATTCAAATTACCCTAAAATGTTCACATCTAAACCAGTTAGCCTTTGAGCCCTCATGAGAAATGTAGTTCACCTGAAAATGGTGTATGATTTTTTCTCAGATCTATTCCAAAATTGTAATAGTCTTTTATATTTAGTCAAAAAATTTACTCTTCTATGAAACAAAATCATCATTGGGTTCTATGGTTTTTAGATACATTTAATGGGGTTTAAGTGTAGGGTAATAATCTTCCATCCAAAAATTAGTTTACTATGAGTCCATATTTCTGGGGGAAGGGGTTAATTAGTTAGAGACTGAGTCAACTAACTTCTTAGACATTAAGAAGAGTTATATATATTTCTTCGATTGGGGTAATTCAGTTATCCTAAATGATATTTACAGTGATATTGACATTTTTTTTCTCTTTTTATGATTCAATTATATACGATGGGAGGTGGATTATTATAGACAATTTTAGATCCCCACATGATCATGAGTTTGAAGGTTGTCTAATCTCTTTGATCTCAACCAACCCTCAATCTAGTCCCCTATATTTTAATTATGTTTTTTATGGTTTTATATGGGTTATATTTTAAAAACCATAATTTTGAAGGATAATTGTGACAATATTAAATGCATTTTTATATATTTACAATAAATTTGTAGTATTGATTTTTCCAGGATGTAATGGTAGGAATCTCAATTTTTTGAATCATTTTACAATTTATTTTTATGAGACCATTATTTATTTACAATGACATCATTATAATGATTTTTGGATCAATGAATTTTTTGTGGTCTCTTTATTGATTAATTAAATAATATAATCCTCCATGATGATCTATGGATTAAAATATGATTGATTTCCATTAAACAAAAATCTTAGATCATGTCTGGGGATTTTAGTTTTATTTTCTCAAAGAAGGTTGTATTGTTTGGGAGAAATATTTACCTTATATATTTTGAGGATCTTAATAACATTGAATGTGATTTTAATGGTGAAGATAATTATTTCATCGATTATCATTAAACATGGAATAATATTTAAAATGGTGAAATTATTTTCTTAATATTTTGGGAAGAGATCTTATTAATGAAATATGGCAGTATTGTTTTCAATAATAATTAGATATATTCTGCTAGTCAAGAAACTCTAACCACCATCATGTATTTTCAATTGGTCTCATTAAATTAAAAAATGTTTTCTTATATTTTATAAATTTTTGGTGCAATAAATAGGGCTTCCAAAGATTTATGCACTAGGTCTGGAACTCAAAATATTAAAACCACAATCTCTATATGATTTATACACTTAAAATGGAGAAACAGAGTGGTATATTTTATTTTTTAGAATAGGGGGCTGAGTCTCATTAAATAAATTGAAAATATTACAAGTGATATCACCCTATTCATGATGATATTCTTATTGTGTTAAATGAATATTCTCATAATATTTAGAATATAAATTTCGTTGATAAATTATATAAGATCATTTATTTTTAGAATGTTTTCCCTATGTATAGAGATAAAACTAATTGGATTAATGAAATCAATACTAATAATATTTTTTCATTATAATACTAAATCATTATTCTTAATTAATTTTATTAGTATTAATAACAGTGTGTCCAATTAACGTGTTGAATCTCCAAGAGATATTAAGATTTTTATCATTAATAAATTTAATAATATTTTGGAATCCCTGGTTTATCATGCATTTTTTTATAGAATTTCATTGCACATGTTATCAATGTTTTCGGGTTTTATTTTAAAATTATCTACTAGATTTTGCTTCATGTTAGATAATATTTATAGTCAGTAATGATAAACGGATATCTATGTGGTTATTTAATGGGAAGGAAAAAGTTGGTGTATGGAGACCGACTTCATTCCTTTCCATTTATGTTTGTCACGACACGTCCTTTGGGCCCGTGCCGTGACTACCTCAAGCTCACCTTCCATAGGCCAGTGGCTGGCGACTAGAACCAAAGGAGAAAATCCCGATAAAAGGGAAGGAATTGACTTTATATAAGAATAAAAACACAACAGAGTATGCAAGCTGATGTAAACACTAAGTAAACTAAGTACAAAAGTAAGTGCTGGAAAGTAAATGGGCCAGAATACAAACCCAACTGAAAGTACATTACAACAGTAAATAAAGAACAACTTCTGTATAGTAAACCAGCAACCACTGAGTCATCCTTCGGATATCCCACCTGAAGGGTAGGTAAAAATGGTCTCCTCAGCACCTCGGGTCTGGCCGTCCACTCAGTGTACATCCCGCCAAGTGGTCCACCTCCAGGTACTGTCCCGATCCACAAGACTCCACCTCGATTAGTGATGTATGTCGTCTTCATCCAACACAATGTAGTGCGGGCATAGCCCGTGCAGGGGTGAGTATACTATACTCATTAGGGACCTCGAGACCCCCGAAGGTCTCCCAGAATACACAAAGGATTAACCACAAGGAAGATACAAACACAAAGTATCAACCAACTATACTTAGGTATATGCCCATACATATAACTAAGTCATCAATTCCAGTTCGGATCCAACTCAAAAGCCCGAGAACAACCCAGTCCACACAAGAAATCACAACCTAGTCCACACAGGAAAGCAAGTCAATCATATCGATGATAATGACTGAAAGTCAAGACTCAGCTCACACAGGTATACATCTTTCATATGGCGATAAAGATGATCAGATGTAGTCACTGATTCATCTATGTTTTCGGACCCACATGGGACATAAGTACATAGGTCATACTGCTAGACCCACGTAGGATACCAGAACAGTAGTCATGGCTGTTAGACCCACAGAGGATCCCAGTACAGTCATCATCGCTGTCGAACCCACAGAGGATCCAAGTACAGTCGTCCTCGCTACCGAACCCACAGAGGATCCAAGTACAGTCATCCTCGCTGTCGAACCCATGGAGGATCCAAGTAGAGTCTTCCTCACTGTCGAACCCACAGAGGATCCAAGTACAGTCTTCCTCGCTACCAAACCCACAGTGGATCCAAGTACAGTCTTCCTCGCTGCCGAACCCACGGAGGATCCAAGTACAGTCGTCCTCGCTGCCGAACCCATGGAGGATCCAAGTACAGTCGTCCTCACTACCTAACCCACGGAGGATCCATGTATAATAATCCTCAATGCCGAACCCACTAAGGATCCACGTATAGTCGTCCTCGCTGCTGAACCCACACAGGATCCATGTACAATCGTCATCGTCGACGTCACAACTAGTTCTAGGGTTCCCGCACACAACACGCTCGATTTCAGGAGGTTCCGCTCCACGATCCAAAATATTTGATACATCAACTGTAAAAAAGTACAGAGTTGATGTATCCCAAAGTTCCGTATCGTCAAAAGAAACCCAACGCGATAGACGGTGCATCAATCAGACGCATGGTCTGAGAGTTATTGGCTTTTCCGTCTCATGGACCCTGTTGGTTTTTGAGCTAAAACCAACCCGAACGTACTCCAGCTATGTCCAAACCTTAATCAGAGTAAACCAGAAGGACCATCTAATCAAGAGAAATTCAACGCAGTTGACGGCACATCAAACGTACATCTGGTCCTTAAGTTATAAGCATTTCCTCTCCAAGGGCCCGGTTGGTTTTGGGATTGAACCAACCCTCCGTACCCAAAATTTGCTGAATCCTAGAGTGTAATATACCGAAACGACCATCTCATTCCAAGGAATCATAATCAACAAACGGTGCATCGATCGGTGGTATGTAGCTCAAGATATATCCGTTTAACCGAAACGTTCTGAATAATCGGGGGTCTGGGCCCGGTCCGACTTGGCCCAACACACCCTGGGTCGGCCCGAATCGGGTCTACCCGACTCGGGTCCGGGTCTGGACCGGATGGGCACGGCCCAGCCCGGCTAGCGCGGCACAGCCCGTGCGGCCTACGGCTGTCCCAGCCCACGCGACCTGCTGCTGGCCCGGCCCGTGCGGCGTGCGGCACTGCTAGGAAGCCGACCGCGGCTCGACCGCTGGCCGATCGAGACGCAATGGGGGCGTGGCCCCCTGTTTTTGAAAATAGTGGACCCAGTGGGGTCCGACCTAGAAACTGGTCGGGGGGTTACACCCCCCAGTATCTGGGTAACGGCCGACCATTATGGTCGGCCGGTTTGTGAGTTACCGTGGGGCCAAGAAGGGGTCCCGCCTCCTGGAGACGCCGGCAGCCGGCTCGGCCGGCCGCCCCTGCTAGTTCGTCGTGGCTCGTCTCCCTGGTGCGGCACGACGGTGCCGCGCCCCTCCGCCGTAGCTCGCTCCAGCCGCAGCCTTCCTCGGTCTCTCCGTCACGGCGCGACGGCGCCGCACACCTCCGCTGCGATCCGCTCCGGTCGCGGCCCTCTACGTCTCTGCGTGGTGCAACGACACCGTGCCACCTTTGCCGCGAATTTGCATGGCCGCAGTTCCCTGCCGATCACCACACGGTGCAACTGCACCGTGCGCCTCCTCCTCCAACATCAACAAAGATTAACAAAGAAGAGGGGAGGAGAATCGACCGTGTTTGTGTGGTCCGATCTCCTCCCGTTACGACGATATCATGCGGCCAAACCTTAAGCAACGAAGAACGATGATAAAGACTTGAACAAAAAATAACCCCTACCTCATCAAAAGATATCAAAAGTTGGGCATCGCGAAAGACGACATCATGGGGTGAGGATTCGTAAGTGACGACAGAGTGCGCCCGAGGAGGAAGCGGCGTCTCCCCTTTTGTCACGGAGAGAAGATTATAAGGCGAGACGTCGTTGGCGAGATCCCGCATTGGTGTCTCCTTCGTTGTCGAGGAGGAATAAGGGGATGGAGAATCCAGGGTTTCCGAGTCAATGTTCTTCATCGGAAAGTTGGTGTTCTTCAACAAAGGAGATGAAGCGTTCTTTGAAACTCAAGAGCTCTCTCCCTAAAATCTCAACACAACAAGCCAACCCAAAAATAAAATAAGGCTTATCCTTATTTTATTTAATCATGCCATGCATTAAAAAATTTAAATTTCAAAACATTTAATTAATTAATTGAAGTGGTTAAATTAATTGATTAAAGTGTGTTGGAAAAAGTTAAGAGGGAGGGAGAGAGGAGGTGGAATGGTTTCACAAGTAATTAGGAGTTTACAAAAATTAAGAGGGGGTTTAAGGAGTTTTAGGGAAAGTGAAGGGTTGGGGCTTGTATGGGCCCCACCTCACATTTATCCTCACATGGGTAGTTAGGTGCAAGTGGGTCCCACCCTAACTCCCCCATGTAGGATAAAACCAACTTAGATATAAAAATAAAATTTTTCCACAATTTTATTCACTTCTCATTTAATCCACAATTTTTCAACTTCTCTTCCCGTGAAAATGCAACTACGGTAAAGGTCCCCTTAAGTAATTACCGGTGTTACGAGTTCATCGGTGCCCTCAAGTTTCAATTCCAAGCACCAGTTCAAAATATAAAAAAACCCGCTCATTTTTTCACTGAACGTACCCAAGATATACTTTGGAAATTGATTCCGGGCACACCAAGCCTCAGAATTAAGTGCCATCAGAAGCCACAGACTCGTAAAATTCCAAAGTATTTATGAAAAAAATTTCCTTGAAATTTCCCGGTTTTTATATTACTCCCACCTCAGGGATTTACGTCCCCATAAAGCTACATCATAATCTAGGGAAACAAATGAGGGTATTGTGCACGCATCTGAGCCTCCCGCTCCCATGTTCTCTCCTAGAGGTTCCCATGCTGCCAAAGAATGTGGACCATAGGAATTGACCGTCCATGTAGGACCCGCTCCTATCGATCCTTGATCTCCATCGGGACCTCCGCAAATGTCGCCCTATAATCTATGTTCAGCTCCCCATGATCAATGATGTGGGTCGGGTCGTGCACGTATCTCCTCAACTGTGATACATGGAAGACGTCGTGCACCCAGTGCAACTGAGGTGGAAGGGCCAGGCGGTAAGCCACCTCGCCTACTCTACTGAGGACCTAAAAATGCCCGATGAAGCACAGAGATAACTTTCCAACCCAGCCAAATCTTCGTAATCCACGTCAAGGTGAGACCCCTAATAAAACGTGGTCTCCATCCTCGAACTCTAGCGGTCTCTGCCTCTTGTCTGCATAGGAATTCTGTCTGCTCTGTGCAGTCCTCATCCGTTCCTAGATGATCTGCACCTTTCCCGTCGTAGCTTGAAACATCTCTGGTCCTATGAGTGCTGACTCCCCCGGGTCAGTCCAGCATAGAGGTGATCTTCAAGGTCGGCTGTACAGTGCCTCGATGACTCACTGAAGTAGTGGAGGTGTGACTGTGAAGGACTGCAGAAAGGATGATCCATCCCTATCCACAAATGATATCTGCAATGTGGCCAGCTGCTCAATCGCCTCTCCTAGCATCTGAAATCCTGATATCCTACTGAGAGAAACTGTTACAACGTTCCCATTCCTAGGAGTATAGACTATATCAAAGTCATAGTCCCAGAGGAACTCAATCCAAAGTCACAATCTCATGTCTAGGTCCTTCTACGAGAAGACAGACCAGAGAATTTTGAGATTAGAGTAAACCATAAATTGTTCGCTCAATGAACTATGGGTGTAACTAGCCATTTTAAATAACTCAAATACACCCTTGTTCACTTATGTACTACAAGATTTGCTAAGATTTCACCTTTTCCGAAAAGAGAAATCTGATCTCATCCTCTGGATGAAAAACATTATTTTCCTAATACAGTCAACCCTGACATGAACGGTACTATTTCATGCCATGGATGACGTCATAAGGCCTCGACGCTATTACAAAGAGATCCAACCATTACTCTCACCACCAAGGGTCGATTCGCACTGTCGACAGCAGTGTGTGGTCACTAGGTCTCGTCCAGTAGGAATCTCGAAAGTGAGGGTCAAGTCAACAGTTTTAACCCTAACATCTCAGTATCAACCATATAAAAAGGACAAGGAAGAAAACAACACAAGAATAAGTGTCTTTTATTACTGAAACTCAAAGTACAAAGACAAAAAGCATCCACAAACAACGACATAACAAAGCTAGAAAAATAATGAACAAAAGTCTCTATTACAGGAGCTAGTCTCGCTCCTGCCCATCTACTCCCGGAGCTCTACGGTCATAGGCCTCAGCTACTTGAAGCTGAGCTCTCCCCTGTCCAGCTGTTCCTTGCAGTCGGGGTGGTCCTCCAGGTGGTGGTGGTGGTGGTAGGGCCTCGAAAATTCATCCACCACCTAATTCTAGGCTAGATCCTCTGCCACGTCTGCCTTCTCGTGGCGGACCACCATGATCAAACCTCTACCTGGGAGGTGCCTCTACTGCCTGCTGCTCATCTGCAGGGTTGGTCGGGCAGTCTCGAACCATGTGACCCTGCCCACTGCATGCATAGCAATGTCTACTCCTCGTATGGCTGGCTCTGTTTCGTGTGCCCCACACAAATAAACCTGTATCATGAGATTGTCATCTGATAGCCTAGTCTGCTTGGACCTCTGCGTCAGCTTTCTACTGCCAGCTGCAGAAGACTCCGCTACGTGTCGTCCTACGGAGGGTCTCACCACTGGTGACTGCTCAGCGAAAAAAATGTCCACTAGAAGGGCTCTCTCCAGCACTCCCACTTGCGTCGGGATGTTGAGGAAGATCATCGAGGCTCTGATCTCATGCCTCAGTCCCTGCTCAATGTTTCAGGCCCAGAAGAATGGGTCCCGTACCATGTCCGTGGAGTAGCGTAAGAGGTCAGTAAATCTCGCCGAGTACTAGGCTACTGACATGCTGCCCTGATGCAGCTGTAGTAACTCATGGATGCACACTGCACAGAGGGTGGATGGAACAAACTCTAAGCTGAAGAGGCTCTCGAAGTTCGTCCAAAGTAGAGATGCCTCATCGTGCACCAGGAGCATCAGGCTCCACCATCTACTTACTGCTGCGTGCAGGATACTTGCGGCAAGGATCACCATTAGGTCTGCTAGTGTCCCTACCAATATGAAGACTCTAATGATAGCCTCCATCCAATCCTCAACTGTTTGAGGATTCGTCTCTTCGCGGAACCTGGGCGGCCTCTGTCTCGGAATCTCGTGCAACATGCTTAGGCAGCATGCACTCTCCGCCACTGGGGCTGGTAGCATCGGTGGCTCAGCGGGTAGTGGTACCGCTGGTGCCTCCACTATAATGGGGGCCTGCAACAAGGCCTTGTCGCTCGGTGGGCTGCCATCCTACTTGTAACTAGGAACCCTGGATGGATGCCTTCGTGGGGCCATCCTGAAAAGAAACAGGTGCACCACGGTCAAACAGTAAACCTGTTGAGCTGGCACAAAGTAATCACAAATAAAACATTTGAAACACAGATGCATCAGTGTTTTCGAGCACTGAGTCGGAAATCAGAATCCAGGGTCCTGGTGTATGGAAACGTCGGCCTCCGCACCAACACTGGACTCCCTGGACCGAAAACCACACTAAATACTCTTATCACTATTGCTTCACAGAAAAAATTATCAGAGTCCTGAGTTCTGTGGTAGAACCGACTCCTCTGATACCAATTTGTCACGACCCGTCCTCAAGGCCCGTGCCGTGACTACCCCAAGCCCGCCTTCCATAGGCCAGGGGCTGGCGACTAGCACCAAAGGAGAAAATCCCGATAAAAGGGAAGGTATTTACTTTATATAAGTAAACAAACACAACAGAGTACACAAGCTGAAGTAAACACTATGTAAAATGAGTACAAAAGTAAGTGCTGGAAATTAAATGGGCCAGAATACAAACTCAAATAAAAGTACAGTACAATAGTAAAGAAAGAATAGCTGCAGTATAGTAAACCAGTAACCACTGAGTCGTACGCTGGATATCCCACCTGAATGGTGGGTACAAATGGTCTGCTCAGCTCCTCGGGTCCGGCCGTCCGCTCCGTTTACATCCCGCCAAGTGGTCCAACTCCGGGTACCGTCCCCCTCCACACGACTCCACCTCGATCAGTGTTGTCTGTCATCTGCATCCAACACAACATGGTGCGGGCATAGCCCGTGCAGGGGTGAGTATACGAAATTCAGTAGGGACCCCAAGACCCCCAAAGGTCTCCGAGAATCCAAAAAGGGTAAACCACAAAGAAGATACAAACACAAAGTATCAACCAACTCTACATAGGTATATTCCCATACATATACCTAAGTCATCAATTCCAGTTCGACTCCAACTCACGAGCCCAAGAACAACCCAGTCCACACAGGAAAGAAAGTCAATCATATCTATGATATTGACTGAAAGTCAGGACACAACTACACAGGTATACATCTTTCATATAGAGAAAGAGATGATCAGATGTAGTCATTGATTCATCTAAGTTCTCAGACCCACATAGGATACAAGTGCATAGGTCATATTTCCGGACCCACGTAGGATACAAGTACAATAGTCATCGCTGTCGGACCCATAGAGGATCCCAGTACAGTCATCATCGCTGTCGAACACATGGAGGATCCAAGTACAATCGTCCTTTATACCAAACCCATGGAGGATCCCTGTATAGTCATCCTCACTGCCGAACCCACGGAGGATCCACGTAAAGTCATCCTCGCTGCCAAACCCACGGAAGATCCAAGTACAATCGTCCTCACTGCCGAAACCACAGAGGATCCAATTACAGTCTTCCTCACGGCCGAACCCAAGGAGGATCCAAGTACAATCGTCCTCCCTGCCGAAACCACAGAGGATCCATGTACAGTCATCCTCGCTGCCAAACCCACGGAGGATCCATGTACAGTCGTCCTCACTACCGAACCCACAGAGGATCCAAGTATAGTCCTCACTGTCGAAATCACAGCCAGCTCTAGGGTTCCCGCACACAGCGCGCTCGATTCCGAGAGGGTCTGCTCCATGATCCAAAAGAGTCGATACATCAATTCTCACAAAGTCCAGAGTTGATGTGTCCCAATGTTCCGTCTTTTCAAAAGAAACCCAACGTGACAGACGGTGCTTCAATCAGACAACTTAGATGAAACCAACCCGACCATAATCCAGCTGCATCCAAACCTCAATCGGAGTAAACCAAAAGAACCGTCTCATCAAGAGAAATTCAATACTGTTGACGGCACATCAAACGGATGTCCGGTCCTTAAGTTATAAGCGTTTCCGCTCCAAGGGCCCGGTTGGATTCGGGTTTGAACCAACCCGGACGTACCCAAACATTTCCAAAACCATGAGTGTAATATTCCGAAATGAACATCTCGTTCCAAGGAATCCTATGCAACTGACGGTGCATCGATCGGAGGTCCGTAGCTCATGATATATCCGTTTAACCAAAATGTTCAGAATAATAGGGGGTCTGGGCCCGGTCCGACCTGGCCCAACACCCCTGGGTCGGCCCGAACCGGGTCTACCCGACTCGGGTCCGGGTCTGGCCTAGTTGGGCACGGCCTTGCCAAGCTGGCGTGGCCCGACCCACGACTAGTGCGGCCCAGCACGGTTGGGCGTGACCAGCTCGGCCCGTGCAGCCTGCAGCTGGGAAAGCCCACGGGGCCTACAGTTGGACAGGCCCGTGCGTTATACGGCTCGACTCGGAAGCCAGTCGCGGCTCGGCCGCTGGCCGAGCGGGATGAAAAGGTGGTGAGACCCCCTGTTTTAGGAAATGGAGGACCAAGTGGGGTCCTCCCTAGCAGCTGGTCCTAGGGTTACACCCCCACGGTTTCCAGGTAACGGCCGACCATTAAGGTCGGCTGATTTGTGAGCTTCCATGGGACCCAGAAGGGGTCCCACCTCCTAGAGACACCGGCCACCCCTGCTGGGGTGCCGTGGATCATCTCATCGGCGTGGCACGACGGCGCCGTGCCCCTCCGCCATACCCCGCTTCGGCCGCGGCCTTGCTCGGTCTCTCCGGTGCGGCGCGACATCGCCGCGAACCACCGCCGTGGCCCGCTTCGGCAGCAACCCTCTACGTTTCTGCGTGGTACAACGGCACGCCGCCGCCTTCGCGGTGGAATTGCATGGTCGCAGTTCCCTACTGATCACCACACGGTGCAACGACACCGTGCGCCTCCGCCTCCAACATCAATGAAGATTAACAAAGAAGAGGGGAGGAGAATCGGCCGTGTTTGTGCGGTCCGATCTCCTCCCGTTACGACGATATCATGCGGCCAAACCTTAAGAAATGAAGAACGATGATAAAGACTTGAACACAAAATAACCCCTACCTCAACAAAATATATTGAACGTCGGGCGTCACCGAAGATAGAATCGCGGGGTGGGGTTCCGTAAGTGATGATGGAGTGCGCCTGAGGAGGAAGTTGTGTCTCCCCTTTTGTCATGGAGAGAATATTATAAGGCGAGACATCGTTGGCGAGATCCCACGTCAGTGTCTCCTCCCTTATCGCGGAGGAAGAAGGGGATGGAGAATCTGGGGTCTCTAAGTCGATGTTCTTCGTTGGAGAGTTGACATTCTTCAGGAAAGGAGATGAAGCGTTTTTCGAAACTCAAGAGCCCTCTCCCAAAAATCTCAACACAACAAGCCAACCCAAAAATAAAATAAGGCTTCTCAATATTTTTTTTAATCATGACATGCATTAAAAAATTTAAATTTCAAAACACTTAATTAATTAATTGAAGTGGTTCAATTAATTGATTAAAGTGTGTTGGCAAAATTTAAGAGGGAGAGAGAGAGGAGGTGGAAAGGTTTCACAAGTAATGAGGAGTTTACAAAAATTAAAAGGGTGATTAAGGAGTTTTAGGGCAACTGAAGGGTTGGGGCTCGTATAGGCCCCACCTCACATTTATCCTCACTTGGGTAGTTAGGTGCTAGTGGGTCCCACCCTAACACCCCCATGTAGTATAAAACCACCTTAGATATAAAAATAAAATTGTTCCACACTTTTATTCACCTCTCATTTAATCCACAATTTTTCAACCTCTCTTCCCATGAAAATGCCACTACAGTAAAGGTACCCTTAAGTAATTACTGGCGTTGCGAGTTCATCGGTGCCCTCAGATTTCAATTCCGAGCAACGGTTCAAAATATAGAAAAACTCGCTAGTTAGTTCACTAAATGTACCCAAGCTAAACTTCCTAAATTGATTCCGGGCACACCAGGCCTCGGAATGAAGTGCCTTCAGAAGACACAGACTCGTAAAATTCCAAAGTATTTAAGAAAAAATTTTCCTTGAAATTTTCTATTTTTTACAATGTGTTCGATTGACTACTACTCTAAATTACACGGATTTTCAACCGCCATTAATGGTTATTGATTTCATCCTAAATTTCATAAGCATAAAATCTCCAGTGTGATGTTTGTAGATTATGTTTTTTTATTCTTAAGATCTCACATAAAGTTAAAGGAACTTTTTCTAGAATGTTGGGGGAGTTTAGTTAAATATCTCGAATGAGAATTAATAAAATTTAGTATACTATTTTATATTTTGAAAACAATTGTGAGGTTTTAAGGAATTTAAATTCTAATATTAACATTATTGAAGTCCACATTCATATGGAATATCTAAGATATCCAATTTAATTTATGGGGTTTTCTATCTCAGATAGCTGACTTTTAGGTGAAAATAATACATCCCACATCTTCTCATGGTCTACTAGTCTAATGATAGATTTACTAAGAGTGATCTTTCTAAACATTTTGTTGAATTTTTTAAATTTTTATTCTATAATTACTCTTCATTTAACCATTCCAACATGGATTAATGTTATTTTTAAAAGTTTTATTTTGTATATTAGGGATAAATTTAAAAAATATAATGTTTTTTAAATGAAAATGACCATTCATCGTAATTTTTTTATGTTTTTTTATTCAATGTTATTTCAATAATAACAATGTTCTTATGATTCTATACATTTGGATGTTGGTTTATTTGTATGTATCTCAATGCGTTCATTTAGTACACTCATATTATTTCTAGGATTCATCATTTGGCCGCATCCCTTCAAAATAATCATTCCCATAAGTTCGTAAGATTTTACAATGATTTATAAACAAAGGTTTCATTTTTTCTGATTCAACTAATTATAATAGTTCTATTTGAAAAGGATAAACATTAACTATAGATGTAAAAAATTCTATTATCACTACTTTCTATATTAATAATAACACTAAATGTGTATGAAACCGATTTTTTTAAATAAATTATTTGAAAATAATTTAAATACTTTGACTGCAAAGACCCCACCCCCAATAGCCTGGTTATAGTACCTCACTTTATTACATTGGTATAGATACAAGATTTGAATCCCAAAGGACAAATTTGTTTACTTATTTTGGAATCCATATAACATACATTATCTTTACATTATATTTTAAAAGATAAAGTGAAATATAAAAAAATCCTTTGATAACTCCATTATTCTCTAAGCCTAACCCTGTATATCAGTCCTAACACATCTATAGGCATCCTAGGAAAAATAAAATATAAGAAAGGGGTGAGATCAAAATCTCAGTATGGGTAATCATATAGTGAAGGATATTATGAATAATATGAATAATAATTAAGGAAATGTGTATAAAAAACAAAAGCTATTTAAACATTATCTTCAGCATGATATGGATAGTATAAAGGAATTTCATATAATTTCATATAAATAATCAGATTTATATTAAACTATTAGAATAATCACATGTACTGTCACTGAATTATCTCATAATTAGAGAATTCATATTGGGGATGTCATAAACATATAGTCAAGGCTTCGACCATGAAACCACACATAAATGAGTAAGGCCTTGGAAAATTCCAAAAATAGTTTGTCTCATGAGACCTATTGATGAATCAAGGGTCCATAGTAGTCATCACTCTTCACTTACTAATTCCAACACAATTATCATAAAATTAGGTTAAACATAAATGACATAAACATTCATATTAAAAAAATTTCATAAGAAATGTGCATACTTTGACCGTAAATAATGAATGGCATCATGATAGAACATCATTTGTAAAAAAGATCGTAAACCCTTTAATAAAATTCAGTAGATGGTATCATAATATGTTAACCTTTATTTATCATAAAATCCAACAAATTATGATGAAATTGATTAAAATAGTCAAATAAAATCATATATTTTTTAGAGAGAAATACCCATGTTTACTTTGAAATAATTTATTAAAAACGTGTCACATTTATAAAAGAAAAACTTTTTCTAAATAACCTTGTAAACATGTAATGAAATATTGAAAACATTAAGGCATAATGGTGATAGAAAAATCCACTCCTTCTATATATGTAAAAAAAATCCTTCATTAATTTTGTCCAAAATTTCACAATGTATCTCGTTTGGAAAATGAAAAAAATATTCCTTTCAAACCATTTTATTAAAATTAGAAAATGGGAAAAAGAATATTAAAAAAATATAGGATAATATTATAAAAATTCTAGTAAAATATTACTTAGAAACATGCACATGTATGATAAATATTATCCAGTAGATACTTACTTACAAACAATCATAAATAATAATGAAATTTTGAAATTAACCCTTACCTTGTAATTTCATCTACATTACTTTTCATTCAACACCCGAATAATGTTTTACAACATGTTTTTAATTTATACTAGAACATTATCCATATTTATGATATCATATATTATCTTCATATATTGTTTTATTAATAATATTTTCTTATTACCCTAGTTTTGAGTGTTAGTTACTATATTTTCATATGTATGTTTTTTCATGTGAGTCTTATTTATTATAAATAGATTATATTTATTTCATCACTATAATGATATTAAGTTCAAAGATATTATATTTTCTCATTATATACATTTTTTATAATCAATATTGAATGGTTAACATGGAAAATGAATCACATCCTGTCGTGGAGATAATAGGTCATACATTCGTAAGAGCGATGATATCATTCCCTTAAAGGTGAAAAGGTTAGGCATTATATGGTATATTAATTATAAATAATAATTATACTATCATATTTAAAATTTATATACAATATATCTATCATAATACCCATCCAAAAAATGTGGTGATGAAAAAAAATTACAGCACGGCGTGGAGATGCAATGTCATACGCACGCAGATGTGATGCTTTCATTTTTCATAGGATGTATAAAAGTTGGAATATGATTGTCCTATAATAATAATACCGTCTGAGAATATATTATATACCATAATTATTAATTTATAATGGAAATAATATGTTAATTTTATGTATAAGAATAAATGAACTTGAATGATATGGTAAAAATAATTCCCTCTTCTTTGGAAGGATTCCTTTATATATCTTCCTAAGTTAACCAGATTTGGACTTTATATTAGCTCAGGATCTCATAAACAAGTATAATTATATTTGGAGGGAAATGGGTCGGGTTTTGGGGAGCTATAAGTCTTGTGGTGGTGTAATGGTGTGAGGTAGGTGGTGCCCTTTTATAATTGAGGTGAGGATAAAGTTTGGATACTCTCAAAATATTAAATTAATATAATTTAATTTCTAATTAAAAAGGGATTAAAAGTGAGTTATTTATAATATAAGAAAATTTTGGGTCGTAAAAATATAATATAATAATTTGTAGACATGTTTTGGTGTCATTATTACCCTTATCTTTTGGTTTTATCAATTATTTTATCCATTTAACTCTCACTATGACAACATGTATTTTTACTCTTTGAAGGTTAACATAGTTACTATAAAATGAAATAAAACTTCATATGAGTCATGGATTAAATTATTTACATTATCCCAATTAGTTGGATGAATTTTAAAATTTTATTTAATTTTAAATCAATTAATAAAATAATATTTATTTTTAAATAAAATTAAGTACAATTTTGATAATATTCATTGCATGACTTTTTAAAATATAATTACATTATATCTTCAAAACAGAAACATTAATACACACATAATATGTATAGGTCACCAATAAAATTAGAGTATAAAATTAATTATATCACATTAAATTTATTTTAATTTTTTTATTATCATTTATTTTATATTTCCATTTGTTAAATAACTACTACATCAACATTATATAAGTCTATAAGGTAATTATTTATTTCTTAAAAACTAAAAAAAAATATCACGGTTAGAAGAAACATTTTTTATTTCAATTGACTACTTATATTCAAATTTATCATTTGTATAATCCTATTTAAAAAATGATATATTTATTAAAAAAATGGGTATAAAATCATAAAATTTTATTTAAAAAAATATAAAAAATTTCATAATCTCATCAAAGTGAATTCCAAAGTTTATAATCATGGACCATGTATGATTATTGATAACAAAAAATTATGAAATAAATTTTTTTCAAGCGTTAGGAAAATTCTATAATATTTATAATATAATTTATACCATTAATTAATCAATTTACCTTTATACATGTTAGTAAAAACATTACTAATGATACTATTAATAATTCCCCATAATTAGTTAAACCTTTTTACATAACTTATACCCACTAATTCAAAATATGTAAAACATTTCTAAAAATTTAAAACACATAATTTTCAGTAATTAATTTAAAATTAATCCCGTTGATGGAATGAGAAAACAAATATTTTAAGTTAAAATGTTCAAAATTTTGAAATTTTTTTATATCAAAATTCAATGATAAATTGATTCTAAAAAACTACATTGGATTAAATAACCAATTTATTATAATTACACTTCAAAACAAATTAAAAATATAATTTAGCACTATAAATTATTTAGATTAAAATTCTATTTGTAATTAAAATGTAATATTATATCATTATTCATCAAAACATGAAACTTATCCTAAAAATACCAAAAATTGAACCAATGTAAATTTTTATATTCTTATTACAAAAAAGAATTTTATTTTCTTATATAGAATTTATAAATTTCTCAAAAATTATATTTCAAACAAGTGCACCATAAAAGGTGGTAAAATTTCTTTTTGAATAATACTGTCTTTTAATCTATAAAATTAGATTCAAATTTATCTTATACCTATAATATATTTCTGTTGAATGTAAAAAATTGAATAAAAATATTTATTAATGTTTTTAGTACTATTCATTTAGACTATTTTAACTTATAGTTTATAACATTATCTTTTTATAGATTGTAGTGTGTTCAAAGATGGTGTTGTGTGCAATTAAGATATTAATTTTATTTGAAATTAAAACATTCTATAAAATATTGGGCTGTTAAATTCTTCCATCCATTAAAAATAATTCTCACAATTTCTAGAATATCACCTCATAAAAGGATTTGGGTAGTTCTCCATCATAATTTCCTCAGGTTCTCAAGTAACCTCTTCTATTTTATGATTTTTCTACAATACCTTTACCAAAATGGTTTTCCTATTCCTCAACACATAATCTCTAGTATAAAAAATATGTATAGGCCCTTCATAGTAATATAAATCATGTTCCAATTCTATTTCTTCAGAAGTGATAACATGAACTGGGTTTGGAATATAATTACCTAGCAAAGAGATATGGAACATATTGTTCACTTTAGAAACGTTGAGTGGAATTTCCAAATGAGAAGCTAAAATTACAATTAATTCTATAATTTCAAATAGTTTGATGTACATTGGGATTAATTCTCCTTTATTACCAAATCTTACTACACCCTTCCATGGAGATACCTTTATGAAAATATAATATCCCACTTGATATTCCAAATCCTTCCATCAGTTATCAGCATGTATGTTTTTTCTACCTTGAGCTTCTTTGATTGTGGTTTGAATAGTCTTCTTCTTTTCAATTGATTCATTAACAAGTTCTGGGCCAAAAAGTTTCCTTTCAACAACACCATCCCATCAAGTGGGTGCACAACATCTCTTTCCATATATTTCTTCATATGGTTCCATTTGAATACAAAAATAGATGCTATTATTATTGGAAAATTATACCAAAGGAAAATAATTATCTAACATACCTTGAGATTCATGTGAGAAGGACCTCAACATGTATTTTAATGTTCATATTGTTCTTTATAACTTCCCATCAATTTTATGGTTGTTGGCGATGCTCAAATAAAGCTCAGTATTTAGATCATTCAGTGGGATTTTCGGGAACTTTTTTGTAAAATGGAGATCTTAATCAGAAAAAATGGATATAGGTACACTGTAAAGTATTTAAAAATTATTAATACAAAGTCTTTCTAAGAGTTAAAGAGTTAAATCTTCTCTTATGGAAAGAAAATTTTATTAATTGGTAAAGTGATCAATAATAACTCATATCACATCATTCCTTCTAGGAGACCTTGGTAGTCTCATGACAATGTCAATCATAATATAATCAAATTTACACATAGATATAGGAATAGGTTTCATGACTCCAATAGGATGTCACTTCTCAGCCTTCACTTGTTAAAAAAATATATATCATGACACATAGTCAGAAGTCTACTATTTCACATTGTCCCACCAAAAATGTTCCTTTAAATATCTAAAAATATTGGTACCACTATGGTTTATGGAGAATTTTGAGCTTTGAGTTGTTGATTCAATAAGGTTTCCTTATGAATTTTCCATTCCTTCATGTTTGGGGAGACTATTGAGTCAATAAGATTTCCTTATGACTTTACCTTTTCTTCATGCTTTGAAAATCACAAACACCTTATCTTAAGGAAAATTTCATTTACCCCATGTTATACTTTCATAAGGAAAATTTTCCTTCCCCAATGAAATTTATCATTACCATGTTTTTCATTGTTCATTTTTTCTATGTAAAAAATTTAGTTTCATATCCAAAACCTCGGAATCAAATAATAATTAGATATAGAGAACTCTATTTTCAGGATAAAAATTCAGGTTCCGAGTTCTCTAAATTCATACTCCAAACTCTTCTAAGTTCTGACTCCGAGTTCTATGAATTCAGGATCCGAACTCTATTAAGTTCTGACTCAGAGTTCTGTAAATTTAGACTCTGAACTCTTATGAGTTCTGGATCCAAGTTCTCTGATTTCATACTCTGAACTCTTATGAGTTCTAAATCTGAGTTCTCAGAATTCAAACTCTGAAATCTTCTGAGTTCAGACTCCAAATTCTTTTGAATTCAGATTTGGAAATTTCTATGTTCAGGTTCCGAATTCTTGTAAATCCAGATTACGAATTTCCTTGACATTCAGACTCCAGAATTCTGTATAATTTAGGTTCATAATTCCTTGGAAAACAGAATCTGAATATCCTTGTATTATAGATACCGAATAAGTTTTTGGTTATAATCCGAAATATTTTTTCGTTACACTCTGAAAAATGATTTTGGTTATATAATCATATTTTTTCTTACACCTGTTTTGGTTATAAAACAATTTCATGCATCCAGTTACTAACAAACCGTTGTTTTAGTGACATGTGTACATGTCCTTAATGAAATTCAAGGAAAAATATGACCATTAGAGGAGGGTTCTGACCGTTGAGAATTTTCCTATAAATAAGAGCTCATTTGAAAGATCTCACAACTTTGAGAACCGTTCTATGAATCTAGAGATTACATGTTGAAGTGATTTCTAGAGAGAGACTCTCATTCTTAGTGTTTACTGAACACCATGTTCAGATTTTCTTCATGCGACTCTGAATGTTGCTGATTACACTCGAGGGATTCCAGGGATAGGAAGACCAAGGTGCCTACTACCTTAATGCACAAGGACTTCCTTACTGAGGAAGACAGAGGTGCCGACTACCTTGAAGTTGAGGGCTTGCAGGTATAGCAAGTTAGACTCTGATCATCGTATTGAGGGCTTACCCTGGTGTGGGTAAGACAGACTTTCTAGAAAGTATAAATCAAAGGACCATTATCAAAGGTTGTTGGATACCCTTCTCTTTAGGTTAAAAGACTTAATAATTGTTACTTGTCTGTTTCAAGTTTTCTACTTCATTTTGATTATTGAGGAAAGTATAACTATCTTATACTTCCTTATACTTGTACACTCTGATTTAGTAATATTATATACACTTTAATTTAGAATCTTCATCTTTGTAAAATTTTGTTAATTTTCATTTCCGAATTCACTTTTCTGGAATTACATTCTCGGAATCACTTTTCTAAAATCAAGAAAGTTTATAGAACTAGAGGTTTTGTGAATTTACCTTTTTCAACTTTTTTAAACAAAACTATCTTTAAAAGTTCCAAAAGAATTTTTTAAAGAATACAAGTCACCCCCCCTCTTGTATATTGAGCATCATTAGATACATCATTTAGTATCTATATCATTTCGATCCTACATTTGGTATTATAGAGTAGATCATACTTAATACCGTATTAACAATTGGTATCAGAGGTGGTATCTAAAATACTTATATTCTCATATAAGTTTTTTTGCTCAAGTATGTCATTGTTTTATATTTTCCTTGTTGAGGAATATTTTCCCAGTTTAAAAACTTTTATTACTAACAATTTTCTGTGGAATGTTTTTCATTAAGATGACAAGAATCAATTTTATTTCCATAGACAACCTAAATCCAACCAGACCACCTATTTTTGATAGAAATTATTACAAATATTGGATAGATTTCATGAAGATATTCATTATCAATACTGGAGTAGACGATTTTTTCATGCTTATTGGAGGATATAAAATCCCTAAAAAGGAAGTTAGTACTTTTACGAACTAATAAAATCATGAATATCAAATGAATTATAAGGTACACAATACATTGATTTGTTCCATGGCTAGAAATATATATATCCAAATATCATCTTGTGAAGCAGCGAATTTTATTTTGAAGAAGATTGAAGTTACTAACTTTGGAACTTCCAAAGTTATTGAAACTAAAAGATCCATGATCAAATCTGAATATCATGGTTTTTTACTTTCCTTATGGAGAACCCATATGTAATGTGCAACAATGATTTATAACTATTGTTAACAGTTTACAATCTATGGCTGAGAAAGGATTATATAATGAAACTTTTGTGGAAAAATCATAGACATGATGCCCAATGTGGGGGAATCCAAAAGAACAGCTATAGATGAGAATAAGAAGGTTACTCATATTTCTCTTGATGAAATTTTTGGAACTCCTCTTCAACATGAGATTAGAATGAAGAGATATTATGACAACATTAAGAAGAAGAATGGGAATAACAATGTTACTTTTACTAAAACTTCAAATCATATGAAAGACAAGACTCTGGAGAGAGTTACTAGATCTAAATCTAAGAAGGTTGTTATCAAATCCAAATCTAATGAAAGTGAATCTTTAGAAAATGAGTTAGAAAATCTTGCTCGAAGGATGAACAAGATTGTTAGCTAGAGGAATTTTCAGTCCAGATACGTGAAGAAAGAGAGGAAATATAAGAAAGATTCATTAGTAAAATGTTATGAATGCAAGAGAGATGGACATATTAGACCTGCTTGGCCTATGCTTAAAAGAAAGGAAAGAAAAGATAATCATTCTGAGAGGAATATAAATAAGTACTAAAAATCCAGAGCTAAGAAAGTACTGAAAGCTAATAAAACCTAAAGTGCTAGTGAAGCTGACTCTCTAGAAGAATCATTAGAGTATGAATCTTCTAAACTGAAGAATCTTGGTTTAATAGCTAGAAAAACTATTGAAAATCATTGGTTAATGTCTAAGGTACACAATGCTGAATCTATGACCATTTTATCCCAAAATTCTAATTTTAGTGATAGTAAATATTATAACTCTTCTGATGAAGAATCATATTCTGATAAAGATAGTACTTTACTTACCTATGAATAAGTTTCTAGGTTTTCAAAGCTCCTTGAGAATGAGAACTCAAAATTCAAGAATAAACCTGATAAGGAAAATTTATGAAATACCATTCTTCCTAAAGAAATATCAGATCTTTCTAAAGATCTTGATATGAAAAACCTTTATTTTGAATGTATTTCAAAAAACCTTGAGGAAGTAAATTCTGAGAAGGAGAAACTTTCTAAGGATCTATAAAAATTAATTTATAAGAAAAAAATTTCGAGCCTAACTCTAGATCAAAAACAAATGTTTTGGAAGATAAGAACTTAGTTATTAGACTGAAATCTAAAATATTTTCCTTGAGGAAGTGTTTTTCAAACTTTAACTTAGGTAAGGAAAATTTTGATAAGATGTACTCTCAAATCCGACCTCTATGGAATAGTTTTGGTTTTTTTATAATAGTTCTAAACCAATTCTTCATAACAATTATTTTGTTCTTCAAAGTGATCGTTTCTGAACCAAGTGTCAGTGTGGTGGGCATTGGGAAAAAAAAATTTCCCTTAACAAAACCGAGTCTTTAGGTTTTCATAAATCCTATTTTTCTAAGAAAATGTGGGTGCCTAAGATTTTACTTTCTGAAATTTCGGAATCCAACAAAGTTTGGGTTCCGAAAGTCTAACATTCTTATTTTCAAGAAAATAAAGAATGTACCAACATCAATACTTGGTACATGGATAGTGTATGTTCCCGACATAGAACTGGTAACAAAAACTACTTTGAAAAGATTATCAAGACGAAAGGAGGAAAAGTAACTTTCAGAGATAATGCTAAGGGATAAATTATTGGTATAGTTAACATCGTTCTTCTTGGAAAAACATTGATTTCAAATGTTTTATTTGTTGGGGGTCTTAAGCACAACTTCATTAGTATAAGTCAATTATGTGATGAAGGTTACCTTGTGAATTTTAGGAATTCCATGTTCTTAGTACACAATTCGAAGGAAGAGTTTATTATTTCAGTCAATAGGTAAGAGAATGTTTACACACTAAAATTAGAAGACCTTAGGAGCCAAGACCTACCTTTCCTTAGTGCAATGGAAGATAATTCGTGGTTATAGCCAACATGGTCAGGACACTGTAACCTTAGGAACCTATGAAAACTCTCTAATAAAAGACTAGTTAAGGATCTACTGGAGTTTAGATTTGATTCTTAAAAAGTTTTTGATCCTTGTCAATATGTAAAGAAATATAAATCAATTTTTAAATTAGTCGGTGAAGTCTCAAACATTATTGCATTACAGTTAGTGCATATGGATCTTTTGGGACCAACATAAGCTGTAAGAATTGGAAGCAAATGTTATGTATGTTTCTTAGTTGATGATTAAACTAGATTTACATGGGACTTTTTTCTAGTAAAGAAATCTGAAGCTTTTTCTTATTTCAAAAGTTTTAGAACCTATGTAAAAAATGAGAAAAACCTTCCTTTGATAACTATTCATAATGATCATGTAGGATAATTTGAAAATTCTGATTTTGAAACTTTTTATAGTTGGAAAGGCATTACTCATAAATTCTCAGCACCTAGAACACCTCAAAAAATGGTGTTGTTGAATGTAGAAAAAGAATTCTTCAAGAGATAAAAAGAACCATGTTGAGTGAATATTTTATAGCTAATCATTTTTGAGATGAAGTTGTATGTACTTCTTGTTATACTATAAATTGTTTTTTGATTAGAACTTTTCTTAATAAAACTCCTTACGAGTTATGGAATGGTAGAAAACCTAGACTTTCCTACTTAATAGTTTTTGGTTGCAAGGAACTCATTTTGAATACTAAAGATGACTTACACACATTCACACCAAAATTTGATGAAGGAATTTTCTTAGGCTACTCCATAACTTCTAAGGCTTATAGAGTTTTCAGTACAAACACTTGTACTGTTGAAGAAATAGTACATGCCAAATTTGATGAAACTGACCCCTTTGTATTTAAACAACCCCAACCAACATCTTCAGATGTGTTTTCAAAAATGGATTATCATCCTTTGTTTGATGATCCTTCTGATAAGGAAAATGTCCAAGAAAATTTTTCTAAAGCATTTACCCAGAAGACTTCCTACCCTATGTTGATGAACAGGTTTTATAAAACCCAAAAAATTTTTTTTAAGAATCAAACCAGTGATAGTATCACTGGTGATATAATCAACCTATAATGACTAGAAGTTACTTATAAAATGATGTAGAACATATATCATTCCTTTTCCCAATTAGAACCAAAAATCCCTGAAGAAGCTTTAGGTGATGATGATTGGATAAAATCTTAGCAAAATGTGGTAAATGAATTCGAAAGGAATAATGTCTGGACCTTAGTTGAAAGACATAAAGAAACTTCGGTTATTTGAGTAAAATGAGTCTTTAGAAATATGTGTGATGAAAATGGAATCATAGTTATAAATAAATCTACATTGGTTGCTAAAGGCTATAATCAACAAGAAGTAACAGACTATGAAGAAATGTATGCTCTAGTAGCTAGACTTGAATCTATTCATATTCTACATGCCTTTGTAGCATTCTTAAATTTAAAACTTTTTCAAATGGATGTGAAATGTGCTTTCTTTAATGGTTTTGTTCAAGATGAATTTTTTTGAACAACCTCCTAGTTTTGAAGATACGAAACATCCTGAACATGTTTATATACTTACCAAAGCATTGTATGGACTTAAGAAATCCCCTAGAGCTTGGTATGATAGGCTTATAGGATTTTTTCTTAAAAATAATTATGTTAAGGGAAATTAAGATTCAACTATTTTTATAAATAAATATAAAAAAATGTTTTTATTGTTCAAATTTATGTTGATGACATTATATTTGGTTCATCTCTTCAATCGTTAACTGATTCTTTTGAAGATCAAATGAAATATGAGTTTGAAATGAGTATGATGGGTGAGTTAACATTTTTCCTTGGTTTTCAAAATTCCCAAAAACCAAAAGGAATATATATATATATCACAACATAAATATATTAAATATCTTCTTAAAAGGTATGGATATCAAGACACTAAGATTATTAGTACTCCCATTGGTACCTCAAACATTCTTGATCTTGATGAAGGTGGGAAACCAGAAGATCAAACATATTTTAGAGGTATGATATAAAGTTTACTTTACTTGATAGCCATTTGTCTAGACATAATGTTTTTAATATACTTATGTACAAGATTCCAATCCAATCCTAAGTAATCTCATTTAAAGGTAGTGAAAAGATTTTTTCGCTACTTAAAGGGAACCACAGAATTATGACTCTTTTATACTTCTAGAAATGATTTTGTTCTAAAAGGTTTTTAGGATTATGACTTCGGTGGATGTATAATGGATATAAAAAGTACATCCAGAAGTTTTCATTTCTTAGAAGATTCATTAGTTTCCTGGTCATGAAAAAAGCAACACATGGTAGCAATTTCCACTGTTGATGCTGAATGTGTAGTAGCTGGAAGTTTCTGTGCTCAGGTGTTGTGGATGCAATAGACACTCACTGTCTATGTTATGAGTTTTACCAAAACACAAATTTTGTGTGATAATACTAGTGCCATTAACCTTAGAAAAAACACTGCACATCACTCTTGTGCAAGACACATAGACATTAGGCATCACTTTCTTAGGGATCACAAACAAAAAGGGGATATCATTATTCAATTTATCAGAACACAAGATCAACTTGCTGATATATTTTCACAAAATTGTTACCCTCCGATAGATTTGAATACATTAAAAAGAAGTTAGGAATGATAACTGTAAGGTAATATTCCTTTTCTACTTTCTGTTAAAACCAATGTCCTTATAGTAATAAAATCATTTTCATAGGGGGAGTACATTTTCTTGTTAGTTAGATCAAATATTTCGTAATGGAAATTTTCATAGTTAGATTGTTCAAATATTTTATAATTGAAATTTTCCTAGTCAAAATTTTCAAATCTTTCACGATGGAAATTTTCATAGTAAGACTTTTGAAATCTTTTGTAATGGAATTTTTTTTAGTAATATTTTCTAAATTTTTTTTTCTTTCTAATTTTTTTTTCATAGTCTTAAAATTTTTGCAATGAATATTTTTGTACATAAAATTTTTGTAATGAAAATTTTCATACATAAAATTTTCGTAATGAATATGTTCATACTTAAAATTCATGTAAGGAATATTTTCGTACTTCAAATTTTCATAATGAAGATTTTCATACTTAAAATTTTTGTAATGGATTTTTTCGTAATCAAAATTTTCATAATGGGAAGTTCTTTAAGAAGAATTTTTCCCAATACAAATAATATTCATTGAAATTAGAAAGGTATGTTTTCTTTTCTATGTTTCCATAATAATGCTTTACTTGCTGGTATATTCATTTTATATTTAAAATTTTTGGATTCTCATTTCCTTAAATCCGAATGTTTTTCTTAAAAACCTCAAAAGATTGGATTCTACCAAGTTTTCCTTGCAGCTATCATTTCAACCATCAGATCTGATTAGAAAGATTTTCAGCCATTGGATTGGTTTTGGAAGATGAACCATTGCATCAAATTCCTATATAAAGGACCCCCAATGGTTGTCCCACATCTAATCTCAAGCTCTTGTGTGGTGAAATTCTTCCCTTCTACATAAGCTCATTCTGTATTTTCAAGGGTTTCTCAATTCTCAATGTTTGCCGAAGAATCTTTTCAGAAAGATATGTCTATTATCAAACCAATCTCAGAGTGGTAGGTCTATAGAGAAATGTTGGGGCATCCAAACTTCTTCGCTAAATATGATTCAATTATATCGAATAACATTAAGATGAATGGATGGGATAGTGTTAGCGTATCGAAGTTAGGGGCTCATGATTTAGTGTATCTGGATTTTCTAGTTGAGTTTTATGAGTCAGTATGTTTTTTCAAGGATGAAGTCATAGATAAGTTCTCCTTAAAAATCTATAGAAAGAATTATGATCCTTCATATACTAAGGCAGCTAATTTAGTTGGTATTCTATACGAAGGGGAAGCTGAGTTCTGTTCTCATAAGTTTCCATATGTCAAAGGAAGTTTTGTTAAGGATAGGGCTATGGAATGTCTTGGACTCTCTGATGTAAAGACTTCGAAGATCTGACACTTGTCTACAAATCATCAGATTCTCAAATTGTGGGTTCAAGGATTCATCATTCTGAGGAAAGGGGACAAGAACACATTTAATAAGAGTGACATGTATATCTTGGATTTTCTGGTAAACCAAAGGATGATCAATCTGGTAAATCATATTCTCATTACGATTGAGAATATTAAGAATGGAAACATGAAGGCTCAGATAATCATATATCTAGCCATTCTCTCTAAGTTAATTGTTCAGTGCTTAGAATCTTTTAAAATTCCATGTAGCTCGAATCCAAGGAATTAAAAAGTCATGTTAGTTAGTGATGATACCATAAAGAGGATTAACATTGGTTTTTCTATAGACTCCAGAGAATTTTATGACCTACCAGAGGAAGAAGCTGAAGCTATTCTGAAAAAACAAGAAGTGGATGAACAATACAAAAAGGGAGGAATGAAGAGGAAGTTGAAGGAAGTATTAACAGTAGGAAAAATGGCTAAACCCAAGGAAATCCAATCCGCACCTCCAAAACCCAATAAGAAAAAAGCCTATCTGGATGAGGTATAGATAAATGTAGGGAAGATAAGAAGAATAAGAAAGCAGGGGAGCCAAGTTCTGGTTTGGATCCTGCTGAAGCAAAAGCCTTAAAATAGAATATAGATGATGAGATTGAAAAGCAAGCAAAATAAAAGAAGAAAAAGAAGAAGATGATTGAATTAGAGATTGTTCAATCCCTTCTATGTGATACTGAGAAATCATATGAAAATATTCCGGTACCAGAATCCTTCTTGGTAGAAGCTTTCCCTAAAACTCCGGGGAAAATATTTGTGACTCCGTAAAAAGTTAAAGAAGTAGAAGAAGTTGAAGAAGAATTAGAAAGAAATGGTGACACTACAGATTTGATTAATCAAGTAGAAGATTTCCATGAGAAAGATAAACCATTTGAGAAAATCTCAATCCGATCTTCTGAAGAAGAATCTTCAAAGATGGATACACTTGGGAAATATGAGAAAGGAGAAGTTGATAAGGTTGAAGAAGAAGTGAATAAGTTGTCTGAAGAAGAAATTTATAATCATCATTTCATACACCCAGAGGATGCTGAGGCAAGAGCT
The DNA here is from genome assembly GCA_963277665.1 of Viscum album. Taxonomy (NCBI): domain Eukaryota; kingdom Viridiplantae; phylum Streptophyta; class Magnoliopsida; order Santalales; family Viscaceae; genus Viscum; species Viscum album. The sequence continues at coordinate 2,037,248,359 of OY728142.1, read as the reverse complement.
CATAAAGAAGATATAGATGAAGATAAAATTGTTCAGTTGTCTGATAGTGAACATAAATCTCCAGATGGGGAAGCCATTCTAAAAACCGATAAGGGTAAACATGTGGTTGTTTATACACCTACTAAAGTTGTTGTAAAGAATAAATTTGGTGGATCTTCAAAGAGGAAACTTTATGGGATAGAGAAAGAGCCCTCACCTAGAAAAGTTTTAGATTCGGAATCATCATCCCTTGGACATGATTTCGTTGTTCAGTCATTGAAGAAGATTGTTGGGACCATTCCGATTTTTTCAAGCATAGACTCAAGATTCCAGATGCTTCAACACACACTAAATCAAAAGTCGGATTTTTTATCCATGGTGATGGATAAGTGTGTCAAGCTTGAGGTCGATTTCACAAATTTCTTTGCCAACTACGAAGCCCATAAAAGATCGTGTAGGAAGATGACCAGTTGGTCAAGGAAAACCATTGAAGACATGAGATATCTTGATGAGTTCCAAGATGGTGTCAAGGAGGATTTTGACATTGAAAATGGTAAGATCAAGGATCTCACCACAAGTTTTGAAGAAAAGATGACTCTGGAACAGAATTCTCAGATTCAAGAGGTAAAAGATCTAAATGGGAAGCTGTATTGAGTTTCCCAAAGCTGGAAGAGAGAAATAGATCTTAGGATTGAGATAGAAGAAAATATTTCCAATAAGGAAGAATCCTTGAAGGCTCAAGATTAAATTCTCAAGGCTCAAGAAGATAAAATCAAAACCTTAGAGAAGAAAGCAGAGGATTAGGATCAGCTTCTTAAGCGAGCAGTGGAAGATCATAAGGATCTCAAAAAGATGAAGACCATAGTCTAGAATTTGATGCCCATGGAAAATAAAGGATGAAATTGTTTAAATACGACCTTTTTTGGTAATCCTTTCCTTGTACAAAATTTTCCTATTATAATGAAATTTCTGGTTTCTTGTATTTTTTATGTTTTGTTCTAATTTTTCAGGTACCATAATTTTTTTTCTATTCCCTAAAATTCCATTTTGAAAATCACAAAGGGGGAGAAAGGAAAAATAATTCTAAGTAAAGAAGAAATATCCCTAAGTGAGGGGAGGGGGGTGGGGGTTATCTAAGGGGGAGTTTTCATCATGAAAATTTCCATATGCAGTAAAATGTTATATCTCATTCCGAAAATCTAGAATACAATAATTATTGTTCCAAAGAAAAAGGGGAGTTAGTCATTTTCATCTTTTCCCATGTGTTAAGAGAGATATGTTTTATTGTCAAATTCTAGAAAAATATTTTCTAAGTCCTTATATTCTTTTTTGTAAGGATGTTTGTGATTTCCAAAAAGAGGGAGATTGTTGAGTTAATATGGTTTCCTTATGACTTTTCCATTCTATCATGTTTGGGGAGATTGTTGAGTCAATAATATTTCTTTATGAATTTACCATTTCTTCATGTTTTGAAAATCACAACCATCTTATCTTAAGGAAAATTTCATTTACCCTATGTTTTACTTTTATAAGGAAAATTTTCCTTCCCTAATGAAATTTATCATTACCATGTTTTTCTTTGTTCATTTTGTCTATGTATAAAATTCAGTTTCATATCCAGAACCTTGAAATCATATAATACTTAGATATAGGGCACTCTATTTTTAGGATATGAATTTAGGTTCTGAGTTATCTAAATTCAGACTCCAAACTCTTCTCAGTTCTGACTCTGAGTTCTCTGAATTCAGACTCTGAACTCTTATGAGTTCTAACTCTGAGTTCTCTGAATTCATATTCCGAACTCTTATGAGTTTTGACTCCATGTTCTCTAAATTCAGACTCCGAACTCTTATGAGTTCTGACTCTGAGTTTTCTGAATTCAGAATTCGAACTCTTATGAGTTCTGGCTCCGAGTTCTCTGAATTTAGACTCCGAACTCTTCTGAGTTCAGACTTTTAATTCTTAAGAATTTAGATTCCGAACATTCTATGTTCAGGTTCTGAATTCTTGAAAATCCATATTCTGAATTTCGTTGAAATTCAAACTCCAGAATTTTATATAATTCAGGTTCTGAATTCCTTGGAAATTCGAATCTTAATATCCTTTTATTATAGATACCGAATTTGTTTTTGGTTAGACTCCGAACTATTTTTTCCTTACACTTCGAAAAATGATTTTGGTTTTGTAATCATATTTTTTCTTATACATGTTTTGGTTATAAAATTATGTCGTTCATTCAGTTACTAACTAACCATTGTTCGAGTGACATGTGTATATGTCCCTCCAAAATTCAAGGAAAAATATGACCATTGGAGGAGGGTGACGACCGTGGAGAATGTGCTTATAAATAGGAGCTCATTTGAAGAGATCATAACTTTGAGAACTGTTCTATGAGTCTAGATATTACATGATAATGTGATTTCTAGAGAGACACTCTCATGCTTAGTGCATACTGAACACCCTATTCATAATTTCTTCATACGACTCCAAATGTGGTTGAGTACATTCAAGGGATTTCGGGGATAAGAAGACAGAGGTTCTGACTACTTTAAAGCTCAAGGACTTCCTTGCTGAGGAAGACAGAGGTGCCGACTACCTTGAAGTTGAGGGATTGTGGGGATATCAAGACAGATTCTGATCTTTGTATCGAGGTCTTACCCTGTGGTGGGTAAGATAAAGTTTCTTGAAAGTATAAATCAAGTGACCTTTATAGGAGGTTGTTGGATACCCTTCTATTTGGGTTAAAAGACTTACTACTTGTTACTTGTCAGTTTCACGTTTTCCGCTACATTTTGATTGTTGAGGAAAGTATAACTATCTTATACTTCCTTATACTTGTACACTCGGATTTAGTAAGATTCTATATGCTTTAAGTTAGAATCATCATCTTTGTAAACTTTTGTTAAGTTTCATTTCCAGATTCACATTTCCCTAATTACATTCTCAGAATCACTTTTCCAGAATCATGAATGTTTGTATAACTATAGGTTTTTGAATTTATCATGTTCAAGTTTGTTAAACATAACTATCTTTAAAAGTTCTAATTTTTTTTAAAGTATAAAATTCACCCCCTCTTGTATATTGAGAATCATTAGATACTTCATTTAGTATCTATATAATTTCGATCCTAAATTTGGTATTATAGAGTATATCATACTCCATACCATCTTAACATGAGAATCATTAAATAACTCCATTTTCATCACGGGTATAATGGCAACATAGATCCTTTTTCTAAATTTAAAAATACCATCTTCATATATAAATTCTGTCAATTACTCATCATTTAGAGCTTTGATTTTATTTTGAAAATTTTCATCATCAGACTGAGAATTTGTTATCCTTTCCAATAAAGACGGCTCAACAACCATTTGAAAAAGTAACAAAATTTCAGCTTCTATGATAATTTACATATCCATTATTACTAGATTGTAGAACACATGATCCCTTTCAATTATTATTTTTCTCATAACTGCATGATCCTTCTGGATCAATGTCTCTTCCACCTTTTCCCTTCCATGGGTTGTATTACATTGAAAATTTAAAATGATTGGGTAGTTTGAGCCATCTCCTTCTCCACATATTGAGTTATTTTTTTAAAATGATATATTTGAAAATATTGTAATTTATATATATCTCACATAATTCACCATAAAGATAGTGTCTCTATATCATCAGAGAAAAAATTAAAACTTCTAACTAATGATCATGAGATTTATAGTGCTTTTTTGAGTTTTCAACTGCCTTGATTTATATGAAATTACTCTATTATTCTGTATAAGGTAGTAAACATGTTCATTCATTTCTGTATTATTAAAAATCAAAAATCCATCATTTCCTAATAACAATTTCAAGATTGGATAATCATCCAATATTCACTTCAATTCTTCAATACTTACATCAAATTTAGTTTTCCATACAAACAGAACCCATTTAAATGTGATCTTGGTTAACGAGTTATCCAATCCGCAAAAATTCGGAACCAAACACCAATATTAACTAGCTAAATTAATGAAACTATGTACCTCTGTTATGCTCACTGGTTCATTCCATTATAGGATTTCCTCTGTCTTTACAAGATCAACATAGATTCGATCTCTGGAGAAAATATGTCTATGAAAGAAATCTGTCTAAAGATAGAATTAATACTTACTAAATTTACCATATAACTCTTTCATTATGAGAGTATTAAGAAAAATCAATAAGTTATTCTCATGATATTCGAAACGTTTTGAATACTATAAAATATCATCAATTAATAATAAAACAAAATCATAAAGATATTCCATAATTACTATGTTCATTAGATCCTTAAATATTGATGGTGCATTAATCAATCCAAATGGAATTATAGTAAACATTTAATGTTCATACCTTATCAAAAAACAAGTCTTCAGAATGTCTTCTTTCTTTACTAGTAGATGATGATATCGAGAAGGATGTTCAGTCTTTTAAAAATATTCAACTCGATGATGTTGATCAAATAAATCATCATTGTGAGGAATATGACAACTTTTCATTATGGAAATAGAATTTATTTCCCTATAATCAATACTCAACCTCATTGATCCATCATTCTTTTAAATAGAGAGAACAGGGGCTCCCCATGGAGAAATACACTATGGAAAATAAATCTATTTTTAACTAACTCTATAAGTTGTTTCTTTAGATCCACTAATTCCAATATGTCCATTGTATATGGATTATTTTATATTGGTCTTTCATTAGGGTTTAAATCAATAGAAATTTCAACATAAAAATCTGAGAGTGTCTAAGTAATTCTTTAATAAATACATTAGTGTATTCCTTTATAATAGGTACATCATGAATATTGTTTTCTTCATTCTGAGAGGTCATTTTCTCTTCCTCCCCAAGAATTTCATTTAGTATAACTATTAGGGGTTGATCTATATAAGAATTAGATTATAAAGTTTCCTCTATAAATATAAGAAATTCGATATCTTCCTTAAAAATCATGATTTCCATATTACTTCAATACATTTTCATGTAATATTTTGAAATCCATCCCATATCAAGGATTATATAAAATTACACCATAAGTATTATGACATGTTCAAAAATAAATCATGTTTATTTGTAATAATGTGGAATAAACGAAGCATTTATATTGCAATGAGACTTCCATTAAGAGTTTTAACTGAAAAGTCTGTATTAAATCAAAAGGTAAATGTATAATATTCATGAAAAAAGGGAAGATACAAAATAATGTGATGGTCTAGATTCAAAAAAAGAATTATATAAGTTTGAGGACATGATTAATGTACCATAGACCAAATCATTTGGAACCTCAACCTTATCATTTTTGATCTCATAAGCTTGGCTATCCTCCCTTGGCCTCTTATGGGGCATGTTTCCTTTACTATTTGGATAATAATTTTCATAGTTTCACATTTTATTATATCTAAAACATTTTACATTGCCTACTCATTTCATTCCCTTGAAATCACGATATTGGTGGCCTTTTTCTACATACTTTTAACAAATTCCCACCCCTAATAAGCATTTTCAATGATGTTTCATTACACATTTATTATAGGACATAATGTCAACTTTTACATTATTTCAATTTTCCTATTTTAATTTTATATAGTTTTTAGTATCCCTCTTTTTATTTTGAATTCCATTAAGTTTATTACACTTATATAATTATTTTTTTTTCTTGACAGAACATGAGTATATGTCTTCATATGATGAGAACTTTTTGGATAGTAGTTCCATTCTTAGGAAATGATTTAAATCATAAAAGATCGATCAATGTTGTTATTTGGATTACATATATAATCTGTAGAATTCCATGATATCCTTGTATAGTTGGATTTATATTTTGAAACATTCTCATCCTTTATTTTCATAGGTTTCAATTATTTTCTCTCCATATATTCTCATTGTTAATAGGTGAAATAGTTTCCATTAAAAGTTACATAAATTCCATTAAATCCATGTTTATTAATTCTTCTTCCTCCTTGGTTTGAATTAGTGACCACTATTTCCCTCCATCTCTTGAGAGATGATAATTTTTCATTAAAACCTTCCCCCTCTTATTACTTCCTAAATAAAATATATCTTCTATAGAGAAATTATCCATTGTTCAACTATAAATAGATTTGTCGTCTCATTTAATAATTGATGTTCTTGTATCTGTTGGAGTTGATGCCCTAGAACCAACATATATGTACTTTATGATAACATGTATTCATAGTTTTTAATATTAATATATTTATTATCACATCAGGATTGTTCTTCTTTGTAACATTGTATGAGATAATATCCCTAGAGTAAATGTCACACTAAAAGACCTTTGTTGTTACCTACTATGATGAGAACCCAAAAGTGATATGATATTATTCTAAAATATATTTTCAATAACTAGATAATAAAATTTTAGGGAAAAACATTATACCGTCTATCATGTGAATATACTCAAAGGACTTTGATCCACCATCTCATGGTGTATTCCCTTGGTAATATTCAGTAGGATATTATGAGAATGAGACCTTCCAGTTGGAAGTCCACATTTATATATTCCATTGGGTGTTCCTAAATTCGGACATGTGTATTGATCCTTAAACATCAATATTTTTATTAATTAGTATTATTAGTCATGTACATTGATGCATTGATAAAAACCATGATGACATATGTTCACTGTGAGGTATGATATGTGGGGTGCATCCCAAGTAATATGAAAAAAATGAATAATGTGAGAAAAGTTTTTTTCCATTCTATTCTTCAACAGAGGTTGATATTTCAGACCCTTAGATTGAAATTATAATTCCAAAATAAATCTCTGTCAATGGTGTTCTATAGTAAAATTATATTTTTGGGAAGTTAAACAAAGAGATATCAGGCCCTGAGGTTGATGGCACCAGCATGCAACCTGCATGATTAGAGATACATGATAAAGGGATTATATTATACAGTAACCATCCATATGAGGTATTATTTCATTTTGGTGTTAATTTTGTTATATATGGGTCCCTTGTCATTTTTCTAGATTCTAAACATGGACTTTAGGATGTTTCACCTAATTCCACTAAGAATGAGTTCAAGAGGGTAACACACTAAGTGTATTTAGGATCTCAGTTAAATAATAATAACAATAATATTTATTATTTAACAAGTTTAAAAAAAATTATTTTATCATGTGGTTTAATAATTATTCATGTTTTCATGATCTAATTTATTTCCTCACCAGTTATTTGAGAGAATATACTGTGGGTGGAATATTTAATAAATATTTATTTCCAATTTAGTGAATATGATATTTGATTATTTATTTGAGAACAATTTAGTGATATTTATTTAATTAATAAGTTATCATTATTCAAGGAATAATAAATATTGTGGAGAAATAACAGAACAAATTTCATGGTCTAGTGAGTAATAATAATTTTTGAATATTATTTATTTAAATAATATTTAATTAAATTCGCAATTTAAGCGAATGTCGATAAATAATAATAATAATAATATTATTATTATTATTATTTGAAATTGGGTTCCATAAGGATTAAATAAAAAATAAGTGGAACTTGTGAAATTATTTATTTTTAACCCTAGTGATATATAAACCCAATTATATTATTTTATCTTAGAGAAAACTCATTTGTTTGGTTGTGAACAATGGATTTAGAGAGTCATCTCATGATATAGAGGTATCACTTATCTAAAGCGCTCCCCATAACAAAGATTTATTGTCCTCAACCTCCCACTCTCAATTTAGATGATCACTTGGAGAATTCTTCGAAAGTGGTTCATGAAGTTTTCAAAGGCGGATGATATAAGAGATTTGATTTTCCTTACAAGCACCCAGATATTCCTACAATGATATTCAAATATTTTTCTAACATGTGTGGTTACTTCCGTAGGGAATATGCCATTGATTCCTAAAATTTAGTAACTTTAAAATTAATATATATTGTTAGATCTATCAATGAATAAAGAATTAAAATAATTTAATTCATTAATTAACTAATTTGATTTAAAATAATATTTGATGAACCTATAATTTGTATTGGTATTTGATCCCTTGTCTATATTATTTTATTGAATTCCATCGATCATGGAATTTATCATTGTGTAAATCTCGGATTAATCATTGATCATGGTAAAAGAAAAAATAATTAGGAACCATTGCACACTTACGCTCTTCCTGGAACATACAATATCATGATGTGATCTAACATTGTTCTTCCACATTATGGATTAGGATTCTCTATACGAGTAAGGTTATTATTTATAACATGAGACATTTTTCCTAGTATAGTTATAATTTTTTCAGTACTAGTTATAGCTCTAACTTCAACATCATTATCCTGTATAGGAGGGAATCCCCACATGGATTATGTTTATTGATACAGTTTCAATTACTTATAATAGAAACTATTTCTAAACAATGACATACATTATATTAGGTTATGAATCGTAATTCATAATTTAAAACTAATAAAACACGTAATATAAATTTATAATTCATGTATATATAATATTATAACCATAAATGTGGTTTATTTAGGTACATATTTAATTTTAAATCTTTCATAATGGTTTGTAAATTAAATTTGATTTATTCTAATGATATCCCCTGAGAGTTTCAAAACAGAGTCAAACTTGAAGAACATTATTGGAGTTATTACTGGTTGGTGCATCTGTGCCAGAACAATGTACACTTGTAGTATCTAGAAAAAGATATATGTCTAGAAGAACCCAAATAATCTCTACCTTACCAAAACTCAAGGATTTTCTCTTATACTTATCTTTAAAGTCCATCTTAGTGTTATGTTCCCTATTCTGTGTTTTTTAAATAAATGTTCCAAGGATTCAACTAAATTTTTTCTGGTACCAACTATAAAGGCCATAGCCCTAGTAGCCCAGATATGGTTCCTCAATTTATAAATTGGAATAGATAAATGATTTTAATCCCAAAGTACCGATCAGTTTTTTAAGCCATATTACACAGATGAACCTTATATTACATTTTATTAAAAAAATTACAACATAGAAAATCCATTGGGAATTCCATTATTCTATATGATTAACCCTATATATCAGTCATAGTACACATACTAGCAACTCGGAAAATAAAACATAAGATAGGGTTGATCTCAAATAGTTATTAAGGTTAAGAATACAGTGGCATCTATTATGATTATTAAACATAAAAATTTTGGATATATTTATAACAAAAACACAATCCATTTAAACAAAATCATAAGAATAATATATAAAGAGTAAATTAAAATACCATAATCCCATTAAAATAATCACATGGATATTATACTAATAAAATAATCATATAGAATATCAATAGATAATCTCATAATGAGGGAATTCATAATGCCAGACATCAAAAACATACCTTCAGGGCTTCGTACAAGACACAATAGATAAACGGGTAAGACCTTTAAAAATACCCAAACTAGTCTGTCTCACGAGACCTTCAAATAGATGAAGGGGATATAGAGGTCCCCAACCATCACTCACTAAGTAATGTTCATTCCTCAAATTAAAATAACGGAATACAAACACTATGATCATTTGTATTAAAAAAATAATCATACAAAATGTGAATATTTTTGCCATAAATAAAAATTTTGTCAAAATAACATATCCATAGTCAAAATGATTATAAAAGATTCAGTAATATTATGTAGATCATATCATAAGTAACAAATATAAATTATTTACAAAATTAATCAATGGTTGTGAACATTTATGAAAATAGTATAATAAAATCAATAATTGTTTTAGAGAAATACGCATTTTTACAGTGAAATAGTATATATAAAAAGTAAAAAATTATTAAAGAAATTATTTTCATTGAACAAAATTTTAAAGTTGTAAACAGTTCTTTAAAAAATTAAATTTTCAATAAGTTAGTAAAATAGTATCCTTTCATATAAGATAAAAAACATTCCTTCTATATTTTTCTCAAAATGGTCATAATTCACCTTCTTTGAAAAATTACAGAAAGATTCCATTCAAACCGTTTCATAAAAAATAAAACATCGGTAAAAAGACATTAAAAATTTGTAGTATATTGGTAAAAATAATTTTTAAAATATTAATAATAATCATGGACATGGGTGGTAAATATTCCCTAGTAGATACTTATGTATAAACAATCCTGAATAATAACGAGATTTGGACATTAAAACTTACATTATACTCTCCATTAGTTGAAATTTCATTAACCTCTGATATAATGGTTTAAATAATTTTATTAATTAATACCAAAATCGTATCTATATTTATTATATCATATATTATCTTCTTATAATGATTTGTTAATAATATTTCGTTATTACCCTAGTTTCAGGTGTTAACTGTTTCATATTCTTGTGCATGTTTTTCATGTTAGTTATATTTATTATGAATAGAATATATTTATTTCATCTCCAGAATGATATTAAGTTCATAGATATTATATTTACTCATTATATATATTTTTATTATTATTCTTGAATGGTTAAATTTAAAAATTAATCGCATCACTTCGTGGAGATAATATGTCGTACATACTTCTGGGAGATGATACCAATCCCTTAATGGAGAAATAGTGATGAATTGGATGATATATTAATATGAAATAATAATTTCCATGTTTTATTTATTATTTATATAAATTATATTGATCATTATCCCCTTATAAATAATGTGTTGATGAAAATAAAATTACACCATCATGAAGAGATGTTAAGTTGTATATACGCATGAATGGTGATTTCATTTTTTTATGATGGATAAAAGGTGAAATATGTTTTTCCTCAAAACATAATAAGATATAATAATATATATTATACTATATTAATTACTTTATAATGTAAAAAACACATGAAGAGGATGTAGATGAAGAAATAAACTTGAAAGAGTTGGTAAAAACGATCACCTCTTCTTTAGAGGAATTCCTTTATATCTCTTATTACAAGATATGGGGTTGGTATTTTTTAAAAAAATGATCTAAAAAACCTAGATAATATTTTTATTAGGATAATTGTTCAGGATTTGGTTAAAATATAATGCTCAGAGTGGTGTGAGTATATGAGGAAGGATGTTCCCTTTTCTAATTGACATAGGGGTCAGTATTGGAAACTCTCAAAAGAAAAATTAACATAAATTTCTTTTCAATTATAGATGGATCCAAAGATATATATATACAAGATAATATTTTTTTGGGTCTAAATACTCTTAATAAAAAAATATACTATTTTAGGTCTCATTATTACATTTATCTTTTTTTAACCATTATTGAAACACATTAATTCTCATCGTGACAACATGTAATTTTACACATTGAATGTTAATATAGTTACAATAAAATGAAAAACGAAAAAAATTATTCTTGGATTATATTTTTAACTTTATACCAATCATTTGGACAAATTATATATTTTTATTAATTTTATACCTTTTAATAAAATTGAATTTATTTTAAGATAAAATTAATTTCAATTTTGATACTTTTCATTAGATGCCATTTAAAATATATTAACAACATTATATATTATAAAAAACCTTTAATACATCCATAACATTTCTCATATGTCCATTAAATTCATTGATGACATTAATTATGTAAATTTTCATTTCTTTTCATATTTTTAATATCAATTACTTGATACTTTAATTAATTAAATAATTACAACATCATTATTATATAAGCCTGTAATGTAATTTTCTATTTATTAAAAAATAAAAAAAATATAATTATGAATATAAACATTTTATATTTAAATTTAATATTTATTGTCAAATTTATATTCTTTATTAACCTATATTAAAAATGATATAATTATTAGAAATATGAGTTTGGAATCTTTTACTTCTCCTTAAATAACATATAATAAATTTCATAGTATCAACCATGTGGATTAAAACCTAAATAATCATGGAAAAAGGATTATTTTGGTTAAAACCACTTAAAAATGAAATTTGGACAAGTGTTATGTTTTTTCTAATTTTTATGATATTATTTTTACCCTTAATTAATTGATTTACCTTTATCAATGTTAATAAAAAATTACAAAATATAATATTTGTAATACTAAAAAATATAAGAAACCTATTTACATAATTTTTACACACATATTGAAAAATTGGAATATATTTTTCAAAATTTAAAACACAAAAGATGTAATTAATTTAAAATTAATCTCATTGATGGAATGAGAAAATGAGTATTTAATGTTGAAACTTTCAAAGGATTGAATTGATTTTATATCCAAATTCAATGTGAAATTCATTAAAATGAATTAAATTTGATTAAATAATAAAAAATTATTCTAATTAATATTTTAAACTATTAAAAAATATCATTTTAATCTTTAATGTATTTAGAAAAAAGTTTTTTTCAATTAATAGGCAATATTTTATCATTGTTTCTCAAAACATAAAACGTATCAAAAAATACCAAAAATCAAAAAAATATTTTTTAATAATATTTAATATAAAAATTATTTTTTAAAATATAATTTATAAATGTCTAAAAAAAATTATTTAAAACAAGTGTGCCATCAAAAGGGAGTAAAACTACCTTTTGAAAAATATAACATTTTAATGCGTAAAATTTAATCCATTCTTTTTTTATGCCAATAAAATCTTTTGGATATATTTTAAAAAATTAAATATGGAAATTCGATAATGTGTTTACTAATTTTAATATAAAATATTTTAACACCATATTTATAATAGTCTCTTGTTAAAAGTTTATGCTATGTTTGAACTCGGTATTGCGTGCACCACATGCTTTTAAATTTATTTAAAAAGAAAAAGTGCCAAAAAATCATTGGCTTTTACATTGAATGTTTTAGTTACATTAAATTAAAATTTTGTCCTAAATTATACTTAACTTAGTTTTTTATCTTACGTTGCATGTAATCTTGAGTTTCTTTGATAACTTCTGTTACATGTGTGGTGGAGTCTTACCTAACACCAGTATTATATTTTTGTTATTATACCACTATAGTCATCACCTAGATCTTACATTGGAGGGAATGAATAGGAATAAATATATTATATTTAAATAAGTATAGAAATTGTTTTTTAATTTATTGAATATATTTTATAGGATTTGGATTTTAATAAATCATATTCTAAGATAAAAAATTAGTATTTTTCTAAAAGGTCATTTTACCACATTTTAAAGCCACATTTGTTTTAAAAATAAATATTGAAACAATTGTCAATTTTATTTTTAAAATATAATTATTATTTTTTAAATATAAATATGAAAACTTTCTTGTGGTGAAGTATTAGTATTTTTGAGAAGATTCATTTTTTGGAGAATAGTGAATGATACATAATTTTAATTGAGAACTGATTTTCTTTCTAATTTATTTGTATTGTTAAATTATATTTTGATTTTCTTTTAAATATAATTATATTCAATATAAATCTATTAATAAAATTATTTCCATTTAAATCATTTATATGATAAATTTAGATATAAAAACACATAATTGTTCGGAACATTTTCACTTTAAAAACCCGATTTCTCACCACATCTATGGGATTAACATTAAATTTAATTTTCCAATACTTTGAATAGAATTTTGATAAATAGATATATTTATTTCCAATAATTATTATATTTTTATTAAAATAATTTAATCTTAATTTTTTACGATGATTTTTAGTGAAAACATTTAAATTTAATCAATGCGATTAAGGTTAAAATGGGGATTTGCATATGACATGTATTTGTGTGTTAAAATTAATTTTACAGGCACAACATATTTTTATATAAATAATTTTACCAAAAATATTTAATTAGTCGGAATAAATTTTCTATTAATTCTATTTTTAATTATACTATTAAATTATAAATTATATTATTAAATAAAAAGATACATTCTACCTTAGTAAAAACTATAATGATAAAATTGGGTAAATGTAAAGTTTATGGTGAAAATTGTTAAAAACTATTTTATTCTTGGGTGTTTTTAAGTTTGAATCGACTATAATTACCCTACATCCAATTATTTTTCATTTATGAGGCACATGATGTGTTGGAGACCTCTTAATAGTGTTCACGTTTTTTTATATTTACGAAAATGCCACTTTTACTCCACAACAAAAAGGAACTCAACTTCAACATTTATTAACACATCTCATGCCTTCTGTATCATCCAAAAACATCCAAAAATTAATCCAAACATCTCTCATCTCATCCTAGAATCTTCACATTGGGAATACATAAAACCAATGACGTCTTTTGGTTCAAACCAAAAGGAGTTGCCTAAAGAGGAGGTAACATTCTTCAACAAGAACTTTCATTTTAATTCATTCTCCACACCTTCATTTCTTCTTATATATTTCTTATATAATATTGTACATATCATAAATAAACTAATACTTTTTTATTTTAAAGTTTAGTTCTACATATACACATAATTCAATCAAATGGTTAATGAAATTATCTTTTATGTGTACAACGGGCTACTGCCTAAGAAAATGATGTCATTAATTTTTCCTTTACCACATCTAATGTTTATAAATTATGATGGAAATGATATTTTTATATGATATAAATTTTATTTATGATTTATTTTATTTTTTTTAAATATTTTACAACTCATACCTTCATTCTTTACATTTTTTGGAAATATGATAACATCATTTGTGGACATGTAGACTATTGCCTCCTCAATGAGATGATATTCGTTCGCGCTTTGCGTGGAAGGTATTAAAGATTGTATTAATAAACATATATTATCTAAATTTCATATTTATTATATTAATAAAATGATTATATATCTTTAAATGTATCATATTCTTTTTTTCAGTCCATACCACACTCTGAAAAAAGTTATAACGTAATTCTTGGATGTGTAGACCATGTCCTCCTCAAAGTGATGCGATTCTTACTTTTTCATTGTAACACCCCGAGATTTTATGAAAAATATTCTTTTTAATTTCATTAATGTCTTGTGTTATACGCTACACCAAAAGGAGCTCTCACAACACACATCTCTGACCTGGCTTGAATTACACGCAATCGCGACCTTCCACGATAGCGTGTGTTGTACGCAACACCAAGTTTCCCTAAACAACGATATGCTATTAAGATATTATTAAAACTAGCCATTATGAATAGTAATAACCACCTTTTAAAATTTTAGAAATTTTATCTCTCAAAATGGACTTCATTTTTGGATTCGGAGTATCGAATTTAGCTTAAGGTGAAATTTGGGTACTTTTTGGATAACTTTCATATTCTGATGAATAGTGAAAATTACGAAATTTTAATTAAAAACAACTTTTTTAATCGAAATAATTAATAGTGATAAATTATTAATTTGAGTGGTTTTAAAGTATATTTAGAATATATTTTTACAATTCAATACAATGTTGACCATTGGATGTAATTTCACATTTACACCAGACATAAACAAGTGTTAATCTTTCGATAGTTATTATGTCTTAAAAACACGCTATTTGTTGTGACAGCGGAAATTAATTATAAAATTAATTAATGCAACTTATATGTTAGGAATTTTGTAAAACATAAATCATTTTTGAATTCAGAATATCAATTATAGCTTAGGGTGAAATTTTGGCATTTTTCTGTAAAACTTCAATTTTTGATGAATAGTAAAACCACTAAGTGGTTGGTTAAAAACTGAATTTTGCATAAAACATAATTTTACCGCTTCTGTGAATGGAATTTAGAAAATCTGAGAGACACAGTTAATATCAAGTACTAAAATGTGGTTCAATGAGATGAAAATAATTTTCGGTGAATAGTAACTTTTTACTTTTATTTACCACGGTTAAAAGTAAATAGGGTAATTAAGGGTAAAAATGATATTATTATTACCATAACACATGTCCAAATTCTATTGGATAAGTGTAATTCGACCAAAAACAAGCATAGGAATAAAATATGACCATTTAGGCCCACCTGGATTAGATTAGGACATTTATTATTATTTAATTCAAAGAAGAGTTAAAAGAGTTAAAATCAAAGTTTATTTACTAAAACATTTTTAATATGGTGTTATACATAAGATAAATTCGACTATAAATATTCATTAGAAATATAAAACAATTTCCTACATAATGGTATTTTATTTGTAATTTTTAGATATTAAATAATTTAATTTATATATGACACAACGATGATGTAGTAATTATCTTATTAATGAAATATTGACATAATTGATGTTATAAATACCCAAATAAATATAATTTGAGACTTTTTATGAATTCCACTAATTTTCTAGGTTACTATGATATATTAGTGTTGATTTAATCAACTTTTTTCGAACATATAATTCTGTTACGACTTTCACAAAAATCATATATCAAATAGTGTCAAAATTGACACAAAATAGTTTTTAAATCAAATATTATATTATTAATTGTTATTTTATTCCTAAAAATCAAATGTTTGGCCAAATGACTTAGATAAGGATATATATATTAATAATAAACAATTTGGGGTTTTTTTGACATGTTATAGTAAGTGTATTAACCATATAGTGTAAGCAAACAAAAAGACACGGTAAAAGTTAAATTATTTAACTTAGAGTTAAATCTAATTGATAAGGTTAAAATAATAACCTAAACTTGTCTAAATCCTATTGGTTGATAGGATTTAGACCCATCCCCACTTTAACTTCGAAATAAGACCCTTTTGAACCATTATAAACCGATTTTGACTTTAATATATAATAATATTTTGAGATATTCCTAAGGTGCCCCTCTCCTCCCTTATAAAAGGACACCTCCTCCCCCTCCTCCTCACACCAATTTGAGCACTCAAGCTCGGCCAAACCCTGCCAAAATCCCTTCTACACTTCCCTAGAATAATCCTAGAGGACCTGGTCTTCTTCAAAGACCAATCTTAGTTCCCTAAGTGGTGGATTCAATGAAGCGTTTCAAAGAAGAGGTAATATCCATTAACGATCTTTTCAATTTCTTTCTTCTTAAACTTCTTCTTCTTTAGTTGTTTCATGATAAAGTAATAACATCAGTATTACTTACATACTGATATGTTATTATAAATATGAAACAACCCTAATTCACCTTCTATCCATCCTACGGAAAAAGGAAATCATCGCGCGTGCGTACGTACGGAATACCGTCTCCACGCCGTGGTGTAATCTATTTTCCGCCACCACCTTAATTGGATGGGTATAATGGTGTAATGAGTAACTATATATTATTATTATAAAGTGATATTGATACTGAAATAGTATAAATACACTTCAACACAATTCCATGACCATGGGAACGATATCATCGCTCGTGCGTACGTACGGACTACCGTCACCAAGATGCGATGAGATTCATTCTCAATGATTAACCATTCATGAATGATTATAAAGTATATATAACAAGTACTAATGAAATATATGACATAATAATGATACTGGATTTATGTATATTTATATGTATGTCATCTACTTAATTCCATTCAATTCAATAAGGAAACGAAAACAGCGTTCATGCGTACGTACGGACTACCGTCTCCATGAACGGTGTATTTCATTCCATTTATCGATATATTATATATATATATATATATATATATATTCTGAATATATATTATATATAAATCATGTTTTAAATTCTGGATATAAGTAATCATGATCCAAGTAATCATATTAATAATTACAAGTTAAAAACACGAACGACAAATGAGACGATTTTACCCAAAACGCTACTTTAACATGAATTTACAAAAGAACGGGTAACATAAAGTCATAAGTGGACCATATATGATATAATAACAATGAATATGATTCCTGAATAAGTCAATAACATTATTTAAATAATTATACAGGAGGTTCGGACACTTACGAAGCAAATCAGACCTAAGGTAAGGGAAATATCACAATCTCACTTTTATCCGAGATTGTTTTTACTTTGGTAATTACTGGGGTGTATTTTATCATCTACATCCATGTTCCCTCGATATGTAATATTATTTCCATCCTTCTATAATAGTTTATATCCAATTTTACCCTTCGGTGAGTTTTTAGTAAAAGATATGAAAGGAATCTTTTGTCGTTTTTTTCGTACGAGGTACTTTTTGACTTTTCCGACAAAAGTACGAAGAATGTTTTTTTAATTTATACAGCATGAATGGATTTTTAAAACATTATTTCCAAGAAGCTTCCTTTACAAGTTTTCAAGTTTATTTTTAATCAACTTCTTTTATTTTAAAATTGTATGACATGTTAAGAAAGGAAAAGTGTTTTTGAAGTAGAAATGATATTTTCCTCAAGAATGAAGTTCAAGTGTTTTATCAAAATTATTTTCCATCTAAGATAATAAAGGGTTCTGTTTTTATCCCTATTATTACATTGATTTGATTATGTTGCGATGGAATTATTTTTATGAATTCCTTTATTGTATATGAATTGTTTTATGATGTCATGATGTTTAAGATTCCCATTTTTATTACATGGGTTATGTAATGATGTATGATTTATGATTTTGTGGCACACATAAGAATGGTATCATTATGAGATGGGTGGGACCTATATCTCCCTCCAATGCATTGGGTAATGATTTTGTATCTCATGAGATAGACATGGCTGGAACGGTAGGTTATACCGGTTCAGTGAAACAGGACTGAAACGAGGGTTACTCGATTCAGAAATGGACTTTGTCCACTAAGATAGTCTTGGAAATGAGTCTTGATTAATAATATATGATTCTCTATGATTATGTGTGTATGCCAAAAAGTTTCATGTTTTAATTTATGATTATTGTGATTACATTTCACTACCATGATTTACCCCATGTTATGAAATTATGATCTCTTTTGCAGGTTAAGATTTCCAAAAGTTATGTGCTTATGTATATGATGTGATTGATGTTTCTTTTGTTTACCCTTACTGAGAATTTGAGCTCACCCTTTTATGTTTTCTTTTCCCCAGGATATAAAGAAAGGTTTTAGGTAAAAAAAAGGAAGATCTTTATGGGAGATGTTGAAGATCTTTCACCAGGATTAGAAGATTATATTCCGAGATTCCAAAGACACTAAACTATTATGATCCTTGTTGGTGTGTTTTTGTTATGTACTAAGTCTTCAGCAAATGTAATGTAATGTCAATGTACGTCAAGATTCGGGTCTCTACAGTTGGTATCAGAGGAAAGGTTTAGTCAAACTTTGGAATCTAGGATGCGAAAACTTTAGTGAGATCCCTAGAGATATTTCTAAGGTATGTCTAGGGATGTCTCTAAGGTTAAGTATACATATAGGTTATAGTCCTAGAATTGCGCTAAAGATATTAGAATTTAAACCTAAGATGTTAGATATTGAGGGTACTCCCCCTTTACTATGTTGTCTTCCCTAGCATGATTTCGCCTCTCACAGAATTCTTTTTGTGTTTTAGTTAATGGAGGGAACCAAAAGGAATTCGGTTAACATTGAATCCAATGGACAAATTGGTGACTATGAGCAACAAAATTGTGTAATGCCTAGAGATAAAGATATTGTGATTATGCCGAATCAGTAATCGCGATATATTATTAACAAGGTGAAATTTAGTGGTATGCCTAATTCATCAAAGAAGAGGAAGATAAACTATTATGCATGTTCGCATGTTGAGGAGCATAAAGAGAGGAAGATTGACATTTCTAAAGAAGGGAATAAGAACCTTGAGGAATACCTCAAATGGAGGGACCGATGTTATCTGTGTAGAGAAAAGGGTCATAGAGTGACAGATTGTTATGGAGTTCAATGTCTTATTTGTGGAGAACATGGGCATTACCCAACTCAATGCCCTGAACTAAAAAGTTACTTCTAAATCAAGGAAGGAATTATTCTAGGAAAATCATTGAAGTGGAGGGACTAAAGTGTTTATGTATTGGTATTCAAGAATAATGTTGTTGAGGTACTTTTATGGTGTACTGAAATATTTATGTATTGGCCTATTGTGGTTTTCAATAATTTTAAGGTACCGGTAACCATGAAAAGTGATTCAAATATTTTGGAAAGTAGATGATATGAGCATAATTAAGGGATAAGGAGAAAATGAAATGTTTGACAGTATTCATGAGCTCATGATTGATATAAGTACTAAGTGATATCATGGTTTGAGTATATAGAATTTTGAGGATTTTGGTATATGGAAAGTGTTAACTTTTAACTACATTAATGTTTTCACTAAGGTTCAATGGGTATTCATCCTTCATGAGAATACATGATTAAGGTATTCACATGATTGGAATGTGACCAACAAGATATATGGGGGATAAATGATGGTATTCACATGCTTGGTTGACGACATTTCAAGTTATCGTTTTCTTTATACTATGATCTTGGACCGAAGTATTTTAGATAAGCCTAAAGATTGGAATGGATTATGTTAACCATAAGTTAGTATGGTTTAAGGATAGATGTTTTTTCGATATTATTGATGGGATTTTATAGTAATATAGTTTTAGAAAAAGGACAAACTGCAGGACGGGCGACAGCCCATCGCGTCGGACAAGGTTGTGGAAATCGAACCCACAATCGAAGTGCGACTGGCCTTTATCGCCTACCACTGGCCTACAGGAAGTCCCTGTTTAGTAGAAACTAGTTTTATTATATTATGAAGTATGATATATAAAGTATAAGTCCATTTTAGGAACCATATATGATTAATCTCACTATAGATCGACTTATGTATATAATTTTTTCTAACCTTTTGTTTGAGACAGATGGAATGACCCGTCATTCTATCACATGATCTGCTAACACTTCACGTATAACAAATTCAACTTCATTTATTTAAGAGATGAAGTAGAAATTGTTCAAGGCACGAACAACAGTGAGATTATACCAAAATAAAGTAAGTATTTATTCTAATTCAAATTCTTCAACTTTAGGTAAACGATCTTGAAAACCAAAAATGTTGTCGTAGTGCTCTTACATCTGATTAATCAGATGGTACCTTAGATCGTAAAAAATTTATGGATTTGTGATTGCTAGCTTTTCCATAACCATGTTCTCTACCACTCTCCATCAGAACATGATGGTTAGATTTCTCTTCCATATCCATATTTTCACCTATGTGGAAACCCAATGATTAGTTTATTTGGGTAACCGTTACGTTTCATACTTTTGTTTTTAAAGATTGGTTTTGGTATTCCTTTTTACGATGTGGTTTCGATTAAAGAAACTTTCAAATAGTAAAGCATTTATAACCCCGACGAATTTCGAGGGAGAAATTCATTTTAAGGGGGGTAGAATGTAACACCCCGAGATATTATGAAAAATATTCTTTTTAATTTCATTAATGTCTTGTGTTATACACTACACC
Organism: Viscum album; assembly: GCA_963277665.1. Taxonomy (NCBI): domain Eukaryota; kingdom Viridiplantae; phylum Streptophyta; class Magnoliopsida; order Santalales; family Viscaceae; genus Viscum; species Viscum album. Next base: position 2,037,227,096 of record OY728142.1, on the reverse strand, counting down.
AAAAGGATCTCTCACAACACACATCTCTGACCTGGCTTGAATTACACGCAATCGCGACCTTCCACGATAGCGTGTGTTGTACGCAACACTATGTTTCGCTAAACAACGATATGCTATTAAGATATTATTAAAACTAGCCGTTATGAATAGTAATAACCACATTTTAAAATTTTAGAAATTTTATCTCTCAAAATGGACTTCATTTCTGGATTCGGAGTATCGAATTTAGCCTAAGGTGAAATTTTGGTACCTTTTGGATAACTTTCATATTCGGATGAATAGTGAAAATTACTAAATTTTAATTAAAAACAACTTTTTTAATCGAAATAATTAATAGTGATAAATTATTAATTTGAGTGGTTTTAAAGTATATTTAGAATATATTTTTACAATTCAATAAAATGTTGGTCATTGGATGTAATTTTACATTTACACCAGATATAAACAAGTGTTAATCTTTTGATAGTTATTATCTCTTAAAACACGCTATTTGTTGTGACAACGGAAATTAATTATAAAATCAATTAATGAAACTTATATGTTGAGAATTTTGTAAAATAGAAATCATTTTTGAATTCGGAATATCAATTATAGCTTAGGGTCAAATTTTGACATTTTTCGGAAAAACTTCAATTTTTGATGAATAGTGAAACCACTAAGTGGTAGGTTAAAAACTGAATTTTGCATAAAACTTAATTTTACCGCTTCTGTGAATGGAATTTATAAAATCCAAGAGACACAATTAATATAAAGGACTAAAATGTGGTTCAATGAGATGAAAATAATTTTTGGTGAATAGTAACTTTTTACTTTTATTTACCACGGTTAAAAGTAAATAGAGTAATTAAGGGTAAAAATGATATTATTATTACCATAACACATGTCCAAATTCTATTGGATAAGTGTAATTCGACCAAAAAAAGCTTAGGAATAAAATATGACCATTTAGGCCCACTTGGATTAGATTAGGACATTTATTATTATTGAATTCAAAGAAGAGTTAAACGAGTTAAAATCAAAGTTTATTTACTAAAACATTTTTAATATGGTTTTATACATAAGATAAATTCGACTATAAATATTCATTAGAAATATAAAACTATTTCCTACATAATGGTATTTTATTTGTAATTTTTAGACATTAAATAATTTAATTTATATATGACACAACGATGATGCAGTAATTATCTTATTAATGAAATATTGACATAATTGATGTTATAAATACCCAAATAAATATAATTTGAGACTTTTTATGAATTACACTAATTTTCTAGGTTACTATGATATATTAGTGTTGATATAATAATCTTGGATCGAACATATAATTCTGTTATGACTTTCACAAAAATCATATATCAAATAGTGTCAAAATTGACACAAAATAGTTTTTAAATCAAATATTATATTATTAATTGTTATTTTATTCCTAAAAATAAAATGTTCGGACAAATTACTTATATAAGGATATATATATTAATAATAAACAATTTGGTGTTCGTTTGGCATGTTATAGTAAGTGTATTAACCATATAGTGTAAGCAAACAGAAAGACACGGTAAAAGTTAAATTATTTAACTTAGAGTTAAATCTAATTGATAATTTTAAAATAATAACCTAAACTTGTCTAAATCCTATTGGTTGATAGGATTTCGACCCATCCCTACTTTACCTTCGAAATAAGACCAATTTGAACCATTATAAACCGATTTTGACTTTAATATATAATAATATTTTGAGATATTCCTAAGGTGCCCCTCTGCTCCCTTATAAAAGGACACCTCCTCCCCCTCCTCCTCACACAAATTTGAGCACTCAAGCTCGGCCAAACCCTTCCAAAATCCCTTCTACAATTCCCTAGTATAATCCTAGAGGTCTTGGTCTTCTTCAAAGACCAATCTTAGTTCCCTAAGTGGTGGATTCAAAGAAGCATTTCAAAGAAGAGGTAATATCCATTAACGATCTTTTCAATTTCTTTCTTATTCAACTTCTTCTTCTTTAGTTGTTTCATGATAAAGTAATAACATCAGTATTACTTACATACTGATATGTTATTATAAATATGAAACAACCCTAATTCACCTTCTATCCATCCTACGGAAAAAGGAAATCACCGCGCGTGCGTACGTACGGAATACCGTCTCCACGCCGTGGTGTAATCTATTTTCCGCCACCACCTTAATTCGATGGGTATAATGGTGTAATGAGTAACTATATATGATTATTATAAAGTGATATTGATACTGAAATAGCATACATACACTTCAACACAATTCCACGACCATGGGAACGATATCATCGCTCGTGCGTACGTACGGACTACCGTCTCCACGACGCGATGAGATTCATTCTCAATGATTAACCATTCATGAATGATTATAAAGTATATATAATAAGTACTAATGAAATATATGACATAATAATGATACTGGATTTATGTATATTTATATGTATGTAATCTACTTAATTCCATTCAATTCAATAAGGAAACGAAAACAGCGTTCATGCGTACGTACGGACTACCGTCTCCGTGAACGGTGTATTTCATTCCATTTATCGATATATTATATATATATATATATTCTGAATATATATTATATATAAATCATGTTTTACATTATGGATATAAGTAATCATGATCCAAGTAATCATATTAATAATTACAAGTTAAAAACACGAACGACAAATGAGACGATTTTACTCAAAACGATACTTTAACATGAATTTACAAAAGAACGGGTAATATAAAGTCATAAGTGGACCATATATGATATAATAATAATTAATATGATTCTGTAATAAGTCAATAACATTATTTAAATCATTATACAGGAGGTTCGGACACTTACAAAGCAAATCGGACCTAAGGTAAGGGAAATATCACAATCTCACTTTTATCCGAGATTGTTTTTACTTTGGTAATTACTGGGGTGTATTTTATCATCCACATCCATGTTCCCTCAATATTTAATATTATTTCTATCCTTATATAATAGTTTATATCCAATTTTACCCTTCGGTGAGTTTTTAGTAAAAGATATGAAAGGAATCTTTTGTCGTTTTTTTCGTACGAGGTACTTTTTGACTTTTCCGACAAAAGTACGAAGAATGTTTTTTTTAATTTATACAGAATGAATGGATTTTTAAAACATTATTTACAAGAATATTCCTTTACAAGTTTTCAAGTTTATTTTTAATCAACTTCTTTTATTTTAAAATTGTATGACATGTTAAGAAAGGAAAAGTGTTTTTGAAGTAGAAAGGATATTTTCCTCAAGAATGAAGTTCAAGTGTTTTATCAAAATTATTTTCGATCTAAGATAATAAAGGGTTCTGTTTTTATCCCTATTATTACATTGATTTGATTATGTTGTGATGGAATTATTTTTATGAATTCCTTTATTTTATATGAATTGTTTTATGATGTCATGATGTTTAAGATTCCCATTTTTATTACATGGGTTATGTAATGATGTATGATTTATGATTTTGTGGCACACATAAGAATGGTATCATTATGAGATGGGTGGGACCTATATCTCCTTCCAATGCACTGGGTAATGATTTTGTATCTCATGAGATAGACATGGCTGGAATGGTAGGTTATACCGGTTCAGTGAAACAGGACTGAAACGAGGGTTGCTCGATTCAGAAATGGACTTTGTCCACTAAGATAGTCTTGGCAATGAGTCTTGACTAATAAGATATGATTCTCTATGATTATGTGTGTATGCCACAAAGTTTCATGTTTTAAGTTATGATTATTGTGATTACATTTCACTGCCATGATTTACCCCATGTTATGAAATTATGATCTCTTTTGCAGGTTAAGATTTCCAAAAGTTATGTGCTTATGTATATGATGTGATTCATGTTTCTTTTTTTACCCTTACTGAGCATTTGAGCTCACCCTTTTATGTTTTCTTCTCCCCAGGATATAAAGAAACGTTTTAGGTAAAAAAAAGTAAGATCTTTATGGGAGATGTTGAAGATCTTTCACTAGGATTAGAAGATTATATTCCGAGTTTCCAAAGACACTATACTATTACGATCCTTGTTGGTGTGTTTTTGTTATGTACTAAGTCTTCCGCAAATGTAATGTAATGTCAATGTACGTCAAGCTTCGGGTCTCTACATTCATCATCAACACACAATATATATATATATATAAGTATAAATAAGTAAAAAATAAAAATTTATATTTAATGGTAATTATGGAAATAAAAATGTTACTTATATTCTTTCTACAATGAACATTGAAAAATGGGAACGCTATTCAAGCGTATGTACGACCTACTATCTCTATGAACATAACCTTGGTTCGTTTTTCATAACCATCATTACATTTTTATTTTAAGAGTAAAATATAGGTAAAATTTTGATAATTAGTTCATATTTATTATTATTATGATGCTTAAATATTAACCTCATTAACCGTAGTTGACTTATCAAAGTATGTCTTGACACATAATCCAAATATGGTCAAAACCTTGGACATAAACATTATAGATTAATTAATTGAATATAAAATATTTATAAGATAGATAAAAATAATAAAAAAATTATAAATGGTTATGAATCAAGTGAATAGTTAACCTATGTTTATTATTCTATATTTTGTAGGAGAAGCATGACTAATTGGACTCATGATAAGGGGTTTCGTCTCAATTTACAATCCATTGAGACTTATTTGTGATTATGCACCTAATTATTTATGTGTGGTGTATATACTACACCATGAATTTTTATATAAGGTATTTAATTTATTTCATTATATAAAATGGTTCAATTTATTTTATTCTTCAATGGAACTCATGGTTCAAAATTTACTCAAGTAGTAAGGGTTTTTCTCGTTTCACTATTATTTTGGTGAGATATATTACATATTCACCAATTTTTTGGGTATATACATAATATTAATGTATTTAATGATTATTATAATTATATTTGTGGTTTTTGAAATATCCATTCAATTTTCTCTCTTTCATGGGTTTTATGGTTTCAATGTAACCGGCAAGCTAATTAATATTTTTCTAATTTTTTTTATTTATGGCGTTTGTTATGTTATACACCAATATTATTTTTTGAGGTGTATATAATTCTCCATTGACATGATATGTCATGGATATAATTATTATCATTATATTATAGTATTTATTTAATATTTTTCCTTTATGGGGTCTATGATTCAAATGTTTCATTGTGATATGGTCCACTTTGGGATGATTAAAGATTATTTTCCTCTGATTGTTTTTAATGACCATTTAAGGGAATTTACATTAATTATCATAAACAACCCCTATTGATAATTATGTTACAATTGGGATATATTGTAATAATTTAATCATTATTCATTCTTTGGAAAAATTAATAATTTTTCAATGAGATTTTGGTTGATCCCATTTCTTTTCCTTGGGTTAATAATGTTTTAATGAGGTTATTAATGAAACTGTTTATTTTATGTGGGTGAATCTTGTTTCAAAGATATTATTTATGGAACCCACTTATTTTACAAGGGTTAATCATGTTTCTAATATAATTATTTGGGAACCCATTTCTTTTCCATGGGATAATCATATTTTAATGAGATTGTTAATGAACATGTTTCTTTTCCACGGGTTAATCTTAGTTTAAATAGATTATTATAGAACCCATTTATTTTTATGTGTAACTAATGTTTCCTAGAGATTTGTAATATAACCAATTTATTTTCCATAGTTTACTAATGTTTCACGGAGTATTGTTATGGAACCCATTTATTTTCCATGGGTTTAACATGTTTCGATAAGATTGTTAAGGAAACCATTTATTTTCCATGGGTTAAACTTGTTTCAAATAGATTGGTTTGGAACCCATTTATTTTTCATGGGTTACTCATGTTTCAAAAAGTTTTTTATAGAACTTGATTATCTTATATATGTTAATAATGTTTTAAAGGGATTGAAAATAAACCCATTTCATTTCCCTAGGTATACCATGTTATAAATGAATAATGATTGTTTCTTTTAGTTTTATGATGAAATTGTTTTATTCTTCATATGGTTACAGATAATTTCATGAGAGGGTGGTCTAGATATCATTGGGTGATAACATTACATCTTACATGATTGGGTAGTCATGATAGTACCAAGTGAGCCTGATACATCTTACACGATGTGGAGGCCTAGATTGTGATGGGTGATACCAGTTCATATTACATGATGGGCCATCCTATATAGAATCAGGTGAGCCTGTTATGTATTTTAAATGATCTAGGAAATGATAATTATGTATGTCAGCCATATTATAATTCCAATTAAAAGGTTTTTGAAACGGGTTTGAAAGAGTTTTATGAAAGTTATGTTATTAGTTACTAAAATGACATTTAATATCTAGTTATGATTATTTAATGTCCCTAATATATTTATATTGATATCACCTAGATTTTGATAATTGATTTTTATGATATTTCCTTTTTATGTTTTCATAATTTGTGATCCATGTACTAATTGGTTTTTGTAGGTTTATTACTCACTCATGCACATTGATTATGTCATCATTCTTATAACACCCCAAGATTTTATGGAAAATATTCTTTTAATTTCATTAATGTCTTGTGTTGTATTCTACACCAAGATTACCTTGCGTTATACGCAACACCGTATTAGCTTTCAGTATACGCAACACTATTCTTTGATCGTGTTACACACAATTTTGATAATAGTTATTCTACGCAACATTGAGTATATATATATATATATATTAAATGTATAAATGAAATATGGATGGATTTTGTTATACGAAACAACGAAGGATTCTTTCACAACATGCAACCCTGACTTGGCTTGCATTACACGCAATCGCGACCCTCCTCGATAGCGTGTGTTGTACGCAATACCGGGTTTTAATAAACAATGATATATTATTATAATATTGTCATGAACTAGCCGTTATGAATAGTATTAACTAAATTTTGAATTTTATAACATTATTATTCATCTTACACATTTTCTAGAACATTGTATAAGAAGAAAATATATTTTTCGGGTAAAATAAGTATTTTTAAAAAAAATGCAGTTTTTCCACCTTTTGATGGCGCACCAACTTTAAATCTAGTTTTTGACATTTTTATATGTTCAATTTGACAAAATAAAATTCTTCTTTTGAATCAGGATATAAAAATTTGCATTAGATAAAGTTTTGATATTTTTCCGATAACTTTCATATTTTAATGAATAGTAAAAACACGTTATATTTTAATTAAAAACAACTTTTTTCATCGTAATATCTTATGTGGTTAAATTATAATATTGAATGGTTTTAAAGTATAAATAGAATATATTTTTACCATTTAATATAATGTATGTCATTAGAATTGATTTTACCTTTAATTCGTAGGTTAAAACAATTCAATCTTTTGCAATGTTTTAAAGAAAAACCCGTTTTCTTTCGACAACGGGATTAATTTTAATTTAATTTCTGCATCTTTTGTGTATTGAATTTGGAAAAATGGATTCCATATTTGGAATCAGTGGGTCCAAATTATGTTAAAAATCTACTTTTTATTTTTGGGCATTGTGAATAGTAACTACGGTAAATTTTATTTACTATAGTTAAAGGTAAATCGGGTAATTAAGGGTAAATATAAGATTATAAAATTACCCTAAAACTTGGAAAAAATCCTATTGGATGGCTAAAAGTAGACCCATATAACTAAGGGTTGGATTAGATTCATTTTATGGACTTTTGTCCATGAAAATAATTTAATTATTACTAAAACCAAAGAATGTGACAACATGTCACTTTCTTAAATCTTATAAGTATAATAATTTTACTTTAGTGATAAACTTCATGAAACATCGAACATGAATAGTATCCAAAAATCTAATACAATTATCTACATCATAGGAATTTATTTAGAATTTTTAGGGATTAAATAATTATCATTTATTATGACACAAAGATGATGCAGTAATTGTCTTATTAATGAAATATTGACATAATTGATGTTATAAATGTCCAAATAAATGTAATTTGAGACTTTTTATGACTTGCATTAATTTTCTAGGTTAATATTACATGTTATTGTGGATATAAGGAACTTTTTTAAAACTTATCATTCTGTTATGAATTTCATAAAAATCATGTACCAAATAATGTCAAAATTGACATAAATTAGTTTTTAAAACAAATATTATATTATTAATTGTTATTTAATTCCTAAAAATCTAAGGTTCGGCCAAATGACTTAGATAAGGATATATATATTAATAATAAACAACTTGGGGTTCTTTTGTCTTGATATAGTAAGATTATTAACCTTATAGTGTAAGAAAACAAGAAGACACGGTAAAAGTTAAATTATCTGACTTAAAGTTAAATCTAAATGATAAGGTTAAAATTGATACCTAAACTTTTATAAATTATATTATATGAGAGTATTGCGACCCATCCCCACCTTAGCTTCTAAATATATCAATTTGGATCTATTTAAAACCGAACTTGACTTTATAATAAAATAATATTTTTAGTTTTCCCAAAGGTTCCCCTCTCCTCCCTTATAAAAGGGCACCTCCTCCCTCTCCTCCTCACACCAATTTGAGCATTAAAGCTCGGCCAACCCCTACCAAAATCTCTTCTCAACTTCCCTAGTATCATCCTAGAGGTTCTGGTATTCTTCAAAGACCATCCTTAGTTCTTTAAGTGGAGGTTAAGAAAAGGCGCGTCAAAAAGAGGTAATATCCATTTACGATCTTTTTCAATTTCTTTCCTCTTCAACTTCTTCTTATTTAGTTGTTTCATGATAAAGTAATAACATCAGTATTTCTTATATACTGATATGTTATTATAAATATGAAACAACTCTAATTAACCTTCTATCCATTCTACGGAAAAAGGAAATCACCGCGCGTGCGTACATACGGAATACCGTCTCCACGCCGTGGTGTAATCTATTTTCCGCCACCACCTTAATTGGATGGGTATAATGGTGTAATGAGTAACTATATATGATTATTATAAATTGATATTGATACTGAAATATTATACATACACTTCAACACAATTCCACGACCATGTGAACGATATCATCGCTCGTGCGTACGTACGGACTACCGTCTCTACGACGCAATGAGATTCATTTTCCACATTAACCATTCATGAATGATTATAAAGTATATATAATAATGAAATATATGACATGTTAAATCTACTAGATTTATGTATATATATATATATGTATTTCATCTACTTACTTCCATTCAATACAATAAGGAAAGGAAAACAGCGTTCATGCGTATGTACGGACTACCGTCTCCATGAACGGTGTGTTTCATTTAATTTATCTATCTATTATATATATATATATATACTGAATATATATGATATATAAATCATGTTTTATATTCTGGAAGTAAGTAAATCATGATATAAGTAATAATAATGTCAAGAACAACAAGTCCAAACACCTACGATAAATGAAACGATTTTACCCAAAACGCTTCTTTAACATGGAATTTACAAAAGAACGAGTAATATAATGTCATAAGTGAACCATATATGATATCATAACAATGAAAATTATTCTGTAATAAGTTAATGACATTATTTAAATCATTATACAGGAGGTTCAGATACGTACAAAGTATATCAGACATAAGGTAAGGGAAATATCACAATCTCAGTTTTATCCGAGATTGTTTATACTTTGGTATTTACTGGGGTGTATTTTATCATCCAAATCCATGTTTCCTCAATATGTAATATTATTTCCATCCACCTACAATTGTTTAAAACCAATTTTACCCTTCGGTAAGTTTTTAGTAAAAGATATGAAAGGAATCTTTTGTGGTTTTTCGTACGAGGTTCCTTTTTGACATTTCCGACAAAAGTACGAGAAGAATGTTTTTTTAACTTATACGGAATTAATGGATTTTTAAAACATTATTTCCAAGAAGCTTCCTTCAAAAGTTTTCAAGTTTATTTTTAATCAACTTCTTTTAGTTCAAAGTTGTATGACATGTTAAGAAAGGGAAAAAAATTTGAAGAAGAAATGATATTTACCTCAAGAATGGAGTTCAAATGTTTTATCAAAATTATTTTCCATATAAGATAATAAAGGGTTCTGTTTTTATCCCTAATATTACATTGATTTGATTATGTTATGATGGAATTATTTTTATGAAATCATTTATCTTATATGAATTGTTTTATGATGTCATGTTGTTTAAGAATCCCATTTTTATTACATGGGTTATGCTATGATGTATGGTTTATGATTTTGTGGAACACATAAGAATGGTATCATTATGAGATGGGTGGGACCTATATCTCCCTTCAATGCATTGGGTAAAGATTTTATATCTCATGAGATATACATGGCTGGAACGGTAGGTTATACCGGTTCAGTGAAACAGGACTGAAACGAGGGTAACTCGGTTCAGAAATGGACTTTGTCCACTAACATAGTCATGGTAATGAGTCTTGACTAATAAGATATGATTCTCTATGATTATGTGTGTATGCCAAAAAGTTTCATGTTTTAAGTTATGATTATTGGGATTACATTTCACTACTATGATTTATCCCATGTTATGAAATTATGATCTCTTTTGCAGGTTAAGATTTCCAAAAGATATGTTCTTATGAATATGATGTGATTGATATTTATTTTGTTTACCCTTACTGGGCATTTGAGCTCACCCTTTTATGTTTTCTTTTCCCCAGGATATAAAGAAAGGTTTTAGGTAAGAAAAAAAGGGAAGATCTTTATGGGAGATGTTGAAGATCTTTCACCACGATTAGAAGATTATATTCCGAGTTTCCAAAGAAACTAAACTATTATGGTCCTTGTGTGTGTGTGGTTTTGTAATGTACTACGTATTCCGCAAAAGTAATGTAATGTCCATGTACGTTAAGCTTCAAGTCTCTACAGTTGGTATCAGAGGAAAGGTTTAGTCAACCTTTGGAAACTAGGATGTGAGAACGTTAGTGAGATCCCTAGAGATATTTCTAAGGTATGTCTAGGGATGTCCCTAAGGATAAGTATACATATAGGATATAGTCCTAGAACTACGGTAACGATCTTAGAATTTAACCTAAGATGTTATATATTAAGGGTACTCCCCCTTTATTATGTTGTTTTTCCTAGCATGATTTTTGCCTCTCACACTATTCTTTTTGGGTTTTAGACGATGGCTGGAACCCGAAGGAACCGTGTTGATCACTGTAATGGACAATGAAATGATTGTCCTCCTGGACATACAAATGTTATGGGAGATGGATTGAAAAATATTATTGCTATACTTACACAAGCTATGAATCATTCTGGACTTCCAAATGAGTAGAGAAGGGAACAATATTCTATTGAGTCCTTCATGAGGCAACGTCCACCTTCTTTTAGTGGGTCTTCCGATCCACTTGTTGCTGAACAATGGATCAGTACCACTGAAAAGATATTTTCAGTTCTTCAATTATCTGAACATGATAAAGACATCTTAGCAGTATATCGTTTGGAAGGTGAAGCAGATCAATGGTGGAATCTTATCAAGAATACGAGGCAAAGATATGAAATTGAGTCCATGGAATGGGATGAGTTCAAGAACTAGTTTTCCAGTAAGTACTTCCCTCATATTCTTCAAACAAATATGGAAAAGGAATTTCTTGAGCTGAAGTAGAAGGATGATGAATCTATTGGTATATACGAAGCGAATTTTACAAGACTTGCAAGGTATGCATCTGGCATTATCATCCAACCTGAAAGTAAAGTTGATTGATCTTTCAGTGGCTTAAAACCAAGTCTTCGAAGGGCATTAGCTATAAGAGACTTCAGTAGCTATGAAGAAATTGTGCGTTGTGCTATCTAGGTAGAAATGGAAGTTAGTTTTACATATCCATCTAATGGTTTTGACAAGAAACGAAAGATGGAGTTCAAGGAGAAATCTAAGAATAATGGTGAAAAGAAGATGAATGTTTCCTTATGCATAAAGTGTGGAAAGAAGCATGGTGGAGATTGTCTTTAAGGGACTAGAAAATGTTTTAAGTGTGGAAAAGAAGGTCATCGAGCAGCTGAGTGTCGAAGTTATGGAAAAAGGGTTTTTTATGATGTGAATAAAGAAAACACTGTAGAGAACACACCACCAACACTTCAATGCTTCAAGTGCAAGGAAATGGGGCATTATGCTAATAAATGCCCTAATCCAAGGGTTAGTGATGATCAACATGGGAAAACGCTTAAGGCAAAGGACAAAGGGAAGTCACATGCGATCACTATTGGCGATGTTGAATATGACAACGATGTGATGGAATGATTAAGTTTTTATGTAATGGGATTTCAAAATAGTATCATGGAATCTCATTTATGGTATTGTGGAATTTTGGAATATCTACGTATTGGTTTTCAATAATTATATGATACTGGTAACTAGGAAAAAAAGTGATTAAAATATTTTTGGAAAGTAGATGATATGCGCATAATGAAGGGACAAGAAGATAATGAGATGTTTAATTGTATTCATGAGCTCATGATTGATATAAGGACTAAGTATATAGAATTTTGAGGATTTTGGTATGTGGAAAGAGTTATCTTTTGATAGCACTCATGTTTCCACTAAGATTCAATGGGTATTCATTTTTCAAGAGATTACATGATTATGGTATTCACATGACTGGAATGTGACGAACAAGATATATGAGGGATAAATGATGGCATTCACGTGATCATTTTCGCTATACTATGAGCTTGGACCGAAGTATTTTAGTTAAGCCTAAAGATTGGAATGGATTATGTTGGACATAAGTTAGTATTGTTTAAGGATAAAACTTTTTTTGATATTGTTGATGGTATGTTATAAGAATGTAGTTTTAGAAAAAGGACAACCTACAGGATGTGCAACAACCCACCGCGTCGGGCAAGGCTGTGGGAATCGAACCCACAACTAAAGTGCGACGGGCCTTTATCGCATACGACTGGCCTACAGAAAGTCCCTGGTTAGTAGAAACTAGTTTTATTTTATTAAGCGGTATGATATATGAAGTATAAGTTCATTTTTGGAATCGTATAGGATTAACCTCACCAAAGACGGACTTATGTATATTTGATAACTATTGCTAAACTTTTGTTTGAAACAGATAGAATGACCCATCATTCTATCACATGATCTGTTAACACTTCATGAATAACAAATTCAACTTCATTTCTTTAAGAGATGAAGTGGAAATTGTTCAAAGCACGAACAACAGTGAGATTGTACGAAAATCATGTAAGTATTTCTTTTAATTCATCAACTTTAGGGAAATGATCTTGAAAACCAAAAATGTTGTCCTAGTGATCTTATATATGATGAATCAGATGGTACCCTAGATCATCACAAATTTATGGCTTTGCGATTGTTGGCTTTTTCATAGCCATGTTCTCTACCACTCTCCATCAGAACTTGATGGTTACATTTTTCTTCCATATCCATATTTTCACCTATGTTCTCCTACGTGGAAACCCAGTGATGAGTTAATTTGGGTAACCGTTACATTTCATACTTTAGTTTTTAAATCCATATTTTGGTATTCTTTTTTTATGATGTGGGTTTCTATTAAACAAACTTTCGAGTAGTATACCATTTATAACCCCGACAAATTTCGAGGGCGAAATTCATTTTAAGGGGGGTAGAATGTAACACCCTGAGATTTTATGAAAAATATTCTTTTAATTTCATTAATGTCTTGTGTTTTATTCTACACCAAGATTACCTTGCGCTATACGCAACACCGTATTAGCTTTCAGTATACGCAACACTATTCTTGGATCGTGTTACACACAATTTTGATAATAGTTATTCTATGCAACATTGAGTATATATATATATATATATATATATATATATTCAATGTATAAATGAAATATGGTTGGATTCTGTTATATGAAACAACGAAGGATTCTTTCACAACACGCAACCCTGACTTGGCTTGCATTACACGCAATCACGACCTTCCTCGATAGCGTGTGTTGTACGCAATACCGGGTTTTAATAAACAATGATATATTATTATAATATTGTAATGAACTAGCCGTTATGGATAGTATTAACTAAATTTTGAATTTTATAACATTATTATTCATCTTAAGCATTTTCTAGAACATGGTATAAGAACAAAATAAATTTTTCGGGTAAAATAATTATTTTTCAAAAAATGCAGTTTTGCCGCCTTTTGATGGCGCACCCACTTTAAATATAGTTTTTGACATGTTTATATGTTAAATTTGACAAAATAAAATTCTTCTTTTGAGTCAGGATATAAAAATTTACATTAGATAAAGTTTTGATATTTTTTCGATAACTTTCATATTTTAATGAATAGTAAAAACACGCTATATTTTAATTAAAAACAACGTTTTTCATCATAATATCTTATGTGGTTAAATTATAATATTGAATGGTTTTAAAGTATAAATAGAATATATTTTTACCATTTAATATAATGTATGTCATTAGCATTGATTTTACCTTGAATTCGTAGGTTAAAACAATTCAATCTTTTGCAATGTTTTAAAGAAAAAACCGTTTTCTTTCGACAACGGGATTAATTTTAATTTAATTTCTGCATCTTTTGTGTATTGAATTTGGAAAAATGGATTCCATATTTGGAATCAGTTGGTCCAAATTATGTTAATAATCTATTTTTTATTTTTTGGCATTGTGAATAGTAACTACGGTAAATTTTATTTACTATAGTTAAAGGTAAATCGGGTAATTAAGGGTAACTATAAGAATATAAAATTACCCTAACACTTGTAAAACATCCTATTGGATGGATAAAAGTAGACCCATATAACCTAAGGGTCTGATTAGATTCATTTTATGGACTTTTTTCCATGAAAATAATTTAATTATTATTAAAACCAAAGAATGTGACAACATGTCACTTTCTTAAATCATATAACTATAATAATTTTAATTTAGTGATACACTTCATGAAACTTCGAACATGAATAGTATCCAGAAATATAATACAATTATCTACATCATAGGAATTTATTTAGAATTTTTTGGGATTAAATAATTATCATTTATTATGACACAAATATGATGCAGTAATTGTCTTATTAATGAAATATTGACATAATTGATGTTATAAATGCCCAAATAAATGTAATTTGAGACTTTTTATGACTTACATTAATTTTATAGGTTAATATGACATGTTATTGTTTATATAAGTAACTTTTTTCGAACTTATCATTCTGTAATGAATTTCATAAAAATCATGTACCAAATAGTGTCAAAATTGACATAAATTAGTTTTTAAAACAAATATTATATTATTAATTGTTATTTATTTCCTAAAAATCTAATTTTCGAAAATATGACTTAGATAAAGATATATATATTAATAATAAACAACTTGGGGTTCTTTTGGTTTGATATAGTAAGATTATTAACCTTATAGTGTAAGAAAACAAGAAGACACGGTAAAAGTTAAATTATCTAACTTAAAGTTAAATCTAAATGATAAGGTTAAAATTGATACCTAAACTTGTCTAAATTATATTGGATGAGTGGATTTCGACCCATCCCCACCTTAGCTTCTAAATATATCAATTTGGAGCTATTTAAAACCGAACTTGACTTTATAATAAAATAATATTTTTAGTTTTCCCAAAGGTGCCCCTCTCCTCCCTTATAAAAGGGCACCTCCTCCCTCTCCTCCTCACACCAATTTCAGCATTCAAGCTCGGCCAACCCCTGCCAAAATATCTTCTCCACTTCACTAGTATCATCCTAGAGGTCTTGGTCTTCTTCAAAGACCATCCTTAGTTCTTTAAGTGGAGGTTAAGAAAAGGCGCGTCAAAAAGATGTAATATCCATTACCGATCTTTTTCAATTTCTTTCCTCTTCAACTTCTTCTTCTTTAGTTGTTTCATGATAAAGTAATAACATAAGTATTTATTATATAATGATATTTTATTATAAATATAAAACAACTCTAATTAACCTTCTATCCATCCTACGGAAAAAGGAAATCACCGCGCGTGCGTACGTATGGAATACCCTCTCCACGTCGTGGTGCAATCTATTTTCTACCACCACCTTAATTGGATGGGTATAATGGTGTAATGAGTAACTATATATGATTATTATAAAGTGATATTGATACTGAAATAGTATACATACACTTCACCACAATTCCATGACCATGGGAATGATATCATCGATCGTGCGTACGTACGGACTACCGTCTCCACGACGCGATGAGATTCATTCTCCAGATTAACCATTCATGAATGATTATAAAGTATATATAATAATAAAATATATTACATGTTAAATCTACTGGATTTATGTATATATATATATGTATGTCATCTACTTACTTCCATTCAAGACAATAAGTAATGGAAAACATCGGTCATGCGTACGTACTGACTACCGTCTCCATGAACGGTGTTTTTCATTTCATTTATCTATCTATTATATACATATACTGAATATATATGATATATAAATCATTTTTTATATTATTGAAGTAAGTAAATCATGATATAAGTAATAATATTGTCAAGAACAACAAGTCCAAACACCTACGATAAATGAAACGATTTTACCCAAAACGCTTCTTTAACATGAAATTTACAAAAGAACGGGTAATATAAAGTCATAAGTGAACCATATATGATATCATAACAATGAATATGATTATTTAATAAGTTAATGACATTATTTAAATCATTATACAGGAGGTTCAGTTACGTAAAAAGCATATCGGACATAAGGTAAGGGAAATATCACAATCTCATTTTTATCCGAGATTGTTTATACTTTGGTATTTAATGGGGTGTATTTTATCATCCACATCCATGTTTCCTCAATATGTAATATTATTTCCATCCACCTACAATTGTTTAAAACCAATTTTACCCTTCGGTAAGTTTTTAGTAAAAGATATGAAAGGAATCTTTTGTCGTTTTTCGTACGAGGTACCTTTTTGACTTTTCCGACAAAAGTACGAGAAGAATGTTTTTTTAACTTATACGACATGAATGGATTTTTAAAACATTATTTCCAAGAAGATTCTTTTAAAAGTTTTCAAGTTTATTTTTAATCAACTTCTTTTAGTTTAAAGTTGTATGACATGTTAAGAAAGGAAAAATGTTTTTGAAGAAGAAAGGATATTTACCTCCAGAATGGAGTTCAAGTGTTTTATCAAAATTATTTTCCATCTAAGATAATAAAGGGTTCTGTTTTTATCCCTATTATTACATTGATTTGATTATGTTATGATGGAATTATTTTTATGAAATTCTTTATCTTATATGAATTGTTTTATGATGTCATGTTGTTTAAGAATCCCATTTTTATTACATGGGTTATGCTATGATGTATGGTTTATGATTTTGTGGCACACATGAGAATGGTATCATTATGAGATGGGTGGGACCTATATCTCCCTCCAATGAATTGGGTAAAGATTTTATATCTCATGAGATAGACATGGCTGGAACGGTAGGTTATACTGGTTCAGTGAAACAGGACTAAAACAAGGGTAACTCGGTTCAGAAATGGACTTTGTCCACTAAGATAGTCATGGCAATGATTCTTGACTAATAAGATATGATTCTCTATGATTATGTGTATATGACACAAAGTTTCATGTTTTAAGTTATGATTATTGAGATTACATTTCACTACTATGATTTATCCCATGTTATGAAATTATGATCTCTTTTGCAAGTTAAGATTTCCAAAAGATATGTTCTTATGAATATGATGTGATTGATATTTATTTTGTTTACCCTTACTGGGAATTTGAGCTCACCCTTTTATGTTTTTTTCCCCAGGATATAAAGAAAGGTTTTAGGTAAGAAAAAAAAGGGAAGATCTTTATGGGAGATGTTGAAGATCTTTCACCACGATTAGAAGATTATATTCTGAGTTTCCAAAGAGAGTAAACTATTACGGTCCTTGTGTGTGCATTTTTGTAATGTACTAAGTATTCTGCAAAAGTAATGTAATGTCCATGTACGTTAAGCTTCGGGTCTCTACAATACCCTTATTCACTATTATTATCATTGATGGGATTCATTTCCTAATGATTACATTTACCATTATGGATTCTTTGAGTTCACCCATATAATGAAAAATTTTCCCATTGTTATAAATAATTAGGTTTAATGATTTATGTCTATAATGGATTTCACATAGATGATATTGTTGAACTATTGTAAAATAATAAATTCTAGGGTAAATATTAGAAATGATTATTTGAGGAATTTTGAATTTTGTATGTATGAGTTGGTCACAATTAAATAAAAATATTAAACTGAAAAGGTCCTAAATAATATAATTGATCCAACTTATCCTTATGATGGTGTAAGGCTTAGATTAAACAAATGGGTCACAATTATCTACATCAAAGCCAAAAGTGTAAGAATTATGAATTCCAATACATGATCCAGGAGTGTGGGTTCTGGGATTTTATAGTCGGTATCAAATGAATTTGTAGATAGATTTGGTCAATAGTATGTTATTATATTAGGATATATTATGATTTATTTGGTATAATAATAGGAAATTAAGATTAATGATGATAATAAATTCATGGTCTTAGACACCACATTGAGGTTTTATATGATGAGATATTAAAAGTAATTAATAAAACTATATGAGACATTTAATTTTGTTAAATTATATGAAAAACATCAATTTATTGTGATTTATTCATAAAGATTTTTAATAAATATTTTTTAGGTACTGAAGACCTTTACGGTTAATATGAGCTTCGATATTGAGAAAATTATGGGAACATAAGCTTTATAATATTGATAACTAGAAGATTAAAAAGATATTTGGAAACTAAATTTCTAATGTTACATAAAAATAAGATCTCTATATATTGATGTTTAAATATTGATGATATGAGATAGCTCTTGATGTTAAAACACTCTTTCATTTTGAGGTTATTGATGTTATTTTGGATATAGGGTTTTTGAATGATTTAGTTTCATCTTTGCGTAATTCTATTAAATATTTAGGATTATTTTTTCATATGAAGGTTTATTTTTTTTGGATTTATCTTACCATGTTGTAACCATTTTTTGTTTAATATCTAAAGACATTTGGAATAGCTTGACTATCCCTTTTATGGTTATATGGTATATAAAATTTAATTTTATTGCTTTAGTAATTAATAATTCAGGATGATTACACATCATTTAAGGAAAATGAAAAAATTGTTTAGGATATTGATTACTGGATGAAATTAATTTTTCAAGTAAGTATATGTATTTGTGATTTCAGTTTAGATGGTGAATGAAATCGATAAACCATAGTAAAGTGATCTTGAAATAAAATGTTATCCTATTACCAACTTTTCTAGTGATATTAATGACCGTTCCAAAACTATTTGTTTGTGGATTTAATATCATTGGATTTATGATTAGCACATTCTATATCAGTATATATTAGTCCATGTTAATTATTTTTTCCTTCCATGTTAATATTTTTATTTCTCACCAAAGTTATCCCTATGTGGAATCATATTTTTGTGTATCTTCAGGTGACCATAATGTTTCCCACTTTACTATTTATGAGATGTTTTCTTTATTTCAGTTGTAATATGTGGGTTTTGGTAAAATAATTCTAAAAATTCTAATCCTATGTTATTCTATATATATTTCAAGGGAGAAATTTGTATTAAGGGTGGTAGGATGTAATATCCAGAAATTTCAAAAAAATATCTTCTTTAAAATTTATTTAAATTATTTAACAGATTTTGATCCAAAAAATTCATAGTCTATCTTTCCTTATATACAACACCCTGTTTTTTGTGAATTTCATATAACATTGAGTTTCTTTGATAACATTCGTTACAGATAAAGAAAATTCTTACTAGATAACAATATACTATTAATATTTTTATTTTAACATTATATTTTTCTCCAAGACACAATATTGTCCAGCGAAAATAGAAATAACTATATTATTTTTAAACAATATTATAAAATATTTTAAAATTAAAAATCTATATTTTATAATAAAAATATAGAAATAAATCCAATTTTAAGCATAAAAAGTTGAATTTTTCAAATGGTAGTTTTATTACCTTTTAATGGAACCCTTAATTTAATACTAAATTTTGAGATTTGATTAAAATTTATTTTATATTTTAAATATTCTATTTGGAAAATGAATATTAAAATTGAATTTTTGTGAATTTTCAGTATTTTTCTAAGAAGTTTCCTTTTTGATGCATAGTGAAAACATTGAATTTTAAATAAAAATTGTTTTTCATATGATATATTTATATTATTTAATTTTATATTTAATTGAATGAAAGTCAAATGAGATAAATTTAAAACATGTTAATTAAATTTAAGTCATTAGAAAAAAATATTATTGAATTTAGAAATAAAAGCATAATAAAATTTGGAACATTTTTACATTAGAAACCCACTTTCTCACCACATTTGTGGGACTAGCATTAATTTCAATTTATCCACTAATATGAATTGATTTTATAAATATAGGTATATCTAAATAGAATAAGTATAATATTTATATTCTAATAAGTTCAACCTTATATTTTACCATACCAATTAGTGAAAGCATTTAAAAGTAAATAATGTGATTATGGTTAAAACATGTTTTGGCGCATGACATATGTTTATATTAATATAAATATTACAAAAACATAAGATTTATATCAAATGAATTGGAATTCATATTTATATCTTTTTTATCAAATTACCTAGAAAATAAATTTTAATTTTTTGATTAATGGATAAATTATCTTAGTAAATTAAAATATACGTGTTAGCATAGTAAAAACTATAAAGTTGAAATTGAGTAAACTTAAAGACTAGGGATCAAAATGATACAAAATATTTTCCATTTGCGTGTTGTATGTTTTTCATGACCATAATTCCAATCCAATCCATTAATTCTTATTTTTATTCACATGATGTGAGGGAGTCCTCCCAATAGTTTAAACATTTTATATTTACATGAATTCCAGTCTTTATTCACTATTAAAGTCAATCACCCTCCCCACATATACACACTAGTAAAAAAAATTGGATCTTCCAAAACCTGACCAAATAAACTAAAAAATTACCTTACATAATCCTATAAGAATAAATGTTGGATTAAAGAAAACCAGTTATGTCCTTGATTGAAAACTAAAAGGTGTTACCCAAAGAAGAGGTGAAATTCTTCAATGAGCATTTTTGGTTTAATTTTTTATCCTCCAATTCATTTATTATTATATCATTGTTAAATAATAACCTCAATATAATCTATATTATCATTTTTTGTTATGTTTTGGTTTAAACCTAAACTTAAACTCACATCCATCAAATGGGTATCCAAATTAATGTTCATGTGAACGATGAACTATTACCTTGTGAAACATTACTATTATTTTTTACATTACCTTGTATAATGGGTGGTAATTATGATTTAAATACATTTTTTATTTTATATATGTTATATTTGTGATTTATTTTGGTTTGTATAATTATTATATAACTAATACCTTCATTATTTCCATTTTTTGTGAATATGCTAACACCTTTTGTGGATGTGTAGACTACTACCTTCCCAAACCGATTGATTCATTCATGCTTTACAAGGAATGTATTAAGTATGTGATTAATAAAAAAATTGATAAAAATGAAATAATTATGATATCAATGATATAAATATATATATTTATATTTAACATATCATTTTTTTCATTACATTTCACACACTTAAAAAATGATAATTTCATTCGTGGACGTGTTGATGACTGTCTCCTCATAGCGATGTAATTATTCCTTCTTCATAACCACATAGAAATAATGATATATACGTATATATAATTATATAATATGTTATTTATGATTCAATATTTATTATGGAATGATAAATTATACTCACGTTCTTAACATATGGATCATTGAAAAATCGGAATGTTACTCATGTGTACATACGACCTACCATCTCCATGACCATAAGATTGGAACATTTCTCAAAAAAATGTTTCATGTTTGATTTTTAAAGAATAATTTTTGTAAATATTTGACTATTATGTAATTGTTTTTATTCTAAATATGTTTTAAAAATTACCTCATTGACCTTAGTCGACCTATCAATGTAAATTTTGACACATAAGACGAATATGGTCAAAACACATGACATAAAAATTATTGATTATGTAATGTTATATAAACATTTTATGAGTGATATAAAAGTAATAATAATAATTTAAAAGGTTATATATCATGTAAATACTGATTATAAGTTTATAATTCATGAATTTAGAGGAATGTTATGATTAATCAGACTAAAGGTTTGAGGTTTCATCTCAATTTACATTCCATGGAGACATATATGATATTATGGAACTAATTACTCCTGTGTGGTGAATATTATAATCTATGAAATTTAATATGATGAATTAATTTTAATTAATGATATTGAAGTTTCCAATTTATGTTATTATTTCATAGATATCATGGTAGAAAAGTCACACAACTTGTAAGGGCGTTTCTCATATGACATTTATTTCATGGATATATATTCCATATTCACCACTTAATATTATTTTGTGGTTTATATAATAAACATGAATGTATTTGAATATTGTTATCCTAAAAATTTTGTTTATTTAAATATCCATTTTATGACATATCTTTAATGGTATTAATGGTTTAAATGTTACTAGAGCAGGATTATATTTTTTTTCACAATTTTCCTTCTTTGAAACATTTTTTATACCCCTATTTTATTTTATGAGGTATATATTTATACATCTAATTTTTCATGATATATAATTAATATATATATATTATCATGATATTATATGTTTCATTTATTGTTATTACTTCATGGGCATTATGATTCAAATTTTTTAAGGTGGTAGGAGACACTTTTGAATATTTAATAATTATATCCCTCCTGAATGTTTTTTATGGAATATTAGAAGTATTTCAATTAATTAACTTCAAAAACATGTGTTTTTACTTATCACCCAATGGAAATTAATTGTAATAATTCCATACTCATTGCTTCTTATAATGTATTAATATATATTTTTAAATAGATTGTTATTGAACCCAATTTTTTTCTATGGGTAAATCATATTTCAATAATTTTATTAAGAATTTTTTTTTCCATGTTTAAAACATGTTTCAATGTGACTTGATATGTACTTATTTATTATCAATGAGTTACTCATTTATAAAATATATTTTTTATGTAACACATTTATTTTCCCTGGGGTAATAATGTATCAATGATATTATTAAAGAACCCATTTATTAGAAAAATGTTAATCTTGTTTCAAAGATATTATTATGGAATCCATTTCCTTTCCATGGTTTACTCATTATTAAAATATATTTTTTTGAAACCATTTAATTTTCTATGGGTTTCTCATGTTTCAAAGAGATTTGGCATGTGACCCATTTTTTTATGTGGGATAATCATGTTTCAATGAAATTTTTTAAGAAACTGTTTCATTTCCACAGGTTAATCATATATCAAAAATAATATTATGGAAACCATTTATTTTCCAAGGGTTAATCATTTTTTAGAAATAATTTTTATGGAACCTATTTACTTTCCATGGGTTAATCATATTTCAAAGGGATAGACATAAACCCATTTATTTTCCATGGGTGTGTCAGGTTATAGATGAATGATGATTGTTTTTATGAGTTTTATTTTTAAGTTGTTTGATTAATGATATGGTACTTTATAATTTAATGATTGGGAGGACTATATTGTTTCGGGTGAGCCAATTATAACATACACAATGGGGTGACACATATAGCATTAGGTGATCCTATTATAGTTGACAAGGTGGGGCAGACTCGAATACATTTGGTGAGCCCATTATGGTTATCCAATTCATTGGGTAATAATAATGTTTTATGTTAGTAATATGGTTATTAAAATTAAATTTTTTTAAAAGGGTTTTGAAAGGTCTATACAAAAGTGATGCTCTATGTTACCAAAAAGTGTTTTGATAGATTGTTATGAGTTTATAATGTTTTTATGTTTTAAATTGATATCATATTGCTTCTGATAATTTATTTTGATGTGTTTTTCCATTTACATGATTCCATATCTTATGATAAATTTATTTATGGGTTTGAGTTTATTCAGGGATCAATTATGCACTTTTAATTTCTCATCATAACCTTATGCCCTCTTTTGATCATTTATGACATTTAGTTGTTAGTGATTATGTCTTCTGTTATTGGAAATTTTAGATCACCCATCTTATGTTTCTTTTTCTTCATGTTATAAATAACGAGTTTGAAGTATTTTTTATGATAAAGGATTTAACATGGATTCTATTTATGGCCAATTTATAAATAAGAAAATATATTTTAAATGATAGAAATAGTCATTTGATGACTTTTAAATTGCTTATATAATATTATTTTGAAATACTAAAAATATATAGACCTAATATTTTCCTACAAATTGTATGTTATCCACGTTTTCATTTTTATGGTTTATGTTTTAGATGATAAAATTTGGTCAAAATTATCAATGTCAAAGCTGGAAGTGTAATAGTTATGGATTTCAGCACAAGATCTAGGAGAGTGGGTTTTCAACCATTATAAAATGGACCTGAATTTGATATAATATATCATTAATCCAAATCATAGTTTTAAAATATGGATGTTTGATTAAGATATAATATCTACATTAGTAATATGTTTTATTTTTTTTGATTCTATTATATACCATTTTTGCAATCTAGCTCAAAATACAGTAGGTTATTTTTTAACAACCCTATATCCTCAAATAGAATATTTAATTTTAATGAGATTCTATATATTTTCATAAATATATGTGTATGGACAAATGTTTTTGGGTATATTTTATGGAACAATATATTTTTATGTTATTTTCATTTCATATTAATAGGCTTTATTGGTGGGGTTGTTTATTTGGGGTTTTAATATTACATACAATGATATTTTAAAGTAATGGGAACCTTAATGTTAGTACTTTATTGGCTAAGATGAATTTTTTATGTTGAAACCAGTGAAAATTTCTAGAATGATGAATTCTTGGAAGAATAGAACATATCATATAAATCATAAATTTCTCATTAATTTCTTCTAAAACACTTTATATTTATGTTATTATTTTTGGAATGGAAATTTATTTTCATGTAAGAATCCACATTTGAAATTATATGAATGACCGTATGGTTTTAAATAGGTGATGTTAATGACAGAGTTTGGTTTATTGGCCCTTGATATTAATGTATGAATGTCTTGAATGTAGACATTTGGGATACCCTATAGATTCAAGTGATGGGTGGGGATATACATCTTGATATTTTAATAGTGAGAGTTAATATTTCATTTGATGTTTTTTTGTAGTGTTCGTAGTGGATCATGTTGATATCAATACTTTGTTAAGGAATTATATTCCGATGAGTTTGTTTTTTGGATCCATTAGAGGGTACTATATTTTGTTTTATTCCCCATTGGGTTATAATAACTGATAAAGATTTCTATTACACAGTGGTATATTTTTTAGGTGTCACATAAGTGGAAATTATATTTTTTAAAGTAATGGGAGGATGATGCTAGGACATTGTATTAATTTTCATAGGGTATTTGTTATATATATATCTATGTAGAAAAAATATAAATTAAATCCAAAGAAACATAAATAAATTATAAATTTATTCTTTCATGGGTACGGTACATGATCATCACTGAAAAAAAGGGAATAAACCTAGATAGTAAATAATAAATCCCACTAATCAGCATGGGAAGAATGATCAAGATAATGTTTGGGACCAACTAGGGAGAGTTGGATTTGGGGTCATGAGTAACAACATCAATTTTTTAAACATTATCTTGGAGATAATGTATCAAAAAATTATTTATGTTTGCTTCATTTCTTATCAAGAAAAGTTTATTTCGTACAAATATTTGAAGGAGTGGTCATCCTAGGTTGAAAATGTCACCAAAAGTAGGAAACTTATATTATAGAGATTGAAAAACCCAAACCCATTTTCCATTATTCTCACCAACCTCCACCATATTGATGTCAGTCACATCCTTTCTATATAAAATTTGAAATTGAAAAAACCTAAAAAAACCCCTATAATGGGTTCTCTATCGTACAGAACAAAACCAGTTAGACGCAATGTAATCTTTCCTATGAATTAATAAAATACTTCACTCCTATTTATTTCTCCATGAAACAACATAATGTTAGTTCATACCATATATTAACCA
This sequence comes from Viscum album, assembly GCA_963277665.1. Taxonomy (NCBI): domain Eukaryota; kingdom Viridiplantae; phylum Streptophyta; class Magnoliopsida; order Santalales; family Viscaceae; genus Viscum; species Viscum album. The sequence continues at coordinate 2,037,200,866 of OY728142.1, read as the reverse complement.
TAAACCCTAACATAGTATCTTTCAACCCTAATATGTGTATTTGAGAGAAAATAGTCCCTCTACTCACCCTAGGGAATATCCTCGAAACACAAAACATTATATAATTCCCTGTAACGTATTATCATTATTTTTTGAATATTTAACACAATTGATCTATCAACACCACTAATTTCCACATGGTTTTATGTGTGAAAGAATATAAATTTTGATGGCCAAATTGAGTATCCAACATAATGAAAATATATCATATCATCCATCCATCAAGAAAATGGATAATTAATCATGGTTTTTCAAATAAATAATTAGGAAAATTAAATAATGTATATACATAGATAAATCTCAACCATTATCAATAGTGTGGAAACAATCATTTTTAAGGTGGATTCTCAATGAATTAGCTACTATTCCAAATAATGGATGTGGAAAATTCTTTTATTGATATTACCAATACATTATACTAATTTATATCATTATTTTGTTATAAGTTTTTTATATTTATTTCTCACATATTTTTACAATGAAAATTTCTATTAGTATTTTACATAATTTTATTATCCATACTTTCTTAGTTTTTTCTCATTCTTCCTAGGTTTTTCCTCTTCTATGCCCATATTTTTTGGAATATAACATATGGGTTTTCTCTATAGGTTTTTTTCATATTTTACTTAATTTAAAAATATCCATTCATTAATAATATATTTATTTAAGATAGTAATGGATATGTCTTAGGTTGGTACAATGATTTTATACCTTTAGAAATCATATTTTAAACCACATTCTATTAAATACTAAATCAAAATTCCCAAACCAATATTTAAACACACCTTATATGGTGTAGTTGAGTTATCAGATGCATAAATTGATTTTCTAAAAAGATATTCAATGCATGATAAGTTACATATTCCTTTTTTTGTAATAGTGAATTATATATTATATGGAATGATTAATCAAATTGAACACAACTGAATTTTAAGAGTGAAATAATATTTTTCACCAATCCTAGGATGGTTTCATTTCGTTCTTACCATTATTTGTATTTTTCTTTATATAAAATCATACACTCACGAAAATCTAAAAAATTCATTATATCCTTTTCAATAAATTAATTAAAATCGAAAATAATATTCTATTTAACATTAGAATAATGAGTGATTTCAAAAATAGCATTTTATGGAATTGTTCTTCTTGTATGTTGTGTATTTAGTGATATAAATTTATTCTCTTTAAGTAATATGATAAATTTTAGGTCACTAGTTTTATTGTAGCAAACAATGTTTTGAAGCTCATATTTTCCTTTATTATTTTACTTAATTAATTTTTATAATCTCAATTTTTTTATAATTGATTTGAAATTGTAATATTTTTATATTATAAGAATAAATTTAACTTGTTTTGAAAAATTAATTCATTTTTTATTTTAAGAATTTTTATATCTGTTTTTATTTCAACCAAATAATTTCCTACACGAATGAAAATTTAAAATTTAATATTTTTGGTACAAAATATTTTTTGGGATACAATGAATCCAACTAGATGAAGACATAAATCCACTAATTTTTTATCCAAATAAAGGACACATTTGGGGACTCACAATATTTTTTTAATTTGTAAAAATATTGTTGACATGACCATATCTCACAAAATAAGAGTTGAAATGATATAAAATTTTAAATGATGAAATTGAAGTGGTTGTGGAAAAAATTCATTAACATAGTATACTATTTTATAATCCAATTTCTGTTAAATAAATAAATGTGAAACTATAAGATCAAAATTCATAAAGTACCTCAAGACATAAAGGTTTAATAAACTAATCCAGTTAAACAAGTTATTAGACCTTTCCCCAAGGTAAAATTTTTTGTGATTAAATATCCAACACATAGCTTCATAACATCATCGATGTAAACATTGAAAAATTATAAAATTATGTTTGAAATAATGATATCTTTTAAATGAATTATTTATAATGAAATATACCACACCAATTTTCTATAAAAACATGTATCACATTCCCTATATGGGTTTTGCCTCTCTATAATTAAGGGAAGGTTATTTTTTCATTCTAATACTATTCTATATAGTCAATATATATCAATTTAGTTTTATTCTATTTATATATTCAATTTTATTATTTTTTTGTTCCCCCTATATCATTCTCTCATATCCCCTATTATACTTAACAAACACCCATTGTTTTTTAAATGGTAGTGGTGATGTTTTTATTTCATTACGATTTAATGTTTTCTGTTTATTATAATTTTTGAATTTAAATAGTTTTCAAAATTATTATTGTGAGTGGTCTCCCATTTTTATCCAATTTTTATCACTTAATCATGTTTACCTTTTTCATGTAATTTATCATTAGAATGATTCATATGGCTGAGTAACACCATGGAAATGGTATTTAGTATATTATTATATAAGAAGAGGGTCAATATAGAAAAATTACAATTCAAATGGGAGGGATTTAAAAGATAGGTTTGATCATTACAATGATGAGAAAATTGGGAAATAAAATTTTTAAAGAAAAAATATAGATCCAATAAGAACTCCCTTATATAAAATATCACATAACTTCTTACAAAGAAACTTTATGTTTTACGATAAATTTGTTTATATTTTTATAAAATCAATATATATTCATATTATTTTCATTTAAGGAACCAAATTTTTGGAATTTATATATTATTATACTTTATTTTATAATAGTCAAAATAGATAAATAGTCTTTTATATGTGGAATCCTTTTGATATTGACCTTAAAACAACCTTATATTTTATAGAACATTACATTTGATAGTGAAAAACACACACAACATTGATATTTAATGTACCACAAAATATTATTAGGTTATGACTGTTATGAAATACCTAATAAATTTATGTTCTTGAATAGATGTAATTGAATAATGAATTTTATAATAGAGATAACAAATTAAAATGTTTTAGAGTATTATTATTAATTAAGAATTTAATTTCTCATAATGTTATTTTATTATTCCAAATATATTTTCATATAAAATGGTTAATGTTATTTTATTTCAGTAGATATTATAATTAATTTTTAAAAATATTAAAAACGGAAATTATTTTATAAAAAAGTTATGATTTTGGAATTTAGTACTTCATAATTATCATTGTATGAAAATTTTGGATTTTTTTAAAATATAGAGTTTTTTGTGAATAGTGAAAAATACAAATTTTATAAAACTATTATTTTTAGAATTTTAAAATAACTCGATATTATTAAAATTTTATCATAAATAAAAATAAGTATTATTTATTTTGGAATTATGATATTAATTAAATTTGAATAATTCATATACATTATTTTTTATAAGTTCCTTTTTCAACATAAAAATATTTTTTCCAAGGAATATTGTGTTTCATTAAATTTTTAGAATTTATATTAAAATTTATTGACTCCACATATTTCAATTGAATTTAATGAAATTGAAATATTTTATTTTATTCATAATGTCTAATTTATACTAGGACGATGTTTTTATTTTTTTCTAAAGAAGTTATATTTTTATAAATAGTAAAAATACACTTTTTATGAAATACAATAACTTCTATTATATCACCATAATATAAATATTTTATAAACATATATAAAACATAACGAACGAACCATTCATGGTAATATAATACATATATCATTTGAAATAAATTCCAAAAACTTAAAATGCATTTTATTTCATGATATATATGAAAATCATTTTTACGGATGTCACTTTACTTGCAGAACAATGGAAAAGTCAAAAATATTATCTAAAAAATAATATTTGAGAAATTGGATGATTTTTATCTACTTTTATATTTAATATTATGTATTATTATTTATTTTTATTTATAGATATAAATTTTTTAGTTATATAAAAAGTGATTTTATGTAATGCTTACACAATACTATAAATGGTAAAATAAAATATTTAGAAAGTTGTCATGAAATATATGTGAATAAATATAAAATTGTAATTATTTTACAATTTTATTTTATCCTAATTAATTAATTTTAATAATTGTATGTTATTTTTAATTTTTGGATAATAAATAGTTAACTAAATTACTAAATCAATGCTACCATTACACTTGATCCGGAGTAAATTAAATCAAGTAAATGATTTTGAAAACCCTAAAATTTAAATTTTATTATAGATTTAATGTGTAAAAAGAATTTTGAAAATAAATATATAATATTATATATCTATTGATAGTTTATATTTTAATTCAATTTTTTTCTTTTAGTTTCAATGTCAAATTATGTGAATTGTTCTTCAAATGACATTAATTGTATTTTCTGTTAAAAATATTTTATTAAATTGAATAAAAATCATAAAAATCATTCAAAATAAAAATAAAAATTATGAACAGTATAAAATATATTCATTTTACCATTTATTTGCATGTTTATTACCTTATAAGTAAAATTATTTCCCTTTAATATTGAAAAATTCAATACAACGGTTATAGTTAATACCTGTTAACCAATGTGTTAAACCAAATGATATGGTTTAAAAAGATATGTTACCCATTAAGAATTATTATTTTATTATTATATTTAAAAATAACTTACTAATATTCTAATACAATTCTTTTTTGTAACCATTTAAGATGATTTATATTCATATTATATTATAAGGTTTCATTTACATTCAAAAAAATAAATTAATGATGTTTTATAATAAATAATATTTTATTAAATGATATAAAATTAATAATAATACTATCAATATTCAAGATAATGGTATATAGTTTAAAATATCCAAAATTTCTTATTTGTGGTTCTTTTTTCCTTTTATTGAATCGTTTTTGACCGTTATTGATTATAAAACATAGATATTGATTTAATTGTCAACAGGTTCAATTAGGAATTATAATAATGTTATAAGGGTAAAAATATAATGAAAACATGGTAAAATTTTATTTTATTAGATTATTTATACTCATAATTATATTTTGTTCTAATTATATCAATTTTTTTTACCATTATTAGATGAAAAATAATTTATATTAATTTATTGCTTTATGTAATTCCATCATGGAACCTCCCATTAAAAACGGAAAGGAAGATAATCTCCTTCATTATTCAAAATATATAACCATAATTTCTTATAAAATCAGTACTATAATTTAATCCATGTTTCTTTGTACACATCCTCTAACTTATTTTATTTCCAAAACTACATCATTTGAAGGATTAAGTTGTAATCCAAATGTTTCATCTCAACAACGAGTTGTAACTCCAAATTCAGGGTTGTCGGTTTCATTCATTCTTCTACCTCATATAAATCCATTTTATACATTTTACCATAATTAATTCAATATCATAAATATATATAAGTTTTATTTTGACTAAAAAACAAAACTTTCGAACCATTATTCTTCATATGGAAATCAAAAACATCTCTTGTGCATTCATATTGCTTAACGTCTCTACCTAGCAATGTAATTATTTTTCCGTCAACACATTCATTGAATTCTTATAAGGATGGATTTAATAAATATATTTTCAATTTATGATATTGTTATGGTTATGTAAAATTATATTATTATTTAAATTTCCTTCCTTCCAATCATTAAAAAACTGGAAATATTACTCTTGCGTACATATTGATTACCATCTCCACAAAGTTATGTAATTTATTTTTCATCACTTCTTAATATGAATATATATAAAAGTATATATAAAGATAACATATTATAATTAGAGAATTATTAAAATTATTTATATCATGGAATATTTATTAGTATATGAGGACTAGGATAATCGAATAGAAACTTGCTTGGAAAACGAATCAGTTATCTCCCAGAACAGTGATTTTTGTAAAAAATTGTCAATAAAATGGTGGTAATATTATATACCTAAAAAATGGTTTATAAATATAATTTTTTATATTAAATGTATAAAAAATATATATTTATTATATATGATGGTATAATACATACAATGAATGATGCGACTTAATATAGGGGATTCTCTTCTGGCATATATTTATATGAGACCAATACCATATTGATCACTTGATACCCATATATGGTGTATATACAATATATAAATGTACATTTTTTAGAAAAATATTATATAATGGTTAAAATTTATCATATTAGTTTTTAAATTCATTTCATCACATGATTTAATATTTAAGATCATTTAAAAGGAATAATGTTTTCATCTTTAAAATGTGGAACTTATAAATTCTATAAAAAATATGAATGGAATCACTGAATTAACATACATGAAATGAGTCGAATTTATCACCATCATTAAAATTTAATGTTTTAAAGAATCGATTTCATGTTTCTATGTTTCTTTTAAAAGAAAATATTTCTCCATGTTATTTTGTAACTATTTTGATTTTAAAATTATGATTTCAAAATTTAAAGTGTATTTGCATCATTAAGTATTCCAACTAACCATTTAATTGAATTTTCATTATATATAACAATATTTTATGTTAATTATGATTTATTAGGGATATGATACAATAATTCCATCCCTATTGATTATATGGATGTTTTATGATTATGATGATGAGATTTCTGTGAAACTTGATTATTTTTTAGGGGTTATGCTCGGATGAAATTTGGAAATATTTATGAATTTTATTTACTTTCCATGTTTTGTGTTATAAAATGAATTATTTATGATTTTGTTAAACACATATCAATAGGTCATGATTATTTGATGGGTGGGCCCAAAATTATATAGTCCTATAATGTATTCTGTAACGATTGATATATCATGATACAATAAGAAAAAATAAGGAGTGAACCAAGTTTAGTAAGGGGAAATATCTTCTATGATAGTATTTGGAGTGAACCTTGATAAAGTGTATGATGTATTAGAGAGTGAAATGAATGAACTATGATATTTTTTTGTTAATTGTTGACTACTATAATTGTTTTAATGGTTCATTTTCATTTATTACCTTATGATTCATATCCAATGAACTTCCATGATTTATGCCATGAATATTGTTTATAATATATGATATAAAAGATATTGTTTTGAATTGTTATACTCATGTTAACATAACCTTATTCTCATGTTATTCTTAAATGACTAGTGATATATCTCACGTGTACCCTTATTTGGAATCAAGTAACACCATTTCTTTTATTTCATATCCCCTACTTATGATGAATTATTTTATGTTAGGTATGACTTCAAAGATTACTATTATGGAATATATTACTGAGATAGTTTTAATACCATTCATTAAATATGTTCCTTATGTATCCCTTATTCCATAACACAAAAAATTTATGGGTTTTTCATGGATCTTAATGTAATAATATAAATATTCATTTATTGAGATGTAATATCATTGTAAGACAATCATTGGATGATTATTTGGTATCAGTGATATGTTTAGTCAATATTTTTGAGATTTGTGATATAGAAATTTTTTGTAAAATATTTAGATAATTCAATGTATTGGATAACACCATAATGTATTTTGGATGAAAAAATCATGCGGTTTTCCTTGAAGTAAATCCATGCATACATGATACTAGTGGATATGGTTTTGGTACATATTAATATAGGGTAAATAACCCCAAAAAGTCAGGGTTGAGTATATCTCAAAGATCATTCTAGTTCATAGTTAGTGTTCCCATACAATTCACCTACTTTTACACTCCCAAGGGATATTATTGAGTTATCTCAAATTTTACTTATAGAAATTTCTAAAGGGTTTGAATAGGTGATAATCATTTATGTCCACAGATAAAACTCATGCGTCAAAAAAATAAATTTGGGTGATAGTATTTATATGTACATTGAATTATTTTTCATGATTATATAATTTCTCTCTATGATTATTTTTTCTCACACTTTCTGTTTTGTTTTAGAAAATATAAACAACCAATAAGATTTGTGTTAATGATGAATGTGACATACAATGGAATAATTGTCCTCATGAGAGACCAAATGAAACAATATTTCAAAGGAGAATCATTATTATTATTCCTAATCATATTTATTGTAATATTATTCAAAATCATAACATTAATGTTTTTCCTAAAACACCAATTAAGATAATGAATGAGTTTCATGAACACTATAAAAGAATGATAATTTTCCTACTAACATTTCATGTTTATTTGATGAATCACTCCTGTAACTGTATCAATAGAACTAGAATATGTTTCTATGTGGAGAAATGGCATATAAAATGTAATTTACATTGAAAAAATGATTATTTTTATGGAGTGATATGGATTTCATATGAATATACCATTTATAATTCAATGTATTATATTTGGGGGAAAGGTAATTGTAAGTGTCCATTCCCTTTTCCACGATTTAACACATACTCTAAAGAATATCCCATGATATGCCAATTATTTACCTGTTTATTAATTAGGATTCAAGAATTATATTTTAGAATTTTTATATCAATGTCATTTTGGTTTAGCAAATCATGAAACATATATAAATTCTTCCATAATAGTTTTTTATGGATATGAAAACATATTTAGTGATAAGAGATATTTTTTGGGGGCATAAGACTGAGGGATGTGTAACCCCTAATACATGGTTGACATTAAAACAATAATTTTTAGTTGGGATAAAAAGATGGTGAACTAAATTAGATAGTAATCATGAACATGGACTTTATTAGTGATATAATGAAAAATTTTATTTATTTTATCTTGGACAATGTTTAATTTTTTTTTTGATTTATAGAGTGTATTTTAATGTTTATAAGAATTAATTATTTTATTTAGGTTTTAGGTGATTTGATTTTGAGTTGACTAGAGACAAGTATAGAGTTATAGGAAGTGTAAAATATTACAGTTTAAATAACCCTTTAGGGTCATATATGAGTTAGTTTCATATCAATTTTTATGTATTGGATAGTAAGATAAATATAATATTGATAATTAGAATGTGGTCCATTGATAAGATGATATTTTCAGAGATATTTATGGTCAATAGAATGAGTATATCTTTGGTTATGATTTAATTTGAATCAAGATATTTTTATGATATTCAATAAATTATAATATTATATAGTTATCTATCATTGAGATGAATCATATATGTGGAGGTTTTCATTGGGTTGATGTATTTGTAACCCTTAGGTTTAATATTTGATGTATGATGAAGCTTTATTTGGTATGAATACAATTTATTTTTTAGTTATATATCCTGAATGGTTATTTGGGAAGAATATAATATCATTTTTAGATATGTAAGTTGAATGTTGTGAGATCAAAATTAAGGGAAAACATTATTAAATAATGATGTTGGTGAGGTAATTTTAGATATAAGTCATTTTATTTATTGATTTATATATGTGTAATCTTTGTGGAAATTATGTAAATTTTAGCGTAAAAATAATTATTTATTCACATGATAGCTTATTTAATGAGGATATTATCTTAACTTGTGCAAAAAAACAGTTTTTGTTAATAGATAGAGATAAGAGAAATTACTTGTTATCCTTTTTAAGATTATAATATATTCTAGAAATGTATTTTAGCTCTCTATCCATGAAAATAATTCTTCTAGATTATTCATAGTTTGGAAAAAATGTGATTGTGGTGGGAATTTATTAAATTTTGAATTTATACTTTTTTATTTAGAGTATTTCCTTATGTTATTTGACTATATGGAATTTCAATTCATCAAATATCAGATTATAATCCCTAAAAAAAATTTATTCTAATTGGATTCATTCTTTATGAGTTTATTCTCATTTTTGAACCCCATTGATATATAGTTCTTCAATGATTAACGTAATAATCATTATTCACTTTCTTTTGATCATTATTCAAGTTTCCAATCCATCATTATTTGGACATTATTTTTCCTGTATGTGGCCATATTATCACACAGCACTAATGGAATCCAATTTTAGAACCTAGATATGTGTAATTCCAGATTACATTCACATTTTCATTTCCCACTTTCTAAGTAGAATTTTATTAACCCTTTTTTTGATGTTGTCTCTCAATAAAGAAATTTTCAAATATAAAAACCTTGATTATGGATAAAAAAATTTAAATTACAAGGGTAAAATTTATTAATGGATTTGGGTGTGATAATGTAACACCCAAAAATATTAAAAAAATGATATATTTGATTACATATATAGAACACAACACAAATCTTTAGTGTACAAATAAATATTTTTTTTAAGATTATTATAATATAGACGCTGAATTGGAAAGTAGTAATATATGTATCCAAATTATGAAATTAATAATTTTATTAATTAATAGAAATTTATTTATGTATGATTAAGAAATATTCACTTAATTTATAGCAATTTCATTCTACTATTTAAGATACTATTTCTACAAATGGGTTTTAATTATGTTCATCAGTGAATATTATTATTAATTTTCTATCATTTAAAAAAATATTTGATAAATATAATATCGCTATTTAAAAAAATATCAGAATTATTTTATGTTTCATCATGGAGAATAGAATGAAAAAATTGATTTTTCGCTGAATAGTGAACATACTATTTTTTGTAAAACTATGATTTATTTTAGTTGAAAAATTGTTTTATTCATTAAATTTGAAAATTGATTAACATAATTCTCTTTTTTATAGATATTATATGATTTATTTTATTTTAATCACCATTCCTCTTAGATTTTATATATGTTTAATTATTTGCATGAACGTATATTTTCTTTAAAAAAACACTTCCTTTTATTAAATTTTATGAATTTCTATTAAAATTAATTTCATCTAGTTGGGGGAAATACATTTTTTTAAAAAGAAATATATTTTTTATTCTTAAATAAAAATTTATTATAGGAATTTTATTTGATATTTTTTTAAATATGAAATTTTTTATATAAAAAAATGTAGTTTCAATGAAATATAATATCATTTATAATTTTAGAAAAACATAAATAAGATATAATTTATTTGGAAACATATGGAATGACTAATAAATTATTATAAAATAAATATATACCACATCAACAATTAAGAAAAAAAATTATAATTTATTTCAAGATAAATAAAAAATCATTTTCATTATTGACAAACTACATTCATAGTACTTGAAATGAAAAAAGTTTCCCAAAAACTTTTGTGAGAAGGAATAAGATATTTCATGAAAGTATTGTTTAAAAAATAATAATTGTTTATGATAATAATAGAATTTAATTTTTTCTGAGTTATATACCAATTTTCATATTCAAAATCATGTGAAATACTTTTTGAAAGGCTATAAAAGTGAAAACAAAATATTAAATTTTTTTCTAGAAATTGATGTTAGTAAATATAAAAAAAATAATTCAAATATATATTATTAAAATAATTAATTTTTTAGTATGATAAATTATTTTAAATTAGTAGTGGTGAAATAATTATAATAAATGATAATGAAACACCGATATAGTTTATGCACAAGAAGTAAAACAATTAAGTAAATGGTTTTAAAAACACTAAAAGTAATATTATATTATTTATTAAATGTTACCCAAGAGTTATAAAGATATATATAACATTTAATATATGTGTTAAAGGTTTGTATTTAAATTACATTTTTTCATGTTTTTTTAAAATTTATGTTATATGAATAGTTATCAAAATAACATAGATTGAATTTCTAATAAGATGTATTTTATTAAATTATTTACAAATCCATAAAAATATTTCAAAAGGAAACATAGGAAGATAAATATTATAATATTTCATCAGATGCACATTTAGGAAGTAATTTTTACAATATAATAAAAATTATTATGCTTTAATATTGAAGAACTCTTTACGAGGGTTAAGGCAAAAATTTATTGACCAATATGTTAAATCATAAGATATGGTTTAAAATTATATATAAACCAGTAAAATATTATTTTATTATTGAATTAACATAAAATATTTATTATATTTGAATACATTTAAAATTTTATTCATTTTAAATAAGAGAGACACATACTATATTATAATATTTTAAATATTTCCAAAAATATCATTATTGTTATTTAATAACAAAAAATAATTTCATAATATTTAAATTTTCTAAAAATATTATATTAATCCATGTGAATGGGATATGGAATAATATATCAACCAAGGTCTATTTATGGGTAACATTAAATTTTATAAAAAATTTACACACCCTTAAATACTAGATAACCTTGATATTATCTTAACTATCAAAATAATTAATAGGGCTTTAAAACTAATTTATACGGGAGAAAACATAAAAAAATACCCAAGTTTTATTAGATGATTTTATTTATTTTAATATAAATACTATATTCAAACGATATCAATTTGGATCAATTTGTCAATGAAAAATAATTTATATTAATTTAATATATTAAGAAATTCATAGAGTGCCCCTCCCCACACATATATAAGGAAACATCCTCCACATATTGAAAAATAATTGAACCTAATACCACATAAAAGACCAACCATTATATCTTCGTAGATACCTTAAAAACGTCCTATATCATCTTTTATTTCCAATAGTGAATCCTTTCAAGGCTTAAGTTGTAAGCTGTAAGAGGGTTCTCAACTAAGAGGTATACCTCTCAACTGGTTGTTTTTAATTTTATGTTGTATTATGTATTCAAAATAAATGTAATTTATTCTAAACATTGCAATTGATTAATTTAAATATTATTATTTTTTGTAATTATGACATAAAAACCATTATCCACTTTTAATCCATCATACTAAAAGTGAAAACATTTCTCTTGTGTACTTACAACGTACCATCTCCACGTAGAGATGTAATTCATTTTCCGCACTATTATACCCAGATATTTATAATTATGGATTTAATAAATATATAATTTATTTTTTATATCATTATTTTAATGAAAATTTGAATTATCTTTTAACTTTCATTTTTTCCATCCATAAAAAATTGGAAACATCACTTGAGTGTATGTACAGATTACAGTCACCATGAAGTGATGTTAGTCATTTTTCATAACAAATTAACATGAATATTTAAAAATGTATATATAATGATTAACAATGATACTAATTAAATGATTAATATTCTATAGATGATGAAATCATGATCAATGTTTAAGGACTCAGACTTTCTAATTGAAACATGCATGAAAAAAGGAATAATGTATCACTAAGAGTAGAAATTTTATAAGTAATTATTAATAAATGGTTTATAAGATGCTATAAATAAATATTATATATATATATTATGGCTCTAAAATATATGAATACTAAGTATGTATTTATTATACATGTGGTTCAAATGACTACGATGAAAAATTAGTCTTAATTTATAAGATTCTCGAATCACTTTTATTTAATTGAGAGACATGTCATATCCATCACTTATTTCCTTTGTGTGGTGTATATACTTATCATTATTTTCATTTAAAATTATTATCTTGATTTTTTTATTTAAAAATAATATAAGGTTATCACATTAATAAGTTTTTTCCAAGATTACCAATGTGAAAAATATTCATTGCTCCAAACTATCTTATTTGAGACATATGTTATGTAATGGACCTATCTTATTTTTTGTGTCATATTTAATACCCATAAAAATTTTATATTATGAATCTTAATATTTTCATTACATTTAATTTTTTTCATTTTAATTTATTAATTCATTGGGCTTACGATTCAAAATTTATCAAATTTGTAAGGGTATTATTTTATAATCTCGTTGTCTAACAAGATTTTTTAAGATTTTGTATATGAAAAAAATATCAATATATACCTCTCAAGAATCTAATAGAATTTATTCTCCACTAATTATTTTAGAATAATACAATTTTTTGATTCATATTCCACCCATTATGTACTCAAGAGGCTAAAATAATATTTTTATTGATATCTGACATTATTTATCTCTTTGGTCGAAATTATTTTTTCGATGTTCATGTATTCTAAAAATGTTTTCAATAATATTTTACACTTATCATATGATTTTTCATAACCATATTTACCCATGATTTAATTTTTTCAATATTATTTAAAAGTAATATTCTTGTTTTTTTCTCAATGAGGTAATTTTGGCTTCCAGTAAAAATTTAAAATTACTATTCATTTTAATAGTTAAAACCTTAATATAATTTCCCACTACCATGAATTCTCAATATATTTATGATCTGTTGGTATATATACTTGGTTTATTCCAAATAAAAAAATTTCAAAATGATTTTCAAATATTTTGATTTTGATGATGTTATTTCAAAATGAAATGGATATTTTCCTAATAAAATGTTCCTTGAGATATTTTAATGTAATTTTCATATAAGGTAACATCCATTGATGTTATATATGATTTTATAAGGATATGATCCAATGATAAAAACCTTATTATTTATTTGGATGATATATTATAATTAGGAAGAGGTGTTTATGAAACCCATTTTTTCCATGAGTTAGGCTATGATGAATTGTTTAAATATTTATAAATCTAGTTTCATTTCCACGAGTTATGACATATTATGAATGATTTATGATCATATGGGCCAGATGTGATTCGGTTATGATTAGGTGATAGTTAGACCCAAAATAATATATCCATCTAATTCACTAGATATTTGTGGATATCACATGAGATAATATGTATAAGAAAGTAATGTCAATTTTATTCGTTATGGGACCCTATCATCTAATATAGTATTGGGAGTGAAACATGACTAATGATATAATGGAATGGGAAGGGAACACATTCCATTATTGTAGTCTTGTTAGTGATTAATTAATTAGAAAATATTTTTATAGGTTTATGTGTATGAGATGAACTTATTTCTCTTTCCAATATTTATCTCTCATATATCACATTTATTGATTCTTTGTGATTCATATCAGTGAACTACAATGATTTATTTTGTCACGCGTTATTAAGATTTTTGATATTTTAGCTACGGTTTTGAAATGAAATTCTCAAGTTGTTAAAAACTTATTCTCTTGTTATTGTTAAATGATTGTTGATATATTCATTATTTATGCATTTTGATCATCTAAGCTCACCCTTTATTATGTTTCCTTTCCCCAGGATATGAAGAAATGTTTTATGAGGGTTATGTCTAAGAAGAGTACTATGTGAGAATCTCTTTGCTCTATATTCTGAAGATATTTTTTTAAATAAAAATATTTTATATCCAGTATCCATACACACTTACCCTTTATGTATTTGGAAAGTGCTATATTTTTGGTACTTAATACACATTTAAAATATAGTAATATTTATATATAAAAATAATTGTTTCCCACAGACCCTATGTTGTAAAATATGTTTCATTCAAGGTAATGTAAGCTAGATATTGAATTTTAATCAAATATAATTCTAGTATAAAAAATTAATTCAATTTTTAGTTTTTACTTGCTTTGAGATTTTTTTTCATTTAAAAAACACAAAAATCATAATTATTTTAAAAAAAATTAACACCATTTTATATCATTCATTTCATAGTTAAAAGATATATTTTCATAATTATTAAATTTATTCATTCCCTAATGATCAAAAAAAATTATAATCTTATCATGGAAAAAATTAATAAATCAAGTTTCATAGACTGTCATTATTTTTTAGGGAAAGGGGATGAAAATTAAAATTATTTTAATATCCTTGAAGGAATTGGAATCCTAGATAGAGGCTTGTGAAAAGGAAGAATAAAAATATATTCCACCAACATTTAAAATTGATGAACAATGGGAAGATAAATTAATAAATGTACTAGCCTAGAACCTATCCAAATAATTACTATTGAGGTTAAAGTGGATGAATTCATAATTGAAGAACATATTGTAGATAAAGATGATTTAGATGAATATTCAGAAGAGTTTCTAAAAGATTAAGTGAAAACTGAAAATCACATCACTGAAAATAAAAGAATAGTATAACTATATGTCTCAGATTCATTATTAGAAGAAATAAATAAAGTATTGTAATTTGAAGAGAATATTGAACAAATTGACTACCTAAATACATATAGGACCACCAAATTCTATGTTTAACTATAAAAATAAAATTATTTAGTGAATAAGTTAACTTGTGGAGAGAATTATTTCATAAATTTATTTCATATGGATTTTATTGAAATTTAATTGATTAATAAGTACCGGTATTTTTAATTTCCATATTCATATAACACATTGATGTCCTACGAGGGAAACTAAGAAGAAGAGTATAGACTTACTGAGATTGAGTTTCTAGTGGCCTTTCATAATTAAATTATGTTTCAAGATGACTTACTTGATTGTGGATATTACATTATTGATTCTCTATGTTTAAATATTATTTATGTTTATTTTTCCCAAAAATCAACTTTTATAAAATATATAATATAACAGTAATTGAGAAGGAACCATATTTAAAGAGGATGAAAAATAATCTATGTTTTTATATTTAGAGGACTCATAAATTTTTATTCCTCCACCAAATAATCTAAATATTATTTCTAGGGGATATAATTGGAGAACACTATCCATTTGAAAATTTTAAAGTAGTTTAAATTGAAGAAAAATAATTTAATTTGATTTAGGGGTCTATGAAAAAATAATCCACACACACTATTTTATTGGTGATAACCCAATTAAATATGCAAACATTAAGCAGTGAAAAGAAAGTACTCACTTTGGGTTCAATACAAGGTATATATCAGTTCTTCTTTTATATTTATATTTATTTCTAGTCATTTTTACATCAATAATTTTCTTATTTTTAGTTCGTAATTATATGTAGCCTCAATATAATTTTATCTTAAATACTAGATCAATGTTTCCACCTATAAATAAAAATAGGTTTTATCTTTCCTTCTATTTGGAATTTATTTTGTTTTATTTTTCATTTGTTGTGAAAAAATGAATGTGTAATGGAATTATATCTATAGGTGGGGGAAGCATTTATTTAGGAATCATGGGGTTGTTTTTTGTTATACAATAATATTTTTTTTATGATTTTTAAATTTTCACTCTTTTTTTATCATTATTGAGAATAAACTGAGAAAAGAAACCCATGTAGTTAATTTTTTTTTTGAATTTATACTTTTATTGTGTATGGTTATAAATTATAGGTAGATAAATTTTCTATCATGATTTATAATCATTTAATTTTTGGATGTTTTATTAATTATGAATCTAATGTGGATTATAATTATCGGAAATGATAATAATTCCCAACCTGAGATGATTTAACACTTTTTACAATTTTTTACATTAACATGTTTATTTATAGTCCTCAGTTGGTTTTTTTGGATTTTAAAGTAGTAATTTTATATTTTTATATGTTGTTAAAAATCATGGAGTGTGTCAAATAATATTCAACAACTTTTTTAAAATCACTTTATACATCGAACACTTATATTGTCCTATGCTTTCATTTGAACATTATTATTACCCTAAAATCCGTAGAATACATTGTTTAGAAACCACATTAAAACACATTGTTCGCTTTAGAAAAATATTTATAAGTTAAACGAATTATTATTATTGATCTCATGATTGGGTTGAATCTGTGTAGTGTTGTGATAATAATTTTTTTGATGTGAAATGAATGTTGTTTCCTCTTTTTTTATACTATTTTAGGGAGAACATTTACAATGTAAAGATAGTTAAATTTGTAAAATTATCTTTTAAAAATGGTCTTCTACATTACTAATTTTTTATGAAGAAAAAAATTATATCATCCCTCAATAACAAAAATTTAAGATGAAATTAAAAAGATAACAAATGAGGTAAAGCTATTGAAATGATGAAAAATAGAAAAAATATTCTCTTTTAAATAATGATATATAGTGTGGGATCTTGTATGAAATATGAATTCTATGTTTGATAGGGAATTATTATCATTCTTTGTGATGATTACACCATTCTTATGATTTTTTTCATGTATTTAGGTTATATTTTTAGCAAAAACCACATTATTATTTCTCTAATGTCCTTACATTTTTAATGTTCTAAAACATAACCTCAATCAACCAAGGATAAATAAATCCTAATTTACAAGGATACATCTACCTGATAGTGAGGTACTATTAATATATATATCTTAAAGAGATTATAAAATAATTGGCAATGACAAAAACTCTATATAAAAATCCTATAGTTAGAGAGAAATACATTTACCAAGAGTTAGGTGTTGGAACCAAGGTTTTTCTTGCTATAAATGGAGTATGGTTAGTGTTTGTTATTAATCCACATTGGGTAGATCAATTAGTTTTTAAGTAATGTGGTCTTAAAATTGAGGCTGAAATCAGTACTGATGGTGGCATAATTTCCCAGTGTTTTCCAAAAAAATTGGGCATCAAAACTAGGTGTTTTTTTTGAATGGAAGTGTTTTAGAAATGGACTGATGGACCATGAGACATATTTTAGGAATAGTTCATGGATAAATAAGTATGGTATAGAAAAATGTTGAACTATGAACCATGAAGTGGGAACAGTTTTTGGACTGCATAGGTGGAATAGATCGCTGAGTGAAGGAGGTATGCAGGAAGGCATGCAACTCATGGATGGAAAATAGTTCGCAAGATGGAGTGTCATTTGTAAAAACCAATTATATTTTTGAGAATAAAAAAGTGGGTCATTTACGGAAACAAGATGGTGATTTCTGCCACCGTGTAGGGATAATGGTAGTATGTGGACCGTGTAGTGAATATAGTTCATGAGAGATGAATGGTATGTGGTAAAGGGAGTTCCATATCAAAGATTTGGTAAAAATTAGTTTATAATTTTATTAGGAACTATTTTCCAATATATGTATCACTAACCACTTCATTATAGAATATTTATGGGTTTAAAAATCCGAGAAAAAATTGGAAAAATCTAGAAGTATTTCATAGGAAGACAACCCCAGAATGTATTTAAATTCAAATCATTAAGGAATTTAGTGATGTCCAAAAGAGTACACAAAAGACAGTTCAAGGAAGAGGAGTTTAGTCTATATAGAATTTGCAGCATGAAAAGTAGGGTGGTACATAGAGGAATCCTCACAGTATGCGGAGTGAGGAAGTACACATTTTAAGCAGAGCAGTACACGACCGAGCAGGAGGAGTTTATGGAGGAAACACTTGAGGTACGTAGTATAGTATGGTTTGTAGGGGAAGGATGTCAGTACATAAAATAATAGTTTGTGAACAAGCAGTATATTGAGTAGTATATTAAATATATAGGGGAAAACATGACTTCAAAAAAAATCCATCTACAGTTGAGGGCACATGATTTAATTCCAACCCATCGAAGGGACCTTGAAGTTGATAAACTGAGTTCAGATTATTCACAACACAGTGAGAAAGGGGGATTCAAAGGAATTGATCATAGGGATACAATGTGTTATCCCTAAATCCTTGTAAAGGTAGTACTCTTGTAATATAGTGACTATGCTAATTTTTTTTTACTCCACAACTAGTAAATATTAGTGTACATTGGTACGACTGAAAACTGTCAGTGTATGCTCCTTGGATGTAACCCTTAGTGGTGTACCAAGTGAAATTTTTGGGTCTTATCTTTTCATGAGATTATTTGTTTTCTGAACCTTATAATCAGATAGGTGAAACTGGTTCATACCAACATGGTAAATGATCCATTATTTTAAAAGAAAATGTTTTCACCCTGATTCACCTCTTCCCTCAGAGGGTGTTATGGGTCCTTTAGGTGGTATCAAAGGGTAAAGGTTATTGGTGTTAAATGTTCCCTTAATTTATACACTATATAATAGTGTAAATGTTAGGGTATTAACTCTATTTTATGGAATAAAATTTCATATCAAGAATCATAGGATGAGATATCTACTAAGATCTCTTAAAATGGATGTCTTTCTTGCCACTACATAAGGTATTCTGGTAACTAAGACAAATGTGATATCTATGATTAATACAGATAAGAAAGTGATTGATACAGATGCCAAAGCACATAATTCCCTCACTATAGCTCTTTCTGACAAGATATATCTAAATATGATGTGTTGTACATTGGTAAAGCATATTTGAAAGAAAACTAGACAATATTTATGAAGGTGACAATAAAGTGGAGGATGTAAAAATATAAGTTTTTCACAATCAGTTTTATGATAAGAAGATTCATCCTGAAGAAAACCTAGATACATTTTTCAATCAAATTATTGATGTTGTTTGAGAAATATGATGAATTGGTGAAGAAATAAAATACATTGATATTGTAAAGAAAATTGTGAGAAGACTTCCACCACTTTAAAATGAAAAGGTGTCAGCCCTTAAGGAAAGGGATCTCTTCAAACATTCCTAGGATGATTTGCTGAGAATCCTAGTGGCATAACAGATAAGAGTTAAACCAGATGATGCAATTAATCAAGAATGTAATGAAATGGAATTCAAATCCATGAAAAAACATTAAATTTATAGAGATAGTATTGATTATGGTAATGAGGAAAAAGATATTTATTATCTCACTACCAAGAAATTCAAGAATGGAAAATGGAAATTTGAAGGTAAGTTACCTCAATCATGATTTTGTTGTGGATTAAATGGGAATATTTCCTATCAATGCACAAGATAGTTTGATGATGAAGAAAGTAAAAATGGAGACATGAAAAATCCTTAGAAACAGTTTTTCAAAAAGGGATATTTCAATTATAGTAAGAGACTATAGGGAAATGTTTTTTTCTTCAAAGAAGAAGATGATAGTAGTGAATAATTTGAGGAAGAAGAACCAGATTTTAAATCTAGAACCCTTTCCACAATGATGGATACCGTTGAAAAATCACATTCATCAGGAGATAATTCTAGAAATTATTATTTGACCACTGATTTCAACCTCAAGTTTAAACTTAAAGATACTTTTGGTAAAATTGATAATAAATTAATATTATGAAAAAATGTGGAAAGGAATTATGGAAGAGTCATTAGAATATGTTGCTATTCTGGATTCTGAAATAGATCAACATGAGGAAGTAGTAAATTAACATCAAAAAAAAATTTAAAGCTCAGAAGAAATAGTTGAACTAATGATTATAATTGAATAAAAGGAAAATGTCATTAATGAAATTACATCTAGACTATAGGAGTGTTTTAAAACTATTCAGGTACTTAATGAAAATGTTCTTAATCTTATGTGTAAACATGAAAGATAATCAATTCAAAAAGAAACAAAAAATAAAATTCATTTTGGAAAATTCTTTGACTCTAAGTTGTAAGAGAGAATTAAGCATGGTTATGATGGTGTTGAAAAGGTTCTAAATGATCAAATACCCTCATGCATAGGGATAATAGGAATTGGTTGTAATTCAAAAATATCAAATGATGGATGTAAAATGCTCTAAAATAAAGGGAAACTGAGAGTCAGACATATCAAAAATGCACATGATGTCCAAATAAAGAATGTCTTAAATCAAACTGAAAGGAGAAATGAAAACTATCCTTGAGATTCCCATGATGATATATAATCAAAATATCCTTCTAATAATGTATAAATTAGGAGGAATAAAAGCTAAAAGACATTTTCCATTATGAAATGTCAATTCTATTGCTATTTGGGCCATACTGTGTCATACTATAAAGATGAAAGGATCTATTTGAATGGGGGAAGATCTAGAATTCAACAAATAATAATTAGTTAATATATTAATTCTTGTATAAGAAATAGTTTTTTTGGAAAATTTTTTCATTGTTCTAACTTTGGAGATAAAGATATTGATTATAGAGATAGGAATAGTATGATCATTTCATATAGAACTCAGAGAGAAGTCAATACTTTCCAACCAGATGGTGTTGTTCTTACAAACATGTTCTCTCCTATGGAAGAAGAGTGTGAGTATAACGATCTTATGAACATGGAAAATTTATTTTAAAATTGTTCTTTATCTTTCACTCAAACTATTATTTCAGGGAAGGATTAGGAGAAAATTGAAAAATCAAACCCTAAAAAAGTAGGTCTCAAAGCTACCAAGAAAAATAGCACATTGATTCTTGATAGTGTATTCTTATATAATATGATGGGAAATTCATACCTGTTTAATAATGTATAGAAAAAGGATGAGGTAATTGTGAGATTCAGTAATGATGGTTCCTTAAAGTTCAATGGTGGTGGAAGTATTGAGCTGGAAAATAGCTAGTGAAAGAAGACCAAAGTTCTTTATATGGATGGTTTTTTATACAATATCTTGAGTGTGAGGAAACTTTGTGACTCAGTACTTATAATTAAATTCAACCAAAATTTATTAACTATTAAAATAATAATACGGGATTTTCTCATGAAATTCTGTATAATAGATGGAATCCAATATCAAGTTAATAGTTGAGAGAACATTTTTTACCTGACTGTTGACGAAGAAAAAAACTTGTGGCACCAGAGGATTGGTCATGTTAATAAATAAGACATGGAAGATATATCTAAGATGAAGATAGTCATGGTTATTCCCAATGTGAAGCGTGAATGGGAAAATACTTATGATGCTTTAATTCAAGGGATTCTGGTCTATAGTTTATATCAACCAAAGAAGAAAAGGGCATAAAATCTTCCTGATCTCATTCATACATATATATGTGGTCTGATAAATGTTTTTATAACTCATGGAGAAAGGTATTTTATTATTTTGATTGATGATTAGACAAGAACGTCTTGTGTGATCGTTATTCTGAGGAAATGAAAAGTGATTGTTTTCATGAAAAAGTATCAAAGAATAGTTGAGAATGATATTGGATGGAAAATAAAAGTTCTTTTTTCTGATAATGGATGATAATATGCATCCATTGAGTTTGAGAACTATTTAGAGAAACATGGGATATAACATGTGGTGGATTATATGAGAACTCCATAGATAAATGTAGTTATTGAGCTCCAGAATTGATAGGTGAGCAATATGTATAGAACTATGTTGATTGAAAGTTGTATCTCACTCCATTACTAAAAATTGGTTGTTTAAGCTATAGTTGATATTCAAAACTAAACATGGTGTTATATGGGGGAAACCAAGACACCCTATGAGTTATGGGATGAAAGGAATCCCTCTTGGAAGTATTTTTTTTTTGTTTTTGTAAGTAAGAATTTTTCCCAAACAAAGAAATAAATGAAGGAAAGTATGGTGATAATATGGATGAAAAAATATTCCATATATATTCAATGA
The DNA here is from genome assembly GCA_963277665.1 of Viscum album. Lineage (NCBI taxonomy): Eukaryota > Viridiplantae > Streptophyta > Magnoliopsida > Santalales > Viscaceae > Viscum > Viscum album. The sequence continues at coordinate 2,037,177,842 of OY728142.1, read as the reverse complement.
ATAAAAATTTCTACAATGTTTTAATAAAAATCTTGAAGAAATTGTGGAAAGAATTCATATGAATATTCTTGAAGATAAAATCTCAAATGGAACAAATAATTCATATACTTAGGTGATAGGAGACGAGGAAGAATGTGGACATGGAATATATCGAAATAAAAAATTAGAAGAATTCATGAATAACATCCAGAAGTCACATCATGATGTTTACTCAAAAGAAGAATCAGAAGAAGAAACCATGGATGAAGAAAATTCGCTTGAACCACACAAGAGAAATCTAAGAGAATAAATTGATCAACCCAACACCATTGGGGATGGGACAACTCGAATTGAGATAAAGAGAATGTGGAATAGTGTACAATATTCATCCATCTCAATTTTAGAAGCATCCTCATTTTAATAAGCTTCAACGGTTGAATCATGTGTAAAAGAAATGAATAAATAACTGGATCAAATTGATAAGAACCAAATATGGGATCTATGTAAGAGACCCTAAACCAAAAATGTGATCCATTCAAAGTGTATTTTCAAACATAAATTTGATGAGCATGGAAATGTGATTAGAAATAAGGAAAAGATGGAGTGTAAAGGCTATTTACATATTTATGTTGTTGGTGTTGAAGAAACATTTTCCTCGATGGCTAGACTTGAGTCAATTAGACTATTTCTTGCCATGGAAATTCAAAAAGGATACAAAGTGTGTCAAATGGATGTTAGGACAACATTCTTCACTGGTGTTATTGAAGAAAACTTCAATATTGAACAACTAGTGGGGTCTCTTTTTAGTAATGTTTTTTCAAAAGGTTGGGGTCGAAGCCTCATTTATTATTAAAGTAAATAAAAGACCTCTTTAACTAGGTAGAGGGAGACCCATTACATATCCTGAAGGCCTAGTGGGAATTTAGACCATTATATGGCTCATAGGACCAAATTTTTGGCCCAAGGCCCATTCTGTGAATAGTACTGCTACAGTACCCACCTTCTACAGTACCACACAGTACCCACTGCTGCTATAGTGACATGCCGCTACTACAGTGACCTACCGCCGCTATAGTTCCTATCTTTGCTACAGTGCCACTGCTGCTATAGTACGCTACAATACTAATTCAGTACCCTGCACCCAATGGGTTTTGAACCACCAATTTTCATGTATGATTACAGGGTGCTTACCACTAAATAAGGTTGGTAAATTAAAGAGGGATCTATATAGTCTAAAACAAGAACCATGGGCATGGTACTCTTAGCTGTATTCTTATCTAATAAAGCTCAAATTTAAAATAGGAGAACTGGATTACAATATTTATGTGAAGTATTCTCAGAAAGATCTGATCATTGTTTTTTTACTTAGTTTTCTATATAAGGAGAACCAATCCCTTCATTATAGTGAGACTCTATGATTAAAAATCAAGGATGAAGTAATTGAAATCTATTATCAGCTCATGGGAATAAAACCGCACAATTAATTTAATTAAAAATTTGTAAGAAATTCAATGAAGTCTATAATAGTTCATAGAAGATAGTTTGTCAAGGTGGATTTTGGTCTGCTGAGATGTCATAGTACATGGAGTAGGGTAGTACATGGAGAAAGCCTCACAATACATGGAGAATGGAAATATATAGTGGAAGTAGTGCAATACGTGGCAGAGCAAGAGGAGTTAAGAGAGGAAGCACCCCCGGTACGTGGTGTAGTATAGTTCATAGAGGAAAGTGGTTAGTTCATGAAGGATCAATTCATGAATGGATAGTATACAGAAAATTAGATAATATCTATATAGTAAAGAAGGACTTCAACATAGCATCCATCTATAGTTGAAGATGTGTGATTTAATACTAACCCATTGAAGTGGCCATCATGATGATAAACTGAGTTCATATTCTTCCCAACACAATGAGAAAGGGGGAGTCAAAAGAAGTGATCCAAGGGATGTAGTGTGCTATCCCCAAAACCTTATAAAGGTAGTGCATGAGGAATAGAGTTACTATGGTAATCTTTTATACTCGAAAAGTAGTGAAAATTAGTGGACTTTGGTACAACTGACAACATGTCTGTGTATACTTCATGGACATAGCCCTTAGTGGTGAACCAAGTAAAATTGACGTGTCTTCTCTTTTAATGTTATTTTTTTTCACTTTCTCATAAGACATGTGTAACAGGTTCCTAACGTTAGGGGAACAAAAAACATTTATTTATAAGAAAAATATGACAACCTGATTCACCCCTCCCCACTTAGGTTGTTACGGGGTCCTTCAGTAGGAGTAAAATGTTCATAAGAATTGAAATGATTTTTAATTGATTATTTATGTGATCAGTTTGAGGATTTAATTCCATTCATGATGAATTATTAAAACTTTGGGTGTTAGAGTATAGTTTTTTTCCATTAATACCACGGGGAATTTGTTTGGACTTAGAATATGTGATTTCTTAAGAGTGTAATAATTATGGGTTATGGGATGATGATGCACATATTTTAATATATTATTTATTTTACAAAAAAAATTATGGATATATATATATATATTTAAATCATTTTAATTTCAAAAAACAATTCTTTTGTTTCATTTATTTTTATATTATCGATTATAATAGTGAAAATATAAAAATTGTGTTGTGTGAGTAGACACTTTGTGAGATCAACCCAAGGGTGCACATTATGTTTCATTCATAAGAAAATAAGAATAAAATTTAACAGGTATCTACAAAATTCCTTATATATTAAAAATTATAACAATTTGTTTTATTTTCAACATATATATATTGTTTATATATTTTTTCATTATATTTAGATAAAATGAAAAAACAGTTTTTTTAACTTACCGTATCATTTATATGAGTTTTTTATGTATATAAAAAAAAGTGTAATATAGATATAAAATATCACATTTTATGCTTGTGAGAGATCATTTGGAATTTTAATTAATACCGTGAACACAAATTTTTGAAATTTTTTTTTTATAGTAGACATATTTATAATTATTTTTAGGATACTATCAACAAACATCCATGTATCATTAGGGACAAAAAATCTGTTCCATATATGATAATTATATTGATTCAATTGGAACCACATTGAATTGAATTCCACTCTGTTATGAATTTTATTTCCTTCTAGTGGATTTTTAAAATGTATGAAATCTTCTAGGCTATCAATTAAAGGGACTGGACCTGACATTTTACTCTCTTGGTTTTTATTTTTTCTATTAGACTATCCTAATATCTTCCCAATGTTTTCTTTTAAATAATAGACACCAATACACTCTCTATAGAGGGTAAAAGAAGAATATGATTCTATCATTGTGTAAAATATGTGTATATGTTTAAGGAAGAAGAAACCACTAAATGTGTTGTTATTCTAGAAGAAAAATAGAAGTTCCATGAAGTGAATCACCAGCCTCATCAATAATATCCTAGAAACAAACTATAGGAGGAATCTATATATAGGTAGACATTATACAGTTATTTACTTTCACTTCTACATTCATTCTCTTCTTATCATAATCAAGGGGATGATAATTTTTTATTTTCATTCAGGATTCACCATAAGGAAAATACATGTGGTGGTTAATATTATTCAAACGCCATTCTCTTTTGGATTGGGGTTGAATAAAAACGTTCATGGCTATGGTTGAAGAAAACACAATGATCATTGAGGAAAATAATCTCATAATACATTCAATTATTATTCCTCATTTTATATCTCAATAAATAAGACTCCAATTAATTATTTTACTATTTTTATGTAGAATAAGTGACAAATTAGAATAAGAACTCCATATACCCTAATAAATTACACTTCACTATCTCCCTATTTCATTAGCTTATCATATAACCAATTCATGTATTTTAATGAGTTTAATGTATTAGGGACTTTAAATTGTGGGTTATTCTAAACCCATTATATATTTTGTGTTTGTTAATCTTCTTTTTAATTATTCCCTTTAAAAAAAATTCAAAGTGGTTTTTCCACATTTATGTACATTATTTAACTAAGTTCCCTAGGAGAAATTATTTATTTTATAAATCATTAATTGGTTCTATGAATATTTCATTGATTATTTTTAAGAATAAATGATTTATATATACCAGAATTCATAATGTGTCCACTAAATCAAAAAAAAAATAGTTCGAATGAATACATTTATATGAAAAATAGAAAATTAAATGAATCATGAAAAAACAAAAAAATTAGATAAAATCATTACAAAGAGAGTATTTTGAAATGTTATGATAAAAATTAAAGTCTCCCAAAAAAATTCGAGAACCTATTCAATGAATAGTAACACAATAAATGATTATAATAATATTCATAATAATCCTTAATAATTTTAAATAATAATATATTATTTGGTTATCCAAACATTCTTCTACACCTCCATTATAAAGAAATACCCAAAGGGGATGCATTAATTTAGAATGATTTAGTTCTAGAAATATTATGTTTTTTAAGAATAAGTTATCATAAATTAAATGTATTAAATACTAATTTTTTAACATGTTTTGTGTTGATATATTTATGGGAATGTGAATAAAATTGTTGGATTAATAAAAGGGGAATGAATTTATTAAATTATATATGTGTTTATTAATAATTTTTGGTAAAATTGGTATGTGGGATGAGTATTGACCCACATCATGTGTGTTTTATGTTTTTCATTGACCATAGAGTCCAAAAGAAATGGTTGTCAATATATAATTTTAATTTAATAAAGATAAAGACCTTGGATATTGTTTGAAGAACCAATATATGTTGGGAACATGTTTTGTAAATCATTATTTCATTTGTAATATAGAAAATTAATATTGTAACACACTACCTAGAAGGTGGGTTGATATTTATGTTCATTTCATTTATGAAGGAGGAATTTATTTATAATGTTTTTTGAGATATTTACTCATATGATGTAAATAACTATTTGATGTATTTGAGTACCATAGAAAATTTATTATGATCCTCAATATATCTATGTGATGAAGGTGATATTATTAAAAAATAATCTAGAACCTTGTGTTTTTAATAGGCTTTTGAAATAAAAAAATATATATTGGATATTACTGATGAAATTAGAAAGTGGAGTAAGGGTAGTCAGAGGATTCATTTTTCTATATATGGAGCTTGTACTATATGTTACATTATAGACTGATGACATATTTGATAAAGTAATTTTAAAACAAGATAATTATAAAAGTATGGTCATCCATGATGATAGAAATACACTTCCACCTGGAACATGTTTGAATTCTATCCAATATTAAAATGTTAAAATGAGGGTGGAATCTATGGAATACAATATTGGGAAACACTTTCCTAAAGAGAGGACATACATCCCGTATTGGTTCATAGTGAAATTCTAAAACATAGTGGGGTGTCATGATAGACACATATTATAGGAAACTACTATGGGATTTCAAAGAAATGTTGATGGAGCATAAGACTTGTTAAGGAAGAATGAACCAAAATATTTTTTAAATTTGATATTATTGTTTTATAACTACAATTCAACATTTAAAAATATAATAGCCAGCACTGATACAATGCTTATATATTTTCTTCCTTAAGAGACTCAACTTATGATACACCTGTGTATTCATAATGAAGTATTGTTAATAAATTTTTGATGGTATCATCCTTATAATCATGTATTAATTCATTAAAATTAAAATGTGATTATGAAAATATTTATGAGGTGTAATAAAAAATAACATGAAATGATAAAATTTAATTATAAATTCTAAATGTTATAGTTACATGATTCCAGTAGAATCTATTTTGATTTACATTTAAAATAATGAATCTAGTATATATGATATTAGAATATTTTTTACATAAGTTTATGAATGAATTCATTATACATAAATAAGAATAATGAGGTATATGGAACCTGTGAATTCTTGAGATTGAAAATTTTTAGTTCCACAGTGGTGATGTTAGTGGTATAATTTTTCTAATTTAATAATGAATACATAATATTTTTTTGTATGAATAAGTCTTCGTGACATATTAATTTATAGAAATTTCAATTTTCACGTATTTTACGGTGCCTTCAGAAAATTTTGTAACACATAATCAATCATAAGGCATATCTGAACGTTTTAGAAAATTAGGTTTACCATAAAAATGAAGTGGTTTCCCATGCATGAAATCAAAAAATTATAAATAATGATGAAAAAATAGATTCTTACACTGTAAATTAATCCCTGATATCATGGAATGATATGTAATGATATATTTTATAGTAATCTAGTAGGATATGGGAAATGTTGAATCCATGAGATCGTTTTCTCCATGTTATACGGAGTAGAAATTGTGACTTTTCTTCATTTATGTATACACATATATAGTATTTTTTAAATAATGTAATTTTATATGTGAATAATCATAATTTTAAATGTAAATATTAATAATGAATTTAAATAATGACATTTCCATGGAATAAAGAATATATATGCGAAGGTGTAGGGATATGATTAGGTATACAATAAAAGAAATGTTATGTATTTACATATATTCTATATTGGTTGATGTAGTATTGGCCCTCTAAGAAACAATAAAACATAGTAACAAAAAACATATATTACTAATGTAAAAGAGAAATAACTCAATATGAACATGTCGATATTAAATAAAGTCAATATAAATATATGAGAACTAACACTCTCATTATACCCATTCTATGAGTTTAAGAGAGATATAAAATATGTATCATGGTAGTTCCCTATCCATATAGAAGAAAAATTAATTATGATGAAGATGAAGGGAGTTTTTTTAGAAAGATGAGTCATTCATTTGGGGAACAATAGGAGATAAATAAGCATCACTCATATTTTTTACTCCGAAGAAGAAGAATCTACTATAAGATAAGCTATGCGTAATTAAAAAAAATAAATTCTTTCCATTGTGTAAGGGAAGACAATGTAGAATTAAGTAAGAAATAAACTTCCTAGAAATAGATTGATATTATTGGAATAATATATGGTTTCTTCCCATATTTTAAATCACTATAAATTATAGAATGCATTAAATTTAAGGATATGATAACAAAATTAGCATACATTTAATATGGGTACATGGATATTCCCTTCTTTTTTGTAACTCACATGTGGATACCAATAGGAAGTGTTATCTCAAGGGAATCTAGATCATTCTTGGAATAGCCTTTAGTTTTGAAAGGTAAACCTTATAAATATTATACTCCCATTAGGTGTGTGTATTATCATGGATTTAGTTAAAATTAATGGTGAAAAGATAGAACCATGTATCCACTAACTTAATCAGTGTCGAATATAACATTGAAATGGTGAACAATAGTTAAATACCACACTACTGATTCACCCACCTCTTAATGTTGATCATTTTATCAACAATCCCCCTAATTCATATCAAATCTTGGTACACTTTTAATTGTATAAGTTTCTTTGATGTTATAATATTATTATTGATTTGAGTCACTTAAATAATGTATAATGATGTGTATATTTGATGTTTATATTTTCTGTGTTTTAAGTATATAATTGTCTTCATCCTTAGAATATAAAAATAAAATTTGATTTTTATTTCTACTAATATATATCTCAAAACAATTCCTTGAAATATATAAAATATAAATAGGCAATGGTGAAACTAATTAAATATTACAAAAAAAATTCTTCTTATAATGATAAATAATGATAGTTTTTTATAAATATAATAAAAATAATTTCTCTAAAGAATTATTCTTAAGTTGTGATGATGATGAATCATTTAGAGGTTTTTTATTCAAAGATCATTTATTATTTCAAAATGGTATATATTTATATTATTCCATATATAAAAAACAAATAAAGGGTTTTCAATATGGGAAACAATTGCTTGAGTCAAAAGTTAATTAAATATAAAAAATTGTTTTAATGGAATAAATAATTATTTTCTTAATAAATACGATAGATGATGATGATAAATTTTTTTATTATATTACAATGAATTTTTTAAATGATGATGAATGTCAATGAATTTTTTTGGGGAAAATTATTATTATATTACTGTTCCATGTACTAGAAAAATTAATGAATTTCTCTATGAGATCGAAAATTGGACAACAAAAATTTAATATTCATAGTTTAAAGGACCTTGAAAACATGATTCAAGAGGAAACAATGCTTGATGATTTAATTTATAACATGTTGAAATAATTTGGAGATATGGTGATATCCCTTAAGGATAATGATATATTTTGAAATCTGAATGTTCATGAGTTTGACGTAAACATAAGAAATCAGGAAGTAACCTAATCATATTGATCAAAATTATTTGGTAATAGAAATAGATATATCACATAATATTTTGATAAGATTTTTTATTCTAAAAATAACCATATTGTTAGAAAAAGGGGCTTATGATCCTCTAGAGAAACATATACTATACTCTCTTGGATGAAGGTAACTATGTGTCCTTATAAATCTATAGGTACTAATGTTGTTTCAAATATTAGAATAGAATTTAATTTGAAACATATGAAATTTGTGTGGAATAATGTTCTGATAAATCCATCAATATGTCAGGGGTTGATATAAATATTTAATAGGGGAATATATCCGTAATTCAAGTCTGAAATAATTTTTATTTATTCGAAAATGGTAAAGTAAATATTCTATCCAGACTGCTATTAATGTGATAGGGACACAATTTATTAGAATTTATTGGTTATATTTTAGGTTTAAAAAGAATGAAATGGAATTGTGGAGTACTATTTCATTATGTAAAAACTCTAACTATCATATAGTTAAGGACACCATAGTTTTATAGACCATAAATCCTAATTTAGTGTTAAATATCACACAATGTAGGAAAAATATGTTGACTTGTAATATACATGAATATTTCTTTATATTCTGTGTTTTGTTCAAAAAATATAGCCAATTTAATGATGAGTAATGACATGTTCCAACACAACACTGTAACGTCCCGGTTCCAGAATCCACCCAAAGGCGCCCCATACCTGGTTGGTCACAGGGCCTCAAGTGAATTTCCCTAAACTCTAGGGGCTTCCAACTAGCAGTGAGGGCCTTGGATGTGATGGTGGAGAAACTATTCCCTCATTGGAAGAGTACACAATAGAAGTAAACAACATACAATAGCAGAAGCTATATATATCCAACAATAGTAAATAGTGGAAGAATAATAGAGAAAAAACTGGGGCAGAAATATATATCTAATTGATGCATGAAATATATATGTCTAAAAAAGTATCCAAACAAGTCACAATTCTGAATAAAGTACTAAAACAAAGTACAAAAGAAAAACAGATGAGAAACTCCTCAGTATCGCAAGCCTCAGCTTGGTCCCATCCTCCCCAGCTCTAAAGAAATCATGTACCTGAAGTCGAAGGGAGCATTCCCTTTTCTATACCTGCAACAATATAATATGTTCTAGCCTAAAAGAATGTCCCAAACAGGGTGTGAGACAAAATACCAGTAGGAAACCTCCTGAAGATATGTGCCTAACATTCAGTGAGTATATGGTAGGTAAAAATAAAAAAAGAAGTAAATGAGGAAGCACTAAGCAGTAAACAATCCACACAGAATACAACACTAAAACAGATAGCACAATAGGTAACCCTCTGGAATGTACCCACATCCTATCCCCTCTGGTCCTACCTATCAAGAACAAGAAACCCTCTGGGTGGAAGACATAGTCTCACCCCTCTAGTTCATATAATGTATAGACCCTCTGAGGAAGAACTCGCTTTCAATTCCCCTTATAGTCTCGTTTTGTACTAAAGATGCTATGTGGAAGCACTCAACGTAAATTCCCCCTATGGCCCACATCGAGGAACTACAGACACTCTGGGGAAGCACTCAATGTCAATTCCCCCTGTGGTCTCTCATCGTATAATTATAAAGACACTCTGGATAATCCCTCAACATCAATTCTCCCTATGGTCTATACACCAGGTTCTCACTGTCTTGTGTAAATCAAGCAAGCATAGCATCATGTAACGAACAAGGAAAACCTCAAGAACTACTTCACTAGCATTCTACAGCATAACATCATATCATAGCAATAGACACACCATCCTATAATACTAGGCATGGAAAAGGAAACAACATACAATAGGAAAACTAGACCCAAAGTTCAAATATAGGGAAAAAATGCATGGGAAAAACATCCAAAGCACATCTAATTACCCTATTCAAAAACAATAACCTCTACTCAGGCATACAAGCAAAGAAGGCAAACAACAGGGGAAAAACTGTAAACGCGCAATACCTCGTTCAAGGGTATTGGGAAAATTTTCTCATAACAATCAAATAGTTTCTACAGAAAGGCACAAACCACCTACCTCAGGGTTCGGAGATCAATATACTTGAACCTCGAAGCTTGAATCTCTTTATAACATCATAGATCTATGAAAATGTACAAAATTATCAACCTATGATTACTCACAAAAGAGGAGAAATTGGAAAACGATGCTCTAGGAGAAGAGAGAACTCATCAATGTGATTCCAACGCAACCGACAGAGTTCGATTCAGAGGACGGACAGAGGCTCGAGGGTTCGTCAAAGATCTGTGGTCATTCAGTTTCTCTCGGATGAACGGAACCTAAAAGAAGATGGTTCTATCTGTCAGATGCAACCCTGGTGCATTTAATAAAAAAATAAAATACAAGGAAGACACTTTTGGAGTACACAGCGTGTACTTACTATTTCTATACTCTGCTTTTGGCAGCCTCCATGTCACCCCACATGACCATGTGTGTGGCCATGACAGGTCCCACACACGGCCTCCTGTAGCAACAAAGTACACGGTGTGTACTCATAAAGTACACGACCTGTACTTCCAAAATTTCTAGAAACTCCCCTTTTCTCAAAAACTCTAGAAAAAAAATAACATACCTGAAAATAAGGTCTCGGTTCTTACAAACTTCCCCCCTTAAAGAAATTTGTCCCCATATTTCCCAAGCACGACGTAGAAGAAGGAACCCCGGACAGCTTCGGCCACTGCGATTATACATTGGCCTCCCTCTCCCAAGTCTCATCCTATACTCACACGTGCTTCCATAGCACCCATACCAGAGCAACTGACTGGCCATGGAGAACCTTCGTATTGGGATCGACAATCCGGATAGGATGCTCCTCAAAAGATGCATCCACCTCCAACTCAACTTCCTTGGGTTGGAAATCATGAGATGGTTCTAAAAAGTAACGTCCAAGCTGAGAAATGTGGAAGATGTCATGCATAGCCCGGTACCTCTGAGGTAACTGCAACCGATAGGCAACCAACCCAACTCTCTCCAACACCTCAAACAGCCAGACGTACCTCGGCGAAAGCTCACCCTATCTTCCTGTCCTCTTGTGTCCCAACCTCAGTGTGACACGTAAAAAAAACTTATCCCTGACCTTGAACTCCAGAGGTTGTCTCCGCTGATCACCATAAGACTTATGACGAGACTGTGCAGTATCCATCCTTTTCCAAATCAACTCTATCTGCTCTGTGGTCTCCTGAAGAAGAGGAGGTCCCGTCAAAGCTGCCTCTCTTGCCTCCAGTGAACATAAAGCTGATCAGCATGGGATACCGTAAAAATCCTCATAAGGTTCCATCTGAATAGTCACTTGAAAAATATAATTGAAGGAAAAATCCAAAAGAGGTATATGCTTCTCCCAAGAACATCCAAAATATAGGATACATTCTTAGAGAATATCCTCATGCACCTGAATGATATGCTCGGACTGGCCATCTATCTGAGGATGGTAAGTTTTACCCAAATGTACCTATGTGACCAAAGCCTTCTAAATCCCCTGCCATTCCCGAGAAGTAAAACGTGCATCCTTTTTTGAAACAATGGAGTTTTGAACTCCAAACAGTCGTACAATCTCCCGGATGTACAACAGCCCCAACTCATCATCATTGAAGGTCTCCTTGATCAGTAAGAAGTGAGAAGCCTTCGTGATCCTATCGATGACAACCCAAACTGCACGATTCCCCTGAGGAGACCTCGGAAAACCGATCATGAAGTCCATCACGACATCATCAGACTTCCACTTGAGAATGGGTAACTACTGGAAAAGCCATGCTGGTCGTTGATGCTCCGCCTTCACATCCTGACAAGTGGAACACCTCATGATGAAACCAATAACTTCCTTCTTCATACCTAGACACCAATACTGATAGTGTAGATCACGATACATCTTGGTGACACTAGGATGAACTGCCCAAACTGAGGAATGAAAGTCCCACATTAGGTCCTTGCGTATATCTACTGGAACCCATACACGTCCCTAGAAACACAAGATCTCATCCTCACCTATGGTCTACCCAGGAATAGGATCCTCTCCTAACATGATTTCCCATAGGATTAGGCCTTCAGAATATGATACCTGCCTCTTTCGTACCTGATCAAAATGTGTATAGGTAAAAGCCACATAAGATAGAAAAGTCCGCCCCAGTCTATCGTGCAGCTCCAAATACATCTCAGAGAATAGAGCCATAAGCTGCCACTCATTGCTAGCCTCCCGAACCACCTGTATATGAGTCCTCTTACTCAATAAATTAGCCACTGCGTTGCCTTTCCCCGAAGTATAGGCAAGATCAAATTCAAAATACTGAAGGTACTCAACCCACCTTCGTTGTCTCAAATTCAGATCATGCTGAGTGAAGATGTACTTGAGACTCTTGTGGTTAGTGAAAAACACAAAGTGCTATCCCAGAAGATAATGTCTCCAATAGTGTATGGCATGTACAATAGCTGCCAACACCAGATCGTGTGTCAGGTAATTCCTCTCATGTGGCCTCAACTGCCAAGACCCGTATGCAACAACTCCATCTCCCTGCATAAGCATATCTCCCATCCTGATACCTAATGCATCATAGTAAATGGTATAGCTCTTTCTCGGCATTGGAAAGAATAGTATCGGTGCTGAATTAAACCTCCCTTTCAGCTCATGAAAGGCTGACTCACAAGAATCTGACCATAAGAACTTTGCACCCTTCTTGGTCAGACTGGTCAGTGGTGCTGCAAAGTGTGTAAAGTCCTGTATGAAATGTCTGTAGTATCCATCCAGCCCTTGGAAACTCTGCTCCTCAAAGACGTTCTTTGGCTTCTCCCAAAACACTATACCTCTCACTTTATTTGGGTCTACTGATACTCCTTTCTCTGAGATAACATCACCTAAGAAATGAATCTGATCCATCCAAAAGTGGCATTTTGAGAGATTAGCATATAACTAATGCTCCTTCAGTGTACTCCAAATGATCTCAAGATGGGTAGCATGGTCATGTCGAGTGTGAGAGTACACCAATATATCATCCATAAAAACAACCACGAAGGAATCCAAGCATGGAAGGAACAATCGGTTCATCAGTGCCATGAAAACTGTTGGCACATTCATGAGACCGAACGACATAACCATATACTTGTATAGACCATACCTGATCTAGAAGGATGTGAGAGGTAAATCAGATGGTCTGACACGCAACTGATGATAACCAGACCTCAAGTCAATCCTCGAGAACACCCGGGCTCCTCGAATCTGATCAAAGAGATCATCAATCCTAGACAAGGGATATTGATTCTTCACTGTCAACTGGTTCAGCTTCCCATAATACACAGAAATACTAAGGGTACCATCTGCCTTCTTCGCAAACATGGTAGGAGAACCCCAAGGAGAAGTACTGGGTCGGATGAAACCCTTGAACTATAACTCCTCCAACTATTTCTTGAGCTCTTGCAACTCTGGTGTAGCCATCCTATAAAGAGGAATGGACACCAGTGCCACCCCTGACACAAGTTCAATAGAAAATTTCTACCTCACGCTCTAAAGGAAAACCTAAAAAGTCCTCTAGAAAGACATATCTGAAATGATCTACCACTAAAGGAAAGTCTAATTGTGAAGTCCCCTGGTCATCCAGATAGAGACTGGCAATCTGGGCTGTAGCAGCTCTCATCCAATGATGTTCTGGACCCGATCTACTGGCCGGGACATCCCACTGTCCGATATGATGAAAATATCCACCCTCTGGTGATATGAAACTCACCCTGCGGTGATAACAGTCGACGACTGTCTGGAAGGGAACTAGACAGTCCTTTCTGAGAATGACATCATATCCTGTCATCTCCAAAACATAAAGATCCCAAAGGAAGTGACACCCACCAACCACAAGAGGGAACTCCTTGCACTGTTGTACAGTAGATGTTCTTGTCCACAATGGAGTTTCTAGTGTCAACACATCAGTAGAAGAAAATATATAGAGCCCAAGGCTCTCCACAACAGCAACAGATATAAATCTATGTGAATCACCTATATCGAAAAGAGATGAAGATAAAACCGAGGCAACTAGGATCGTTCCTTGAACATTAGAGGGGCCGGGATCCTGATCCAAATGGTTCTGCTCCACTACAAATGTTTGGCCAGCTCTGTGGCCCCATGACCCTTCTTTTCTACTCTGAGATGATCCACCCTACTGTTGATGGTGTCCTGGTGAATGACCACCGCGGCCTTAAACTCCACCTCAGCCTGAACGGCCAGAAGAACTCCAGTTCCAAGACTATTGGGAAACTGGTGGAGCTACTTCTATACGAGGAGTCATAGAAAAACCCCTTTCACCATATGCTGGTGAAAAGATCTGATAGAAATGCTAAAGGTTCCCCAACATGCCACAATATCCGCACTCCACCTAGTCTCTCTCGAACTGCGGCCTCGTATGCCCATTTCTCCCGCACTGGTAGCACACCACATGGCTACCAGAAGATGCATACCGCCTACTCGGATATCCTCGTGTAGTCTCCCTGTAGTTCTTCCGGTTATCAGCAGGCAGAGCACTAACTATGGATGTCGAGCCTTCCTAGCTCACAACTCCGGATTCCCTTAGATTTCGCTCTGTGATTAGTGCATGGTTGACGATGGATGTGATAGAAGTCAACCTGAAGATATTCACCTGTGAGTGGATGTCCTGTCTGAGGCCATCCTCGAACTTCCTTACCAGGAATAACCCATATCCTCCCAGGAAGGGTGTAAAACACCGAAGCTCAGTGAAACGAGAGGAGTACTCCATAACTGATAGGGTACTGTTTCTGAAGCTTTCGTCGGGGAATGCATGTCTGTCTAGTTCATGGATGAGGGGCATGGTTTTTGTTGCCTCATATTCCCTCTTTCCAAAGGCGGCCAACATCCTCTCCTTTTTTAGGGACGTCTACTCCATGATCGAAATGGGATGATGGGATGTCAGTTCTTCCTTCTGTGGATTCCTCATCGGAACTCATCACCTAGTCTGGGTCTCCCTTATAGATTAAGTCGTTGTTTGTGAAACTCTTCCTGGAACCATATCTTCATGGATTCCAGTTATGTACACTGCTTCTGTCAGGACATTCCAAGGGGTCCGGTCAGGGAATCATCCTTCAATTTGGAGAGGGCATCAGTAGCATGTCTGGACGTTGGTGATTGGTGTGCCTATCTTCTGTCCCTTATTTTAGGGCTTGTAGAGGGCGTAGAAGACCAAAGAGTCCCACATAGAATGCGTGTAATCATATTCCATGGGCATGTATCTGAGGTTTTCCTCATCTTCCCATGTTTAACACAGGGTATGCTTCAAGTTTATCGTCCAGCAGAGACGGATCCGGCTAATCCGAACAGTGATTAGAGTGGATCCGATAGAGGAACCCCCTAGAGGGAACACCGATATTAGGGCCAACACATGGTTGGCTTCCTGAATAATGTAAAATGGAACGGGGAATGAGGTGGAATGGTCCCACCAGGATGTGGCGGCCCGGGTAAGGATCAGGATGGATGGTGGAGCGGTTGAATGTAGTGGATGGGATGGGATGGAACCGTCATGAGGATGACAATGGTTTTGGGATATAGCCTTGAAGAGACTTACTACGCATCCACGTGGAAGGGAATCAAAGTCCATGTAGTTCATTTGATGATGGATTACCCCTGATTGGGGTTTCCAATGGCTTACCGCTGGATGAGATTGCAACGGCTTACCATTGGATAGGGCCAGACTAACATGAAGGGGATCAGAACTACTGGGTTTCGGTAAACTGACATAAAGTAGGACCTGTGGTCCAAAGATTTTTGGGATTGAACCTCAGGGAGGCTTCCTACATACCTTGCCTTGGCAATGATCAAAGACCCTATAGTTCAGATGGGGTGTGGGGCTTACACTCTAGGCTTCCCAGGATGAGGCAGGAGTCGGTGAACCGACTTTAACAAGGACCGGGGGTCCAGGTGGACAGTGGGCTTGAACCTTAGGGAGGCTTCCTATGTAACTTTCCATATCAAGGATCAAAGACCTTGTAGTTTGGGTGGGTGGAATTTCGGGATTACGCTCAGAGGCGGTCGAGGGTGTTGGTGACCCGATGTGAAGGAGGAACTGGGGTCCAATGATGGTTGGGATTGAACCTCGGGGAGGCTTCATGCGTAACTTTCCTTGGCAAGGATCAAAGACCACGTAGTTCAGGTGGTGCGAGGATTCTACTCTAGGATTCCCAAGGTGTTGGTGAACTGACGTAAAAGGTGGTCGGAATGACCAGGTGGTGGGCTTGAACCTCTTGAAGGCTTCCTAGGTACCATGTCTTGGAAAGGATCAAAGACCATGTAGTTCAGGTGGTGGGATGGGGGCTTGGTGCACCGACGTGAAAATGGTCAAGACCAATAGATGGTGGTGGGATTCAACCTCAGGGAGGCTTACTACGTACCCTGCCTTAGCGAGGATCAAATACCACGCAGTTCAGGTGGTGGATATAGTTTAACGTCATGAAGGACGAGGGCGAACTAACGTAAAGGAGGTTAGAGAAACCAGATTGGTGGGATTGAACCTCGTGGAGGCTTCCTATGTACCCTGCCTTGGAAAGGATCAAAGACCTCATAGTTCATGTGGGTTTCATTTGGGGCTTACGCTCTAA
Organism: Viscum album; assembly: GCA_963277665.1. Classification (NCBI taxonomy): domain Eukaryota; kingdom Viridiplantae; phylum Streptophyta; class Magnoliopsida; order Santalales; family Viscaceae; genus Viscum; species Viscum album. Next base: position 2,037,160,967 of record OY728142.1, on the reverse strand, counting down.
GGTATAACAAGGTGTATGTCATAGTCGGTGGTTACTCTAAGCTCACGTGAGTCATGCTCGGTGGGTGAAAAAAGAGATAGCAGAGACGTGACAATCACGTCGCGAAAGGTGCATCAGTGGGAAGTGGAGTGGGATTATACGTGGTTAGCAACCCAAAGAGGTTGGGACTTACTCTAGGAGGGAGGCCTGACAATGAAAAGCATAGTGGGAGAGGGACATGTGACTGAAGAAAGGTGAAACGTCATTTCCAACCATTCCCTTCGCTGGCCCTGGGGACTGAAGATGAAAGGAGGAGCAGGGATGCTACCTCCTACAAGAAAGATAGGTGCTTACACCGAGATGGTCACCCTTCCCCCACGGAAAAACCACTCCCATAAGGAAGATATCATATCCTGTGGAGACAAGGGGGCATGGAGAATGTCCAAGGTGGGGGTACCCCGCGTGTGAGGCATGGGGTGAGGTCATAGTTTAACGTCATGTGCTGAGGACGATGGTGCTTGGTAGTTTAACGTCCTGCAGCTCCGACGAGGTGGGTTTTCTCCACACCCCTAGGACTTACATAACCATTAACCTATGCTCCTTGGTGCAGAGAAGGGACAAGCAAAGTCGTGGTGAGGGGGTTTCATGGAGAGAAACATTGAGGGGCCCACGTTAGCATGGCTATGTGAAGAGTTAATAGCCATTAGTGTGCCTATGCGAAGAAGAATGAGGCCAAGAAACGCAATGGGTGGTATCATCCAGGGGACTTTGAAGTTACTTCGTGAAAACCTAGAAGGTTTCATGGGTTATAAGTATATGGAGAAGGCACCATGGGCACGGGAGGCACTCAAAAATGATGCCCGAAAGAGGGACATCATGGTTGCACAAGGCAGGAGGCTTTCATGAAAATGGGATGATTGCGTGAAAAAGGGGATGGGCCTGGGCGTAATTGGGCGTTGGGAACGTAATAGAATGGACTGGCGCTCAAAAGTAATTGCACGCCGAAGCCCTAACTGTGCGCAATCAGAAGGAATTTCACGCGGGGGAAGGGTTTTGAGGGGATTCAGAAAAGGATCAAGCCTGAGTAGTCACACGCAAATGCAGACCCCTGAGTGAACTGGCACAAAAAATTTAGTACCTGAGAGCCATCTTCGTTGCTTGCACGAGAGAGGTATTTTTCATGGGAGAGGCGGTTCAAATTCTTCTGGCTAAGTCGAAGGGGGTGGCCTTATATTTATAGGTGCTTGGGATCGTGGGTCTGTGTGAAAATGCTTTGGTGAAAAATATTGTGTGCCCTGATGTCGGAAGTTTTAAGGCCCACCGCACGGAGTGGTCATGTGAAAGGGTTCCACACCCGTACATAAAACTCTCCCAAATCCTAGAGTTTTTTGCGTGGGGAATTTTTTTTCGCTCCTCATCATTTGTTTCACGCTGCCACTCTAGGACCCCTGGAACATATCACTGGGTCCAAATATTTCTTCGCTTTGTTTCGTTCCAACCTACTTGAGCTCTTGAATGTATATTGGAATCTACAAAGGCCCCCCTCAGAATCAGACCGGTGAGGGGCCGCAAAGATCAGATTCCAAGGGAAACCCTGAGATACAGGGTTCCCTGGGGCCGTTGCACACTTCCAACTACAGAGGTGCCAAAAACAAGGCCAGAGCACGTAATCCAATTTTTGCACGTGCGTGGAAATCGCTCACTTCACCTATAAAAGGATCCACGGGTCCCTCCATTTCATATGGATTTTCTCACGCGATAATCCAGAGCTCTTGTGTGTGAAAATTTCTTCCGCATATGAAAAAAACACTTCGGTTACACATAATTTGTCGTGACTAGTCATCTTTTTTCACACCAACACCGGATTTTCCACGTCGACATCCGATTTTCCGAGCTGGCAGCTAATTTTTCACGCCAACACCTGCTTTTTCATGCCACCTTCTACTTTTTCGTGCCAACTCCTTAAAATTTTTCCAGTGGGAGATGACTGCCAATTTTGATTATAGTGAGATGGAAGCTGCATCTACTACTCAAAGGGCTGAGAGGGTCGCCAACCCTGAGGTTTAGATACCCCGAAGTGTCGTTTCCAACAACCATACTCTATTCAACATGTTGACCCCATCACAGAAGGATTATGCACTATCTTCCAATCTTCCGATTTGGGACATCGAAATCCCGGAGGAG